>OY992531.1:141243818-142672820 GCA_963921185.1 Dasysyrphus tricinctus
TGTGCCATATCTGCTATTTGCAAAGCGGATAAGTCAGCTCTTTTGAGAATTTTAGAAACGAAAGAAAACAAAGAACCACCAATGGAATTGGACGTCCAAATTTTTGATGGATTCCTTATGCTTCACCTTATGGAAATATTTCTAAAAAGATTTTGCAAATGTTTACGAGATGCAAAACAAGAACAGTAATAATAACGTTTGATGAATATTTTTCACCGTCAATCAAGGATAACGAACACAAACTGCGTGGGACGAGCAGAAGTGGGCTTTATCAAATTAAGGGTGCTGATCAAGTGCGTCCAGTAGATTTTGTAGCAGAGCTCAGAAACATTAACTTTAAGGAAAGTTTGGTAAAATTTTTGATGGACGACTGGAAAATTCCCTGTATGATAAAATTTTCAAAAATAGAACAGTGTATGTTAATTACGAAAAATGTTTCAGTTTCATAGAGGTCGATGATGTTGTCGTCAGGACTGAGGAAGTAAGTTAAACTTGTGTTGCAAACGAAGAAGCCGACACAAAAGTAATTTTGCATGCATGGAAAGTAGAACCGAATTAAAACGTTGTCATTCGCTGCTCCGATACCGACATTTTAATAATTGCTCTTGGAAACATGCAGCAATTGCAAGATAATGTAAAAATGTGGCTGAAAGTTGGTGTTGGCAGCAAGGCCGTAGCTACGGTAGGGCATTATGGGGCAATGCCCTATCTTTAAATATACATGCCCTACCTTAAAAATACAATCAACAAACGGCAAAATTTTCACAGACAAAACCGGATTTGAAGAAAATGGCTCATAATATTGATTTAATGTCAAAAAAATCTGTATGTTTTATTCAAATCTAACATAAAGATGCTGAAATAAACAAACAAAAAGTGGTTTTAAAATAGCTTTTTATGGCCTTTAGTCCTACAAATTGGCGTTTCGTTCGGCTTACTCACTTGAACTCATCAGTGACATAGTGAGGGCTTTGTCAGACGCAATTTGTTTTAAGTTCAGTTCAACTTACATGCATCCTTAATGCTAAGTCTTCTACTTGGCTGATTTATTTCAGTAGTATATAGAATTTGTATTATAAAACCTTCTTATATAGAAACTATGCCTGGCCCCGGGCAAAAAAACTTCCAGCTTAATGATTAGGAATTCTAATCTTGTTGGATATAGTTTACAGTGGATTTTCGTTGAAAAATTCATGTAAGTTGAACTGAACTTAAAACAAATTGCGTCTGACAAAGCCCTCACTATGTCACTGATGAGTTCAAGTGAGTAAGCCGAACGAAACGCCAATTTGTAGGACTAAAGGCCATAAAAAGCTATTTTGAATCAATAATTCAACAAGTCCAATCCTTAATGCTAAGTCTTCTACTTGGCTGATTTATTTCAGTAGTATATAGAATTTGTATTATAAAACCTTCTTAAAAAGTGGTTTTGCCAATACGTCCGTCGGCCTTTGCGTCTGTAAGTCTTTGAGTATATGCGTCCACTGTACATCGAGCTAGATCCTAATCGATGGATTAATTAGTTTCAAATTTGGTACAAGGCATTTTTATGAGGTTTCCTGGAGGAGAAATTCAAATCTTTGTTTTAGCTCATCTCGAACGATAAGCTGACACATATAGTCCAGTCAATTTGTGCTCAAAAAGGCTCTTTGCGAGCAAATTGTGGGATAGTTTTGCTTTTTCTCCTCCTCTATGTTTTTGGGGGTGCGGAATCCGAATCTGTGGTTTGCCAACAAAATTTTGTGACGCAACACAGAAAAAAAATGCAAAAAAATGATGCAAAAATGCAATTTTTGGGAGACTTTCACTAATGGCTCGAAAAATACCAATTATTCGAAAATTACATCCAAGGACCATTGAAAGTATACTCAATTTCCAATAAATCTTTATATAAGGTTTTTTTGTTGTGAAAACCCATTTGGACTCAAACGCTAGTCGAAAATTGACATAGCTTTACTGTTTTCGAAAATCCACTCGAAAGCACTAAGAAATTACTCTGTGAGACAAAACAGTAAAAAAATGTCAATTTTCGACTAGCGCTTGAGTCCAAATGGCTTGTTGCAGAAAAAAACATTAAACAGAAATTTATTGGAAATTATGTATACTTTCAATGGTACTTTGATGTAATTTTCGAATAATTGGTAGCTTTCAAGCCATTAGGAAAAAACTGCCAAAAAATGCATTTTTGCATTTTTTTCCATGTTGCGTCACAAAATTTTGTTGGCAAACATCAGATTCGGATTCAGCACCCCCAAAAACATAAAATAGCAAACAAATCAAAACTACCTCACTAATACAACAATTTTTTTTTCAAATTGTCTTAAATAAATATTCAAGGATTTCGTTTAGAATTTGTTTGTGTTATTTCTCAAATAGTTTAGGGTTTTTGGTATAAAATTCACATATAGGTGAAGAAGTACTAGTACCTACATAATTATGTACATATTATTCAGCCTTTTTTAAAAGATTTTTTCTCCCAAAAAATGGTGCTAAAACTGTTTCCTTAAGTTGATCATTATTTACACTTTGACAGTTCGTAATCAAAAATGATTCAATTCAATTCAATGTGTGACACTTACAAGTTAAAATCAGGTCTTGACTTTAACTTTAACTTTTAACTTAAACGCAAGAGCTTAAAAAAAAGACTTTGACATCGTGTATCATTGATACCGATCTATCACCCTCTCCTCACAAGTACAATTTTTAATTCTGCCCTACCTGTTTCCACCGCTGCCCTACCTTAAGTTCGACTCTAGCTACGGCCCTGGTTGGCAGCGCAGAGAGGTTCATCAATGTGACAAAACTATATATGATGCACTAGGTAAAAATTTATATGAAGCTCTTCCAGGTTTCCACGCTTTCACAGGATCTGATTTTAATCCTGCTTTCTTCAAAAAAGGCAAGAAGCGTCCATTCACAATTTTAAAAAAATTTCCTCAATTCATCGAAGCCTTCTCAAAACTTCCAAATTACCCAGATGTGGAAGCAGATGTATTCAAAACCCTGGAGAAATTTGTTTGCTGTGTGTACGGCTACAAACAACTTAGCGACGTTAATGAAATACAGCCCGAATGTCAATTTTTACAAAAGCCTTCAAGTGCAATGATATTGAGGAGTAATTTAAAATAAATACAAATAACTGTGACGGCTCAATATTACCACCCAGCAAGTCGGAGTTTTGGCAGCAGATTTTGAGATATGCTCACATCTCAAGGATATGGTGCAACGTATATCTTCAAATCCCTACCTTTCTGTCTCCTTCTGAATGAGGTGGCAAGAAATCGACAACAAACTGGACTTTTGATGGTTTGAAGGTGACCAATTACCATCTTCAGTCAGTGAAGTTGTATTTGAGGATCTTCCGAAAATCAGTGATGCAGGTAATTACAAAGATTTCTTCTCCTTCATTTTATATTTCTTTAACAAAAATTTTTCATTTTTAAATGATAGTGAGGAAACTGATGCTGAAGAAGATGAGGAATCAACAAACACCGAACTCACCACAAGCGAAGATTCTGATGAAGAAGATATATCCTGTTTAATGGAAACATTTGCATATTCAGACGATGTTTTCCTGTAGAGCATAATATTATAACTTTTAAAGAAAATGAAAATAAAAAAGAAAAAAAAACATACAAAATGCGTTGTGATAGTATTGGTCTTCTGAGTAGAAAGGTATGTTGTTTTGAAGGATTAAGGTAACCTGCAAGTCGCAGCTGCGACGTGGAATTTTGTGATTTGGTAAATATCATGAATGTGAGGATTCCGAGAAAAAGGTCTACGAAATAATAATGTTTTACGGATGTTTTAATGCAGGGTAACTTCTGAGTAAATAGGATTAAGACGGACAGGAACATATATATTTCGGTATGAGATATGAATAAAATCGAAAAAGTATTTCACCCCCCCATGCCCCTTCCCTTATGTAATATAAGTATAATTATTTTTGTATGTTTTTGTGACAAAAACAAACCTCTGAAAAAAAAGTCTTCAAAATACATTTTGTTTTTGAGATGTGTAAAAAGGGTACTTTTTACCCCGGGACTCCCCCTTTTTTTCTTGAATTTTGTTATTTGACTAATGTTTGTAAGAAATCTATAGTTGCTTTATTGGATTTATCAAAATAGACCGAGAGCCCACAGCAGATTTTGGGTGTGAACGATAGCAAGAAAAGAAGTATAGGCGTCGAAAGCTCCATTAAAAGCTATTAAAAAAATCAAAGTCTTGCAGTCCACAACAGGGGCCTTTGCGAGAAACAGTGCATCGAAAAAAAAATATGAATGCAACTTCGAAGATAATCCTTTTAGCCGAAATTGGTTTTCACTCCCCCTAGATAAGCTCCTCGGATGACATATCACGGAATCTGAGACCATTTGAGTGTATAGTTCGCTCTACCGGACCGTTTAAAAAATTCAAAATTCTAAGTGAAAAACGGTTTTTTTAAACAGTCTGGCAGGGCGAATTAAACACTCAAATGATCTCAGATTCCGTGATATGGGATCCGCGGAGCTTATCTAGGGAGGGTTGAAAACCAATTTCAGCTAACACGATTATCCTCGAAGTTGCATTTATATTTTTTTTTCGATGCACTATTTCTCTTAAAGGCCCCAGTTGTGGACTGCAAGACTTTGATTTTTTGAATAGCTTTTAATGGAGCTTTCGACGCCTATACTTCTTTTTTTGCTATCGATCACACCCAAAATCTGCTGTGGGCTCTTAGTCTAAAAGGCATGTACATAGTTTTTGAGTTATAAGAAAAATTTTTGTTGAAAGAGTGTTTTTTCCCTCTATGGCCCCTTTTTTAGGGTAAAAAATGATTTTTTAAAGCACGCGCAATTTTTCACGTAAAATTTGTCTTATTATCTATGAAATTCAATTGCAATTTTTTTTCTGCGAGGTTTTAAGCCAACAAAAAAAAATTGGTTACAATGCACTTCGGGGGGCCCCAACTTCCCTTAATTTTAAGCGGTACTTTCCACCACCCCCCAGGTGTAAGCACAAGTTTTTCCTTCGTCTTAAATGTTAAACTTACATATGCTACTGGTTTCATGAATCCGCAGCTTAGACAAATTTTCGGTTTTTTTTTGCAACTTTGGGCCCGCGGCAGCAGTACTCCCCACCACTGTACAGGTGTAAGCAGTAGTTTTTTGTCATCAGGGGGATGCCAACTAACGTTTTTGCTAGGTTTCCAGAATCCGCAGCTTAGACAAATTTTCGGTTTTTCTTGCAACTTCAAAAATTCACAGTGAATCAACCCACCACTGTTCAGGTGTAAGCAGTCGATTTTCGACATCAGCTACGTTAGAACTACAAGAAAACAAATATTTCATAAATCCGCAGCTTAGACATTGAAAAGTGTCGCCAGCTCCCGTAAAATCCATTTGACTGAAATAATTAAGAATTGCGACGCTTAATGAAATTAAATGAATTGAGATGCGGATATGGAATATAAAATTATATTTCTCCGTCAACTTTTAGCAGTTTTTCCTATCACTATTTTTCCATTTAAATTCATTTGATAAATAAAAAATAAAAGAAACGAGCTATTATACATTGTTGAGTAGAAACAGTAGAAAAACATCAAGTTTTTCTGATGTTTTTTAACAATTTTTGTTTGCATTAAGTGTAAGTGTATTTTTACAAAACTTCCCCCAATCCCTTAACTGTAGGATATAGATCCCCCTTCTTCAATAATAAACCACTTGAACTTTGTCCCTCTACAATTGTCGGACTACGCCGCCGCACTATGGGCCCAAATGATGGTTTGCGTCTCAAAAATGGTTTTTTCAAAACTATTTCTTAGATTAATTCCTTGGCAGAAATCAATTTAGGAATACTTAAAGTACAGACTCCAATACAAAAATTATGTTTCCATCCAGTCTTTCCAGTAAACCTTTCTAAAGTGCTCCCTAGAAAAAACAATGTTTGAGTGACATAGTGAAGATACTTTTGAAACCACTTTCTTTTAATGATTGATGATGATAAAGTGTAAGCGTTATATGTTTTTGGAAAGCTTTTTATTACTACTATTCGAATTTGCAAAAATATTTTTTGGAAAATATATATTTTAGATACATTTATTTTTTCCAATAACACATGTTTTTTTAGCTTTTGGCAAATTTCGATTGAAGTTTTAAGTACTTCCACCGTCATCCACCGTTTAGTTCTAGGGCGCAAATTATTCCTTAGTTCATAAACTAAAACATATAAAAATTTTTCTTTGATTAAGAACTAAAAACCTATTATAAGAAGTAGAACAAAAAATCACAGATTTTAGATGTTTTTGCAATTTCTTTTTTCGCATGAAATTTTAAATCTTTAAAATCGGTTCAAAGCCATTGTAGACTCAAAATCGATTCCAAGAACATACTAAGAAATTATTTTCAAAGTCTACTCTCATTTTAAAATTAATATAAGAAGGGTTTGAAAGTTATAAATTTCCCACCAGTTTGGATCGACCATCTTGCAGTTTGCTAACATCTTATTTATTACAGCAGCACACTCACATTATATTTTGATTTCATAGGTTTGCATAATGCTTGTGTGACATACATAATATGTATATACATAATTGGTATCAGTTATTTGTGAGTGAAACAAAGTTTAAAAGTTACAAAAATAAAGTGTAAAAAAGAATGTTTAAAAATAGGTGAATTTGAATTGTCAAAGTCTATCTTATATTTCTATTTTATTTCACTGGTCAAGTTTTTGTTCTTAATTGATTAATTAATTCTTTTTGCAAAGATTTTTCTTTGTTGAGGAAGTGGGTGGATGCCACGCCCCTTGAAAACAAAATAACAAATTTATCAATTTTCCAATGCACTACACCCCTAATACTCTACCAAATTTCATCATTCTTCCATTTTATATAAATTCTATAGTATTCTCATGAAGAAAAAAAGCTCGTGGCCATCTATGCGTCCAAATGTAATACTAATTTTTGTTAAGAGATCTCGGTAAGGCGATCACAGCGAACCTATCGACCAAATGTCTACCTACAAAATCGTGTTTCATGAGAATACTATAGATTGGATATACAATGATTCTTCGACAAAATTGCCATTTAGTTGATACATATTAGAAAGTGGGTGGATGCCACACCCACTAATGGAAAATCTCAAGTTTTCAAATGTAAGCTATGTATGCTCAACAAGTTCTACCGCTTTACCAAATTTCACCATTGTACATTGTTGATAGATGATAACAATTCTGAAAAATTGGGTTGATGCCACCCTCCATGAATGCAAAATCTAAAATTTTTCTCTTACATGCATTACACAGCCCTATTATTCCGCCAAAATTCAAAGATCTATGTGCTACGTGGAAGTGCTCTATATTTAAAATTAAATACAACTTTAGTGAAAACGGGTGGTTAAGACGCCCCCTACCTTTAATGGAAAATATCAATTTTTTCTTTTTTCTTTTTTATGTACAACAAGACCTTCCGTTGTGTGAAATTTCAAGATTCTTCCATAATTTTGACGATCTGTCAATCAGCGAGTGAGGGGTGAGTAGGTCAGTTATATGCCACTAATTTTTAGAAGCTGATTTATTGCCACACCTGGACTTTATTAGTTAAGTAAATGCTTCAAATTTGAAGTATCTGACTTTATTGGTACTGGAGTAAGAGGGGGGTGAATAATAATTGCTTAGGTTATGGATCTGTAAATAAGATGTAGAGCAAGAACTTTACTTGCCATTACCATGCCCTTTCATTTGTACTACTTTTTTTAATTTAATTTGTATTTATTATACATTTAAAGAAAAAAAAGCTTAAATTTCAAATAACATGGCGCAAATAAATAACGGTGTTATGTGTTTATTCCGTAATTTATGTGTATTCAAATGTTTGAATAATTTTTAAATAAAAAAAACATGCATTTAACTTTTAGAAACCTGCATTATTTTGTTGGCCGTATGTTCAAGAAGATATGTGCGAAATTTCAGCGTATTATCTCTAAAGACAAAAAAGTTACAGATTTTTGAGACGCAAAACGTCACTTGGGCCCATAGCGAGCCGTACAAATTCTAGTCTTGCCTAAAGAATAATTTGCTGGATACTGGCAACTTTATAATACTTACGGTGACCATCCGTTCATTATTATAATGACCAGTTCTGTATTTGAAGACATTGTTCATTATGAATTATTTTGTATACAAAAACATACAAATGTTCAGTATTTTAGAAGTTGTTCATTATTATGTTCTGTATTCCAAATAAATTCCTAAAAACAATAACGTAAACAGCTCAAAATCAAAATTTAATTATAAAAATTGATAATACTTGCGTGTACGTACCCACAGAACAAAATATCTAGTATAAATTTATTTTAAACTGAACTTGGATTTTGTGTAATTTGAAATGTGTTAATTTTACTTTAAAAATTATCTTCAAATATGTAAAAAACAAGTTAACCCTGATGCCACCTAGAGGCGAGACAATGCTTATATAATGTCGACCTGCAAAAAAGTACAAATTCTTGAAGAAAACGACTGACGGTGTGAAATGCAACAAATTCATGATTTTTTTTCCATAACCAATTTGGAAAACTCAATCTCGAAAAACACTTGGAAACAGTGTAGTGCAAAAATGCTGATAAAACAACTTAATCTAGATTTAAAGTAAAGCAAATACTTATTGCTTTAAATTAATTTCTATTTTAAGTAAAGTTATGTGACTTGAAAATTGAGTAAAATTTTGTTCATTATTCGGCATTCTAAAATAGGGTCACCGTAATTATACTGTATTTTAGATATTTTTAGTTCACAAAAAAATTAAATACAAACAAATGTAGGAAATCAGGTGCTCTACAAAAAACTGTTTAGTAAAAATTTTTTCGTTCAGATGAACAAAAAGTGAGATAAACGCTAAACACCATTTTTACAGTTTTTGACAACAATTTTTCAAGATCTCGAATGTCTTATAGACCTATGTACTTGCGGATACCCGGCGTGTGCTATTTCGCTAAAAAAGAAATACATACATATGAACATTTTGTTGATTTGTTGGAAAAAAGGAAGTTTTTGTATGGGAAGATTCGAAACCTATTTCATGAAACCGAATCTTCGCCTAGTTGCCATTGAATGGAACAGAAGATTACATTTGTGAACGTCTAGTAGAACTTATATGTATATACATATACAAACATATGTGTGTGGACAGAATTATGTGCTCGGTTTTGCTTCTAATGTTAATCCTCAAGAGTCGCATATTTCCGTTGTAGGTACCTAAATGTTTTCATTTTCCACAATTTGTTTTGGTAAAAATTATTTCACAGGCACTAATCGATTAATTTTTTCTTTTTCAACCTCAGAAATTCAAAATAAAATTTGGATTTTATATGAAAATGACAACAACATAGCTGTCACAAGAAAATCACATGTGACAATAACCTTACGCAGACCGAATTTGATTATTGTGACTGTCAACTATCACATATCACCTTAGCCGATTCCACCCAGTTTCTGTCAAATTAAAATTCTCCCTTCTTGGTTTCCTGTCGTATTTTACTTCGTTACAACGATCGCAATTGTTTATAATATAACTCTCCAAATATAGTATAGAAGCTTTGGAAAATATATTTTATTTTAAATGTTTTGGTATGTTTAATTTATTCCAGAATGGTAACTTTCTCTTGTATGATATAAAGAAATTTGCTTCAATAATTCTTCTTCTGTCTATGTATATATTTTCTGCTCTATATGTGCATCTTATAAATTAAACTGTTTTACTATTTGAGTTAATATTTCTTATAATTTCTTGAAAGAATTCCTTTCAAATTGTTTTCTTTTAATAAATTTTCGCAATTGTTTAACTTTTTTTTTATTTTTATCTTATTTCCATGAATTATTTCGATTTCCCTATTTTGTTTGTACAACTAATATTATTTGAGTTCTGAATTTATTTATTATCTCTTCTTTCATTGGAATATAATCTCATAAATTTTCTTCTGCTGAACGTATAGTAACTAAGTCATCAATGACATTATTTTCACTTGAACATTTTGTTGCATTTGCTTCACTGTAGTTTAATCTGAATCTGATTCTAATTCTAATTCTTTATTATGAATATTTATAGTTTCTGTTTTCATTGATTCTTAGTCATCACTTATTTCTTCTTTGATTCTTGACAAAAAATCTGCTATTTTGTTATCTTTTCCTCTCAAATAATCTATTGTAAAATCATATGCATTTAACTTTACTATCCATTTTTGATGTCTAGCTGATAAATCTTTTCCTTTGTATTTTGTTACTAAATAGGTACATATATAAAACGTAAATGATCACAGAGTACCTACATATATGAATTTTTTTTCCGTAGGTAGTGTCTAAAATAACCTAGAGACCGAACCACAGCTAGAAATTCCTTATCTGTTGTTGAATAATTTCGTTCTTCAAAGAGAGAGAGAGAGGAAGATCTTGGTTAATTGCTTAGTGCCTCAAGTGTCAAGTTTCTAATCGCCAATAAAATTACTAGGCAGATTTGACGACTTTTATTGATTTGATAAGATACAGTGAATTGTTTTAAATTAACTAAGGAAACGAGACAGTAACATATTAATATTTTAAAAGAAGCAACAGTGGCGTAGCTAGAGGGGGGGGGGTGAAGGGGGGGGGGCACCAGTAGTTAGGGGTTGCAAATGGGAAAATCATCTTCGTTGTTCATGTGATGTTGTAAGCTAATTAAAAAAAAAAATTTCATTGAAAATTTTATTAAAATTTTTATTAGAAAACATGCAATTTTCATAGTATTCAAATTTGTAGGGGTGGCAAAATCATCCTCGTTGTTCATGAGAAGTTGGAAATAAACACAAGTTAAATTTTTGTTTAGTAAATAATTTAATCAATTTTTATTAAATTGAAGTCAAAAGGGGCGCAAAATCATCATCGTTGTTTAATACAGAAGTTGGATATAAACAAAAAAGTATTATTTTTTAAGTTGAAAATTCTATAACATTTGTAGGTATAAGAACGTACAATTTTTCATTGTGTTCAAATCACTAGGGGCGGCAGAATCATGACCGTTGCTCATTATAGAAGTTGGTAATAAATATAAAAGTTTTTTTTTTAATTAACAATTCTTTCAAATTTTGAAACAAAATGGCTTTCGTAGTGACCATTCTCTTTTGTAGCTTTACATATATGTATGGGTTTGTTAATTCTCTAAATTTAGAGTTCAGAGGGGTTGACGTATTTAGGTACTGCAAATTGTTCAAGTTTGTAAAAACCAACTTGAACATTTGATAGTAAATACTTTTGTATGCTGAATGCAAAAATTCACAGTCGTGAGTCAGAAAAAGTGGCGCAGAAAAGTTGAAAAAGAAGACATACCAAACAGGTGTGTGTTCTATTGAAAGTTATAATTCTGCAAGCTTCTCTCGAGATGGAAAATCACATTTGAACACAGTTATGAGATTAGCTATCAAAGTGGTAGACAGCTATACGCGAGAGAACCTCTCAATTGAGTTTTCTATTGAAATTATTCTCAAATAAACACACACCTTAAGCCCATAAGTACAAAACAAAAGTGTTTACAAAAGAGGAAATAGAACGATAAATTATAAAAGAAATTCGAAAAACAGCTTCCAATTTCACGTAAACACTTTCATTCAGTATATACTACCAATTTTGGGTGAATCAGTAGTATTTACTTGGATGAATTCAGTATTTACCACTAGTATGTGGTTACTAGTATAAACTTTATTTTATGCATACCAAACACAGTAAATACTACAAGTTTCAGCTTCTACTAGTAGTACCAGTATTTACTTTAACCTTCTACTGGTAGTAAATACTTCATTTTTATGCATATGCCCCATTGTTGTGATTTTGGTGCATATAATCGTCAGTTTCTTTAGAATTTGCTTAAGACAAACAGTCGGGTTTATAAAAGGGTATTTGCATTAGTGGGAGGTTAGTGCGGTGACCTGAAATAACACCAAACGAAATATTGTCAAATTTTTAATTTGGCTTTTTTTCATTTACAAAAACGAAAGTACCCCAATTTGGTTTTATTTCGTAAGCCCGAATGAAATAATCTGCCCTAGCGAGGTATCCGTCGGAGAGGAATTTTCTCCGATTTCATACGAATCGGAGAACTTTTGCTTCGAGGTATTCTTCCGAACAGCTGTTCGTAACATTTCTCCGAAATTATCTAACGCACACCGGCGATTTGCGTTGCAGTGCGATCAAGTGCATTTTTGTGTTCGATTTTTGACAGGTTCACACAAGTTTTTCTCCGATATCCTCCGAGAGTTTTTCTTCGCGGAATTTGTTGTAGTGATAAGAAAATGTAAGCAATACACAAAAAAAAACAATTTATTGATGTAATTTTATGTACTTATCGACTGGTTCTGTGTTTTCAGGGCAAATGCAAACGAAAAAACAACCACAAGGCATTATGAGCTTATGGTTACCTTAATGCAAGAAAAACCAGACATTGCTCAAAACTACACCAAAAGGTCTCCAGAAGCTGTTGCTGCATTTTGGGACGATGTCACAGACCAACTTAACCAACTAGGACCACGGCAAAGAGATGCTGCTCGCTGGAAAAAAGTACATACATACATACAACATACATGATCTACCCAGTTAAGTTATCTTTAATTTGTATGTTTATTTCTTTTTGGAGTGACTATAAAGGTAGCGCTAAACGACGAACATGCTCGCCGAACTTGTTGGTTTGCGTTATCCCCTACACGACGAACACGTTTGACGAACATTCATTTCGTGTTGATTCTTAAAAGCGTAAGCATGTGCGATAAAGAAGCACAATTCATTGCATTGTAGTAATTTCACAGCAAAAATGAGGTTTGCTCGCGAACATGGCCCTACATGACGAACATCGAAGCCAACGAACACGAAAAAATCGAAATTTTTCGCCAACAGCGAGCCGTTCGCGAACCATCCCCTACACGACGAATATATAGCGAGCACGAACAAGTTCGGCGAGCATGTTCGTCGTTTAGGGCTAGCTTAAGGCTAGTCGCGCACATGCAACTGCTACTGCAACAAAACAGTTTAGTCACAAGTTGACCGATGAGCGCGCACATGAGCAACTGCACAAGCAATCGCAACGAACCTAACCAACACACCGACAATGTTTACTCAAATTTTCTACCCCATACATACAAAGAAAAATATTATCGCCTTTGTCCTATTCTTTTGCTCAGCAAATAAAAGAAAAGATACATTTGTTCTCTTTCGCACAGAGAACATAAGTCACTTTGGAAAGAACACAATTCAACGATGTGGTTAAATATCTGCAACTATTTGGTTGCATGTGCGCGCAGTTACATATTATTCTATATGACACAAATTGAAAAACCGATTTCGGGCAATCGTCCAGTTTGTGGCAAAACACAAACTGAAAAGTTGCTCGAATTGACGACTGAATAGTTTCTGCATGTGCGCGCTGTCCCATATGAGTCAATAGGATTCATTTTTGCAACCAAACAGTTCCGAAACTGAAAATTGCATGTGCGCGACTAGCCTAAGTCATACATAAAAAAAAGTTGGCTGCAAATAAAAAAGAAAGTTCTGGTACAGGTGGTGGTCCGATTAAACAAAAATCATTTACGCCTTTGGAGGATGCTGTAATAGCTCTGATAAGTATAAATAAATCAGTGAATGGCATTGGAGCAAAATCCTTTGGAACGGGTGAGCAAGGACCATAAAGTGAACCCCCAACGGCAAGCGCAGATGATGATACGGAAAACCACGAAGGTGCAGATAACGAAGAAGGTGCAGGAATCCCTTCTACAGCCCGTCCGCGAAAGGGTTTATCATCTATACAACTTCTCAGCAAGCAAGTGGAAAACCAAGAGGCTTTTTTCAAGGATATACAAAGTTGCATCCAGGACACCACAAAAGTTTTGAAGGACACAACAAATATTTTAGAAAACACAGCGGCCCATTTGAAAAGGTGTATCGATCAATGGAAAATGTGTATGAGGTGGAAAAAAAAAGTTAAAAGAAATGCAAGATCATAATGCTGAAATGAGAAAAATAGCGTTGCGTGAGCTGGAGATCAAAGCCAGATTATTGAAACATGAAATTTCCAAAACCAAAATGATGCTGGAATGAGTACCTGGATAATATATATTTCGTGTAGGTATATACTAATATATAAAGCCAAAACAAATGCCAAGGAGGCTAGTCTTTTTGTTATATGTACAATGTTCATGAATTCGTTTATTTTTTTTTTGTTATTTTGTTGAATAAAGTTTCTTAAGTAATTGAAAGTAATGTTCAGTTATTTTATTTCGTATCATAGCTGCCTGGCTACGAAGCAAGTTTGGTTGAATTTCATCGGGTGCATCATCCTCTTCTATATTGTCCACATTTTCAAAGTTGTCGTAATCGGTATCGAAGTATAGGCATATGTTGTGCAGGGCGCAACACACATTAACGATTTGTGCCGCTTTCATTGGGTCGTAGTGTAGTTGTCGAGCTCCTAATAAGCAACGAAACCTGCTTTTTACCAATCCTATTGTACGTTCAACTATGTTACGTGCGCTTCTGTGAGATATATTAAAGCGGCTCTCAACCCTTTGAGACCTGGGAGTCCTGAATGGTGTCATTAGCCAGGGCTCCAAAGCATATCCCGAATCACCTTTTGAAAATGAAATATAAAGTATGTAAAAAACTTGGCACGAAATAAATTGACTCACCTAGCAACCAACTACCTCTTGAACCACTTAAATAATTTCTCTCAAAATATCGTGGTTCTGGGCTCATAGCCCAAATATTAGAGTCGTGATTGGCTCCTTGATAATTTGGATTAACAGCTCTTATTTTCATTTTATAGTCGCAAATCTAAAATAAGACATTGAGGGGTGAGTAACTTTAGCCAAAACGCAATGCCCCCTTTCCGTATAGAGTTAGAGGTCAGTGGTTTAAGGATGGTCCTTTATATTTTCGGGGGTGAGAAACTCGAATCATTATTTGTTTTTTTGAAATCCTGTAACAAGTCATTGTTTACCAAATTAAAAAAATTTCCTGTCAACATGAGATGCCAACTATCTGACATCTGACTCTATACAGGAAGTAGGTATTGCATATAGACTACTGCGCTAAGAGCCGTTTGCTCAAACGAAACTTAAGTATCTATGTTCAATAGTTTATGTTATACTTTTTCCTTTTGTTAAACTGTCACTCCAGCGCTTATGTTCTACTTAAATATTTAAGTCCCGTATCAGCCAGTTAAGTCATGAGCCTTAATGTATGAAATGAAGATCTTACAATCATCACATTAAGGCTGAAATGTCCCTTGCGATTTAGAAAAAGATGTTTGTTTTCTGCAGGTGCAATTATTTGGACGTGAGTGCCGTCCAAACAGCCAATGACTCCGGGGAAGCCCGTTTTTTTTTCAAAAAAATGTGCTTTGGACTGCTGAGATTCTACACTTGACATCTTTAAAGATATCCAGTTGTTGCATAAGGTCTCTTCCATAATATTCAATGATTCCTTAAGAATACTTGAAAAGGTCGTTTGCCCAATAGCAGACTGGTAATCTTTTCCTACTCCATGTTGGTAGTTTCCCTCAGCGAAGAACCTTAAACAAGCTGCCAGCTTATGCTCTGGAGTAATGGCATCAGAACGATGATCGGCCTTAAATTTGTGTTTTATTTGCTCTAACACATAAGCAAATGCAGGTTTATTAAGACGAAAGTTCTTTTTGAATCTGTAAGTAAATTTCTTAATTAGGTATTCAAAGTTAGATTTCAGAAAAGTTAACTTACGCCGCTTCAGATAGTTCGTTAATTTTGCTGTAATTTCGCAGTTTCCTCCTTTTTTCTTTATTTTGTGCCCTTAGCTCTCTCGAATCAGCTTCCAAAAACAAAGCCACACTATCCATTTTTACATTTAATTCAGAAAATTAATTTGTCAACAGGTAATTAATTCTTTTTTGACAACTAGATCATAACATCTGTTGGAATATAGAGTTGGCTTTTTCAAAAATATATCGATGTATACCGAATCGATATCTTTTAAATGAAAATTGGTATGTACATCAAAATTTTCTTTCAGTGTACTATAAATACGAATATTTCTTGGCATCCACTATGAAATTCACTTTCTAACTGATTTTACATAGTTTAAAATACCTATGGTGTATATTTATATAAAAATATCGGAAGAATTATCGAATTTTCAATATATCGAATTATTTTGTACATCTCTAGTAGAATTTTTTATCTGTCGCATGTCAAAACCTGCGGCATCGAATATCTTTTCCGATGAAAGATACCTCGAATGTAACTTGAACCTCCGACAAAGTATGCGTTGCGGAAAATTGTCCGCTCCGACGGATACCTCGCTAGGGCAGAATACAAACAAAAATCGAAATAAAACCAAATTTATCTCAACCAGTTTTTCGGTTTTATTGCAATGTGAAAATAGCATTAAGGCTAAATATTTCTAGTGAATCATAATTTCGGCTTCATTTCGATTTAAAAATCTATATATAAATAGGCTTAAATAAATTTTGTGGTACCATTTTCTCAAAAAATATTGGGCCGATCTCGATTAATGTTATTTGGTTGGAAAGCTTTAATCGCGGGGGGGTGTGCGAATCACAAAATTAAACACTTCGGGTCCATTTTGGCTATGAACCATTTTGTACTGCCGCTCGCTGTGCACATTCAAAAAATTAAATTTAAAAAATACAAAAATTGTTTTTTGCTTCAATTTTCAAATATTTTATAGCTAGCTTTCATTTTTTGATTGGTGTCGAATTTCGACACGGAGTGGGGACGAGACTAGTATGTAGAAATAGGTAAGCCCAAATACAACAATAATCGATTAAAAATCACACGATTTTATAATCGAATATTTTTTAATTCTTTTTTTGAAAAATACACTGAAGAAAATGATGATTTCGGAGTGGAACCGACTTTAAATATAGTTGATCATAAGGTTATTTGTTTAATTTGCATGATCAATTCACTATCAATTTTACAACAACTCTGTAATACTTTTATGATATGCTCAGATTGTTATAAATGGAATGTATAAAAAATCACGCAAACGCATTCTCTCGTTGTATATCCAATTTGCAGGCAAATTGTAGAGAATTTAACTACAATATATTGCTAAGTAGATATTACATGAATTTATTAATGTGCTTTCCTTAAATTTTTGACACTTTCTTTTTTAACAATGAATTCATAAAACATACCGTTATACTTTTTTTCACTACCCTCCCTATGCCAGGAAAAGATTAAAATTTCGGCAGTATTATTTAAAAATATAAAATGAGTTGAAGACGAAATAGAGATAAATTGGACTTATTATAGTCCTACAAATTGGCGTTTCGTTCGGCATAGTTCAGCACATATACATTGTCTCTCGTTCCTACTCCTCTTCTGGAACCCGTTTGATTTGGTGGTATCATCTCTTTCTCCTCCGCTTCTTCTTCTAACCTCTTCGCTAAAACCGTCGTATATATTTTATACAGCAATGGCATGAGCGTTACTCCTCTGTATTCCTCTACCTTTGTTCCTGCGCCTTTCTTTATTATCGAGGCAATCACTCCCTCTTTCCACCCTTCCGGTTACCGTCTCCCCTCCACACCTTCCTGCTGATCCCCCATGCCAGCTCTATCGCTTGTTCTCCTCCATATCTCCACACCTCATTAGGTATACCGTCTATCCGTCTATTCCCATTAGGTTAGGTTAGGTAGAAGTGGCTGTCAATACTAAGTACTGACACACTTAGACCAAAAGTGGTCCGTTGTGATACCACATGAATCTTAAAAACTCCTTCCTTACTCGCTAAAACCACTTTGAGCTCCTCACGAAGCGTGCGAGACTATATATATGTGTTTGCCAGATCACTAGGATCGTTAAAGAAGTAAACTCCTAAATGGAGCCTACGTGTCAAGAAAATAACTTGGCAGGTTATTAAATTAAATTAAATCAAATCAAATTAAATTAAATTAAATTAAATTATTAGAATGAAATTGCAACCAATCCTAAGTGAAAGTGAAGGTTAACATTCAAAGTGTTTGAACAAGTTCAATGCATTAAATATAAAATATAGAAAATGTGATAATGGACCTAGAAGTGAATCTAATATATCGGGACTTTCAACATCTGTGGTCATAGAGTAAGTATAAATAATTACATACGAAGTTCCAATTTTATATATTTTTCAATTGCCTATATATACATTCCGCTTCAACTGAATAGACACACAAATTTTCTAAGGAACTTTTTTCATTTTGTCCAAACATTGTGAACTAATGTATCATTTGATGATGCTTATTGTTTGTTTTTAATGTTGGGAACATAAATCAGAAAAAATAATTTAAAAATCACCGTTATTTTGTCTGTGGCTCTCTTGCAAAGATTTTCACATCGAAAAATGCAGTTTTTTTTGCGTCAACTGAATAGACACACAAATTGAAACTGGTTGTATAAGTTAGTGGGAGGAAGAAAAACAAGTTTTTTTGAAAAAGTATTTTATTGGGCTATTCTAGTAGTGGGTAGTGCCACTTTTTTAATTAAAACTTCATACATTTGAACCGGCATGGCATCTCAAAGTTTCTCTATGTAATCCAGCTAAATTTCGATCCAGGAAAATTTCATGCCTGAAATTTTGGATTTTCGTGCTTTAAACTGATAGCCAGGATCATCCACTATTTGTACTAAAAATACCCAAAAGTTTTCAATTAGGTTTTGGAAGGCTGAGTACGGTTTTCTTTGAAGCAATTCGATATTTTGCTCCTCTTTCAAGTCTTTCACTATGCATGCCGTATGGATGAGGGGGTTTGTCCAGCTGGAAAGTCCCGTTTATGAGTCCAAAAATATCTAAAAATTAAGGAAAACCCCTTTTCAATATTTCTTATGAATTGTTGCATTCATTTTTGAGCTTTGAAACTCAAACTCAAAAGTTCCAAAGTAGCTGACTCTCAAGTTTTGCGGATTCGCAAAAGAAAAAAATGAATGTCTCGGGTAAAATTGTAGAAGTTCGTATGCAACGTGACATATTTAGAAAATTTTTGGGGTTTTCTCTGGAAAACGCACTGGATATTGCGAAAGTATTGGCCTACATTTTAACACTCGTTCCACTGTCATTGTGCCATATCTATGGAGCTATTTGCAAAGCGGATAAGTCAGCTCTTTTGAGAATTTTAGAAACGAAAGAAAACAAAGAACCACCAATGGAATTGGACGTCCAAATTTTTGATGGATTCCTTATGCTTCACCTTATGGAAATATTTCTAAAAAGAATTTGCAAATGTTTACGAGATGCATAGGAAGAACAGTAATAATTTAATAACGTTTGATGAATATTTTTCACCGTCAATCAAGGATAACGAACACAAACTGCGTGGGACGAGCAGAAGTGGGCTTTATCAAATTAAGGGTGCTGATCAAGTGCGTCCAGTAGATTTTGTAGCAGAGCTCAGAAACATTAACTTTAAGGAAAGTTTGGTTAAATTTTTGATGGACGACTGGAAAATTCCCTGTATGATAAAATTTTCAAAAATAGAACAGTGTATGTTAATTACGAAAAATGTTTCAGTTTCATAGAGGTCGATGATGTTGTCGTCAGGACTGAGGAAGTAAGTTAAACTTGTGTTGCAAACGAAGAAGCCGACACAAAACAAGACTTTGATTTTTTGAATAGCTTTTAATGGAGCTTTCGACGCCTATACTTCTTTTTTTGCTATCGATCACACCCAAAATCTGCTGTGGGCTCTTAGTCTAAAAGGCATGTAGTTTTTGAGTTATAAGAAAAATTTTTGTTGAAAGAGTGTTTTTTCCCTCTATGGCCCCTTTTTTAGGGTAAAAAATGATTTTTTAAAGCACGCGCAATTTTTCACGTAAAATTTGTCTTATTAACTATGAAATTCAATTGCAATTTTTTTTCTGCGAGGTTTTAAGCCAAAAAAAAAATTGGTTACAATGCACTTCGGGGGGCCCCAACTTCCCTTAATTTTAAGCGGTACTTTCCACCACCCCCCAGGTGTAAGCACAAGTTTTTCCTTCGTCTTAAATGTTAAACTTACATATGCAACTGGTTTCATGAATCCGCAGCTTAGACAAATTTTCGGTTTTTTTTGCAACTTTGGGCCCGCGGCAGCAGTACTCCCCACCACTGTACAGATGTAAGCAGTAGTTTTTTGTCATCAGGGGGATGCCAACTAACGTTTTTGCTAGGTTTCCAGAATCCGCAGCTTAGACAAATTTTCGGTTTTTCTTGCAACTTCAAAAATTCACAGTGAATCAACCCACCACTGTTCAGGTGTAAGCAGTCGATTTTCGACATCAGCTACGTTAGAACTACAAGAAAACAAATATTTCATAAATCCGCAGCTTAGACATTGAAAAGTGTCGCCAGCTCCCGTAAAATCCATTTGACTGAAATAATTAAGAATTGCGACGCTTAATGAAATTAAATGAATTGAGATGCGGATATGGAATATAAAATTATATTTCTCCGTCAACTTTTAGCAGTTTTTCCTATCACTATTTTTCCATTTAAATTCATTTGATAAATAAAAAATAAAAGAAACGAGCTATTATACATTGTTGAGTAGAAACAGTAGAAAAACATCAAGTTTTTCTGATGTTTTTTAACAATTTTTGTTTGCATTAAGTGTAAGTGTATTTTTACAAAACTTCCCCCAATCCCTTAACTGTAGGATATAAATCCCCCTTCTTCAATAATAAACCACTTGAACTTTGTCCCTCTACAATTGTCGGACTACGCCGCCGCACTATGGGCCCAAATGATGGTTTGCGTCTCAAAAATGGTTTTTTCAAAACTATTTCTTAGATTAATTCCTTGGCAGAAATCAATTTAGGAATACTTAAAGTACAGACTCCAATACAAAAATTATGTTTCCATCCAGTCTTTCCAGTAAACCTTTCTAAAGTGCTCCCTAGAAAAAACAATGTTTGAGTGACATAGTGAAGATACTTTTGAAACCACTTTCTTTTAATGATTGATGATGATAAAGTGTAAGCGTTATATGTTTTTGGAAAGCTTTTTATTACTACTATTCGAATTTGCAAAAATATTTTTTGGAAAATATATATTTTAGATACATTTATTTTTTCCAATAACACATGTTTTTTTAGCTTTTGGCAAATTTCGATTGAAGTTTTAAGTACTTCCACCGTCATCCACCGTTTAGTTCTAGGGCGCAAATTATTCCTTAGTTCATAAACTAAAACATATAAAAATTTTTCTTTGATTAAGAACTAAAAACCTATTATAAGAAGTAGAACAAAAAATCACAGATTTTAGATGTTTTTGCAATTTCTTTTTTCGCATGAAATTTTAAATCTTTAAAATCGGTTCAAAGCCATTGTAGACTCAAAATCGATTCCAAGAACATACTAAGAAATTATTTTCAAAGTCTACTCTCATTTTAAAATTAATATAAGAAGGGTTTGAAAGTTATAAATTTCCCACCAGTTTGGATCGACCATCTTGCAGTTTGCTAACATCTTATTTATTACAGCAGCACACTCACATTATATTTTGATTTCATAGGTTTGCATAATGCTTGTGTGACATACATAATATGTATATACATAATTGGTATCAGTTATTTGTGAGTGAAACAAAGTTTAAAAGTTACAAAAATAAAGTGTAAAAAAGAATGTTTAAAAATAGGTGAATTTGAATTGTCAAAGTCTATCTTATATTTCTATTTTATTTCACTGGTCAAGTTTTTGTTCTTAATTGATTAATTAATTCTTTTTGCAAAGATTTTTCTTTGTTGAGGAAGTGGGTGGATGCCACGCCCCTTGAAAACAAAATAACAAATTTATCAATTTTCCAATGCACTACACCCCTAATACTCTACCAAATTTCATCATTCTTCCATTTTATATAAATTCTATAGTATTCTCATGAAGAAAAAAAGCTCGTGGCCATCTATGCGTCCAAATGTAATACTAATTTTTGTTAAGAGATCTCGGTAAGGCGATCACAGCGAACCTATCGACCAAATGTCTACCTACAAAATCGTGTTTCATGAGAATACTATAGATTGGATATACAATGATTCTTCGACAAAATTGCCATTTAGTTGATACATATTAGAAAGTGGGTGGATGCCACACCCACTAATGGAAAATCTCAAGTTTTCAAATGTAAGCTATGTATGCTCAACAAGTTCTACCGCTTTACCAAATTTCACCATTGTACATTGTTGATAGATGATAACAATTCTGAAAAATTGGGTTGATGCCACCCTCCATGAATGCAAAATCTAAAATTTTTCTCTTACATGCATTACACAGCCCTATTATTCCGCCAAAATTCAAAGATCTATGTGCTACGTGGAAGTGCTCTATATTTAAAATTAAATACAACTTTAGTGAAAACGGGTGGTTAAGACGCCCCCTACCTTTAATGGAAAATATCAATTTTTTCTTTTTTCTTTTTTATGTACAACAAGACCTTCCGTTGTGTGAAATTTCAAGATTCTTCCATAATTTTGACGATCTGTCAATCAGCGAGTGAGGGGTGAGTAGGTCAGTTATATGCCACTAATTTTTAGAAGCTGATTTATTGCCACACCTGGACTTTATTAGTTAAGTAAATGCTTCAAATTTGAAGTATCTGACTTTATTGGTACTGGAGTAAGAGGGGGGTGAATAATAATTGCTTAGGTTATGGATCTGTAAATAAGATGTAGAGCAAGAACTTTACTTGCCATTACCATGCCCTTTCATTTGTACTACTTTTTTTAATTTAATTTGTATTTATTATAAATTTAAAGAAAAAAAAGCTTAAATTTCAAATAACATGGCGCAAATAAATAACGGTGTTATGTGTTTATTCCGTAATTTATGTGTATTCAAATGTTTGAATAATTTTTAAATAAAAAAAACATGCATTTAACTTTTAGAAACCTGCATTATTTTGTTGGCCGTATGTTCAAGAAGATATGTGCGAAATTTCAGCGTATTATCTCTAAAGACAAAAAAGTTACAGATTTTTGAGACGCAAAACGTCACTTGGGCCCATAGCGAGCCGTACAAATTCTAGTCTTGCCTAAAGAATAATTTGCTGGATACTGGCAACTTTATAATACTTGCGGTGACCATCCGTTCATTATTATAATGACCAGTTCTGTATTTGAAGACATTGTTCATTATGAATTATTTTGTATACAAAAACATACAAATGTTCAGTATTTTAGAAGTTGTTCATTATTATGTTCTGTATTCCAAATAAATTCCTAAAAACAATAACGTAAACAGCTCAAAATCAAAATTTAATTATAAAAATTGATAATACTTGCGTGTACGTACCCACAGAACAAAATATCTAGTATAAATTTATTTTAAACTGAACTTGGATTTTGTGTAATTTGAAATGTGTTAATTTTACTTTAAAAATTATCTTCAAATATGTAAAAAACAAGTTAACCCTGATGCCACCTAGAGGCGAGACAATGCTTATATAATGTCGACCTGCAAAAAAGTACAAATTCTTGAAGAAAACGACTGACGGTGTGAAATGCAACAAATTCATGATTTTTTTTCCATAACCAATTTGGAAAACTCAATCTCGAAAAACACTTGGAAACAGTGTAGTGCAAAAATGCTGATAAAACAACTTAATCTAGATTTAAAGTAAAGCAAATACTTATTGCTTTAAATTAATTTCTATTTTAAGTAAAGTTATGTGACTTGAAAATTGAGTAAAATTTTGTTCATTATTCGGCATTCTAAAATAGGGTCACCGTAATTATACTGTATTTTAGATATTTTTAGTTCACAAAAAAATTAAATACAAACAAATGTAGGAAATCAGGTGCTCTACAAAAAACTGTTTAGTAAAAACTTTTTCGTTCAGATGAACAAAAAGTAAGATAAACGCTAAATACCATTTTTACAGTTTTTGACAACAATTTTTCAAGATCTCGAAAATATTTGGAAACAAAAAAACTTATAAGATATTTTAACCTACAAGATCAAATAAAAAAATTTACTTTCAGTTCTCCGACAAAATTGGATTTACCATTTTCAACACCCTTTTTCAAAATGACGGATAATACAAAATTTCCGACCAGCCAGAGACTTCTCTCACGCGTATCAAAGAACCAACCAATCTAAAATGACTTGTATTTTGACGTTGCTTAGCTCTCGTACTATTAAGGCTCGAAATGTCAATTTCATTGAAATCGTTCAAGGAACATCGAAGTTATATGTTGACATTTTTTTGAAATATCCTGTTGTGAAATATTTTTTTCTGTTACCATTCTGTATCAATCTCTTAAGGACGAACGAAGTTGCAAAATGTTGACAAATTTTTGAAACATTCTATTTTGAAAATACTTTTTTTAGCTTATGTATTTCTCTGTCTCAGCTATCACCTCTGTCAATTTTATTGAAATCGCTCAAGGAACAACGAAGTCCCGAGGATTTAAAATTTTTTTCGGAGCTTTGTGCTTCGATACTTTATCTTGCGTAACTTTGGCTTTTCGAAATTGTTCCCTTTCGAAAAATTACATTTTCCTTTCTTAATTGAACGGTTCGTGAATATCGTGAATGGATCTTCAATAGTTCGCTCATTATAAATTCGGGAACGAACAATATTTTGCAGATCCTTGCAGATTTGATTCGAATGAAAACTAACTTTATTAGGAACCAAAAAATAAGATTCGTGATTGAATCAAAAATGAAATTCTTTTGAATTGTTCACGAAAGAACGAATCATATTTTATCGTTCTATGAATCTTGGTTGTGGATCGTGTTTGTTTAGGCATTGTCAATTTTCTTATCTATAGTAAAAAGTTGCTGAATAGGTATGGGCTGCACATCCATTAAAAAATCCAACCAAGTAGTTAATTTTTTTCATTTTTATCAAAAACGGCATGGGCGTCAAAATCAAGTTTTTGCCCCGTTTCGAAAAAATCGTAGATCCGGGGCTGATAAATGAACTGAGGTGAAGAGAAAAAGAAATGTTTACTTTAATTAGCAAATGAAGTGAAATGCAAAACAAGAAAAAAAAAATGAAAAAAAATGACTATCGATTTAGTCATTATCAGAAGGGATATTAAACGGTTTTTAATCTTTCGTATGCCTAGTGCTACGATCCACAAATTACTAGACAGTTTTTTGTTTCTCCTGAAAAATTTAATAAAGTGGACTTATTCCCTTTTCATAACAAACGATTAAATTTTTTTATTCCGTAGTCCTTATTATTCATTAATCTTCATTACTTTCTGCTATTTCGAGGCACTTCTGTATTTGCAAATTGCAATTTCCTTTATTTATGGGATCTGCGACCCTCCCCGAGCTAAATTAGCGCCCTGCGCAAGCTTCATAATTAGCGCCCCTCAATTGCGGTTATTGCTGGAAGAAGTCATTTCCTCATTACCCGAAGGGTAGACTGTGCAATGTGTTTTATTTAAAAAGGTATCCCCGTGCACTTTTCAAAGATATTGTGGATGCAGTTTTTTTTACTGTGGGATTAAAAAATAGCGAGGTAGTGGCTTTTTTAATGCTTGCTCATAGCTCACATTGGATTCAGCGCCTTGCGCTCTCACACGGTTTGTACGTATAACTTGTCCGGCCCTGTCTGCGAAAATCCCTTAGCTAATATGTACTTAAAAAAGAGTTATGTATATACCATGAGAGATGAGAGTCTCCTTGCACCGACATATGTATATGTATGTAAATGAATACCTGACTTCTAATTTCTTCTATATGAACATTTGGGTACCATACCAGTATGACTTTCTGTAGATGGGATTGTCATTTTAAGGTGCCGCGCCAGTTGTAAGGCGCCAGTTATAGCTATCATTGAAACTCGTCATTGAAAATTTTAATGACTGATTTTGAGGTGTTTAAAAAGCAAAATTTTTTGATGGACAGATGAGGCTCAAGACCTAATTAATATTTCTAGTCAAAAAAAATTTTCAAATATGGCCAACTTTCCACAAAAAAGACTTTTAATTTATCAATGATCATTGGTAAGGTAG
The DNA here is from genome assembly GCA_963921185.1 of Dasysyrphus tricinctus. Taxonomy (NCBI): domain Eukaryota; kingdom Metazoa; phylum Arthropoda; class Insecta; order Diptera; family Syrphidae; genus Dasysyrphus; species Dasysyrphus tricinctus. Next base: position 141,269,782 of record OY992531.1, read on the forward strand.
TTCAATCATTGAAATAAGAAAAGTCTTTTTATGTGGAAAGTTGGGCCTATTTGAATTATTTTTTTGGCTAGAAATATTAATTAAGACTTTAGCTTTATTTCTCCATCAAAATAATAAAAGATTTTACTTCATAAACGTCTCAAAATCAATCATTCAAATTTTCAATGATGAGTTTCAATGATAGCTATAACTGGCGCCTAACTGTCATTGAAACTCATCATTGAAAATTTTAATGATTGATTTTGAGACGTTTAGTAACCGAAATCATTTATTTTTTAGATGAAAAAACAAATTTTAAAACTTAACTAACATTTTTAGTCATAAAAAATTTCAAATAGGCCCAACTTTCCACAAAATATGACTTTTAATTTTCCGATGATCATTGGTAAGGTAGTTCAATCATTAAAACAAGAAAAGTCTTTTTATGTGGAAAGTTTGGGCTATTTGAAAATTTGTTTTGGCTAGAAATGTTAATTAAGTCTTGAGCTTTGATCGTCCATCAAAATAATAAATGATTTTGCCTCCTTAACGTCTCAAAATCAATTATTAAAATTTTCAATTATGAGTTTCAATGATAGCTATAACTGGCGCCTTAAGTCTTCATAATGTGTTTGATTTCATCAGAGAATGCCAAAATAACTTTGAAAAAAAAAATCTGGACTTACACTTTTCAGCATTGTAATATGAACATCTGAAATTGGCTGGAAATAGAAACAGTCATATTCTTAACACATGCCTTAGGAGTAAGTAACTATGTTTTATTATGTTCTGTGTGTTTTCCTTTTTTTTTTATTATTGTCCTTTGCTGAGAAGGACCCTTTATTATTATGACTGCCGAGGTTCCAGATGTGAATATTGGAAAAGGGGAAGGTATTTAGTGCTGGTACGTTGAACTTCATTTCTTATTAATTTTTGAGTAGAATCCCATTTAACTCATCCATCCTGTAGGTATAAACGTTTCTGTATTTAGTTATTTTTCCCTGACAACACATTGTTTGTTTTTATTACGCTCATCTGTCACTCGGGTGCGTGTGACTTTTCACTCATATTTGAGCAGTTATATACATAAATAAAAGTGGGGACGATTGCTAGAACATCCAGCTCAACTTGAGTTCATTTGTATGTTTATAAGAAATGAACGTTACCGTTTTGTATGCTGAACGAGTCGGTGCAGTATTGTAACGTTGTTTGCCTTGTTGTGTTATTATTTTTGTGCACGTAACAAATGTTTCGGTTTGAATTGCATTTTTATTGTTATACCTACCTATTCATTTAAATCTGCGAAACGGAACTTTTGAGAAAACTATTAGTTAAACATTTATATGTACATAAAAATTAGTCAATGTGACTCAAAAAATTAGAAATCAAACTAAATTCTAATTTCAAAACTATAAAGTGAAAAAGTAAATACATATACATAGGTATACCTACATACTCGTACATATTTCCTACCCTTACCCTTAGTAAATATTATATTTTATATTGACGCTAGCATGAAAAATATCAGATATAGGAATTAAAAATCTTAGTGATCAATTGAGTATAGGTAGTTGAAATTTATTTGCTTGCTTGTATTTTGGGGGTGTTGCTTACGATTGCAGACCTACGGACTTTACCCAGCAAACATTTCCCTTCAGAAATGATTTATTAATAATTCACAGGAGTGAAAGAAACCCTCATTTATGAACTCATTTATAAACCGGTTTGGATCAAATTTACTGGGTAGCATTACCTCGAATTCGAATCGTTTTTATGTTTCATTATTAATAGAGTAATTCTTCACTTTAGTGAATGTAAATAGGACGCTTATATATTCATTTCACTGAACAATTCATGAATCTTTTTTGAATCATTTAAATGAGACAGATTTGATTCATTCATATGAATATAAATTGGGGTTTCCTCATTCAGTTTGGTGAATATAAATTGAATTATATTTAATTCATTATAATGATTCTTTAATAATCGGAATGTATACCGTAGAACTGAATGTAAATATTATTTCAGTGTGGTTATACAAAATGCTATTTTAAAATGGTAAAATTATCTGCATAAACAGTTTGATTTCCCTAGATTTATCGAATGAAACTTATGATAAATTTCGCTAAAGTATAATGGAATATTCGCGGCTATTCTGATATTCGGTCGAATTAATTCCGTACGGAATGAAAATGGAAATCAAAAAGATACTCCAATTGAAAAAGTTAAAACAAAAGTTAATTTATTCAATTTATCTTTTTTATTTTTTTTTTTTCACCGCCACAAAGAATATAGTTCCGTCCGTACAATAACAAATAACAATACGCAAAATTTAATGAAAGTGACAAATTTCCTCTTTACATAACTTTTGTTTCAGTTTTGGCACGACTAGGTCCCGTTATGGCTTTTCAAAACAAAATGAAAGGGACATTCAGTTTATGTGAATAAAAATGGACGCACCCAAGCTATACCTCTTTTGAGGATCGCTTGTGCGCGTTCACTTTTATTCATATTATGTGAAGGAAATAAGAATCTCGATATTTTTTTATTTAAAAAAAAATCAACACAAATCCCCTGTCCCGCGTATGAGGAAAAAGTGATGGAATATTTGAGTATATTCACATTTGATTCACAGAAGTGAGTGTTTCTCGAATATATGTTCTTCATTTTCACTGAATGTTCTATGAACGTTCACAAAAATGTTTGCTGGGTAGTCTGCTCGCAATTAGATGAGCTGCGCTGCTAACGTTTCTTTTATTGAATAAGCTGAAGAATATACAGTTGTTTTGGAAAAACGTAGGTAGTAGTATTGGATATGTTTGTTTGGCCCATAAGCATAATGCTTATAACTGAAACTTTTACTAAATTCATTCATGCGTTTCTGAATAAATGATTACCTAATTTGACAATTTTGCACTCAAAAAGTTTTGTTCAAAATTAATTTTTCTATCGAAATGGATGCTTTAAGAAATTTTATAAAAAAATAAGCAGGAAAAGTTTACAAAATCCAACATAAAATAATAGAAAAATCAAGGATTTTTTTCAAAACCACGCATACATTTTTTGGAAGAATATATACATTCAAGACGTGCTCAAACATTTAAAAACTAAATGCTCATACTTATAATTCAGACACTGCGGGCTACAGAAAATTGCATATAAAAACTTGAAAATTATGAGAAGAAAATGTAGAGAAGCCATATACCATATCAAAGGGCACGGTACCCACCAAATTTTAATCAGTAATTATTAATTACCAAATTTCTGTCAGGATTTGGAATTGTTTCGATATTACTCTACTTAAGATATTTGATATTGAACTTCATGAACTTAAAACTTGGCATATATTTTAGATCTCATTACTTTTTTTGGCTGACTTTTTACGCACAGGTTTCTTATGCACATAAGAACTTGGCTCCTTTTTTAACATTTATGTTTTTGTTTTGATTTAAATTAGCTGAAACAACTCCCTTAACAGTTTTAGGTAAAAAAAAGAATGCCATCTTAATTCTTGATTGAATTTGAATATGATTGAATGGAAAAAAGAGGTTTAAAATCGTTGGAGCGGTTTTAAAAAAAATGATTTTTTTATAAATAAAATTCTTAAAATATTTTTGAGGACAAATTTTGGAATGCAAATTTAAAGTTTATATTTATGTTATGTTTAGATAAATACAAAATTAAAAAAAAACTGTCAACCCATTTTTGAGATATTTAATATGACAACAAAAATTAAATTTTTTTTTTTTTATTCAAAAACTTTTTTTTTTAAATATTGATTTACAATATTATTTAATCTTATCTAAAATTTGTATATAAGAAAATTTATCTAAATCCGTTCAGCCGATGAGAAAATTCAAATAAACACACGAAACAATTTTTAGAAATCCAAAAAATATTTTGTTTTAACTTAAATACACACAAATATTTATAGTTTTTTGAAGACTATGTATAAAAAAAATTATTGAAATCAGTCATACCATTTTGAAGAAAATCCTAAATTTAAAAAAATGGTTCTTTAGGATTGATAACCATTTTTTTTAAATGGTTTTCCACCAAAAGGAAGCCTTTACTAAAAGTAGTTTATTGAATTTTTTTTAAGAAAAGTTGTTGGGACGTTTTTGAGAAAAATACGATCATGCAAAATTGCTTAAAAAAAAATGTATGGCAGGTACCGTTACCGTACCTTGTTGGAATAATCACCAAAAACCACTATGTTGTAGATGAACAGACAGACAGAATTGTGCCCCCACTTTTTTGGTGTTCTCTATCATCGTAACGTCATGTTTGATTGTTCTCAAAAATTTTTTTTGCACGTATCCAAAACTTGAATTATAGTACCTACCTAAATCGCAACTAAATAATAAAGAGTCACAGGGTCTTAATCAGTGGCGATTCCTCTCAGTTCAGTTGGCTAGGTTGGCTGCGACAACGTTAAAATTTCCACCTAAATACACGTAACAAACAATATTTGTTTTTATTAAAACTTGAGAACATAATTACTTTTTTTTTACACTTCAGAATTCTGTGATGTAATGAGCTTAAAGCAAGCTGCATTCTACAATCAGATGCTCATCATGAGTGCATGTGTTAGTGGTTAGTAAATTAAGCAGAGCTAACACAAGCACATAAATAAATAAAAATAAACAAAATTAAACAATATACATGTTATAGTTGAAAAGTACTTTGTTCTAAGCAATTTAATACGATCACTTTGAAAATGATCGTACGAACATTGAATAATATTTCTATAAAATGTCGTTCAGAAAGAATATAAATAGAAGAATCTGTTCTCCTGGAGTCAGATAAGTTTGGACTGTGAAAGGAGTTAGCCAAAAGGTTGGCACAGAATCTAATTTTATCTATCATCAGAAGTGGGATTGAACTTTGCAGTATACATGGGAGAAAATATTCTGAAAATTTTGTTGATGAACGAAGAATAATACAGAAGCGGAAATTTGTAAAACTGAGAATATAAGTGGAAGAGATTTTAATGATTAACACTATTGGATGTGCTATTGCTGCTTGCTAGGAAGCGAAGACTTTCAAGTTACTGATTGGGTCTTCAGTGATATTGAGCCAACAGAGGAAAGACTGTTTGTTTTTGATGGTGCAGACAGAAGCTTGAAAGAAGCAAAGGTTTTGAAGATTGGAAACAATGGCTCAAAGTTTGCTCTCAAGATAAAAAGATAAGTAACTGCATTTAAGTATTATTTTTGTTAGTGTTGTTTGAACAAAATAACATGTGTTGACAACCTGATGGTTGGTAAAATTATAATATTGAATTCATGGGAATTTCCAGTTTGCCTGTGCGCTCTATTAGCCTGACAAGAATATTTTTATAATATCCGAATGATTCAAAGCGTGTTATTGTTGATGTTATTTTAGTGAGGCTTTATTTTCATTTTTGAATGTTCCTTTGAGTTTTTTTAAAGATGAGATTATCTGTTGTGTAATTGTCTTCTTAAAATAACCAATTGATTTTTCCATGCCCTAAAGCCGTTGGTTTCTTTTTTTTGTCCTCAATCGGCCGTCTGGTTAGATTTTTGAAAATGTTGGTCTTTTGGACTGAAAGACGGCTTTTTACTTGCGATATAGGTACTACTTTAAAATACTTTCAAGCTCTTGAGCCGTTTCAATCATGTGCTAAAGTTAAAGAAAAAAAGCAATTGTCAGGATTGTCGATGTGCCTTAGCGATGAATTGTGTTTGAAGCTTTATATTAATAATTTTTGGATGTTAATTTAGTATTTAGTTTAGTAAGTTTAAATTGATCGATTGAATGATGTTTCACAATCAAAATGTGTCGTATTTGTGTTTTTCAAAGGAAGATGATGTCTAAATGTCTGGTTTTGACAGCTAATTAGCAAAAGTTGGTTTTGTAAAATGCAAATCAGTTTTAAGTCCAAGAATAAGATATTACCTCATTTAACTGGGCACGATTTTTTCAGTTATTCATCACTAGAAATTCAATTTAGTAAATAAGAACCAAACAAAAGTTCGAGTGAAAGAGATCCATGATGGTGCTTCATCAACTTCGTTATGACATGATCCCCGACTTCAAAGGGAGAACGCTCAATTACTATTAAATTTAATACAGAAGTTTTTGAATGTTATAAACCGTTTTCAGAGCGAGCAGTGGTGGAACATGTGGAACTCGACTAAATTTCCGAAATATCGTTCGTGAATCGTGATGATGAAAGAACGAAAGTCAGCGATTATGGGGAATTGAGTTGCAAGTGTAGGTACTATTTAGATTGACATAGCGCTAAATATTTTGCTGACGCTTTTATTACTTCATATCGACGTCCATGATGATAATTTAAGGATGGAGGTTGAAGGACAGAACCTTACTCGTTTGTATTGCAGTGTATTCATGTCGTGTGGAACTGAGAGGGCTAAAACGCAGCTGCTACTTTTGAAAAAATTGGCTGAATGTGAATTTTCACTCACCTTAGCAGCAGCATCATGCAAGGGTTGCTGGAGGAGGTCAGAAATACTGGCCGATTTATTTGAATGCAATTAGGCCAAATAGTGTGTATAAAATTTGACTCTGTTCTATGCTTTTTAGAATGCTAAGTTGAAGACCATTTTGTAAGGAATACAGTCGTTTTGAGGACGTCTTGCGTATAGTTAAAGAAGGTAGATTTATGAAATGCTTAGCGTGTATTAAAAGAGTCAATCTGTGCAGCACCCAGCACGCCTTTAATTTGTGTTGTTTTTGTAAAAGAATTTTTTAAAAATTAAGAATTATTAAAAAAAAAAAAAAAAAACTGACTGATCCGAATGAAATAATCGAAAAGGTTTCGGAGGGGGAAGTAATGTAGGCAATTTAGGGAGCTAATATTTGTGTTCTAAAATTTTAGAAATAACTATGTTGTAGATGTAGAGCGTTGACTTCAGCTCGTTTTCTATTTCGATTATTTCATTGAAGTTACCAGTTTCATATTGGTTTATGGTTTAAGACAAGTTTAGGCTTGCGAGCTAGACCTCTGAGCTTATGACTATTTAATCTTGGATTGTTTTTTGAATAAAAGTAGACAAGCTGATGCCTCTGAGCTACTTGAGTTGGTTGTCAATGGTTTAAGACAAGTTTAGGCTTGCGAGCTAAACCTCTGAGCTTATGACTATTTAATCTTGGTTTGTTTTTGAATAAAAGTAGACAAGCTGATGCCTCTGAGCTGCTTGAGTTGGTTGTTTATGGTATAAGACAAGTTTAGGCTTGCGAGCTAAACCTCTGAGCTTATGACTATTTAATCTTGGATTGTTTTTTGAATAAAAGTAGACAAGCTGATGCCTCTGAGCTACTTAAGTTGGTTGTTTATGGTATAAGACAAGTTTAGGCTTGCGAGCTGAACCTCTGAGCTTATTATTTGATTTTGCATTGTTTTCGAATGTTGTCTACACATGTTACCTACAACTAAATTACCTCTGAGCTTATTGTTTGGGTTGTATTGTTTTCAAATAAAAGTAGACATAGAATAAGACGTTTTTTTAGTGACGCTAAGGAACTGAACAGGTGATTATTATTTTGTTTAAGATGCACGCTAAGAATTGTTTCATCGAGAACGATGAAAATTGCAGGATGGCCGTGTTATAGTTGAAAAGTACTTTGTTCTAAGCAATTTAATACGATCACTTTGAAAATGATCGTACGAACATTGAATAATATTTCTATAAAATGTCGTTCAGAAAGAATATAAATAGAAGAATCTGTTCTCCTGGAGTCAGATAAGTTTGGACTGTGAAAGGAGTTAGCCAAAAGGTTGGCACAGAATCTAATTTTATCTATCATACATATATACATACAATTAGACACATTTTAATAAAGTTATATACGAGGATAATCAAGACATACAAATTCACGAGAGTGGAGCACTGGTTCGCAACAATGTTTTTAATCCTCCTTTACTTATGTTAAAATCAACAGAGGCAGCGTTCAAATTAAAAAGTTTCTTTTTATATTGATACAAAAAATAACCTCTCAATCCGCTTAAATCATTATAAAACCAGCTAAACTTTTTTAAATCGAGCCATTCAATGCAACCCCTTCGTGCTATATTAATCCCATACAAAGTAGATATCTCCTCTTATATTATTTACCTTTATTATTTTTTTTTTCAATATTGGTCTGTGTTGGCTATAAATTTTGTGCCAACAAATCTCATACAAACTACACTATTATTCCCGATGTGCGCTCTCATTCTATCCTTAAGAACAAACCCACAAAAATAACCACACAGGTTGTAGGCTATTGATTATGTCATATAATAAGGAACTAAAGGTAGAACTATAATAGGCGGAAGCTGTCGGAAGCTTATGTCAAAACCGACCGAAAAGTGGCTTTCCAAAACGGCAGTTGCATAAGTCACCCTTAATGCACTTAAGCGGTTGAAAGTAAAAAATGTAAATATGTAATAAATGTTCGTTCAATGTTAATTTTCTTATACTTATTCACAGCACAGAGTGATGGGCTTTTATTTACTTACTTTGCGAAACCACAAAAATTCGATGTGATAAAAATTAATTTACAGAAAATTTCAAGATTTTACTTCACATTCAAATCACATTCACATTCATCAAACAGAAGAAAAAAGTTGAAAACTATGCACCATGCCAATCTTTTTTTAGTTTGCTTCCACCATTTTGATTTTTGCATTCGCCCACTTACGAAAGAGCGGTCGGTGAGCGCTCTTCACGTCCGAAGCGCGAAGCCATAAGTTAACGAAGACTAGACGAAAGTACCAAATTGCAATTATGGGCGCAACATAATGAACTCCTTGTATTCGCTCGGTTTCGTACGACTACTTAAGTGGCCTTCCGACTATTATAGTTCTACCTTAAGACGTTCATGGGATTTTATTGCAGGATGGCCGTGTTATAGTTGAAAAGTACTTTGTTCTAAGCAATTTAATACGATCACTTTGAAAATGATCGTACGAACATTGAATAATATTTCTATAAAATGTCGTTCAGAAAGAATATAAATAGAAGAATCTGTTCTCCTGGAGTCAGATAAGTTTGGACTGTGAAAGGAGTTAGCCAAAAGGTTGGCACAGAATCTAATTTTATCTATCATACATATATACATACAATTAGACACATTTTAATAAAGTTATATACGAGGATAATCAAGACATACAAATTCACGAGAGTGGAGCACTGGTTCGCAACAATGTTTTTAATCCTCCTTTACTTATGTTAAAATCAACAGAGGCAGCGTTCAAATTAAAAAGTTTCTTTTTATATTGATACAAAAAATAACCTCTCAATCCGCTTAAATCATTATAAAACCAGCTAAACTTTTTTAAATCGAGCCATTCAATGCAACCCCTTCGTGCTATATTAATCCCATACAAAGTAGATATCTCCTCTTATATTATTTACCTTTATTATTTTTTTTTTCAATATTGGTCTGTGTTGGCTATAAATTTTGTGCCAACAAATCTCATACAAACTACACTATTATTCCCGATGTGCGCTCTCATTCTATCCTTAAGAACAAACCCACAAAAATAACCACACAGGTTGTAGGCTATTGATTATGTCATATAATAAGGAACTAAAGGTAGAACTATAATAGGCGGAAGCTGTCGGAAGCTTATGTCAAAACCGACCGAAAAGTGGCTTTCCAAAACGGCAGTTGCATAAGTCACCCTTAATGCACTTAAGCGGTTGAAAGTAAAAAAATGTAAATATGTAATAAATGTTCGTTCAATGTTAATTTTCTTATACTTATTCACAGCACAGAGTGATGGGCTTTTATTTACTTACTTTGCGAAACCACAAAAATTCGATGTGATAAAAATTAATTTACAGAAAATTTCAAGATTTTACTTCACATTCAAATCACATTCACATTCATCAAACAGAAGAAAAAAGTTGAAAACTATGCACCATGCCAATTTTTTTTTAGTTTGCTTCCACCATTTTGATTTTTGCATTCGCCCACTTACGAAAGAGCGGTCGGTGAGCGCTCTTCACGTCCGAAGCGCGAAGCCATAAGTTAACGAAGACTAGACGAAAGTACCAAATTGCAATTATGGGCGCAACATAATGAACTCCTTGTATTCGCTCGGTTTCGTACGACCACTTAAGTGGCCTTCCGACTATTATAGTTCTACCTTAAGACGTTCATGGGATTTCATTGTAAAAATCATCAAAGGGGTCATTGAAGATGAGAAAACCGCAGAGTGCTATTAAATCGGAGGGTGCATTTTTAGAGGGGGCAGCAACAACACCCTTTTTGGTTTTTTGCATATAACTCGAAAACGAAGCAAAACCTTTTTTTGTAGAAAATAAAATTTATTATCGAAATGGGTTTTTGAAAATAAAAATTAAAAAAATTTTAGTTAGCTAAACTTTAAAAAAATCGTTGCAAAAAAATGTGAACAATTTTTTGGTTTTCTTTTTACGTATTTGCTTATAACTTTCTTACCAGTAGAGATAGGTACAGGCATTGCAACATATAATAAAAAGATAATTAAGTTTCCTTTAAAATAAATAAAAAAAAAAAAAAACCGTTTGGATACAAATCGACCGAGAAAAAGTCGTTCCATCTAGGGTGATTTGAAGTTTTCAAAGCTTTATGAATGGCATTTTTGGCTATTTTGATGGACTTGTGAGATTATACGCTCAAACTGGGTGTATTAGTGAGCCATGACCAGTAAAGTCAAAAATAAAAATATAATTTCAAATCTTTCACAGTTTTAGGGTTGCCATCTAATTTTTTTTTTCAAAATTTAGAACAATTGCCAATTGCTCTTACAAAGTCGGGTTTTGAACACATGCTAGCTTTTAATAATTTCTGAGGTAGCCGTAGAAGCAAAATAAAATAAAAAATAGTCAATCCAACTGCATTTAATTTGCTATATAAGTCGAGTAATACTGCTTTGATTTTTAAAAATAAGGTGTCTATAGAGAGATTAATCTTCAAAGTCTTACATCGTACAAGGTTATATTTTCATAAAATTTGAGTAGCTGAGAGGATTCGAAAGACTTAAAAGCAAGTTTTTTACTACACTTACAATAATTAGATCCTTATTTTTCATACGATTTTCAAGTTGTATATTTTATAATAATTTGGACTAATATGTCAATAGAGCAAAAAATGTTGTCGAAAATAAGAAAAAGTGAAAGTTTTTAGGAACCGATTCTCGAAATTTTTTTGAAAATATAGTGACGACTGGATTTTAGGTATAAGTAGATAAATGAGTTTAATTAAAACTAATTATAAAGGAAAAAAATAATAATGTTTGCTTTTATTACATTCAGCTTTGATCAAAAGATTATTTGTAGCCAACCCAGAATTCAAGATCAGGAATCGCCACTGGTCTTAATTTTTTTTTTTATACTTTGCGCGCACTAAAGGAATTTTGACTACCCTTAAGATGCTGAGACACAGTGCGAGCGATTAGGAAAATAGGGAAGGATTCAAGAGGAGATACCGATGCACATTAGTTTTGAAGTTCTGAATATCAAATTGGAAGGGAAAAACAGAGCCTGGTAAAGCAGCGGCTCCCAAACTTTTTAAGCAGTGGAACCCTAAACAATGCCCAAATTTATTTCGGAACCCCATCCTGATAAAAGCAAAAAATGGAAAACAACACATTTCAAAATCTATTTTTTTATTTATAATCTAGTCAATTTATGCTCAAAAAAGCTCTTTGCGAGTAAATTGTGGGGTAGTTTTGATTTGTTCACTCCTTTATGTTTTCGACGCAACATGGAAAAATGATGCAAAACTGCATTTCTTGGGAGTTTTTTACTAATGGCTCGAAAACTACCAACTATTTGAAAATTATATCAAAGTACTATTGACAGTTAGTATACACAATTCCCAATAAATCTCTATTCAAGGTTTTTTTCTGTGACAACCCATTTGGACTCAAGCGCTAGTCGAAAATTGACGTATTTTTACTGTTTTCGAAAATCTACTCGAAAGCTATAAGAAATTACTTTGTGTGACATAATTTGAATTTTTGACTGTAACATGAACCAAAATATACTTTTCGCTGACTTCGAATCTGGCTTTGGAATGGCTCTAGCACGTAACGTTTTTAAGATCTTCGAATCTAAAGATTTAAAAAAAATGCATTTTTTGTGCTTGCAAATTTAATATAGCTTTCTTGGCAAGCCAGGGTATTCATTCTTTATAACAATCCAAAATTAGTTAAATGATACATAATCAAATACAAATTTTGATGAAAAGGAGCTCTGCAGATCTATCAGGGATTCGTATTCCTGTTTACTCAGGGTCATAGGCTTGATGGTTTTCATTACAAATGGATTTTGTACCCACTCGATGTCAGTGTTTGTACCTGGAAAGTAATCCAACATGGATGTTTCGAGACTAACCAAGTGGAGAGCTAATATTTGCTTTGAGTTCAAGCATGTTTTCTTGAAAGAAATCATGTAAAACTGGAAAACATTCAAAATTGTTCTTTTGTACACATGAGAGTCAGAAATTAACTTTTCTGTCAATTTATCTCAGTTAACTATTTTCTCTCGCAAGAAATACTGTAATTGATTTTTCCCGCAGAGCTGTAGCAGTTTCGTTGATCTTCTCGAAAATGTCTGCAAGATAAGCTAGTTTCATAATCCATTGCTCATCATGCAATACATCAAAAAGGTTTGCAGTTGAAGACATATTTTTTTTCCAGTTTAAGCACATTCAACTCATCACGAAGTTGAAATAACCTGGATAAAGCTTTCCCTCTGGAAAGCCAAAGGATTTCAGTATGAAGAAGAAGCAATTCGTACTGACTGCCAGTGGCGGATCCAGAGGGGGGGCTATAGGGGCTGAAGCCCCCCCCACGGCTGATTCAGAAGAGAGTTAGACAAACAAAACTAAGATTGTGGCTACAAAATTTACATGTGAGCTGTGTTTTCCCAAGCCCTAGGGAAATTGAACAAATTATTGGGCTGAACCATATTATATGCAAATCGGTTTTTTTTTGAGGCCCCAAGAGAATTGGATGAAAATAGGCGATAATATAAAAATCAAATGGCTCTATTTATTTCAAGCCCTAAAGATATTAGACGAAAAATTGAAGCTTCGGGCTAAACCTTTACGAAGCCTGCAAGGGAATCTGATGAAAACTATAACACTGATAGGGCTAACAAAGGCATTAAAGAAATCCGACGAAAATAAGAGGCAAGAGCTAAAAACTAGCATGAAAGCTGTTGTTGGAAAAAATGAATTGGGGCTTAACAAATTGTATGTGAGCTTTGTTTTTTCCAAGCCCTTAGGGAATCGGACTAAATAACACGTTTGGGGCTAGTAGGTATGCATACCTAAATGCTGCGTTTTTTCCCAAGTCCTTATATTGAAACTAGTGAGGTTGACCTTCATGGTATTATTGTTACCTAGATTTCCTTGGGTATCGATATTTCTTAAAGATCAAATGAAGTTTGACAAAATAAATCAATGCTACCTTTTTCTTCAACTCCTCTTGGTATTTTTCGGACTTAGCTGAGCCCAGATAGTTTTTGGGGCTTTAGTTTAAAAACTCAGCTTCCGGTGTAAAAAATCACCCTGATAACAGAATCCGACGAATGAGTCAGGCTCAATTTTGACATTTGGTTCATAGTAAAAATGTCAAAATTCAGTCTGATTTGCTCCACAGCTTATTCGACGGATGCTATAGGTAATCTTTGATATGGATAGTTTGCATGATAACATCAAAATATTGTTTTAGAAATTGAAACTTATGTTTTTACATCAGATTGTTTTCGTGTGCCGAAGGATATTTTGACGATTTCAAAGACTGCTTTAAGATGAAGCGATTTTTGATCTTAGTTTCTCTTGTGATTTCCTTTGTGCTCTAACGAAAGATTAGAGAGCTCTTCCCGCGAGCAATTTTCATTAAATGAAATGAAAAAGAATTTCAATTCACTTCGAACTCGTTTTCGAAATGTAAAAATCAGCTCTAACGGTTAGAGTTTTTTGTTATTTAAAAACTGTAATATAGGTACATTTTTGTTTTAATATGAACGAAATACTCGTACTACTAAATATAACTATTATATATAAATTGAAGGGCAGACAAAATTTTTAAAATTTGAAAATTTTTTTCAAATCTTCGTCAAACTGTGAGATTTCAATTGACAAAAAATATGAATGGAATTCACTTAAAATAGTCAATGATCGGAATGTTGAACACAAATTTTTATGTTCGAAATACCAATCCACATAAACTAAAGTCATTTTAGATGGAATAGATACAGAACATCCAAATTCATTTTTTTTAATTGAAAAACATGATTTAGCTAATTTCTTGGAACAGCTACTTGTACACAAAATTTGCAAATGTCTTCTTTGTAGGGAGCTTAATTACCTTTCTTTTTTGACATAGCATTCTGATTCTCTTCTTTAAGAATTAAATATTAAGATTTCGATAGGTGAGATACAAGGGCGTACGCCGGATTTCGATTAGGTGGGGGCAAACTTATTCAAAAAATAGTTTTATTACAGAAATCTTGCTTTAAAATGTTTTCAAAAGAATAAAGATTGAACAATATATAAAATATATTCTGATTAGGGGGGCATCTAGCTGCCCCCCTTGGCGTTACGCCCTTTTGTTTCAATTTTGTCCATATATTTTTGGCACGGATCTTACGTTAATGTCAAAACAGACAGTCTAGTTCATCAAATCTTGGACAACCAATTCCGTTGTCCCAGTTAAACAATTTTAGGACAACAGAAACCTACAAAGTTTGTCAATAACTTTTCGTAGGTAGACGGCTGTCTAAAGTTAGACAAAGTACTGTAGGATGAGTATTTATAAATCTTAAAAAAAATATTCAAATTAAAGAAAGGTAGCTACTTATTTAAAGTTCCTATAAACATATCCTAACAACTTTCTTATACGATGTGTCTTTGTGGAGAAACTGGTTAAAGCGTCTTTTTAAAATAGCAGTTGAAGCTCAATTATTCTAGATGCTCCATTTACAATCATAAAATTTTGCAGAATTTTCCTATTAAGTACATATATTTTTGCATTATACAAAATCTTTTTAATTCAGCTGCCGACTATACTACTTTCTGAGAAAAGAAAATTTGGGTTGGTAGGGCATTCGTTTATGATTAAGAATATTTTTAAAAAGATGTGTCTTAGGGAACTCCAAGCCCCCCCCACAGCCAAATCCTAGATCCACTACTGCTGACTGCCCATATCTTTACACACTAATTTAAACAATTTCGATGGAGAGGACGACTCCTTACAAAATTTACTATTTTCACAGCTTCACTGAGAACTTTTTTTTAAATCAGTTGGCATTCTTTTAATAACAAGTGCATAACGATGGAAAAAATAATGAGTGCTGGTACTTCTAGGAGCAATGTTTTTCATTTTTGAAACAACCCCTTTAACCTTACAAGACATTTTCCGCAACTCATGAAACAGTTCATGACCTTGAAGTTCACACTTCGATTAAAAAATATAAACTTCAAAAAATATTTCTGTTCAATTTTTTTTTTGTGGAAATTTTCAATATTTTGTTTTCTTTTATCGTTTGTATTTTACTGTTTATACTTCAAGAAATTTGTGGAACCCTGAAAACTCTCCCGCGGAACCCCAGGGTTCACACACTTTGGGAATCGCTGTGGTACAGCATTCCACATTCGTGTTGTACGGCTAAAAAAAGACGTACTTGACAGTACGTCCGAAGTTGGGCTCAAGGATAAACTGATGAGCATTCTTAAAAGCGCGAGTATTACGGTTGAATTGTTTAAGGGGAGGAATGCAACTGGCTATTTCGCTAGAACATTGCTTGTAAAAATAGCGATAAAATAATGAGAGACATGAAACATCACGGCGATGTTTCAGAGTTGTAATTGTTTGAGTAATAGATATATCACCTATCATTTTCTAGGCTCTATTTTGTATTCTATCCAAGAGATTGAAGTGAGTTATAGGAGCACCTACATGTTTGGTGTCAACTACATGACATATTTAACATTCCTTGAACCTATACTCTATCCAACAAAAATTGTCAGTACAGGGAAGATAGGACGTTTGCCTCTCAGTTAGGTTGCATTGGCTTGCATACATCTGTCTTAAGTAAAAGCTCTCACAGGATTTCTATAAATTGAATGTTAAATTGCCGCAAATCGAAAAATAATATGCATGTTATGGTTACCATCGTCTGATTTGAAACATATTTTACAATATCCAGGCACAGCAGATAATATGGGTAGCCACTACCCACTCGAAATTTGTCGGTTTTATAAAGAAAATTTAGTATGCAGGTTTAGTGCATAACGCTTATAAGAAACTCAGAAACTGCATAGTATTTGTTCCTTATAACCGAGTTTTTCTTATATCATTAGACCGGATATAAGAAATTAGTTTCTTATACGAATAAAAGAAACAAATAAAATGCACGACTGGATCGCACGACATTGCTCTTATGTTCAAGTTGTGTAGGACTTAAGAACTATAAAAAATATTCAATTAGGTAATTATAGAAAAAGCTAAAAAAAAGCATTTAAATCGTTCTTTAGTTCTTATAAACAGCTTGATAAATAACTTAGAGCTCAAAAAGAAGTATGCCATTTGATTACTTAATTTTTAAATTTTTCAAAAAAATGTTTGGTATGCCAATTTTAAGTGTATATTAATATACATTTAAAACTCAAATTTAAAATTAATTCATCAACCGAGAAAACCGAACATAAAAAAAAACCGTTACACGGCAGATACCGTTAATAAATGTTTTTGGAAATTTTTTTTCTTACCAACAAGTCCACCATATCTACAATAATACACTGATTTTTTCATCAAAATCGTTGGAGCCGTTTTTGAGATAAATTAGCTTTTCCTTAGCGGTTGTATGGCAAGTACCGTTATTCTTAGAGCTAAACAAAAATTTCAATTTCCCCTCTGGAGAGGTACAAAAAAAACCTTAAGTTCAAAATTTGAAGAAAATCTCTTCAGTGGCTTAGGCTGTAGGTTGAGGTACAACCAGACAGACAGAATTGTGCCACCCACTTTTTTCGTATTCTCCATCATCGTAATGTCATATTTGATTGTTATCTCAAAATTTTTTGTTATCAAAAAATTTAATACTGACCTGCTAACTTCACAGTGAAGTTAGCAGGTCACATGGTGTTTCTCAGGAACCAAGCATGCTAGGAACTTGCAATAAGGCTCCAAATTTGCAGTTTTTTAGCATTTCAACGATAGGCTATGTTCAAAATTTGAAGTCCTCAATTTAAAAATTTCCCAAATTTGACTTCAATATGAACCAAGTAGGTCACATCGTGTATCTCACGAACCAAGCATGCTAGGAACTTGCAGTAAGGCTCCAAATTTGCAGTTTTTTGCATTTCAAGAATAGGCTAGGTCAGAATTTTGAAGTCCTTTTTAAAAAAAAAAATTTATACTGACCTGCTAACTTCACATGGAAGTAAGCAGGTCACATAGCGTATCTCAGGAACCAAGCGTGCTAGGAACTTGTAGTAAGGCTCCAAATTTGCATTTTTTCTTGCTTTTCAACGATAGGCTAGGTCAGAATTTTGAAGTCCTTTTTTTTTAATTTCATACAGACCTGCTAACTTCACAGGGAAGTAAGCAGGTCACATGGTGTATCTCAGGAACCAAGCGTGCTAGAAACTTGAAGTAAGGCTCCAAATTCGCAGTTTTTTGCATTTCAACGATAGGCTATGTTCAAAATTTGAAGTCCTCAATTTAAAAATTTCCCAAATTTGACTTCAATATGTAGTTCACATCGTGTATCTCACGAACCAAGCATGCTAGGAACTTGCAGTAAGGCTCCAAATTTCCAGTTTTTTTGCATTTCAAGAATAGGCTAGGTCAGAATTTTGAAGTCCTTTTTTTAAAAAAAATTCATACTGACCTGCTAACTTCACATGAAAGTAAGCAGGTCACATGGTGTATCTCAGGAACCCAGCGTTCTAGAAACTTGTAGTAAGGCTCCAAATTTGCAGTTTTTTTGCATTTCAAGAATAGGCTAGGTCAGAATTTTGAAGTCCTTTTTTTGAAAAAGAATTCATACTGACCTGCTAACTTCACATTGAAGTCAAATTTGGGAAATTTTTAAATTGAGGACTTCAAATTTTGAACATAGCTTTTCGCTTAAATGCAAAAAAAACTGCAAATTTGGAGCCTTATTGCAAGTTCCTAGCATGCTTGTGACACCATGTGACCTGCTAACTTCACTGTGAAGTTAGCAGGTCAGTATGAATTTTTTTTTCAAAAAAAGGACTTCAAAATTCTGACCTAGCCTATCGTTGAAATGCAAAAAAAACTGCAAATTTGGAGCCTTACTACAAGTTTCTAGCACGCTTGGTTCCTGAGATACACCATGTGACCTGCTTTCTTCCCTGTGAAGTTAGCAGGTAAGTATGAAATTTAAAAAAAAAGGACTTTAAAATTCTGACCTAGCCTATTCTTGAAATGCAAAAAAACTGCAAATTTGGAGCCTTACTGCAAGTTCCTAGCATGCTTGGTTCGTGAGATACACGATGTGACCTACTTGCTTCATATTGAAGTCAAATTTGGGAAATTTTTAAATTGAGGACTTCAAATTTTGAACATAGCCTATCGTTGAAATGCAAAAAAAAACTGCGAATTTGGAGCCTTACTACAAGTTTCTAGCACGCTTGGTTCCTGAGATACACCATGTGACCTGCTTACTTCCATGTGAAGTTAGCAGGTCAGTATGAAATTTTTTTCAAAAAAAGGACTTCAAAATTCTGACTTAGCCTAGTCTTGAAATGCAAAACAACTGCAAATTTGGAGCTTTACTGCAAGTTCCTAGCATGCTTGGTTCGTGAGATACACCATGTGACCTGCTTACTTTCATGTGAAGTTAGCAGGTCACATTTTGTATCTCAGAAACCAAGCATGCTGGGAACTTGCAAAAAGGCTCCAAATTTGCAGTATTTTTTGCATTTCAACGATAGGCTATGTTCAAATTTAAAGTCCTCAATTTAAAAATTTACAATTTTACTACAAGTTCCTAGCACGCTGGGTTCCTGAGATACACCATGTGACCTGCTTACTTCCCTGTGAAGTTAGCAGGTCAGTATGAAATTTTTTTAAAAAAAGGACTTCAAAATTCTGACCTAGCCTATTCTTGAAATGCAAAAAAAAACTGCAAATTTGGAGCCTTACTGCAAGTTCCTAGCATGCTTGGTTCGTGAGATACACGATGTGACCTACTTGCTTCATATTGAAGTCAAATTTGGGAAATTTTTAAATTGAGGACTTCAAATTTTGAACATAGCCTATCGTTGAAATGCAAAAAAAACTGCAAATTTGGAGCCTTACTACAAGTTCCTAGCACGCTTGGTTCCTAAGATACGCCATGTGACCTGCTAACTTCACTGTGAAGTTAGCAGGTCACTAAATTACACCGTTATTTGGCGAACTGCAAAATCGGGAATAGAAATGCAAAAAAAAATGCAAAAAAACTGCAAATTCCTGTCAAGGTCCCATTTGCGTGGGTGAAAATTGCCCTGCTAACTTCACAGACGTCAAAAACTTTAAACTTGAACTTCAACTATCTTTTAAGACATCAACCGTCATTGACTCGTTTTCGCAACTTTTTTTCATGTTCAAAATATTAATAACTAACAAAAAATGTAAATTCCACCATTTGATTTTAACTGAGATGTGAGATGAGATATTCATAGATGTTATTTAAGTTAATGCTAGGCAAATCGTCATTTATCATATTGAAACTTCATCAGGTAAACTCCAGATTTGTCTCGCAATAGCTTAAACAACGTCTATGAATATGCATCAACCCCCAAGGTGTGTGGCGCTAGTTAATTCAATTCTCCCTTTTTATACTGTCTGAACAAGCATAACGATGATTTTCAAAAATAACCGACATACAGTGATGGAATAAAAATAGAAACGACGATTTAAATGAAGCTGAACGTCTAATATAATTTTTATATTTTAATTGTACCTATCATTACTTTTAAGTGGTGGAGTGTTTTACTGTTAACTGTTTTTTGTTTGACTTAGCTTACAAAATTCGAACAAAATGGTAATTTTGCCTGGAAAAAAGAATATAAACGAAACTATTTATAATGTTTTTTTTTGATCGAGAGTAACTTAACGATAAAAGTGCTTCCCAATTTTTTAGCACTTGGCCGTGGCTCTTTTAATTTGAATAATGGTTTCTTCTTTTCGTCCTATGGATGCACCAATTAAGCACATGACTCATTTTGAGTTTTTGACCACAATTCTTCCTTATTTTTGGCTCTAGAGCCTCCGATCTTTGGTTTTAGTACGCCCCATAGGTGTACTATCTAGTTTAGATCGAGGGACTGTATTGGTCGCCCGATAACTGATATTTCGTTTGTTTAAAGCCATATTCGAGGAGTGTTTGGGGTCGTTATCCTGCATAAACTACCATATAATCGGCTTGTTCTTTTCGAAAAATGTCAGGACAATTGTATTAAGGATTCGGCTGAAACAGCACGTGTTTTGTGTCTTAATCAAAATTCTGTTTTTCAAAATTATGTTTTTCATAGTTCTGCTTTTCAAAATTCTGGTTTTTTATAATTCTGTTTTACACAGGTCTGCAATTATGAAAAAAGGTATTTTGGAAAATATTAAAAAGCGCACGCTTTTTAACATTTTCAAAACGACTTTACTAGCAGAATTTTGTAAAACATAATAATTGTGAACTACGAGTTGTTACAGAACATTATGTAAGCCCAACCTAAGCATACAAGAAATGAAAAAAAAACATATTTGCAGCTCGAAGAGGCTTGCTTATCTGTCAACTTAATGCTTAGAATGAAAAGCGGCTAAATCCACATTTGTTATGATCGATAAAGACGATTGCTGTTGATATTCAAAAATCTATAAAATCATTTCACTGAATTTTTGTAACAACGGCCATTCCAAAGTAACGGAGAAGACAATCGGGCGCTTGTAGTAAGGTTTTTCTTGATAAGAAATTAATATTTTTTTATGAAACTCAGTGGTTTTTAAGAATTCATCACAAAGTACACGACACAGAATTTTCAACAAAAAATTATGAAATTCAGTAAGTTTATACAAAAAATAGATGGTAACGGAGAAGACACGTAGATACGATTAAGAGATTTCCGACCATTGCCTTGAAGTTTAAAATTCTGCGCCGTCCAATAAGATATGAAGTTGATTTTTTTTGCACACTTTCATAAAACCAATATTTATCAAAAACCATCCTTGGTTTAATGCCAAGTTTCATTTTACTATCAGAAAAAAATATGAAAGATGGTAACGGAGAAGACAGCTAGCTAATGGTAACGGAGAAGACACGTACGATTAAAGATTTCTTTTTTGTTCAGTTATATTGTAATTCGTATTTTTAAATTATTCTCATCAATGATAAAAGTGATTCAGGCAATTGAAAAATGTATATAAAATTTCATTGAAATCGGTTCACGTTAACACGTGCGAGCGAGCACTTGAAATTTTTCATTCAAAATACACGGGGTTTTCAAAGTTTTTACTCAAAATATCAGCAAAATTGTAAAAGTTGATGGAAAATCTTTAAACTTGGCACATAAATTAACTACCGTAAGGAGTATCAAAAAAAAATATTTTCAATAGTTTTGTATAATATTAACCCCATCAAAAAATTTAATTAAAAATCGTTGTTTTTGTGCATTTGTTGCTATTTTAAATGGAGTAACTGTGATTTACAAAAATAAAAAAATATATTTGTATACTCCTTATGGTATTTAGTATATGTGCCAAGTGTAAAGATTTTAAATCAACGTTTACACTTTTACGGGCACTTTGAGTAAAAGACTGTGCAAACACCATTGTATTTTATATGAAAAACTTCAAGTGCTCGCTAACACCTGTAAACGTCAACCGATTTCAATGAAATTTAACTCATATTTTTTTTAGTTACCTTGATCCATTTTAAGCATGGGGATCAAAGAAATTCAGACTTAAAAAAAAAGTACCTATGAGTCGTTGAAATTTGAGTGAGAAAAGTGCAATTTTGTCTTCACCGTTACCCTGTCTTAGACAGTTAAACATGATATAAAAATCTAAAAAAAAATCCACGATAATCCTGTTTCAAGTCTTGCTTTGTATGCGGAATAATTTTACAATCACTAATATAGTTCACCATTTATACCAACTTTTGTCATTTTTCGGTAACGGAGAAGACATGAAATGTTCAGTCATTTTGAGGCGTAATACCATTTTCACAGCACTCCTATCAGAAAAACAGTTCCGAATTTAAGTAGTGTATTGAAAACACTTATAAAAACCTAACTGAACATCGCCATTTGCATCACAATTTATAGAAACTTATAGCGGCAAAAATGCCGAAAAATGGCCAGGTACGAAAGATAAAGTATGAGCTTTTTTGATCACTTGCTTATTTTACCACAACGAGTAAAATTTTATATTTACAATTTTTTCGTTAACTCTAATATATACTCTAAATATTGGTATATTTAAATATATTTTTTTCTTTAATTTGAAATTGAGTTGTTTGGTTTCGAAATTTTTGGAATGGCCGACAACGAGAATTATAACGAACATTTTTTTTTCAAGTATTTATTTGGGAAAAATGAAAAAAGGAATTGACTGCTTTTCACTGTAAGGCGACAATTTGTTTTATGTCAACTGCACACGCTGTTAAGAGTCAATATTTTCTTTAAGAAAATATTATGACCTTTCTCTAAAAATTCATAAAACCCACAAAATCTTTGAAAAACTACTCTGTATATCCGAAATGCTAAATAGAACATTATCTATAAGATTTATGTAACACAAAGTATAAATTTCTATTGATACTTGGTACATAAGTATATATGTGGGTACTATTAGGTATAGTGCAAGCTTTGTATAATTGAGAATTTTGTGTTTCTGCACCTCGATCTTTCTTACCTAAGCCGATTAAGAGTTTCTCTTCCAACTTGGGCTTCCAGTTTTTAAGGTGATTGGCTAGAGAGAAAATTTTCTTTTTTAAGCTTCTAAAATAACGGTTCCTTTCATAAAACAAATATAAGAAAAGCGTATTTATCTCAAAACGACTGGGTTAATTTTTTTGATAAATGGCTATATATAAAAAAAACAGAATTGCCAGAATTTTCTTTTTGGTAAAACAAATAGGCAGAATTTGGAAAAATCGAATTTTGAAAAGCAGGGCTGTGTCACACAGAACTAAAAAAAGCAGAATTTTGAATAGCACTTTTTTTCTGTAAGAAAGGGAATTTTGAAAAGCAGAAATTTGAAACCAAAATGTTGACCTGTTCCCACTCACAGTTTATCGAAAAAGGGTGAAGTTTTTCGTTTCATGCCTCTAGTTTGTGCTGCTGGACTTGAATATAGAGCCCAGAACACCTTCTTTTTGGTAAACTTTAGGGGTTGGATACGAGATCCCGAATGCCAAAATCCCGAAATGTCATTTCATTTCATTTTTTTCATTTCATTTATTGATGGAATTAACTTACACAATAAGATACAATATCTTTTAAGATAGCGCAAGTTTCAGTATTAACATACTATTTAAAAATGTTTATGATGTTAAGTAAAAAAAAAAACTGATTAACATTACCAAAGAAAGATTCAAAAACTAATAAAAACAAAATGCAAAATTACTTTATGATAAATTAAATGAAAAAGAAAAAATAGTTGAATTTAACAATTGAAAGGTAATAAAATTAGTTAAATATAATCGAAACAGTTTATCATCGAGAGTCTCCAAATTATTGCCTAAGTCTCGTCTTGAACCGAGTGCTGCATCCAATCATCTTTATGGGCAGGGGGAGGGAATTCCACAATCGAACCGAACAAATCCCGAATGCCAAAACTCCGAAAGACAAAATCCCAAATTGACAGAATGGCTAAAATACTGAATGCCATAATACCGAATGCCAAAATCCCGAAGGCTTAACCCTTTTTTAGTATACCAAAAAAAAAGTACTAAGCCCTTCGAGATTCTAGCCTTCAAAATGTACATTTTGTAATGTTTTGTAAAAATATTATTTATTTTCAATGAAAATTTGGTCAGTTTTTTAATAATTGACTTTTGAAATACCATGTTTCAATGTTTATCAATAATCATATTGATAATTGACAATCATAGAGTGTGTAGCAACCCAAGCAGATTCTGAGAACAATTTATGCCACAGTCCCAAAATCAACCAGTCCAAGTAGATAAGAGCCAACGAAATAAAAAGTCAAGTCATTTGCGTAAACTTGTAAGTCACATCAGTAATAGCCTTCAAGGTGTTGAACCACTAACCGTTTGTCTGCCTACCTAAACACGTGACGAAAAGGTGTAATATTTTCTGTACATTTTCTTAACATCGATTTATTTCAATGCCTATTGGTCGGAGGGAAAAAGTATTCTTAGATGATAGGTATATTTAGCTTGCAATTTTGAACAATTACCTGACTGTTTTTTGCATATTTTGCCGCTTTCTATTTTTTAAGGAACAAACAACAGAGAGTTTGGCCTCTGACATTAATTGTTCAAAATTGAAAGCTAAATATTTCATCTATGCACACTTTTTCCCTCCGACCAATAGGCATTGAAATAAATCGATGTAAAAAATGTACGTCAAATTTTACACCTGTTCGTCACGTGTTTAGGTAGGCAGACAAACGGCTGATGGTTCAACACCTTAAAGTCTATTACTGATGTTGATGTGACTTATAAGTTTACGCAAATGACTCGACTTTTTATGTCGTCGGCTCTCAAGTCTATATCTGATACAAAACTAATAGCATTTTATATGGAAAACTGAAAATAAAGTCTGCACGGATTAGTATTTAGGTAGAGACTTGAAACTTTGAAGTGCTGTTACAACTAGTCCTGAAAGCCCAAAGGGGCGAAAAATCACCAGTCAGCAACGTTTTTACAGCACAAAAATCGTTGAAGAACTGAATCTGGCATCAAAATCTTGTTTTCATCTCTTTTCGACTTTTAGGTTCGCCTGGCTAGTTGTGTCTACGCTCAAAACTTTTTTGTTTGATTTATCATTCACATGCATATATACAAACACATATGTACATACGTAAATGGGTAAGCTTCTGGCGTCAAAAACTCACTTTTTCCACATTTGAACAAAACGAATCCATCCAACAAAGAGAGTCAAAACCTTTAAAAAATTATGAATACCATCAATCAAAACAATGCACTTAATCCATAGTTTTTCCAAATGAATCTTAAAATTGACAAACAAATTAATTTTTTTCCTCATAGACCGAGAGCCCACAGCAGATTTTGGGTGTGAGTGATAGCAAAAAAAGAAGTATAGGTGTCGAAAGCTTCATTAAAAGCTATTCAAAAAATCAAAGTCTTGCAGTCCACAAATGGGGCCTTTGCGAGAAACAGTGCATCGAAAAAAAAAATATGAGTGCAACTTCGAGGGTAATCGTGTTAGCTGAAATTGGTTTTCACTCCTCCCTAGATTAGCTCCTCGGATCACATATTACGGAATCTGAGATCATTCGAGCTACCGGACCATTTGAAAAATTCAAAATTCTAAGTGAAAAACGGTTTTTTTAAACAGTCTGGCAGGGCATATTAAACACTCAAATGATCTCAGATTCCGTGATATGGGATCCGCGTAGCTTATCTAGGGAGGGAGAGGTGAAAACCAATTTCGGCTAACACGATGCACTATCTCTCGCAAATGCCCCAGTTGTGGACTGCAAGACTTTGATTTTTTGAATAGCTTTTAATGAAGCTTTCACCACCTATACTTCTATTTTTGCTATCACTCACACCCAAAATCTGCTGTGGGCTCTTAGACTATCAGTGTTTTAATATAAAATCTGCGAATTTATGTCTGAGGAATTTTGTTCTGAGATTCTAAGTCAGACATCTAAGTTATAATTGTAGCTTTTGTTTCCAGTGTCGATTTCTGGTCTTGAGTTCTGGTTTGGCTATGAATAATCCTTTGATCAAAGCTGAATGTAATAAAAGCAAACATTTTTAATTTTTTTCCTCTATAATGTGTTTTAATTCAACTCATTTATCTATACCTACATAAAATCCAGTCGTCACTCTATTTTCAAAATAATTTCGAGAACCGGTTCCTAAAAATTTTCACTTTTTCCTTTCTCTATTGTATTGACACATTAGTCCAAATTATTACATATATTTAAACACTTTGAAAAATAAGGATGAAATTATTGTAAATATAGTAAAAAAACATGCTTTTAAGCCTTTCGGAGCCTCTCAGCTACTCAAATTTTATGAAAATGTAACCTGTAAACTGTAACGCTCTAAAAAATTGAGGATTAATCTCTCTATATGGCGTTTTTCTTTTTTAACTTAGAGCAGATCAGATCAGATTCAGAAATTGAAAATTTTATTATCTGAGCCCTCTGATTCAATTATTTTTGTGTTTTGAATCTGATCTGATCTGCTCTGAGCTAAAATAGAAAAACGCCAATAGACACCTTATTTTTAAAAATCAAAGCAGTATTTGTCGACTAATAGCAAATTTAATGCAGTTGGATCGACAATTTTTGATTTTATTTGGTTTCTACGGCTACCTTTGAAATTATCAAAATGTGAATTTTCTTATAGTTAATTAATAAATTGAAAATCAATACTCAAGCTTTTGAGCAACGTACAGCAATGTTTCATATATCAATTTTTTTATTAGGATTGGTGAAATAGAATTTTGAAAAATTAAATCCATTTTGTGGACTTGGTTGATAAATATAAGCCATATAGTTTGCCAAAAGGGGGATTAATTTAGTAGTTTTTAATGTGAGACTTTTTTAAAAACACATTTTTGATATTTTACTTCCAATTGAGCTTTATAATTTAGATATTTCTGATTTCTTAAGACAAACAAATACTAAATCATAAATAAGGTGTATTTTAGTTCCTTAATATTCAAGTTATGTATTTTCCAGGTAAATGTGCTCGAAAAGCATATATTTATATAGATGCACTAAGTTTGTTTCCCCCTTAAATTTCTTGTGAAGTTTTTTATAATTTTGTTTGGCTGAAAATAATTTAAATTATTATAATCCATTATTTGACACCTCATTTTGGAATATTAAAAAAAATTACCAATGTTGATAAGTTACATTTATACTGAATTCTTTCAATTATTTTCATATGCAAAAATTAAAGGTATTTTTTTTTTGTGTACATTTTTTCTTAGCTCTTCCGTGGTTTACAATGATTATGATACATTAAAATAAAAGTATTTTTAATCGAAAAAAATCTGATTCATTAAAATCCGTTGGTAATTAAAAAAGTTATTAACGTTTTAGTGAGGCCTCAACAATGTACATCAAAGCATGTTTTAAATGTATTAAATTCAAATAATATTTAATTCCTGCCATGCGCGGATACAGGGGGGGGGGGCAATGGGTGCAATTGCCCCCCCCTGGGCAAGAATGACCGAAGTATAAAATATGAATTTAATAAAATGTAATCAAAAAAAGGTTATTTCGTTATACGTTTATAAACATTTTTCTTGGCAGCGCAACGTTGCAGCAATGAGTGGTTGTGCGTAGGCTGATGGCCGACCAGGTTTAGTTAAGAAATGTTCCGCTATGCACAAATAGCCTTGAAATCGACTGAGTGCAAAGCTTATAACTTCGGTTTTAGATGTCCGATCTTCAAAGTTAAGATCTTTAGTTAAAAGATAAATATCCGGCTACATTACTTTATTATATATAACATTTTATTAGAAAAGTAAATTTATTTCATACTAGGGAGCAGGTTGAACCCTAAATAGATTCGATTTTCACTTTTCAAAATGCTGTGAATGAAAAATTTAAAAATTTGAAAAATAATGATTTAAAAGTTATTGCTCCACCTCCAACCCTCCTCTATAAATTTGTTAGTGGTTTTTATAGTTACATATAACTGGAAAGGTGACAGGGGCACTTCGTCGCCCGAGAATTGTTTTGTTGTAAACGCCAAAATGCACTTTTTTAAAGTGGGTATGCAGTAGTATGTTTTCGAAGGTCCTCTTTCTATTTCTGCAATCAGAATTGACCTATCATTTACCGTTGCTGAGATAATTAGTATGCATTTTGTCGTATATCCACAAAATAAGCATACCCTTAGTTTTGGGTTGTCGTAAGCGCCACTTTTTGGCATATACGACAAAAATTCCATGTGTTTTGCCGCAATTTTTTTGTTAGTATTGTTTTGTCGCATATCCATAGGCTTAACACATACGACCGAAAATTTATAATAAAATCTTAAAATGGTTTTGTCGTACGTGCATGAAACTCACATAGAATGTAAGACTGATGATCAGTCAGTACACATACATGTACAACACATATGGAAACAAAATATGCTACCAATAGAAAGCATTTTCTGCCAGAGCAGGCCAATTAAATTTCTTTGCTATTCCATTCAGTAAAATTAAATTTCTGAAATATAATAATACCGATCTCTTTACATTGTTTTACAAAACAAGTGGTAGAGAAATGGACTTTCGAAATGCCTCAATATTTAAGAAATCAACCAAATCTAATCTGAAAACTCCAAAAAATTTGTTCAGCCTATGCCTTCAAGTCACAAGCAACTCGAAGCCTATATCAAAAGAGAAAATTAGTGATCTTAAAAGTCTATTTATTTTTATGCTTAAGGCAGACCAAGCCTATTATGAAGCCTTATTCAAATCGAAAAATTAGAACAAAATCATGAATTTCATTATGATTTTATTTTGCTTATTGTTTTCCAAATAAAATAAAATATACTTTTCCGTAGGTTTCGGTGTACTGAATTCGAATCTGAAGTCAGAAAAATTTTATCGGGCTACGTTTTTGAGATATTCTTGTTATAAAATCGAAAAAAAACAGCTTTTTGGCTGTTTTCTAAGTTGTTTTGTAACGTGAGGTAAATTATTCCAGCAAAAATTTTAATTGTTTCTGAAAGAACTAATTTTCTTCTTTTAAAATCAGTTTAAACCTTCCCGAAACCTCTTTTTTCTCGGAGAAATCTTCAGTTAATTGTAGGCCTTCCATTTATGACAAAAATACAATGTAAAGGAGAATGGGCAAACATTTACGGGAGCTGGTCCATTTCCCAATACAAATGTGTCATACATCTTTCAAAAGGTTATTATGAGTACATCATTTCATTATAGCAGTTGAGCTCTAAACCATGGGGTTCACGAGATATTCATCTAATGTTGATTAGGAACAAAATGTCCAAATATGGAGTTGCATTATTGTTGTTTTCGGTACTTTGAAGCCGAATATCTCGCGGAACCCATGGCTTAGAGCTTAACAGCCATATAATTAAATGTTGTACCAGAATAACCTTTTCAACGATATATGAAACATTCGTATTGAAAAACGGACCATTTCTCATAAAGTTTTGCCCCTTCTTTACATTGTACTTATATCTTAAATGAAAGGCCTACAGCTACAGTTAACTGAAGATTTCTCAGAGATGAAAGGAGGCATCGGATAGATTTAAACTGATCTTAAAAGAAAAAAATTAGTTCTTTCAGAAACCATTAAAAATTTTGTTGAAACAATTTACCTCACGTTACAATACAACTTTGAAAACAGCAAAAAACGGGGTTTTCGATTTTATAACGGGAATATCTCAAAAACGTGGCCCGATAGAATTTTTCTGACTTCAGATTCAAGCTCAGCACACCAAAAACCAACTGAAAAGTATATTTTGGTTTCTGTTGGCTTTAGTTATTTAAGTTTATGGTCATAGAATGATTTTATATATATTGTATTAAACAAAATGTTATTTAATAGATTTATTGTTATTTATACATTTATTTTTGATAATCTTAGGATGACTTTTGTGTTATTGTTTGTAAAAAAATGTTATATTGATCTCATATTTACTAACTTGTAAATTTTACAGTCATAGGATGACTTGACCTTTTATGTTTTTATAATTAATGTTTTGTATGCCAAAACTGCCCTAGTACAAGAAGACTATTTTTTTTTTTGTATTTTTATGTTTATTAAATACAAAAATACTGTTAACTTTGAAAATAGTTTTTTTTTTATTTGGTTCCCATACCAATTCGTATTGGTGCTTGAATATTGCAATGTCGTACGTGCGTTCACTTTGTCGTACGTGTATGGGATGGAAACAAATGCTCATTTTGGTGGCGTATACGACAAACTCATTTTGGGTAAAAACCTTTATAATTTGAAAACTAAAACAGGTAGAACAGTTTTGAATACATTAATCAAAAGAAGATATTCCACACAATATTAATAAAAAAAGAAAAAACAAACTTTATCGTTCAGATTTTTTTTATATGAACGCAAACCTTTAAATGCGATTTCCCAAAAACGTAAAATTGGCGTATACAACAAAACAATTCTCGGGCGACGACTTATCTAAATTTTCAACCTTGAAGTTGATTTTAATTTAAAAAAAAAAAAAAAAAAAATACGTCAATTTACGAGTAATTACCTTCAAAAATTTCTAATTTTGCTTCCAATGTTCGGATCTACAGGATAAAGATATCTAATTAAAGTTAAAATAATAACTACATTTTTGTATAAAGCTATTGAGATATACCGACAAATTTCATATTAAATAGGTGATAGAGATCTTTTTGTGATAAATATTAAAATGTGTGTTGCCATTGAGGGAGTACTTTCTCTAGAAAACTCTCGAGAGCAACTTTCAAATATCTGTCCTCCCCTCTGGTGAGCTTATTTCATGACTGTGTCTGTGTTCACTTTCGAGTTTTACTCTCGAGAATTTCTTCAGAGCTGCTTGCCGCCTTTTTACTCTGAAATGGATACGCACATGTGTTTCGAGCTCGCAGCGATGCGTGCAGACGTTCTGCACATCTGTTTTAGCCATAAGATACGTTTTTGATGTGAGAATTTTGTCACTTTTATGGATGTGTTTAAGGAACTTCCATTGTTCCATATTATAAAACTACCGAAGAGTGTGAATCCAACGAAGAAGCTTGGAGAGAAACCAGGAAACGACTACAGAAGTCACTGCCGAAAAAAAGTGGCATGGAACTTTTATACCTAAGGAAATGATAGTTGTTTCGTAAATTCGATTGGCAAATGATTGCCATTGTTCGATGCAAATATTACTATTGTATCGAAATACATGAGTCTGGCAACTATATAATCGATGCTTTGAGCTTATATGAAACATTGATTCAAAATAGCTTTTTATGGCCTTTAGTCCTATAAATTGGCGTTTCGTTCGGCTTACTCACTTGAACTCATCAGTGACATAGTGAGGGCTTTGTCATACGCAATTTATATTAAGTTCAGTTCAACTTACATGAATTTTTCAACGAAAATCCACTGTAAACTATATCCAACAAGATTAGAATTCCTAATCATTAAGCTGGAAGTTTTTTTGCCCTGGGCCAGGCATAGTTTCTATATAAGAAGGTTTTATAATACAAATTCTATATACTACTGAAATAAATCAGCCAAGTAGAAGACTTAGCATTAAGGATTGGACTTGTTGAATTATTGATTCAAAATAGCTTTTTATGGCCTTTAGTCCTATAAATTGGCGTTTCGTTCGGCTTACTCACTTGAACTCATCAGTGACATAGTGAGGGCTTTGTCATACGCAATTTATATTAAGTTCAGTTCAACTTACATGAATTTTTCAATGAAAATCCACTGTAAACTATATCCAACAAGATTAGAATTCCTAATCATTAAGCTGGAAGTTTTTTTGCCCTGGGCCAGGCATAGTTTCTATATAAGAAGGTTTTATAATACAAATTCTATATACTACTGAAATAAATCAGCCAAGTAGAAGACTTAGCATTAAGGATTGGACTTGTTGAATTATTGATTCAAAATAGATTTTTATGGCCTTTAGTCCTATAAATTGGCGTTTCGTTCGGCTTACTCACTTGAACTCATCAGTGACATAGTGAGGGCTTTGTCATACGCAATTTATATTAAGTTCAGTTCAACTTACATGAATTTTTCAACGAAAATCCACTGTAAACTATATCCAACAAGATTAGAATTCCTAATCATTAAGCTGGAAGTTTTTTTGCCCTGGGCCAGGCATCAATATTTCAACAAGTCCAATCCTTAATGCTAAGTCTTCTACTTGGCTGATTTATTTCAGTAGTATATAGAATTTGTATTATAAAACCTTCTTATATAGAAACTATGCCTGGCCCAGGGCAAAAAAACTTCCAGCTTAATGATTAGGAATTCTAATCTTGTTGGATATAGTTTACAGTGGATTTTCGTTGAAAAATTCATGTAAGTTGAACTGAACTTAATATAAATTGCGTATGACAAAGCCCTCACTATGTCACTGATGAGTTCAAGTGAGTAAGCCGAACGAAACGCCAATTTATAGGACTAAAGGCCATAAAAAGCTATTTTGAATCAATAATTCAACAAGTCCAATCCTTAATGCTAAGTCTTCTACTTGGCTGATTTATTTCAGTAGTATATAGAATTTGTATTATAAAACCTTCTTATATAGAAACTATGCCTGGCCCAGGGCAAAAAAACTTCCAGCTTAATGATTAGGAATTCTAATCTTGTTGGATATAGTTTACAGTGGATTTTCGTTGAAAAATTCATGTAAGTTGAACTGAACTTAATATAAATTGCGTATGACAAAGCCCTCACTATGTCACTGATGAGTTCAAGTGAGTAAGCCGAACGAAACGCCAATTTATAGGACTAAAGGCCATAAAAAGCTATTTTGAATCAATAATTCAACAAGTCCAATCCTTAATGCTAAGTCTTCTACTTGGCTGATTTATTTCAGTAGTATATAGAATTTGTATTATAAAACCTTCTTATATAGAAACTATGCCTGGCCCAGGGCAAAAAAACTTCCAGCTTAATGATTAGGAATTCTAATCTTGTTGGATATAGTTTACAGTGGATTTTCGTTGAAAAATTCATGTAAGTTGAACTGAACTTAATATAAATTGCGTATGACAAAGCCCTCACTATGTCACTGATGAGTTCAAGTGAGTAAGCCGAACGAAACGCCAATTTATAGGACTAAAGGCCATAAAAAGCTATTTTGAATCAATAATTCAACAAGTCCAATCCTTAATGCTAAGTCTTCTACTTGGCTGATTTATTTCAGTAGTATATAGAATTTGTATTATAAAACCTTCTTATATGAAACATTTATATTAAATCTTAACGAAGGCTAAGTATATTGTTAATGAAATGTATAACGAAAATTAGTCACAATCGAGAAGGTCAGACGGAAAGGTTTAATAAAGAGTGGTGTTTTCTTTGTATTTTCCACTATATAATCATTGGGTTTTATTTCAATGTCGGAAAGTTTGGTTTTGTATCGATGGACTAAGGCATCTGATTCATCTCGGTTTCGATCTATAATTTTAGTTTAGCTAAAATACAGATATTGTCAAATTATTGCAATTGTTTTGTTTCACAAAATCTTTTTTATCAACGTCCTTCAATTTTCTTGCAAACGCATTTGACGTTATGAACATGTTCTCCGGCATCTCAATATTTTTGTTTCCAACTCGATTTTTTTACTGCAGAATTGCACCACACATGATGTTTTCGAACATGTGACGTTAGCAAACTGCATTATCGAACACAATGCTTATGCAGTAAAACTTGAATTTGCCGTTTCTAACAGCAGACTTTTGCAGTTTCCGTTTGAGAACACTCTGCAAAACGCATTTTGACGCTGATGACGTTCTCGAAAACGGCCTCTTACTAGCAAGGTTAGGTTAGGCTGCCAGCTATAGAAGAGGATGGAAATTTCGATCGAACTCGAACGTCATGTGTCTGAATAGGAACATACCACTGTACCATGAAGTTTTCCGAACATAATTATAGAGTTACGCGGATCTAGAGGGAACTCAAAAACGCTGTAAAGACACCATGCTATAGCTACAAACCGCAAAAATTCATTTCACAAAGTTCAAAGTACCCTCTATTCGAGAACTGTGGCAGTTATGAAAGAGTTTATTGCTTTCTGCAAATTATAGAGCGGTATGAAGTGTACACAAATTTTCTGTAGACCTTATCAAGATTTTGGAAACTCACGAAAATTGCCCCCCCCCCTGAACGAAATCCTGGATCCGCGCATGATTCCTGCTCTGGTGTTGGATAAACAACTTTGTGATTGCCTACATATATTAAGTCTTTATACTAAATTTAAATACAGTCAAACTTCTTTATAACGAACTTCCTTATAACGAATATCTCCTTATTGCGAACTGCCACTCTGTCCCCGTCCCCTTAAATAAATATCCTATATAAATGTGTTTCTATATAACGAATTTCCTTATAACGAAATTTTCTTTATAAAGAAATAATTTTTAGGACTCAGCATCATAATTGTTTCTTTATAACGAAATTCCTATATAATAAAAAACTTTATGAAATTTCTCGCTCCAAACAAATAGAACGAAACAATTTTGTTTACAATTTTCTAGAAATGGAATCATTTCGGTATTAACGAATTCCCCGATTTTGCAAAACATCCTTGCTGGTGTATGTACCTCTTCACTCTAACAATTCAGAAAGAATATGAAATGTGTGGCAACAAGTCAAACGTTTACTTCGGAATTTGTTTGTGTGTCAATTATTGTGAACGAAATTTCTCGTTTTGACGTGTTAACGAAAAATTTGGTTAAACATTTTCAATTTCACCGAAATTAATTTTTTCGATGATTGATTTTCGATAAAAGTCGGACAGACAAAGATAGCTTGTCTCTGGAAATGTCCAGCTGTGCATTTCAAGTGCGTTGTTTTGAGAGTAGCGTCATATCTTTTAAAATGTCGAAGCGAACATTTATTTCACTTTTGTAAAAATTGTCCATTTGTGGAAATAAAAAAAGTTTGTTGTTCTTTATGTATAGACATTTCTATACCTGATATGAAAAAAAAAAACAATAATTTCAGAAAAATTCCTTATTGCGAATTTTGTATTAAACTTCCCTATAACGAACCAAATTTTTTGTCCTTTGAGGGTTCGTTATAAAGAAGTTTGACTGTACTTGATTAAATTTTTTTTCTATGTTCAATATTTATATGAAATTTTTATATATTAATGCCATTGGGCCTTACTAATAATCAAATTTAGTGTTAAGCTTAGAAGAAAATCTCTGGATTTTAGAAAATCCACATACCAATAACGAATTTAATCTCCAATTTAGTCGTTAGCAATATGTCAAAATTTAATACATGGAAATCCATGTTTAAAGTCGAACACTAAATAAAAAGTGTTGCCCTAGTGCTGTTTTATGGTATTTAAATTTGTATTTAATACTTAAATCTATTCCCAAGTTATCAGGTATATTTCAATAGGTACTTATTTTCATGGGTTGGTTTCAATCTTCAGATCCTTGTCTTACAGTGAAAAAGAAGAACTTTATTTAGAAGTACTTTATTTATTGTTCTTATGTTTATGTATTGGAACAGGAACAGATTATTTATTTTTTTCCTAAATATTTAGTACGTCTGGATTAACGTTGAATATGTGCATAATTTTTTGATTCCGTTATATATATTAGCATACCAAATTACGTATTATCTAAAAAGCGATTTTTTGTGTTGAATGGGAAAGGATTTATTTTGAGTTTTTAGAATTCGTTTCATAGTTTTTTATTTATTTAACATTATATAAGTTAATCAAATCTATTTGAATATTTTAAAGTATATCTTTCAAAATGGTTGTCAATCATGTGGTTTTTCTTTGGTCACTCTTAGTAGTCCTTTTTAACTCCTATTGCAATAATAGTCTTCCAGTGGCTTCGTTCATTACAATCATGTTTTAGGAGTGTTTTTTACTTCGCGCTGTCATTAAGCAGTGAGAGCACACCTATACACGTAAACATACGTAGTTATTCTTCGGATTACTTGTCAGAGAAATTAATGTTTGAAAAAACGTTTCTCATAAAATAGCATCATTTGTCATTTGGAATTCGTTCGTTTCATATTTTATTGAAATTAAAAAGGATAACATTTCTAAGAAAACCAATGGAAGCAACAGTACTCTGATAACTAAAAAAAATAACTACTAAATTGGCAGGAACAGAAATATCACTGTAGGAATCCAACAGGAAATAATTTATTTCCGTAGCAATTTCCAATATCATACTGGTATGTTCATATGTCATACAACTATGAAGTTTACTCAAAATATGCATGTTCTTGCATTATGGTTATCAACTATGTACAACAAATTACATACTATAGTACTGAAAAAGTTGCTGTTAAAAAAGAACACGGCAATACTTATCTTCACTCTTTGAACATTAAAAAAAAAAATTGAAATTCATCTGTCATTTTGTCGAGCTAAGGAAAGTGTATTGAGATTTCGATTCGGTAAACGAGTGAAAAAAAACCTAATTAAACCCAATAAAAAGTGTAATATAATTAGTGTAATGAACACTAACAATACTTTATTAAACAAAACATAAAAAAAACAAGCGGTGCTACGTTAAATCCTGTAAAAATGCCTATTACAAAGAGTGTACAAATATTTCATTTCAAAAGTGAGTTTTGTCTGATATTTCCCCATAAAGTAATGTGAAGTGATGTTTTTTAGGTTATTAAACTATCGTAGAATACTTTTCAACTGATATTTCATGATATTTTGCTTTTATAACTCTAATTTGTTGTAAATAAAAATATACTTCAATCGAGTGATTTAGTTCAGATTGATCTGTCAAATGAGAAATTCTCTTCCAGGAGGGACGGACTCATTTTTGTTGGTGATGGCAAGGCGCTTTAGTGTCTGAAGTGCAAAGTTATTTTTAGCGTTTGAAATGATTATATTCTTAAAGGTCTTTTTGCTGTCGGCCCTAACTATCATCACAGTTTTGTATTTTCGCAATAGTCTTATTTCATTTTAAAAGTATTCTAAGATGATGTATTTACCTAAAGAACTCCACTTCACATAACTTTATTTAGAATATGAGACAAAAATTACTGTGAAATGAAAAATTTGTTCACTACGTATTATAGGTGTTCTTACATTATTTAATGCCGCATGTTGTCTTATACATATATTTTTTTTTTAAATAAGTATTGCTTTATTTAGTTTGATTAGCTTTTTCTTTAATTTTTCAACGTTTTAAAATCTCTATACACTTTGCTATAGCTCGGCAAAAATGAGAAGCACCTCAATGATTTGTTTTCTTTTTTTTTAATCTTGCTTTCCTTAGGCGCCCCAGAGTTTAGCCGTGTAATGCTATGTTTCCACGAAAGGTTTATCTCAGATTAGATTTAATAAATCTTTTTGGTGTTTCCACCGCACAAAAAGATTTAAAAAAGATTACATTTGACAACACCTTCAAAAATGCAAATGGCGTTCCAATTTTTCTTATGAAGTGCGAATGAGACAGAATGTTTGATTCGTGTGAAACAATGAAGAACTGAATGCGAGTCTCGAATGAATCGTTCAGCACCATTTAAGAAAAAGTTAGTTCGATTTGTAAAACTATTTGTCCTTTGAAGATTTAACAAGATTAATTTCTAATCTTCAGGATTTACGAAATAAATTTGTATGGTAAATCTCCGAGATTTGAAGGAGATTTGAGGTAAATCTTATTAAATCTCAGATTAGCATCAGGTGGAAATGTAGCATAATTGCACACCGCGCCGACCCTGTGTCAATGCATTTGTGTCTGTGTATTTCTTCTTCTATGTTTTC
The DNA here is from genome assembly GCA_963921185.1 of Dasysyrphus tricinctus. Taxonomy (NCBI): domain Eukaryota; kingdom Metazoa; phylum Arthropoda; class Insecta; order Diptera; family Syrphidae; genus Dasysyrphus; species Dasysyrphus tricinctus. Next base: position 141,307,353 of record OY992531.1, read on the forward strand.
ACTTTTGTTAATGTAGTGTGCGGTTTTGTTTGATGGAATTTGACGCAAATTGTAGTAGATTCAAGGAAAGTCTGAGGATTTTGTTAGCAAAAGGGTAAAATTCTTTATTGGTAACATTCCGTTTAAGCTCCACATTTTATTTTAACCTCTCAGTTAGCTAATTGTCGACATTAGTGTTTGATTATTAGTAAGGCCCATTAAGTAGGTGTAAAAAAACATTGCTTCAAATTGTTTTTACATTTTTTCATAGTTACCATGTAAAAAATAATAATTTTTTTTTTATAAATCTAACGGTTATCTTACTTACAGTATTTTAAAACCTTAATTTATTTATTAATGAAGCTATGTCGATCAGTTTTTTAATTAAAATGCATTCTATTTGTAAGAAATCATTTAAAAAATTTTTAGCACCGCTCATGTAGGTTTGATGGTAAAACATTGTATAACATAATCTTAGAAGAGAAAATAAGCAAAAAATAAGCATTTTTTGTTTTTTGAAATTGTGAAATTTTTCATCAACTTTTGAATTTAGAATGCTGCAAATCGAATTGAAGGCATACTTAATCACCCCTTTAGTATGAAATTTTTTACCTCTTTTCAATGATTTTTTCACACAATGTAGCGCGTCATTTTGGCTTTATTTAAAGACCTTAACCTTGAAAATCGGATGAGTAGAATGGGAGTTATGATTTTTTCAAGTTAACCATATAAAATTCGAACTAAAACATTTGCTTCAGATAACTATGTAGGTTCTCCACTGGTGGGTACTGGTCGGCAATCAACTCACATTTTTCTACCCAGGCGTTGGCCAACCTGTGTGGATATTTTTGCGGGTGTCTCTAAAATGAATTCTTTCTCTTTTAAAAACAATTTAGTCGATATCGCCACCTCAACTGAAGATTTAGTGCAGGAATCTATTTTGATTTCACGAAATAGTGAAGACCTTCTTGCTCAATCTAGCTCTGCTGCTCCAACTGAATTCGTATTAGTTAAGAATAAAAGCAATAAAAGGAGTCGTGATAGTTCCAAAGTTGTTAAAAACTCTAGTCTACCTCCTAAACGCACACATCTCAGGAATGATTCAGATCAGACACCAACACAATTCCGAGATATCTTATTAAAAAAAATAGTAAATATTATTGAAAAAAAATATTTTTTTGAAAATTTTGATATGCAATAGGTATTATTTGAACACTTTCAGAAGTTTTTTATAAATATTTCTATTTAAATCCGTTCAGCCAATTGTGAGAAAATTCATAATTATAAATACATTTCTATGGGAGGTAATATTGATGATAATTGTATGTAGAGCGTAATACTATTTTATATTTAACTAGCTGGCCCGCCCTGGCTCCTCCCGGGTATACACAAATTTCAAGAATAAATTAACAAACAAATTTTAATTACATGTGTCCTCGATTAATCGAATTCCGGATAGTTGAGATTCGACTGTATTTTTTTTAAATTTTATTTAGTTAGAACCACATTTCATGATTGATTGATTTCTTTTCAAACTCAATTAATTAATTTTTTGTACATAAAATAGGTACCAGAGTGCGCTTCTGCACCTTTTTGGCAAACCGAAAGACCAAATTTAAACAAACTTCACAAAAACACTCCCAATACAAAAGATTATCTGAAAAGAATCATCCAAATAGTTCAAGCAGTTCTTGAATTATGGCGTGACAAATGGATTCATTTTCATATCTAAAATTAGTTATAGGGCTCAGTATTTCAAAGGTCGGGTTGAACTCCGTTTCCGATTAAAGCTATTTTTACCCCAAAATCAACCAGATTTCTTCTGAAAAATGCTTTGAGAAAAGTATATCGCAATACCAAATCTCGACCCCACTGTTCGCTGCGCCGCACAATGGGACCTCATGTATGAAGAGCGTGCTCAAAATGCAAAATTGAAACTAACGGTTTCGTATAAAATTGTAATGCGGATTCAAAGTTCACATGATTGTTTATCAATATGTCAAGTTTTGAAGTTTTGGGAGACATATAGGTAATAGAAAATAAGCGATAAAAGTAGCAATTCATGAAAATTCTAAAATCCATTGCGGAGTTGTTGGTCATTTGAAAATTCGAAAAAAATAAATTCGTGGTGAATACAAAAATATAGAAAATATATTGGCATTAAATGAAGGTCAGTAATAATAAAAAAATGCTTTTTTTCAATTTAGATCAACATGTTTCCCTTAAATTTAAAAAAAATTGAAAAGTTACGCAGAAAATATTCAAAAAATCTTATTTCGGTTTTGCGCACCATGCTCTCACTTTTGACTTCTGTTTCATATAGAGGAATATTGATACTACTAGAGTACGTATTCAGTTTCAAAAGCATCGTGCGCAAAATAAAGAAAAAAATTTGTGAACATTTTCGACGCAACTTTTCAATTTTCTTAAAGTGCAAGTTAAATATGTTGATTTAATTTGATGAAAACATTTTTTTTATTTTAACTGAGCTTCATTTGATGCCAATATATTTTTTATATTTTTGTATTCACTACGAATTTACTTTTTTCGAATTTTCAAATGACCAACAACTGCGCAATGGATTCTTGAATTTACATGAATTGTTACTTTTATCGCTTATTTTCTATTACACTTCTGTCTCCCAAAACTTCAAAACTTGGCATATTGTGAGCAATCATGGGAACTTTGAATCCGCATTACAATTTTATACGAAACCGTTAGTTTCAATTTTGCATTTTGAGCACGCTCTCCATACAAGAGGTCCCAGTGTGCGCCGCCGCCGTTATGCTGTTGTGTGCTATAAAATGCAAAGAAAGGAGAATGGGCAAAAATGTATGGGATCTGGTCTACCTACTCAACAGATATGTATCATACATCAATGAAAAGGTCATTGCAAATACTTCATTTTATTATATAGCCGTTAAGTTGTAAACCATGGGGTTCAAAAGATATTCGGCTTTAAAGCACCAAAAACAATAATAATGCATTTCTTAACTGGTACATGGATGACCTGCTCAACATTTATGTGTTATATATCGTTGGAAAGGTTATTGTATGTACTACGTTTTTGTATATGGCCGCTAAGCCGTAGACCCCGGGGTTCAAGAGCTACATGGACATGAAAAACTCCAAATGTTACAATAATGCAGTTCTTGATTGGCACTTGGTCTACCAACTCAACAGAAATGTGTCATACGTCATTGGAAAGGTCAATGAGAGTACTTCATTTCCTTATATGGCAGCCAAGCGCCAAATCATGGGGTTCAAAAGATATTCGGCCTTGAAGCAGAAAAAACAACTAAAATGCATTCTTAATATGGTAACTGGTTGCACAACTCAACAGTAATGTGCCAGGTATCGTTGAAAAGGTTAACTTATGTGCTTTATTTTTTTTTTTATATAGGCGCTTTACGTTCAACCATGGGATTCAAAAGATATTTGGGAAAAATGCAGAAAAGAGCAATAATGCATTTCTGCATTGGAGCTTGGTATTCTTACTCAACAGCGATGTGCCATACATTTTTGAAAAGGTAATAATTATCATAACTATCAGCTGTTGACATTGGGGCTTAAGGATATTCATATTCAAGCTGAGCGTACATATGTATCAATGGATGAATTTTAAAAATAAGTAATATAGTCCAGTAACCTTGTAGTTTCATAGTACTGAGACCTTGATTTTTACCAATGTTGCGTTCGGCGCTCGAGGTCGAAAAATCAGATTTAATATTAGGCCAACATCACAAACAACTCAGGAAAAATTCAGAACTACCGGACCTGACGCAAGGTCTAATGTATATAGTTACTGGACTAATAGAGATATTCATAGAAAATGTATTCATATATTATATTTTTTTTTTTAATATTTAAATAATAGCGTCATCCAATATGACATTGCTGAGGTGGACCGTGCATATTATTATTACCTTTTCAAAAAAGTATGGCACATCGCTGTTGAGTAAGAAGACCACGCTTCAATGCAGAAATGCATTATTGCTCTTTTCTGCATTTTTCCCAAATATCTTTTGAATCCCATGGTTGAGCGTATAGCGCCCATATAAAAAAATAAAGCACATAAGTTAACCTTTTCAACGATACCTGGCACATTACTGTTGAGTTGTGCAACCAGTTACCATATTAAGAATGCATTTTAGTTGTTTTTTCTGCTTCAAAGCCGAATATCTTTTGAACCCCATGGTTTGGAGGTTTGGAGCTTGGCTGCCATATAAGAAAATGAAGTACTCTCATTGACCTTTCCAATGACGTATGACACATTTCTGTTGAGTTGGTAGACCCAGCACCCAGTGCTAATCAAGAACTGCATTATTGTTATATTTGGGGTTTTTCATGTCCATGTAGCTCTTGAACCCCGGGGTCTATGGCCTAACGACCATATACAAAAACGTAGTACATGCAATAACCTTTCCAACGATATGTAACACATAAATGTTGAGCAGGTCATCCATGTACCAATTAAGAAATGCATTATTATTGTTTTTGGTGCTTTAAAGCCGAATATCTTTTGAACCCCATGGTTTACAACTTAACGGCCATATAATAAAATGAAGTATTTGCAATGACCTTTTCATTGATGTATGACACATCTCTGTTGAGTAGGTAGACCAATTTGCCCATTCTCCTTTATTTTAATAAAACGAGGATCAGCTTTGGATTTTTCGTAGTCCATTTATTTAAAGTCGTGTTGATAGACGTATAAAGGGAATAATATTGCTACAACGAACAGACTTTTTTCATTTTTTACTGACAAAGCTGCGAGTACCTACCGGAATATCAAAGATTTCCTTACCATTTTTACCATTTAAAGTACCTTAGGTTACTCCACTATATGTGCCTGTCTACATTGTCTTCTTACTGAAAGGTGGAAGAAAGAGAAAGAAGATTTCACCCAAAATCCACCGATGCGCCACTTTTGAAAATAACTCTTGGCTTCAATTGCGTGAAATAAAGAAGGGTATATTGAACTGAAAGGATTTTCTTTGCATAATGTAGACACGCTGTTCACCAAAACGACTTTCGGTAAGAAGACAATGTAGACAGGCACTATGAATGTAAAGTCTCGTCACAATCGAAATTGAGAAAAGATATCGATGTTAAATGTACTACAAAAAAATATCACAATCACAATGTTTTAGTGAATGAAAGAGCAAAGTCATCAATTTTTCGATTTATGCCGGTCTTGCAGCAAATGAGCGATATTTTTCTTAGCAAATAAGCAACCACCTGAGGAACATTCAATTATTTCCATATTAAAGACAAACACTCCAATTTAATTACTAAGCAAAAAGCAGGCCAAATTCCTAAACGCAAGATCTGCAAAGCAAAACACATGCAAAGCAGATTAAAAACGCGGACAAAGCAAATGCAAGTGAATTGCGCAAAATTATTTTAACATTTGCACAAATACCTTTGCATTCGCACAAGAAAAAAGAATCTTGTGCATTTTGGGACAGTTTGCTTAGCAGGGATTGTTATGTTTGCATTTGGGAACATTTAGCTTAGCATATTTTGCGTAAGATATGCGTTTAGGAATTTGGCCGCAAATAAAACCTGGCAGCGTTTAAATCGTATTATTGCATTTTTAAAAGTTCATTATTGTGGTTTAAGGGCTGCAAGGTTAATGGTATATAGTTTGAACGAATAAAAAGTGTAGGTAGATAAGTGTTTTATTTGTTGCATCTTGAAAATACATTGTGGTGGTTAAAGGGCCGGCCGTGGCATCGCTGCCTTTTTGGTGGCACGTAGTTCGCACAGATCCAAACACTACGCCCGTTGACAAAATTTTTAGCAAAGCTTTCACCTTTAACTGCCTGACACTTTTAAAGTCGATTATTTCTACTTGTTTATAATCATTTCCTACACATAAACATTTTTACTTGCGATTATAGGTACTATAAGGCAAGTTTTGGATTCGTGCAAAAAAAAAATTTTGAGATAACAATCAAACATGATATTACGATGATAGAGAACACCAAAAAAGTGGGTGGCAAAATTCTGTCTGTCTGTCTGTCTGTCTGTCTGTCTGTCTGTCTGTCTGTCTGTCTGTCTGTCTGTTCGCCTACAGCCTAAACGGCTTGATCGATTTTCTTCAAACTTGGTACTTAGTGGTTTTTGGTGATTCTGCCGACACGTTTTTTTCATTTTTTTTTTAGAACCAAAAATAACGGTACCTGTCATACATTTTTTTTTGGCAAATTTACATAATCGTATTTTTCTCAAAAACGGCTCGACAACTTTTCTTAAAAAAAATTCAATACATTTATTTTAGTAAAGGCTTTCTTTTGGTGGAAAACCATTTTTCAAAAATGGTTATTAATGGTACCTCCCAAGGAACCATTTTTTTAATTTTTGATTTTCTTCAAAATGGTATGACCGATTTCAATTATTTTTTTTATACAGAAGCTTCCAAGAAATGTTAATAGTTTTGTGTACCAACATTTTTGAAAAAATATTTTTTGGATTTTTAAAAAATATTTCAAAATTTTTTTTGGAAAATCAAATATTTCGAAAACGGCATCATAGATTTTTTTGAAACTCGATATTTAAGACTTTTTTAGTACTTTCTAAAATATTTTTAGAAAAAATTTTACATTTATGAAAAAATAACGGTACCTTCCATACAAAAGTGAAAAAACCGCAAAGGAAAATATTTTTTTGCTTGAAAACGACTCCTACGATTTTGATTAAACTTTTTTCATATACTAAAATTAGTACGATCTACCATCAAAAATTATAAAATTTTACACATAGCAACTATTAGTAGTACCTGTCATAGAACGTATTTTTTTATTTTGAGTTTTCTCGTTATCAGCTTAACGGATTTAAATGAATTTTTTTATATACAAATTTCAGATAAAATTAAATAATATTGCCTATCAAAATTTTCAAAAAAAATGTTTTTGGATTTTTAAAAAAAGTTTCAAATTTTTTTTTTGAAAATTCGATATCTCAAAAACGGGTTGACAATTTTTTTTCAAATTTTGTTTTTATATACACATAAATATATAGTTTAAATCTGCATACCAAAATTTGTTCTTAAAAATGTTTTAAGAATTTTATATATAAAAAATTAATTAAAAAAAAAAACCGCTCCAACGATTTTAAAATTTTTTTTCCCATACAATCATATTCCATCATGAATTAAGATGGCATACTTTTTTTTCACCTCAAACTGTCAAAAGAGTTGTTTTAGCAAATTTTAAGTGTCGTATTTCATGCTTCTCTACATTTTTCTCTCATAATTTCCATGTTTGTATATACAATTTTCTTAAACTCGCAGTGTCTTGAACATAAGAGCAAGTACGTGCGACCCAGTCGTGCATTTTATTTGTTTCGACATAATTTTCCTGTAATTTCATTCTTTTTCTCATTATGTATTTTAAGGATGCCGTTAGCATGTTTACAATTAAAAGTAGCCTATTACTCCCAGAGTTGTCCACTACACGTACGTAAAGTTCCATTATAACCTGTTCTGCTGTTTTGAAGTTTACCGCGGACAAACAGACCGACAGACAATTTTTTTTTTAATGATGCAGTTATGTTTCTTGTAACAGCAACAGCATCTAAGCTCAAAAACTTGAAGTTATTTCAATATTAACAACAGACGCTCCAATCTTATTTATATGTATAGATTGATGTATGAGGATGTATAGATAGTAAACCGTATACTCTTTTTTTTCATGAAAATGAGATTTTCCTCAACGGTTGTTTTACTTTTGTTTGGTAGGATATATATTTCTTAAAAACAAGCACAATACTTGTAGCTTCTGCATACAAAAAATATCAACACCGGTGTTACCGTTGTCGAGAAAATCTAAGGAAAAATAAAAAAAAATATTCTACCATTGAAACCAATTTTTCGGAAAAAAGGTTTATCACTCAAATGTTGTGCTCACTAAAAGTAATTTATTGAATCTATTGTTAATCTGTGGGCCCATTTTTCAGAATATTTAACTGGTGAAAGAATTTGGTTCTAAGAAAATGAAAAATAAAACTAATGTGGATTGTAAGGAAGGAAGTTTAAGGAAAATTGATCCAACCGGTAAGGCTGTAGTCTAGAAGACAGACAGGCAGATAGACAGGCATACAAGCAGACAGACAGCCATACAGGCAGACAAACATGCAGGCAGACAGACGTCTTATGAACCGTTGCGTCATTCTTTGGATCAAATCTCGAGTCAAATTTTTTTACGAATGCCAAACTTGCCACATAGTCCCAATTAAAAATGGATCGTAATAAGCATAAAAATTAAATTATTTCTATGGTAAAAGTATCCAGGTAATAAAAATAATATGCCAGAATTGAATTGGATTTCGATAAAATATTAAATATGAATTGAATTGTATTTCGAAAAAAATATTAAATAATTTGAAAATTCTAAGCTAAAAAAATCGACTTCCTCATTCAAAAATAATCCAAAGCTCTTTGGATAGGTTTGTGATGTTGCAGGGCCCGATCTATGAGGGGTGAGCCGGGCATTTTGTTGAGGGCGGCAAAATTGAAAATGTGTTGGCAGCTTCTAAAAAATAATTGTATGAATTTTATAGTTTTGTAATAATTGTTCCGATACAGCTATTAATAAAAAAAGGTCTTTCAGTACACTATTCATTGACAAACTTTTCATACTGCTCATGAAGCTTAAAAATAAAAGACCAACATTTAAAAATTTATTTTGAACGTCAATGTTAATACTACAACTCTGTATTTGGATATTTTACAATGTGTTGTTTCCTACTTGAATTGTCATAAGCTTAAATTGTTTGCATACTTTGTTATAATTTGGTATAAGGCTTAACATCAGCGTTGACAGATATTCCGATTTACCCGAAATGTCCCGGATTTCAGGCATAAAATCTTAATTCCCAAAAAAATACCGAATGGGAACGTTTTGTAATATTCACATAGGTATTTTTAAAATTTCAATTTAAAAATATTTGCCAATTTCTTTCCGGATGCCGAAAGAATGTCGTTTTTAAGACATTTAAGTATATTTGTATACAGCTAGGTAATAGCGTAAGAACTGATCAGAGCATTGAATAATTAAAACAAAAATAAACAAAATATTGAACAAAATTTGTTTAGAAACAAAAATGTAAAGTTCAAAATTTTTTGTTTGTAAATTATTTCTTTATTTAAATAAATCCACAAATACCTTAACAGCTTCGAAATATTGAAGAAAAAAAAATAGTAAAAACAAAACATTTTTTTCGTTCTAAAGTTTTTGTTTTAAAATTACTTTTTCAAAAAAAATATAAAATAAAAAACTTTGGTTGAAAACGAAACTAGAGGATCGATTTTGGGATTTAAAAATGAGGAGGAAATATGATTTTTCAGTTTGTTTCTTGAATATTCTCAATAAAAGTTTGATTTATTTTTTTTTTAATATTTTTTAAGCTTATTTAAATTTCTTTGGTCAGTAAAAAAAATGTCAAAATGCTGTATGTATGTTAACATAACATAAACTTATAAAATTTGATATGCTCGTTTAGAAGCCCTAGTAGGCTAACATATTGATGTGAATATCACACAATTCTAACCACATCGCATTTTTACCGGTCGAAATGATAACCTATACTTTTTTTAAATTCGGTTAAAAATCGCTCCATCTCTGCAGTGACATATGGCTTATATGGTGTCATTACAAAGGGCGGCTAATATTATTTTTGCCCAGGGCGGCGAAAAAGCTGGGTCGGGCCCTGTGTTCTTGTAATCCCTTGTGAAAAAACAGCTGATGACAGCTGATATACAAAAGCAACTCAACATAACTGATTTTTTAAGGTAGCTAAATAGTAAAACGGTGGGTACTGAAAAGCAAGCGAAGGTTCTCAATTTGATGTCAGAAATCAGAAAACTATTCACAAAAAAAGTTATGAATTGTTTTAGGCAGACAACAATTTGCAATTTACTTGTCCATTTTTGTGAGAAGCAATATCCTTCCCATGCATTTTTGCATGTGCCTCAAACATTTGGAAATATCAATTATAACTTCCTTTTCTATTGATGGCAAATGCCAGCAGGGGGCAAACCATGAACATCGAAAAGAAGCGGTCAAGATTTCGATTATCGCCAGCCGATATCGTCTGGACGATAGTCTTGCTTCACGTAACATTGAATTCATTTGGCGATGAATTATTTGCTTAACGTAAGTCAATAATCGTCAAAACGCTATCGTTAAAACGATAGAGCTTAGACGATAGCTAAATAGGTATCGTCTTGTAATTATTTGAGTGTTTTAAGAGCGATAAATGGTTTTTCGTTGATTTTTAACCATTGTTTTTTTTTTTAAATACGAAAACAAAATAATTATTGAATAATTATGGCATTAATATCAGTTCAGTTATACAGGGAAGATCTTACCAACAAATCATACCCAATAATCAAAAATTAAAAAGTATGTATCTGCCCAGTGGTCATGATGATCGTCTTCACGTATATAGTTAATCGCGATAGCCATTATGCTAAGGGGTTCCTACTCTATAGGCTTTTGAAAAAAAGGAATAATTAAGGAACGAAAAAGCATATCTTGGCTTAAAACTGATAAAAATACTTTCAAAATTCTGGAGTGGAATCGGCTAAGGTGATTTATGATAGTTGACAGTCACAATAAACAAATTCGATCTGCGTAAGGTGATTGTCACAAGTGATAGTCATATTTTTCATAAAAGATTCAACTTGAATTTTGATTTTCTGAAGTTCAAAAGAAAAATAAATGTGCATAGTACATATTAGTAGACACACATAAATGTGGAATTATTTTTACCGAACCAAAATGTGCAAAATGGAAAACATTTGCAATAGAAATGTGCGACTCTTGAGGATAAACCTTAGAAACAATCCCAAACACAGAATTTGTCCACACATATATTGGTTTCTACTATTTATACATATAATTGACGTTCACAAATATTATAGGCTCATGAAGAACTCTTGACTGGTAGAAACGCATTTTCCAGTTGTGTTCAGTGTTGAATTTTCGTTGAGTTGGTAAGTGCAAACAACAAGTCGATTCCTCCTATTCTAAAGCGAATTAAAAAAAACAGCAAGGAATAAATTGCAAATATTAAGTAGCAATCGGCCAATCGCCAAATCTTCGATGGTGATGTTCACATTGCAAAATGATCTGGAACTATCCAAACAATGCTGGAGGACTGCTGCTAAGAGGATGGCAACAATGCTGTCGACTCTCTGCTTAAATTTTAGCTCGGCCATTCTTCGTAAGGTTTTTCTCTGGGCAAACTTCCACAAAGGTGATCCCAAACCCACTGAAAACGACGAGAACGAAGAAAAGCGAAACGACGACATCCTCGTCGTGGGATGCTGACTTCCTCAAAGTCGACCAAGGCATTCGCATTGCAAAATGGTCTGGAATTATCCAAACAATGCTGGAGAACTCTGCCTAAATTTTAGCTCGGCCATTCTTCGTAAGGTTTTTCTCTGGGCAAACTTCTACGAAGGTGATCCCAAACCCACTGAAAACGACGAGAACGAAGAAAAGCGAAACGACGACATCCTCGTCGTGGGACGCTGACTTCCTCAAAGTCGACCAAGGCATTCGTTTCGACTAATTTAACTTTAAAATACACATCACTGTCCTTATTTACTTCAATTCAAATTTATTAACTTCGATTTTTTTCTTTTTCAAATAAATTTGATTCATGAAAGTTATAAGACTTTATGACATGTCAGTGCTGTTCTTTCAAAGTGATGACAATCTGTTAATTATTTTTGGTGATCACATTACACAGACGGAAAAATAATAATGATCACATTTGATTATCATTAATGTGACAATCACCTTAGCCGATTCCACCCCTGTTTTTTATAATTCTGCTTTTTTTTTGGTTCTGTCTGTCTTACAAAATTCTGCCTATTGGTTTTAAGAAAAAGAAAATTCTGTTTTTTTTTTTAAATATAGCAATTTATCAACAAAACTACCCCAGTCGTTTTGAGATAAATAACCTTTTCTTCTGCTGCAACATTTTTACCATATTTCCAAAACTCATCAAAAAATGCGAAGATTAGATCGGTAAATGAAAATCTGCGTCCCAGCTGAGTTCCATGTTCCAACCCTAAATTCGGGCGCCACTTTGAAAGTCTCGACAGGCGTTGCACTGAATATCGCATATCGTCGGCTTTCTTATGTCAAAGCCTCGTAAGTCTGTTTTGAATAATTGCTTACAAGACACAAAAAACAAATTTAAAAGGTAATACAATGGAATTCTTAGATCGTAAAAGGTTTTAAACTGGTTGATAGCACCAAAAAGTACCATAATATAGTAACGAGATATTGATAGGTATTTGAATTCTGTAATTTGTTTTGATCTGAAATACATTGAAATGGCATTTTAAGATTTATGAGGTTTTGACAGCGAGTTTTTTCAAGTAACAGTCGCTAATCTTCTCTATACTTCTCAACTAAATTAAGGAAGGCTTTAAAAAAGGGAATTAGTACTACATAAACAGGCTATCAGATCCACATGCTAGGTTGACTGAACAAATTTTTTCCAAGCCCGCGGATCAAAGAAAAAGCAAAGCACTAAAAATATTGACGCAAAATTTTAAACATTTAAAACCAGCTCTAAATCAATCTTAAAACGAGAGTCTGCTCTAAGTAATAATTTAGAGTGAGAGTCAGCTCTTTTTCAATTTTAAACGACATAAAGTATACTTCAACACTAAAGCACTCGTCTAACCTTAAAAGCAGCAAAACCCTTTTTTATCTCATAAAAAGTATACTTTATCCAAAGCGAAAAGTTATTTTATGGAAAAGAATTACCTAAGGGAGACTGTTTTCCAACGTTGTGCTCATTTTAAATTTTGTTTCTGTTGTGTGGCTGTGTCGCTTTGTTCAACTGTCAGGTTTGGGCTTGTTCAACCCAAATTTTCTTACGTTTCGTTGCGGAGTTCACTCTAGTAATAAGAATCGTTTAATGCGTTTAAAATTATGAAATAGTTAGCCAAGGATTCGGAGCAAAACGACTTCCTTAACTTGAGCCGGTTCTATTCCTTAAACGAGCAATGTCTAAAATTTTGCGCCATTATTTTTACAATGTTATTGATTGACTACATGAGAAGCTCTTAAAAACTTTAAGCCAATAATTTTGAAAACTAGAATCTTAATTCTCTAAGCTTCAAAACCACAATATGACCAAGTTGGAAGAGACTCTGTTCATCGGCTTAAGCCAGATCAAACAGAAATACACAATCCTCAATTATCAAAAGCTTGCACTATACCTAATAGTACCCACATTGATACTTATGTACAAAGTATCAATAGAATGTTATCGTCGAAATTTATAGAAACTCGGGGTTTGTGTTACGTAAATCTTATAGAAAATGTTCTATTTAGCATTTCGGATATACAGAGTTGTTTTTTTCAAAGATTTTGTGGATTTACGATTTTTGAATTTTGAAAAGCAGAATTTCGAAAAGCAGAATTATGAAAAACAGAATTTTGAAAGCAGATTTTTGAAAAACAGAATTTTGAAAGCAGAATTTTGAAAGCAGAATTCTTCTCCACGCAGAATTTTGACCTCAACCCTTTTGACGGACATCATACATTTGTTGACAATTTTGCATTTTTCAACTATCCAAAGATGTGGAAATAGTAGAGGTTGAGAGGAGAGGCAATGGCAACCGTTAGAAACCAGCACCGTGATTAAAAGCATTGTCTTGCCGCAAAATCATATCCCAAGCTGTATATTCGATCGGATATTTTTGGTATCTTCATATTTGTAGTAGTACCTCGTGCCATAATGGATAGTGCGTTGGACTGCCATGCCGAAGGTCTGGCTTCGATTCCCAGCCACTGCCACCTATAAAAAGAGGAACTGAAATCATCCAAGAGTATACTTGTCATGAATAAGTGCTTCTTATCAAGCCGTTCGGACTCGGCAAAAAATTGTAGGTCGCCTCATTTCCAGCCAACAACACCCACACAGGAATGATTGAGAGTTGTAAGTCACTAGGCCCTGTTGCGCCACCAGATCTATTTTCTATTATTTTTGTTTCATATTTGTATTCAACACTGCTCCACTTGTAGGCTAAAATCGTGGACACTTGGATTGACCAGCTACTTTAAGAACTTATTGTTATATTGTTGGGTATACAAATACAACCGTTTACGGATGATATTGCAATTAAATTTTTAAAATAACGTGACATTTCAAATAAAACGACAAGGATTTTTAGTTTTGACAGCAAAATTTAATTTTCAAATTCCGGAATGACCCCTTTGTTTATAGATTGGGTCCCTTCTGAAGATGAATCATGCCAAAAAGCTTCTTTAACTTCTGCACAATCGGAGCTTATTTTAATTGATAAATTTGGCACTACTAACTTACAGCAAGTAAGCTGTATTAAAAATTCTAAAAATCGAGTTTTCGATTTAGTATTTTCCTCAGACGCTATTAGTACTCTTGTTCCAAGATCTAGTTCTGGGATTACTAATATAGATAATAACCATCCTGATCCTCCCCTGGATATTTTCCTTGGCTTGAGTAATCATCTAACAGTAAAAATTAATTCTTAAGATTGCTCATATATATTTGACTAAAGGCTAATTATCAATTGCTCTCTGAAAAATTAGTTAGCTCTGATATTGGTAAAATATCAGCATGTACTAATATATTGATGAAGCAATTTCTTTTTTTTTATTCAATCGTTTATAAATATAAAAAAAACTCGAACGTTTGCCATGCATAATAGTGACCAAAAGTCCCAAATTTTGCGGGACCGTCCCGCATTTGATAGGCTTGTACCGCATAATCAATTGTCCCGCAAAGTGCAAAGTGTCCTGCATTTTTAGAACTGTTTTAGTAAATTTCTTGAAGGCGCTAAAATCACATGAACTTCCCGTAGTTATACAAAAACAACTAATCAAATTAAGTCCATTTTTGTTAGTTTTGACGTTATTCATTCTAGGCAAAACTGAATTTATAGGATAGGTAATTTTGAATGAGCAACAACTTGTGTGTGTAGTGTTACCACCAAGCATATATGCTGGAGTTATAGCTATTTCACGAGAGCCACCTCGATCATCAGACTCCTTTTACCTTAGTGGTGCTTAGTCTGGTTATGCTCGTATTAATTGAAAAACTCTATGCCGTCATCTGGGAGCGAACCATGAACCTTGCAATTCAGAGGCTGATGCACTACACACCGCGCCACTGAAGCCACATGTTCTGCTCAATCCCACTGCAGGTTTCGTTGTTTATCAATTGCAACAGCGACTAGCATTTTTATAAACACATGTATATATCGCAGCATGCACTGCACTTGTGTGGATTCCCATTTACACACAAACCCCACTTAATTTCTAAATTTATAGGTTTTTTTTTAGGTAGATTCAGATATAGAGTTTAATTTTAATTATTCGTCACTAATGGTTTACGAAATATACGATTTGAGATTGACTTTTCCTTATCATTGCATTGGTGAAAAATGTGTGTCTGTGAACCTGTAGCAATCAAAACTTGTCAAACTGATATTGTTTTGTAATAGTGTTAGTAAAAATTCAAATCTGCAAAATTGATTTATAGGCCAAGAGAAGGGTACTTTTTTTCTGCAATTTATTACTGAACTGATTTTCTTGATGGAATACTTAATAAATAAATTAATAAATTGGGTGGCGCAACAGCTCGTGGAGAACCAGGGCCAGTGACTTACAACTCTCAACCATTCCTGTGTGCGTGTTGTTGGCAGGAATGGAAGGAACCCACAATTGTTTGCCGAGTCCGAACGTAAAATTTTGAAAAATATCGACTTAATCAAAATTTTTTAAGAAAAATTTGAATTTGAAATTAAATTTCTCAAAAACTACTCGCTTAAACAACTTTATTTAAAAAAAAAAATGCAAAAATGGAGTATTAGCTTTAAAAAAAAACTATAACTCATTACTAGCTATGTTTTCGTTGATTTTTAATGTTTTTTTGACATTTAAAGTCAATTTTTCAGAAACTGCCCCCTGTCTCAGGGAGGGGAGATACAACTTTCCCCCATACAGTGATGCCATATTCTTGTGGATGCATTATCATACAATTTTCTATTTTATGGGAGGGATAATTATCATACGCCAAAAAAAAATTACAAGGAACCGTACACAAATAACACGATTTCCTTGAGCTCATACATGTAAACAGTTTTCCGCATTGTTACAATGCCCTTTTATGGATACAAAATAAGGTGAAATCCTTTTTAGAAGTTGAATTTGTTAATAATTGACAAACATTTTGTCTGTTTTCGCAAACAATATTGGAAATGGAAGAAAAAAATTTAAGTACCTATTTTAAATTTATTTAATGTTTATGGTAAAAAATTCGAAAGAATAAAGGACGGAAAATATTAATTTTGATGAGTTATGTGAATTGGAGTTCAAAGTTTCAAATAGTAACAATTTTTTGAAAACAATAAATAAAGTTATTTAAAGCTATATACATAGCACACGGAAAGAATTGAAAAATCACCAATTGAAAAATTTGCAGTTGCAATTTACGAATCATGTTTAATTCGTAAATTAAGGCATTTTAATCCCAAATTAATACAAAAACTGGTAATTTAACAGTCAAAACGTAGCAATTTACAAAGTTTGTTTCTTCGTGATTTGCAATTAAAATCCATTATTCAAGTTTGTACTTTTCATAGCAAAATACAACTGTTCTGGCGTAATTTACTCTCCAAAAGCATACTTTCACAAACAGCATTTAAAAATATTGATTTGCGATAAATACTTAGTAATAAACATTGCACAATCACTGAATTAGTTTTTTTTTGTCGTAATTTGCAACTCCATGAAAATAGTTGCAAATCACCAACAAAAAATTCCTAAATCACGACTTTCTTGTCGCAATTTACTTATCGAAGAAATAAAGCACCACAACATGGCAGGTATCTATAATCATCAATGTGTGACACCAACGATCTGTATTACAAATTGGCCTGGTGATTGCATGCTCGCTCCGCAACTGGAGAGTTGCGAGCTCAAATCCAAGTAGAGTCAAGCGTAAAGTATTTATTTCAAATAAATTAAATTGAATGAGTATACCTGCAAAATGAAGGGTAGAGAAAGAGGATTGATTTTCCAAGTGGCAATATCACGAAATAAAAGTGGTGATCACAAATCTTTTTTGCAAATTTTCAAATTGTGCAGTTGAGGAATATTTGGATAAAATTGCGATTTGTTGTTCGCAATTTTTGTTTTCTCTCGATAGCATAATTGATACTTTAAGAGGGTTGATTTACGATTTTTGAGTATCAATAACTTCATTTTGCTCAGTTTTGCAAATTGTAAACAAATAGTCGTAAATTACGAAATCCGGAGCCAAGGTATGAATCGGGTTTCATTTGTCATAATTTGCAGCTCATTTTTCGTGATATGATCCAAGAATTCTTTCCGTGCATATTTTGCTAATTTTGCTTAGTGAAAAGAAGAAATGGGAGTATAAAAATCACTATTATTATTTGTCTCATTGGCCGCGTTCAATCAACAACATCTGAATTTTCAGATTTCTGAATTTTTGGAGCTTCTGATTGGCCAGCTGTCATAAAAAGTTAGATGACTTTTAGTGACTTTTAGTTACGTTTCATCTGAATTTTCAGACAAGAAATTCTCTTCTGAAAATTCAGATGAAAGTTGTTTGTGGTGCGGAAATACCAAACCAGCTGAAGTACTGCATATAAAAGTTGAAGTTTATAATTTTCGGTCTGGTTGGTGGTTGATTTTTTCAGTTTTCGTAATGAAAACTCAATACTTATGAACGATTTTTTTATATTGCTTAGTAAATGTTTAAATCAACAATTTTGTATATTGAAGTTGGAAAGTTTTTTTTATATATTGTGGGCCATACATTTCAATAAAAAACACTTTTAATGAAATTAATAAAACCTATTGCTGATGTAGTTACATATTATAATTTCATTCCCGCAACTTCACATGCACGTACAATGTTTAATTTACTAATATAATTAAAGTTCTATTTTATTTCGCTTCAATGTAAATTCTATAGGTAGATGCAGGAATTTGACACAATGAGTGATATGAATAAAACAGAGCACCTGCTCCAAGCTCAACTTTTCGAAGCAGGTGCTTCATTTGGTATGAATAAAATACTTGAGAAGGTGCTCAACGATTGAGCATCTCCAGGTTTGATGAGAACCTTCTCAGGGTAAGCACCTGCTCCGTTGTAAGGAATGAATAAACCGAAGCACGTGCTCTATCGAGAGGAGCACCTGCTTCTCATTTGTAAGTTAGATCAGTTGGTTGCTCAACGTTGGAGTAAAAAGAGTTTAATACCTTTTGATTCATAAATGGGGGAAGTTTATACAGATTTTTAATCGCAAGGTTAAATTTTATAAGAGAAAAAGGGAAGGATTTAAAAAAAATATCATCGCATTCTATATAAATTCAGCACAGAAAAAGTTATTTCTAAAGGAACCATTTCCTTTTTAATAATGAAGGATAGAGAAGTGGTGGGGGTGCCCTAACAAGTAATCACCCTTATTACGATAGTCGTTTTACTGAAACGCCAGAAAAACGACAAGGCTCCAGAAACGACAATCGGTGTTTGAATGAAACTAAAAGTTAAGCGTTCTCTCCGCTATCCACTATTCTCACCACTTTAAGGTTATCGTTTTGCTGAAACGTCAAATGTCGCTTCTTGAGCGGTGTCGTTAGTCCACGGTCCATGGTCTTTTAAAATGTTTCTTCTGAAACTGCGGCGGTAGCTCAAAAACCGTACAATTGGAGCTGGTGTAAAGATGATGAAACTGTCAAAATTGCATGAGCTCTGAAGCATTTTTTGCTGTGGATTTACATTCTGTAGGTTATTCTCTTGTTTTTGAAATAGAAATTCAAATACGCAAATTAACATTAATACATATGTACATATTTACAAATAGAAATAGAAGACGGAAACTGTGGACTGTGGTTTGTTTGTTTGTTTTAAAACAAAGGCTGTTTACATTTTGGTTTTTACATTTTAGCTGTTTCTTTCTTATCTTATTTCTTATCTCAAAAACACAATTGAAAACTCTTTGGTGTTTTTTGAGAACCGAAAACCCCATGTTTTTTTTTTTGACAATTTTTGGGGTTGTCAAGAAAACCTAGTTCAACCGTGGGTAAACTTCAACGAACGAACGTTTTCACAAAAAATGCGAGTCAAAACGGAAAAATTTCTAAATTGTTTTTTACTACTTATACATAAAAACAATACAATATGGTTAGAGGTATGAGATCAGCTACTCCGTTTGAATGAGAAGGTGCTCTCCAGTTTGTTTATAATTTTATTCATACGATTTGGGAGCAGGTACTTTTTTATTGAGCACCTTCTCTGATTCTCATGGAGCACCTGCTCTTAGTACGTGCTCCATTTTATTCATATCACCCAATGACTTTCGACTGAAATTTCAGATTTTTTTTACGTTCAAGCCTAGTACGCAGATCGAGATAAAATTTATCTCCCATATAAAATTTTTCCCAGGACAAATTTTATCTCGGATTTTTTTCCAAGTGGTACGCAGCTCCAACGCAAAATTTGACGGTTGTAACCGCTGTACGTGAAAAGGCAAAAGAAAGTCTCCACTTAATTTTGCGCGGAAAAAGAATGTTCGAAGCATTATTTTTCCGGACAAATTGTGACATTTTATATATATTTCGCTTTTTATAAACTAAAATCATCTCCATGTTTCATTCTTCCATTATTAAGACGTTGTGAGGACGCAAGACGGAAATAAAATATAAAATACGTACAGAAAATGATGACATGGAATGAGAATAGAATAACTAGAACAGCTGTTTTTAGTCAGTCAGTGGCGTAGCTAATGGGAAAGGGTACAAAAGGTCCACATTCAGATGCGGAAAATATTTTTTCAATAAAAAAATTAAATTGATTCCCAAACTGAGTTAAATCTATTTGGTTTGAAGCAGCAAACAGAGTTGTCTTATTTAAATACATTTTGGGAGCAGTACAAAAATTGTGAACATATCTGATTTTGGCAGGGTTTTCTTAAGCCATCGACAACACATCCATTCCTCAATGGAATTTGACAGTTGATGGATTGAAAGATGAAGAACATACTATATTTTGAAGGAAAAAATTAGTTTGATCCAAATGTCAAACAAGTACCCTAAATCACTTTTTCCCGGAGAAGTAAAAAACCTTCGAAAATTTCGGAATTTTTAGTGGTTTTTTAATCCATTGACATCGTAGCGATCCTTCATTATAATTTGACGGTTGATGGCTTGACAGACAAACTATATTTTGACGGAAAAAGTGTATTTTGATCCAAATAATACAAAATTGCCCTAGAATTGCCTTTTTCCAGAGAAGTAAAAAAATTAAAATTTCAGACCTTTTAGAGGTAGTAAATAAAAGAAGTTTTTCGGACTTACCACGATTGTTTTTATTTTTATTTTAATCAACCGATTAAAAGATAATTTCCCGACGTTTCGATAGGGTTGCACCTGTCGTGGTCACGGGGTAACTTTATTTACAATGTCTCAGAACCACGATAATAGTCTTAAATCTAAAAACTTTTAGAGGTATTTTCTTCCATCCACATTATACTGTTCCCCATCAAGCGCATGTTATCAATTTTTCTTGCTCTGCAAATGCTTTGAAGGAATCAGATTTCTGGTAAAAGTTTCAAATTTATGTGAAGTGAAGGATATTTTATAATTTTTTAAATTTCTAACTACTCTACTGTTTTCATTTGACTTTTGTTTTATCTCTACACCTTCAGAATTTGTCTCGAGAAAAAAAATGTAGAGATAAAATTTGTCTTTGCTCGATCTGCATACTAGGCTTCAACGACATGCATTCAGAAATCTGAAAATTCAGAAGTGAAACGTAATGCGTTGAACCTGCCCATACATACAGAGACAGTTCGTTAAGTTATCAGAGTTGACAATTTTATATTTTAGTATAATTTCATAAGTATTTTATGTATTGAGTAAGAAATTAATTTTTGTATGAGACATTGGAAAATAATAATGGTAAAAATTTTATTCTTTTTTTGTAAGACACCGAAATTATCATACATTTTGCGTATGATAATGACTTTTAATCATACATCATACAAAGCCTATAATTATCATACATGTAGCATAATTATCATACGGTTGGCATCACTGCCCCCATACAATTTTTTTCTTAGAATAACCCCAAGAACTACACCCTAAAATACTTCCACTAAGGGCCGGGACAGCCTGCAAACATTATAAAAAATATATCAACTAAGTTTGAACACAAATATTTTAAGTTTGAAATTTTTGCTTTCAAAATCAAATTTAAAAAGAGGTTGGGTGCAACCCACACTAGTTACTTCCCATTGGTGCCCTCGGAAACTAGAAGCCCAAGGGGGGAAAGTTGTATCTCCCCTCCCTGAGGCAGGGGCGCGGAAGGGCAGTTTCTGAAACATTGGGGGTTACTAATAATCAAATTTAGCAACGAGTTAAATATTTCAGTGAAATGAACCATAATGTTATGGATCCCAAATAATGAATCATACATGGAATGTTAATTTTTTTAGAGTTCATACCACCTATGGTTCATTGGTTAAGAGCTCAATTGAATATTAGGATCATACCATGTATGTTTTATTATTTAGAGTCCATTTCATTATGGTCCATTTTTTTTTTTACACTTCAGAATTCTGTATTGTAATGAGCTTAAAGCAAGCTGCATTCTACAATCAGAGGCTCATCATGAGTGCATGTGTTAGTGGTTAGTAGATTAAGCAGAGCTAACACAAGCACATAAATAAATAAAAATTAAACAAATTACAAAATTAGACACATAATATAAAACATATACATAAATAAGTTAAGGTATAATCAAGACATAGGAATTCACGAGAGTGGAACACTGGTTCGCAACAGTGTTTTTAACCCTACTTTACTTATGTTAAAATCAACTGAGGCAGCGTTCAAATTAAAAAGTTTGCACATACGATTAAGAGGTTCGTGAATACCATAATTGGTTCTATGAAAAGGAACGTGAAACAGTTCAAATCTTCGAAGGTGGTGGGATCCCCCACGGTAGTTTATACCTATACAGGCTAATAAGTCAGGAGCATCAATTTCCATTTCAATGAATTATTAAAGTCTTCACTAAATTTGATTATTGGTAGGGCCCATTGACTTTAAATGCAAAAAAAAAACATTAAAAATCAACGAAAACACATCTAATAATGTGCTATAATTTTTTTAAAGCTCATACTCCATTCTTGCATTTGGTTTTTAAATCAAGTTGTTTAAGCGAATAGTTTGAGAAATTAAATTTCAAAGTCAAAATTAAAAAAAAAATTGTGATTTTTTTGTCTTAAGTCGATATTTTTCAAAAATTAACGTAATCAAGTGCTTTTTTGGGTTCAATATTCAATACCCTCATTATTTTTTAGTCCATTACCGAAAACCAAATGTAAAAATCTTTCTTAGTTTTTGAGAAATTAAGAAAAAACAAAAGGTACTTTTACCTTAGAAAAAATATATTTTCTAGACTAATTTTGCGTCACTGAACACGAAAATCAAAATTATTTTTTTTTCCAAAAAAGCGCTTTCGAGATTTATGCGCAAAAATAATTTTCTCAGCTATTTTTTTCAGATATTGCCATAAATCTCGCTAACGGCTTAGCTAATTTACATAAATTGTGTATTTTCTGAATCTTCTGATCTGATTCAAAATTGTGTTTCAGCGCATTTTGGTGTAAAAAACTATCCTTAACTAGCGAATAACTTTTTTCACATAGAGATTTGAAATATACTCTCTTAGTAACTATTGTAGTTCATAAAAATACCTTTCCAACGATATATATCACGTCATTATTGGTCTTGGAGCTTGGTGTGTCCAATTCTCTTTTGTATGGAAAAGAGAATGGCCTAAGATGCACCGACTTATCACCTTAGACAAAATTTTGTTGGTCAAAAACTTTATTTTAGGGCAAAGAATTTTGATATAAGGGGTTTCTTAAAAAAAAAATGATTTTGGGAAATAACAGACACCCTAAAATACATTTATATGACTTTTATTGAAAAAAACTGAAATTGCCTAATTATTAAATAAAAAAATAAAAAAAATTAAAATTAAAATTTATTTAAATTTTTTTAATTTAATTAAATTTTTTTTCTATCCATATGGAGCAACCCAAAACTAGAAAATTTTCAAAAATACTCGTTTTTCAAACTTTGAATGCCTGTATAATAAAATAAAATTTCATTCCGACTTTTGCAAGCAGTACATGGTCGGAAGGAATCAGATCAAAAGATTCAGAAAATACACATTTTATGTAAATTAGCTAAGCCGTTAGCGAGACTTATGGCAATATCTGAAAAAAATAGCTGAGAAAATGATTTTTGCGCATATCTCGAAAACGCTTCTTTGGAAAAAAAATAATTTTGATTTTCGTGTTCAGTGACCTAAAATTAGTCTAGAAAATATATTTTTTCTAAGGACCCTACCATGACCCAAAATTTTGTAAACTAGTGTAATTCATGAATAAATTATTTTTTTCTGGCTCTTTTGGTAAAAGTATCTTTTGTTTTTTCTTAATTTCCAAAAACTATGAAAGATTTTTACATTTGGTTTTCGGTAATGGTCTAAAAAATAAGGAGGGTATTGAATATTGAACACAAAAACAGCACTTAATTACGTAAAATTGTGAAAAATATCGATTTAAGAAAAACAAAATCACATTTTTTTTTTTTAATTTTGACTTTGAAATCTAATTTCTCAAAACCTATTCGCTTAAACAATTTGATTTCTAAGCCAAATGCAAGAATTAGGTATTAGCTTTCAAAAAAACTATAGCACATTATAAGATGTGTTTTCTTTAATTTTTAATGTTTTTTTTTGCATTTAAAGTCAATTTTTCAGAAACTGCACCTCATCCTGCCTCATGGAGGGGTGATACAACTTTCCCCCATACAATTTTTTCTTAGAATAACCCCAAGAACCACACCCTTAAATATTTCCACTCATCAGGTCCGGGACACCCTGTATATAACTATCATACAGCTAAGCTATAATTTTAGCTTGTCATGCTTTAACCTCCACGATATTGCATGTTTTAACATAAAAAAGTTTGTAACAACACGCCCCTAATCCATTTTCAAAAGTTTACCAGCTTCGTTCAAAGGTTTCTCCTAAATTAGACTAAAACTTATACGAATATTTTCTCAATCTTAAACCCATGCATTAAAATTGAAAAAATTCTAATTTTCCTTAAATATGTACATACATATGTATGTCTATAAAGATACGGGTAATTCTACAAAAAGTGGAAAAAAATGAAGATATTTTCGAAATAACATTTTTGGAAGCAAATAGACGTAAAAACTGTATCTAGTTGATTATTATTAGAGCTTCCTTTCACATAATTGAAAGCGGCCAGTCAGAAAAATACAAAACAGCAATTTTATTGACATTTTTTGAAAACTGATGTTTAGAGGACTAAGATTTTTAATTTTTGTTCTACTTTTATGTCATTTTTTTAGAAAATCGTAGCCCTTGCCCTTGGAGAGATATATTCACCTTTCTAAAATAATTGTTTCTCGTTTTGATCCAGCCTGTATACTCAGCTTTTTCATGTATCTAATTTAAAACTAATTTGGCTTCCCTCCTAAACTCATCAATTGGGTTTCTTCTTATCTCCATAATAGATCCTATCAAGTTAGATTTAGGAGCTCTGTCTCCAACCCTTTCTTTGCCAAATCTGGAGTTCCCCAGGGTAGTCATTTGGGGCCCCTTCTTTTTATCTTAGCTATCAACGACGTATCCCTCTATATACGTTATAGTGAAATTCTAATTTTTGCGGATGATATGAAAATTTTCAAAAGCGTCAAATCTGGGAGTGATCGTTTACTTTTGCAAGAAGATATTAACAGTTTTGTTATTTGGTGTAGTAAAAACGGTTTAAATCTCAACCCTATTAAATGTCAGGCGGTCATTTTTTCTAAAAAAAAAGTTCCTAGTTCATTTGATTATGAAATATCGCAGCACACATTGCGTCGTGTTGATAGTTTCAAAGACCTAGGGGTTCATTTTACTTTTAATCTTGATTTTACGAAGCATATAAATTTAATAGTCAACAAGGCAAACTCTATGTTAGGGTTTGTTAAACGTTGGTCTAAGGAATTTCAGGATCCTTATGTTACCCTCGCTCTCTACAACAGTCTTGTTCGCCCTCATCTTGAATACGCATCACAGGTATGGACTCCTTTTTACGATGTCCATAAGAATAGACTAGAAGCAGTACAGCGTAATTTTATACGTTTCGCCTTGAAAGGACTACCGTGGTCCGATCCTTATAATCTTCCTCCTTACGAACACCGGATTAAGCTTCTTCAGATTCAAACTTTGGCACAAAGGAGAATTAATAATGATATTGTATTTATTCATCAACTTTTAACGGGCGTTATTGATGCACCTGATTTATTATCTTGTACTAGCCTTAACTACCGTGGTGGAGGTCACAACACTCGTAGTCTAGAACTAATGCATATATCTCAACACCGTACCAATTATGGAATGCATGAGCCTTTTACCCGCATGTGCAACATTCTGAATTTGAACTCTAATTTTTTTGATTTTAATATAAGTAAGAATAGACTCAAAGCTTCATTGAAGACCAGTGTACCGCGCTCTTAAATGTTTGTAATTGTTAATTTTTTCAATGTCATTTTATTTGTTTTTTTATAATTATTGTTTTTAATTTTATTTTGTAAAGTGTATGTTTTAAGTAGTTTGTTGCTTACTAACTACTAACACTACACTAAGTGATGAGCCTGATAAGCACTTAATTTGTGTTTGGCAATTCTTTGGTCGCAAGATGTTGCTTGTACTAAGCTCTCTTCGGCAAAGATCTGATAGTGTAAAAAAAAAAAACAGCCCGTATAATATTTTTGTTATCTAAGCCACTTTGAGAATAGGAGCAAGTTCATGCGACCGAATCGTAATTTTTATTGACATGTATTTACAAGGAAAAGTAGCATAAACTGAACACTTAAGAGGTCTCTAAATAGAAAACTAACCATCAAAGAGACTGAGGCCAGGAAACTGATACCTCAACCT
The DNA here is from genome assembly GCA_963921185.1 of Dasysyrphus tricinctus. Classification (NCBI taxonomy): domain Eukaryota; kingdom Metazoa; phylum Arthropoda; class Insecta; order Diptera; family Syrphidae; genus Dasysyrphus; species Dasysyrphus tricinctus. The sequence goes on from OY992531.1 coordinate 141,333,414, forward strand.
ACAGCCTAAACCACTGAGCGATTTTCTTCAGATTTTGAACTTAAGGTTTTTTTGGAACTCTCCAGAGGGGAAATTGAAAAAATTTTTAGCTCAAAAAATAACGGTACTTGCCCTACAACCGTTAAGGAAAAGCTTATTTATCTCAAGAACGGCTCCGTATATTATTGTAGATATGACGTACCTTTTAGTAAGAAAAAAATAACCAAAAACATTTATTAACGGTACCTGCCATATAACGGTTTTTTTGATTTTCTCATTAACCGCTCATCCAATTTCAATGAAATTTTTTGCACAAAAGCTTTTTTAAAATATAAATTATACTGCATACCAAAATTTTTGAAAAAATAAATTTTGGATTTTTAAAAAAGATTCAAAATTTTTTTTTTTGAAAATTCAATATTTCAAAAACGGGTTGATGAATTGTTTTGAAATTTCAGTTTTAAATGTATATTAATATATACTCAAAATTGGCATGCCAATTTTTTTTTTGAAAAATGTCACAAAAATGTTATATATAAAAAATAATTTTTAAGAAAACGGCTCCAACGATTAAAAATTTTTTTTTGCATATATTTATATTGTTTCAAGTAATCAAATGGCATACTTTTTTTTTAGCTCTAAGTCACTTATCAGGCTGTTGATAAAATTAAAAGAACGATTTAAATGCTTTTTATACTTTTTCTATAATTACTTGAATATTTTTTAAAGTTCTTAAGCCCCACACAATTTGAACATAAGAGCAAGTACGTGCGATCCAGTCGTGCATTTTATTTTTTAATAAAATAAAGTTGTACCAAAAATGTTTTTATATCATAAAAAGATATATTATTTAAAGTCAATAATTGAGTAGTTATTTTGGTTTTGGAACTAAAATAAGAGAACTGCAATAATTTTTACATTCGAAAACGGGCAGGGGACTGAGAATAAGACAATTTGAAGATTTTTTTGAGTAATGAAAATATATCAGATCTTAATAATTTTGTCTGGCCATCTAGATATCAATAAGATGCACAGTTATAAAAACTCAGATTGAATAGGTACTTGAATGGTTTTTAAAATATCGTTTGTAGAATCACCCATACCTATAAATTTTTTCCAATACACTATTTAACATAGAAATGACTACATATTTGAACCAAAATTAAAATGTTTCTATCAATTATTTAAATTTTTTATCATATAATATGACATATTATACATTGTATCTACACACAAAGAAGCTTCAAATATTAATTTTTTTCTAGATGCTGCCACCTTCCTCCGAAAACATTGACAATACAGCTCTGCTCTGTTCCATCGATAAACAAACGCATTATAACCCTCAAATAGAATCGAGTTTGTGTTCCCGTCCGCAAATGGCGTGGCAAATTTACGAACAGCTGCTTCACATTGCCAACAATACAAAAAAACGCTCTCCTACCCCAAAGGACAAACAATCAGACAACAAACGAATATGGTTAGCAGCATTTACAGGACCCAGTCTGTCCTATCGTTCAGGAGTGGCAGCAGGTGTAGCAGAACCCCTATAAAACAAAAAGAGATAGATATTACGGATAATGGAAAAAAGATCAAAGACAGAAGCGTTGCACATCAACAGATATCTCTATCCCTATTTGTTTAAAATGAATATCCTTATTGAATCACTGCTGATGCCATTAAAAAAAAACGGCTGCACGGATTCCAGATGCGATTGGTGTTTGCTTCATTATTTTTGTATATTTATATTTTACTCGAAGCTATGTACCAAAAAAAAAGTTTTCTTTCTTTCTAACTAGTCAACTGATATTATAGAAGATGCCATTAAAAGATTCAAATTTGGTTTAAGTGTTTTGAAATGCAATAAAAAAAAGTATTAAACAAACTTTAAATTTTTTGTATTTATTTATTTATTTGGTTCTTAGCACTTTATTTAAAAAAAAAAACAGGTTGATACTTAAAAGGTATGACTAGAATGTGTTCCAGAGACTAGATATACAATGATCTCTTCAAAATATTTTTTTGACTGGATTATTATGTAGGGATATCGTTTGCGACTTGTCCAACTAGTTTTTCACGAAGTGATCTGTATACCAGGCTATCTGGCGGGACTCCCTCTCGCTGAAGAAACTTGAATGTTTCATGAGCACAAATGGCAAATCCTAGAGCTTCGGCCTCATTCCTCTGACATTGTCTATCGACGTGCTGCAGATGCTCGTTCAAATGAAGAGTTACCTCATAGTCATTATCTTTTTCGTCAAGTAATCCATGTTCATCACTATAGTCCAAATCGCTTTCAAAATCATCAAGCTCCTTTTGAAGCTCTACAATCTTCTGCAGTGCTTCAAAGAGAATTTTATTTCTTGAACTCTCTACTGTGTCACTGTGGACTGGAACTGGAACAGGTGGAGAAGAAGGTGGGGTATTTTGGTTTGCACTTGATGGCCTTCCTAGCTGATTATGACACTCGTGATCGATCCTCTCGCGTTTTGTATCCTCTGATCTGGATAGTTGTTTGTCACGTTTTCTTTTATAAATAAATTTACCGTTCATTTTAATCCTTTGTTTTAATAATATACCGAATAAATATACATATACTTTTCACTGAGCACACACTCAAAGGAAAATGGATAAAACGAAGTGATCGCGACGAATGTCGAAATCGATGTGCTGCAAACCGTGATGAACTTGTACCATCAAAGCGACCCCGACCCCTTAAAGTGAACATACTGACATGCACTAAAGGCGAGTTCCTCTTTTTGGTTGTTTTTCTTTTTTTTTGTCGTGTGCGACTGCTGCAACTTAAATGTAGAGTTTAAACCTCCATACACCATATTCCATATCAGATCCAGACCCGAAAAAGAACACATGCTTCCTATTTTCGAACAAGTTTTTAAAATACACGTTGTACCTTCAGTTTGAATGTGAAAGAGTCGGGAAATATGGGGAGGAATTCATTCACTTTATAGGGGAAGTACAGAGTGCTCTTGTTTTTGTTGAAACTAAACGCATTATCGCATCTGGCTGAGATTAAACTACGCATACGCAAGCCAAAGAACAAACAAAAAATCAATGCTATCAAAGGGAGAGAAATATTCTAGTAGACAACAACAAAATTTACAGTATGTACAACAGATATATGTACATATGTTGCACTCCTACAATTAAGTATGTATGTTCCTAAAGTGAGCAGAGCAAGGTCACCAGAACATATATTTTGTGATGGCATAATAAAGTGCTAATTAAACGCTAGTTTAGTGCCCAACAATATAATTTAATGCTCAAGTACTTTTAGTAAAAATCAATGTTCTATGCTAAATAGATTATTGAAAGTTATTAGAACAATTTCCTTAAATGTACGAAAATTTGGTTGGGTTTGGTCTTTTGTAAATTGATGAGCTACTTAAATGCTCTACGAATAAAAATAAAATGCAATGCTGGATCTCACTTATTTGCTCGTATGTTCAAGTTGCTTAGGTAAGGTTAGCTTGAAGTGGCTGCCAGTTGTAAAGAATGCCCCACTAACACCGTGAGTTGGTCTATTGTGATACCAAATTAATCTAGGAAACCCTTTTCCTTACTCGGTGAACCATTTAGAGCTTCTTATGAAGCGTAACAAACTACCTATGTATGTATATGTTTATTAGATCACTAGGATCATTGAAGTAGAAATCACCAAAAGGTGAAGTCTTCGTCTTCTAAGAGATAAAGCAGGGCACGTGCATAGAAGATTGGGGATCGATTCTATCTCTTTCTCATCCTTAGAGCTTCTGACAAAATCATTAAATCCATTATTGGCCATATTCGTTTTGTTGCCAAATAAGTGGTGATATTGTTCCACCTAAGGTTTGTTCTCTCAAAAGCATCTTGCTTCAGCAAGAGAGAGAGACTTTATTTTCTGAGTCTTTCTGATTACACATCACCACCCACCCCATCATCAGTTTTCGATCCGTCTATATGGATATGAACTAAAAGGAATGGTGACTTAAAAGTTTTTGCCAAATTGCAGTTTTGGATTAATTCAGAATGATGGAATGGCCAATGATATTGCTGGTCCATTGAGTAAGCTTTTAGGCATATGGCTGTAAAAGCAGCCACCACGAAGCTCACCACTTATACATAAACAAGCCGACACGCCGAGCCTTGTTCTTTGCTTAGTTTGTCGCAGTTTGCCGCTTTATCTAGAGCAGTCCACTATATTGCAACACTATTAGTGAGAATCGGTCTAATCACCTAAGTATTTAACCAATGAGTAATTCGAGGTTGAAGACCCCATTTATACCCAACGGCCTTTTTGCATGAGAAGTGTGCCACTGACTGTGGCCGTTTTAACTCTTTCTTGTTTATCAGGTTTCCAGTTTAAGTTTGTATCTAAAATAAGACCCAAATATTTTGCTTGATCAGTGAATGTTAAGGGAATACCTTAGATAGAAAGATGATCTACATGAGGGATTTTATATTTCCCTCAGAATAGAACAAGTTCTGTTGACACCCGGGGACCCGGGGGATTCTTGGTTTCCATGACAAATTTAATAGTGTAGCAATACTTAAAATAAACGATTTACTTTATATAAAATAATAGAAATTTAGTAACATCAGAAATATGTATCGTTATCGTAATCGTTACCAAATAAATTACTATCATTAAATTGATTGAGCTTGAAAAGGCAACTTATACCATATAATGTGAAAAACGATTAAGAAATGGAAGTTATTGATTTTTTTATGAGTAATAATTTAATTCAAGTCAAAAGTTGTAAGAATGACCAAAATCGCATTCGAGATCTAGTTTTTGCCTATAAAGAATTGAAAGTATTTGTAGAAAAGTCACTAGCTCCAATAGTTCCGAACTCTATGCACCATAATGCTTTATCTTTTTGTTTTGAATTTTATCGATAATTTAAATTGGATTGTAATAATCTTAAACTAAATTACAGTATAGCAAATTTCCGTGGCATAGCGAGTTACATGTCGCGAATTCCTTTCAACAGTCTGATTTATTGTCCTTTTACAATAATTTTATTGAGTCTTTGAAAGAGGTAATTAACATGCATGTGCCTAAATTACTAAACCTTAATAATTGAAAGCCCCCGTGGTTCAAAAAAAGGATTTGTAATTTAAGCAATAAAAAAATAAGTTTTATAAGTTGCTTCAAAGATCGACAAGCAATGCTTCTATTAAAATGAATTATTCTCGATTAGAAAGGGAGTTCAATGTTCTTAACAAGTTTCTTCATAAAAATTACATTTTGTCAATCGAATCAAACCTTAAAAAGAATAGCAAAAGCTTCTGGAACTTTATCAAAAATAAGAAAAAATCGAATGGCATTCCTTAAAGTATACAATTTTTAGGTTCAACATATTCCGATATTCCTTCTATTTCAAATGCATTTGCAGAATAATTCAAATCAAATTACACGACTTCTTTTAAGCAGCAATTAGAGACTATTTTTACTGAGAGTTTCATCAGTATAATTGGTCAGCTATGTATATAAGTTCTTTTAAGGTTGAAAATGAACTTCTTAGTTTAAGCTGTGACAAACAGCCTGGTCCTGATGGAATTCCATCAATCATTCTGAAAAAGTGTGCTGGAGCACTTTCTGAACCTCCTTCCTTTATCTTTAATATCTCTCTTTCTCGCGGTGAATTTATTTCTGAATGGAAAAAATCTTTCATTATCCCAATACACAAATCTGGTTCTAAGCAAGGAATATCCGACTACCGTACGCAAACTGTCAACTATACCCAAAATTTTTAAAAAGATTGTTTATGAAAAATTGGAATTTATGCTGAAGGAGACAATCTCACCTTTCCAACCTGGCTTTGTCGCTGGTAGGTCAACAGCTACAAACCTCGCTATCTTCTCCAACTTCGTTCTCAATAAGCTCGAAGAAGGATATCAAATTGATGTGATCTACACAGACTTTGCAAAAGCCTTTGATAGAGTTAATCACTCAATTTTAATACAAAAATTGGAAAGATTAGGCTTTTATTCTAGTCTTTTGAAATGGTTTGAGTCCTACTAAGTAGAGCATGTTCAGTTTGTGTCAATTGATAATTTTCTTTCAAGTCCAGTTACTGTATCGTCTGGTGTCCCTCCACCTTGAACCCCTTCTTTTCTTAATTTTTATCAATGATATGCCTGATATTTTCTCTAATTCCCTTTAGTGAGGCGGCTTAGCGCCCATATGAAGCATGATTGTGCACTTTGTTATAAAAGCAAATAATTTTAATCATTGTTGGCACATTATAAAAGAATGACTTTAAGATGTTGGGCCACTTCGTATCTCCACCCATTTAGGTGGGCGGGGCAATTTTGTTTTGAAAATGACTTGAAATGGAAAAAAAAATATAAAAAAATAACAACAACACTTACAATATTTTTCTATATCTTTTTTGAAAGCCAAAACGCCATTCTTAAATTCTGTTTTTAAATTAAGGTATTTGAATAAATAGTTTTCGAAAAAATAATTTTCAAACTCAAAGTTTTGAAGAAAATGTTGAAAAAAATATGTATACTGATTTTTTTTTAACTTTGCGTAGTTATATAAAAATTAAATTTTTATTTTTTAATGCTCCTATCAATTCTGGGTCGAATTTTGAAAACCAATTTCTTTTAAGTCCCTTAGTTTTTGAAAAAAATTGAAAATTATAAAACAATTTTTTTCGTAGACAAACTTTTTTTTTGAGTATTTGTATAATTCATAACGTAATTTTTTATCAAAAACACCCTGAATTTGTACCTATTGACAAAAACAACAATATAGACCAGTAACTGTCAAATCCCCTTCCTCGTTAAAAAAAATATATATTAAAGAGTAGGAAACCTCATATGACAATTCTTTTTATTTAATGACAACGCAAATAAGAAATCACAACAAAAACATAAATGTTAAAAAAGGAGCCAAGTTCTTATGTGTACAAGAAACCTGTGTGTAAAAAGTCAGCCAAAAAAAGTAATGAGATCTAAAATATATGCCAAGTTTTAAGTTCATGAAGTTTAATATCAAATATCTTAAGTACAGTAATATCGAAACAATTCCAAATCATGACAAAAATTTGGTAATTAATGATTACTGATTAAAATTTGGTGGGTTCACTGGTCAAGTTTTCATAAATTTTAAATTTGTGATTAAGTAAGTATTTAAGAGAAAACTTGCCAAGTAAATCCACCAAATGTTAATCAGTAATCATTAATTACCAAATTTTTGTCATGATTTGGAATTGTTTGGATATTACTTAAGATATTTGATATTAAACTTCATGAACTTAAAACTTGGCATATATTTTAGATCTCATTACTTTTTTTGGCTGACTTTTTATACACAGGTTTCTTGTACACATAAGAACTTGGCTCCTTTTTTAACATTTATGTTTTTGTTGTGATTTCACTCCTTTTTGCAAAGATTTATTTTGCCAGGTGAAAGTCAAGCCCTACCGCTCTACAAAGTTTCATAATTCTACGACAACCGAAAGTGCTCCATAAAAATAATAGCAATTCTGATAAAGTGGGTGGGTGCCCCCCCCCCCCTGAATGGACAATTCCAAATTTTCGATTTTTGTCCTCTCTGAGTACTTCAAGTCCTACCGACCTACCAATTTTCATCGCTCTACAACAATCGGAAGTGCCCCATATAATTTATTAGAATTTTTAAAAATGTGGGTGAATGCCACGCCCCCTGAATGCAAAATTCCAGTTTTTCAATTTTTTCTTTCTAAGTACTTTAAGCCCTATCGATCTACCAATTTTCATCGTTCTACAACAATCGGAAGTGCTTCATATAGTTTATAAGAATTTTTAAGAATGTGGGTCGATGCCACGCCCCCTGAACTGAAACTTTCAATTTTTCGATTTTTTTCTTCTAAGTACTTCAAGGCATACCGACCTACCAATTTTCATCGTTCTACAACAATCGGAAGTGCTTCATATAATTTATAAGAATTTTTGAGAATGTGGGTGGATGCCACGCCCCCTGAACTGAAACTTCCAATTTTTCGATTTTTTTTCTTCTAAGTACTTTAAGGCCTACCGACATACCAATTTTCATCGTTCTACAACAATCGGAACTGCTCCATATAATTTATAAGAATTCTTAATAATGTGGGTGGATACCACGCCCCCTGAACGCTAAATTCCAATTTTTCAATTTTTTTCTTTCTAAGTACCTAAATCCCTACCGACCTACCAACTTTCATTGTTCTACAACAATCGGAAGTACTCCATTTAATCTATAAGAATTTTTAAGAATGTGGGTGGATGCCACGCCCCCTGTATGGAAAATTCCAATTTTTCAATTTTTTTTCTTTCTAAGTATCTCAAACCCTACCAACTTACCAATTTTCATTGTTCTACAACAACCGGAAAGGCTCCATATAATTTATAGAATATTTAAGAAAGTGGGTGGATGCCACGCCCCCTGAATGGAAAATTACAGATTTTCGATTTTTTCCTTTGTATGTACCACAAGGCCTACCGCTGTGCGAAATTTCAAGTTCCTACGATGTCGGGAAGTGCTCCATAATTTTGATGATCTGTCAGTGAGTCAGTGAGTCAGTGAGTCAGTGAGTCAGTCAGTTACGGTTTTTGCGATTGTTGAAGTCCTATATCTTGGGAACTACTAATGCTAAAGAGTTGAAATTTGGTGAGCCACCTGTGTTTGATCAGTTCAGCAAATATTCCAAATTTGAAGTTTCTGCCTTCATTGGTATTGAAGTTAGAGGGGGGTTGAAAATCGCCTGAGTTTGTTCCTGTAAAAAGGGTGTAGTGCCGCGAACTTGGCTGGGCACTACCGTGCCCTTTGATAGAAAGCAAAAATTCAATTTAAAGACACTTTGTTACAAGTTAAGTTAAGACATGCTAAATTATAATACATAATCCACTAAAAATAATATATTGTAAGACCGGCTTATACTAGAAATTTATAAATAATACATAATGTGCATACATGTTAACACTTGTGTACAAGTTTGCGAAACCTTATCGAAATTCTACCCTGCCACAGGAATGTTTTTTAATCAATTATCTTCATATTAAACAATATCGTGAAGGTCGTATTCATCGGTGCCCTTTGGTCAATGAGCACAGCCGGGATCGGCGCAATAGCCACATATTGCTGTTCAGTGGTGTTTTCCCCGAAAAAAAGAGTAACACGTTGAACTTCGAGATTTTCAACCAGACACAGGCTGTTTTAGAAACCGTCAACTGCGTCAAAAATGCATTTGCAGAATGTTCTTAAACGTAAACTGCAAAAGTCTTCTGCAGCTTGCTAAAGTCACATGTTCGAAAACATCATCTGCGGTGCTGCTGTGCAGTAAAAAAATCGAGTTGACGTACAAAATATATAAAAGCCAGAGAGCGTGTTTGCTAACGTCAAATGCGTTTGCAAGTAAATTGACTGACGTTGATCAAACTGATTTTGTGCAAGAAGGACGATTGCATATTTGACGATCATTTGATGATCAAATTGACTTTGATTTGACGTTTTCGAAAACGGCCATAGGTTGTGTTAGGTTAGGTAAGGAGGGGCGTGCACAGAGGATGTTGCGAACAAGGGAGCCTATTGCTCCATTGTGATCCCCTTAAAAAAAACTATTGGTTCACACAGACTGGTTCGTTTGCGAACCAGCCTGTGCTTTCTATGAACTTTCCTGTTTGCCATTCAGACATGCGCTAGATAGTCCTGTTCTCCAACAACCCTGTTTCCAAAGTAATGGAGGCGATTTGTTTAGAGGTTTGAACAGTCGCAAAGTAGGTGTTTAATGGTTGGTAATGGTTGGAAATTGGATGTGAAAACACTCAGTCTGGTGGCCATTGTGCCAATGAATTTCGCAATGACCCGTTAGTACATCTATCAAGATTCTAATATTCTTTTTACTCAGCGATAAAATATACTGAGTTTTCTTTTCATTAATTCTAGGTCTTAAACTTCTAGAGATAACGCACTAGTTCCTGAACATCCAGGAGTTATTGATTTGCCCTTTCGTTATTAGGTCTATTCTACTTTTAATCACGCCGATTAAGACGTCTGGTCCCTTTTCTTATTGGCTACTTCTATTTCTATTTGATACCGACCCTTTCCTTGCCAGTTCATCTTCTATTCCTTTCTTTATTGTTATGGCCAGGAACCCAGCAAAGTTTGACTTGGTTATTGTTACAAATATTATTCGGTATTTCTCGATATTTTTCTACTGTCTTGGATCTTATAATCTCGCTGGCTATTGCTTTGATAGCAGCTTGGCTGTCCACGAAAAATGTGATCTCCGAAGAGCTCAGTATCCGTGTGTACCATTGGACATAATAGGGACTTTTTTAATTTGACAAAGTGGCTACATTTTTACAAGCCGTTTGAGGAAATTGCTCTTTCTGTATCTTTGACTACATGTGTGGTTACTCATGATTCAAGAAAGCTTATCAAACTTAGGAACGCTGAAGGTTTAAAGCCATGAAAGCGATATTTGGTCAGCGTTTCAGCGATATTCATTAAGGAGGAAAGATTAAGTTCGTTCACTTGTACGTTTGACCATAACGACAAAAATCGACACTAATGTGCAAATAAACCCAAACCAACTCTTTCACTGTCTCGCTTGCGTTTTGAGAAGTAATGTTGAGCCTTCTACTTACATGAGGAACAAATTAGTTGCACAAACCCCAACTCTCTCTCATGGTACGGTTCTGCGAAAAGGTACAAGAACAACTCATCTCACTGTTTTAAAGTTTTCAGCCTGTGGGCAAACTTATTTGCCACAGGCAAATTCAAGGTCAATGAAGGTTTTCATCTACTGATCTGTTTTCTTCTTGGTTTCTGTTCTTTGACCAGAGGACACCAATGAATACAACCTTCACGATATTGTTTAATATGAAGAAAATTGATTAAAAAACATGCCTGTGGCAGGGTAGAATTTCGATAAGGTTTCGCAAACTTGTACACAAGTATTAACATGTATGCACATTATGTATTATTTATAAATTTCTAGTATAAGCCGGTCTTACAATATATTATTTTTAGTGGATTATGTATTATAATTTAGCATGTTTTAACCTTACTTGTAACAAAGTGTCTTTAAATTGAATTTTTGCTTTCTATTTCTTATTTGCGTTAAATAAAAAGAATTGTCATATGAGGTTTCCTACTCTTTAATATATATATTTTTTTTTAACGAGGGAAGGGATTTGACAGTTACTGGTCTATATTGTTGTTTTTGTCAATAGGTACAAATTCAGGGTGTTTTTGATAAAAAATTACGTTATGAATTATACAAATACTCAAAAAAAAAGTTTGTCTACGAAAAAAATGGTTTTATAATTTTCAATTTTTTTCAAAAACTAAGGGACTTAAAAGAAATTAGTTTTCAAAATTCGACCCAGAATTGATAGGAGCATTAAAAAAAAAATTTAATTTTTATATAACTACGCAAAGTTAAAAAAAAATCAGTATACATATTTTTTTCAACATTTTTTTTTAAAAACTTTGAGTTTGAAAATTATTTTTTCGAAAACTATTTATTCAAATACCTTAATTTAAAAACAGAATTTAAGAATGGCGTTTTGGCTTTCAAAAAAGATATAGAAAAATATTGTAAGTGTTGTTGTTATTTTTTTATAATTTTTTTTCGATTTCAAGTCATTTTCAAAACAAAATTGCCCCGCCCACCTAAATGGGTGGAGATACGAAGTGGCCCAATATCTTAAAATCATTCATTTATAATGTGCCAACAATGATTAAAATTATTTGCTTTTATCACAAAGTGCACAATTAAATAGCTAAGCCGCCCCACTACTTCGGCTTCTGTTTGCAGGTGACCCTAAATTCCTTAGATATATCAAATCTGTCAATGACTGCCTTCTTCTACATGGCGACCTTGACAGATTGACTGAATGGTGCACGCTCAATGATTTGTTCTTAAATGTCTCTATGTCAAAGTTTTTCTTTCAGTCGAAATTCCGCGCCTATTGGTTTTTACTATAAAATTGGGAATAATATTCTCGAGAGTTTTTGAAAAAAAAAGATCTTGGGGTTGTATTTGACCCTAGCTTCAACTTTATTAAACATGTTGAGTATATTGCTGGCAAAGCTAATTCCATGTGATTCCACTGATTTAACGGATTCAAGTTCTAACCGAACGTGGAAAATTAAGTTTGTCTTATAAATACACGGGAGTCTTATTTATTATAATATTATGTAAGAAAATGCAGTTTCTTGCATCTATTTATTTCTTGAGAGATGTCTTTGTATATAAACTTGGAAGAAAACTAATGATTATAATAACTATTTTGCGGTAAATGCGTCGAGTCTTAATGAGCTCTCACTTATTGATGGGATGTCGGCCTGCGGCCTGAATCAAATTAATGGGGTGTCTAATCGTTTTGATAAAATTTTGAACCTTGTATTTTTCTCTGACACTGTAAACACCGATGCTGCTGTACTAGCCTCTCCTGTAATATTGATAGATGAAGATCGACACCATCCAGCCTTAGATATTTCTTTAAATTTTATGTGTACCTACTGTAATCAATTTTAAGAACAAACTTGAATTTAATTTTAGTAAGTGTAATTATTTAGATCTTTTTAATTTATTAGGCGCTGTTGAGTGGAATCAATTATTCCTTAACTGTAACATTAATGACATGTGTGATATAGTCTAAGAGCTAGCAACGTTTTCGAGAAGTCATTTTAGTATGGGTAGTTTTTTGATATATGTTCTCTCTAACCCCCTAGATTCACCAGAGGGCCGTCTGGCTGTTGGGAGGTGTTGCGTTTTCCCGTAGACACGCCATTTATAACGGTAAAATAATTATTTTCGAAGTCATTTTAGTACCGTAAATTTTTTTTTTCACTGTTTTCTATAACCTTTTAGTAATCTAAATCCAGAAAGCCAGACATTTCTGAAGTTGCAAAATCCAAGCCAGACGCTTTTTGTAAATAGATGTCCAAAAAACATAAAATCATAGAATTTCAGGGGAGAGTATGATAAAGAAATGATAACGGTTTTCTGTAGAACAGTTTAATACAAGCATTTTTTTACTATTAGAGGGGGGTCTATCTAACCGCGTTTGGGCGGGAGGGGCAATTTCATAAAAAAATTACCAAAAATGTAAACAAAATATTAAAAAATAACGGTAATACCTACAATTAAGTATTATACCTTTTTTTAAAGCCAATACTTTGATATATTAGCTTGTTTTTAAATAAATTGAAATCTGTACATGGTTTTTGAAAAAATGAATTTTGAAATCAAAATTTGCGAAAAAAGGCATACAAAAAGGGTTTAAAGTGTAATTTATCAAAACTGTAAAATTATATCTCTTTTTTTCTTTCTGAAATTCGTTGCTCTAATTAATTCTTAATCAAAAACTGAAAACTAAATGATTCTATGTCTTTTAGTTTTTGAGAAAATTGAAAATTACTAAAACTACTACGGTACAAAACTCGAATGTTTGCTCGTTTTTGTATGATCTAAGTGGGTATTCATACTTTGAACAATACAACTGCTTTATATAATATAGGTATGTTAGACACAAACATACATATTAAGAAATTATATTAATTTGCTGCAATCGTACAGTTGGTAGTACCTAGGTAATGTGAATTTTTTATAATGCATAACATTTTCATGTCTGAAAATTTCAAATGTGCAACTTTGGGCCACTTATATGTATATTTAGAAAACTCCTATTGACATTATTAGATGTATAGGATAAACTCAGTTTCTTTAAATCCAGATTCTTTAAATGCAAAAGAAACTTTGCATACACCCAACCTCGCACCTACCCCAAATCCAATAATGTGCGCATGCAGGGGGGTATCATACATACCTCACTGTTTATACGCCAGCCGAAATACGTAAGCAAGCAAAAAACAATCATTCCATACAAAAGTAGTTATAGTAACTAACAATTTTCTCAAAAACTAAAAGACAGAATTATCTTGTTTTCAATTTTTGATTAAAAATCTATCAGAGCAACGAACTTCAGAAAGAAAAAAAGAGATATAATTTTACAGTGTTGATAAATTACACTTTAAACCCTTTTTGTATGCCTTTTTTCGCAAATTTTGATTTCAAAATTCATTTTTTCAAAAACCATGTACAGATTTCAATTGATTTAAAAACAAGCTAATATATCAAAGTATTGGCTTTAAAAAAAGGTATAATACTTAATTGTAGGTATTACCGTTATTTTTTAATATTTTTTTTACATTTTTGGTACTTTTTTTATGAAATTGCCCCTCCCGCCCAAACGGGGTTAGATAGACCTCCCTCTAATAGTAAAAAATGCTTGTATTAAACTGTTCTACAGAAAACCGTTATCATTTCTTGGCGCCTAAGTTATCGTACTCTCCCCTGAAATTCTATGATTTTATGTTTTTTGGGCATCTATTTACATCTATTTACAAAAAGCGTCTGGCTTGGATTTTGCAACTGCAGAAATGTCTGGCATTCTGGATTTAGATTACTAAAAGGTTATAGAAAACAGTGAAAAAAAAATTAACCGTACTAAAATGACTTCGAAAATAATTATTTTACCGTTATAAATGGCGTGTCTACGGGAAAACGCAACACCTCCCAACAGCCAGACGGCCCTCTGGTGAATCTAGGGGGTTAGAGAGAACATATATCAAAAAACTACCCATACTAAAATGACTTCTTTTTTGACGTTGCTAGCTCTCGTACTAATATATTATATAAAACAATTTTTGACTGCTTTTATAAAACAATTCCACTTAAAAAATCCTGTGCCGAGATTCAGCTAATTCGAAGCCACAGGGAGTGAGTGAGATGAGTCACTTTTCGTCGAAAATCGATTCAGTTAGCAAAAGGGAGTGAGTGAGCGAGTTAAATGAAATGTCAGATTACTCGCCAGATATTTCCGCAGTGTACAAGATCATGGTGTATGTGTTGGTAAATTTCTAGTTTTGGATAGGTATGGTAGGTGCTTTTCCCAGCGGGAAATATCGTCCTCAATGAAATTTATTGCTGAAATAATCAATGAATTCACTTGCCAAATCATAAAAGAAACGACATGCAATGATTTAGTAGGTGAAGAGTAATGCAAAGTTTCCTCAGTACGTAGCTTTGATTCCACATTCTGCTTTGTGTTTATGAAACGACCCTTTATTTCGGTGAATTTAAAAGGGAAAAGTATGTGATGTAAAAGTTGTGGAAAAGTAATGTACAAGATCATCAGTTCATTGTTTCAATCCACTCATCTGCTTTGTAAAGTGTTCATAGCGAGAACAAAAAAAAAAAAAACAAATGTGAGTGAAACTCATGGTGAATTGTAATCGATGATTCCAACGATGAATAGTAATGCACAAAGTAGTTTATAATTTTTTGGCAACTATAAATTCTCATTTTGTTGGATACAGTTCACAGTGACTTTCTGTAAAAAAGTCCATGTGACACGAACGGAAGTCAATAAAAATTGCGTTTGTCGAAACGCCAAAAATTTTTGATTTAAAATGGAAACAACATTTTGGTTTGTTTTCATTTTAAAATAAAGGGTGTATTACCGATGGGATTTAGTAAACAATACAAATGAGAGGATTTAATTGATGAAAAAGAAACTACCACTAACCTGGTGATTTCATAACTGAATTTTCATTAGATTTTTCATCGAAATTATTGAACTGATGAATAAGCTAAATACCCGTATGTAGTGAATTCATAGATTATGCAATCACCATGTTTTTCATCACCTGGGTCGGTGAATAAACAACTTCCATTAAAGTAGTGAATTCGTTTGTGAATTTTCATCGAGAAAGTGGCATGTGCTTCCCGCCAATGACACGCCCATGTTAAATTCATCAAAGGAATAAGCTGAAAAGTGGCAGGTACAGCTTCCATTCCTCAAGGAAAAAGCAGGTTTTTCCTCAATGATTTTTTTAATTTTTCCCGCTGGGTTCTCAAGAATTCCTATTCATGGATAGGAAACTAAATAAAAAACAGCAATGTAGATAAAATCAACTACACTTTTATTGATTCTTTAATTTTATTTTATTATCATATGCACATACCTATACCTATATATTAAATAAATTTATATTCTATTCACTTTCAACACTTTTAAACTTTTTATTTCTCAAGGGTGAAACTCACATTAAACTTTAATTATGACAAAAAAAATAATTGAAACAAAAGATACTCCAAACTCCATTATTAAAGGTTTCAATGTTTACATTGTTGTATTTGTTGTTTCATTTCGTTTTGCGTAACGAGTGTGACAATGCGGTAGAATTTAGCTCTTTTATATTTATTCTTTGTCTCATGTTCGAAACTAAACTCGAACTTACTCATTTCACTTAAAGAGCTGAATCACTTTTGCGAGTGAAGTGAGATGAGTCGGCGAGTAAGGCGAGTCATCTCATCTCAATCGCTGAAATAGCTGAATCTCGGCACTGTAGTGACTCAAATCTTCCACCATGTTTTGATCTTCAGCTTAAAAACTTAAAAAATAAAAGAAACAAAGCTTGGATAAAATACAATAACACTAGAACGACGAAGATTTTAGAACTTTCTTCAATCTCAAAACCCTTTTTAAGGGATACTCTGAAACCTTGTATGAAAATTATATTCGTATAACTGAAAGTGAGCTTAAAAATAATCCAAGAAACTTTTGTAAATTCGTAAATGGCAAACGAAAAATTTATGGCTACCCTAGCTCTGTGAGCTATTTAAATTTTACTAGTCATAAGCATGAGGTGATTGCAAACATGTTTGCAAGTTATTTTAAAGATACATTCGAGGAATCATTGTCTCATTTGACATATCCACTGCGTCTTCTTTTTAACAAATCCTTAGGAAGCTCTATTTTTCCCAACTTCTGGAAAAATGCGTATGTACATAACACCGGTACATAAGAAGGGATCAAAAAGTGAAATAAAACTACCGACCAATAGCTAAATTATCTGTGATTCCGAAATTTTTGGAGTCAATTATATGTAATATTCTTATAGACCAAGATCCCAGGGCCGCCAGACATACGTCATTTTATCATAGCTGAATTTTTTTCTGTGAATGCACACTAGGGTAGGTATGAACGAATGGATAATACGAACCTTGAACCCGGGTGCGTTTCGGAGGTATTTAGTGCAAAAAGTGCATAAAATTGATGCAAAATTACGTTATTTTATCAAAGCTGGTTTTTTGATATGTTTTAAAGAAAGTTATGATTAACTTATTTTGAAACTTACCAGACACCTACATGGTTGCACAATGTCAGCCAGACACTTTTAAAGGTGCCAAAAAAAAATCGTGAAATTTCATTATAATATCAAAGCTGAATTTAATATATGTTCTTCGGGAAACTGTATATGTGTATTTCCCAAGCTGCCCACGGAACATATTATGCAATATAAAACTTAACTTTAATATTATAACGTAAAATATACGATTATTTTGACAACTTTGGGGTTTCCAGTGAATCCAAAGCCCCATTGCAGGTGCCTGGTCGCTTGAGAAATATTGTGAAATAGTTTTCCGAAGTGCATGAAACGTTTGCTTTGACACTAAAACGTAAACTAAAATATTTGTTTGAAAACGTCAAAGGTGTCTGACTGACATTTGGTCCCTCTGTAGGTGTCTTGCAGCTTAGGAAATGTATCGTTACAGTTTCCCGAAGAACATATATTAAATTCAGCTTTGATATTATAATGAAATTTCACGATTTTTTTTTGGCACCTTTAATGGTGTCTGGCTGACATTGTGCACCCATGTAGGTGTCTGGTAAGTTTCAAAATAAGTTAATCATAACTTTCTTTAAAACATATCAAAAAACCAGCTTTGATAAAATAACGTAATTTTGCATCAATTTTATGCACTTTAAGCACTTAATACCTCCGAAACGCACCCGGGTTCAAAGTTCGTACTATCCATTCGTTCATACCTACCATAGTGTGCATTCACAGAAAAAAATTCGGCTATGATAAAATGACGTATGTCTGGCGGTCCTGGGATCTTACTCTATTACCTTTCACTGCAATTCAATCATATGTAGTAGTCAGCATGGGTTTGTCAGAAAAAGTCAACAGTAACAAATTTATTCCACTTTACATCATTTTGTTTAGACGCTTTTGAAGATCATGAGCAGGTTGATTGTGTATTTACTGATTTTAGTAAGGCTTTTGACAAGTTGTGACATAAAACGCTTCTTTTTAAATTTAGTAAACAAGGTTTAAATGATGATTTTTTAAAATGGGTTTCATCATACCTCAATAACAGATGTTATAGTGTACCTAAGCTTTCGTAATGATTGCTCGAGTCTATTCTTTGTTAATTCAGATGTTCCTCAGGGTAGCCATTCGGGGCCACTTTTGTTTATTTTATTTATAAATGACTTGATCTATATCATACAAAATTTTTCTATCCTTATTTATGCTGATGACATTAATCTTTACAAAAGAATAAAAAATTCTACTGACTGTTTACTTTTGCAAGAAGATCTCACTAAATTTAGGGAATGGTGCAATAAGAATTGTCTTGTTTTAAATGTTGAAAAATATAAAAATACGATTTTTACCGAATTTTCAAAAAAAAAATCCGTTTAGCCGATAACGAGAAAATTCAAAATAAAAAATACGTTCTATGACAGGTGTAAAATTTTGTAATTTTTGATAGTAGATCGTACTAATTTTAGTATATGAAATAAGTTTAATCAAAATCGTTTTTGAGCAAAAAAATATTATGCATTGCGGTTTTTTTAACTTTTGCATGGAAGGTACCGTTTTTTTTCATAAATGTTAAATTTTTTTATAAAAATATTTTAGAGAGTACTAAAAAACTCTTAAATACCGAGTTTCTAAAAAATCGATTATGTTGTTTTCGAAATATTTGATTTTCCAAAAACAAATTTGAAATATTTTTTAAAAATACAAAAAATACTTTTTCAAAAATTTTGGTACACAAAACTATTTATATATTTAGGAAGCTTTTGTATAAAAAAATAATTGAAATCGATCGCACTGTTTTGAAGAAAATCAAAAATTAAAAAAATGGTTCTTTGGGAGGTACCATTTGTAGCCATTTTTTGAAAAATTAAATTAATTAATTGAATTTTTTTTTAAGAAATTTTGTCGAGCCGTTTACGGGAAAAATTCGATTATGTAAAATTGCTAAGAAAAAATTGTATGGCAGGTACCGTTATTTTTGGTTCTAAAAAAAATGAAAAAAAACGTGTGGGCATAATCACCAAAAACCACTATGTACCAAGTTTGAAGAAAATCGATCCAGCCGTTTAGGCTGTAGACGAACAGACAGACAGACAGAATTGTGCCACCCACTTTTTTCGTGTTCTCTATCATCGTAATGTCATGTTCGATTGTTATCTCAAAATCGTAATATCATGTTCGATTGTTATCTCAAAAAATTTTTTTTGCACGAATCCAAAACTTGCGTTATAGTACCTACATATATCGCAAGTAAAAATGAAACCCCGTTTCTTTAAGAAATGTACAAGACAGAGATATATATATTATGCTTGTTTTGTAATGTGAAATTTTCACCAAGTTTCCCAAACTTGGGTTTTTTGCTCCTATGGTTTTTGACAGCAAATGTAAGTAGGAAATTTTTGAAATTTCCTTTGAAAGCCTATTGGTTGTACTCAACTAACCTAGGTGTGAAAGGAAATGTCAAAAAATATCTTCAAATACTCGACCGGGGAGATTTTGTTCACCCATCTTTTCTCCAGCCCTTCTCACCCAAAAATATCAATTAAAGAAGCCAATCCTCAGCTGTCAATTCGATTTGCCTACAAGCTGAAACAAACAGCTGATGTATTAGATTTGCAAAGTATTAGTGAAAAGCAATGACAAAACGCACATATCGAATCAACTCGTCATTGAGCACATCATTCAGCGCAGGCCTTGTTGTTAAGTGTTTTCCTTTGGAGGTGGCGATGTACTTTGCTAGCTTTTTTCAATGGAACACATCAAACTGCTTTCCCATGTAAAATGTATCTACTCGCACATTAGAGCATGTGCAGTTGGTAGTACTAGATTAAGGTTACTTTGCCACCTCCAAAGGAAAACGGCTGTTGTTGCAGTTCACATCTATTTTTCGACACGAAATGAAATTACAAATACAACAATGTACACAAATGGGTTTTGGAGGGTGAACCGTACGAAGGATTGTCTTTTTTACCTATTTGATATTCTCTGCTTCTCACCCTGGAACTGAAAGTTGCTGGCAACTCAGTTTCCTCGTGTGAAAAGGGCCTATAGTGCCGTAGGATTTATTTTTTTTTTTTTATGGGTGGCTTACACTTTAAAAAAAATATATTTACCTCAGCTTTAATTTTAATTTTTTTCCCGAGGCCACACGGGCAAGTACTCATACATACTCATTTGTTCACTAACTAACTAACATACAAACCCAAGCAACTTGCTCATCAACTGGCATGGAATTTTTGAAGCCAGTAGTGAAGCAAGTTGAGAAGCGAATTGGGAGACAAGCAAGTGGGAGGCAAGTGGAATGCAAATTACGAATTTCACAAGCAGTGTATGTAGCCAACTTGCTTGCCAGTACTTGCCTCCGGGTAAATGTTCTAGGCAAACCCAAATATGGATGAGTATGAGTAGGATATTAAGGTTATTCACAAACGTAGTAAAGTTGTAAACTGCGTAAATCTGTAAAATTTTCGATACAAGTTTTGACAGATTTATGAATACCCATTTAGGTATTCTCAAGAGAATGCAAAAGTACCTACTATATCTTCGTTGTTGTGTTGTGTTGAAAGATTTCAATGAAATTGACACAGGTGATGGCTTATACAGAATTAACAAAGAACAAATATTTTCAAAACAGGGTGCTTTAAAAAGTGTCAACTTCGTTGTTCGTTGATTTGAATAAAATTGACAGGATAGCTGAGACAGAATTATAACAGAAATGAATATTTTCAAAACGGTGTTTCAAAAAATGGCACCATCATTACCATGACATGTGGCAATTTCATTGAAATCGCTCAATTCGATTTCATTGAAATCTATCAAGGTCAAAGGATTTCGAAACTTTTATTTTGAGACTGTCCTTTTTCCTTTTGTAAAATTACATTTTTATTTCTAATTTCAAAGATTCGTGAATGGATCTTCAATAACTCTCGCATAATAAATTCGGAACGAACCATATTTTATAGATCCACATTCTAGCATTTTTGGTTCGATCGTGAAAATGAATTTTGTTTTAATCGAATCAAAAATAACACTCCCTTTTGATTTTTTCACGAGTAAACGAATGATATTTCATTGTTCTATGAACCTTGCTTTTTATACAAAAACTTCCAAAAAAATGCCTGTGTGGTTAAATAAGTGCGGTCTACTATTAAATATAAAATAATTTTGAAATTTCATTTGGCGACACGAAAATTGGTTTGGCGATGTACTTTAAAAAAGGCGATATTTTTAAGATTTGGCGATTTAATTTTTCTGAATCAAAGTCCTAATATCGTCGGTCAAAAGTTAAAACTCACGAAGAACAGATAAATATAGTAAGGAAAATGAGAGTGAAATGCATTTTCTTGATTTAGAAATTCTTATTTTGCAAGGTATTCACTAACACATTGAAACGTATGCCCGGGAACTTTATTTAAAAATTAGCAAAACGTGACTTTTCAGCTTCAAAAAGTATTTTTCAACCAAAATTCGTTCAAAGGTGAAAATCGTTTTCTTTCATATCACTTAAATAATTTTATTACATTAAAATGATTTTTGAATTTGGTCATTTATAAAGTGGAAAATTTTAAGTTTCGCGATTTTTTGGCGATTTATATTTTACATTTGGCGATTCCGCTTTTTTAAACCTGACAACCCTGCCTCCCATAGAAGATAGATCGTTATTTTGGATTTTTTCATTTTTGACTGAAGGATTTAAATGAAATTGTTTATAAAAACTTCCAAAAAGCTCAAATTATATTGCATATTAACAAATAAAAAAAAAAAATTTTGAATACCCATTTTTTTTTTGAAAATTCAATATGTATCTCAAAATTGGTTTGGTGTCTGCCCCCCCTGGACAAAATCCTGTGGGCGCCTATGTTAATAGACCTTCCTTCCCTTGCAAAACATAGACAATATCTTCAATTTACTTTTATTACTGGGATAATAAATGGTTCAATATCATCTCCCTCAGTTCTGTGTAGGATACATTTTAATTTTAATCGCACAAGCATAAGATTACAGCAGCCTTTGATACAAATATACAGTAGATCAAACTATGATGCAAATAGTCCTCTTATGGCCAATTTCATAAACAAACACTAAAAATACTTTTATCTAAACTCCTTCTAAATTTTATCAGACATTTAAAATTTTTCAGTTTCACCAATGTAGAAAAGGGATTCTTTAGGGATATTTTAATTTGACTGATTTTGCTCACATCCCTGGATTCAAAAAAAGAGGTTGTTTCCCTTGCACATGATAAAAAGTGAAAAAGCATTATGGATGAGAGACAATTATTCTGACAGCAAAATAGCAGCTGTTGTTGAATGGAATGTCTTAACAAAAAAGACTTTTAAAATTTAATGAGACAAAAACGAGCTTTTAGTTTACAAGGGCATTTAAAATCTTCTTAAATATAAAAGCATTTGGTGAAACCAAAAAACATCATTTAAAGACTAAAAGGCTTTTTAAATAATTATAAGCCTTTCGTGAAATCGGCCATTAATCAATTAATTGTAATCTTTAATAAAACTTATTTTCTTATCACATCCATAAATGACGATTTTAAAGGTATTAAATTTTAAAAAAATGTTTTTATCACAATAGAATAATTAAATTAGGTTAAGTTAACTTCGTCCTGGAATAGGACTCTAAAAAAATAAGTGAACGCCGGCCTTAGGGCCGACCCAACTGTTCGACTTACTGAATGAAAAAACTAATTGTTATATTTGAGTAATTATTTTATTTATCCCGTCCGTATGGTTCGCTAGTTAATCTTAAACTAAAAACTTAAAACTAATTTCCTAACCAGAAGCTATCCCACGGTGATATGCTGCGTCAGCGACCTTCAAAGTTCCCGTGCATTTACCTTAATGCACTGATATACGATATTCGGCGATCGGCGGAATGGATAGCAAGTTCTTGCATGATTTGTTTGGTCAGCTAATTATTTTCAGGCGCGTGCAAATGCACTGTGATAACTGGTTATAAGAAAATTGTAACGTTTGTATTTAACGGATTTGTACATAAATAAATTTTATAGTATTATCATGGAGCTGTTTTTTATTACGCGGTATTCCATCGATGGCGGCGCTAGTGAACACCCACGTTGAGAGTAAAATGTGCAACATGTTTCAGTTTTTTTTTTCTTATTTTTGTGCTGTGCTGAGCTTCGTCTGTTTTTTTTTCATTGTTCTTGAATTCCCAGAATATTATGTGTAAGGGTTTTTTTTATTTGTTTATTTATTTGTCGAGAGATTTAGATTTTTGTTATTTTTGGAATGAAAGTGCTAAGTAGATTTTTTGCTAACGATTCTTACAACAAAAAAATACACATTTACGTACCTACATACATATCGACAGTTAACTATGAATAACTCCTATGTCGCATTTTGTAAACTTTACACGAGACAAAAACTGAATATTTTCTCAAAACAGAATCGTAAAGGTACCTACCTAGTGATGAAATTTGGCAAAGTATTTTCAGTTTTGAATTTCTGTCATGTGAAATAGTTTCCAATGTTAAAAATTGTGATTTTCATAAAAAAAAAAACAAAGGAGATATTCATACACAAACAAAAACTTTTAAGGAGTAGGTAATTTATTGTACCTACGACCGGTACTTAATTTATTTAAGAATTCAATTAAAAAATGAAAATGTCAATACCTACAAATCCGTTGATAGGAGATGTAATGGCACCGGTTATTCCAAACGGGATACCTTACATACTTTCCTACAATTTTAAATTTGTAATATAACAAGAAAATATACTTATTTCTAAGCAAAACGGACAAAAATTAAACAAAAATAAATATATAGAAAAAACTTCTTTGCGGTCCTTGTGCCTGCATAAAGCTTGAATTAAATGTAATGATAGGCGATATTTAAGGCATATTTTAGCCGCCAAGACGAGGTTATAAAAACGACTTATTAAAATGTTTTGACAGCTGGTCGCGATATAATGAATGCCTTCAGCTTTGCAGATGAAAATTTTTAACAAAACTACACCAAAAAGTGAATTTCACAAAAAAATTATGTTAGGAGGTATTCATATTTTAACCGTTGGTATGTACCTTCTCCTTCGTTTAAACTTTAAAGATAAGTAAATACCTATATGCAGGGGCGGACTGGGGGTCAAAGGGCCTACCGGGACTTTAAGAAAAAGGGCCACAGAATACAATAACTCTCAAAATGGTTAAAAATAAAAGTTGATATTTCAGACATTTCTCGAAAGTTATTTTTTTTATATTTATTGATTTTTTTATTAACATATTGATTGATATTATATTGGATTTAAGTATAAGGTATTGTTTTGAATTCTAAAGCCTAGTACGCTGCTGATGCGAAACGAAAAATCCCATACAAAAATGATACAACGAAATCATAATCTAAAAATTTAGTTCTACTTTTCGTTCTTAAAAGGGTGCGACTTTCAGTTTAGTCAAAAATTACAAAATTACGCTAGTAAAAAAATTATCGGAATTAAGGGAGATATGAAACAAAAAGTATTCTAAATGTTCATATTTCTAATTTTCAATAATTTGTTAGAAATTATTTTTTTAAGCTACGGTTATTTTGTAATCACAAGAAATGAAACGCATTAAATATTTTCAAAAAATAAATTGGGGTTGGGTACGAAATCCCGTATGCCAAAATCCCGAAATGGCAAAAAATCCCGAATGCCAAAATCCCAGTTGGCTTAGTACTTTTTCAAAATATAAATTTTGTAGTGTTTTGTAAGAATATTATTTATTTTCAATGAATATTTGGTCAGTTTTTTAACAATTGACTTTTGAAAAATGTTTATCTACTATCAAATTGATAATTGGCAATCATAATAAGAGAGCAACCCAAGCAGATGCTGAGAACAATTTATGTCACAATCCCAAAATCAACTTGTACAAGTAGGCGATGCGTGTTCTAAAACAAATATGAAGATATTACGCGGAAACGAAACAAGAACATTGTCTTCTCATTATTTGTAAAGAGTAGACATAGATTCGTTTGAATAAAACTTAAACTAAATGAAAGTTACGATTGGAAACTATTGTTTTTTTTATTATTTTTTGTAGGCTCTTTTGGTCTATTTTAGTTTTTAATGCAAATAAAAGAAACTTATTTCATTCTTCTCCCAACGTTTCGTAAGAATTCCTTACTTCTTCAGGGGTTTTATTTTTTATTTGATCTACCAATAATAAATTACATAGTTACTTTATTCCAATCAATCAATTATAAATTTCTCTTACTTTACGTACTAAATCATAATGCATTTGCTAACTTTTCTCCCACTATTGCATCTTCCCGACGACGGCACTGACACAAAGTTGAAAATAAATTAACAAATAAAATGAAATAAATAAACATAAACAAGAAAAACTTTCAAATTAGACAAAATGACATTTAAATTATCACAGAGTTTTTTCAGGTACTTTGACTAGTGCTACAGCATAGCTTTGTTTAATACTATCGATGTCTTCTTTTGTGTTCATTGTCCTTTGTATTTTTTGTTGTATTCTAAAGCTTTCCAATGTAAGACGAGTGTTTAGCTTCCTCTCCTTGTCCAGTATTTTTACCCCTTCGAAGTCCATCGAGTGTCCACTTAGTGCTATGTCTGCTATTACACGATGAAACTAGATGCATGCGCCTTCTTCGAATTCTTCTTTGTTTTATCGTTCGCTGATTCAAGCGCTATTACACGTTGAAACCAGATTCATGGAACACATTTGACAGTTCTCTTTATTTTTCATTTCCGAGTTGGACTGTGTCAAGGTTGCTACTTTACTGCAATTGCAGTAGATCTACTGCATTTTTTTCTCAGAATATATCTACTGCCTTAATAAAATCTGCTGCGCTTGATTTTTCAAACAATAATTAGCAGGTACATAAAGTGAAAATCGGATAGGTAGGTATTATAGATTTACTTCCCAAAACTACAAATTTTATTACAATTTAATTTTTTATATGAGCTTTGATAGTTACTTGCGGGCTAAATTCATAGTTTTGGGAAGTACGCGAACAGGCATATTATTAAAAATATTTGAGCTAATTTTTATTATTTTTATTTATATTTTTCATTCTTACAATTATATTTATTTTATTATTGAAAAAAAAGACTAAATATAAGTTTACTGCGAAAAAAGTTTTTTTGCAAATTTAATATGAAAAATTTTCAGAGAAGTGGTAACCCTGACTATTTGTTGCGTCGATGTTTACTCCTCGCACAACGAAATCATATGAAACAAGTACTAAAGAAACGGACAAGAGAAAAGAGAAACGTCAAATAGTTGCACCGAAAGTTTTACCCACGCGACACAGGGCAGTTTTTCTCCGTCTCATCTTTTCGATTACTTTGTTCTCTTTTGCACTTATGGTGTTCGAAAAGTTGCATGCGTCTAGTTTCATCGTGTAATAGCAGACTTATGTGTTGCGAAAGCCCAGTTGACTCTTTTTTCTTTCTTACGTCTGCTTCGTGTTCCGCTATTCTTGTTCCCAGGTTTCTCTTTGTCTGTCCTATATATACCAGATCACACTGTTCATTCTCTTTTCCTTTACACTCAATTTCATAAACAACGTTATGTTGTTGTTGTTTTTGTATTTTTGATTTTATATTTGTAAAAATTGATTTAAGAGTAAGATTAGATTTATGTGAAAATGATACATTCTCTTTCTTTATCAATCTATGTAAATTTCTTTTTTTTTAATCATTAAAGAAGAATTCAATTAATGTATTATATCTCAAGATTTATAAGTGATTATATATAAGTCATGATACCAATAGGCGAGCAGAAATCAAAAGCAGTTTGATTTCTTTGAAATTACTGAATAGTACTAAAAAAGTATTGAAATTCGGGATTCAGTCCCAAATGTTTTCGGGATTTTGTCCATTCGGGATTTTGGCTTTCGGGATTTTGGGTATTCGGGATTATGGCATTCGGGATTTTCATTTTTTGCTTTTCGGGATTTTGGCATTCCGGATTTTGTACCCTTCCTAATAAATTTAAGTTGAATTTTCTTGAATTTTTTTTCTCGAGTGAATCAAATAAATTATTTAGCTTTAATTTCACAATTTTTCACAGTAGCATGATTTTTCTGATTGAAATTTTTGATATTGAATGAAAATATAAAAGCTGGTGCTTTTGATCACCAATATCTCGGGAGTTTCAAAAATTTAAATTAAATAAGGTACTTTTAGAACTATTTCTCCACTATCAGTAGCTGTGATTAGTAAAAATTACAAACAAATATTTTAGTAATCCATTTGCAAATTTTCAATTATTGAACAATCCTAATTTTAGGATTTTAGGAAACTTTAATCAATGATTATTCTAGCATTATCATTGAATGCGTTTCTTCAGCTAAATTTTCAACATAAAATCTATAATTTGAGAACTTTATTTGAGAAATCACTAATTCGCTGATTCTGTTTGATAAGTAGAATTTAATCAAAGATTTCCTGAAATTTCTTTTGCTCATCATTGGTTAAAACAATGTGCTTTTTTGCAAAGCCCTTAGGTAAAATTTATAGAAAAACCACAACTTGGACAACATTTTATCAGTAGGACGTATCAAAAATGCGAGCACTACCTTCACTTCCAACTATCCTTGTTCTTTTACACAAAAAAATTTACTTTCTAAAGCATCAAACATCAACTTTGTTTATGGTGAGTGACTGATTACTTCTAACAATTGATTTGACAGATATACTGGAAAATGGGAAGATGTTTATTTCAAAAAACAAAATCAAACTGAAATTTGAGTGAATAAACGCTCAATTATGATCACAGATTCATAACTATGGATTAAACAGAATCAGTGATAATCTAGTTACAGATCTAGCCCACTGTGAAAAAACTGGCCCTATGCTAGACCAAGAACCAGAGCAAAAACAGTAGGTTCATAATGCAATCAACTACACTGAGAAAACTGAACTATGAGTTATTTAAATAGATGCATATTTGATTATATGTTTAACTTATACAAATAGAATTCGGTTTGAACCTAATTCTTATCTGTTTGAATGTGAAAATACTATTATTTTAAAGTAAAGTGGGTTTAAGTCAAACTGATTCATGTTTGAATATTTCATTAGAACCTGCAAATATTTTTTATATGTGATTCAAACTAGTTTGACTTTGATTTTTGAAATGTCTGTTTAATTATTTTTCTCAGTTGAGAGTATTTAACATAAAATGAATATGAACGAGGTTGTTTTAAATATGAACCCACTGAAAATGTTAACAAGAAAACGAGATCGAACAAAATCTTAAATTCAAACTCAGATCAGTTTGAATTGAACTTAAACGAAGTAAAATTTAGGATATGTTAACCTTGTGATGATGTCATTGTTATTCGTTTTGAGAAGATGAGAGACCAAAACCCAAAATAAAATTTTTGGAACACTTGCAATCTTTAAAGTAGGTTTTTGGTAAGTAATATTTCTTTTATTTTAGATATTGATATGAAAATTAATTCATGTTTTTTCTCCAGAAAAAGAAGAATAGCCTTTTCAATAAATGTAGTGGTACAGCTATTTGGGATAATCTTGTGAAATGCTGTCCTTTAAGGCTCACTTGGGTGTTTGAAGTTTTAAGCCAAACATTTGTCAAAAGTAAGTACATACATATCACATAAAGAGCTTATCCTTCTTTAACTTTTAGCAAAAAAGGCTAACCATGTAATTTCACATATAGGTGCTCCAAAGATGCCCCTTCCACATCAATCAACTGGAATACAAAAATACAATTTAGAAGCTTAATTTCACTAGTTTAAGTGGTTTTATTTTTAACTATAAATTAAATGTTTTTGCTTGGCATGTTCGATTAAAGATTTTAAAATTTTCATAGACTTTTTACTGTTTTCTTGTGTGTTTTGGTCAGATACCTAAATAGAGTAAAAATAAAAAAATAAGTTCGGGTAAGTATTTGCATCTTTATACACATTTAAAACAAAAAACATAGTTAATTTAAACACGAGAATGTTCAAAAAAAGTAATATGATTCTATTTGAAATAACATTGAATGAAGTTAATTAAAACAAAGAGAAATATGTTCAAATCAAATAGAAAGCATATTTAATTTAAACAAAAACTCGTTTAAATCCAGTCTACGATGAATAAATACGTTTATGTTAAATTCAAACAGAAATCGGTTCCATGCCAAATCATATGTGTTTGAGTTTGATTCAAACATGAATATATTCAATATTTTTCTCAGTGTACTTAATTGTTCGAAAATGTTCAGGGGTTTCCCCCGAATGTTAATACAAGTTGGCGAGCATCAGCTGCCATTTTGGAAATCACGTTTTATCAAATATCTCGTGAATCGTGAACTGAAAAATGTAAAAAATGTAGTATTATTTTTTTCTTAGTTTTTGAGAAATAAAAAAAAAAACGAAAGGTACCTTCTCCCAAAAAAAGATTTATAATATAATAATATAATACTTCTTTGCCTTTGCCTATTATAAACTTAACAAAACAAACAAGAAATTGGAAAAAGTACCTTCTATTATCTTTTTTTATTTTCTCAAAAGCTAAGAAAAAGAATATAAAAATGAAAAGTGGTGCTTAACTACAAAAAATTTTGAAATAACAATCAACTTGAAAAAAAAGTTCACAATTTTTTCTAAAATATTGACTTTCAAATTTATTTTCTCAAAAACTTTCCACTAAAAAAAACATGATTCAAAAAACAAATAAAATAATAAAATATTAGTTTTCAAAAAACAAAAAGAAGAAAATTGCAGAAAAAAAGGTTCTTGGCCTGTTAATTCATCATTTTATAAAACATCTACTTAACTAACAATCATTGACCAGAGACTTTGATATTTTAAATATTTTTTTAACTAACTTCTCTTTTCTGATAGTAAACTCCACGGATATTAGCATTGTGGTTTCAACATGATCTTGCGTCATGATATTTCTCCATCGATTTTTGATGTATTTAAAATTTGAAAATGATCTTTTGCAAGCACTTGTGAACATGAAAATGTCAGCATCAAATTATATGCTAAGAAAAGCTTTTTGTACCTTTTTGCGTCAAAATAATACCGTCGCAAGACATTGAAGCAGCATTTTGCGCAATCTCCACAGTGTTCTTGTTTTTTCTTGTTTCTTTCTGTTTCTTGAAGTTCATCCTCTGCCTCATCATTAGCCGCATTTTATTATTCACAATTCACATGATCTGATCCGGATCAATTTTTAACAAATAATTGCAAAATCAACATGGTATCCTGCTTTTTATCTGGATCTATTTCAGTGATCCAAAAATTGCTATGTGAATTATCTCAGTAGCGCAAAGAAAAGAGGCAACAGATGCATGAAACATAAACAAACTTAAGGCAAAAAGACTCCTGTCACTCTGATCCTGTTTGTTTTATTTATCATGATCTGATCCGGATCAGATAAAACACGGCAATTTATCAAAGGCCACCAACCGAGCTTTGGAGGAATCCAAAGATTCATAGAGTTCACCAACCAAGTTCTTGGGGCCTCCAGAGATCCGAAGAGATAACCAACCGAGTTCTTGGGGCCTTCAGAGATCCGTAGAGGCCACCAACCGAGTTCTAGGGGTTTCCAAAGATTTATAGAGGCCACCAACCGATTTCTAAGGGCCCCCAGAGGTCTGTAGAGGCCACCAACCGAGGTCTGGAGGCCTCCAGAGATCCGTAGAGGCCACCAAACGAGATCTGGGGGCCTCCAAAGATCCGTAGAGGCCACCGAACGAGATCTGGGGGCCTCCAGAGATCTGTAGAGGCCACCAACTGAGGTTTGGAGGCCTACAGAGATCCGTAGAGGCCACCAAACGAGATCTGGGGGCCTCCAGAGATCTGTAGAGGCCACCAACTGAGGTCTGTAGGCCTCCAGAGATCCGTAGAGGCCACCAAACGAGATCTGGGGGCCTTCAAAGATCCGTAGAGGCCAATAACCGAGGTCTGGAGGCCTCCAGAGATCCGTAGAGGCCACAAACGAGATCTGGGGGCCTCCAAAGATCCGTAGAGGCCACTAACTGAGTTCTGGGGGCCTCCAAAGATCCTTAGAGGCCACCATTCGAGTTTTTGAGGCCTTCAAAGATCCGTAGAGGCCATCAAGCGAGTTTTTGGGGGCCTCAAAATATCCATTTTGATCCACAAAAAGTCTATATTTAGTGTGAGTCCAATTTTGTTATGACAGTTTTTTCTTAAAAAAAAAACTTTTTGCTTGCCCGGGGGCCCAACGGGCAAAATCCCGGTTGCCCGGTGGCCCAGTCCGCCCCTGCCTATATGGCGTTGATGTCTTATTAAAATAAAATGCACGAGTGGATCGCAGGTACTTGCTCTTATGTTCAAGTTGCTTGGAGCTTAAGAACTTTTAAAATATGCAAGCAATAGAAAATATATAAAATCATTCTTTGAACTGTATAGGCAATAAGCAAAATAGCTTAGCTCTTAAAACCAAGTATGCCATATTATATTACTTCAAACCAGGCGCGGATACAGGGGGGGGCAATGGGTGCAATTGCCCCCCCCTGGGCAAGAACGAACGAAGCATAAAATATGATTTTAATAAAATTTAATCAAAAAGAAATGCTATTTCGTTATACGCTTATAAAAAATTTTCTTGGCAGCGCAGCGTTGCAGCAATGAGTGGTTGTTCGTTGGCCGCTGGCTGACCAGGTTAAGTTTAGAAAAGTTCCGCTATGCGCAAATAGCGCCTTCAAATCGACTGAGTGGAAAGCTTATAACTTCGGCTTTTGATCTCGATCTTAATATTAAGGTCTTTAATTAAAAGATCAATATCAGGCTACATTACTATATAACATTTTGTGAGAAAAGTCAATTTATTTCATACTAGGAAGCAGGAAATCGATTTCACTTTCACTTTTCAATATGCTTTGAACGAAAAATTTCACAATTTGGAAAATAGTGTTTTAAAAAGGTATTGCTTAACCTCCAACCCTACTCTACAAATTAGTAAGTGTTTTTTTTTACTTAAATGTTACGGGAGAGGCGACAGGGGCACTCATCTAAATTTTCAACCTTGAAGTTGATTTGAGTTTAAAAAAAATTAAATCTTTAAAATACGCCGATTTACAAGTAATTACCTTCAAAAATTTATAGTTTTGCTTCAAATGCTCGGATCTTCAGGATAAAGATATCTCATTAAAGTTAAATTAATAAACTACATTTATTTATAATAGTTATTGAGAAATACCAACAAATTTCATACTAAATGGGTGATAGAGGACTTTTTGTGATAAATATTAAAATGTGCGCTTCCATTGAGGGAGTACTTTGACTAGAAAACTCTCGAGAGCGACTCTCGGATATCTGTCTTCTGGCGAGCTTATTTCATGACTGTGTCTGTGTCCACTTTCGAGTTTTACTCTCGAGAACTTCTTCAGAGCTGCTCACCGCCTTTTTACTCTGAAATGGATACGCACCTTAAGAGTATGCACATGTGTTTCGAGTTCAGCTCTGTACGCAGCGATGCGTGCAGACGTGCTGTACATCTGTTTTAGCCATACGATAAGTTTTTGATGTGAGAATTTTGTCTTTTTTATGGATGTGTTTTGGGAACTTCCGTGTTCCTTATTATTAAACTACCGAAGGGTGCGAATCCAACGAAGAAGATTGGAGAGAAACCAGAAACGACTACAGCAGTCACTGCCGAAGAGAAGTTGGATGGAACTTTTATACCTAAGGACAGGATAGTTGTTTCGTCAATTCGATTGTCAAATGATTGCCATTTTTCGACGCAAATATTGCTATTGTATCGAACTACATGAGTCTGGAAACTCCGTAGTCGATGCTTTGAGCTTATATGAAACATTTATATTAAAACTTAACGAATGCTTAGTATATTGTTAATGAAATGTATAACGAAAGTTAGTCACAATCGAGAAGGTCGGACGGAAAGTTTTGGTAAAGAGTGGTATTTTCTTTGAATTTTCCACATTGTGTTTTATTTAAATGTCGGAAAGTTTGGTTTTGTATTGATGGACGAAGGCATCTGAGCAAACGATACGGTTCCTCTCGGTTTCGATCTATATAGCAATGGTTATTTTGCACAAAATCTTTTTATCAACGTCTTTCAATTTTCTTGCAAACGCATTTTACGTTTATGAACACGTTCTCCGGCTTCTCAATATTTTTGTTTCCAACTCGATTTTTGACCGCAGAATTGCACCACACATGATGTTTTCGAATGCATTATCGAACACAATGCAGACTTTTGCAGTTTGCGTTTGAGAACATTCTGCAAAACGCATTTTGACGCTGATGACGTTCTCGAAACGTCCTTTTACAAGCAAGGTTAGGTTAGGTTGCCAGCTAAAGAAGAGGCTGGAAATTTCGCTTGAAATCGAACGTCAGGTGTCTGATTAGGAACATACCACTGTACCATTATGTTTTCCGAACATAATTTTAGAGTTACGCAGATCAAGGGGGAACTCAAAAACGCTGTAAGGACACCATGCTATAGCTACAAACCACAAAAATTCATTTCACAAAGTTCAGAGTACCCTATGTTCGAGAACTGTCGCAGTTATGAAAAAGCTTATTTGCTTTCTTGAAATTTCAAACTCATCAACTCACATTGCTTTGTGTGACCAGACGTGTAGAGCTGTATGAAGTGTACTCAAATTTTCTGTAGAACTCATCAAGATTTTGGAAACTCACGAAAATTGCCCCCCCCTGAACGAAATCCTGGATCCGCGCCTGCTTCAAACACTAGGAATATATGCAAACAAAAAATAAAATAGAATTGTTGGAGTGGTTTTCTTAAAAACTAAATTCTTATACATACATATTATATAAAATTCTAGTCATCATCATCGTGTCCTGTAACCCCGGCTGGGGCATAGGGCGTCAACAAAACGTCTCCATCCTTCACGGTCTGCTGCAAGGTACTTTAGCTGTGGCCACGTCTTTCTCTGGGATTCTGCTTCCGCTAAGACAGTTGATTTCCATGTTGTTCTTGGTCTTCCAACCCGCCGTGCACCCTGAGGATTCCATTCAAAGGACTGCTTTGCAATTTCATTGTTTGGTTTCCTCAGTGTGTGACCAATCCAACGCCATTTACGCTTTCTTATGTCGACGTCCAGCCGCTCTTGACTTGTCCTGCGCCACAATTCCTCATTTGATATTATTTGTGGCCACCGAATCTTTAGGATATGGCGAAGACAGCGATTCACAAAAGCCTGCAATTTCTTCGAAATGATAGACGTGACTTTCCAGGTTTCACAAGCATATAACAGCACGGATTTGACATTGGATTCGAAGAATCTCAACTTAGTGCGTAAGGAGATTTGACTTGATTTTCAGATTGGGGACAGAGTACCGAAGGCAGCACGAGCTTTATTTATTCTACTTTTAACGTCCAGATCCGTACCACCGTTTGCAGAGACAATACTGCCAAGGTAGTTGAACTGTTCCACTACTTCAACTGGCGTCTCCTGTAGAATAATACGCTGCTGTGTGGAGCGGCCTGTGAGCATTATTTTTGTCTTTTTGCTGTTTATTCTTAGACCACTCGACTCTCCCTTCACTTGCAGTGTTTGGCACATCCCGTTCAGCCCACTGATGTTATTTGCCAGTAGACATATGTCATCGGCATAGTCTAAATGACTGAGCCTTTCGAACGGTCTCCATTGAATGCCCTGTCGCTCTGCTGTACCTACACTGGCCGTCAATACGTCGTCCACCTTGCGTTTTTGTAGGACTCTTTAATATATACATTTAAAAACTCAGTTTGAAAAAAGTTCGTATAACATGAATTTTCAAAAAAAAAATTTAAATATGTATGTATTTTATTAAAAATACAAAACTTATTTTTTTTTCAAAATTTTGGTATGAAATATTATTGACATTTTAAAGGAGCTTTTGAATAAAATTTTTAATTGAAATCGGTTAAGCCGTTAATGATAAATTCGAAATAAAAAAAACCGTTATATGGCAGGTACCGCAACAGTTTTTGGGAATTTTTGTTTCTTTCAAAAAGTACACCATAGGTCCTATAATAATCTACTGATTTTTCTTATCAAAATCGTTAGAGCCGTTTTTGTTATAAATAAGCTTTTCCTTAACGGTTGTATGGCAAGTACCGTTACTTTCCCCTCTGCAGAATCACAAAAAAACCTTAAGTTCAAAATTTTAAGAAAACAGCTTCAGTGGTTTACGCTGTATGTCAAGGTACATACATACAGACAGAATAGTGCCACCCACTTATTCGTGTTCTCTATCATCGTAATGTTATGTTTAATTGTTATCTCAAAGTCTTTTTTCTGCACGAATCCAAAACTTGTCCTAATCAAGTAGATACCTATATCGCTAGTATAAAGGGTACATAGGAACCTCTGTACATACAAATGTCTAATATTATCATCTTACAATGGATGTATTAAGACATTAATGGCCAGTTGCACCGACCTCTTTTAAATATTTATTGCTTCGTTTAATTTTAAAATGACATTTATCGGTTGCACCAACCACTTTTAAATCTAACAGGCCAATAAACGAACCAGTAAACTTAAGTTCCATTTTCCTCCAGATAAATTTTAAAAGCAAGTTTAAACGAACATATTTAACTACCTACAAACAAAATAATTCAATTTTATTTGACGGAATGTTGTTAATTCCAAATAAAAATAACGAAAACAGGTGAAGGCATTTTGTTTCCTATTTATAATTCACGACTTATGGCCGATTTCACGAAAGGCTTTTAATTATTTAAAAAGCCTTTTAGTCTTTAAATGATGTTCTTTGGTTTCACCAAATGCTTTTATATTTAAGAAGATTTTTAAAGCCCTTGTAAACTAAAAGCTCGTTTTTGTCTCATTAAATTTTAAAAATCTTTTTTGTTAAGCCATTCCAGTCAACAACAGCTGATATTTTGCTGTCAGAATAATTGTCCCTCATCCATAATGCTTTTTCACTTTTTCTCATAGACTTCGCATGTGCGAGGGAAACAACCTCTTTTTTTTTGATTCCAGGGATGTGAGTAAACTCAGTCAAATTAAAATATCCCTTTTCTGCATTGGTGAAATGTCTGATAAAATTTAGAAAGAGTTTAGATAAAAGTTATTTTGGTGTTTGTTTATGAAATTGGCCATTAAATAAATAAATTATTCCAGAAAAATTATAGACTGGTAATCGTGTGTTCATCTGATAACGAACTAAGCCAAAAAATGGCGAGACGTCGAAGAGTTGTGCAGGTTTACAGAGAAATCCATTTTCTGAATTCGATGACGTCGCTTAGTGATGGGCATAATCGAATGATTTCAATAATCGAGATGTTAGTATTCGAGTGATCATTATAATCGAATGATCATTCGAGATATGATAGTTAGTCGAGAACCAAGAAATAAGAACGAAAGAAAAGGAACGAAAACCTACATATCCGAGAACTCAATATGTTCATTGTCTATGTATGATTATATTCAACCACTCGAATCAACACTGTGAGAATTCGAAAGTAGTTGTATACACATACATAAACAGTAAGCGTCCCGAACACCGAGTTCTCACTTCTCAATTAATTGTGTTTGTCTTTTTACTATTTCTCTCACCGCATTAGCTCGAGTGATTGAATACACCATACACTCCCACAAACTACACAACAATCAATTT
The DNA here is from genome assembly GCA_963921185.1 of Dasysyrphus tricinctus. NCBI lineage: Eukaryota > Metazoa > Arthropoda > Insecta > Diptera > Syrphidae > Dasysyrphus > Dasysyrphus tricinctus. Next base: position 141,370,136 of record OY992531.1, read on the forward strand.
TCGGGTCGATAATGTGTGTTTTTCCCTTTCTTGCTTGTCTCTCGTTCTCATATCTGCTCTTCACGAGTTCTCACTACACTTACTTCAACAGTAAGCAGGTAGCAGTGTTGGGACTTCTACCACTTAAGTGGTATTTCTACCACTTTTTGCTATTCATGAAAAACTACCACCTAAAAATCAGGTGGCGGTCAACGGCATGATAGTCTGGTGGCGGAGGAGCTTTTTTTGGTAAAAGGCCAACGGCAGCAGCAGGTAGCGTCTGTAACCCATATTGGGCGGCTACAAAAGGCGTCTGTTTTCCCACAGTGGGCGGCCTCGAGCAGTTATGTGTTTGACCATACAAAAGGCGGGTGTGCCTGTCAAATCTGAGCTTATGTATGTTATTAATCATATCTCGGAAAACACCATGGTGGAAGGATATATGCAAATACATGAATTATGACAACAAATGGAAATGAGTCCCCAAGAGGTAATCTTTTTATAGAAAATCCTTCTGTAGCTTCGGCTGCAGTAAACCGCACATCGGATTTGGGGGTGCGGCATCCTTCATGTACGAGCGTCAATCAAGACGCCATAATAATAAATGAATCGTTGACAAATAGAAGAAGTCTTTCAAGAAGCGCAAATGTTACTTTTGGCTACCGCATACGTACGAAAATCGGAGCATGGAACGTTCGATCCTTGTACAGCGATGGTAGATACGAGCAGGTTGAGCGTGAAATGCTTCGCCTAAGGATCAGTATCCTGGGCATAAGCGAAACTAAGTGGAGAGGAAGAGCTGAATACAGATCAGACACTGGACAGACGAGAATGCTGTATTCCGGCGAAGATGAAAGAGAGGGTGGCCAAAGACTGCATGGTGTCGGAGTTATGTTGAACGAAGAAGCGAGGCGTAGTTTGATCTCATGGGCGCCCATTTCTGCGAGATTAATGACAGCAAGGTTTCGTTCAAAAATTCGTAACGTCACAATTATTCAGTGCTACGCCCCCACAAATGAAGCGACCGAGGAAGACAAAACCGCGTTCTACACTCATCTTAACTCGGTTTACAGTAGTGTTCCGAGAGCCGACATCATAGTCGTTATGGGAGACCTTAATGCCCAAGTCGGTTCAGACAATTACGGACTGGAACGCGTGATGGGAAGAAATGGCGTGGGGTCACGGAATGAAAATGGTGACTTGCTTGTCGACTTTTGTAACGCGAATCGTCTTGTGATAGGTGGGACTGTATTTAAGCATAAGACGTGCAACAAAATTACCTGGGTGCATCCGGATGGTCAAACCGAAAACCAAATTGATCATATCATGATTCAGCAGCGATGGAGGAAGTCTATGTGTGATGTCCGGAGTATAAGAAATGCCGATGTGGGAAGCGACCACCATTTGGTTCTGATGAGTCTCAAACTACGAACCGCTGCCGTACAAAAACCAGCGCAGGATGCAGCAAGGAGCACAAAATTCATTACTAATGCCTTAAATGACCCCAACATATGTCGAAACTATGTCACCACCCTTAACGACAGAGCCTCGTCATTAAATGGAATCCAGAATTCAACAATTGATGAGATGTGGGGTGAAATTAAAAGTGTTTTTATGGAGGCTGGATCCGAAACTGTACCCAAGCGAACGAGACGTAGAGACTCTTGGATATCCCAAGACACCTGGGATAAGATCGAACTTCGCAAATCGTTGAAAATCCAAATAAATGCCGAAGCTGATGTTCAACGAAAGGCTGACTTGCGAAGAGAGTACCGCATTGCACATAAGATGGTCTACCGCTGTGTGAGACGTGACAAGAGGGTGAAGTTGGATGGACTCGCAGATAATGCGGAAAGCGCTGCCAGAAGAGGAGATATCCGGGAATTGTACCAAATAGCCAAAGATGTTATCGGGAAAAAAAGCAACACCAATCATCCTGTAATGGATGTGGATGGCACACTTTTGGTATCAATTGAGGATCAGCTTCGTAGATGGAAGGACCATTTTTGTGCCCTGCTAAATGAGGATTCAGTTGAGCAGAGTGCTGAAGTGCCCCAACTAAACGAGATGCGCAGGTCCTATAGGGGTATTGACATCGAACCCCCGTCAGAATCGGAAATTCGTACATCAATAAATCTCCTCAAAAACAACAAGGCAGCTGGACTGGACGGAATACCAGCTGAATTCCTGAAAGCCGATCCCGTAGCAGCGGCTAGTATTTTACATCCGCTGATACAAAACATTTGGGAAAACGAAAGCTATCCCAGGGACTGGAAGGATGGTGTGATTGTTAAGTTGCCAAAGAAAGGTGACTTAAAGAATTGCAACAATTGGCGTGGTATCACCGTTTTGTCCGTTTTCCCAAAACTAATGGCAACAATCATACTCGAGCGAATAAAGGATAGAATCGAGTCTACACTCAAGAGGCATCAAGCTGGCTTCCGCAGTGGTCGATCGTGTGTCGACCATATCAACACCCTGCGTATCGTCCTCGAGCAGTCGATGGAATATCAATCACCGCTTTACCTCATGTTCGTGGATTTTGAAAAGGCCTTTGATCGAGTTAACCGAGAATGTATATGGAGATCGTTGCTTGGTAGAGGAATTCCACCAAAAATTGTTGCCATTATTAAAGAGTCCTACAACAACGCGAGGTGTTTTGTTTTGCACAATGGGCAGCTATCCGACTCCTTCGTAGTGCAACAGGGTGTGAGACAAGGGGATGTTCTATCGCCAATTCTCTTCCTGCTGGTGATGGACGACGTATTGACGGCCAGTGTTGGTACAGCTGAGCGAAATGGCATTCAGTGGAGACCGTTCGAAAGGCTCAGTCATTTAGACTATGCCGATGACATATGTCTACTGGCAAATAACATCAGTGGGCTGAACGGGATTTGCCAAGCACTGCAAGTGAAGGGAGAGTCGAGTGGTCTAAGAATTAACAGCAAAAAGACAAAAATAATGCTCACAGGCCGCTCCACACAGCAGCGTATTATTTTACGCCAGACGCCAGTTGAAGTAGTGGAACAATTTAACTACCTTGGCAGTATTGTTTCTGCAAACGGTGGTACGGATCGTGACGTTAAAAGTAGAATAAATAAAGCTCGTGCTGCCTTCGGTACTCTGTCCCCAATTTGGAAATCCAGTCAAATCTCCTTACGCACTAAGTTGAGATTCTTCGAATCCAATGTCAAATCCGTGCTGTTATATGCTTGTGAAACCTGGAAAGTCACGTCTACCATTTCGAAGAAATTGCAGGCTTTTGTGAATCGCTGTCTTCGCCACATCCTAAAGATTCGCTGGCCACAAATAATACCAAATGAGGAATTGTGGCGCAGGACAAGTCAAGAGCGGCTGGACGTCGACATAAGAAAGCGTAAATGGCGTTGGATTGGTCACACACTGAGGAAACCAAACGATGAAATTGCAAAGCAGTCCTTTAAATGGAATCCTCAGGGTGCACGGCGGGTTGGAAGACCAAGAACAACATGGAAATCAACTGTCTTAGCGGAAGCAGAATCCCAGAGAAAGACGTGGCCACAGCTTAAGTACCTTGCAGCAGACCGTGAAGGATGGAGACGTTTTGTTGACGCCCTATGCCCCAGCCGGGGATACAGGACACGATGATGATTACTTTTGCAATTGAGTCAGAAGTTAAGTCAGAAAATATTAAAATGATCACAAATGTAAAAAACCCTGAAAACTATTTACCATATTCTCAAATGTATTTTGGCCTTCACTTTGAAAGGTACTCATTAGAAAATGCTATTGATGAACAAAAACTAATGGAATTAAGAAAAGTAATGTGCAGCTTTTATGTTGAGTTATGTTTTCAAATCGGAGAAAGATTTAACTTTTCAAACGATAAATTAAAATTATTAAAATATTTAAATCCAAAAAATGTCATTGATGGAACAATGGCTTCAGTTTTAGGTCACTTAAGGTAGAACTATAATAGTTGGAAGGGCACTGAAGCTAATGTCAAAAACCAACGAAAAGTAGCTTTCCGTACCGAAAAAGGGGGAACACACCCATATTATAATTATCATCTATCTCTTTTTAGCATTTCTATTTCCCCAAATGTCGATGACTTGACGAAACGCTCCACTCCACAATTATAGTCGCGTCATATGCTTTCCGTGTATGCACTTGTTTCCTTCCGACCATTTAAGTGCCCCTCCCAGCATAATAGTTCTAGCTTTACTCCAAATTGTTTCACAATGGCGTTTGATATAAAATTCAAAAGAAGGTATTGACAATTTATTGTTTGAAAACATTTCTTCATTATAAGAAGGTTTTATAATACAAATTCTATATACTACTGAAATAAATCAGCCAAGTAGAAGACTTAGCATTAAGGATTGGACTTGTTGAATTATTGATTCAAAATAGCTTTTTATGGCCTTTAGTCCTACAAATTGGCGTTTCGTTCGGCTTACTCACTTGAACTCATCAGTGACATAGTGAGGGCTTTGTCAGACGCAATTTGTATTAAGTTCAGTTCAACTTACATGAATTTTTCAACGAAAATCCACTGTAAACTATATCCAACAAGATTAGAATTCCTAATCATGAATTTGTATTATAAAACCTTCTTATATAGAAACTATGCCTGGCCCCGGGCAAAAAAACTTCCAGCTTAATGATTAGGAATTCTAATCTTGTTGGATATAGTTTACAGTGGATTTTCGTTGAAAAATTCATGTAAGTTGAACTGAACTTAATACAAATTGCGTCTGACAAAGCCTTCACTATGTCACTGATGAGTTCAAGTGAGTAAGCCGAACGAAACGCCAATTTGTAGGACTAAAGGCCATAAAAAGCTATTTTGAATTTCTTCATTATGTTGGAGCTTTGCTGCTTACCACATAGCAGTACTGCTGCGGAACGTTAGTTTTCCGATTTGAAAATATAAAAATAAAAAGAAATAAATTGGAAACAACAACTGTTCACAACATTTTAGCTGCGAGGGAAATTTTATTCAATGATCAAAATTTTAATCTTCCAGAAGCATTAGTAAAATATGAAAATTGAATATGAAGAAAATTTGAAAAGAAATTCTTCTGTTTATAAAAAGCCTGAGCGCGGGCATTTGAAATTTCAAGTGTCTGAATGTAACCAAATTCCCTTAGAATAATAAAATTCATAGTATCTTAATGCTGTGATTTTTATATTAGTCGGTAAACATCGATACAAAATTGCGTCTTAGAAGGTTACGATAGTCATCTAACTGATGAGCCCAACTATTGTACCTGGGCGAAACGCAATCATGGAGTTGAGCTCACTTGAACTTTTAACTTTGAATTAGTAAAATATGCTTCAAGATTTAGATTTTCTGACGGTTTATATAAAAAAAAATAATTGTAATTTTTTGAAGTCTTAACAAATTTTACTATTAATTCAAACGGCTGTTATAGATTTACGTCTTTGGTTTGGAATGAGTCTAAAATGAAATTGTATGTGTATATGACCTGCTTCCAGATATAATGTGATCTTTGAAACATAAAGAACTGAAATGTTATTTATTTTATTTTTGTATTTGATTCATTTTAAATAATTGAATATACGATTTGTTACATAAAAACGGCTTTTAATTTCTACCACTTTTCTACCACTTTTTTGAAAACCTTTCTACCACTCTTTGGCTTCTGCGAAGTCCCAACACTGGCAGGTAGGTAGGAAAATCATTCGAGTGCAAAATCATTCGAATGATTAATTCATTCATCATTCGAAGTAAATTCAAGCTGCTGTATGTCGGCTCTCGAGCTCCCATCGCGTTGAATCGCGTGGTTCAATACATCACATACATAAACAATCAACGGTCTCGAGTTCTCTATTATGTGTGTTCCTCTTTCTATTACTTGTCTTTAATTCTCATTTGTGTTCTTGATTCTCAGGTTCTCGAGTTCAATTACAAAAGTAAGTAGGTGAGGAAGATCGGTATTGATGAAAAATCATTCGAATGATTCAAGTGAAGAATCGAGATATCTCGAGATGTTGCCTGAATCTTTTTTTTTTTATACTTTGCGCGCACTTAAGGGATTTCGATTATAACTAGTTGCTTTAAAATATTTGTTCATAATTTCCAAGAGTGTGTCGAAAAAATTGTAGTGTTAGTTGGTATCTATCTCAATAGTTTCATAATTTCTCTGAAAAAAAGAAAATAATAATAAAAAAACACCAAGATGGCGCATTGGCTGTATCTCATGAGAGTACCAGAATGGGTTACGTACGAATGACCGACAAAAAAATGTCGACTGGTTAAAATGTCGACTTTTATCGACTTTTTTGAAAGTTAAAATACCAACTTTGTTTTTACCGACTTATTAAAATGTCGACAGTTTGAAATGCCGATTTGACAAAAAGTCGACTGCCCTGATAGAAGTCGAGAAAAATAGTGACTTGTCGTAATTTTTCCCATACAGAAAAGTCGGTATAAAATATAAATCGACATTTTAACCAGTCGACATTTTGACTTGTCGATATTTTGTCTGTCGGTCATTTGAAAGTAACCCAAAGAAAAACGCTCTGCCTTAAATTTTTGCACGGAATAACTATAAACTCAAGAATCATAAATTCTTGTCTGATTTTTTAACAGGAAATTAACAGTTTTTTGATGTTGTGGAAAATTTAAGAATATGTTTAAGACACAAGTTCTTATTTGATTCTTATAATAATTAACTAATTTAGGTAGTTATTAATTTTATATTACCTTTTGTTTAGCTTGAAGAAAGTTCAATAGAACGCATTTTTGTTGCCTACCTACATTATACCTAATATTTCGAACTTTTAGCTGCCTCATTTTCTGGATGTTTTATTATTGTATGAATATTAAAACACATTACAGACCCCGAATAAGGGGCAATTAAGACGTCGAAGTATATAGGCAACAAAAATTAAATTACAAAAAATGAGATTTATTGAGCTATGACAATTCGATATTATATAATAATGATCAGATCATAGTTTAGGGAATGATGCTTACAAGCGCGCGCTTGTAAACATCATTCCCTAAACTATGATCTGATCAAAATGTCGACTGTTGAAATCTCGATTCATAAAATCTCGATCACTGTCGACATTTTGAGAATCGACATTTTGAAAAATGGACATTTTAAAAAGTCGGTCAAATTTGTGTCTATATTTTGATCTGTCGGTCTTTTAACCAGTCGAGATTTTTTCTGTCGAGATTTTAAAAGTCGATCTTATGGAGTCGATATTTTAAAAGTCGACATATCGTATCCAATCCTCTTCCTGCTCAACATCAATGTGTAGTGCATCGTTGGAAAGGTTATAGCATGTATTGTATTTTTGTATGTGACCGTTAAGATGTAGACCATGGGGTTCGAGAGATATTTGGCATAAAAAAAAGGCCAATAGAGAAATAATGCAATTCTGCATTGTGTGCTGGCCTCCCTACTTAACACGAATGTGTCATACATGGTTGAAAATGTTATTATGAAACTTCATTTTATTATATGGCCATTAAGCTCTAAGCCATGGGTTTCGAAAGTTATTTAGCTTAGTATGGATGGTATTAGTTTTAAGAAGGAGGCTGCCCCGGATCATCACACACTGGGTCAATTAGTTACTGAACTAGCTTTAGAGTAAGCTCAATAGCTCCCGAGACCCATGGTTTAGAGCTTAACTGTCATATAATAAAATGAAGTTATCCTAATAACCTTTTCAACCATGTATGACACATTCGTGTTGAGTATGTAGGCCAGCACTCAATGTAGAAGTGCAATATTTTTCTATTTGCCTTTTTTTATGCAAAATTTCTCTTGAACCCCATGGTCTACAGCTTATCGACTACATACATAACTAAATGTAGCACATGCAATAACCAATGATGTACAGCACATTACCGATAATTTGGTAGACCAGCTCCAAATGCGGAACTGCATTATTGTTCTATAATGCGTTTTTGCCAAATATCTCTCGAACCCCATGGTCTTCATCTTAATAGGCTATTGATTATGTCATATAATAAGGAAGTAAGTAGCGTTGCCGCGAAGAAAAAAGCAGTGAGGGCCTTTTCCAAATGTTTTAGGGGCCATTTGACTGAAGATGGGGCCATATTATATAAAATCCTACGTGCGTTGCTTTTTTAGGTCCGAGCGCTCAGAGCTAAGAATTTGTTTCTTTTTTCGTTCTGAGCGTTTTCAGAGCGAGTTGAGCTCAAAATAAAATAATGCGCAGACAGAGTTAGTTTAGTGCGGAACACAAGCAAGGACAACTAGGAGCGCTCAGAACACGCTTGGTTCAAATGATGTTCAGAACATGCTCGCCTTGCTCGACTCTATTCATCAGAGCTCTATTCTGAAATAAAAAGAAAAACGCCTTATGTAGGAATTCATTCGTTTTACAAAATCTGGTTTTAGAAATAAAAGGAACAGTTACTCAAGTTGCCCTTCAAAAAATTTGTAAATTTGTATTTGTTGTACTACTTAACAAATTAACTCAGAAGAAGCAATATTTTTAAATAAATGATCACGAGCAAAAATTTTCAATTCTTTCAACTGAGTCCACCATTTAATAGCGTCAATGTCATGATCTTCTTTACTTATTTCTCTGGTCATATTCAATATGGTTTATGTTAATTTAATTATTATGATAATTATGTTAAATCTTCTAAAGTTAACATTTGAGGGCCATTTCTAACTGGCCCGGGCCAAGGGCCAAAATATAAAAGAGGGGGCCAAAAGGCCCGATCGGGCACTTTATGGCAACGCTGAGTAAGACGTTCATGGGATTTTATTGTAAAAATCATCAAAGGGGTCATTGAAGATGAGAAAACCGCGGAGTGCTATTAAATTGGAGGGTGCATTTTTTAGAGGGGGGTGCAAAAGCACCCTTTTTGGTTTTTTGCATATAACTCGAAAACGAAGCAAAGTTTCGAGATAATTCTTAAAACCATTTTTAAAATAAAATTTACCCATCAAAATGGATTTTTGAAAAAAAATTTAAAAAATGTTTAGTTAGCTAATTTTTAAAAAAATCATTGCAAAAAAATGTGAAAATCGCATTTTTTTTTTTTACGTATTTGCTTATAACTTTCTTACCAGCAGAGATAGGTATATGCATTGCATGATATTAAAAAAAAGGTAATTAAATTTTCTTTAAAATAAATTTAAAAAAAAAAAACGGTTTGGATAAAAGTCGACCGAAAAATAGTCGTTCAAACTAGGCTGATGCATTTTTGGCTATTTTGATGGACTTGTTAGATTATACACTCAAACTGGGTGTATTAGGGAGTCATGACCAGTTGAGTCAAAAATAAAAGTCAAGTTTCAAATTTTTCACAGTTTTAGGGTTGCCATCTAATTTTTTTCAAAATTTAGAATAATTGCCAAAATCAACACACTTGCTCTTACAAAGTCGGGTTTTGAACACATGTTAGCTTATACCTTCTCGAACATGAAAAAAAAATAGTTCTAGATAAGTTTTGGGGCTGAAATTCCTTGCCAGACGAGCTCAACATTTTCAAAGTTGGTATTATAAGAAATCACTTTTTTTTTTATTTCAAATAACTGTCAAACCTTGTTCTACAAAGCCGGGTTTTCAATATATGCTAGCTAATGCCTCCCTTAATAGACACAAAATTGTGCCAGGCGAGTTTGGCTGTCGAAAATGCATGCCAGACGGCCTTTAATGTTATAATGTTGATGATTTTGTTTCCTTTTGTTTTCTAATTTTTTTAAATAGTTATTAAAACTAACAAATCTACTTTCACAAACCGGGGTATTTGGTAGTTTATGCCTTTCGTTATATGGACAAAATAGTGCCAGACGAGACTGGTCTAATACTACTTTTTTTCATGTTCGAAAAGGTATACGCTAACATGTGCTCAAAACCCGGCTTTGTAAAAGCAAGTGTGTTAATTTTGACAATTATTTTAAATTTTGAAAAAAATTAGATGGCAACCCTTAAACTGCGAAAAATTTGAAACTTAACTTTTATTTTTGACTTAACTGCTCAAGACTTCCTAATTCACGCAGTTTGGGTGTATAATCTAACAAGTCAAAATATAATTAATTATCTTTTTTATATGGAGCAATGCCTTTACCTATCTCTGCTGGTAAGTAAGTTATAAGCAAATAAGTAAAAAAAAAAAAAAAATCCGATTTTTCATATTTTTTGCAATAATTTTTTTTTAAATTAGCTATCTAAAAATTTTCTAAATTTTTTTCAAAATCCATTTCGATGGTAAATTTTATTCTCTACAAAAAAGGTTTTAAGAATTATCTCGAAATTTTGCTTCGTTTTCGAGTTATATGCAAACAACCAAAAAGGGTGCTTTTGCACCCCCCTCTAAAAAATGCACCCTCCAATGTAATAGCACTCCGTGGTTTTCTCATCTTCAATGACCCCTTTGAAGATTTTTACAATAAAATTGCATGAACGTCTTACTTCCTTATTGTTTTTTAGGGCATAATCAATAGCCTAGAAGTGAAGTAGTATTGTGAGGCCCCATTTGAAAGGAAAATTCGGTCCTCTACACATAAGGTTGTAAGTCATTTTTCGATAAGAGTGATATTAGCTACCATAATATCTTGAATTGCAAACAAAATGCTAATTGTATGTTTAATAAATGTTAAGGGTGTTTTTTTAGGCGTGTGGTTTTCAATCTAGCAACTACTTTTCGGAGTTGGTCTTTTTGACAGCTGTCACCTGATTTATGCTCAGTTTGGTTTGCCATTTCATAATGAATAGACTTACTCCTGAACAACGTTTGCAAATGGTGCAAATTTATTAGCAAAATAATGATTCGGTTCGCACATCGCGCGCTGCGTCCAATATTTGCTCGACATAATCGCCCAGCCCCAGCAGAGTCGGTAATTCGAGCAACCATGGATCAGTCTTATACCACATTTACTCTAGTGGATAATGTGCATCCTCAGAGACGCCCATACAGTTGGGTAGGAGACCCGAATCCGCCATCGCGTCGAAAATTGGGCATCTCGGCTGGAATTTATTCGAGCCAGCCGCGGCGGCCACTTGCCCGAAATCATTGTTAAAACATAATGGAAAACCCTTATCTTTATAATAAAGCTAAATTCTTGGCCATAATATAAAATCATATGCGTTTTATTTCTTCTTGAAAACCACACGTCTGAAACAAACACATTTTATATGATAATTTTATCGAACGGCCATTCCAAAGTAACGGAGAAGACAATCGGACGCTTGTAGTGAGGTTTTTCTTGTTAGGAAATAAATATTTTTTTATGAAACTCAGTGGTTTTTAAGAACTCATCACAAAGTACCGGACACATAAGTTTCACCAAAAAATTATGAAATTCAGTAAGTTTATACCAAAAAATAGATGGTAACGGAGAAGACACGTACGATTTAGAGATTTCAAACCTTTTCCTTGAAGCTTAAAATTCTGCGCGGTACATTAAGATATGAAGTTGATTTTTTTTTGCACACTTTCATAATACCAACATTTATCAAAAACCATCCTTAGTTTCCATCCAAGTTTCATTTTACTATCATAAAAAAGTTTGATAGATGGTAACGGAGAAGACAGATAATGGTAACGGAGAAGACACATACGATTAAAGATTTCTTTTTTGTTCAATTGTACTGTAATTTGGATTTTTATTATTATTCTCATCAATGATAAAACAGATCCAAGTAATTGAAAAACGTGTATAAAATTTCATTGAAATCGGTTAACGTTAACACGTGCTAGCGAGCACTTGAAAATTGTCATACAAAATACATGGGATTTTCATAGTTTTTAATTTATATATCAGCAAAATTGTAAAAGTTGTTTGAAAATCTTTAAACTTGGCACATAAATTAAGTACCGTAAGGAGTATAAAAAAAAATGTTTTCAATATTTTTGTATAATATTTACCCCATTAAAAAATAAAATTAAATATCATTGTTTTTGTGCATTTGTTGCTATTTTTAATGGAATAACAGTTAACTAAGAAAATAAAAAATATATTTGTATGCTCTTTATTCTTTATAGTACTTAGTAAATGTGCCAAGTTTAAAGATTTTCAATAAACGTTCACACTTTTACCGGCACTTTGAGTAAAAACTGTGAAAACACCATGTTTTGCATGAAAAATTTCAAGTGCTCGCTAGCACGTGTAAACGTCAGACGATTTAAATCAAATTTAATACATATTTTTTTTAATAACCTTGATCCATTTTAAGCATGGGGATCAAAGAAATTCAGACCTTTTAAAATAAAATGCACGACTGGATCGCACGTATTTGCTGTTATGTTCAAGTTGTGTGGGACTTAAGAACTTTAAAAAATATTCAAGTAATTATAGAAAAAGTATAAAAAGCATTTAAATCGTTCTATTAATTGTATAAACAGCCTGATAAATAACTTAGAGCTCAAAAATAAGTATGCCATTTGATTACTTGAACAAATATGAATATATGCAACAAAAAAAATTTTAAATCGTTGGAGCCGTTTTCTTAAAAATTAATTTTTTATATATAAAATTTTTGTAACAATTTTCAAAAAAAAAATTGGTATGCCAATTTTGAGTATATATTAATATACATTTAAAACTAATTCAAATTAATTCATCAACCCGTTTTTGAAAAATTGAATTTTCAAAAAAAAAATTTGAATCTTTTTTTAAAAATCCAAAATTTATTTTTTCAAAAATTTTGGTATGCAGTTTTATTTATATTTTAACAAAGCTTTTGTGAAAAAAATTTTATTGAGATCGGATGAGCGGCTAATGAGAAAACCAAAAATCAAAAAAACAGTTATATGGCAGGAACCGTTAATAAATGTTTTTGGTGATTTTTTTTCTTACTAAAAGGTACATCATATCTACTGTAATACACTGATTTTTTTTATCAAAATCGTTGGAGCCGTTTTTGAGATAAATAAGCTTTTCCTTAACGGTTATATGGCAAGTACCGTTATTTTTTGAGCTAAAAAAAAAAATTCAATTTCCCCTGTGGAGAGTTACAAAAAACCTTAAGTTCAAAATTTGAAGAAAATCGCTTCAGTGGTTTAGGCTGTAGGTTGAGGTACGGACAGACAGACAGACAGAATTGTGCCACCCACTTTTTTCGTGTTCTCTATCATCGTAATGTCATGTTTGATTTTTATCTCGAAATTTTTTTTTTGCACGAATCCAAAACTTGCCCTATAGTACCTATATCGCAAGTAAAAAAGTGCCTATGAGTCGTTGAAATTTGGATGAGAAAAGGGCAATCTTGCCTTCTCCGTTACCCTGTTTTAGACAGTTAGACATGATATAAAAATTTAAAAAAATACATGATAATCGTTTTTCAAGCCTTGCTTTGTATGCGGAATAATTTTACAAACAGTAATATAGTTCACCATTTATACCAACTTTTGTAATTTTTCGGTAACGGAGAAGACATGAAATGTTCAGTCATTTCGAAGCGTATTGCTATTTTTACAGCACTCCTATCAAGAAAATAGTTTCGAATTTAAGTCATCATCATCATTGTGTCCTGTAACCCCGGCTGGGGCATAGGGCGTCAACAAAACGTCTCCATCCTTCACGGTCTGCTGCAAGGTACTTTAGCTGTGGCCACGTCTTTTTCTGGGATTCTGCTTCCGCTAAGACAGTTGATTTCCATGTTGTTCTTGGTCTTCTAACCCACCGTGCACCCTGAGGATTCCATTTAAAGGACTGCTTTGCAATTTCATCGTTTGGTTTCCTCAGTGTGTGACCAATCCAACGCCATTTACGCTTTCTTATGTCGAGATCCAGCCGCTCTTGACTTGTCCTGCGCCACAATTCCTCATTTGATATTATTTGTGGCCAGCGAATCTTTAGGATGTAGCGAAGACAGCGATTCACAAAAGCCTGCAATTTCTTCGAAATGATAGACGTGACTTTCCAGGTTTCACAAGCATATAACAGCACGGATTTGACATTGGATTCGAAAAATCTCAACTTAGTGCGTAAGGAGATTTAACTTGATTTCCAGATTGGGAACAGAGTACCGAAGGCAGCACGAGCTTCATTTATTCTACTTTTAACGTCCAGATCCGTACCACCGTTTACAGAGACAATGCTGCCAAGGTAGTTGAACTGTTCCACTACTTCAACTGGCGTCTCCTGTAGAGTGTAGAATAATACGCTGCTGTGTGGAGCGGCCTGTGAGCATTATTTTTGTCTTTTTGCTGTTTATTCTTAGACCACTCGACTCTCCCTTGCAGTGTTTGGCACATCCCGTTCGCCCACTGATGTTATTTGCTAGCAGACATATGTCGTCGCTCAGCCGTCAATACGTCACCCATGGTCAGCAGGAAGAGAATTGGCGATAGAACACCCCCTTGTCTCACACCCTGTTGCACTACGAAGGAGTCGGATAGCTGCCCATTGTGGAAAACAAAATACCTTGCGTTGTTGTAGGACTCTTTAATAATGGCAACAATTTTTGGTGGAATTCCATCTCGATCAAAGGCCTTCTCAAAATCCACGAACATGAGGTAAAGCGGTGATTGAAATTCCATCGACTGCTCGAGGACGATACGCAGGGTGCTGATATGGTCGACACATGATCGACCACTGCGGAAGCCAGCTTGATGCCTCTTGAGTGTAGACTCGATTCTATCCTTTATTCGCTCGAGAATGATGGTTGCCATTAGTTTTGGGAAAACGGACAAAACGGTGATACCACGCCAATTGTTGCAATTCCTTAAGTCACCTTTCTTTGGCAACTTAACAATCACACCATCCTTCCAATCCCTGGGATAGTTTTCGTTTTCCCAAATGCTTTGTATCAACGGATGTAAAATACTAGCCGCTGTCGCGGGATAGGCTTTCAGGAATTCAGCTGGTATTCCGTCCAGTCCAGCTGCCTTGTTGTTTTTGAGGAGATTTATTGATGTAAGGATTTCCGATTCTGACGGGGGTTCGATGTCAATACCCCTATAGGAACTGCGCATCTCGTTTAGTTGGGGTACTTCAGCACTCTGCTCAGCTGAATCCTCATTTAGCAGGGCACAAAAATGGTCCTTCCATCTAGGAAGCTGATCCTCAATTGATACCAAAAGTGTGCCATCCACATCCATTACAGGATGATTCGTGTTGCTTTTTTTCCCGATCACGTCTTTGGCTATTTGGTACAATTCCCGGATATCTCCTCTTCTGGCAGCGCTTTCCGCATTATCTGCGAGTCCATCCAACCTCACCCTCTTGTCACGTCTCACACAACGATAGACCATCTTATGTGCAATGCAGTACTCTCTTCGCAAGTCAGCCTTTCGTTGAACATCTGCTTCGGCATTTACTTGGATTTTCAACGATTTGCGAAGATCGATCTTATCCCAGGTGTCTTGGGATATCCAAGAGTCTCTACGTCTCGTTCGCTTGGGTACAGTTTCGGATCCAGCCTCCATAAAAACACTTAATTTCACCCCACATCTCATCAATTGTTGAATGCTGGATTCCGTTTAATGACGAGGCTCTGTCGTTAAGGGTGGTGACATAGTTTCGACATATGTTGGGGTCATTTAAAGCATTAGTAATGAATTTGAGCTCCTTGCTGCATCCTGCGCTGGTTTTTGTACGGCAGCGGTTCGTAGTTTGAGACTCATCACAACCAAATGGTGGTCGCTTCCCACATCGGCATTTCTTACACTCCGGACATCACACATAGACTTCCTCCATCGCTGCTGAATCATGATATGATCAATTTGGTTTTCGGTTTGACCATCCGGATGCACCCAGGTCATTTTGTTGCACGTCTTATGCTTAAATACAGTCCCACCTATAACAAGACGATTCGCGTTACAAAAGTCGACAAGCAAATCACCATTTTCATTCCGTGACCCGAAGCCATTTTTTCCCATCACGCATTCCAATCCGTAATTGTCTGAACCGACTTGGACATTAAGGTCTCCCATAACGACTATGATGTCGGCTCTCGGAACACTACTGTAAACCGAGTTAAGATGAGTGTAGAACGCGGTTTTGTCTTCCTCTGTCGCTCCATTTGTGGGGGCGTAGCACTGAATAATTGTGACGTTACGGATTTTTGAACGAAACCTTGCAGTCATTAATCTCGCAGAAATGGGCGCCCAGGAGATAAAACTACGCCACGCTTCTTCGTTCAACATAATTCCGACACAATGCAGTCTTTGGCCGCCCTCTCTTTCATCTTCCCCGGAATACAGCATTCTCGTCTGTCCAGTGTCTGATCTGTATTCAGCTCTACCTCTCCTCTTAGTTTCGCTTATGCCCAGGATACTGATCTTTAGGCGAAGCATTTCACGCTCAACTTGCTCGTATCTACCATCGCTGTACAAGGATCGAACGTTCCATGCTCCGATTTTCGTACGTATGCGGTAGCCAAAAGTAACATTTGCGCTTCTTGAAAGATTTCTTCTATTTGTTAACGATTCATTTATTATTATGGCGTCTTGATTGACGCTAGTACATGAAAGATGCCGCACCCCCAAATCCGATGTGCAGTTTACTGCAACCGAAGCTGCAGAAGGATTTTCCATAAAAAGATTACCTCTTAGGGACTCATTTCCATTTGTTGTCATAGTTCATGTATTTGCATATATCCTTCCACCATGGTGTTTTCCGAGATATGATTAATAACATACATAAGCTCAGATTTGACAGGCACACCCGCCTTTTGTATGGTCAAACACATAACTGCTCGAGGCCGCCCACTATGGGAAAACAGACGCCTTTTGTAGCCGCCCAATATGGGTTACAGACGCTACGTGCTGCTGCCGTTGGCCTTTACCAAAAAAAGCTCTCCGCCACCAGACTATCATGCCGTTGACCGCTGCCTGCAGTTCATCCGTCTTAAGGGTGCTTTTAACCATCCCAAGGACAAGTTTGTGCCCTGACCAGCAACGCTGGGTTGTCTGCTTATCCCGGCATCCATTCGGTCCCCCTGCACGTTAGCGTTACCCGCCCTCTATCACGCGGAGGTGTGAATAGGGATTTTCCTATCATTGAGCCTAGGGCCATATGGCGTCCTAGCACTCTCAAGTAGTTTTAGAGAGAGGAATTTAAGTAGTGTATTGAAAATACTTATACAAAACTCAGTGCACATCGCAATTTGCATCAAAATTTATAGAGAACTGATAGCGGCAAAAATGCCGAAAAATGCGCAGGTACGGAAGATAAAGTATGAGCTTTTTTGATCACTTGCCTATTTTTCAACAACATGTAGAATTTTGTATCTATAGTTTTTTTCGTTTACTCTTATATATACCTACTCTAAATATTGGCATATTTAAATATATTTCTTTCCTTAATTTGAAATTGAGTTGCTTGGTTTCGATTTGTTTGGAATGGCCGCGAATAAGTTTAGCTATAACTTTAAAACGGCTGGATTTACGATACGATAAAGCATGTCGATCCTTTTTTTGCTGAGCGTTCAAATGTACACATGTATTTAGTTTAATTACGTGTTATTAAAAATTCCAAATACAAACACGTGTTTTCTCTCATACAAATCGTATGGAAAACCGAAATCTGCGATGAGGCATGTCTAAACATGATTTTTAAGAGCTCAAATTTTCCAAGGCGTCTTTTTCGCTTAACTGGAACTTTTGAGCCTATTTGCGAGAAAAGTGAAAAAAAAAAAACATTTTGAAACAGTCTTTTCCTCTTATACATATGTATGTACTGTAAAACCCGGATAAATGCCTCCCAATAAATGCCCCGTTTTAAGAGGTACTTATGGGGGCTGGGCAGTTATAAGAACTCGTTAAGTGCTCAAAAGCACTTATCTCTTGTCGACGGAAAAAAATATGATTAACTGGCTAAATCATTTATTAAATTTGAAAAACATGACTTAAGAAAGCGCATTGCCGCTATGAATTTACTTTATTAGTAGCTTAGAATGTATGAACTTATCAAAAGCAGTAATTTTAGAACTGATTTCAATGGGCTAGGTTCTTTATAGAACTATTTTCAGGTAAAATTAAAACAAAGTAAGCAAAGTAAGATGCAATTAAGCGGGGAAGGTAGTTGAGCGAACGGTACTAATTAGAAATATGAAAAATTCTTCAAAATTCTGGTTCTCAAGATAGAGATGCACTCATTTAGGGGGGTTTGGCACTTATGCGGGGGGTACTTATTCTTCAAAATTCTGGGTTTCAAGATGTAGATGCACTTATGGGGGTTAGACACTTATCTGGGGTTTACTGTATATAGTCCACAAAACAAAAACTATAATTCTCTTATGGTTTCTGATTTTCTTCTCCTTATTCGTTTTTTTTTTTTATAGTATAATCTGTTCTACCAATTATAATAATAACCTACATAGTTCTTTTTTTAGTTCACTTTTGAAATTTAATATAAAAGAGTTTGGTGCAAGTGGACATTAGTCGGCTTTTGTTAAGAGTCTTAAAACCTGTCATCCAATTTCACGCAAGGAAACAAAAACACGTTTTGAATTATGTATTTATTTGTTTTGTGTATTATTAAATAGTAAGTTTTCCTAACAACTTTAATACCTATGAACTTCATTACTATTTTAAATTTGTTTCAGGTTAAATTTTTCTTACGTAATGAAACAAACAATATATAAACATACATATACTTAATTATATCACGTATAAAAAACTTTTTTTAGCTTAATTTATTTTTCAAATACATTCATATTTTTCTTTCCTTATTCCTTACGAAATTGTTTTTCTGGTGGAAGCTACCAACTGCTATATATTATTTAATGAAAAACCAATTTCAGTCTCTGTTTTTAATCAATATTATTTATTCAATATTCGCCAATATTCTGAGTGAAATTGGCTTTTCATGAAATAGTTTTTCGTTTGTTCCTTGTTGATATTAGTTGAAATACAAATTTTAGTAGGTACATATAACAAAAACTTTTATATTAATGGCAAAAATTAAAGGCCATGTATTTTTGATGCTTGATTTAAATGTATCAGTTTTCTAATTGGAAAGTGATACGTTTTATGATGCAATTCTAGTTCTACAATTACTTCTTAAGAATTTCTTACATACATTTTAATGGTTTAGCTTTGTAACATAATATAATGTGTACCTACATGTATACGTATATTTATGTATGTAATATTTAATTATGTTTAGTATACATAATGATTTAATAGGGAAGTTGATAAGGTATGTGCCTTACAATATCTAGTTTTTAGACTGTTGTCATTAAATAATTTTTGTTTCACAACAAAAAATGTATCGGATGATATCAAAAAAATTTCAATATTATGAAATATTAACAAAATATGAACCATATATGTATTTTAGTAAAATGTGTAGGTATACGAGTATGAAAGGTTTTGGTCATTTGCAAACGTGCTTGGTTTTAAAAACACCACGGACATTCATTTTAATTCGGTGTAAATATATGTAGCTATAAATGTTTTATGTAAAGTTTTATTATAAAACCGTGTAAATAATGTGTATAAAAAAGCTTATGGCTATTCAAACTAGAAACATACATAGATATATCAATCTAAGAAGCACTTTAATTTTTATAAAGATTGAATATTTGTTCTAAGCTATTTTCTATGATCTCTAATGCTATTAATTATAATAGTAGAAGATTCCGATCCCGCCATAGGACGACCTGCCACCTACCCTCATAGAGGAACCAGATGAGCGGTATACAGTTTTGAAGGTAGCGTCTAAAAAAAACAATTTGGGCATGGGTTCCCTGTCGAAATGTGGTCAAGGCATAGGGTTACCAAGCAATTATTCTCAATTTGTGGGGTTTTTCAACTATCTGCCCTAGCTTAGATGGTAAGCCCCCAATAAATAATTACTTTGCAACCCTATGCCTTGGCCACATTCTGACAGGCAACACATGCCCAAATAGTTTTTTTAGACGCTACCTACAAAACTGTATATACCGCTCATCTGGTACCTTAATGAGGGTAGGTCGTCCCATGACAGGATCCTAGACTATTATGTTCAATAACTAAATTTTTATTTTTACTTTGGGAATAGTTTATTTTAATGTGAAGATATTAGGCCTGTTTTGTTGCGCTCCTTATCGTGAACATTAACTTTTCACATATGATCTTCAGTAACTACCTATATGGCTAAGCACTTTCTTAAGGACTATTCATCACAATAAAGTGACCAAAGACACACGAATTACCGTTTATTCATTAATTTTGACATTTCTTTCGTTTGGATTTTTTTGAATTTCTCGCGAATTACCATTGAGAGTTCCTTTGACATGAGCTGGGAACTGCTAATGCGAATAAATTTGTTAGGGCAATTCCAAGCGCAAATACCAACAAATCCTTGTGCAAAGTGAATAAACGATCCTATCTACAATTTTAAAAAGAAAACATGAACTTATGAACTAAAATTAGTTTAAATTGTTAAATTTAACATTTTTATATTTTCTACGTGACCAAAGAGATATTTTCTGCGAACTGTCAGCTTTTTTTTCGCAATCCACCACATCATGACGCATTCCACAGATCCGCGAATGAAAAATTAGCACCAATTTAACCTCAAATTTGTTTTAGTACTCATTTTACTGGTTTATTTTGTATGACAGTTTAAAATAATATGAATGAAACAAAAAAGACCGTGGACAATAGGGTGTGTCATTTCAACTCTGGAATTTTCACATCTAGTTGCATTACATATAAAAATAAAATTCTTTATTTGGAGTTTTCATTTAAGTTATTGGTTTTGGCTCGCTAAATGAGCTTGAAAAGAAAACCAAAAAAGTTTGTTTACTATAATCGAGACATTTTAAAACATAGTAAAGTATGCTGTATAATTTTTGAAAAAAAAAGTAGGCGAGTTCAGGAAAATGAGATCTTAGAGCTCTCAGGAATCTCAGTCTCTTGAAGTGGATTCTTCAGAAATGTTGCTGTCAAATAACTGAGGAAAGAAGAAAGAAAATATTGGATTCGCTTCCTCACTTTTTGACGCTGAGCCGTCGGATATCTCATTTTCCTGATCACGCCTACTGGCACTAAGGATTTCGCCTTGAGAAGAAAAAATATTTAGAGAGTTCTAAATGGACTTCAAAGGGCGGGAAATAGTACTGGAATTTTTTGGAAAAATATTTTCGTGATGTATAGATAGCATACACTCAAATATGGCGAAAAACGTTTCTAATGTCTTTTTGGATATGAATATTGGGAAAAAACAGTGTTTCTCATATAAAAATAAACACTGTATAAAAAAAAAATAAATTATAAGGACATTTAAAACACAACCAGCTTCTGTACACTTCAACTCTTGCTCTCATGACGTCACTGAAATGACCATGAATCAATATATACGTACTTTTCCGGTTATTTCTGGGTTACTTGATCAAAAACCATTGATGTTGTAAGACGAAAACATTGTTTTTCAATTTTTTGAATTTTCTACTCCCCGTATCTTTCTTAACCTTGCTTCTACCGAAAATATGAACTAGACCTTTTTTGTAGGAAATTTATTATTCTTTCATTTTGTAGTGTACACTTTTCCGCTCAAACGCTTAGTTTTCAAAATATTCCTGAAATATTACAAAAGGGGACCTTTAACCCCTCCTCCTGGGTATAGCTCGTGGCCCTGGGCTGGGACTTTTAGTATGTTATACCTGGGGGTCAACCCTACCACATTAAATAATAACCCAGAGAGCATGATTTATTGCATTTATTTTATAACTTTGATTCTTCGTTGACTGGACTATATTTTTAACACAAACCCCACTATTCGATCATGCTCCTCAATACTGTCTGTTGCTATAGCTAAATCGTCGATATAAATACTAAGACTGGGGGGGGGGGGGGGGGCAAAATGTTGTTAGGCAAAGTGTTGTTGGGCAAAATGTTGTTCATTGATTTTTTGAAAAATCTCTGGGGCCGTTTTGAGGCCTAAAGGAAGTTTCATATACCTATGTACCAAGAGGAGTGCTAAATGTGCATAGATTTTTTGACTGTTCATCTAGTTCAATTTGGAAAAATCCGTCATTTACCTATATCAAAAACCGAAAAAGCTTTTTGTTTGCGAATTGGGCCTTACAAGTATTTTGGATCCAATCAAATTCTAAGTTTATGGGGTTTTTCCACAATTACAATGTTTGAAATCCATTCACTCGATCCTTCACAGCGCTCAATAATACCTATTTAACATAACCTTTCTAGTTCTTTTTTCACTGGATCTTTTGATGACAAAGGAATATGCCTCGCTGGCTTAGCTACAGGTATTGTATTTTCCTTTACATCAATATGAAAATTTTTGTACCAACAACACAGACCAGTAAACATTTTTACATACTTTTTTAGTAGCTTTGATTTCGAACTCACATCTTTTAATTCGCTTTTATTCACCTCACAAATTTTTTTTGTAAATTCTAAATTAATGGAAGTTTCTAGTCCCAACAATGGAACTCTATCGTCTTCTACTACGAAAAATTCTATTATTACTTTTTTATTACCGACCTCGCATTCCAGTTCAACTGTACCTAACGTTTTAATTTCAGTCCCGTTGTGAGTTAAAAGTTTGGAGGCATTTCGAGAAACAATATTGTATCCTGTAAATCTTTTATATACTTATATTTAGCTGGCAATATGTTGACCATCACCCCCGTGTCCAATTTAAAAGTAACCTCTTTGTTTTTAATTTTAATGGTTTCTAGTCACGGGCTAGTTACTCTTATCAATGTGAAAGTCTTCGCTCACCTCATTATTATCAACATTGACTTCATTAACCGATTTTGTTTTACAAACAGTGGCAAAGTGATCGAGTCTATTACACCTTGTGCATCTTTGGCAATAAGCTGGGCAAGATGACATGTGTTCTTCCAAACCGCATGCAATCGATTTGGCTAACATTAGTTGTTGATCTATAATTAAAAATATTTTTTTTTTTAAATTGCTTATTAGATGAACTCGATTTATTCTAATCATTAAGGTTAGGTCTATTTTCGTATTTCACTGCGTCTACTGGAGCTGCTTCAACTTTGTTGCTCATCTGGTCCATTTTCTAAGTTGTGGCTTCAGCGGATCGTGCCATTCAATTGATTTTGCTAACGAAAGGTCTTCGGTTTCGAGAAAACGTTTTTGCAGGTTCTTAGCGTTGACTCCAAGAACTATCCTATCTCTCACCATTCTGTCAGCATCCATGAAATCACAATTGCAAACTAATTTCTTGATATCCATCAAAAAGATATCAAATGTTTCGTTTTGACCTTGGTTCCTCGTGTGAAAAACAAAACTTACATACACATGGTTTGTTCTACCCGTACAAATTTTTTTGAATGCATCCACAACAGGTTTAAGCTTTGTTCGCTCCCAAGCATCAAGTTTCAGTACATTTTGAAAGATGTGGCTTCCTCACCAGCCGCATTTAAGAATACAGCGACTTAAACAACATCACCTTTTTCTCTACTTCAATAGCAGTTGCAAATATTGTAGAATGTAGAAAGTTTCTGAGGTCAAAATAGCCTGAGCTCAGCTTAAGCTCATTAATTTTTTTATGAAGTCCATAATAAATAAAAGATATTATTTTGAATAACTTAAAAACACTTATTTTATTTATTTATTTACTTAAATGCATTTCGGAAGCAATGCTTCTATCGTCATTTATATACTCTAAGATATACATATAACATCGGACTCTTTTCATTCATTTGAACATAAAATACCAATGACGAAAGAAAGAGAATACATTGAAATACAAAAGATCAAAGATATAGCTAAGATAAATGGATATACAGAACAATTAATAGATAATATGACGATTGCACATAGAAGAAAAAAACTTAAGAAATTATACAACTTTAGATTTAATCAGAACTGAACAAGATGAACAAAAGAAATGGTCAAAATTCAATTTTTATCCAGAAATTACATAATAATTAAGACCAATTTTTAGTAGATTTAAAGCAATCTAAGTGTTTGATATCTCGAAGTAGGTTGCACATTAACTCCATGATTGGTGTTATAACCGGACACTGTATTATAGAATGACCAATCATGAAAAGATTCAAGGAACATTTTGCCCATGTAAAATATAATGAAACTGAAAAATCGAGTGTAGCACAACACATGCTGGATAATAACCATAATTTTAGCTTACACAATTTGAAATTAATTCGGAATGTAAATAATCCTTATGCATTAGATGCTTATGAATCTCTTTACACTGTTAAAAATAGAAATAATTTAATGAATAGTGACAATGGGCCATTAAGAGATCCAGTTTTCAAAAAAATTTGTAATAGATCCTAAATTCACTATAAATTTGTTTGTGTAGTTTGTTTTTGTTTTTGAATTGAGTTATTTGTATTTTATATCAGTCAAAAATTTTGTTTGTATTATTATTTATAAAAAACTTACTGGCGATGAAAGCATTGCTTCCAAAATGCATTTAAGTAAATAAATAAATAAAATAAGTGTTTTTTAGTTATTCAAAATAATATCTTTTATTTTTTTCATGAAAAAATACGTTGGATATCTCCAAAATCAAATCAAGTCCATATTCTCATAAGTACATAATACTGCAAGCACGTTTTTTGGAGGGCGGCCTCGGCCACGTGGTAGCTTTATTTTTTGGTCAGCTTTAGCTTTGCCCATGCAACAAGAGTTTTTCTTCGCGCGCTGAAAGTCTGATGTTGAGATTGGAACTTTACAAATAGTTATTTTAATTTATTTTTTAGGTGAATTTTAATAAATTAGCACTTTTAAAATTTGTACTAATATTTATTTTTTTATAAATATACGTTGTATATATTTTTCGACCAATGGGTCTCAAAAATCGACTGCGCCATGTAAAAAGTAGACGAACTATTTAATATGAGTCCTTATTAACAACTGTTCTACATAATTAGGAACACATGTGCTATATATTTCGCTGGCTGAATACTTAAAGGTTGTATGTCATAGAAACTACCAAAAATGAGTTTTATACATCAAAATTTTCATAATTATAGCGGCTTTCATCAGATAGGATCAAAAACAAATTTTTAAAAATGCCTGTCAACGCTACAGGCAAAAAAGAGATATCGAAATTCCACAAATATTAAATGCTATAAGGTTTTATGTTCAACTAGAACCTTTTACGAAGTTTTTGTAATTTTTAGAATCATTCAACGCAATTTAAATTACATAGGACATAGAACTAAATTGCACCAAATCGCTCTACATGGAACCTTTTTGCATTGAATACCTTTAGAACATTTCTGTTTCTATCAAAAGCAAGATCACATTAAACAATAATCACAAAGTACAAAAAAAAGAAATAAAGCCGAAAAATAGGAAATACAGTCGAATTCAACTGAGAAATAAAGTCGAACACTATTTTCGGTAGAATTCAACCTTACTACCCAAAATTGGTAAGAAGGAAAAACGCAAAATTTTACCTTATTTCCCAACTTTTGAAAAATAAGGCCGATTCTGCCTTATTTCCTTCTACCTTATTTCACGGCACAGTGGCATAATGCTAAGTGCATTTTAACGAAGTGCCGAAGGTCTGGGTTCGACTCCCAGCGCTAAACACCTAAAAAACAGAAATGTTTGTATCGAGGTACTGCCTCTTCCGAGAAACTGGCAAATCCTCCAAGAGTATACTTTTCATGAAAAAGTGCTTCTTATCTAGCGGTTCGGAATCGGCAAAAAATTGTAGGTCCCCTCTATTCCTGCATACAACATTCACACAAGAATGGTTGAGAGTTGTAAGTTACTAGGCCCTGGTTCTCCACGAGCTGTTGCGCCACTAAATTTATATAACGATTAAACCAGTTATGTTTATCGGATCGTGAAAACCTTTATGTGTCTATATAAAAAAGTAACTTAGGCCTTTAAAACTAAATACATAATTCATTGAAGCATTAAAATTATTTTAACAAATCAATTTGTACTCAAAGTATTTTTTCACATAATTAAATTAATTTATTTAATACATACATATGTCATATTTTATGAAATTAAGATTCATCCTTGGTATGATAGCTTAATTTAAATCTAGGATCAAATAAATTTTTTTTACAATATCTATTTAATACATAAAGATGTATATTATATGAAATTAAGTTTCATCCTTGGTATGATAGCTTAATTTAAATCTAAGGTCAACAAAATTTTGTTTGCAATATTTGTTTCAAGGGTATACATTTTTGGTGAAGCGTACTAATATTGTGTTGAAAAAATATCCAATTAAGGGTATATATTTTTCTACCTACATATATCACTTAAGATCATATAACTAGCTTATTAGTATAACAACATTTAAGGCTAAGTGAAAATATCAAAAGCCGTTATATTGTTATCTATTCGATGATAAGATAATTAACGATTAAGTAACCAGTTGTTACGCGCGTCTGCGCTTTGATTGGATTCTGTTATTTCTTACTTTAAAAACGAAAAAATCAATTAGGAATCAATTGCATTCAAACTTGCATACCTTACATACATGTTAGAGATATTGGCGCAAAATTCTTAACATTTAAAACCAGCTCTAAATCACTCTTAAAATGGCAGTCTGCTCTAAATAATTGTTTAGAGCGAGAGTCAGCTGTCAGCTCTTTTTCATTTTAAACGACATAACGTCGGCTAAGAGTGCAAAGCGGCTAACTCCACATTCTTTTTGTCATTATAGACCACTTCAAAAATGGCTTAAAAATACAATAATCTATCAAATCTTTTAAATTTCATGAATTTAGCAAAAGCGAGTGCTGAAAAATAATTTATGTAATTCTGGTTTTATTCAAATAATACGAACACTTTTGTTTAAATAATTTTTTATAAAAGATGCGAAATAGGAGTTAACTGCTTTTCACTCTAAGCCGACGATAAAGTATACTTTAACACTTAAGCACTCGTCTAACTTTAAAAGCACCAAAACCCTTATTTATCTCATAAAAAGTATACTTTATCCATAGAGAAAAGTTAATTCACGAAAAAGAGTAACCTAAAGGAATATGTTTTAATAGTTTTTTTTAGACTTTTGAAGATTTTTTACTGTACACCTAATAAGCAAAAACATATAAAATGTGGATGAATCCAAGTAAGGGATCTGCAATTTTGCAATAATGTAACCGTGAAACACACATACACTGTACTTACAACTCAACTTAATTGAAACAATTCCCAAGGGAGTACAAAAATGATATTTTTTTTTTAAATAAATGATATAATTGTTGTCTTCATGTACAATATAACTATAATAATATTTTAACAATCTAATGGCACTTTCACTATATATTTTACAAAATTTACCCTCTCCAGCGAGAAATTATTTTTTTTGTGCTCATTTTAAATTTGATTCTGTTGTGTAGCTGTGTCTCTTTCTTCAACTGTCAGATTTGGACTTGTTCAACCCAAATTTTCTTACGTTACGTTGCGGAGTTCACTCTAGTTAGAAGAGTTGTTTAATGCGTTTAAAATTATGAAATAGTTAGACGAAGCAAAACGACTACGTTAACTAGAGCCGGTTCTATTCCTTAAAGGGGCAATGTTAAAATTTTGCGTCATTGGCCCTGAGTAATAGATCCGAATTTAACTAAAGTCGACTTTAAAAAAAACATCCGTAGAAATAAAACACAAATTTTACTTCTAAAGATCATTTTAAACTTAGCGTGAAGTGCTTCTAAGCATTTAATGGTGAAATTAGTATTTAATTTCTACGCATTTCTTTGTTAAAGTAAATCTATTACTCGGGGCCATTGTTTTTATCAACTTAAATTAGGTTTGTGTGCTTTAAGCAGAAAATTTAACAAATTAATAACTTAATAACGATCCAAAAAATTTCTGGTTTGACAAAAGATTAGTCGTCAAAAATGACACCAGCACCAATGAAACCAAGGCAGAAAATTCAGAGGCACCTGCACCAGCCATTGTTGCAGTAACTGCTTCCTTGACTTGTGGCAGCTCAGATGGACTGGGCATCAATGGTACACTTTCATTGCTGACTTTCAAAATCGTTTGCATTCTTATTTTTTGTGGTGCAATTTCACAGTAGTAGTTTCCGTCAAAGGATTCAGTAGCGTTATTGATAATCAAACTGAAATTCTGTTTTGCCACATCGTATGCATTGTCCAAGACATTCAAGTTATTGGTGATTGTATTTCCTTCTTTGAACCATAGAATCACATTGGTATCTGAAAAATTAATAAAGCTTTAGCCAAATCATTCATAAATCTTTAGGAATTATTACCTCCCAAATTCCTTACAGGACATTCAAGGGTTATGTTGCCACCAGGTTTTACCGTTTTTCGTACAATTTTACTATCAAAATATGGTAACATTGTTGATTTAGGACTAGAAGCTGTGGATTTGACATGATCTGCTGGCAAATTTCGGTCTTCATATTCGTAGTCATCAGTTTGATCATTTTGAATGGTTTCTTCATTATCATTTGTTGGAGAACGTTCTTCTGGGGCTGGCTTGGAATACGCTGAAATCAAAAGAAAAACTCCCTTAAATTTTCTCTCAATTGAATAATAACTTTTTTTTTCAGAATAATGAAAAACGATAAATTAAAAGTATGTACAACATTAACAATGTTACCCCTATATTAGATATCTATTAATAATTTTTCATCACATTTATTTATTTGTATGCCTACCAAATTGCAAGATAACTAACTTATTAATGTAACATAACTTTTTTTTCTTGATTTTCTTAACATGCTTTTTTGCGTCAATTTTTGACACATTTTTGCTTAGGGGGCGGTCTAGAAACTTCAAATTTTTACAGCACATACATAATGTTGATTTTAATTTTAGATTTTTCAAAATACCGTTAAACAGAGATATTTGCATTTTACAGTAAGTTTAAAAAACACATCATATGTCTGGAGTTTATGAATATATAATTTTTGTTTTTTTTTTAGTTAAGAAGTTTAATCTATACAAGCTTCACAAATCGAGTTGAAAATCGAAAAATATATCACCCATTTTACTGTCTTTTAAGGGTAATAACCAAAAATAATAATAATAAAAGATTATAACGGTTGATTTTTCGTGAAAATTTTGTCTTTTCAAAACTTAGGTATTTGCATTCTACAGTTAGTTTGAAAACAGCTCATAACTCTGGAATGCAGTAGCGTTTGCAGGGGGAGGGGGGTAAATGGATTAAAGCCCCCCCGGGCTATATGTACAAAAGGCCCCGGGGCTATATGGACCCAATCCCTTTGTAACGAAGCGTTACAACTCCTACAGTACCTTTATTATTACATCATACACTCCTATCATTTTGTGCATACATCGTATGACACCCGCCTTTAGTTAATTCATTCATATCATGAAGAAAATTAAAAATCATGAAAACACGTATAAATTTGAATTTCATTTCTTTCAATTCACATTAGCTTGCTCCAGCAAATGTTATATGGTGAAGTAAGAAAAATGATAAAATCGTCTTTTCTTCTCGTCCAGTGGTGGATACCAATTAAGTGTAGAGAGAATTAAAGATCGGGCCGTAACACAGACCTTCTATAAGGCGTTTCGGTGACAGATAGGCATTGCTAACGCAGAGCCCAATCTAACTTTTTTTATAAAATATTTTTGCTAGTTTAGAAAAACCATTTAGGTAGGGCAAACAGTATAGGCATATATACATATATAGGTATATAGTTTAAGTTATAAGGGATTTCCATAAGAAGTTCCGACCGTTTCTTTCCTCTGAGCTACTCTTCAAGAAGCTCATTGGACAAGGTTCTCCTTCGAGAGTTCCGCCCGTTTCTTTCCCTGGGTTTTGTGCCAGGGACAACCGTTTTGTTCCTTTGGACTCCTCTTCAAGCAGTTCACTGGACAAGGTTCTCCTTCGAGGGTTCCGACCGTTTCTTTCCCTGGGTTGTGTGCCAGGGACAACCGTTTTGTTCCTTTGGGCTACTCCTCTAGAAGCTCACTGGACAAGGTTCTCCTAAGAGAGTTCCGACCGCTTTGTTCCTCATTTGCCGAGGACATAGGGTTTCCGATAAGAATTCCCGACCCCGTTTTGTTCCTCTGAGTTCCTCTTCAAGAAGCTCATTGGACAAGGTTCTCCTTCGAGAGTTCCGCCCGTTTCTTTCCCTGGGTTTTGTGCCAGGGACACCCGTTTTGTTCCTTTGGACTCCTCTTCAAGAAGTTCACTGGACAAGGTTCTCCTTCGAGAGTTCCGACCGTTTCTTTCCCTGGGTTGTGTGCCAGGGACAATCGTTTTGTTCCTTTGGGCTACTCTTCTAGAAGCTCATTGGACAAGGTTCTCCTAAGAGGGTTCCGACCGCTTTGTTCCTTATTTGCCGAGGACATAGGGTTTCTGATAAGGATTCCCGACCCCGTTTTGTTCCTCTGAGCTCCTCTTCAAGAAGCTCATTGGACAAGGTTCTCCTTTGAGAGTTCCGCCCGTTTCTTTCCCTGGGTTTTGTGTCAGGGACAACCGTTTTGTTCCTTTGGACTCCTCTTCAAGTAGTTCACTGGACAAGGTTCTCCTTTGAGGGTTCCGACCGTTTCTTTCCCTGGGTTGTGTGCCAGGGACAATCGTTTTGTTCCTTTGGGCTACTCCTCTAGAAGCTCATTGGACAAGGTTCTCCTAAGAGGGTTCCGACCGCTTTGTTCCTTATTTGCTGAGGACATAGGGTTTCCGATAAGGATTCCCGACCGTTTCGTTCCTTCGAGTCCCTCTTCAAGGGTCTAGCTGGACAAGGTTCTCCTTTGAGGGTTCCGACCGTTTTGTTCCCTAGGTTTCGTGCTAGGGACATATTATATGAAATACTCTGCTAGTTATTTTTAGGACCAGAAAAACATTGTAAAATATATGAAGTACCGTGTTATTTATTGTAAGAAACTAAAATTATAATTTATATGAAATAACTTGTTAGTTCCTGATTTTGATAAACTTTAAATAAAAGAATATTGTTGTAAATAACTTAATACCGAAATTAAAGCCGTTTTATTCGGAGATTAGATCCTCCTAACCTAGGGTGTCCATAACGCGTTTGAAAAAAAAGAGGACATTTTCTAGACTTCAAACTTCTACTGTTAATCCCCCCCTCGGTCACCACACCATCATCAAAATAATTGATAAATATGACCAAAAGTTTACTTTAAATTTATTTTATAAATATATATATTTATACAAGTATATTGTATATAGGAACACAAGAAGCAGCAGTTTAAATAGGTAGTTTATTTTAACATCTTTTTTAAGAAAAGATATCTGTGATATAAATCTGTACCTATATTTTATAAATACTTTTTTGCACTTCAAAGTTCAAACTAATTAAACTAAAATACATAAACACCTAATTGAATTCAAAATACCGCAGAATTTAAGTTAAATGTTGGCAAAATATGCATTAATTTTCTTCCTCATCCGAAGAGTCATACTTTTGGGAGCTCCGAATTTGATTAAAAAGGTTTCGTAAAACTTTTGACAGCTAAAATCTTTTAAGTTATAGGCACAATGACAATCCTACTCTTAACGATTTCGTTCTTTTGTCCATTGCGAACCCATCAACGAAATACATTCCACGTTCTTATTTTGCACAGGAAAACAAAAAAGGATTGGTACATTTTAAGAGCTCATTATATACTCTAGATTTGCATTTGCAGGCCTACTTTTGAACAGGTATTTTGTTTTTAAAATTTTCATTTTATTTAGAAAGAAACTTTTTTAAATAGCAAAATTGGTCAAACAACTTTGAGTAATCCAGTTAAAATTCTTAAGAAATTCGGCAGTCGATACTTTTGTCTAGGTCTTCCCATACTTATTTTTTTTTTTTCTAAATTCATCCATCAATCCTGAGTAGGAAGGTTCTTACGTCAGTGTATTAATCAGTGAATATCAAATAAAGAGGCCAATCCTCAGCTGTCAATTTTATTTGCATACAAGCTGAAGCGAACAGCTGATGTATTAGATTTGCAAAGGAAGTGAAAAACAGTGACAAAACGCACACATAGAATCAACTCCTCATTCAGCACAGGTCTTATTGTTGTTGCAATTCACATCTATTCTTCGACACAATAGGGTGAAACGTACGAAGGATTGGCTTCTTTATTTGATATTCTCTGGTATTAATGCTTATTTTATATTTTAGGGGACAATATAAAAGAACATTAATGAAGAGTGTGTTAAATTAATATTTTGGTCACTTAGGAAAAAAAAAAAAGATAAAAAAGAGTACAAAATAAAAAAGAGTAAAAAAAAAATAATTTGATGAAAAAAGAAAGAATAAGAAAGATCAGAGTCTTTAAAGAGAACATGTTCTCTTTAAAAGAGATGTTCTGGAAACCCTATCCTAACCCCAAGTTTCGTTGCTTCTTGGGAAAGAATCCTGGACACCGCCGAGCTTACCTCAGCTGCAAAGTAAAAGCACCACACCTTCCCACAGGTGATTTAAAAAAAATCCAAGGGAAAGGGGGGGGGGGGCGCTATATGGACTTAAGCCCCCCATCGCAGTTGATTCTTTAAAAAATTATTTGAAATATTCAAATTCACCAGACGACACAAGGAATGATAAAAAATGAATTCGGGGCTTTCAAAAAAAAAAATATTCAAAATCGGAGCGGATTTCTCGGGTTCTAAAATAATAAACATTTTTAATCTTTCTTTCTTCCATTCTAATGGAATTCAGTTATTCATTAGCATTCATGTCAGGAGATTGAAATATAATAATAATAGTATAAATATAATGGAGTGCTTTATATGTAAGAAGACATTAGAAAGTGGTGAAATTTCCACTGTTAAGGAAAGGGGCATAAAAAGAATGTTATCGGTAAGTGTCGAAAGAGATGAGAAAGAGCACACTTTAAAAGGATTGCATTCAGTTAAAATTCATTCAGCTTGCTGGCGTATTTATACAAACGAGAAATTGGTTTTTGCTGCCTGTCGTAGAAACATGTCTGCTTCAGAGCCGTCACCCTCGACATTATCAGAAGAACCGTTTAAGACCAAACTTATTCCAAAATTGCGGATTAGGGTGTGTGTAGTAACATCGAGCAGGTACTATACGAGAAACAGTTTTTAAAAAATTTTCGAATAGAGATGATGATTTTGCGCTGGAAGTACTTGGACGATTAAATGATGTTCCCTATTTGGTAAAAGTTGAGGCACGATATCACATTCATTGTTGTAATACTTTTTATAAAAACCTTCTGAAAATGGAAAAGGGCGACCGTTTTCTAACGAAGTTGATAAGACAATGAACGATATTTTTGAGTTTATTGAAAATAAGTCTGATGAATGTCAATTTACAATTTCGTACCTTATAAAGCAAATTAAAAGTGATTACAAGCCCCATATATCTACCGTTAAAGAGCACTTACTGTCGAAATATTTGAACTGTATAGTACTTTTTGAATCGAAATAAATTGCGTCCATTGTTGGCTTCAAGAATGTGACTGGTAGCAAAATAATTCAAGGTTCATTGAAAAGACTAGAAATATAGCTTTCATTTCACACCAATATCATTTTCTTACGTATCCTAGATCGGAAGATACAAAAAGCTAAAAATGCTCTATTTGCAATTGCCAAGCTCAAGCTCAAATATCTCAGATCTCCCATGACAGATTTTTCAAATATTTCACTCATATAACAAGCTCAACATAAGCTTTCATTTGATACCAAATTCATTAGTCTTCACTCTAAATAAGCAATTCCCTTTTCGATGATGAACTCCTTGCAGGGCTGTCGCTGTATTGATTTAATGACTGAACTCGTTTTAAACATGGACTACATGATATTCTTTCAATTTTTGTGTATTTAGCTGTATTTACTAAAAGGTATCCGCACATCATCATAATTTTAATTTTAAAAATGTGAGTGGGTCCCAATATGAACCGGGAAGACATTTTCTTATTTTTGAATTCATTGAAGTGCTATTGGATATCCCAAGACAACTGGGATAAGATCGAACTTCGCAAATCGTTGAAAATCCAAATAAATTCCGAAGC
Source organism: Dasysyrphus tricinctus (assembly GCA_963921185.1). Lineage (NCBI taxonomy): Eukaryota > Metazoa > Arthropoda > Insecta > Diptera > Syrphidae > Dasysyrphus > Dasysyrphus tricinctus. Next base: position 141,403,931 of record OY992531.1, read on the forward strand.
AGATGTTCAACGAAAGGCTGACTTGCGAAGAGAGTACCGCATTGAAACCGCTGCCCGAAGAGGAGATATTCGAGAATTGTTCCAAATAGCTAAAGATATTATCGGGAAAAAAAGCAACACGAATCATCCTGTAATGGATGTGGATGGCACACTTTTGGTATCAATTGAGGATCAGCTTCGTAGATGGAAGGACCATTTTTGTGCCCTGCTAAATGAGGATTCAGTTGAGCAGAGTGCTGAAGTGCCCCAACTAAACGAGATGCGCAGGTCCTATAGGGGTATTGACATCGAACCCCCGTCAGAATCGGAAATCCTTACATCAATAAATCTCCTCAAAAACAACAAGGCAGCTGGACTGGACGGAATACCAGCTGAATTCCTGAAAGCCTATCCCGCAACAGCAGCTAGTATTTTACATCCGTTGATACAAAGCATTTGGGAAAACGAAAGCTATCCCAGGGACTGGAAGGATGGTGTGATTGTTAAGTTGCCAAAGAAAGGTGACTTAAAGAATTGCAACAATTGGCGTAGTATCACCGTTTTGTCCGTTTTCCCAAAACTAATGGCAACCATCATTCTCGAGCGAATAAACGATAGAATCGAGTCTACCTACACTCAAGAGGCATCAAGCTGGCTTCCACAGTGGTCGAACGTGTGTCGACCATATCAACACCCTGCGTATCGTCCTCGAGCAGTCGATGGAATTTCAATCACCGCTTTACCTCATGTTCGTGGATTTTGAGAAGGCCTTTGATCGAGTTAACCGAAAATGTATATGGAGATCGTTGGTACAGCTGAGCGACAGGGCATTCAATGGAGGCTCAGTCATTTAGACTATGCCGATGACATATGTCTACAGGCAAATAACATCAGTGGGCTGAACGGGATGTGCCAAACACTGCAAGTGAAGGGAGAGTCGAGTGGTCTAAGAATAAACAGCAAAAAGACAAAAATAATGCTCACAGGCCGCTCCACACAGCAGAGTATTATTCTACAGGAGACGCCAGTTGAAGTAGTGAAACAGTTTAACTACCTTTGCAGTATTGTTTCTGCAAACGGTGGTACGGATCTGGATGTTGAAAGTAGAATAAATAAAGCCCTTCGGTACTCTGTTCCCAATTTGGAAATCCAGTCAAATCTCCTTACGCACTAAGTTGAGATTCTTCGAATCCAATGTCAAATCCGTGATGTTATATGCTTGTGAAACCTGGAAAGTCACGTCTATCATTTCGAAGAAATTGCAGGCTTTTGTGAATCGCTGTCTTCGCCACATCCTAAAGATTCGCTGGCCACAAATAATATCAAATGAGGAATTGTGGCGCAGGACAAGTCAAGAGCGGCTGGACTTCGACATAAGAAAGCGTAAATGGCGTTGGATTGGTCACACACTGAGGAAACCAAACGATGAAATTGCAAAGTAGTCCTTTGAATGGAATCTTCAGGGTGCACGGCGGGTTGGAAGACCAAGAACAACATAGAAATCAACTGTCTTAGCGGAAGCAGAATCCCAGAGAAAGACATGGCCACAGCTAAAGTACCTTGCAGCAGACCAGGAAGGATGGAGACGTTTTGTTGACGCCCTATGCCCCAGTCGGGGTTACAGGACACGATGATGAACACTTAAGAATATAAACAAAAATTTTACCTTTATGCACAAAAAAACACAAAATGTTAAAAAAATGGCTCCTACGATTAAGATATAAATATTTCCATGCTTAAAAACTTAAATGGTCTACCAGTATTTATACAAAATCATTTTTTATCAGGCACTTTGAAACAAAACCACCCATAGAACTTTTTTTTTATTTTTCATTTTCTCACTAATGACTGAACGAATTTCAATTAAATTTTGTATTCGAAAACCTCCAAAAAGTAAAAATAATATTGCATATCAACAATTTCAAAAAGTATTTTATGAATTTAAAACCCAAAATCAAACATTTTATTGAAAATTCGAATGTTATTTCAAAATCTGGTTGATTTTTTTTTTGAAATTTAATTTTATCTACATATTAATAAATACCTTAAATTAGCATGTCCAAATATTTTCTTGAGTTTTTAAAAACTGTAGTTATAGGTACATTTATATGCATGAGTAAGTATACATAAGTAGTATGTACATTAGGGTGGTCGTTATAATGTTTTTTTTTGGGTTTTAATATTTGGATGGGCCTAAATCAGCTCTAAATGAAAAAAAAAATTCTCTAATTTTTTCAGATTTTAATTTTCATGCCCTATAGTCGCTGTAGCAGTAAATTAAATTTCCCCTTTTTTTGGAAATGCACGTAGAATCTGCCGACAAATTTAGAGCATGTAGATGAAAAGTAGACAAGAAAAAAATCCTACCAGAAGGGGGTAATATCTCACTGTGCTTGGACGGGAGGGGCGCAATTTAATAAAATAATTGCATAAAATAGAAAAAAATAATTAAAAAACAACGGCAACACTCGCAGTAATGTTTTGTAGCTTTTTGGTTCATTTTAATAGTTGATTATAAAATAAAATTCTTTGAATGAACAATTTCAGCAAAATCTGTTTTCGAACCAATAATTAAAAAAAATAATAATTTTTCTTCAAAATGTTGAGTTTGAAACAATTTTTTGGCAAAACTGATCATCAAAAAAACTTAATTTAAAAAAAACCGTAAGAATGGATTTCTGGCTTTCCAAAAAGCTACAAAACATTACTGTTAGTATTGCCGTTGTTTTTTAATTAAAGAAAATATTAAGAAGATTTTTTACTAGGTTAAAATTGAAATAAAATAAATTTTATGAAGCATCTTCGGGACATAGCCTGTTTGAGGTTAAGTTTGACTTCACTCAGAAAAGAACTTTTAACTTCTTCCAGAAATGAGCTTCGTCCGACTCGATCCTGCTCAGTAAGTTGCTTCGACAACAAAAAATTAAGTGGATACTTTCATTCATGTTTATTTAGAAAAGGTACCTTTTTAGTTTAATATCTTCACATAGAATATTCGAAAACCAAACAAAAATAAAGGAAACTGCCGTGAAAATCCCATTTTATTCCAATACGACTTCATATATATTGTCTAAAAAAGTTTAATAAATTGTTTTAAGTTAATATACATCTGCCTACCTACTTCATTTGATTGAGAAACCATTTTGCTTTTTTTTTAAACTGTTTAGCTGATATTAATAATATCTTTTCATGAAAAAGCTTACAAAAAGTTAAGGTAATGCAAGTATAAATACTTTTTGGATTTTCAAAAAGAAATTCCTTTTAATTTTTTTTTGTTGAAAACTCAATATTTAGAAAACAACTAGGGAGGTTTTTGAAACTAAGTACTTAATGGTTTCTTAACACTTAAGAATATAAAGGGTCCGCCAAATAACTTTTTTTTTTTGAAAATGCTACTACTACATGGAGTGTAGCTTCGGCTGTGTGGCACGTAGCGCCATCCTGTTGAAACCAAATGGTGCCAATATCTTCCTCTTCAATTTTTGTGAACAAAAATTCGTTCAACATTGCCCGATAACGATCGCCATTACCCGTGTTTTGTTGGAAAATCTATCAATAGTATAGTAGGATTTTACACGAATAACAAAAACAGTATGAGTACTACCGATAAAAGTTAAAGTAGAATCTTACTACGGATGGGTTTTTGACATTTATACGAGTCTCGAATGGATCTTATGTGATTTCGTTCTCAAATGTTGGTACGATTGATATTGCATTTGTATCTCGATGGCTGTGTTCGTTGAGTAGTTGTGCATTTGGAATCATGTGTTTTCCATTGGGGAAAAAAATCAATCTGTTACTGTTGATATTATTCAGTTTTGTTAATGAAAATGAACAAACTGGGCTTATTTTGCAAGAGAAAACAATAGAAAAGATAATTAAGTTTTGCTATGTGTCCACCAAAGGTTTATCTCAGTTTAGATTAAATAAATCTTTTTGGTGTTTCCACCGCACAAGAAGATTTAAAAATGATTAAGTTTGACAGCACTTTCTAAAATGCAAATGGTGTTTCTATGTTTCTTATGAAGTGCAAGTGAGATAGTTTGATTCGTGTTAAACAATGAAGAACTGAATAGTTCAGCACCATATAAGAATATGCTACCTACTCCATGTGCAATTTTTTTTTTTTTAATTTGATTACAACAAAACTATATTTTTTGTACACAAACATGCAAATAAACAGACCATAATGCATTATCTGTAAAACCAACTCCTCCACACAGGTTTTTCTTCACAAATTTTGACTCGACTCCGATCCCCGACCGGAATCGAGTCGAATCAAGCTCATTTCAACTCGATTCAGGTATACAAAGAATTGAGGCGAGCTTCATGCTCGCTTCAACACCTCATGTTAATGTAGTAGTCTACCAACAAACCCCCTTCTTGAAGTTTTTATTTTATGTCAAATTGTTTGGTTAAAACTTTGAAATCGACCGCCAGATTTCCAGATGTTTTCTTACCATATCTTCTTGAAAATTGTCCATTTTATTAGTTTTAGTTAGTTTTTTTTGCTGAAGTTAATTTTAACTTTTGATTTTCACAAAACTTTCTTCTATTTGTGCTTTTTTTTATTATTATTCTGACAGGTCTTCTTTCAGTTGTACCAATTTTTAAATACAAAAATCTGGCTACTGCCGATGCGTTTTCTTGGGAATTTTCTACTATACTATTTATAGAATGCCAAAAAAACACGGGTATTGACTGTAACGGCCACTCGAAGAAAAATGGCCCAATTATGCCTCTGGACCAAAATCTGCACCAAACAGTGACTCGTTTTGGGTGTATCGGCTTTTCAATAGCGTGCGGGTTTTCTGTGCCCCAAATGCGACAATTTTGCTTGTTCACATACCCGCCAAGATCAAAATGAGCTTCATCTGAAAAGATGATTTTTTAAATTTTACTTTTATGCAAAAAAAAACACAAATGTTAAAAAAATGTTTCCTACGATTAAGATATAAATATTTCCATGCTTAAAAACTTAAACGGTCCACCTGTATTTATACAAAAACATTTTTTATCAGGCACTTTGAAACAAAACCACCCATACAACTTTTTTTTAATTTTTCATTTTCTCACTATCATTATCGGCTGAACGAATTTCAATTAAATTTTGTATTCGAAAACCTCCAAAAAGTAAAAATAATATTGCATATCAACACTTTCAAAAAGTATTTTATGAATTTAAAAACCAAAATCAAAATATTTTTTGAAAATTCGAATGTTATTTCAAAATAGGGTTGATTTTTTTTATTTAATTTTATCTACATATTAATAAATACCTAAAATTTGCATTCCCAAATATTTTCTTGAGAGGTTTAAATTATTTTGTTCTTTATTGACCGCAAGTTTTCGATAATTAATAAACACACGAACAATTTTGTATAATAATTAATGTATTTATTAAAAATAATTATCTAATGCATTTCGAGCTCATAATTGTGTGCTCATCTTCAGCGAGCGCTTAGTAGACACTAAATTAGAAAAATATCAAAGAGATAAAACAAGGTACAAAAATGAAAGAGAGTAAGTATAACAATTACAAGAATAACAATTGATCTCATTTGAGTAAAAGTTTAAATCAATACATACTAAGTTTACAGTATGAAACACAAGAACAAATAAGAAAAGAGAAAAATTGAGAAAAATAACAATAACAAAATATTTATGTATGTAAAATAGAGTTTAACGTTTAACTTGAGTTTTTAAAAATTGTAGTTATAGGTATATATAAATGTATGAGTAGGTATACATAAGTGGTATGTACATACATACATATGTGTATGTAGGGTCGACGACAGGAACACTAGGGCTGGCCCCGATACCAGAAAAGTCTCGGTATCGTTTGGTATCGGTATCGGAAACCGAAACGATACCGAGACCAAACCATCTTCAAAACACCCAAAACGATACCGAGACCATACCGAACCTCAAGTACCGAAATTTACCGAAACTCGAACCTCAAGTACCGAAATTTACCGAAACTCTCGGTGGTATCGTTTGGTGTCGGCAGAAAAAATGGATTTTTGAATATTATTATTAAATAATAATTTTTGTTCTTGGTTTCTCGAAAAAGGCTCTAAGTATATGCATGATATTCTCAAAGTTACTTATTTTTAGCTAGAGGAAGGCTAAGGAAGCGATTTTTGTAAAATGCTCCCACTGCCACGCCTATTTTTAATTATATCTTGGTTTCTCGGGAACGGCTTATACGATTAGGATGAAATTTTCACCATTGTAGCAAACGGCTTGTAAGCGATTTGGAAGAAATGTTAGGAGTTAGTTCTTATTAACAAGGTAAATATTTAAAAAGACACTTAAGTAAAATCCCATTGTTAACCAGGCACTTACAAATTACTATATACCTCATAAAATTACTAATTTTAATCTTTATCATATTTCTAATTTTTCTTTATGGCAAATGATATTCGAGGATTGTCCAATTATGATAATAAAAGGAGTATTTTGCTAGTAAAAACGATGCAAGTTTTTCTCTTCTTCAGCAGAAGAAAAACATTTTCAGATTTCAGTACAATTGGTTTATCGTTACTTTTGTTCCTAAAAATTTGAAACTTATTTGAAGAATTAAAAAAAAGTTGACAGAAAATTCATCTTGCTGTTTTGATAATTGTAGACGAAAACGCAGGCATACCTACAGACAGAATTGCGTGATCCCCAGATGATCCGCAGATTTTCATCAAAATATCGAGTTCGGCTTTCAGACTAACGCATACCTACATAACTTACCATAAAAGCACCTACTATCGCAATTTATAAAAAAATAATCAAAGGCACAAAACTATTTCTAATTCAAAATTAGCTTGTTTTTGTTTATAAAAAAAATCATGACAGCCAGAAATTCAAACATAATGTTACTCTTGCAGATTCGTCGTTTATGGGCTCCTTAATTTGTGTCTTAGCGAAAACAGAATCCCAGAGAAAGACGTGGCCACAGCTAAAATACCTTGCAGCAGACCGTGAATGATGGAGACGTTTTTTTTGAAGCCCTATGCCCCAGCCGGGGTTACAGGGTAAGATGATGATGATGATTCCAAACCTCCATTCCTTTATATTTCCGAATCTATCGAATACAGAAAACAGCTTTCTAGTCCCCCCCTCCCCCCTGGTTAGAAAATAACCAAAACCGTGTTCAGTCCTTATACTAAGATGGCGGAAACCCTGCAAAGGGTTGATGGTCGAAAACTTGGATTTGAGCTTTCTTTGTTTAAAGTATCTACTCTAACGATGACAAGAAACAAATGTCTTCCCCAAAATTCCCATAGAAGTAAAATGTCTTCCCAATATTCCCATAGAAGTTTTGAATAAATATATTGGATTAAGAGCCTTTTTAAGGTTTTGCACCTACCCACGGGAAAATAAATATAAAAAACAAAAAGTCATAATATTTAAAATGAACATTTTTCAAGTCATAAATCTTTTATACCTACTAGCTATTCGGAAAGACTTTCGGAGAAACCAAACACACCAATATGAAGGCGGACTATCTTCCTTTAGTTTCTACGAATGTCTTTCCGTTGAGTAAGAAAATTACCTTGAACTATTGCATTATAGATTGGAGCAAGGTATATACATATGTGTTTTCCTATTTAAATATAAGAAGAGGCTTCTATTTTTTGTATGCAAACAAAACAATAATACAAAAAATACAAAGGAGAACTACAACCCAAACATTGTGAAACAAAAGGGTCTTTTTTTTGGTGGTGCTAGAGGTCCCTTACTGGAAGGTAAAATTTAGACTCAAAGTGATAAATTAGATTAAATAAAACCGATTTGCTTTAAACTGCTAAGTGAAGTTGTTTTTTTACTCTACCTGCTTATCTTTAGCCATTTATTTGGCTCAGAAAAAATAAAAAAACATTGATAAGAATCACATTGCATACAGAAAGATTGAACGTAGCCCTGCATATGAGCTACCTAGGTAGGTATATCTTTATATATTTAGCGGGCAAGTAAGATGGTGTGGTGCACCTATGCACCTGTGAAAATGCGAGAAAAAACATGTTTTCAAACCAGAAACGGATGTGCGTTACGGCAATTTTTTTATTTTTTGTTGTAGCTTATTATTTATATACTAGTTGGTTGTAACGCGCCTAAGGCGCCCGGCCCGTTAAAAATGAATGGATATATTGATATCAAACGTTTACGCGCCTGAGGCGCCCGTTAAAAATGAATGAATATATTGATATCAAACGCTTTTATTCAATGCACGAAATATTTAATACAAAATAAATTCTTTTAATATCTACTGGCTGGTATCTGGAGCAGGCGCGGATCCAGGATTTCGTTCAGGGGGGGGCAATTTTCATGAGTTTCCACAATCTTGATGAAGTCTACAGAAAATTGGAGTATCACTCTCCACACCTGGTCAAACAAAGCGATGTGGGTTTGAAATTTGAAGAACGCAATTACTTCTTCCATAATTGCTATACGGGTGTCTCGAACAGCGGTTACTTTGGAACTTTGTGAAATGAAGCACTTTGTGGCTGTAGCATGGTGTGTTTGCAGCGTTTTTGAAATCTCTCTGGATCTGTGTAACACCACCTCAAATTTCGGAAAGCATAATGGCACATCGGTATGTTCTTATTCCCACTCATGACTTTCTAGTTTGAGTGAAAGTTTTAGCCTCCTCTTTAGCTGTGACAAGATAATTGGGCAATGGCTTTGCAGGTAATGGCCGTTTTCGAAACAATCATCTGCGTCAAAACGCATTTGCAGAATGTTCTCAAATGTCGTTTTGTTCGAAAATTCAAATACAAGTTTTCTGCATAAGCATTGTGTTCGATAAGACAGTTTGCAAAAGTCACATATTAGAAAACAATATCTGCGTTGCAATTCTGCAGTAAAAATTGAGCTGACGACAAAAATAGACTTTGTGTTTGCACAAAAGCAATATTCACGTCAAAAAATAACAATCATTTAACATACGAACTGACGTTGGCCGATTTCGAAAAGGTCAAATCAAAGTCAATAAGATCATCAAATGATCGTCATTTTTTGAAGCAGATTACAATCGTAATATGCAATTGTCCTGCTTGCACAAAATTGGTTTAATTAACGTCATTCAACTTGCAAAAGCATATTCCTTTTGTATGCTTCGTTTGCTCGATCTTGCTCAGGGGGGGGGGGGCAATTGCACCCATTGCCCTCCCCCTGTATCCGCGCATGATCTGGAGGTATTTCCGCAACTTTATGTATTAAAAATTGCAAAAATAAAGAGAAGGTCCTACGCTTTCACATAAAAAAAGTATCCTTCCATAAAGTGGCAACCTCAAAACCCAAAGGTGCATCTGCTCCACACCTATCCTTTAAGACATAAACCATATGCTACCGAAAAGTGACAGCAATTACATTGTTTAACTAGAAGGTGTGTCTGCTCAACACCCATTTTTTAAGACATGAAACTTTATTTTCCCAAAGCGCATTTGGTGTCTGAAGGTGTTTCTACAATTTTTTCATGTTCAAAACATCAAAAAACTAAAACTTTGGCATCAAAAAAATTATGTTCCCGCAAAGTGGCAACATTTACATTCTCCCCTAAGCTGCATCTGCTCAACACCTATCTTCTCAGACCTTGTTTTCTCAACGCTTTTGGTATTTGAGTGCGTCTCTTTCAACACCTATCTTTTCAAACATCAACACCTATCTTCTTCAATATTAAGGGTTATTTTCCCAACACGCGTTTGGCATCGGGAGGCGTTTCCGTTACAAAAATGTAGGGGTACGTTGATATAAAAAAAAGCATTTTCCCGAAAAGTGGCAACACCGAGATCTTACATGTAGGTGCGTTTACTCAACATCTATCATTCAAACATTTATCTTCTAAAGGCGCGTCCACATTGTGTCGAATCGTGTAGATCAAAATCGTTGATCAACAGTGTTGAGTAAGTGTAGACGTGCTGATCGACAAAGCCATTCAACATTTGTTGACCCGAACGTAACCCGATTCAAATGGATAGCAATCGACAAAGTTGTTCAACAAATTCCATTTTATTAAAAACATTTGTAGGGTTTTAATTTCATGAACATAATTTATTGGTTTTGTGCGTTATAAATCACATTTTTACTAGATGAAAATTGCAATATTTGTTGTGAATAAGTATTTAATGTTAATAATATCGTTTTAACTTAATTGTTCACAAGAAAAAATAAAAAAAAGTTGGGTACCACCAAGATTCGAACCCTGAACCCTTCGGTTGCATATTGACGCATCGATCAGAAAATTCCAAACCACACAAATGTTTGGTACGAAAGTTTTTCACGTACAGACTAGCATGTTGATCAACAATGTTAACCAACAATGTTGATCGGCATAGTGTGGACCGTCCTTAAGACATCACGTTTGACATCTGAAAGAGTTTCCGTAACACTACCTATCTTTTAAGACAACAACTGTCATTTTCCCAACACGCGGTTGGTATCTTGAGGCGTTTTCGTTTTTTCAAGTTCAAAATATTAATAACTATGTACCATATATAAGAGTCTACGAAAAAAGATATAAAATTCTACTTGTTGTTGTAAAGAGGCAAGGGACCAAAAAAACATATGCATGTTGCAGTGACATTTTTATAAGTACTTTCAATCAGTGGCGTAGCGTGGGTTTTTGCCGCCCGGGGCGGTGTCTAATTTTGCCGCCCCCAAAATGTATTCAAAACAAACAAATTCAAAACAAACAAAAAATACAAATTTCATATATACAGGGTGTCCCGTAATGAGTGGACAATACTGCAACTGGTGATAGCAGGCCTTATGACTGCTCAGAAAAAAAATATAAAAAAAATATTTTTCTTGTGGTCTCCATGGTATAATTTATTTTCGAAAAATGTTAAAAAATTCGGGGTCTCCTAAAATACCTAATTACAACGGCCACCTATAAATGATTCTTATTATTTTTGTATTTTTATAATATTCTTGAATAACCGTTCTAAATGATGGGTAGTAAATTTTAACACCAGCTGTTGCATTTTTTGTGTTATAATTTTTTAAAATTATTTTTTTATTCAAAAATAATTCAATATTTTTTTTCACCAAAGTTTGAAAAATCATAAAGGGAAAAAAATGTATGAGAACATAGGTGGCAAATTTGATAAAAATTGGCCTGTTTAATGTACTTTCCAAAATGGTATAACACATGTTTGTGTCTACAACCATAACCAACAAAATGGCATTTGATCTACTATAGTAGTTTTTTAACATTTTATCAGATGAAATTAAGTTACTAAATTAAGTAGACACTACGACGACGAATGAATGACTAATATTGTTTTTTTTAATTTTTATTGCATTTAAAAATAACCGTTCTTAAATAAAGGCAGTAACATTTAACACTAGTTGCTGGATTTTTTTTTAAATAATTTTTTTAATTAATTTTTTAATAAAAAAATGATTAAATATTTATTTTCATCAAAGTTTGTAAGTTAATAAAAAAGACAAAAAACTGAAAACTTTCGCGGCAAATAATGTTAAAAAAAATCTCCTTTTAATGTATTTTCCCAAAAATGGTAAATCACAAGCTTTTATCTACAGCAATAACACATTAAATTGGCTTTTTATCTACTAGAGAAGATTTTTAACACTTTCTCAAATCAAAATTGACTTGTAATAAAATAGGCATTAAAATGCCTAAAAAAGTATTATTTGCAAATATTGTCAATTCTCTGTCATTACATAACGTATAACGTTGTTATACTGGTTTCGTCAACTAAACGAATTTTTGAATTTGATTAAATTAATACTGATTAAGAATATCACAGTATACGCCACTGGAGTATGCAAATATGCATTTAATATACGGGGAATGCAGAGGAAGCGCTAACGCAGCTGCAGCACTCTATAGAGAGTGATATCCAAATGCGCGACATCCTGACTATCGAGTGTTCATCAGAGTCACCAATGTTTTTCAGAAGGGCGAATGCCTGGTAATGGACTGGGCAGCACTAGCGGAGGACGTTTACCGCGAGAAGAAATTGATGGTATTGTGAAAATAAATTCGCGCCAATATGCTCGTTTTATTGAGAAGTCCTTCATTAGAAGATGCAGAGCCTGTATCACAGTGAATGGGGGACAGATTGAACACTTGATATAAATTTATTTAAAAATACAAATAAATCATAATTTTAATACTGTTGTTTTTATTTATCGCATTTCCCATACCTAAATCAAAACCTTTTTGAAAGTGCATACTATTATTTTAGGTATTGAATTTAGCAGACATAATAGTGACTCTGGTATATCTATTGACTTTTCCTTACAACTCAATTTTTGCAGTCATCAAACTTTGATGAAAATAAATATTTAATCATTTTTTTATTAAAAATTAATTAAAAAAATTATTAAAAAAAAAATCCAGCAACTAGTGTTAAATGTTACTGCCTTTACTAAGAACGGTTATTTTTAAATGCAATTAAAATTAAAAAAACAATATTAGTCATTCAATTGTCGTCGTAGTGTTTACTTAATTTAGTAACTTAATTTCATCTGATAAAATGTTAAAAAACTACTATAGTAGATCAAATGCCAATTTTGTTGGTTATGGTTGTAGACACAAACATGTGTTATACCATTTTGGAAAGTACATTAAACAGGCCAATTTTTATCAAATTTGCCATCTATGTTCTCATACATTTTTTTCCCTTTATGATTTTTCAAACTTTGGTGAAAAAAAATATTGAATTATTTTTGAATAAAAAAATAATTTTAAAAAATTATAACACAAAAAATGCAACAGCTGGTGTTAAAATTTACTACCCATCATTTAGAACGGTTATTCAAGGATATTATAAAAATACAAAAATAATAAGAATCATTTATAGGTGGCCGTTGTAATTAGGTATTTTAGGAGACCCCGAATTTTTTAACATTTTTCGAAAATAAATTATACCATGGAGACCACAAGAAAAATATTTTTTTTATATTTTTTTTCTGAGCAGTCATAAGGCCTGCTATCACCAGTTGCAGTATTATCCACTCATTACGGGAAACCCTGTATACATAGACATAAAAATGCTTCAAAACTTTTCATTCAAAGTTAAATTTATTATTGTCACATATGTATACGAGAACATATCATTATTTTTTAATGTCAGTCAGAAAAAACATTATTATAACACATTTTTTTAAGTAAAGATACATACATAGATGGTTGAAAACAAAATTTAATTTTTATATCATAACAGTGTTGGTGAAATAGTCGAACACAGAAAAGTGGTGGAAAAGTATAAATTATGTAATTTTGGATACAGTTTGTATATAACTTGAACGAAAGCCTTTACAATTTAGTTAGGAAAATATAAGTATCATTTTTAGCCATTAAAATAAAAGTCATCTTGATTCAAAACAAAGTAGGTAATTATTCTTTTTTTATATGGTGGCTTTTCAAAAATGGCAAAATGTGGTGAAAAGCGAGGCGCACATCCCTAGTTCTCAAAGAATAAAAATAAGAATAGAATAAACGAACAAAAAATTCTTCTAGTGTAATTTGCCAGGAAAGTCATAACCATAACTCATAACTAGTCAAATAACAAATACCTACACATAATTACATTATTGTTATAAAACTATTGGTATTTCGTTTTGGTGTCAAATTTTTGACTAGCTAGTGCACACATTTTAAAATAAATAAAAATAAAATGTTTGAAGTGCTGTGTCGGCAAATTGCACTCGAAAACTCTTACTTCGAGGACGTCTAACAAAGAAATGATAAATGACCCATAAACAAACATTTTTATAGGTATCAGGAAAAGAAGATAGCTTCATGATAATAAACTTTTTCTTTATTCAAAAAAATTAAACATTTAAAAAATCAAACACTTTGAGAATCAGAATTTTAATTAGACTTACGTGGATGTATACCACAGTACACATATTAAAGGTAATATCATAAGAGTTTTGATTTTTGTTTCTTCTTATCAAAATTTGTGTGAAATGTCAATATTTGTTGTTGTTTTTACGTGTATTTAAGTCATCACATTCCCAGCCATTTTTATTTCTGACATTTTCAATTTTAATTTGTTGTTGTTTTTACGTGTGTTTTCTTCCTCACGTTCGCAGCCATTTTTTATTTCCGACTGACAACCTGCGCAGTATAATACCTTAGATTTGTGTACTGTGGATGTATATGATGTGTGTATAATAGCATAAGAACTTTAAAAAAAAATTTCAAACTTTTCACATGAACAATTTCCGATTACTACATTTCGAGTAGGTAGGTATGTTTACAGAAAAGCAAAGTTCGAACGAAGTTTTTTCCCGTTATTTTATTTTGGTAAGACGGCATAATGTTTCAGAATGTAAAAGGAAGAGCAGTCTACTCGTTTTTGTTTGTTTTTTTTTCTCCGCCTTTCACGTATACCTACTATTTTCTCGCTTCATCTCACAATCTGAAAAGTGCTATCATTGTATATCCACTCTATAGTATTCTCATGAAACACGATTTTGTAGGTTGACATTTGGTCGGTCAAAATGTTTAAGCGTGAAACGTAATAGTAAAATTTCTTTTTTATGGAACTTTAAATATCAATCCTATAAAAAGTATTTTAACAATTAAGTTTGGCTATAGTTTATTCTGGTCCGGGTTCCGATTGGTTCCGATCACATCATACATACTTGCCGGAAGGCTCCAAAGTTTTTTGCATGATATAAATGTTGAACTTGAGTTCAAGTTGTTGTTGCTGCATTCAAATATTCAATATTATTCTTTCTATTGTTTAAATGAATTTGATAATAATTTTTGGTTGGTGACATGATTTTTGATTTCAATGCCGCCCCGGATATATTTTGGGAAGGGCAAAATTAATTAATCATGCTTATTACGGAATTTACAATGGAAGCGGAGCGGAAGCAAGGTGGTTTAGCACATTGCGTCGGTATTACAATTGAACGGATAACGATCGGGAGATTCACTTATTGAAATCTGATGCAAAGCATTACTGATCGAGTAGCTTCCCGCCTGGATTGCGAATTCGATAATAGAAATGAATAATTTTCTAAGAGCGCCGAAATTTCACAGTAAAATATTATTATTAAATAAAAAATAAATAAAATTGCCACCAAATTTGCCGCCCCCCAGTAAGTGCCGCCCGGGGCGGGCCACCCCCCGCCCCACCCACGCTACGCCACTGCTTTCAATAATTTCAATTTCAATTACATGTCTTCTCCGTTACCAAAAAGTGACAGAAGTTGGTATAAATAGTGATGGTGAGACTTGCAAAGGGGTCATTGTGGATTTTTTTTTATAGATTTTAATATCATTTCTAGCTTAAACTGTCTTAAACAGGGTAACAGAGAGGACAAAATTGTACTTTTTTCTTCCAAATTCTGACTACTGTTAGGGACTTTTTTTTGTAAAGCCTGGAATTTATTTAATCAAGTTGATCAAGGTAATTAAAATAAAATGCACGACTGGGTCGCACGTACTTGCTCTTATGTTCAAGACACTGCGAGTTTAAGAAAATTGTATATACAAACATGGAAATTATGAGAGAAAAATGTAGAGAAGCATGAAATACGACACTTAAATTAGCTAAAACAACTCTTTTGACAGTTTGAGGTGAAAAAAAGAATGCCATCTTAATTCGTGATGGAATATGATTGTATGGGAAAAAACATTTTAAAATCGTTGGAGCTGTTTTTTTTAAATTAATTTTTTATATATAAAATTCTTAAAACATTTTTAAGAACAAATTTTGTTATGCAGATTTAAACTATATATTTATGTGTATATAAAAATAAAATTTGAAAAAAAATTGTCAACCCGTTTATGAGATATCGAATTTTCAAAAAAAAAAAATTGAAACTTTTTTTAAAAATCCAAAAACTTTTTTTTTGAAAATTTTGATATGCAATATTATTTAATCTTATCTGAAATTTGTATATAAAAAAATTCATTTAAATCCGTTGAGCCAATAACGAGAAAACTCAAAATAAAAAAATACGTTCTATGACAGGTACTACTAATAGTTGCTATGTGTAAAATTTTATAATTTTTGATGGTAGATCGTACTAATTTTAGTATATGAAAAAAGTTTAATCAAAATCGTAGGAGTCGTTTTCAAGCAAAAAAATATTTTCCTTTGCGGTTTTTTCACTTTTGTATGGAAGGTACCGTTATTTTTTCATAAATGTAAAATTTTTTCTAAAAATATTTTAGAAAGTACTACAAAAGTCTTAAATATCGAGTTTCAAAAAAATCTATGATGCCGTTTTCGAAATATTTGATTTTCCAAAAAAAACTTTGAAATATTATTTAAAAATCCAAAAAATATTTTTTCAAAAATGTTGGTACACAAAACTATTAACATTTCTTGGAAGCTTCTGTATAAAAAAAATAATTGAAATCGGTCATACCATTTTGAAGAAAATCAAAAATTAAAAAAATGGTTCCTTGGGAGGTACCATTAATAACCATTTTTGAAAAATGGTTTTCCACCCAAAGAAAGCCTTTACTAAAATAAATTTATTGATTTTTTTTTAAGAAAAGTTGTCGAGCCGTTTTTGATAAAAATACGATTATGTAAATTTGCCAAAAAAAAATGTATGACAGAGGTACCGTTATTTTTGATCAGAATCACCAAAAACCACTAAGTACCTAGTTTGAAGAAAATCGATCAAGCCGTTTAGGCTGTAGACGAACAGACAGACAGACAGACAGAATTTTGCCACCCACTTTTTTGGTGCTCTCTATCATCGTAATATCATGTTTGATTGTTATCTCAAATTTTTTTTTTTGCACGAATCCAAAACTTGCCTTATAGTACCTATAATCGCAAGTAAAAATAATGCGTAAAATTACATTGAAATCGGTAAACTTCAACATGTCATAATGTGGCCCAACTTCACCTACCTACTCTACCACTAGCCTCGCCGCCTCACACCTAAAACTGGAAAAAATAAACCATTCGAAAAAATTCCCATCACACAATTCTTTGATGTCATCCACATCCATAACTTCCAATTTAAAATAAAAATAAAAATGGGAAAGTTAAAACTATTGAAATAAAGAATTTAATTTTTCCCTTGATCTTTAATTTTGTGGATCAGAAGATTGCTTTCCTCAATCCTCATGCCATTAAAAGTTACTTAAAATAATTGTGATGTAGCTTATGATATGAATGACGCAGAATTTCTAGTTGTTGTAGGTAGTATTTTTTTTTTTTTAGGTTAAATGACCCAATTACTAAATGTCTGTTTATCATTTCAAAATATTTGGCAGACGTCATTATTGGACCAATGACATCATGCAGTTTAAAAAAATTAGGAAACTTTAGTGTGTTGGACGTTTTAAGGTCAATGATTTTATTTTTAAGTAGGTTGGTTAGGTACCTAGAACTGTTGAGATGTGTAATATTCGGAAATGTATGTTTAAGTGCGAGTGATTAATACCACATACCTATAAATAATAATCAATCATTTTTACTGGCTAATGTAAATATTATGTAATGTTTATTTAAGAACTCAAATTATCATAAAAATATTAAAATATCAATATCCATTTGATAATTTGATATTGATATGATTTTTAACATACCAAAATGTTAATTTAACATTAAAAATAATAAACCGATATTTTTAAATATCAAATTGATATGAGGAATTTGGGGAGAGTACGATTACTAAGGCGACAAAGTTCAATGACAGATTTGAGTAGACAGTTATTAACAAGCATTTTTTTTACTATGAGAGGGGGTCTGTCTCACCCCATTTAGGCGAGAAGGGCTATTTTCAAAAAAAAAAAATACTTTAAATGGAAACTAATAGTAAGAAATAACGGTAGTACTTACAATTGGGTATTGCACATTTTTTTAAAGCTAAAAGTTGGTTCTATCATCTTGTTTTTAAATCAACTGATTTACATGAATATTTTTTGCATAACTTTTTTTTTTTTTTTATAATATACGCGCACTAAAGGGGTTGTGACTACCCTTAAAATGATTTAACACAGTGCGAGCGTTAGGAAAATAGGGAAGGATTAGAAAGGAGATACCGATGCACATTAGTTTTGAAGTTCTGAATATCAAAATGGAGGGGAAAAATAGAGCCGGGTAAAGCATTCCACATTCGTGTTGTTCGGCTGAAAAAAGAATCTCTGTACTTTACAGTACGTCCGAAATTGGGCTCAAGAGTAAACTGATGCGCATTCCTGGAAGTGCGAGTATTACGGTGGAATTGTTTTAGGGGAGGAATGCAACTGGCTATTTCACAAGAACACTGTTTATAAAAATAGCGATAGAATAAGGAGAGACATGAAACATTACGACGGTGTTCAAGAGATGCGAATGTTTCCGTTATATTACAGTCACCTATCATTTTAAGAGCTCTTTTTTGGATTCTATCTAAAAGGCTTAAATGAGTTATTGGAGCAACTGCCCAAATATGAGAATTATATTCAAGCTTTGGACGAATGAAAGCTTTGTAGATTACAGCCAGATTAGAAGGGGAGAAAAATTTCTTGCATCTTCGAAGAAAACCTAAACACTTAGCAGCGTTTTTGGCGACATTGAATATGTGTTCATTCCACAGAAGGTGATCTGAGATGCACATACCCAGAACTGAAAGCTGTTCAGTTTCATCGATGCAAGTACCACCCATGGATAATGGCATAGGGGGTGGGTTCTGCTTTAGAGACAGCAAACAGCATTGTGTTTTTGAAGCATTAAATTCTACACGGTTTCTTATTCCCCACTGAACAATGCTGTCAAGATCAGAATTTAATGAGCTTATCATACGCTGCCGTTCAAGTTCCACATCCGAAGGACAAGGATGTGAATCAAGAAACGAATATGAAAAGCTGAGGGTGCTGTCATCAGCAAAACAGTTTAATGGATTAGAAGTTTCAGACAGGAGATCATTTATGAAAATGAGAAAGAGAGTCGGAGACAAAACGGAGCCCTGGGGCACACCAGCATTTATTTTATGAATATCAGACTTGAAACCATCCAGCACAACTTGTATTGAACGGTCCGAAAGGTAATTTCTAATCCAACGAAGAAGAGATTCATCAAAACCAAATGCACGCATTTTCGATAAGAGAGCTTGGTGCCAAACTCTATCAAACGCTTTTGAAATATCAAGTGCAACAATCTTACTTTCTCCAAAACGATGTAAAGATTTGTTCCACTGCTCGGTGAGATATACCATCAGATCACCAGTGGACCTATTGCTACGAAAGCCGTACTGCCGGTCATTAAGAAGCTTCCGTTCTTCAAGATATTTCTAAAGCTGGTAATTAATCAGCGTTTCCATGACCTTAGAAAGAAGGGACGTAAGTGCAATTGGTCGATAGTTGGAGGGAGACGAAGATTCACCTTTTTTAGGGACAGGCTGGACAAATGCTGTTTTCCATCCACTCGGAAAGAGACCAGTAGAGTAGGACAGATGGAAAAGCTTACGCAGTGGCTTTGCCAGCGTTGAAGAACACCTCTTCAGAACAATAGGAGGGATAATATCCGGGCCAGCGGATTTGTGTACATCAAGATCTTTTAGAACTCTAGCTACTGTACGAGTGCGAAAGAAGATTTGTCCCATAAAATCATTACCGCTCTCAAGTACAGGTGGAGTCATGACACTCTCTGGCAGCGTCGAATTAACAGCAAACTGTGCTGCAAGCAAATTGGCCTTTTCTAGTGAGCTGACAGCAGGAGTATCATTGAAGACGAGCGTTGGAACCGAAGACGAGGTAGAATTACGTACGTTTTTTACAAATGACCAGAAATTTTTACTACCTTTGGGACATTGTAGTATTTTTTGCCTTAATTTCTGATCATGCAAAAATTTGGTTCTTCGAATATGAACGTTACAGGTCTTTCGAGCTTGTTTGAACTTATTCCGGTTTTCCTCAGTGGGGTTGGCTTTGTATCTTCGGAAACTTACTTCTCTAACCCTGATAACCTCTTTACAGCTCGAATCGAACCATGAATTCTCTTTGGGTTTGATGGATTTTATCCTGTTCGGAATAAAATTTCTCATACCGTGAAAAATTAAATTTGTAATCATATCTGCGCTGGAGTCAACGTCACTACCGAGGAAGCATAGTGACCAGTTAAAGTTCCTGAAGAAATTATTGAGACCGTCCCAGTTGGCTTTCTCGTATTGCCAAACAGTTCTCATAGGCGTTATCTCTCTAACTGGATTGATTTGGCACGAGAAATTAGCAGATATGACACAATGGTCCGATGTGCCTAGAGGCGATAGTACACTAATAATGTATTTATCAGGGTCAGAGGTAAGAAACAAGTCTAAAGTGTTGGCGGATTGACCTGAAACGTCAGGGATACGAGTTGGCTCGTCAACAAGCTGAGTTAGTTGGTTTAACTCTGCAAAGACCTCAACATACCTTCCTTCGGGTGTTGACTGGCCAGAAAAGCGAAGCCACGAAGAATTGTGTACATTGAAATCGCCCGCAATGACGATTTCAGTGTGAGGATAATGGGCGACAATTCTTTGAATGGAGTCAGACAGAGAATCAAATTCGTTAAAAGTTGAATTTTTGTCCAAATTTGGGCTCCGATAAATGAAGCAGGTATGAATGATGCGCTTATTCACCGAGAATTTTAACCACACGAAGTTGAAATTTGTGTCTGAGCACAAACCATATTGTGATTGGAGTTGGTACGCAACATCATTTCTTATGTAGACGGCGAGACCATGATGGGAAAAGAATAATGGCACTAAGCTATACCCATATAGATTAAATTCTGAAAAATCAGAATTTTCCCCTATCTGAGTTTCACTTAGTGCCAAAACAGCTGGCCTGTTTTGTACAGTATAAACGTACACGGCACAGAAATTTTTTCTCAACCCACGAATGTTTGAAAAATCGACTCTAAACTTACCAGCCATTTGGAAATGCAAAACTAGATCAAAACCAATTCAGACAACTATCTAAATTAAATCTCTGATTTGAATCCCAATTTGAACTTTTCAATAACAATCTATCACTATGTTATGCCTTAGTGACAGAATTGTATCGATCCGCCCCTGGTTACCCAAAAAAGACAATTAACCATACATCTGAAATCGTTAGCCTAATCCCGCTACACTATGTGGAGAGCTTCATAGTCCACACACAATGGGTCATATGCAAAAAGATGAGTTCAAGCTGTTTTCTCACTTTTTTGAGAACTTTCTTAGCTTCGTATGCAAAAAAAAAGTTACTGACCGAGTTAGATCTCACGTGGTGAGTTCAATCTCACAGTGATGAGTTCGATCTCATTTTGAAAGCTCTTATGAGATAGAACTCGGTATGCTATGCAAAAAGGTGAGAAAACAGTTGATTCCGTGAGATCAATCTCACAAATTATTGAGCATGGGTTTTCTCTTACTCAGCTCATATACAACCGTCAAGATACCAGAATTTCAGCTTAATTTTGTTACAAATTAAGTTTATAAAAATTGGAGATTGGAAATTGGAGTGCTATGCATCTACCAACTCTTGTCAAAAAAAGGGAACAAGATATTTTTCAATTTTGTTTAGTGATTTTTGAAGAGCTGTATTTTGGTTGTAGGTGGCCGTATTGCGATGAAAGAAAAATCATTTTGCGGTTTCATGTTTCCTGTACAGAGGATTGTTGGCAAATATTTTTTTAAAGTATGTAGTTACCGTTATTGCTCAAATTTTCTATTCCTTGTTTTTTTTTATATTTGATCACTAATATTTCAGCAAATAGTGACAACATACAAAACTCAAACTCGAATGAGTGCCTCCTACGTAGCTATTCTAAAAAAAACTTTGGAAATTGTATAGGATTATGTTTTCACATTTTACCGTTAGAAAATAAGAGTAAAAATAAATTGAAAGCCCGTTCAATAAATTAACATCAAAACATAAAGGAGTATTTAATGTATATTAATATGAAAATCTGCAACACCATCAGGTAATAATTCGATACATATTTGCAAAGAGGTAAACAAATAACCAAGAGACAATCACAAAAGTTGTTTTTTTTGCGATTTTCTAAACGGCGAAAGAAAATCCATAAAATCCTCTAGGATTCCTTTAGAATATTCCAGTTTTTAGAACCGCCCTTCAATACTGTATTTTGTCACTATTTGCTTAAATACTAGTGACCAAAGACTAAGGTATCTCCTTCAGTTTAAGCCAGATATCTCAGGCAAAAGAAAATTGTACACCAACACAAAATAAAGTTAAGTGAAGCTGAAAAAACATGTTACATGACTTATACATTCAATTGACGCAAAAATTTAAATTCCAAAGAAATTCAAACCTTTAAGAAAATAAAAAATAGAAAATATTTGCCTTGCACAAAAAAATTATTTGCAAACAAAAGTAAAAACTAGAAAAATTAAGCAGTAGGTTGTTTTCTGTTTCATATCAAAATACACTTAAAAATTTGTATTTAAATTTTGTTTTCTTCATTTTTTTGATTATCGCAATTTCATACTGACCACTTTTTCAATATTTTTTTTCCGTTTGTGTATACACCAAATCGGTTTTTATAAACATACATGTAGCATTTCATTTCATTGCTTAAACCCCTAGTACTCGCAAAAGCTTACGAACATAATCCAACTGAATTTTAAACACCAATTTTTCGTTTCCGCGTTCAGAGAAATATATGTTTTTTCTTCTTCTACGCACTGCACAGAAATAACAGTCACAACTATTTAAGACGAAGAGCTTTGAGATCGATCTCATATTCATCGAGTTAGAGCTGTTCAGAGCGAACTAATTTTTTTGCATATAAAATCGAGTCCGAGTTCGGCTCTGCTCGATCGATCTCACATGTGAGTTCAAGCTCGTTAACTCGGACTCAGAGATCTTGCTCATCTTTTAGCATACGACCCAATGTAACAGCTATTAAGCTAACACGACTGTGAGAGAAGAAGGGGAAAGGAAAAGAAAGGAATAGACACTCGTTGTGCTGCGTTGTGTTGCATTTTGATGATATTTTGCACTTGCACTGGCACTTATTATGATTGTTTTTTTTTTGTCTATGGATTTTTTTTTTTTTATTTTTGCTTTTAGATTGACGAATAACTATGGTGTTGTTGTTGTTGTAGAATGTACGCACAATCACTGGCACTGATTTAGGTGTTGCGCGGCACGAGAAAGAGATTTATTTGGGTTTTCTTAATGATGATAATTCTTTATAAAGACGTGTGCTGTTGACGGGATGCAGTTCGGCACTAAATTCAAACTCAAAATTTCGGAAAAAAATGAATTTATATTTGCTCTAATTAGTTTTTAATCGAATACTAAAAACAAGATGGTTTTAAGTCTACTGGTTTTCGAGAAAATTGAAAATTACCAAACCTACTTTTTATTAAATTTGTATTTCTGGACTTTTTTCTTTGCGGTTAATGAATTAATGATATCTTTCTAGTAAGTAACGTATAATAAGTCATTTGGCGTTACAAGAAGGTAGACTTACATTACATTCCACCTCTTAGCCAGACAGGCGCGGATACAGGGGGAGGGCAATGGGTGCAATTGCCCCCCCCCCCCTGGGCAAGTACGAACGAAATAAAATATTAATTTAATAAAATACAATCAAAAAAAAAAAAATTACCTATACTCTATAACATTTTTAGAGAATAGTAAAATTATTTCATACTAGAGAGCAGATTGAGTCCCAAATCGACTTGATTTTCACTTTTAAGGATGCAAATGTGAAAGAAAAATTTCACAATTTTGTAAAAAAATGTTTTAAAAGTTATTGCCTTAACCCTTCTCCACAAATTTGTTAGTGGTTTTTTTATAATGAAGTGTAAGGGGCCAGTTATAGCGATCAGGAAAACGAAACAGGAACAATTTTCGAATGGATTATTTACGATGCTTTCATTCGATTTGAAACTCAAAAGCTACACTAATCAATGACAATTAACTCTAAGAATTTTTTTTTGCTAAAAACATTTTCAATTCATTAATTATTTTTTGTTTAAAATTAATTTATCTATTTTCCTGATGTAAATTCATTTTTCGTGCCAGCTGATTGACATATCAAACAAAATGGAACAAATCGTTCCAATGATTTGAGTTCCAATTTTTTCCTGTTCCACTGACAGAATTGTGGACGAAAAAATTTTTCGTATGCTTTTCAATCAGGAAAATATTGCGGTAGGTTGTATATGTGCATATATTCACATGTGTTCAGCTTGTCAACTGACATATTTTTCCTGTTCGCTATAAACGGCCATCAGGAAAAAGTATTCAATTTTATACTGTTTCAACTTTTCCTGATGAATTTTCCTGATCGCTATAACTGGCAGGGGCACTTATCTAAATTGTCCACCTTAAAATTGATTTTAATTTAAAAAAATAACAATAGCGCAAAATTTTAAACAGCCTTTTGTTAAGGGCTTACGCTTAACATGATGCTAATTAACAATCTTCTAAGTATTAGTAATTAACTAGCTCTTCCCAATTTTAAACCTTTTTTTTGATTTAACATCTTATTCTTTTCTAACAAAAACAGTTCATCTGAACAGGTCCAAACAGTGGAAGTTCGTATAAAAAACAAGCATTTTTTTATAATTATGTCAAGGTGTAGGTTGTCACTTTTAAATTTACAAAACGATTTTCATTTGAAAATTGAAATTAATTCTTTGTTTGGTTGTAGTGCCTGGTTTAAATAGAGTTTGTAAGAAACTCAGCTCTGATTGAGCTGCGGCTGTCATTGTTATGGCAATGGGAAGAAATTTATATAAAAGGGCTCTTGAGTCTTGATTCGTGAGCATCCTTAGTAAAGTATAATTTATTAAGAAAATTAACAATAAAAGCACAATTCAATTCTGGAATAACAATAATTGTCAAGAATTTTGTTTGGAGGAAAATGACAGATGTCATAGATTTAGCATGATACTAAAAACTAAAAATAGCCATTTAATGATTTTAACTTTAGTTAAATGTTAAGAGAGAGTACGATTCTAAAATCGTATAAGGTTAACAAAATTATTTTTTTAACTGAGTATCATATTAAAATTGTTTTAGAATCGTTCTTTCCTTAATCGTTTAAAATTTTCCGCCAATATCTTTAAAATGCTTCAAAAAATGTTTTCTTTGCTTCATATGCTCGGATCTACTAGATTAAGGTATTTAAATAAAGTTTAAACAAAAAACTTAATTTCTGTATAAAAATTATTTTGAAAAAACCAAAAAGTTTCATACTAAAAGGGTGATTGAGTCTTTTTTATGATAAATATTTAAATGTGCATTTCCATTTGAGAGATTACCTACTTTCACTAGAAAACTCTCGTGAGTGACTCTTGGATATCAGTCTTCCCCTCTGCTGAGCTAATTTCATGACAGTGTCCACTTGCGAATTTTATTCTCGAGAGCTTCTTCAGAGCTATTCGCCGTCTTTCTACTCTCAAATGGATACGCACCTGTGTTTCAAGTGCGGTGCTGTACGCAGCTATGCGCGCAGACATGCTGCACACCTGCTTTAGCCATGCCATAAGATACGTTTCTGATGGTAGTATTCGTGAGGATTTTGTGACTTCCGTGTTCCATATTAAACTGGCGAAGAGTACAAATACGATGAAGAAGATTGGAGAGAAACTAGGAAACGGCTGCACCTGAGGGTAGTTGTTCTTTTGGCGTTTTTGAAAACGTCAAGTAAACGTCGATTGTCAAATTATCGTCATTTCTTGACGCGAGTATTGCTATTTTCAAATATATGCAATAGTTTTGTTTGCACAAAATCTTTTCTACCAACGTCATTCAATTTTCTTGCAAAGGCATTTGACATTTATGAACACGTTCTCTGGCTTATCAATATTTTTTGTCGTCAACTCGATCTCTTACTGCAGAATTGCACCGCAGAACATGTGACTTAAGCAAACTGCATTATCGAACACAGTGCTAATACAGTAAAACTTGTATTTGCCTTTTCGGACAGAAGACTTTTGCAGTTTGCGTTTGAGAACATTCTGCAAACGCAAATAACGTTTTCTAAAATAGCCTTTAACTGGCAAGGCTATTGACGAAATCTTGTCCCAGTTAAAGAAGAGGCTGAAACTTTCACTTCAATTCCACCGTCATGTGTGGAATAGGAAACACGATGATATGCCATTGTGCTTCCCGAAATTTGAGGTGGAAGACGGAATTCAAAAACGGTGTAAGCAACACCATGCTACAGCTTAAAACTGCATAACATCATTTCACGACGCACATAGGGGTATTTCATCGATTTAGGCGGACAAAATAAGAAAAATCCAACTTGTATCGTAAAAAACTAAACTGCATACTTAAATTAGACAACTTGCTATTGGTTTATGTGAATCAATAATTAAAGATTCTATGGAAGCTTTATAATAAAGAACAAATAACAAACGTTATTTAGTAAAGATTTAATTGATAAGAATAAAAAAATATTGAACAGAAAATATTAGTTGTTTGATTGAATAGAATTAATATAAATTGATAATATTGATAATGTAAAGTGTTAGAAATAGCTAAGTGGGTTGATCTCAAATATCCAACATCCCTCCTCAACGAATAGCTATATCAATCCTATAAGCTTGGACAAAGTCTTAAGTCTCTCCTTGCCCAACGGTTTTGTCATCATATCAGCCGCCATATGTTCTGTAGGACACCATTTTAACTTGATGACGTTTTGTTCTATTAATTCTCGAACATAATGATATTTTGTAGAAATATGCTTCGTTCGATTACTAAATTTATTATTTTCGCTTAACTTGATGCATGATTGATTGTCCTCAAACATTACCACAGGTTTAAGTTGTTCTTTTCCAAAATCCCTGTATAATTTTAATAACCATACACACTCTTGACTAGCTTCGGATAGGGCAATAAACTCTGCTTCGGTTGACGATAGAGCTGTGCAAGTTTGTTTTCGGCATGCCCAACTCACTGGTCCACCATTAAATTTGAATAAATAACCTGTATTTGATTTTCTTTTGGTTTTATCTTGAGCCCAGTCAGCATCTGCATATCCTTTAAGAATATTTTTTGGTTCCGTAATATTTCCCATTTTCAGCTCAAAGTTTTCAGTTTTCTTTAAGTATCTCAGGGTCCTTTTTATTTCATTCCAATCGATATCTGTAGGAATTTCAACCTTTTGACTTAAAATTGACACACTTGCTGATATATCTGGTCGTGTATTTGTAGATAAATACAAAAGTCCACCAATAACTTCACGATATAGTGTATTATCCTTCAATGGGTTGCCTTTTTCATTTATCTTGAAATAACCAACATCTAGTGGAATATTTGATTGTGTTGCATTTTGAAGTGAGTACTTATCTAGTAACTGATTAATGTAATACTTTTGATTTATGTAGAAAATTCCATCATCGTCTTGTCGAACTTGTATTCCCAAATAGTTTTTGATTGGTCCCAGATCCGTTAATTCGAAATATTTTTGCAAAAGTTGTCCACATTCTTCGATTTTGGTTCCTTCTGTTGATGCAATTAATAGATCGTCCACATACACAAGCACATAAATAGCTTGATGCGAATTTTGTTTAATATATAAACATGGATCAGCAGTACTTTGAACGAAATTATTACATTTTAGTGCATCATCCAGTGTTTTGTTCCATACTTTTGCAGCTTGTTTAAGTCCATAAATACTTCGGGCCAGCTTACAAACCTTGTGTCCCTCCTGAGTTCTGTATCCAATTGGTTGCTTCATATATATTGTCTCGTCCAGTAAACCATTTAAAAATGCTGTTTTTACATCAAAATGATGTATTTTTAGTTTGTCTCTTCCAGCAATTGTAAGTAAACTTCTAAATGTTTGTTGCCTCACGACCGGTGCAAAAACTTCAGTAAAATCCTTACCAAATTTTTGTGAATAGCCTTGTGCAACTAATCTTGCTCGGTATTTGACGATTTCTCCAATTTCATTTCTTTTAATCTTGTATACCCACTTGCATCCAACTATATTGCAACCTTCCGGCGGATCAACTAATACCCATGATTTATTTTTCATCAGTGAGTCATACTCCTCATCCATGGCCTTTTTCCAGAATTCATTTTGATCACTTTCCAATGCTTGTTGAAATGAACTAGGCTCTGTGATAATAGTATTTTTGACCATTTTAGCTGATGGATCATATCTGTCAGGAGGTTGACCTTTTGTTGGTCTATTTGAGGTCCTTAATCTTGTTTCTTCGAGTGAGTCACATAATACGCTTCCTTTATCGTTGTCTTCACGATTTGATGTTCTATCCAGTTCAATTATAATCTCATTTTCTCTATCGTTTTTATAATGTATTTGTGATACTTCTGACTGATTTTTCATTTGAAAATCTCCATCAAGAATCTTAACATCTCTGGATAAAGTTATTTTGTTAGTTTTAGTATCGAGTAGACGAAATGCTTTGGATTCTTCTGAATATCCGACAAAAATAAGCTTGATACTTGTTGAGTCCAATTTGATTCGTAATTCCTTGGGAACGTGTGCAAATGCTTTGCTTCCGAAAGCGAAAATCTTACTTACGTCAGGCTTACGTGAAAACCAAAGTTCATATGGTGTTTTCTCTCTTACACGAGTTGGTAGTCGATTATATAAATAAGTTGCATTCATAATTGCTTCTCCCCAGTAAGTATTTGGTAAACTTGCTCCCAAAAGCATGCAGCGTGCCGTTTCCATCAGGGTTCTATTTTTCTTTTCTGCGACTCCGTTTTGTTTTGGAGAGTATGGTACAGTATATTGAATTTTGATGCCTTCTTGTTTCAAATAACTTATCATTTCATTATTCATATATTCACCTCCACGGTCAGATCTCATAATTTTTGGTTTCTTTTGGAACTGAGTTTTCATTTCTTCAATAAATTCCTTGATAAATTTTACTGTCTAACATTTTTGGGTCATTAGGTAAATTCTTGTATATCTACTGAAATCATCCGTAACTGTTAAAATGTATCTTTTCTTGCTAGGAGTCAAAGTTTTCATAGGACCACAAACATCTGTGTGGATCAAATCCAACGTTGATTTAGTTTGACTTTGTGATTGTTTTGGAAATGGTGTCCGAGACATTTTTCCTTGAACACAAGTTTCACAAACTTCATCAATCCCACATTTCTTGATTTTTATACCGTATGCAAGCTGAGCTGATACAAGTTTTTCAATTGATCCCTATGACCAAAACGTTTGTGCCATGTATGTATACAATTATTATTATGACCCGTTGCATCGGAGCTCGCTAATGCTCGATGACTGGTTGATAAAGTGTATAGTCCGGATTGGCAATATCCAACAGCAATAGTAACTCCTTTTAATGTAATGTAACATTTATTTTCCTCAAAACATACCTTGAATCCTTTACTATCAAGTCTCTTGACAGATAAGAGGTTACAATCAAGTGATGGTACATATAGGACATCATTGACTGGTATTTTTGCATCTTCTTCTTTGTTGTTCATACATAGGAGTATTCCAGATCCGCTTCCTTCAACCTTAACAAGTTTTCCATCTGCAAGTCGAACATTAGTTTTATTGGAAGTGTCAATTTTTTTGAAGAAAGATCGATCATTTGACATATGAGATGTTGCTCCTGAGTCTATGATCCAGACATTAGATTCAGTTTTTCTTTTTACATTGAAGCAAAATTCTGACTCATCAAATGCAACTTTACTCATTTGGTTGCCAGTATTGCTCTCTTGATTCTTCTTTTCCTTCCATTTCAAAAATTTTCGACATTCATGTTTTTCATGGTTTGACTTTTTACAGAAGATACAGAACTTTTTCTTTGAATATTTATGCTGTGCAGATTTCATAGCAGTTTCGTTTGAATAGTCTGCAGGTGCCATATTTTTGCGACGTTTAAATTCGTCAATTAGTTTTCCTGTAACTAGACTTAGTGTCAAATCTTCTTCTGGTCTGCTTTCTAATGCAGTTATAAGGCTGTTGTAGGAATCTGGGAGACTGCAAAGAAGCATTGCAACAACTAGATGGTCCATTAGTACTTCACCAAGTGCTGTTAGCTTCGCTACTAAGTCAAGCATTTGACCTATGTGTTCTTGCATATCACCATCATCAGTCAATTTCATTGAACAAATTTTCTTCAATATGAATACTTTACTTGTTAAAGTTGACTTTTCATGATAGTTTTTAAGTGCAGTCCAAGCTTCTTTTGCCGATATTGCATTTCGTATGTGTAGGATTTGATTATCTTCAATCAGCATTCCAATGGTTGCACGAGCTTGATCATCATGCTTCTTCCATATAGCCGTTGGAGGATTTGGAAGATCCTCTTTGATTGTGTACCATAATCCATCCCGAGTAAGCAACATCTCCATTTTATATTTCCAGAGTTGATAATTTTCATTATTGAGCTGCTTGATAACACCTAAACGTGTGTCTGCCATTTCTTATTCAATTTTTAAAAAATTTTAATTATTTACTTGACCTTTGTTATTTTGTCTAATCCTGGGCCCATAACCTATTGGTTTATGTGAATCAATAATTAAAGATTCTATGGAAGCTTTATAAAAAAGAACAAATAACAAACGTTATTTAGTTAAGATTTATTTGATAAAATATTGAACAGAAAATATTAGTTGTTTGATTGAATAGAATTAATATAAATTGATAATATTGATAATGTAAAGTGTTAGAAATAGCTAAGTGGGTTGATCTCAAATATCCAACACTTGCTTCTCGTGTAATGATATTTAGTTTGATGCTCATCGCTGGTGATCTATTGTACCGATCTAAAGTTAGCGGTTCTAAGCCAAAAAATGTTACTCCATTCGTTGTTATTTCTTATCGCGTTTTAAAGTATAAGTTATTTTTTTTAGTGTTGTGATTACAAATAAAATTGGTATGCAATATCAAAATAGATATAAGTAACGACTAGATTAATGTTTTATTTCGAGTTTATTTTAGTAATATCAAGAACTATCAATACATTAAGAATGGGTATAAATTGTATTAAAAAATAAATAAATTTGTGAATCGTAAAGAGAAAAGTTATATACCGACGTAATATTAAGTGTTCTAATTAATTGCTATATGAAGCCTGGACCCTTATCTATTAGAATTCGTAAAAAAAATGTGCAACTAAGTGCAACTTTGTGTCGTTTTTTGTGTTTAAAAGTGTTAGTTTGAAAAATAAGATTTTCTTGTTTTTGTAAAATACTTATGTATTTTTATTGGTTTCAGGCTCACCTAGTTGTTGAAAAATAGAGTAGTGACCAGAAAATGGTTGTACGACAAAAACCAATACCCAATACCTACTTTGTAAGTAGTAAAGTAGCGGTTGTTAATTTTAATTTTCTCAAAAACTACAAAACATTTTCACATTTAAAATATTGGTGTTTTATTAAAAATAAGAAGAATTTTGATTTCAAAATAAATTGTAGTTATTAATATTTTTTTTTTCAAATTTTGAAGTTTGAAAATAAATTTGCTCAAAAATCGTTTTTCAAAAAAAAAAAAAAATTATTGGAAAAGAATATTAGAGAATAAATTCTTGGCTTTTTAAAAAGCTATAGCGTGCGATATTGAAAGCATTGCCATTAGGTTTTTAATATTTGTTTTCCATTTTTAATCAACTTTTTAGAAAAATATGCCTCCCACCTGACCGGGGAAAAAAGCTTATGGGACAACCTGCACACTCTAGCTCTTTGGCACTCTTTATGCAAAACACCCTGTATATCTAAGGGCAACTGTTGTAATTTTTTTTATTGAAATTATAACATTAAATATAAAATTCGACTATTATTTACCAGTCTTTGACTTAAAGACTAATAAAAATTAGAGAAATAATTTTGTCCGCCTAAATCGATGAAATACCCCTATGTGCGACGTTCCAAAGTAGCCGCTGTAAGACACTATGGCAGTTATGAAAGACGTAATATTGCTTTCTTCAAATTTCAAACTCATCTCATGCAGAGCGGTATGAAGTGTACCTACTCCAATATTTTCTGTAGACCTTATCAAGATGGTGGAAACTCACGAAAAATGCCCCCCCCCCTGAGCGAAATCCTGGATCCGCGCCTGTAGCCAGATAGTTTGTCAGTTAGTCAGTTATAGCCTTATTCATAAACGCATCATAGGAAGTGTATAGCGCTATCCACTCGTTATAATGCCTCTGAACGCGAAAACCTTATTCATAAAACTTATACAGCGTAACATAGGCTCATAATAAGCTAAACGCGTTTGGAGGTTGAATAGTGGCAACATAAGGATATATAAGTATCGAAATGTCACTCACAATAGTGAAATATTCAGATATGTATACCTATACACACATGCATAACCTATTCTTCCCAATAAAAACTGCGAGCGAAAAGAATAATGAAATAAAACAACAAAACAGTTTTTTATCTCAAACATTTTTATTTAATTTATGCACATATGCATACTTCTATAAACAATAACAACGAAAACTGTATTATATAAAAAAAAAAACTTAAAAGAATCTAACCGGAATGGAGCTGTGGCAGCCGCCGACGTCGCAGCAGGAAAAATAGGGGTTGATTTGTTTTTCCTTTTAATAAAAATTCACTGAGTAAACGAAATATTAAATAGCTTAGTTTTATTGAAATATTAATTAATTATTACTAAAAGGGACACAAGAAAACTTCAAAATTATAATTATTAACACTGAAATTGAAAAGACCCGAACTGGCAGTATTATTCTTTTATTGATTTTTCACAAACAGCTGATATTTGCTTAGAGATATGCAAGTAAAATGTAATAGATTTTCCCTTTTTGGTACTTTATTTGACACAATCGTTGTATAACTATAATGGGTAGGAAAATGTTTTATGAATAAGAATTGGTGTAACACTGAATAGTGGCTATATAAGTCCTTATTCAGTGTATAACTATTCATCTGTTTAGTGGAATCTAATGAATAAGGCTGTTAGTGTATCAAAAATGTATGCTAGTAGAGCTGTGTAAATCGTTCATTTCAAATGATCGAATCGTTCAAGAATCGATCATCAAAATGATTCGATCATTTCAATCAATCGATCTTTCGATCATTTTCATTTCCCTGAATTTATTATCGATTCAATTTTCATTTCGATTTCGATGGAATCAAATCTCTCGATTTTAACGAATTCAATTCACTTCTCTTTCACTTCTCGACACGATTTTAAGGCAATTGGGTGTTATTTGGATGAAAATGCACCCTTTCTCTCAAAATACAGTTGATCCTCTATCTTCCAAGCCATCAATCTTCAAATTCCATCGACGGATGGCTTAGATGTCGATAGATTAAAAATCCTCTGAGAAATCTGAAATTTTTGACGAATTTTTAGTGCTCCATAAAAAGGTGACTTAAAGGCAATTGTATGATATATGGATCAAAATGTACTTTTTCTATCAAAATATAGTTTGTCTCCTATATTTCAAGCCATCAACTTTCAAATTCTACTGACGGATGTTTACGATGTCGATGGATTAAAAAACCTCTAAAAACACTGAAATTTTTGAATAATTTTCCTGCTCCGGGAAAAGGTGATTTTAAAGCAATTCGGTGACATTTAGATCAAAATACACCTTTTGTGTCAAAATTCAATTGAAGGATGGCTACGGTCTCGATGGATTAAAAAACATCTTAGATATCATACATTTTTGTAGAGAAAATCGAGATTCATCGAAATGATTGAGATTGAGATTGGGATGGAAAATCGAGAATATTTGAAATGATTGAGATTGGGATTGAAAATCGAGAATCATTGAAATGATTGAGATTGAGATTGGGATGGAAAATCGAGAATATTTGAAATGATTGAGATTGGGATTGAAAATCGAGAATCATCGAAATGATTGAGATTGAGATCGATTGAAATGAAAATTTGTGATTTCAATCATCAATACTTTTCGATGATCGGATTAAAAAAATCGAATCGATCCTGATTGACACAGCCCTATATGCTAGTTGCGTCAATGAAGTCATCATCTGATGAAGCGTCATTATTGTCGAGTTCGTTGAGTTGAGCGCACCTCACTTCCGTAAGCAAAGTTGAACGAAACTTGAAATATTCCACTCCGCAATTATAGCCGCATCATATGCTTTCCGTGTATTTGCATGTTTTCTTCTGACCACTTAAGTGCCCCTTCGAGCATTATAGTTCTCACTCAAAACTTTGCGATATCCAAGAATGAAAAACAAAAAAATTGAAAATCTGTTTATTTATTATGTATGATATTATATCAAAGCATTTGCAAAGAATGAAAAAGTTTCATTGTTTGATTAATAAATTGTTTTAAAGTTAAGTTTTATGCCCGAAAGCTGTATTAGAAGATCTGGGGAGCGACCAATCTCGATCTTTATTTAGTTTAGAAAATACAAAAATGTATTTTAATTTTAAAGAACTCTGCAGATCTATCAGTGATATATTTTCCTGTATGCTACATGTCATAGGCTGTTTTCATTATAATTGGATTTTGTGCTCATGTACCGATGTTAAAATTAGTACCCGGAAAGTAATCTTGCCAAGATCTTTGCAAATAACAGCTCTGAGTTCCAGCATGTTTCCGTGCAAAAATTCATTCAAAACTGGAAAACATTCAGAACTGTCATTTTGTAGGTGCCAGAAATATTTTTTTTAACAGTTTGTCTCCCGTGTTGTTGATTTTCCCTGCAAATCTGTAGCATTTTGTTGAATTTTCAAAGATTTCAGCTAGATTCGTTAATTTTATAATTTATTGTTCATTTGATACATAATACAATACATAGAAAAAGTTTGCAGATGATAAGATATATTTTTCTCTAGTTGGAAAACTTTCAGCTCATCACGAAGTTCAAATAATCTTGATAAAACTTTTCCTCAGGAGAGCCATTTCAGATTTCAATGCAAGGTAGACAAAATTCATACTATAGAATTATTGTTCCTTGATCCCTGAAAAGTCAACCTGCGATCTCCCCAAAGCGTTTTTTGAAAACCCTGAATTCGCCCTGGCCAGCAAATTCTGTTTTTTGAGACCTTAGGTCACCCTGAAGAAGAACAAGGATTATTCATGGGGCAAACTTAAATTGGAGCGATCCCAGTCGCTCGGTGCATAAGTAAATATGACAGCTTTGTGTAATATATTTGCTGTCTCGTTGTCGATTCACATTTTACAAAATTCTCAATCTCATCGTAAAATAATATTGTATTCTGTTGTGTTGATTTTTGTGCGAGTTCGAGTTGGTCGGTTAAAAAACAGAAGAAAATAATTAATAAAATAATTAAAGAAAAAAAAAGAAACAAAACAATAAAAAAGAGAAAAGAAAAGAAAGAAAACAAAACAAACAAAAAACAAAAACATAATAAAAGCGAGATAAAAGAGATGCCTTCTATTTTAATATTCAAAAAAGAAAAAGTTTGGAACGCAACTGCTATAGAAAGCAATAGAGCAGGTAAGAAATTCAGAAAAAAAATTATTTGCAAAATGTATTTACATATGTATGTAACGCACATATTTATATTTATGTATATTTTAGCTTCACAATGCAGATTGCGTTGGAAGGCCCTCCGAGAAAGGTAGGTACCAGTGATGCCAGACTTTGGAGGCAGGTTATCCCACGGTAATACCCAACAAATCCCTTTTATCCCTCGCCAAAATTAAAAAAAACCCACATTTATCCCACGAAATAAAAATCAAAAAACTATTTATTTCATTAAATTCAGTCTTTTTTATTACGAACAAATACAAATTAAATTGATTATTCAACTAGGTATACAAATAAATAGAAATTAATATTACGATAGGTTTGTATATAATACAAAAAAAGAAATGTTAGCATGTACATCTTATACATTTTTAAAACGTTAAAAAAAGGAACATAAAATTCAACATACGATTTATTTGAAAATGACTGCAAAAAACTTTATCTCGGTCTCAAGTCTCATTATTCTCGAAATTTCATACAAAAATGACACAGCAAAGAGATTTAAGACTGAAGTAAAGCTTTTTGCATGCCTTCCAATGTTTTCGAAATAAATAATTTTTTTATTTTTAAAATATTCCACATTGATTTGTAATAAAATAATAGGTAAATAAATACTCGTGAATTCATCTAATTAATTGTATACATTTTTCGAATTGTGTAGGAAGGAATGCTCTTGCTTCACAACTAAATTGAAGCAAGTAATACCTTTTGATTGAAAACAGGACCTCAACAAACAAATTGAATTTATCATTTCTTTTCCCAACCGATTCCTTTTTTTCGATTTAACATCGGTTATAATCGAAAAAACTCTTTTTTTTTTTCTTATGCCCTTGTTCTGATATTAAGCTGGAACAAATATTTTATAAATTCAATTTTTAATTCTAAAAACAATCAAAACAAATTACCTTAATTAATACAAACCACACATAAATTCACGAAATCGAGTAGTGTCAAATTGTTGTTATCGAATTTGAAATTTCATCTCATCAGTATGGTGAGTTGAGATTTTCACTACAGATATGTCAGTTTGTGAAGCAGTTTAGGGTAATAAAAAAAGAAAATGAACACATTCAGATAAGTTAGAATGATTTTTTTCTAAACATGAAAAAATTTTATTTGATCGTAGGTTGACAAATTTTTGTATTCTTAATGAAACTAACAAATTTAGAACAAAAAGTGACCAAATAGTAAAATCCCATTTTTTTGCACTATGAAGTTTGAAAAATCCCTTTAGCCCTTTTAGCTTATTTTATATGAGAAAATCCCACAAAAAGGGATAAATCCCTCGATCTGGCACCACTGGTAGGTACTCGAGAGACCTGAAAAAACAAAACCAACCTTCTGGAAGTGGCACGTATGACGGTTGTGATTGGGAATAAATGGAGGAAATGGATTTTTCAAAAGACTCCATGCAGCCAAGGAAGTAATAGCTGTTTTACAATGACGCGTTCGCGTTCGCGATGCGTACGTTACATTTAACAAGCGCTACGGCCGCGTCCGCAGATAAATCGAACAAAAAACTTCAAAACTTTTTTCAACACTAGATGGCCACATACTTAAATTGAAATCGAAATGTCAAAACGCACGCAAAAGTTGAATAATCTCTACTTTCGCGTTGCAGCCGCTTACGTTACGTTGGTTTGTGCACCTACTAATGGATGCAAAATCGTAACATAATGCTCAACGCGTCATTGTAAACACTAAGCAGAAATTCCTATGCCTGAACTTTTGCGTTGACAGGCAAATCTTTCAACGCGACGCCCAACGCGGCATTGTAAAACAGCCTCATCTGTCCATCGCCTAGGACAAAACGTCACTGTTGGTAGCAGTAATTTCGAGGTAGTCAAGGAGTTCACCTACCTCGGAACAAACATCAATTCCACGAACGACACCTTTGAGGAAATCCGACGAAGAATTACCCTAGCGAACCGCTGCTACATCGGTTTGGCCAAACAAATGGGTTCAAAACTCCTTTCTCGAAAGACAAAGTGCACGCTATACAAAACGCTAGTTCTACCAGTTCTACTCTACGGCGCCGAGTGCTGGACGATAAGTAAAAAAGGGGAATTGATACTTGGCACCAGAGAATATCAAATAAAGAAGCCAATCCTTCGTACGTTTCACCTCCCAAAACGCATTTGTCAACATTGTTGTATTTGTAATTTCATTTCGTGTCGAAGAAATAGATGTGAATTGCAACAACAACAAGACCTGTGCTGAATGACTAGTTGATTCTATGTGTGCGTTTTGCACTGCTTTTCACTAATACTTTGCAAATCTAATACATCAGCTGTTCGCTTCCAGCTTGTAGGCAAATCAAATTGACAGCTGAGGATTGATTTCTTTATTTCATATTCTCTGCTGGGCACTTTCGAGAGAAAAATTCTTCGGCGGATATTTGCTCCTATATGCGAAGAGGGCGATTGGAGGAGAAGATTCAATCGTGAACTGTACGAGCTGTACCAAGATGTGGATGTAGTCCAAAGAGCCAAAACACGTCGACTACACTGGCTCGGCCATATCGAGCGAATGGACAACAACGCACCAGCCAAGAAAATCTTCGAATCCCAGCCCCCAGGTTCGAGACGACCAGGAAGACCGAACCTCCGCTATAGGGACCAGGTGGTCACAGACGCAAGAGCGCTTGGTCTCGACGACTGGAGGGAGCGTGCGAGGGACCGCAACGGATGGAGGACCGCAATATCTTAGGCAGAGACCTTCATGGATCGGGAGCCGGGTAAGTAAGTAAGTAAGTTAAAAATATAAAAATCAAATAGGTACTTCAAAAAAATCATCTCGAAAAATTTCGATTTACAAACAAATTTTGATCCAAAAACTAACACATTAATCAAAAATTCCTCAAACATGGGTAGAATAATTTTTTCTTACCTTTCCAAAAATATAAAATTTTCTAAAAACAAATGTCATTCTGATTTATTGCAAATTATTACTTAGCCAACTACTTTCCCGTTTTTTTACTTTTAAACTTCATATCTCCATTCCTTTAATTTTCCAATTGTTTTCATGACACCTACGAGCTACGACTTTCTTGTCATTGCAAATCGAATACAGAAAGAACATTTTTATATCTCTACTCGTTTAGAAAATAGCCAAAACCGAGCTTGCTCTTTAAACGAAGATGGCGGAAAACCCTGTAAATGGTTGATGGTCGAAAACTTTGATTTAAGCTTTCTATAAGGTACTCAAACAATAACAAGAAAAAAATTTCTTTCCCAAGTTTTGTAAAATCCCCATAGGAGCTATGACTAAAAATACTGGACTTATAATATTTAAAAAGAGGTACCTACATTTATTTCTATTATAAAAGTGCATATAGCTCTAAATTTTTTCTTGATTCCGTTACGGGTAAT
Organism: Dasysyrphus tricinctus; assembly: GCA_963921185.1. Lineage (NCBI taxonomy): Eukaryota > Metazoa > Arthropoda > Insecta > Diptera > Syrphidae > Dasysyrphus > Dasysyrphus tricinctus. The sequence continues at coordinate 141,442,616 of OY992531.1, forward strand.
CGAATGTCCTCCGTTAAGTTTTTGTCAAAAATAGGCCAATTATCAGTGGTGATTTGGAACGTTGTTTTTTGTCTATTTATACATATTATTACGAAAATCATAGCCCACCAAGTGTATTAAGTGGTCATTATTAATTCCTACAAATATGGATGTATTAAGGCTATCATGTAGTGATCTTTGAAAAGCGCCAATAAGACAACCTGTTTCTTTTAATTCCTTAAACATTCGGTTTAAGTCCTGACTAAAAAATATGTCAAATTTTTTTTTTTTTAAATTGTTGAAATCCGTACTGAGTCTGTTTAAAACTGTAACACGACCTTTGGAGGTTCTGACCTACCAAAACGTTAGGATAAAGCATTACAAACACTAATAATACAATAAGTATGCAATATTGTTCTATCCAATGTATGAATGCAACGCTCATTTTGAAAGTTGTTCCTATGAAGCATACCTTTCATTTGACACTAATGTCATTATTGACAACTAACGCCCAAAAATGCCTATTCTCCTTAATGATTTATGATTCCGATCATATTGAAGCGTGCAGTTCGCTTGTGTGAAATGTGAGCATGTTTTAAGTTTGCTCAGCTCTTTAAATCGAAAGATTTTTTATTTCTGATATAGTGGACTTGTTGTAGGTATGTCAAAAGTCCTCTTTAAATAATCCAAAAAAAAAGCATGGAGTTAATTACTTTCCATTGAACGGCAATGAGTTTCACTTTTTTGTAAGCTAAATATGGTAGGTACATTAAACATTATGTACATGCACAAGAAAACCAAACTACAATATTAGTTTCCTTTAGTGCAATACTTGTGATGCTTGTTTTGTTATCATTTCGATAGCCCACATGATTGTTTTTACTTTAGAATCAATAAAAGGTGTACAATATTCAACTGGGATTTAAATTTAGGTCAACCACTGAGGATATTCTAAAAGAAAAAGGCTGGGCTCTATTGAATGTAAAAGCACCCATTTCTATGATAAATTGCTGCCCTCCTTATTTTGTTTGTTTCGACCCAACCTAAAAGCCCCGTTCCTCGGCTTTTGTCGCACCTCATGCGACCCAAGAGCTGGTTCGTATGTATATGTACCTTCCCACTTATATCCATAGTTCAAACGAAAATTGTTTGAGCATAGAAAGTTTAATTTTGTATTGGTACTGTATGTATTAATTGGTTTGTACTTAGACTCCCTTATACTATACAAAAGTCACTAAATTTTGAAGGTATTTTAGAAGTAATTGTTGAGTCGACTTTTGCATCTTCATGCACTCCTTTATATAATATCTAAATCTCTTACCTGTGGCAATTATCCCAAAGGCAAGTAATCCACAAAGGATGTAAGAATTATTCTTGTTTTCCATTTTATTCTTCAACTCTCCTGTATCACTTCACTTTCCAGTAAAAAATATATATCTAATTTGCAGCACAACTCTAGGTCACTAGAAAAATTTGCGTTGGCAAACCTAATTTGCTATTTGTTCACTTATTTTTGTATTTTCTATTTTTAAATCACAAAACAACTGTCACCAGGTACTATACGGAAAGGATATGCGAATTTTCCTTTTTCTTCTCAACCGCCGCCGCCGTCGTACGCAAAAGGAGTTCAAATGAATTTGCCTAAAACTAAATCCAAAAAATGCATAGAGGAATCGCACGCACAGACCACCAAGCTTCCATCATTCCAAATTCCAGGTGGAGAAACAAATCTGTAAAAATATTCACCCCATGAATTTATTATTTCTTGGAACGATGAATTTTTTATGTTTGTGTGCGATTGCCTGGAACTGGAATACTATGTTTGCTGTTTGCTCTCTGATTTGTTATTTTCCTATTAGTATAGTACTGTACTGAGAACAAAAGAGAGCAATAACTTTTTTGAGGTACCTATTGGAAATTGGTATTAGGAATGTGTGGAAATTTGGATTTCGAACGCAGATTGAAAATCGTCAAGGCAACATACTGCACTTGACTCAGAGGCAGGGCTCGGACGCGAAGTTTATTTTTAAGCATACGTAAATGAAAAAAACTCTCAATTTTCGGAGAAGTCTTATTTAAGTTCTTAATGCTACATTTCAACCTAACGCTAATCTGAGATTTAATAAGATTTTCCTAAAATCTCCTCCAAATCTCGGAGATTTAACTAACAAATTTATTTCGTAAATCTTGTAGATTAGAAATTAATCTTGTTGAATCTTCCTAGGACAAATAGTTTTACAAATCGAACTAACTTATTGTAAATAGTGCTGAACGATTCATTCGAGACTCGGTTCAGTTCTTCATTGTTTAACACGAATCAAACATTCTATCTCACTTGAAAAATTGAAACACCATTTGCGTTTTTGAAGGTGCTGTCAAATTTAATCTTCTTTAAAAAAATTTTGTGCGGTGGAAACACGAAAAAGATTTATTAAATCTAATCTGAGATAAACCTTTGGTGGAAACATACCATAAGTCAAGTATAAATCTATGGTTTGACCCCGAACAAATTGTAACAAAAGAAAATTTTGTGCGAATAGACTCACACCACTAGTACTTAAGACATATCCAAAATTAGCCCATGGGAATATTGGTATTTAGCCGTTTCCAATATCGCAGATGGCAAAATGCTTTCCATTATAAAGCAGACTTGTGGTACATCTATTTCTAATGATTTTTCACGCTGATTCGAACTTTGATATCAGTTTTTACCAAAAATTAATCTTCAAACCACCGTTTTTTATTTTCATATGTACAAACTCTACCTTTTCATTTCTACTCTCTACTGAAATACTGTTTAGATATTTTTAAACAATCTTCTTTCTTGGTTTTTAGAAATCAATTAATTTAAATTGCGTGCACTGCGTGATTGGATGCTCGTAAACGAATAGAGAAAAATGTACGAAAAGTTAATTTTAGTAAATCCCCAGTGGCAGGATTATATTTATTATATAAGATGAATAAAAAATGCATTTGAAAACAATCAGTAAGTTTATCTCATATCCTTACTTATGAGAAAATAGAGTTTTTTTTATTTGAGAAAAATGTACGAAAAGTTAATTTTAGTACATCCCCAGTGGCAGGATTATATTTATTATACAAGATGAATAAAAAATGCATTTGAAAACAATCAGTAAGTTTATCTCATATCCTTACTTATGAGAAAATAAAGTTTTTTTTATCATTTCATCAACTTAGTTTTCCCTTGTTTTTATGAGTAGTAGGTTGGTTTAGTTATTTGTTTATATCTTTAAAAATATAAGTTCTAGGTTTTTTGTGTTTTACTAAAAATAGACAAAAGCATTGAAGCCCATTTGCTGATACGGAACATAAACCCTTAAATGACACTTAACGCTTTGCACCAAACGAAAACTCAAACATAAAACCCCTTAAGTTGAACATAACTTAGTTGGAAGAAAAAGTGCCACATACATAAGTTATTTATGTTAAACATTAATTAAAGTTTACTGTTGATTTTGGCTTGTTTGTCAAGAATTGTGAAGATATGGCTAGATAAAGTTATTACAAAATTATGTGGAAGTTCTTAGAATTTTCAAAATGAATTTATAACATAACCTGAAACTGTAAGTGCCATTTCAAAAACCAAACTTGCTATCTCCTCACACGCAGCTAATACCTGGTTATCACCAGTTGTTAATACTGAAATAGGTATCAAGTGATTTCTTCACTAAGCTTAGTGGTAACAGTTTGTGCAAATTCTTAAAAGAATTCGTGTGCAACATATCCTGGGCAGATGGTTACAAAACAAAACAAAAAAATCCTGTTAAGCAGTTTATCCTTAAAACAGTAGAAGGTACCTAGATGCAAACGCATTTAAGAAAATGTTAAAATTATATTGCAAATCTTTTTTACATATATTTTGCCTTGAAAGGATAGTACTAACGAATGTTGCCTTAATTTTGCAATTTTGAATTGACTGGTGCATTTCCCATAGTATTATGGCACAGCAAACCATACAAAATTGGTATCATTTTAAATTATTTCGAAACTTACGCTTTAGTTCATTCTTCAAATGGTATTAATCAAAGGTCACGGTAGAACCCAGCCAAGTTCGCGGCACTACACCCTTTTTACAGGCACAAACTCAGGTGATTTTCAACCCGATTTTTTGAACTGATCAAACACAGGTGGCTCACCAAATTTCAACTCTTTAGCATAAGTAGTTCCCAAGATATAGGACTTCAATAATCGCAAAAACCGTAACTGACTGACTCACTGACTCACTAACTGACTCACTGACAGATCATCAAAATTATGGAGCACTTCCCGACATTGTAGAAACTTGAAATTTCGCGCAACGGTAGGCCTTGTGGTACATACAAAGGAAAAAATCGAAAATCTGCAATTTTCTATTCAGGGGGCGTGGCATCCACCGACTTTCTTAAATATTCTATAAATTATATGGAGCCTTTCCGATTGTTGTAGAACAATGAAAATTGGTAAGTTGGTAGGGTTTGGGGTACTTAGAAAGAAAAAAATTGAAAAATTGGAATTTTCCATACAGGGGGCGTGGCATCCACCCACATTCTTAAAAATTCTTATAGATTATATGGAGCACTTCCGATTGTTGTAGAATGATGAAAATTGGTAGGTCGGTAGGGCTTAAGGTACTTAGAAAGAAAAAAATTGAAAAATTGGAATTTTACATTCAGGGGGCGTGGTATCCACCCACATTCTTAAAAATTCTTATAAATTATATGGAGCACTTCCGATTGTTGTAGAACGATGAAAATTGGTAGGTCGGTAGGCCTTGAAGTACTTAGAAGAAAAAAAATCGAAAAATTAGAAGTTTCAGTTCAGGGGGCGTGGCATCCACCCATATTCTCAAAAATTCTTATAAATTATATGAAGCAATTCCGATTGTTGTAGAACGATGAAAATTGGTAGATCGATATGCCTTGAAGTACTAAGAAGAAAAAAAAAATAGAAAAATTGGAAGTTTCAGTTCAGTGGGCGTGGCATCGACCCACATTCTTAAAAATTCTTATAAACTATATGAAGCACTTCCGATTGTTGTAGAACGATGAAAATTGGTAGGTCGGTAGGGCTTCAAGTACATAGAAAGAAAAAACTGAAAAATTGGATTTTTGCATTTAGGGGGCGTGGCATCCACCCACATTCTTAAAAATTTTTATAAATTATATGGAGCATTTCCGATTGTTGTAGAACGATGAAAATTGGTAGGTCACTGATTAAAATTTTGTGGATTTACTTGGCAAGTTCTCTGTTAAATACTTAGGTACTTAATCACAAATTTAAAATGTATGAAAACTTGACCAGTGAACCCACTAAATTTTAATCAATAATCATTAATTACCAAATTTCTGTCATGATTTGGAATTGTTTCGATATTACTCTACTTAAGATATTTGATATTAAACTTCATGAACTTAAAACTTGGGATATACATATTTTAGATCTCATTACTTTTTTTGGCTGACTTTTTACGCACAGGTTTCTTGTACACATAAGAACTTGGCTCCTTTTTTAACATTTATGTTTTTGTTGTGATAGGACAAATAACAGCATCCTGGAACACGCGAAAACACTTCGATATAACATTATGTACACAATATCGACACACTTCAAAAGTAAAAAATCTCACTAAAAAATAACACTTTTGAAGAAAATGAGATCAAAAGATTGAAATTAAGTTATTGGAACGTAATGACCGGAATATGTTTCAATTTCTGGATAAATATATTCCAAAATGCGTTTTTGGATTCAAAAAATATATTTGAATTTCATTTGATTAAGTATTTCTTTTTTTTTTTGTAAACACTTTCTTAGCTCCTGAATTCAAGGACCGCAACGGTGATTGGATACACAAACACGCTTTAATTGGTGATTCCATACACCATGATAAAATATTATTCCCCGACATTATTTATTTATAACAAAACATCGTAAAATATCACACAAATAAAACCGAAACAAAAATTATTTTGACATTTGCGCTAACTGACTTGAAGTTTGTTAGAATTCAAAAATGGTCCCTTACCTCAGTACCCAAATCTAAGGTATTATACTGCGCAGGTTGTCAGTCGAAAATAATAAATGGCTGTGAGTGTGAGGAAGAAAACACACGTAAAAACAACAACAAATTAAAATTGAAAATGTCAGAAATAAAAATGGCTGGGAGGGTGATGACTTAAATACACGTAAAACCAACAACAAATACTGACATTTGACACAAATTTTGATATATGCGCAGAAGAAACAAAAATCAAAACTCTAATGATAGTAGGGTCGCTAAGCAAGAAAATCTGTTTTTTCCGGACAAAAGCACCAAATTTTTTTTAGGTACTACTTAGGTCCATAGCTTGAGATTTAGGGTAGGACCCATCTCGGCGGTCAGTTATCTTGGATTTTATAGCCGCCATTTTGAAATTCAGGTATATTATTAATATCTCGGCTTCTAAATCACTTAGGACCCCAAACTTGGTGTCTAGGTATACATTTTTGAGGTCAGGGAATACAACCACATACTTTTCAAATGTTAAAGTTTGCAAATATACGAAGGGGCATGGGGGTCATGACCCCCTTGCTCCAAGACAATCATATATTATATTTAGGGTCGAAATAATGTATATACACAAGTTGAAAATGTATCTGACTAAACTTATCCAAGGAGGGAAAGGGGTCATGACACCCCTCCCCCCTCAGAGCCCAGGAAAAAGTATAAATAAAAACAAACTTCATTTAAACACACAGAAGTGCTAAAATTGACGCGACGTACGGCTAGCCCAAATTACGGCAAAAACACATCATCTCGAAATTTGACGTTAAGCGACCCCACTATGATATTACCTTTAATATGTGTACTGTGGTCCCTTACTATGTTGAACTTAAATTATTTCGTGCAACGTACCTACATAGATTTAAGTATCACATAGAATTTATGTGGAACTTAACTATGCATAAGATTTATGTTCCGAATCAGCAAATGGGCCTGAATATTAAAGTCAAGAATAGTAGGTACTTAATAACATAAAATTTCTAAGAAAAATCAGTTTGATAGATTTTTTTTATTATGTTTTCAAAATTTTGAGTTTGAAGGTTTATTTTTTTTAAACTATTCACGTAAAAAACTTAATTTTAAAAAACATTAAAGAATGGATTTCTGACTTTACAAGAAAACTATAGAATAATGTTGTGCGTGATGCCATTGGGTTTTAGTATGGTTTTTAAGATTTAGGTAAACTTTTGTATCACTAAGCTGGTTTAGGTCTTTGTTTATATCTTGAAAAATACAAGTCCCAGAACCATTTGGTCTTATGCGTTTGACTAAAAACTGACTAAAGTATTGAATATTAAAGACAAAAATAGTAGGTACTTAATAACATGCAATTTTGAAAAAAAAAATCAGTTTGAACAATTTGTTTTTAATTACGTTTTCAAAATTTTGAGTTTAAAGGTTCATTTTTCAAAAACTATTCTTTTAAATAACTTAATTTACAAAAAAAATTAAGAAATGTATCTTTTACTGGCTTTGCAAAAACTTATAGCATGATATTATAAGTGTTGCCATTGATTTTTGAATATATTTTTTTTCTTATGTAAAAGATTTTTTTTTGTAAATTGCCCCTCCCGCTCAAAGGGGGGGTAGTAAGACCCTCCTTTAAAATTACTTTTTTTCTTTTTTCGGTACAACCTACATTCTCTCATCATTCATTGTATCGTATGCAAAACGCCCTGCACATACATAAATGCATTCAAATTTAAGTCATTTCCCGGTAGTGGACTATGGCTAATTTTGGATATATGTTTCGGCATGTGTCATTGAACCTACATAACTGCAAATGAATTTCTTTTGTTACAATTTGTCCGGGGTTAGCCTTATATTTTCCGTAGATTTACCTGACTAATCATTCAAATTTTTTGAAAGTTTATGCGAAGCAAGTTTTAGATGAATCGACAGCAATTAAATTTATATTTCTGAGATCTCAGAGGGCTCAGAGGACTCAGAAATATAAACACGATTCATCACAAAAATTCCTCACTTTTCGCCTTAAAAACTGAGACTGAAATTTTTTGGATTCGCTTGCTCAATTATTATTTGTCGTCATAAATTACATAAGGAGAAAAGAGAAGGAGAGTTGTTTTGGCTTCTATGTGGGGGAATCGTGTTTTTATTTTATTCTCTTGCTCTGTCAAAGAACGTAGGAAAATTATACTGAGCGCTCAAGAAATATAAACTGGCAAAATTATTAAAAAGATAAAATTTGTTTTAAATTGTAATTGTTCCGATCTGTCAAATCGAAAATTTTGACATATCTTCACGCTCTCTAGAATCGGAATCCATCAATTTTATAGAAATGTCTGTGTTTATACGTACGTTTGTACGATCGTAAGTTCCTTCACTTTTGTTCCTTTACCATCTCAAGGTATCTACTTCGGATGAATTTAATTTTATAAAAAATAGTGTACAGAAATTTAAAAAAAATTGAAAAATATGTTAAGAAACTTAAAAGACATGCAAGTCTCTGAGATTGACTATTCTGCACAGTCATTTAGAAAAAAATTAAAAACTTCATTCGGAGCATACTTAGAAGAAAAAGGAAAACGTTTTAACTAGGACTTTATGGACTTTGAGAGTAATCGTCATTAACAATGTCAAAAAAATGAAACAATGATAGGAAATAATTCTATAGGTTTAATTTAAAAATAGCACATTCCCAAATCAGCGTGTTTGTTGATAAAAATTTTAATGTTGGTACCGACAATTAAACAAAAAAAAAATGAAGAAAAAAGGAGTTTTTGTAATTTTCAATTTTATCTAAAACTAAAATGCATACAACCATCTTTTACCTACGATGGCGATGGGTGAAAGCATTGATTATTAAAAACAAAAACTAACGTAAAATAAAGAAAATTTTAATTAAAAAAAAAAATAGATAATAACGATTTTTTTTTTCAAAATTCTGAGTTTGAAAATTAATTAAAAAAAAATTATTCATGGAAGTGACTTAATTTAAAAACTACATTAAAGAATGGAACCTAACTTAAAAAAATATACCATGAGCTTTTTGGTGTTGCCGTTGTTTTTTAAAATTTGTTTTTCTAGTTTAAGTGACTTTTTGAAGAAAATTATCCCTCCTGCCTTAACAGGGGAACATAGACACCCCTCTCATATGTTTTTCTTCGAACCAGGCTACATGTTCTAGCGTTTTGGTGTATCTTAGTCTTATATTTTAAATATCTATTTTAATTTATTCTATCACAGCACATTTTCATTAATTTTCAAATAATGTGCTCCTGACTACAAAAGCAAACTTTTTCAGACTATTTTTTATTTAATTTATTTATTTATCAACTACAGACATAGATGTAAAAGTTGTTTCAAAAGTCTTACAAACTTATTTTACAAATTATTCACATTATGTGTGTAAGTTTTACATGAATTAATAATTCTTTTGCAATCTTGAATATAAAATATATTCAACGCTAGAAGCAGATTTATTGAAATCAATTAAGTTATAACATTTATTAAAATCACTCCTCATAACATTAAACAGTTCATTTAAACCATAATTGACCCTGGAGAACAATATGCAAACAAATTCTGTATCTCTAGCTGTTCTGGGACGAGTGTTGATTTTTAGTTCGCTTAGAATATAAAATGATTCAATAGATCCCGACAAAAGTTGATATAGGAACATGACATTGTTAACTGCTCTCCTTTTTTCCAGCGATGTTAGGCCAAGAAGATTAAGTCGGCTTTCATATGGAGGTAAGTGTTGAGTTGGGTTCCATGGAAGATGTCGAAGAGCATACAAAAGGAAACGTTTTTGGACACTTTCAAGTTTCTTTCTAGCATTTTCATAGATAAATAAATAAATAAATAAAACCGAAACAAAAATTATTTTGACATTTGCGCTAACTGACTTGAAGTTTGTTAGAATTCAAAAATGGTCCCTTACCTCAGTACCCAAATCTAAGGTATTATACTGCGCAGGTTGTCAGTCGAAAATAATAAATGGCTGTGAGTGTGAGGAAGAAAACACACGTAAAAACAACAACAAATTAAAATTGAAAATGTCAGAAATAAAAATGGCTGGGAGGGTGATGACTTAAATACACGTAAAACCAACAACAAATACTGACATTTGACACAAATTTTGATATATGCGCAGAAGAAACAAAAATCAAAACTCTAATGATAGTAGGGTCGCTAAGCAAGAAAATCTGTTTTTTCCGGACAAAAGCACCAAATTTTTTTTAGGTACTACTTAGGTCCATAGCTTGAGATTTAGGGTAGGACCCATCTCGGCGGTCAGTTATCTTGGATTTTATAGCCGCCATTTTGAAATTCAGGTATATTATTAATATCTCGGCTTCTAAATCACTTAGGACCCCAAACTTGGTGTCTAGGTATACATTTTTGAGGTCAGGGAATACAACCACATACTTTTCAAATGTTAAAGTTTGCAAATATACGAAGGGGCATGGGGGTCATGACCCCCTTGCTCCAAGACAATCATATATTATATTTAGGGTCGAAATAATGTATATACACAAGTTGAAAATGTATCTGACTAAACTTATCCAAGGAGGGAAAGGGGTCATGACACCCCTCCCCCCTCAGAGCCCAGGAAAAAGTATAAATAAAAACAAACTTCATTTAAACACACAGAAGTGCTAAAATTGACGCGACGTACGGCTAGGCCAAATTACGGCAAAAACACATCATCTCGAAATTTGACGTTAAGCGACCCCACTATGATATTACCTTTAATATGTGTACTGTGGTTTGTTTGGTGTATCTTAGTCTTATATTTTAAATATCTATTTTAAATTATTCTATCACAGCACATTTTCATTAATTTTCAAATAATGTGCTCCTGACTACAAAAGCAAACTTTTTCAGACTATTTTTTATTTAATTTATTTATTTATCAACTACAGACATAGATGTAAAAGTTGTTTCAAAAGTCTTACAAACTTATTTTACAAATTATTCACATTATGTGTGTAAGTTTTACATGAATTAATAATTCTTTTGCAATCTTGAATATAAAATATATTCAACGCTAGAAGCAGATTTATTGAAATCAATTAAGTTATAACATTTATTAAAATCACTCCTCATAACATTAAACAGTTCATTTAAACCATAATTGATCCTGGAGAACAATATGCAAACAAATTCTGTATCTCTAGCTGTTCTGGGACGAGTGTTGATTTCAAGTTCGCTTAGAATATAATATGATTCAATAGATCCCGACAAAAGTTGATATAGGAACATGACATTGTTAACTGCTCTCCTTTTTTCCAGCGATGTTAGGCCAAGAAGATTAAGTCGGCTTTCATATGGAGGTAAGTGTTGAGTTGGGTTCCATGGAAGATGTCGAAGAGCATACAAAAGGAAACGTTTTTGGACACTTTCAAGTTTCTTTCTAGCATTTTCATAGATAGGAGACCAAACGCAGCTACAGTATACCGGTCTCACAAGTGCACAGTAAAGTGTTTTAAATAAGTAAGGATCATTAAACTCCTTTAAAAACCTCATTATTAATCCAAGACGGCTCCTTGCTTTGCTGACTATTGCATCAATATGAGGATTGAATGAAAGTTTACCATCAAATAGAACTCCCAGATCATTAAACATTTCAACTCTAAGAACATTTTCATGAAGTAAAAGAATTCACATAGATGTCGTCTCCGTGAGTAAGTCATTGTCTTGCATTTTTTTGTGTTTAGATCCATTCCGTTTTGTAAACACCACTAGGATACGTTGTCAATGTCGTGTTGTAGAAACAGATACCCATTCGAGCAAACATCAAAGTCTTACTATATGAGATGACCGAGTGGATATCATTGAAGAATAGTATACAAAGAATAGGTCCAATATGACTGTCTTGAGGTACTCCACATAATACATTTATTGTTTTCGAGGTGGCTTTTTTCAATTTAACAAACTGAGTCCTGTTTTCTAAGTATGATGCTATCCAAATCAGTATCCAATTTGGAAACCCGTAACGTAGCCTATTGAATAGACCGGAAAATGAGAGGTATAAAGGAACAATTACGTGCAAGGGTTTTTATTATTGAATATGTTTGTTTGGCCCATAAGCATGCTTAAAACCAAAAATGCTACTAAATTCACCCATGCGTTTCTGAGAGAATGGTCACACTGGCCACTTTTCAGTATTTTTGGTATAACTCGAAAACTAAGCCGAATTTAAAAACTTTACATATAATACTTTTTGTTCAAAATTAAATTTTCTATTGGAATGGATAGTTCAAAAAATTTTACGAAAAAGTTTAAGCAGGAAAAGTTAGCAAAAACCAACTTAAAAAAAATCAAAAAATCAAGGATATCTAAATTTTTTAATAAATTGTGCATAACTTTTTTTTAGGTAAAGATAGGGTAAAGACATGCTTAGACAAATCAAAGTAGAGACTAAAGGCCTTAATATGGCATGTTCAAAAATTAATATTTGTTCAAAATTGACGGAGATATTCGCATTCAAACCTTATCATTTCTTATAATTTTTCTCAGTTTTGGCCCGAAAGTCCCTTTTTCGGTACAATATGGCAAATTTCACATTCGTCAAAATGTTCGAAATCAAAATTTTTGATTCAATATGACATTAGAACTATAGAGAATTTATAAAAAGGATGTAAGTTCGCAATTTCGTTTTTCGGCTGTTTTTAAATGCGTTCAGACCTACAGACCGAACGGCTGGTCCGATTAACATAAGATTTGGTACTAGGTGCTAGAAACGTTAAATTTGTCATAATGTACCAAAAAATAGGCTTTCGGGCAAAAAGTGCGGAAAATGATAAGAAATGGTAACGTTTGAATGGTTATATCTCTGTCAATTTTTAAATAAAATGGCTTTTTTAACATGTCATATTAAAGCCGTAAGACTCCAGTCTACTTTGTTTATGAACGTCTTGAGCGTATCTTTGCTCCGAAAAAAGTTATGCGCAATTTAGAAAAAAATTTAAAAATCTTAGATTTTTCGATTTTTTTTATGTTGGTTTTTGTTAACTTTTCCTGCTTTAATTTTTTCCTAAAATTTTTTTAACTATCCATTCCAATAGAAAATTTAATTTTGAACAAAAAGTATTATATGTAAAATTTTCAAATTCGGCTTAGTTTTCGAGTTATACCAAAAATACTGAAAAGTGGCCAGTGTGACCATTCTCTCAGAAACGCATGGGTGAATTTAGTAGCATTTTTGGTTTTAAGCATGCTTATGGGCTAAACAAACATATTCAATAATAAAAACCTTTGCACGTAATTGTTCCTTTTTAAAAGGTCTATTCAATAGGCTAACGGCCTAGTTTATAAAGAAGTATTGAATGGCAAACTCTATCAAACGCTTTACTTAAGTCTCCGTAAAATACATCAGTTTGCAGGGCCTCTGTCAAATTCTTATTTGTTTGGCTGGTAAACTCAAGAAGATTTGTTGTAGTTGATTTATTACTGCAAAACCCATGTTATTCTTGTGCAATTAATCCTTGGCAGTGAAACTGAATATGTTTGCACACAATGTTTGCAAATAGTTTTTGAATACAAGAAAGTTTTGCAATACCTCGATAATTTTTAGCTAAATTTTGTCTGCCACATTTATGAAGAGGTATTATATAAGATGACTTCCACAATTTAGGAAAAACACCAGTTGACAGAGGACAATCAAATATGAATGTAATAGTAGACGAAATATGAGACTTACACGATTTTACAAATAAAGATGGAATGTTGTCAGGACCAGCGACATAATTATCTTTTAAATCGTCAATATATTGCACTACCTCATTTACATTCACTCTTAAAAAAGGAATATCACAGTTCGATTAAGGTTCAGTCTTATCACAGTATTTTATTTTATTAGAGCTATTATAGGTCAGTTGAAAAAAGTCGGCAAACATATCACATATTTCATTGTCACAGCTTGAAGTCTTTATTTTTTTGTATTTTTATATTGCACAGTTGAAGGAAAAGTATAACTTTTTTCGTTAAGAATTGATAAATTTCCAAAATGATTGAGGATTTCTAAATATAATGCACTTTATATTATTAATGTAAGCTCTATATGAAGTTCTTAGAGTATTATCGAACAGGGCCCGAATTATCACTTCAGTGACCGAGTGAGTGAGTGCCATCAGTGATCGAATGAACGAAACGTGAGCAGTAATGCCAAACACACATAATTCAGCCACGTATTAATCGATAACTGATGCGGTAATTTGGTCCAGTCTTCTATAGTTACCAGAAGCTCTGTAGTAAAAAATACTGTGTGCTGTTTTCCACTTCTTGTGATATTTATTTTAAACGTTCCTTCGACGTTTTAGATTTTTATTAAGCCAGTGAACTGATGAATGGTCGTTAGTCATTATTTTAGTAGGTACACAATGCTCAATACAGTTTTTAAAAATATATGTAAATGAAATTTTCAACAGACTTGTTAACGTAATTTCCATTTGCAATCAATATACTAGTCCAGTCAACGTTACTAAAAACTCTTCAATTCTGACTGTATTTATTTTTTTAAAGTTAAATGCTGTTTTATGTGTGCTGGCAGAAAGTAGGCTTAGGTCATCACTGAGAGTAACATCAAGTTGAATAGCATAATGGTACGGCACTTTAGGTAACATAATCACGAATATAAGAGACTTCAAATAATGAAGGACAGTCAGAAAAAACTAGATCCAAAAAACGCAAAATTTCATTTGCAATTCCATTGATTTGGCTCAATCCAGCAAGTAATATTGATTCGACAAAATTTCGTTCAAATAAAGGCCCGTGTTCGCACGACGGCACACCTCCATCCGATGGTCCAAATTTTCGATGACGCGTACACCTTTTATTTCAAATAACCCAAAAGAAGGAAGTCCAACGGTGTCAAGTCACATGATCTTGGCGGCCAATTGACATCGCCACCACGTGAGATAACACGGCCATTGAATTTGTCGCGTAAAAGAGCCATTGTTTCGTTAGCTGTGTGGCAAGTGGCACCGTCCTGCTGAATCCACATATCGTCCACTTCCATATCTTCCAATTCGGGCCATAAAAAGTTCGTTATCATCTCACGATAGTGAACACCATTCACAGTAACTGCCTGACCAGCCTCATTTTGGAAAAAATACGGCCCGATTATGCCGCCAGCCCATAAATCGCACCAAACAGTCACTCTTTGTGGGTGCATTGGTTTTTTGATAAACACTCTTGGATTATCATTTGCCCAAATGCGGCAATTTTGCTTATTAACGAATCCACTGAGGTGAAAATGTGCCTCATCACCGAAGATGATTTTCTTCGAAAATTGATCATCCACTGTTGCCATTTCTTGCCACCATTCTGACCATTGACGACGCTTGAAATAGTCAAGAGGCTTTAGTTCTTGAGTCAATTGCACCTAGTAAGCGTGTAAATGCAAGTCTTTATACATAATGTTCCTCAACGACGAGCGTGAGAGGAGCAACTGTTGGGCACGATGACGAGTTGAGGTGGACGGCTCTTCAGCCACACTATCGCGAACAGCAGTAATATTTTCTGCAGTACGAGCTGTACGAGCAACGAGCATGCACTGGTGTTTTCAAATCTCCTACAGACCCGGTTTGCTCAAACTTTTGCACGATTTTTCCGATTTTACGCACATTTGGACGATTAACTGGCTGAACAGAATAGAGTGCTGCAACTGGAGCTGCAGCTGCAACTGGAATAGCTGTCAAAAAGTGTCGTACGTGATTTTTTTTACGCGCCCACAATGCAACTGTACAGCTTTCTGACATTTTGGTATCGAAAATGAAAATGAAAACAAAAATAAAAATTAATAATGATGAAAAAGAAGCTAAAATTGCTTTACGTCTTTATGAGACATTAAAAAGAGTTTAAAAATTACTTTAACCCACATGTAAACACTCTGTTTTGCTCACAATTTCGAAACGTCAAAAAAGCTGCAAGCAAAAGTTAAAAGTTGGCCAACTTGTCCAGTTGCGTCTGCAGCTCCGTCTGCAGTTGCGTCGTGTTCTGTTCGCATCATTGAATTTGTGGGTATTCAACATTTTGACAGCTATTCCAGTTGCAGCTCCAGTTGCAGCTCCGTCTCCATTCTGTTCAGCCAGTAAATTGACCGAACAAATCACGAAGTGCACGATATGCATTTTGATTTGAACGCCCATTTTCATAATAAGCCTGAATAACTTTAACGCGTTGCTTGATTGTGTATCTTTCCATGGTTCAAATTGAGTTAGTCTGAAATTAAGAAATGTCAAATGAAATGCAGAATAAAATTTGACGTTTAGGTGTGGTTCACATTCAATATCGGTCCTTTATGTTTAACCACCCTTTATATTGCAACAAATATATACGAAGAACGTGAGAACTATAGCTCAACAGTAATTAGTTCTAAATCTATGTACAATAATTGTGGTTGTACCACCTTAGAATTAAGACAACAATTAACAGCAATCAGAACCCCTCCTCTTTGTTGATGTGTGCTGTTAGAAGGATTTCTGTCCAAACGATAAAAAATATATTCAGGTGGTACTATTTCGGCATCATGTACAGAAGAATTAATTTAGTTTAGTTTAGTTTATTTGTCAATGAGAGTTTCTCTTACAGACTAGCATAACAATTTTAGGATATAAAGGAGATGACGCACTTTTGGGCCAAGAGCGTGCATGAACAAGAGTGGTATTAAAAGAAAGGTGAGTGTTAGCACATTAAAACTGTGAAGTTTTAGGGAAATCGTATTTGGGGATTTTGAGTAATTGTCCATATTTCGAAGGCATCTCCTGCTTGATTTTTTCCCGTTTATAAGCAAATAAAGTCAAATATCATAGGAAGTATAAGACAAACCCCTATCTATTTGGTATCAAATGAAAGGTCATCTCACAGCAAAACCAATTAATCTCACAGACCCAGACATTTTAGTTGTAAAAATATTAATAAACTTTTCTTAAAATCTTGTAATTTTTAGGGATTGAGGTGCATGCTCAGCATCTTGGGTTATCACCTCACATTTTTACTTGCGATATAGGTACTATAGGGCAAGTTTTGGATTCGTGCAGAAAAAAAATTCGAGATAACAATCAAACATGACATTACGATGATAGAGAACACGAAAAAAGTGGGTGGCACAATTCTGTCTGTCTGTCTGTCTGTCTGTCTATCTGTCTGTCTGTCTGTCTGTCTGTCTGTCTGTCTGTCTGTCCGTACCTCAGCCTACAGCCTAAGCCACTGAAGCGATTTTCTTCAAATTTTTAACTTAAGGTTTTTTTGTAACTCTCCAGAGGGGAAATTGAAATTTTTTTTTTAGCTCAAAAAATAACGGTACTTGCCATACAACCGTTAAGGAAAAGCTTATTCATCTCAAAAACGGCTCCAACGATTTTGATAAAAAAAAATCAGTGTATTATTGTAGACATGGTGTACTTTTTGGTAAGAAAAAAAATTACCAAAAACATTTATTAACGGTATCTGCCATATAACGGTTTTTTTGATTTTCGGTTTTCTCATAAGCCGCTCATCCGATTTCAATGAATTTTTTTGTGCAAAAGCTTTGTTAAAGTATTAATAATACTGTATACCAAAATTTTGGAAAAAAATAATTTTGGATTTTTAAAAAAAGATTCAATTTTTTTTTTTGAAAATTCAATATTTCAAAAACGGTTTGATGAATTGTTTCGAAATTTCAGTTTTAAATGTATATTAATATATACTCAAAATTGGCATACCAAAATTTTTTTTGAATAATGTTACAAACATTTTATATATAAAAAATTAATTTTTAGGAAAACGGCTCCAACGATTTTAAATTTTTTGTTTGCATATATTCATATTTTATCAAGTAATCAGATGGCATACTTTTTTTTGAGCTCTAAGTTATTTATCAGACTGTTTATACAATTAAAAGAACGATTTAAATGCTTTTTATACTTTTTATTCTATAATAACTTGAATATTTTTTAAAGTTCTTAAGTCCCACACAACTTGAACATAAGAGCAAGTACGTGCGATCCAGTCGTGCATTTTATTTTGTAGGAACTGGAGGTGGATATCAATATTTGGATATTTTAAACATCCATTTTAAGAATAATGCTGAAATGATTGGAATTGAAATACTTCTGTATTTTTTTTATCAAGACAGTGATCCGAAGCGCTCGACTGAAATATTTTGGAAACAATTGGAAACTGAAATTCAGAAACATGAGATTTTCAACGAAATTGACTTGAAAAGAGTGAAACTGGAGGAATGGTATAAAATAAGCCTAATTACACCAAAAAACTTATTGAATCAGTCCCAAATCGTGCTAAATCAGTTATAAGATAAAAAGAACTCCCTAAAAACGAAATTGACTTGAAAAAGGTGTAAATGGAGGAATGGTATAAAATAAGCCTAATTACACCAAAAAACTTATTGAATCAGTCCCAAATCGTGCTAAATCAGTTATAAGATAAAAAGAACTCCCTAAAAATTACAAGATTTTAAGAAAAGTTTATTAGCCTTTTTACAACTAAAATGTCTTGGTCAGTTTCGCTGTGAGATGAAATAATCATTTTGCTTTGATATTTTCCGTTATTCGTTTGTTTTTTTCAATATTTTATTTCCGATTTTGAAGTTTTTAAAACAAAAATATAATACTCTATTGAAAGTCAATTTCTCCTTTTTTATTTTACTCGATTTTCCGCAGTTCATTTCGTTAAGGATGATTCATTTTCACTTTGGGCCACTGTACCACTGTACGTAGTAATTCATTTCTTGATGAATTGAAAAAAAAAAATATTGTTATAAAAAACACATCATTTTGGCCAAGTTTAAAAAATAAAGAAATGTGTTAACAGGAACTCTAGTATGCAACCCCATATTGGGTACATTCTATTTGATTTTTCCAAGCAAGGCTTCGGAAGGTGGTTTTCTTGCTTATGATTGACCTTTATATATCAAAATAAAGACTGAAATGTGTTCTTTCACATAACTGTTAAAAAAAGGTACATAGCCACTGTAGATTTTTCAGAAATAACTGATTTCTAAAAAAATTGCTAAGTTTCACGTTTATTTCAAAAACTGAAGGTTCTAGAATCATGATTTTTACATTATTTGAAAGATATAAGACTGACCAAATTGATACCAAATAGATAGGGGTTTGTCTTATACTTCCTATGATATATGACTTTATTTGCTTATAAACGGACAAAAATCAAGCAGGAGATGCCTTCGAAATATGGACAATTACTCAAAATCCCCACATACGATTTCCCTAAAACTTCACAGTTTTAATATGCTAACACTCACCTTTCTTTTGACACCACTCTTGTTCATGTACGCTCTCGGCCCAGGCCCCATACAATTTTGCCACATCTCCTTTAAAATTAAAAAAGGATATACAGTGTCCTGTACATAATGGATAACCTTGCAACTGGTTGTAGCAGGCCTTATGACCTTTCCAGAAAAAAATATAAAAAAATATTTTCCCAGTGGTTACTATGTTATGATGTTTTTTCCAAAAGTTGTTAACAAGTACTACTTTCCTCAAATACGCGAACGCTACGACCATGGATGAAAATTTTTTTATTTTTGTAATATTCTAGGATAACTGTTGTAGTAGATGGGTGGTAAAATTTAGTATTAGTTATTGCATTTTTTTTATTATAATTTTTTTTTTAATTTTTTTCAGTACAAAAATTTATTTTCAAAAAAGTTTGACCACCTCTAATAAATTAAAAATTTATGAGAACATGAATGGCCAGTTACTTAAAAAAGATGTCTGTTTAATGCACTTTCCAAAATGGTATAACTTATGCTTGTGTATTAACAAAATAACCAAGAAAATTTGTCAATCATCTAATAAAGCAGCTTTAAAGTTTTAACATCTTCGCAAAATGTCTATTAAAATGTTACAATAACCTCCCAATCAGGGTTGGACAAAGATTTTCTCTTTTGATGTGCAAGGGAGTTCAGTGCAAGTATAAAACTCGATTTTAGGTGTTGAAAGCCCCACCATTTGGCCACCATATTGAAAATCGAGTTCTAAAAAGTTTTCCGTGGCAACTTAATTTTCATTAGTCTTAGAAAAAAAGCTCTGGTACAAATTTGTAGCAAATTCAATTCACTTCAATTTATGTTAACACACTTTTTACCCTAACGCTGTAAATAAAAAAGTTATAATCAAAACTTAAACATTGAAAAAATTCATATGTTTTTGATTATAACTTTAGGGTAAGAAGTGTGTTAACATAAATTGAAGAGAATTGAATTTGCTACAAATTTGTACCAAAGTATTTTGTCTAAGACTAATAAAATTTAAGTTCCAACGGAAAACTTTTCAGAACTCGTTTTTCAATATGGTGGCCAAATGGTTTGGCTTTCAACACCTTAATTCGAGTTTTATACTTGCACTGAACTCCCTTGCACATCAAAAGAGAAAATCTTTGTCCAACCCAGATTGGGAGGTTATTGTAACATTTTAATAGACATTTTGCGAAGATGTTGAAAGCTGCTTTATAAGATGATTGGCAAATTTTCTTGGTTATTTTGTTAATACACAAGCATAAGTTATACCATTTTGGAAAGTGCATTAAACAGAAATCTTTTTTAAGTAACTGGCCATTCATGTTCTCATACAATTTTAATTTATTAGAGGTGGTCAAACTTTTTTGAAAATACATTTTTGTACTGAAATTTTTTTTAAAACAAATTATAATAAAAAAATGCAATAACTGACACTAAATTTTACCACCCATCTACTACAACAGTTATAGCCAAACCACAATCAAGCGTTCGGTCGCGCCGACTTTGACATATTGAATAGAAACAATGGACTCTTATGGGGCAATCTTAAATGTTACCTCAGGCGTCGGGCTTGCCTCAGATCGTAAATATCGTAAGCCTGAGCCAAACGCCCGAATAGATCTATTTTCTATTCCAGTCGCGCTTTGACAACTGAAATAGAGTTTTTCTTTTGTTGTGCTCTTTTTTTGTGCGCATGAGAAGTGTTTTAACAAAATCTTTAAGACAGAAGAAACTAAAAATTGTGGTTTTGTGATTTTCTTTATTAATTTGCAACGAAAACAGCAGTAATAAAACTCATTGTATCAACGTGTGTTTGAAGTTGATTTTGTTGCAGTTCAACATGAAGATTGGATATAATAGAACTATTCAAATTTATTAACGTGTTTCTTTTATACTTTTATTAACATAACAATTTAATAAAACTACACAGTGATAACCAAAAATAATAAAATAAATAAACCAATTATTCCTGTGAAATTAATTGTTTTTGTTTTATTTATTTCATTCCCAAATACCTACGATTTTTTTTTGTATGCATTTGACAGCTGTTTTCACTGTTCTCTTTCTTGGGCATGTTCAATTACCTGAATCAATTTAAGTTCCGGAGAAAGTGTTTATATACACTGTGCCAGGTTCTGTAATGATGAAATCTGAAACAAAACACATGAGTTTCGTTCCATTTTTAAAAGCTTCTCGACGAATTTTGTCGATGCAAGGGTAATAGAACAAGAGCATTGGTTTGCGTGCTTTGAAAGCAAAAGAAATTTTGAATTTTCAATAAAAGTTTTTCAATGGAAATGTATGGTGACTTCACACATTTGGTCTGTTTTGTTAAGGGATTTGACAGCAAAATCACTGACCGAACTTTGTCGGTACTGCTTGGATCCTTAAAAAAATGAGCTCGGATGGATGAGGATTTTATTATTTTGGTACTTATTTTGTTTAGTTTATTTTTGTAAGTTGTGCGGTGAAAATCATTTCTTGTTTTAATTCGTTTTATTGTGAAAACTCAAATACATTTTCAGTCAACAATACAAACTAAATGCAATTGTAATTTGTTTAATCTTTGCTAGTGCAAATAAGTGTGTTTTTGTAAATATTTAAAATGTGCCTTGGAAGGAAAAACATTCCCCTTGCTCTTTGCTTGTCCTTTGTCTGTGGTTGTTGCTTTTAGGAAATTTAGAACTCGATTAGGGAATTATCTCTTCATTGACGACTAGAAAAGTCAAAATGCGATACCTAGTGGCGAATAAAACAACTGGATAACTACATTATGAAGAAGTTTTACTTTATTATTTAAGTAAAAATATTGTTTTTATATTTATTAGAATAGTTTTTCTTCTTTTAATAAATAATTTCGGAAAAAACACTTCACAAATCACATACGATTTACAACAAATTTTGACATCTTATGTAGTTATTCTGTTGCATTTTTTGCCCGGTAGAGTACTGCCTCCAGTCGTCAATACCTCTTGGTTTTGGTACTTGCTAAGTTTGTACCTCACAACGATGTCAAACGGGCAGAATAATTCAGATTTGTGTGTGATGAGTGGTGAATATGTGATGCGGATTGCTGTGTTGTATTGAAATTCCTTCTGTTTCGATGTTTATCTTTGTCGTATCGTACAAACTCCATTATGACACTTTGGCATTCACAAATGTTAAAAAAGGTGTGTTTGGTTAGTTTTTACAAGAACTGTCACTGTTTTAGTCGTTTTAACTGGATCTTCTTAGGGCCAATTGTACATCCGTGGTTTAGCAATTTTAACTCGCAGATTTAGGAGGATTAATTGTGGTTCCAATATGTGATAGTAGCGATGTATGCTTCTACCAAAAATTAAAATGAAAACAAAATTGAAATTAAGGTACAGTTATGCTACATTTCCACCTAAATCTTCTTTAAATCTCGAAGATTTACCATACAAATTTATTTCGTTAATCTTGAAGAATCTTGAAATTAATCTTGTTAAATCTTCCTGGGACAAATACTTTTACAAATCGAACTAACCTATTGTTATATGGCGCTGAAGAATTCATTCATGGCTGAATTCAGTTCCTCACAAATGAAACATTCTTTCTTACTTCCTCTTCATAAGAAAAAATAAAACACCATTTTGTATTTTTAAATGTGCTGTCAAAGTAAATCTTTTTTACTTTTTTTTTTGTGCGGTGGAAACACCAAATAGATTTATTTAATCTGAACAGAGATAAGCCTTTGGTGGAAACATAGCATTAGTTACCTGTTATAAAGTTTACAAATTGTGAAGTGGTTTCATACTAACATTAATCATCTAGTTATTTAAAATATAATGTTAGGGATCTTTATTTTTCATTGCTTCATAATTAAGAGCAAAGAAAACCTGCTCAAATTAAGCTACCGAACCCACCGCTGCTTTTGTTTATAAATAAAAGAGAGTTTATGTCCCCCTTGTTGGTGAAGAATTTTTATAGTAGCCGTTTTTTTTATTATCGGGATCTAGATTAACTTTTACACTTAATATAAAAACAAAATAATGGGAAATTTTCTAAAATTGTTTTTGTAACACGTGTTAAAAGTAAATCCAGATCCAGATCCCGATGATAATAAAACACGCCTAGTGTTAGTTTAAGGAAACAGAACTTTTATTCTGTCATATTTGTAATTTGTCAACGCCCGAAGCCTGAAGCTACATTCCGTTTTGCAAATTGAAGGGTCGCGCTTTATGACACAGATTATCGTAAAGTCGGTAAAAAGCCCGTCAAAGCGCGACCGACCCAACGCGAGATTGTGATTTGGCCATTATTCTAGAATATTACAAAAATAAAAAAATTGTAAAAACTGTTCATCCATGGTCGTAGCGTTCACGTATTTGAGGAAAGTAGTACTTGTTAACAACTTTTGGAAAAAACATCATAACATAGTAACCACTGGGAAAATATTTTTTTTTATATTTTTGTTCTGGAAAGGTCATAAGGCTTGCTACAACCAGTTGCAAGGTTATCCATTATTTATCCCTGTATATATACAGGTTGTCCCGTAATGAGTGGATAATACTGCAACTGGTGATAGCAGGCCTTATGACTGCTCAGAAAAAAAATATAAAAAAATATTTTTCTTGTGGTCTCCATGGTATAATTTATTTTCGAAAAATGTTAAAAAATTTCAGGGTCTCCTAAAATACCTAATTACAATGGCCATCCATAAAGGGTTCTTATTTTTCTTGTATTTCTATAATATTCTTGAATAACCGTTCTACATGATTGGTAGTAAATTTTAACACCAGCTGATGCATTTTTTGTGTTATTGTTTTTTTTTAAATAATTTTTAATTCAAAAATAATTCAATATTTTTTTTCATCAAAGTTTGAAAAATAATAAAGGGAAAAAAATGTATGAGAACATTTGATACAAATTGGCCTGTTTAATGTACTTTCCAAAATAGTATAACACATGTTTGTGTCTACAACCATAACCAATAAAATTGGCATATAATCTTCTAAAATAGTTTTTTTAAGATTTTATCAGATGAAATTAAGTTTCTAAATTAAGTAAACACTACGACGACGAATGAATAACTCATATTGTTTTTTTAATTTTTATTGCATTTAAAAATAACCGTTCTTAAATAAAGGCAGTAACATTTAACACTAGTTGCTGGTTTTTTTTTATAATTTTTTTAATTAATTTATTAATAAAAAATGATTAAATATTTATTTTCATCAAAGTTTGATGACAACAAAAATTGTTGTAAGGAAAAGTCAATAGATATACCAGTGTCACTATTATGTCTTTCAAATTCACTAACTAAAATAATAGTATGCACTTTCCAAAAGGTTTGGATTTAGGTATGGGAAATGCGATAAATAAAAACAACAGTATTAAAAATTATGATTTATTTGTATTTTTAAATAAATGTATATCAAGTGTTCAAACTGTCCCCCATTCACTGTGATACAGGCTCTGCATCTTCTAATGAAGGACCTATCAATAAAACGAGCATATTGGCGCTCATTTATTTTCATCACGCAGCGTCTTGAACACGACGACGCAGTTCCGTAATGGATGTAATTGGTTTAGTATAAACCACTTCTTTCAGGCACCCCCAGTAGAAAAAGTCGAAAGGATTTAGGTCTGGCGAACGTGGTGGCCACAAAATTGGGCCCAGACGGCCTATTCACCTGTTGGGATACGTTCGATTCAAGTACCTCCTTACATTTAGATATCGCTCTCTAAGAGTGCTGCAGCTGCGTCAGCGCTTTTTCTGCATTCCCCGTATATTAAATGCATATTTGCATACTCCAGCGTCGTATACTGTGACATTCTTAATCAGTATTAATTTAATCAAATTCAAAAATTCGTTTGATTGACGAAACCAGTATAACAACGTTATACCGCAGTGACGTGCGGCACTCGAACGAACTGGGTAGACAGTTATAAATTTAATTCATTATTTTCCATCTTATCCAGTCAAAAATAAAAACTGTTAACAAAGTCCAAAAAACAGCGTTTATCTCTTTGAAATCAAACGTTAAACTTCACACAAGACTTCACAAACGTGTCTAAAAAACATGGTTACCAATTAGGAACTCTATTAAGCAAAAATTAAATACCTATTTAATACAAGAATACAAATTACAAAAAATTCTACACAGATAAGTATATTTATCAAATGCTTGTATTTTTTTTAAATAAACGTTGAAGGGCCAAGATATGTATGTAGGTACATAGTCCACACAAAGTTTTAAAAAAATTATTTTGAAAACTTATTCAAGTCATAAAAACTGTCCTTGAATATGTCATCCTCATCCTTACTATTTTTTGTTGAGATAATGGTGATCAAAGACAAAAGTATGCATTTGTTTGACTAAAAGTTATATATGTAGGAAGGTACACCAATCTCAAACAAACAAAACTGGCAGACCTAAATTAAAGCTGAATAAAAAATGTATTGATTTATAAAAAAAAATTCAAGAAACTCATTAAACAAAGAAAATAATAGAACATTTGATTCTCGTACCATTTTTCTCAATCGCAAATAAATATGTATTTGTAAAACAATTTCAAAACAAGAAGAAGCACACAGCTTCAAAATGCTTTTTGTTTCGACTCAATACGGCAACTGACCCCAAAGATACAGCTCTTTGAAACGTCAGTAGTGTACTTCTACGAAAGAGTCCAGCCTTCCTACCTATTGCATTTTTTAGGGTTGACCTACAACCGCCCACTCCTCTTTAATCAACTCCAAAAATAAAAAAATAAGAAGTGGCTCTCTTCACTTAAATAAGTCAACGAAAAAGTTTCGAATTTACTTCAAAGTTCAAAGCAAAACAGCAATTAGACAGATTCGAATCTGTCTACTTGCTTCACATAGAAATTCTACCTGAGAAACATAATCCGCTGATTTTATTTTCATATAATTTAGGTACAACGAAAGACTCTGTCTTCGTTTTCAGTCGGGTTTTCCCGAAGCACATAGCAGATGCAAGGCAGAGCCATAGCGAAGCTATAGCGTTTGTACTGTGTGAGCATTGAGATTTTGTGCTTTGTGGTCGTTGGTAGAGGTCAAGTTATCTAAAGAAAAAAGTAGGTGTTGAAAATGAGAGTGTGTGAATAGTAAGGGATGAATGTATGATTTATGTTTGTTAAATTATAGGTGTTGACAATTTGCGATAGGTTATGGATGTTTGGGACTTAATGCAATGAATGAAAACACAGTTTTCTTGACTGTAACAAGTAGGTTTCCTTTTTTCTCTCTTTACGGTAGGGTAGACACTGTCTAAAACGTCTTATTGACGCACCGTTACAACGTTACGTAATGACAGAGAATTGACAATATTTGCAAATAATGCTTTTTTATGCATTTTAATGCCCATTTTATTACAAGCCAAATCTTCTCTAGTAGATTAAAAGCCAATGTAATGTGTTATTGCTGTAGATAGAAGCTTGTGATTTACCATTTGGGAAAGTACATTAAGTACATTATTTGCCACGAAAGTTGTTAGTTTTTGTCTTTTTTATTAACTTACAAACTTTGATGAAAATAAATATTTAATCATTTTTTTATTAAAAAATGAATTAAAAAAATTATTTAAAAAAAATCCAGCAACTAGTGTTAAATGTTACTGCCTTTATTTAAGAACGGTTATTTTTAAATGCAAAAATTAAAAAAACAATATGAGTCATTCATTCGTCGTAGTAGTGTTTACTTAATTTAGAAACTTAATTTCATCTGATAAAATGTTAAAAAAAAACTACTTTAGTAGATTATATGCCAATTTTATTGGTTATGGTTGTAGACACAAATACATATGTGTTATACTATTTTGGAAAGTACATTAAACAGGCCAATTTTTATCAAATTTGCCACTTATGTTCTCATACATTTGTTTCCCTTTATTATTTTTCAAACTTTGGGGGGAAAAAAATTGAATTATTTTTTAATAAAAAAATAATTTTAAAAAACAATAACACAAAAAATGCATCAACTGGTGTTAAAATTTACTACCCATCATCTAGAACGGTTATTCAAAAATATTATAAAAATACAAAAATAATAAGAATCTTTTATGAGTGGCC
The DNA here is from genome assembly GCA_963921185.1 of Dasysyrphus tricinctus. NCBI lineage: Eukaryota > Metazoa > Arthropoda > Insecta > Diptera > Syrphidae > Dasysyrphus > Dasysyrphus tricinctus. Next base: position 141,469,921 of record OY992531.1, read on the forward strand.
GTTGTAATTAGGTATTTTAGGAGACCCTGAATTTTTTAACATATTTCAAAAATAAATTATGCCATGGAGACCACAAGAAAAATATTATTTTTATATTTTTTTCTGAGCAGTCATAAGGCCTGCTTTCACCAGCTGCAGTATTATCCACTCATTACGGGACACCCTATATATGTTTATACAATAATTTAAAACAAACAAAAAAGAATGTTATACAAGAAAGAAATCATCATTAATGCAAAGCATACTTAAAATAATTAAAGATTTGATAATATAATTAAAAGTTCATTTTTAAAGGTTTCTCTAGAACAATCTTCGAAAAAATCAACAGAATTACAAATTGAATTTACTTCTTTGATGCATCGTGATATTGGTTCATTGCAACCATAATTTGTCCGATGAAAGCGCACGAAAAACAATACGCTAATACGAGTACCTGTTGGGGGATATGGAAGCATAATTGCTCTAAAAGAAATGAACACTTTATCCGAAAAGTAAGCATGTCACGAACAAACATAATTGCAAAATATTTTCTGCGCAGCGCGAGCGTATGAATTGCCATTAATAAACACCTAGTATTGTAGCAGGGAATCTCACAGTGCCAATTAAGTTTTCTGATAGCATACCTTGAAAATCGCCGTTGCACTCTTTCAATTCTTTCAGATGCAGTTAGGTATATAATATGGGTTCTAGACTACAGACAATACTCCAAGACAGACTGAACTAACGAGCAATAAAGCGTTTTAAGCGTAAAAATATCAGAGAATTCTCGAGCATTTCTTTTAATAAAGCGTAACATAGAATTAGCTTTATACTTATAATTAGATCTATATGAGGGCTAAACGATAATTTTTCATCAAGCATAACGCCTAAGTCTTTCTTTTGTATAACTCTTTCTAAGGTAACACTTTCCAATTATAACTGTTATTAACCGAAACCTTTTTCCTAGAACATGTAAGCATATTACAATTAGCTACATTTAGATGAAGAGAATTTGATTCGCACCATTTTGCGAGCCTAACAAGATCATCCTGAAGAAGTAAGCAATCATGAATGGAACCAATTCTTCTATAAAGCTTTAAATCGTCAGCATAGAGAAGGCATTGCGAATAAATGAAAATTTCTGATATATCATTAATGAACCTTGAGGGACTCCAGATGGAACATGAATAGGGTCAGACAAAATTCCATCAATTTTAGCTATCTGAACTCGGCCTTTCAAATAAGATTCAATCCACTTGAGCATATTAGAATGAAAACCAAGGCAAGCTAGTTTATGGAGTAGAATCTTGTGGTTCACCCTATCAAACGCTTTGGCAAAGTCCGTGAAAATTATGTCAGTTTGAAGATTATTCTCAAAATTTGATATAACATAATTAACAAAAATAGATAAATTGGTAGCCGTTGATCTGGCAGGTATAAATCCGTGTTGAAAAATCGATATATGCTCCCGAACAACAAAGAGAATTTTATCACAAATAATTTTTCAAATATCTTTGGGATAGCCGAGATTTTGCAAATTGGTCTGTAATTTGATATATTTTGTTTTGATCCCGCCTTAAATATAGGTGTTAGGAATGAAATTTTCCATTCACTTAAGAAAAATCCATTTTCCAGCGAAAGATTAAATAATATTGTGAGTGGTTTTGCTAGGGAATCAGCTGCATTTTTGAGAAATAATGGTGAAAAACCATCCGGTCCCGAGGATTTTGAAGCATCAATTTGCTTCAAAGCAATTAAGACTTCCGCTGAATTTATCCGAAGGCCACCTAAGCTAAACTTTTCAGACACATTAGGAAGATTTTGAGAATGCAAATCAGGAGTATAAACGGATTCAAAAAGATTACAAATCTCTGAAATGTCGCTTGAGTGGCTCATACAACTTGGAAAACCTGTCGTCTTACGTTTAGAATTCAAAAATTTCACGAACTGCCCACTTTCACTCTTGATTTTCATTTCTGCTGAAAATATGTAATCATTATATAGTAAAAGATTAAGAGAATCGAATTCACGTTGCGAAGTTAAATACGTACTACGCAGCTCATGATAATTTTTTCTACACTTGTATTTTGTATATGCTTTGTTTTTCTGATTTTTAAGCCGCGAGAGCCTTGTATTAAACCAAATAGGATTGGATTAAGCCAAGAAAAAACTCCGGGAAAACTTAATTTTCGTGGAGAGCTTTGTTTGAACATTGTCCTTAACTTTTTCTTAAAAGTACCTTAAGTTTGGGCCGGTGCCAGAGGTGGGAGGTGAAAAAATAATGTTTTCCTAATTTTTCAATTTTTACGATAGTAATTTGACGGTACAAATTGTAGCTTCTGTAATTCTATACCAGAAGATAAATATGTACCTACTTTAAAATTTATATAAAATATATCGAAAAAAATTCGATCTATTAAAATTTATAGTTCTCTCACGAACAAACTAAATAGATACTTTTTTCCATATCTCTCGTTCGTGAGAGATCGGAAAGATAAAATTCGGCTAGAATATAATCTCTCAAAATAAGGATTTGAAAAGATCTTTTAAACAAAAATCATTCTTCATCAAGTAGGTATCCATATTTACTACGGTTGTGGAGCTATTTATTTTTTGGAATTTGGATGTTGAAATATTTTTGAAACACTCTGTTTTGAGAATGCGTTTTTCTTTTCTAATTTTATATCAGCCATCACCTCTGTCAATTTAATTAAAATCACTCAAGGAACAATGAAGTCCCGAGGAATTCGAAACTTTTTTTTCGAAATTTTGTCCTTCGATGCTTTGACTTGCGTAACTTTGGATTTCTTAGACTTTCTGCTTTCATAAAATCAGTTTTCTATTTGAACGGTTCGTAAATGGATCTTCAATAGTTCTCGCATGATAAATTTGGGAACGAACCATATTTTACAGATACTAGCAGATTTGATTGTATCGTGAAAACAAACCTTTTTTTAAAGGAACCAACAAAACAAGATTGCCGATTGAATCAAAAATAAAACTCCCCTTTGAATTTTTCACAAAAGAACGAATCATATTTTATCGTTCTATGAACCTGGCTTTTTTTCTATGAGCAACATAATATAAAAAAAAAATACGTACTCGAACGTTATAGTTATACCAAGACCTTTTCACTTTTCGTCTTCCTTTTAACTATCGAATCAATACCCAGCTAAAATAATTAAACAAAAAATATATTGAATATTATACTTCAACGAACGATCAAATAAAAAGTAATCTGCAATATACACAATTATGTACACAAATCGTCTGAACCACAAATCTGTAAGCACAAATTGATTTGTGTATGCCCCATTTGTGTATAATTATACACAAATGAAATTTGAGTATATTGACAAAATAAACAAATCGTCTGAACCACAAATATTTGCGGGATACACAAATCAAATTTGGTTACGAATTTGTGTAGAATTTGTGTAGGTATACTATTAACAAATGAAATTTTTGTATTCACACAAATCGGCTGATCTTAGCTTAACGATAACAAATTCACTTGTCCGATCTACTGCAAATATCTCTTCTCCGAGTATCTGGCTGAACAGAATGCAAAACGGAGCTGGAATAGATGTCAAAAATGCTGCAGCCGGAGCTGCAAGAGTTGAACAATTTTTAACTTTTACTGCAGCATTTTTGACATCTACTGCAGCTTTTTTGACATCTATTCCAGTTGCGTCTTGCATTCTGTTCAGCCAGTATCTCTTAAGTTTTGAAAAATACGAAAATTGATGCAAAATTAAATAAAAGCAACGAAGGTACCTACATGATATTGCAGCGTAGTTTCCATCATCGCAGCTTTAATGCGACTGGGGATGGGGTGGATTTAAATTGTTGTGATTGTTTGTGACCATTTTTTTTTTTGCGCACCATTTTTTTTCTCTTGAATGCTCTCTCTGCGCATACGCAACTGACCGTTGGCCAAGTGATTTCGTTCGAGCTATATACATCCGTTAACAAAATGAAAAATTCATAATTATTTTATTTCGATCATGGAATACCCGATATTTAGATTCAATAATAATTGAATGGCTGAGGCAAAAATCACGATGACTACCATTATCTTAAGGTGACTCATTAGTCATAAAGTTTCACCTCGTCGCGTACCAAACAGCTTCCTGCATATGTTGTCATCATTGATTACACTCCCATGCAAATCCAATTGGAATTGAAGGCCGTGTTTATGGGATCCATTGCCGTTGAATTACTCACTCCTCAGAATTTGGTCTTAACAAACCACCGACTGTTAAAATAAAAATTGCAAGTAACACAATTGTATGCAGGCTTAGGTTAGTTTTATTTTGACAGTGGCGCAAAACAAGAGTAACATCGGATGACAGTTGTCATTTGACGCCTTACTTGCTTTTATGGGAGGGATGGATTGTGAGCTGACTGCATAATTACCTTTGATATATATGATGATTCAATTGAATTTATTGGATAACGTTTGTGTGTTTGGAAAGTTATTTCTAAAACAAATAGAAAAAAAAAAACGTAAGTGATGAACCAAGCCCCGTCGTATTTAATGTGAGTCAGTGGCGTAGCAAGCACTTTGGGGGCCCCATATCCAACATTTTTTAGGGCCCCCCTTTTTTACTTGATCAGCATATTAGATAAGTTTAATTTGATATGTGATTTTGTACGGTTAAAGGGACAAAAAGCAATTTTTATAAATATGTATCTCGAAAACCGTAAATTTTTTCAAAAGATTTAAATCTTAGCTCATGAAATTATATGAAAGAAAGAAAGTATTGAAAAGATATATCAATAATAAATTTGTAACGTTTGTGCACTTTTTTTCCAAAATCTGTTGCTCTAGCGAAATAGTGTAATAATCTTTCCTGTCTATGAGCTTAAATTTAAACCGACTATATTTGAGAAAAAATAACGGATTTATAGATATGTACATATTTCCAAAAATATTTATTTGTCACTTTACGGTCAAAATCAAAAGTCAAATTTTGAACCGCTATAACTTAAAAAAAAAAAAATATTTGGGTGGCGCAACAGCTCGCGGAGAACCAGGGCCTAGTTACTTACAACTCTCAACCATTCCTGTGTGCGTGTTTTTGGCAGGAATGTAAGGACCTACAGTTTTTTGCCGAGTCCGAACGGCTAAAATGAGAAGTACTTTTTCATGACAAGTATTACTCTTGGAGGGTTTGTCACAAGAGGCAGTACCTCGGATAAAACATTTCTGTTTTTAGGTGGCACGGCTGGGAATCGAACCCCCACCTTCGGCATGACAGTCCTACGCACTAACCATCATGCCACGAGGTACTGCTATAACTTTAAGGGTTCAATAATAGCTAATTATTTAGATATTGAGAGTTGAGACTGCCTGAAAGTTTTAGACCTGACCAGCAATTTCTGTGTATTTTGACACCTAGGGTCGCGCTGAACTCGCCCTGAAGTAGATCTAAGATTCTTGCTAGGGGGAGTTGAGGCTTAGAATAAATTGTCAAAGTGGCAGGTGGCTCCATCAAAGCAATTTTTTGTGGATTCACGTGCTGCAGGAAATTCTCATTTTTTTTTAATAGAAATTCAAGGACTACAAATATTTACTTTAATAATTATAAATAGAAATAGAAAATGGAAGCTGTGGTTTGTTTCTATTCATTTTACAAGAAAATGTTGATTCTTGCTTATTTCACACTTGAGGACCCTTTGTGTCTTTTGAAAACCGAAAAACACAGTATTTTAGCAATTCTTGTGGTTGTCAAGAAAAGCTGGGTCAACTCTTGGTATTGGTATACTTCAACGAGCGAACCTATTAAAATTGTGTATCGAATGCATCTCAATGAAAAATTTCTTTCACACGTTAAGTACTCTGAATCTCAGGGCCCCCGTATCATTGATATGGCTGATACCGCGGTAGCTACGCTACTGATGTGAGTGAGCTATTAGTCCATTTTAAAAGGAAACAGTTAAATTAACAGTTTTGTTGGGGCTGATTCTGTCATTTCAAGTCGTTGAGATCATTTGTCTATTTCATATTGACTATTAATTGGTAGATTATACATTTATAGATGGCTTTATTGGAAAAAATGGCTACTTCAATAACATATACCAGAAACAATTGAAAATATTGATAAATACGTATGTACCTTACCTACTTAAGAGCTATAGCCTGTCCAACAAAAATTGTGAGTACAGGGCTTATGGGCGGGCCTTTTTCAAAACAGTGGTGGCTGTGTATACCATCACAACACTAAACTAACAAATATGCCACTGAAAAAGATACTAAACCACTGATTAACATACAGGAATTGTTGTTGTAATTCTTTGAAACATTTCTTACGGTCCAACTTTGCGCTTTTGCGCTTAGTTTTGATAAATTCACAAAGCGTTACGTAATCAAATTCATTTAAAAAGGTGTGTTGTGGTAAAAAAAAAGTTAAATTGATCTTTTTTTAATATGTTTGAAATGGTATTCATGGTAACCATATGCACATTTTTCTTCGATTTGTGGCACTTTATAATTCAAAGTATGGAAACCCTGTGAGAGCTTTAACTTGAGACAGATATATCAGGCAAGCCAATGCAACCAGACTCAGAGGCAAACGTCCTATCTTCCCTGTACTGACAATTTTTGTTGGATAGAGTATAATAGGCCAGTCGGCAGAGGCAAAAAAAGATTTCCATAATGCAAAACTATAAGGAACAAATTTTTAGATGGGTCATTTCTGAGTGTAAGAAGAATTGGCGAGTTTGTAGGTGTTGTGCGTCAGCCGCCATTTTGAAAAACACGCGTTTTAGCCAATGTCTCGACAACGGTACAAAAAATATGTTGCTTCATTTTCGATAGGAAATTTACTTATCTTTACTTCTGTATAAAACATTTGTTTTAAATGTCTATACCGTCAGAGTTAAAGCTCCTTAAATTATGCTATTTTAGTTTTAGCCTCATATTTCCTTGATGGTTGTTGTTATGGAAAAATAATGTTCTACAAAGTTGTAGAACATACTATTTTCAATAACTTTTGTTAGTACATTTTTAGCCTACGAAGTATGGTTCAAAAGTTATTGTTCTCTAAAGTCGATATTTTCAAGCTTATAGACCAGATAGCTGGTGAATATATTGATCAAAGTGCTTTAAACCTCTTCAAATTTTGTGGACGTACTGTTTGCTGTTTGCATCGGTGCAAACTCCATGGAACACACCTGGTAGTGATACCGTGCCCTTTGACCATCATAAATAAATAAAATAAATTGGGTGGCGCAACAGCTCGTGGAGAAGCAGGGCCTAGTGACTTACAACTCACAACCATTCCTGTGTGCGTGTTTGTTGGCAGGAATGGATGGGACCTACAGTTTTTGTCGAGTCCGAACGGCTAAATAAGAAGCACTTTTTCATGACAAGTATACTCTTGGAGGATTTGTCAATTCCTCGCAAGAGGCAGTACCTCGGATAAAACATTTCTGTTCTTAGGTGGCACGGCTGGGAATCGAACCCACACCTTCCGCATGACAGTCCTACGCACTAACCATCATGCTACGAGGTACTACAACCATCATCATAATGCACTTTCAAAATGCAAAAAAACAGCGAAGTAAACGTGTTTAATACTGCTCCAAAGTTTGAGAGCATACAATTTGTATCTGTGTAAATTATAATATGCGCACTTACAAGATGCAAACAAAACTTTTCGGGTTTTAATAGGGAGCAGGGGTTTCAGACTCGAAATTGATATTAGGAATTAGCAAGGGACATTCTCCAATTCTCCACTGATAGCTTAAAGATATAATTAATGACGGTAATATCACGTATATCCTCCCACCCTTCGTAACTTTCCGAGTCCAGAAAGACAAAAGTGGGAGTACCACCTCTGTTACTAGTACATACAGTTAAGTTGTTTTCAATAATAAAATCAAAAGGAGACTCACCTCGTTCATTGATCTCTGCACTACCCCAGAGAGTATGTCGTGCGTTAGCATATCGCATCCAATCAGAAGTACGCGGAAGCATCCAGTAAGCCCTCTGTATTTCGGTTGTCCAACCTGACGACTGTCAGATCGGAGGTTCTAAGATTAGGACACAAAAAAGCTTTTAAGTGTTTTTAGCTAAAATACATGTTCTAGGCTTACTTGGTCTTGATTTGAGGTTTTGTAGAAAAGATCATATTGGTTGTGTCGGATGCCTCTTATAGTCGGAGAGCTACCAGCCACTTTGACTTCCCAACTAACAAACTCTCCAGAGCTTATGCCTTATTTTCTCAAAAAAAACTCCCATAATTCTCTTTCAGATCTTATTGCTATACTAAAGACATGATCTCTCATTATGAAACAAAAATTCGTCTTTTAGCGTTTTTATTATACGAGCTTAGCATTTTACAAACATCGAATCGCTTTAATTTTATACCTAGAACAATTATTCGTCGTGTATGTAAATTTAATGTCTTGTAATAATCTTGTTATCAAATTTTAGCTCTAAACGTCATTTTTTAATCTTTAAAATCTCTTATCAAGAGGTAATAAAGTAACAAAAACAAAACACTAACTATAGGATTCATATGAGATGAAATGTTGCATCCACAGCTACTTATATTTGATTCATACAAAAGTCGTTCTTTTTCTTAAAGTTTTGTGTGTACATTGTTTTCTGACGTTCAGTTTTCTATTGGACTTGCTTCCTCAATGGAAACATTGGATGTTGTATATTACAATTAAAAATTTATTTTATTTTTGATGAATGTAAACTGTCGGTGATTTATTTTCTTTTGTTTCGGTGTCATATTAGGTTTTTTGACATTATTACACTTGTAAATTTGACCAAATAATTATAATTTTGTTGCCTAGTGGAATGCTAATTTCTGATATTCTTTGTTCAGTTATTCCAACATTTATGACGCCATAATGTAAATTTATCATTCTGAAACTGTTATGCACAAAACTAATCATATTTCTTACTTTGACATTTCAACTTTTATTGAAACATAAACAAAAGTAAACATTCGTTAGAAAAAGGAACGCATCACTGATATTTGTTTGTTTTTTCTTGGTTTGTTAGATAGCTGTCAAAAAAAAGTCCCATAGAAGCATCTCACTTCTCAAAACAAGTGTTTGTTTTCATACCAACACAAATGTTACAACACTCTCATAAAAATGTTTATTCAAGAGTTAAAAGTATCGAGTGGACAGCAGCCATATTTCAATTTGAACGAAGTGTTGTTTGTATAGTTTGAGGGTTACCGTGATTTGAAAATAAATCTTAAAATAATTTATTTGGGTTTCCATTATGATGAATCTATTTAAGATATATTTACCAGTATTAGTGTGTTTATATCAGCCCTGTTTTTTAGTGCATTTTTATCTTCGCTTAAAAAAGTAGCATGTTTAAAACAACAACAATACGGAGTTATACCAAATTGTTGTTGTATTTTTCATGCTACTTTTTTTTAAGCAAAGATACAAATGCACTAAAGAACAGGGCTATTGATGTTTATTTTGTCAACTTCTTTTTTTTTTCATTAAAACGTCTCTTATGGGGTTTTCTTTTGGTAAATTCAGATTTTGATCTGAAAATTGATTTTTTTCGTCGCGAATGGTATACGATTTCAGATTGATTTTTCTTTTTCATTGTATTGGTGTATCATTTGTGTCTGTGAAGCTATAGCTATCCAGACATGTCAAACCCGATGGCTTTCAATTGTTCTGGTGTGCAATGGTATTAGTAAAAGAGGGGTAAATCTGCCGAAAAATCCAGATCTGCAAAATTGATTTTCGATCAAAAAAAAAATTGATTTTTTTGCCCATTGGAAGGCTTTTATTGCCAAAATCTGTGATTTGACAGATCTGAAGGGGAAAAAAATCAATTTTTGTTACCAAAAGAAAACCCCATTAACCTCTTGTTAATTATTTGATTACAGGTATACAAGAATAAGACCAACAAATCGACAAATTTTCTGCTATTATACCTTTTTCGTCATATAACATGAATAAAAACCATAAATAATATTAGAATAAAAAGTATAATTCTGATTCAAAACAAACATCAAGGTAACCCTTTTTCTATTTCAAAATAAAAATAAAATAATTTAAATATCAATAAATATGAAAGCGCTTTGTTATTTTTCGAAGTAAAATGTTTAAGTTAGTAGAAAAAGTTTCATTCGCACATAGATTTAGCTTCACATAATGTGACAAACTATAAATATATTAACGTCACCATGATATCAAAATATAAATGCTCTCACTAAAATACACATTAGTTTTTCACCATGAGACAATGACGATGACATATACAGATAAAAGTAATATCTTCGTACCTACTTCCAAAAAAAGTATAGACAAGGTAAAAGATAATTATGTATGTGTATGTTTTTTTTAAATTTTGCACATACTCGTTCTCTTTTCATTAACTCCCACAAGAAGAGACGCATTCTCCTAGCAATATTAATAGGGCGTTTGTCATACCATAGGAACAATTTAAATGTTTCTATAAGAGGAAAATTAACTCCTGTAAGTGGGCCATTTAACGCTTGTAACACTTTCATAAGAATGTTGGAGTAGTCTCCTAAGTAACACTAGCTCCCGAAATATATTCTCATAAGCCGCTTGGAAATTCTTATGAGAGGAAAATCGTTACTTGGGTTACCTACTAGGCACAAGGCTACAACTTTGTGTATGCTTGATTTGGGACTATTTAAGTATGAAAACCGCGGTCTCGCAGGGTTGCCGCGGTCGAAAGTTTGCCATCTGATTTTTTCAAAAGACAAGGCTGAAACTGATTTATAATTTTATTTATACATTCTTATGCATGAAAAAAATTATGCCAGACGGGTTTGGCGGTCGAAAGTGCTTGCCAGACGAGCCTAAAGCTCTTAAAGATTAATAAAAGATATTGGATAGCTTGAGAAATTTGTTAGGAACAAGACTAAAACTTAGTGTATGCTTTATTCGTGAACAGATTAGTCAACAAAATAAAGATCATAGAATATTTCCGCAATTCTAGGGTTGCCACCTATTTTTCGAAATGTAAATCCAAGTAACAATTTTCCTCTCATAAGATATTCCGAGAGTCTGACTTCACTAATTTAAGGGAGCTAAAGTCAGTCTCGAACACTACTTCTACATTATTATGACACTCTTATAAGCGTTAAATGGCCCACTTATGGGAGGCTTTTTTTCTACTTATAGAAAGAGTAAACTTTTCTTAACAGTTCTTTTTATCTCCTTAACGAATTTTTATAATAGTTTAATTTAGTAAGAGTAGCTACTTATATTATGAGGGAATCAATAATATTATGTTTGAGCTGTACATTATTATAATTTTTGTTTTTCACATACTATTGGACCAAAATTGGATCGCGGTTGAAAATTTACTATCTAATAATTACATTTTACCTCGAAAAAAATCAAAGCGCTTTCAAAATAATGCATATTTCAATTACTTTGTTTGTATTTTTTCTTATCTTTTTTTTTCTCGTACTCACTTTTTTGGTAATAGAGTATCTTTCTTTACGCAGGCTCTTTGAACTCTCACTGTCATATTTTTTGAAAATTGTATGTTTATTTTTTAAACGCATAAATTTTTTTATTGTGTGCATTTTGTTTTTATTTCCACTCCTTTTAACTTCTTGTTATGAAAACTAGTAGAGTATAGCATAGCCGCCATTCATAGCCGCTTATAAGTGTTTTACTATGGGATTTAGCATCACAATATTGTTAACAGAGATCAAATTTCATAATAAGAATATTACAAGATTTAAAGTTCAACACAACAACAATATTTCGCACTCGTCACAATGAAAGGACCAACACATCCCCCATAATAATCAAATTCTTTTCATCGTATGAAAGGAACCATTTACTAGACAAAATTGCCGAATTCCGCAGAACACACAAACGACAACTCATACTCCGCGACGTGGGAATTGAATCCGAAAATCCCATTTATATCCGCGAATGTTTGACGAAGACAAACCAACAAATTCTTAATGCTGCACTGAATCTTAAAAAACAAAAACTAATAACAACAGTCTTCACATCTCGTGGCATCGTGAACATAAAACATCAAGTGCATGGTGATGCTGTCATAATAAACAACATTGAGAGCTTGACAGCGGAGTTTAATGATGACAACGAGGAACCAGCAGTGTTGCCAGTAATTGTCGAAGATAATGCCGATAATACAGAGTTGCCTATTAAATAATGCCGATACTGCAGTGTTGCCGACTAAGTAGGAAAACTTATTTATGAATTTGTAAGAGCTTTAATTTATGCCTTGTTTTTTGTTTTTAATTTATTTATTCAAATTTTAGTGTTTCACTATTAATTAGTTTATTTAAAATAATTCTAATTTGTAACGTACTTTTATTACTATTACCTTTTCTTTCATTCTTTGCTTACATTTCCATTTCTTTTGCTTATATTCCCATCCTAATACATTTTTCTCTTTTGAAATTTTTTATATAATAATTTAATTATTTTTTAATAATTTTATATTTAATGTTTCTTGGTATTTTAACTTTCAATTTAACTTTTTTAACAGCACAACAATTTACCCGAAGCTCTTTTTCAGCGATGGCATGTTATACCAATTCATACCATTTCTATAGTTTCTCTGTTCTTCTTGGCACTATGATGGCGGGTGAACGAAATGGTAATATAACGATTTCCGATTATGAGGGCGCTAATGCAACTAAAGTCATGGTAAATGTTTTAACCGCACAAAATCAGGGTTTTAAAGTTTGCCATTTGAATGCGCAGAGTCTGTGTGGTAAAATCGACGAATTTAGAGATTTGTTTGAAGGTTCCGAAGTTGATGCCATTGCTGTTTCAGAAACGTGGTTCAGAAACGATGTTAACGACATGTTTTGTTCCATGACAGGTTATATAATGTATAGAGTAGATAGATTTGAACGTATTGGTGGAGGTGTAGCATTGTATGTCAAGGAGACGCTGAAAACCAAGGTAAAATTCTCTTCTCCATCCAATAGTTCCTTTCAATGTCTTTTTATTGAAATTACGAGTCACCAAGATAAACTTTTATTAGGCGTTGTTTATAGACCCTATTCAAATATTGATTTATCCCTTTTTTATTCCTATTTAGAAGATAATAGTATATTATTTTCAAACATCATAATTTGTGGTGATTTCAATTGCAACATAATTGTAGACAATAGTTTGACTGAGAGTATGAAAACTTTCAACCTACACCCAGTAAACGTCAGCAATCCAATCCACTTTACGCAAAGTTCAAGTACTCTTCTTGATATTTTTTTTGTGACCGACATTAATAAAGTAATCCTGTATGATCAATTATCAGCACCAGGTTTCTCACGTCATGATCTAATACACCTATCCTTTGACTTTGCTCCGTGTAGATCAACAAAAACCTTCGAGTATAGAGATTTTAAGAACTTTAATGTTGTATCCCTTGAGTCTGACATCAGAGCAGTCAACTGGCAGTATGTGTATTGCATGAGATCTCCTGATGAACAAGTGGAATTTATCCAAAACAATGTGAACAGCTTGTTTGACGTCCACGTTCCCCTGAAAACAAGAACTGTTAAGCATGGTGATAAAACCCTTGGTTTACGCTCGAGATACGAAACTGCATAGGTCAAAGAAATCGCATATACACAAAATGGAAACGTTTTAGGATAGCCGAGGATCGCCAACAATACCGGCAATTGCGAAACAAATGTGTCAGTCTGATAAATGTAGCGAAAACTAAATGGTATACAAATCATTTGAATCTCTCTCAAAATGGGCGCAAGCTTTGGAAGAATATACGTTGTTTAGGAATTTGGAAGCAAAACCACGAAGATTTGGATGTTAACTGCACTGAATTAAACAATTTTTTTATAACTTCAGTTCCCCAACCAGCCTTGAATAGGCCAATAGATTTGCAAGTTGAGGTATCGTCATTCGGACACGAAGATGTCTTTGATTTTTCAGGAGTTACACCGGAAGATGTTGTAGAAAGCTTGATTTCAGTTAAATCAAATGCTATAGGCTTTGATAACGTGCATCCTACTTTTTTTTAAAGCAATAATACCTCATATTTTACCGTTAGTTATACTATAAATACAATCTTTACTACAAGTATTTTTCCTTCACAGTGGAAATTTTCCAAAATTATTCCCATGCCTAAAAACAAACTAAAAACAGAATATCAAAAAAAAAAAAAAATTGGGTGGCGCAACAGCTCGTGGAGAACCAGGGCCTAGTGACTTACAACTCACAACCATTCCTGTGTGCGTGTTTGTTGGCAGGAATGGAGGGGACCTACAGTTTTTTGCCGAGTCCGAACGGCTAAATGAGAAGCACTTTTTCATGACAAGTATACTCTTGGAGGATTTGTCAGTTCCTCGCAAGAGGCAGTACCTCGAATAAAACATTTCTGTTTTTAGGTGGCACGGCTGGGAATCGAACCCACACCTTCGGCATGACAGTCCTACGCACTAACCATCAAACCACGAGGTACTACAAAAAAAAACAGAAAAATAGAATATCGCCCTATATCAATTTTACCCTTTTTTTCGAAAGTAGTTGAGAAATGAATGCATAAGCAGATTGTTCGATATTTTACCGCAAAAAGTTTCCTTTCACCAAAACAGTCTGGATTTCGGCCTCAACATAGTAGTACCACTGCTCTCTTGGATGTTATTGAGCATGTAAGGAAAACCTTAGACGAAGACAAAGTTTAATTTGTGGTTCTTCTTGACTACTCCAAAGCCTTTGATACCATTGACCACAGCATTATGTGTCAAAAACTTTCAACCGACTTTGGATTTTCACCTATAGCAACTAACCTCATTTTTTCGTACTTAACGGGAAGGAGTCAAGCTGTGGTTTCTGGAACTCAAGCTTCGGAGTTCATTTCAATATCGCGAGGTGTTCCACAAGGATCCATTCTGGGACCTCTATTATTTTCTTCTTTTGTGAATAACATACCAAATATTTTGAGGCATGGTGGAACGAGAATGTTTGCTGATGATGTCCAGTATCTCGGAAATACATCACTGGGTCTAATCGAGAATTGCATTTACAATATCAACACTGATCTGAATGCCTTATTTGAGTGGTCCACCGCCAACGGTCTTGTTCTTAATCCGCTTAAGACTAAGTGCCTCGTCATTTCAAAGAAGCCTTTAGACTTAAGTTATTTTCCGGTAATTTACCTAAATAACATTCCAGTTGAGTACGTAAATGCAGCGAAAAACTTGGGAGTGCTCTTTAATCGTAATCTGACATGGAATGATCATGTAAATGCTGCGAGAGGAAAAGCATATGGAGAACTGAGAACACTTTATGCTGCAAGGAAGTTCACACCATTAGAAACTAAAAAAATGCTGGTTAAAACATTGTAGTTCCAATTTTAACGTATGGGTGTGAAATTTTTTGTAGTTTAGATGCCGTATCCCAGAGAAAATGAACATTGTTTTTAACAATGCAGCTCGATATGTTTTTGGACTTAAGATCCGACCACATTTCGAACTTTACGAAAAGTTCGTATGGATTTAGCCCTCCAAATATATTAAAATTTAAAACGCTTACCATGTTAAGATTATCCACACTGAACAACCACCAGACCTTTATAATCACATACAGTTTCTAGTTTCTGACAGAACCAACCAAATCTGTATTCCACGATTTACTTGTCAGATTTCTGAGCGGAAGTTTTTCGTTAGTGCTGTTCGTCTTTAGAATTCGTTGCCACGTCAACTAAGAAGAACAGATAATCTGAAGCATTTTCAGAAAAACTTAACTGAATATTTTTCAAATTAATTTATGTTTCAAATCATTAAAATTGAACCAGTTTATGTTTCAAATCATTTTTAAAATTGATTTATGGCTGCAGGTCTTTTGTTGGTGGAGTTTGGTCAATTGTTGTGCGATAAAAAAAAAAAAAAAAATTTATAGGTTCTTATATAATGTACATATGTATGTATATTTAATATTTAAATTATTATCATAATATATTTTTCAAATAATTTTTTCAAACTGTTTATTTATCCATTATCTAATTTTAATATTATTATTACACTTTCACTAATGTCCGTAACGTAATTCCACCACAAGGCTTAATTTTCTAAGTTAAGTTCTTTTTTTATCAATAAATACAAAATACAAATACAAATACACTCCTACCAAGGGAGACAAAATTGATTTCATAATGAAACTAAAGCATTTGGAATTTGCAATTATTATAATATTACTATGAGAGTAATTTAACTTTCATAACATGATGTTAGTTATTAAGTATAGCTATGGGATCTAAAAGAGAAGATTTGTGGATTTTGGGAGCTTAACTCTGAAGAGTATGTTAGTTGGGAAATAACTTCCAAATGTAACATATCTACTTTTAGAATGCTGATTTTTGAATTTATAATAACTTATTTCTTTTTGTACATAAAAAAAAGCCTGTATATAAAAAAAATATACTTCACGAGTTGGACGGCCAAAAGCTCCTGCCAGACGAGACTAAGGTTTAAAAGTTGGTATTATAAGAAATATATTTTCTTGATTTTTTCTTAAATTTCAAAAAACTGTAAAAATTGCAAACCTACCCGCACAAAGTTAGTCTTTAATTTACTCTATCTTACACTTCCCCTCTTTTATTTTAGTATAGGTGTTTAGTTTTATTTCTTTCGCTTAAAGCTTTAATATTCATTCCTATTTCACCTATTTTTTTGATTTACAATATTGTTGAGCAATTATTTTTATGTGCTCGGTAGCCTAGGTAAGCAACACAAAAACTCTTGAAGAGTTCTTTAAATAAATTTATCAGCTCTTAATGGCATCTTAGTTCAATCTTCTTGATACCATTGTACTTAATAAGCACTTTATAAGTTCTTGAAAAGATCATTTAAAGCCAATACTTAAAAATACATCTTAAAGACATCTTATAGACCTCTTTTTCAAGTTATTTTTTCATACCTCTTTATGAAACTTCTTCAAAAGCTCTTTAACTCCTTAAAAATAAGAGTATTTTAAGAGTTTACTAGCTTGCTCTCTCAAAGTCATCTTGAAGACATCTTATAGACCTCTTTTGAAGTTATTTTTGCATATCTCTTTATGAAACTTCTTCAAAAGCTCTTTAACTCCTTAAAAATAAGAGTATTTAAGAGTTTACTAGCGTGCTCTCTCTCAGACATCTTGAAGAGGTCTTCCAGATATCTTTAATGACATTGCTGCATTGATTTCTTATCTGCCATTGATACTGGTTTGACATTTCGTTTTTTTAAGACCTGAAAAGTAATTAATGACCACTTAATGGTGTCTTATTAAGAAGTAATTAAGCGTGATTTGACTCTGGAGAAGAGTGACTATATCCAAGACGTTTTTAAGAGTTTTTTAAGATCTTTTTAAAACGTTTTGAGATTTGGAAAAATATTAATTTACTTATGCATATTTTTACAGGGTGTCATTAATATTAAAAAATTAAAATATTTTTATTTAAATGTTTAATTGATATTTGTATATTTTTTGGTTTGTTTGTCTATCTGCTACGCATGTTAGGTTATATTTTGAGACCAAATGGCTACATTATTGTTTTAAGCTGCATTTTATAAAATGTTTTGATCAGATCTGTATAGTAGAAAAAGCGTTTATAATATGTGAATAAAGCTTTGAAAATTTTGCGAAACTCAGAAGGGTGAAAATAGCTTTAATTTTGATGTGTAGATAATCAAAACGTGGACTTTCCTCTGTGCGAAGTTTCGGAGTATAGCACGTAACGTAGCGCGTATTCTCAGAATTCTGATTTAACATTTTGACACCTGTCAAACTAAAAGTGTTTAAGTGGACCCAGAATGTCAGGCGTGACATTAGGTTATATCCACCTCCTAAATCGATTAGCGTACTCCATTTTTCGAATCCGCCGTACCAAAACTTTTGGCACATTTTGACACCTGTCAAACTAAAAGTATTCTAGTGGACCCCAAAGTTCGGGCGTGACACTAGGTAATATCCACCTCCTAAATCGATTGGTGTACTCCGCTTTTCGATCCACCGTATCAACAATTTTGGCACATTTTGACACCTGTCAAACTTAAAATATTCTAGTAGACCCAGAACGTCAGACGTGACACTAGTAAGTAATATTCACATCCTTAATCAATTGGTGTACTCTGTTTCTCGATCCGCCGTACTAAAATTCAGAACTGCAAATTTTCGGGTTTCCACTGGAGCTAAAGCGTTGGCCGTGACAGCAGGTAAGAACAAACGTTGATGTTTACACATATTAACCATGAGTCCCAGCACTCGACAATTTTCTATCTCTTTTTAGTTTGTGACTTATGTAAATAATAAACTGCAGCTTTAGAAACAAACAAAATAAATAATTGCGTAACTATTTATATATAAGAGGCACCCTGTCGCTTACACGCCATATGTATTGATTTCAATTTCTAAAATTATTTTGTATAAAATATAATAAATGACAATTTGGGCTTAAATAATCGCAGATTCATTTTCTAATTTTGTGTAGACCTGTTAAAATAACATAATAACCCAACAAAATGCAATTAACATTTTCTTACTTCAGTAACGAGTTTTGTGTTTAGAAAGAAAATGAAAAAAAAAATGTAAATATCTTTATTTTTTTAAGCGCGTGAATTTTTAGGGGGGTAGCATCTATGACTTTAAAGTAAATATGATCGCGCATGTCGAAACACATTCTAGATATGCTCCACAGAATATGTTAAGACTGTCATTTTAAAATAACTAACTTGGCCGAGCTTCTTATGAATGAAATTAAAACAATTCCTTATGTTTTCACCACTCATCTTAAGTTTCATTCCAGTTCATTAAAATGCAACTCAATGTTTACATGCGTGAAAGAGAAAATATTATTTATTGCCATGATGCATGCGTAAAAGAGAAAAAGTAAACGTAGTTTTTTTTTCTCGCTTCTTAGGTCCGCGTTTACTTTTAAAGAGATTTTAAAGACCTTTTTAAGAAAATATTAAGATATATTGAAAACCTCTTTAAAATATCTTGAATACGTCGTCAATACATCAACAAAAGAAGTCCTCTTTATAAGCACTTACAAAGACATTAATTAGAAATCTACACTTCATACAATTGGCTCCGCCCCTTTGGGCCTTTTTGGGTCTTAGAGACATCTTTAAGTTATCTTGCAGTGTTGAATGCTCTTTATTTAAGAATTCTGAAAGATATCTGTAAGAGGAGAATGTGTTGCTTGGGTATCTTTATCCAACTTTTTTTTTTCTCTTTTTTTTATTTTGATTCAATTTGCCTTTTTTTTCTTTCATATTGATTTAATCATAAATATTTTTTCTTAATAACTTAGTTTCTTTTTCTTAATACGTTTGTATAATATAACATTTTTTTCTTATTTTAATTGTTTCTTTTTTAACTCTTCTTGGAAAATGGCTTGCTCTGCCAAAAATTGCTCCGAAGGCTCTAATCCCTCCCCACTTTTTGCCTGTTTTGGACCTTGTGGTAATCTTTACCATGCTAAATGTATAGGCTCTACAAATGCATTTATTGAAAAAATAACTCATTCAAAGTTTGCTTATTGGTATTGCACCGATTGCCGTAACTTATCTTTGTCCCAACTCGCTTTTAAAATGTCCTCTTTTAAAACAGATATAAATAAAATTTCAAAAGGTTTTGAAGAATTACTAGTTAATTTTAATACTGCCGTCTCTAAAATGAATTCGTTCTCTTTTAAAAACAATTTAGTTGATATCGCCACCTCAACTGAAGATTTAGTACAGGAATCTATTTTGATTTCACGAAACAGTGAAGACCTTCTTGCTCAATCTAGTTCTGCTGCTCCAACTGATTTCGTATTAGTTGAGAATAAAAGCAATAAAAGGAGTCGTGATAATTCTTAAGTTGTTAAAAACTCTAGTCCACCTCCTAAGCGCACAAATCTCAGGAATGATTCAGATCTACCGTTACCTTGTTCTGTTGATGGTGAGAATCAAATTTCAATGACGGGTCCATGTACAGTCTCCGATGAGACTCCTGTGATTATAGCTAACGCTAGCAATGATTTGAGACCTATAAAGGCTGTATCTAAACCTAAAACAATTTTTGTTTCTCGTCTTGAACCTGATATTATTCCTGATGATATTGTTTCTCATCTAGTGTCTAAAAATTGTATTCCTAACAATATTTCTATAAAATGCACCAAAATAAGTAAAGAAAATAGTTTCGTGTCGTCTTTCAAAATAGTAACTCAGTCTTCGTACTTTGATTCAATTTGCGATAGAAGTAATTGGCCTAGTGAAGTTCTTATAAAGGAATTTACTACTAAAAGAAAGAACAAACCCAAACACTCCCTACCAAATACTACACCAGCAAAAAACTATAGTCTATCCAGCAAAAATTGTCAGTACAGGGCTTATGGGCGAGCTTTTTTCAAAACAGTGGTGCCAGTGTATACCATCACAACACTCAAATAACAAACCTGCCACTGAAAAAGATACTAAACCACTGATAAACATACAGGAATTGTTGTTGCAACTCCTTGAAACATTTCGTACGCTCCAACATGACCGTCGTCTTTCAATGCCAAAAGCATTCTGTCTGATCGTATACTCGCTTTAAAAAAAATTTGTACGATTTTAGTCTTTAAGAAGAAAAAAGTTATTTGCGCTAAGTTTTGAAACATTCACAAAGCGTTACGTGATCAAATTCATTTAAAAAGGAGTGCTGTGGTAAAAAAAGATAAATGGATCTTTTTTTAATATGTTTGAAATGGTATAAATGGTAACCATATGCACATTGTTCTTCGATTTGTGGCAATTTTTGATTAGAAGTACGCAGGCGCGGATCCAGGAATCCAGTTTGGGGGGGGTCATGAAATGTTAACATCAATAAGAACTGATTAGCAAAAGTCCAGCTTAATCATGGCTTTATTCCACTCGAAGGCTTGATCAGGGAGAAGCTTAAGACTCAATCGGGCTGCCGCTTATGTAGTTTGAGCTAGAAACTGTATTCATCAACAAGATTTAGCTTCTTTTCATACTTTTAGACAATGATGAGTATAAGATAAACATTTAAGATTGGAAGCGAAATTGAGGAGAAAACCGTTGTTTTGAAAACTTTTGAGCAATTTACAAAAAATAATTGACAGTAATGGATTACACATTACATATACATAGGTACATAATGTAAAACCAAAAAAAAAATCGAAAGGGGTAATTCAAGTATCAAGCGTCAATTTGAGATGAAACAGAAAAATTGCAAGAAATATGGTGGATTCCATGCCGTAAAGAAAAAAAACTGCTATCAAAGCAAAAAGGAGGAGGAGGAGGAATACTGTACTTGTTAATTGATTTCAAAGAATTAGGTTAGTTAAGATAAGCTGTGGGTGAAGTTAGCACCGCCATTTTCGATAAAAAAAGTTGTGCTGTATTCTGCTCAACTTGTGCTGCCTTGTGCCGTAATTATTACAAAAAATCGAGAATTTTCCAATTTTACGGATGAGAATTTTTTAAATGTTTGTTGTTTTTTGGCCGTAAAAGTTGCAAATATGCGAATTTTTGTATCTCCATATGTCAACACAAACTGAGCACGAAATAGCACAATAAAGTTTTTTTTTATAAAAATGTGAAACTTATACAAAAAGGCATATATGTATGTATTAGTTTTTGGCCTAAAAGTTGAAATTTTGCAATTTTTGTTTATCTTTTCGGCGCACGACAGCTCAAACTGAGCACAAAACAGCATATATTTCACTTTTAAGAAATTGCGAAATTTCGAAAAAAATCATTCATAAAATTTGCATGTTTGCAATTTTTTTAATTTGCGGCCCAAGTTGATCACATTCACAATACAGCATAGCGAAAATGGCGGTGCAACTTAACGCTACAGCCCTTCGCATTTTATTCTTGTATATTAAAGTTGCAATTTTGCGAATTTTATATTTATCTCTTTGGCGCCTAGCAGCATAATCGTAGCACAAAATAACAAAACTTTCTTTTTTAAGAAACATTGAAATAAAAAATGAATTCGTAAAATTTGCAAATTTGCGAATTTTTTTAACGGCACAAGGCTGCACAAAATCAGCGCAATACAGCATATTTTTACTTTCGAAAATCAAAAATGGCGGTGCTAACTTCACACAAGTACATTAAGAAACGAAGACATCCAAGTAATATTTTTAGAAAATTAGCAACTTACATAGATCTTCTGCTATAAAATTTTCAAAAAAAGAATGCTACCTTTTTTGATCGGTGCATCCGCAACAAAATGTCTGTGACACCCAAAACTATTTTCTTTTCAATTGAAAATAAAACAGAGTTAAGTAAATATAATGCTTAAAATGCTATGATAACTTGTTATCAAAACTACTATACAGGGTATCACACAGTTTCCACCGCAGATGAAAACAATGGGTAACGGAAAAACTTAAGAGGTATTTTTCTCATTTTCGCTTTGCTTTCGAGTTATAGCGGATTTTATGAGTAAGGGTCCCGTTTGCTTCAAAAAAATAGCTTAATCTTTGTCAAACTGCGGAAGAGTCTTATTTTTTGCGATGATGGTGACTGTGGGGAACCTTTATTATTTAAGAGAGTCCGCAGAATTTTAAGGCGGATGGATATCTAAGACAATTAAGTGTATCCTCGAGGGCTAGTAGTGATTTTTGATCAATATTTCCTTGCTGTCCATTTCATTAAGAAGTTTGGCTTTAAGAAAATAAAAGCTAACCATTAATAGGTCATGTTTTTCGTATAAATAGTATAGATTACTAACAAATATGGAATAACCCAAAAAGTTTTTCTCTGTCCTCTATTTTTTTGAATAATCAGTAAAGATTGCTCGTGTTTGTTGTTTTCGCTGGAGCTCTGGGGGGGTCATGACCCCCATGACCTCCCCCCTGGATCCGCCACTGGAAGTACGGAAGCCCTGTGAGAGCTTTAACTTGAGACAGATGTATGCAAGCCAATGCAACCAGACTGAGAGGCAAACGTCCTATCTTCCCTTTACTGACAATTTTTGTTGGATAGAGCATAGATAGAATTACCCTCTTCTACCAAAATGTAAGAGGGCTTCGCAGCAAAACTGCTGATATTTATATCAACTCCCAGGCGTTTCCACATGACATCTTTGTTTTGACAGAAACTTGGCTTAATCCATGTTTCTTGGACACGGAACTCTTTTGTCAAGAGTTTTTAGTTTACAGAAAAGATCGTCATGTCGATAAACCAAATGAAATGGGAGGTGGTGTTTTGATTGCTGTACGTAATAATTTTATATCTACTTCTGTTTCTTTTCCTTTTAATGTATCCATCGAACTAATCTGTATAAAAATAACTTTACAGTCAAAATATATTTACATATTAAATGCATACATACCCCCTAAAAGCTCTGACGCAGTTTTTAATGAACTTTCTATGGCCTTAGATTTTGTAATGGACTTATGTTGCTCTAACAGCAATATTTTACTTCTGGGTGATTTCAATCTACCGTTTATATGTAGATTGGGTCCCTTCTGAAGATGAATCATGCCAAGAAGCTTCTTTAACTTCTGCACAATCGGAGCTCTTTTTACTTGATAAAATTAGCACTACTGACTTACAGCAAATAAGCTGTATTAAAAATTCTAAAAATCGAATACTCGATTTAGTATTTTCCTCGGACGCTATTAGTACCCTTGTTCGAATATCTAGTTCTGGGATTACTAATATAGATAATTACCATCCTCCCCTGGATATTTTCCTTGACTTGAGTAGTCACCTCACAGTAAATAGTAATTTTTATGATTGCTCATATATATTTGACTTTAAAAAGGCTAATTATCAATTGCTCTCTGAAAAATTAGTTAGCTCTGATATTGGTAAAATATCAGCATGTACTAATATTGATGAAGCAATTTCTATTTTTTATTCAATCTTGTATAGTTGTATGAATGCTTCTTTACCCTTAAAAATATCAAAAACCTCGAACGTTTGCCATGCATGGTATACGAAAGAGCTCAGATCACTCCGTAACAAGAGAAATAGGGCATGGAAAACTTACTTAAAAACTAATTCACAAATTGATCATTGTTCTTATATTGCGCTTTTTGAAGAATTCAAAACTCTTTCAAAGGCATTTTATACTAATTACGATAATGAAATGGGAAGCTTTCTAAAAGCGGATCCTAAGTCATTTTGGAAATTTGTCAACTCAAAGAAGAACTCGGACGGCTATCCGGCAAATTTCGTATGCAAAAACTGTTCGTTACAAAATAATACAGATATCTGCAACGCATTTGCGAATAATTTTTGTGATTCCTTCGTTGATACGCCTGTCGTTGTTGACGAAAGTTATTTCACAAATTTACATATCTATTCCCAAACGAATTGTAATAATATGCCTGTGCACCTGAACACTGTTTTAGAATATCTCTCATCTTTAAATGATGATTATTCTTCTGGTCCAGATGGAATTCCCCCAATTGTATTAAAAAGGTGTAGAAATATATTAGTTCAGCCCCTTCAATCTTTATTTGAGCTTTCTATAAAATCAGGGAAGTTTCCTTGCTTATATGGAAAAAATCATTTTTAACTCCAGTTTTCAAAAAAGGTGATAGGAATGATATAGAGAACTATAGGCCAATATCAAAACTCTCTTGTATACCGAAGCTTTTTGAAAAAGTTATTTGTGAAAGCTTGGCATTTCATAGTAAAAATTTAATATGCGAAAAACAGCATGGATTTATGCAAAGAAGATCAACGGTAACAAATCTTCTTACTTTCTTACACAAATGCTCCAATGCTTTAGAGAACGGTAGTGAAGTTGACTGCATTTACACTGACTTTTCTAAAGCATTTGATCAACTTAGTCATAATATCATTTTATTCAAACTTAAAGCTTTCGGCTTTCCACCTTTTTTTATATATTGGATAAAATCGTACCTTGAAAATGGATCCTATCAGGTAAAATTTCGCCACTCTCTTTCAAATCCGTTTCACGCTCACTCGGGTGTACCTCAGGGAAGTCATCTGGGCCCTTTTCTATTCATTCTCGCTATAAATGATGTTGTGTCATGCATACGTTCTAGTGAAATTCTTATATTTGCCGATGATATGAATATTTTCAAGACAATAAGTGCTGACCATGACCACAGTCTCTTACAGGCTGATATTGACAGCTTTACTTTATGGTGTGATAAAAACGGTCTTTCCCTAAACCCTGTTAAATGTCAAACAAATACTTTCTCAAGAAAACGAGTTGCAAGTGCTTTTAATTATTCAATTTCCCAGCACAAACTGTGCCGTGTCTTAAGCTTCAAGGATTTGGGTGTTCAGTTTAGCTCTAATTTAGAATTCACAGAACACATAAATTATATTGTCAAAAAAGCGAGCTCTATGCTTGGATTTATAAAACGTTGGGCAAAAGAATTTAACGATTCGTATGTTACTCTTTCTCTGTATAACTGTTATGTACGACCTCATCTTGAGTATGCCTCTCAAGTTTGGTCTCCCTTCTATGAAATTCATAAAAGTCGTATTGAATCAATACAACATAAATTCATTCGCTTCGCTCTTAAGGGTCTCCCTTGGGCTGATCCTTACAACCTCCCACCATATGAACATCGGATCCAGCTACTGCAGGTCCAAACTTTATATCAAAGGCGGATTAATAATGACTTAATATTTCTTCACCAACTTATAAGTGGTCAAGTTGATGCCCCTGACTTGTAAGCCTGTATTAGCATAAATTATCGCGGAGGATCTCACCACCTACGAAGATTTGAACTTTTACACGTCGATTTTCATCGAACTAACTACGGAATGCATGAACCTCTCAACCATAATGTGTAAGCTTTTTAATTTAAATGGTTTCTCAGTTGATTTCAACTTAGGTAAAATGGGATTGAAAACATTGTTTCGAACCAGTGCTCCACGTTCTTGACTGTCTTATCTACTGTTTAAGATACTTTAATTGTTTTTTATCATTGTTAAATTTTGTATTGTTTTTATTTTTGTAATTTTGTTTAGTTTTGTTTACTTTTTATTTGTAAGCATGTGTTGGTTTGCATTATTTTACTATTTTACTAACCACTAACACATGCACTTATGATGAGCCTCTGTTTGTAGGTTGCAGCTTGTTCTAAGCTCTCTACAACATTGAATCTGAAGTGTAAACAAAATAGCTTTAGTCCACAATTTACAAAACCACTGATTGGACACGCTTTTTATGGTTCATGGTTGAGTAAAAATTAAAAATACCGGTAGGGGATTATAAATTCCTTAAGCCTGAATGGTTTTCCGTGTACACATCGAATTCAAGGGCCCAATTCCTCAAGCGTGAATGATTTTCCGTGCACACATTCAATTCACGCCCCAAACAAGTGTGAGTACACATATTAAAGGTAATAGGTTTGTTCCTTGCCGACTTTCAAACAGTTTGAAACCGCCATATTTAGTCCGAAGTCGTTTGGGACTAAACCAAGGAACAGGGTTAATATCTTTCCAGTTTTCATTTTCGTTCAAGTTCGCGCATGTGTCAAAATCTCAGATACCTCTGTCAGTTCATTGTGTGTATACTGTGGCATGTTCAACACTTTCCAAATTTTACATTTAGATTTTCAGTTTTCTCAATTTTCCAAGCCTCTGATTGGCCAGAATTCAGAAATCTGAAAATTTAGTACTGAAATTGAGGCATTGCCAATTGTCAATTTGACAAAGTCTCTGGGAATTCATATGTTTTTTGTTTTTGTTCAGTATCTGACAACCGGGTTTTCACAGCATGTGCAATATATAACCTTTAATATGTGCTTACTTCACTGTGAAGTTAGCATGTCAGTATGAAATTTTCTTCAAAAATAGAACTTCAAATTTTTTACTTAGCAAGTTCCTAGCATGCATGCTTGGTTCCTGAGATACACCATGTGACCTGCTTACTTCCCTGTGAAGTTACAGGTTTTTAAATTATCTTTCAAAAAATGTATTAGTATATTTCATAGAGCATCATTCTGATTTATGGTGAACTATTTCTGAAACCTCTATTTGGCAATTCTTGACATTCATATGTTCATATCTCGATTGGCAAATTTTTATTTTTATTTTTGTTCATTATGTAATAATGGCGGAGCGAAATCGCACCGTTACCTCCAAGTGGTGCCCGCTGGATAGCCATCAGGTGAACTAACGACGAGCGTTGGATCTATTGGATGCAAGAGCTGAGACGCCTGAGTTACCTTCTCAGGAACTAGAGCAAGTTATAAGATAATGCTCTGAAGAACCAGCTCTCCACGAAACCCAAAAGCGTCTGACGCATACTGTGCGGCTCATTGGTCAGCGTCTGATCTGTGGCGGCTGTGTTTAAAAACATAAGTAGAAGAAGTAGCTGAGCTATTTATGGGAATAAACAAAAGTTACAACAACAAACAAATATGGCAATGAGTAAAATAAATATATATAATACCCCAGGTGGCAATCCAGACAAACTGGTCAATCCACTCTCTTCGGAGATTGGTCCTACGGATTCTGGGGAGGACCAATTATTGCTTAAAGGAAATAGACGGAGTTCAAAAACACTAAGGACTCCACCAAAAATATTATCAATATATTATTATATTATATATTGTAATGACTTTCCAAATTTGAACTATAACGACTCCGAAAAGCAAACAAACGAACACAATAAAGCTTACGGTCGCAGTGCAAACATGCCCTTAGTAGCTATAATTATAGCAACTCTCAAACGAAGGAAGCGCCATCTGCCGGATTATAGCAGATTTACCAGCTGTCAAATAAAAGCTTTTTGAAGGGAAATTATTGGGAAATTTCCCCTATGGAAAGCTCTGGAAGCAGAGACCAGAACGTTCTCCTTATTTCGAGAGTATGGAAAACAAGTATAAAAGGCACATGTTTGAACGGCAGTGACACAGTTTGTTTTTAATCGTGAATGAATAAAGTTGGTTGTAATAAAAGTGAAAAGTAAAGTTTGTGAATTAATTCAGTGGTGAAGAATAAATCGTTTTGTTTGTAGTAAGAAAAGTAAAGTGTTTTATTTTGCGAAATAAATAAGTGGACGTTTTGAATAAAGTAAATAAGTTTTATTAACGAACCTGAGAAAATATTACATTGGTGTTAGAAGTGGAATAAAACTTATTTTATTTGTGCACTCAGTAAATTTATTGTGTGGAAAGTGAAAAAAAAAAAAGACAATGGGTAAATCTTTGAATGATTTAAATTTAGTGGAACTAAAGGCAGAACTGAATAAACGAGATCTTCCTACTGCTGGAACAAAGAATGATCTTATAATTTATTCGTCTGCAAGAAGATTTAAGAAGATGTGGAAAAAACCCGGACACGTTTATATTCGACATTGAAATGGAAGAACAGCAAGAGCAAGTAAGTACATCGGGCATGACCAATATGCTGTCTCAGCTGCTTGCAAAATTTGATAGTCAGGAAAAGAATCTTCTCGAACGTTTCGAACAACAAAGCCAAGAACAACGGAGTGAACAAAAGAATCTTCTCGAACGTTTCGAACAACAAAGTCAAGAGCAGAAGAATCTTCTAGAACAACAAAGCCAAGAACAAAAGTGTCTGCTGGAAAAACAGACAAACATGCTCGAATGTAAGTTAGATGCCTTTGACAGTAGAATTGTTGCCCTTGACGAGCGTGTCGATAAGCAATTTTCTTCTATCGATAAACAATTGTTAACTCTCGATCAACAATTGTCTAATGTCGATAAGCAATTGTCGACAGTAGAAGCAAAGTTCGAAGATAAAATCGAATCCATTACAAAGGAATTAGATAAAGTAAAGAAAATGAAGGTTCGAGAAAGTTCTGACGACTGTCCGAAGAAAAAAGAGATGCATCCACCAACCTTCGATGGGCAAACTTCTTGGTCAATCTACAAGAAGCAGTTTGAGGCAGCCGCAGCAACAAATGGCTAGGATGAGGAAGACAAATGCATAGCTCTAACGCTTGCCCTCAGAGGACCTGCTGCTGAGCTGTTACAAAGCATACCAGCAGATAAAAATGGCAACTTCAGTGCTCTCGTTCAGGCCATTGACAAACGTTTTGGAGATGGCCATATGCAAGAAGTCTTCCGCGTCCAGCTCAATTCCAGAGTCCAGAAAAGGGGAGAAACTCTGCAACAACTCCAAGCAGACATCGAACGGTTGGCGCACCTGGCATATCCAGCTGCAGGAGATGAAATCATCAACCAATTCGCAACAGAAGCCTTTGTTCGTGCTGTTTCTGATATTAACCTTCAGCGAGCAATTCGAACTGCTGGCAAACGCACGCTTCCTGAAGCACTAGCATTCGCACTTACTATGGAAGCAGCGGAACAGGCTTCACAAAGAGTTCATCGCTTGAGAGAACTAGGAGTTGAGGAGTGTTGTTGCCAGAAAACTGCGTTCCAAAGAAACCAGCGAGATGGACCTGCTCGATGCTGGAACTGTAACAAGACCGGACATCTTCAACGCCAGTGCAGACTGCCACCTAGAAAACCTCCATGTTGGAATTGCAACAGGACTGGACATCTCCAACGCCAATGCAGATTGCCACCTAGAAGACCTTGGAAACCAGACTATAAGCATTGCACGCATGAAAAAGAAAAGGAAGTTGTTTCCATCCA
The DNA here is from genome assembly GCA_963921185.1 of Dasysyrphus tricinctus. Lineage (NCBI taxonomy): Eukaryota > Metazoa > Arthropoda > Insecta > Diptera > Syrphidae > Dasysyrphus > Dasysyrphus tricinctus. The sequence continues at coordinate 141,499,436 of OY992531.1, forward strand.
GCGACTGAGAGCCGATCCCATTTACGATTGGAGTAAAAGAAAAATGAGGACTGCCCGAAAGGATGACTCGGGAAGCGATATATATCGCCCAAAGGTGACTCCGCTGCAGTTAACTCCTATCCGTCGAAATGGTGACAAACGTGATTCCAAAGAAAACTACAAAGTTGGAACGGATGGATTTCAAGTGTGCATGGATGTCAGCCATTTCAAGCCAAATGAGTTAATGGTCAAAACTGTTGGCAATAGCGTGGTAGTGGAAGGTAATCATGAACGTGAAGATGAACATGGCTACATCAGTCGTCAGTTTGTACGGAAGTACCAGCTACCAAAGGGGTATGATGCCAAAGATGTCATCTCAACGGTTTCAATGGACGGTGTCCTGACAATCAAAACTCAGCAGAAGGCATTGAAGAATAACGAAAGGATAGTGCAAATTCAACAGACTGGCCCCATGAATCGGAGTGATAAGGGAAATGAAAAAGAAAGGCTGAGTGACGTTCAGGAAAGAACAAGGGCAAATATGAAGCCAGCAAGTGGTCGGATGAAAAAGCGATACGACACAAAAGCAACAAACACAGGATTCCAAGCGGGAGACCTTGTTTGGTTTTATAATTCCCAGCGTCGGAGGGGAATGTCACTGAAACTTCAACAAAATTGGGAAGGCCCTTATACTGTTGTAACACGAGTAAACGATGGCGTCTACCGCATTCGGAGAGGATTAAGAGGCAAAATAAAAGTAGTTCACATCGACCATTTACATCGTTGTAATGGTGAAGGAAGTGATGGATTTGCTCGGGACGATCAATCCTAAGAGGGGGGCAGTGTAATGACTTTCCAAATTTGAACTATAACGACTCCGAAAAGCAAACAAACGAACACAATAAAGCTTACGGTCGCAGTGCAAACATGCCCTTAGTAGCTATAATTATAGCAACTCTCAAACGAAGGAAGCGCCATCTGCCGGATTATAGCAGATTTACCAGCTGTCAAATAAAAGCTTTTTGAAGGGAAATTATTGGGAAATTTCCCCTATGGAAAGCTCTGGAAGCAGAGACCAGAACGTTCTCCTTATTTCGAGAGTATGGAAAACAAGTATAAAAGGCACATGTTTGAACGGCAGTGACACAGTTTGTTTTTAATCGTGAATGAATAAAGTTGGTTGTAATAAAAGTGAAAAGTAAAGTTTGTGAATTAATTCAGTGGTGAAGAATAAATCGTTTTGTTTGTAGTAAGAAAAGTAAAGTGTTTTATTTTGCGAAATAAATAAGTGGACGTTTTGAATAAAGTAAATAAGTTTTATTAACGAACCTGAGAAAATATTACAATATTATATTACTCCATCGAAAACCCCTGTGCAAACATCAAATGACATAGAAGTCACTAACGAAAAAGGAACCAGAACCTATGAAAAGATCGAAATAAAAGATCAGTAGTGTTCCAAACAAAACAGCGATATCAACCAATTTGAATCCGAAAATTATTTTCAGGAATGGCGAAACGATATTTAATCAGAAAACAACTTGAAGTCCTTGTTGAAAGTCTGCAGAAACAAGTTAAGAGACTCGAAGAAAAAGTCAGCTTGTTTGACAAAAAGTCCGTGAAAGACAACAAGTTCAAATTCTTATAAACAGTAGTACAGCAGTACCTTGCTCCAATACCGCCAAATACCTTGCAATGACTTTGGAATTTGGATGCAAAGCTTAAATGGAAAGAGCACATCAAAAAGAAAAGAGAAGAACTAAACTTGCAGTACAGAAAAATGTACTGGTTACAATAGTAAATAACTCTGACCTATCTATCCAGAGCAGTATATGATACAATAATATTTAAAATTATTTAAAAAAAAAGAACTTTTAGGGTTTAATTTTTAAAAACAATTTTAATTTATTTAATTTTAATAATATCACAACATATTTTATTTTTTATTTTATGAGCGACGCGTTTCGGTTATCACAGAACAGGAACAAATGCTGAACCCATCCAAAATTCCAAAGCAAGGTCCTTCGTGGAATGATAAATGCCCCTTGGTATATTAGAAATAGCGACCTACATCGTGACCTTCAAATTGAAATGGTTACAGAATTGGTTAAAAAACACGCTGTATCACACAATCAGCGACTGCAAAGTCATACCAACTCCAAAATGGAAACCGTCTTAAATGTACGAGACAATGTTCTGAGATTAAGAAGAACCAAGCCTCATAAGCTGATGGTCTAAAAGCTATTGGAAAGTGTTATCTTTATACTTCGCCCAATGTGATTTATAAACTAATTAATACAAATCATTTGTCGATCTTTCATAGGTTGGTCCTGATTCACCGGTGGTTTTAGTGCGGTAAGAACCCAACACTATACTTGGTACTGATTCTTACCGAGTGTCTTTTGAAGATTTCCATCGGATACAAAAAAAATATGCAATGATTTTCTTGTATTTAAAAAATCTACCGATCACAAAAGAAAAAAAACTTTCTATCATTTTTCGTTTGGAAAAGAGGTTATAGACGTTTCTCTTTGTTACCCTCATATACCCTAATAAAATGGTATTTTTTTATTTAAGGCTCACCATCTAAGCTGGGGCAGATAACTGAAAATTCCCAAAAATTGAGAGTAATTCCTTGGAAACCCTATGCCTAAACCACTTTTCGACATGCAACCCATGCGCAAATTGCTTTTTTTAGACACTACCTACAAAACTGTATGTCGCTCATCTGGTACCTTTATGAGGGTAGGTCGTCGGTCGTCTTATGGCGATGGCATGATCTTCTACTATACTTAAAATAGCCGCGTTTTATTATCGCCAATAGGCAATAGCCCATATGATTCAGCCCGTAAAAATAAAACGATCTCGGTTATCAAAAAAAAATTATTTTTCATGTTTGGCAGCCGTGACATTTCTTCAGCCACGGTGAATGTATGTAAAAACTATTAATATTATTAATAAAATAAATTAAATTAAATCTTTTCCTTAGTTTTTGTTCGATAGCGATGATGATGAACAAGATTTTGATTCATTAAATTATTCAACTTTGAGTGAGTCCTCTTCCAAAGATGTAGGAATGAAGTGCCATCAAAAAATAGAAGATTTTGAGACAAATCTTGCTGCATATACCGAAATAGATTGTAAAATCCACTTTCGCTCAACCAGCTCTACTGTTTTGTCTTTAATAGGTGCAAACTTGCTAACTGGTTTTTATAATTTTTTTGTGTATTAATATTTTCCCCTTTTCCTTAGATCGTTACAAGTCTTCAGACCGCTTCCAAAACTCAATTAACAGGGGTTTGCAAAAAGTGACACGAGACAAAGAAACATACATGTTTCTTTCTATGGTATACGGCAAATACGAACACCATTCGGGAGTTGGGGAACTTGTTTGGATTATCGAAGTCAACAGCTTGGAACACAATAAGAAGATTTTCATTTTAGCTCATTTCCATAGGTCATGAATATGTGAAATGGCCTAACGAAACACTAATCCTACAAAATAGCGCATCATTTGAAGAAAGGTGCAAAATTCCAGGAATCATAGGATGTATTGATGGTTCCCATTCCCACATTAAAATAAAGGCTCTTTCAGAGAATAAGGAGAGAAATATACTAGCTGATAGCTGATACCCGTTCGCTTCGCTGAGCCCCAACAATCTTTTTGCATAAAATGAATCAAATAGTAAAATATTAAGGAAAGTATCATTTTTAATTCAGGTTCATGATTGCAAACAATGCACGAATTTGAATTGCATTTATACGTATGCAAGTTCGTTGACAATATTATCAATTGCCCGGTCAAATTTTCTACCAGCAGCATGTGAAAAAAGACGTTCATATATTCTTCTTGATTGGGATTTGCCTGTACAACCTAACTAACCCTCCACTCAAACTCAATGGGCCTTACTAATAATCAAATTTAGTGTTAAGCTTAAAAGAAAATCTTCAGATTTTAGAAAATCCGCATACCAATAACGAGTTTAATCTCCAGTTTAGTCGTTAGCAATATGTCAAAATTTAATACATGGAAATCCATGTTTAAAGTCGAACACTAAGTAGAAAGTGTTGCCTTAGTGCTGTTTTATGGTATTTAAATTTGTATTTAATACTTAAATCTATTCCCAAGTTATTAGGTTGATTTCAATAGGTAGAGGTATTTTTGGGTTGGTTTCAATCTTCAGATTTTTGTTTTACAGACGTAGTTCAATTATTGTTTGTACCTATGTTTATGTGTTGCAACAGGAACAGATTATTTAATTTTTCATAAATATTTAGTACGTCTGGATCTTACGTTAAATACGTATGTAGTTGATTTGATTATTCCGTTGTATATATTATATATTCCTTGTTAAGTAGGTATATCTAAAAAGTAATTTTTTGTGTTGAACGGGAATCGATGTAAGATTGATTTTTTTTCAGGTGTCAATATTGATGATTTCATTGCATTAAGTTCTGTCTGTTGAAAAAATAACAATATTTTTTTTGTTTATGAACGTACATATTTGTATGCGTATATTTATAAGCGATTAGGTAGGTAAATGTTTGTTTTGTTTTGCGTTCTCAGAATTTGTTTCATATATTTTTATTTATTAAAAAAGTTAATTAAATACATTTGAATATTTATACTTCCACAAACGTCTTGTCAAAAACATAACGTGACAAATTTCAAAATAATTGTCAATCCTATCGTTTTTCTTTGGTCACTCCTATTAGTTCTTTTCCACTCCTTCTGTATTCCAAAAATCTTCCAATGGGTTTTCTTACTGCAGTTATGTTTTAGGAGTTGGAGAGCACACCTATACACGTAAACATACGTAGTCATTCTTCGGATTACTTGTCCGAGAAATAAATGTTTGAAAAAAACAATTCTCATAACAGGCGGTCGTTTCATAGTTTATTGGAATTGAAAAGGATAAAAAACGTCTGATAAAAACAACAGTACTCTGAGCCCTAAAAAAAACATATTGGCAGGAAGAGAAATATCACTGTAAAAATTCCGACAGAAATTAATTTGTTTTCGTAACAATTTCGTAGGTACTGATATGTGCATAAGCCAAAAACCATGAAGTTTACTCAAAATATGTATGTTTTTGTATAATGTTTTTGAACTATGTTCATTAAATTAAATCAAAATCGTCCAAACCATTTGAACATTTTACATACTATAGTACTAAAAAAGTAGCGGTTAAAAAAGAATACGGCAATACTTATCTTCACTCTTTAAAAAAAAAAAAAAAACAAATTGAAATTCATCTGTAATTTTGCAGAGCAGTTGTCAAGTGTATTGAGATTTAAAAATGGTAAAACAATCGAAAAAGCTTATTAAACTAAATAAAAAAGTGTAATATAATTAGTATAATGGGCACTTGTAATACTTTATTACACAAAATGTAAAAAAAAAAAACACGCGGTAGTGCTTTAAATCCTGTAAAAACGCCTATAATAAAGAGTGTACAAGTGTTTCATTTCACAAGCTAGTTTCTTCTTATATTTCCACATAAAGTAATGTGAAGTGATGTGTTTTAGGTTATTAAATTATCGTAGAATACTTTTTAAATTGATATTTCATGATATTTTGCTTTAAAAAATCTAATTTGTTGTAAATAAAAATATACTTCAATCGAGTGATTAAGTTAAGATTCATCTGTCAAATGAGAAATTCTCGTCCAGCAGGGACGGATTAATTTTTGTTGGTGATGGCAAGGCACTCAAATTCTATTAGCACCTGAAGTGCAGAGTTATTTTCTACGTTTTGAATAAAATATTCTCAAAGATCTTTCTACTGTTGGCCCTATCTTTCATTTCAGTTTTGTATTTTCGTCAAGAAGTTTTATGGGTGCAGGGAATTAACTTCACGGGAACTACCTTCACATGGGAATTAACTTCACCACTGATGGGAATTAATTTCACTTTTTTGAAGTGAAATTACTTCCCACATCCCACTGAAAGTGAGTAATAATTTCACTTTTTTGTGGGAATTAATTTCACTTTAATGTGCGTTTCTTTAAGTCCAGATTCATTAAATGCAAAAGAAACTTTGCATATACCCAGCTTCGCACCCACCCCAAATACTATAATGGGCCCAAGCAGGGGGGTTGCAGGGGGGCAGCATGCCCCCCCATACATATCTCACTGTTTATTCGCCGTAATGCTTGCTGCTAGCACTGTATTTATGCTAGCAGCAAGCATTACGGCGAATAAACAGTGAGGTATGTTTGTTTTTTTGCAACCCCCCTGCTTGGGCCCATTATAGGATTAAGGGTAGGTGCGGGGCTGGGTGTACGCAAATTTCTTTTGCATTTAATGAATCGGGATTTAAGGAAACACAATTTTACATTTTTGTAATTTCTATATATCATAGGTGGGAAATAACTTCACACTATTTTCGGATGAAATTTTTTCCCACCTTTAGGGGGAAATTACTTCACCAAAAAAAGGTGAAATTAATTCCCACTACTGGTGAAGTAAATTCCCATGTGAAGATAATTCCCGTGAAGTTAATTCCCTGCACCAGTTTTATGTCAGTTTGAAAGTATTCTACTATAATGTATTTGTCTTAAGAACACCACTTCACATAACTTTATGTAGAATATGGGACAAAACTTACTGTGATATGAAAAATTTGTTCACTCTGTATTATAGGTGTTCTTACATTATTTAAGGCCGCATGTTGTCTTATATATTTTGTTTGATTGAGTATTGCAAGTATTCACTGTATTTATTTTTATTTCACTTATTTCAGCTATTTTTTTTTTTACTATTTTAACGATTTAAAATCTCTATACACTTTCCTAAAAGCATCTCAATGATTTTTTTCTTTTTTTGAATTCATGCTTTCCTTGGGCGGCCCAGAATTTAGCCATGTAACTGCACGCCGACCCTGTGTCAATGCATTTGTGTGTTGTGTATTTCTTCTTCGATGTTTTCACTTGAGTTATTGTAGTGTGTGTTTTTTTTAGAGCATGTTTGATGGAGTTTGATAGAAATTGTAGTAGATTAAAGGAAAGTCTGAGGATTTTGTTAGCAAAAGGTTGAAATTGATTATTGGTAGCATTTTGTTAAAGCTCCACACTTAACTTTGATCTTAAAGTTAACTAATAGTCGACATTAGTGTTTGGTTATTAGTAAGGCCCAATGTCTCTGATTGCGTGTTCAAATGATTTGCTTTTATACTCGTATACCACGTGTAAACCGTAGGAACTTTCCAAAAGACCGGTGTTATTGAAAACGCGTCATGTTGACTGAACATTAAGAAAGCAAAGTCCATGCTTTGTTGGAGCTGATAGAACCGGTGCCGAGATTCAGCTATTTCAGCGAGTGAGATGACTCGCCTTACTCGCCGACTCATCTCACTTCACTCGCAAAAGTGATTCAGCTATTTAAGTGAAATGAGTAAGTTCGAATTTAGTTTCGAACATGAGACAAAGAATAAATATAAAAGAGCTAAATTCTACCTCCTTGTCACACTCGTTACGCAAAACGAAATGAAACAACAAATACAACAATGTAAACATTGGAATCTTTAATAATGGAGTTTGGAGCATCTTTTGTTTCAATTATTTTTTTTGTCATAATTAAAGTTTAATGTGAGTTTTACCCTTGAGAAATAAAAAGTTTAAAAGTGCTGAAAGTGAATAGAATAAACATTTATTTAATATAGATACATATATATATGTGCATATGATAATAAAATAATATTAAAGAATCAATAAAAGGGTAGTTTTTTATCTACGTTGTTGTTTTTTATTTCGTTTCCTATCCATGAATAGGAATTTTTGAGAAAAGCACACATACCTATCCAAAACTAAAAAGTTACCAACACATACACCAAGTCACTGCGGAAATATCTGGCGAGTAATCTGACATTTCATTTCACTCGCTCACTCACTCCCTTTTGCTAACTGAATCGATTTTCGACGAAAAGTGACTCATCTCACTCACTCCCTGCGGCTTCGAATTAGCTGAATCTCGGCACAGGACTATTTGCTAAAGATACATATATTTCCAAGTGCGAAGGAAACGCGTTGTCAATTTTCTAGTTCTACTGCTAGCTTATGGAACAACTGCTTGACTTCATTCATGTATCGGAAATAAAAATATTTGCCATACAGCTTAATTACCGGTTATGTAATACGTGTATCATGTCATCTACATTCTGCATAATAGTAGCTGCGTTTTATTATCTCTGGGTATAAGGAATAGAGAGGAAAAGAGACAAGTGCTTACATGAAAAAGAAATAAATATAAGAAAAAAAGAGACTGATATACAGCACTGCTTTTGCACTAACCCAAATCGTTTTATTTTCACGAGGTGAACCATATGGGTTATGAGCGATAATAAAACGCGGCTAAACATGCTGATTTTTGGGTCAGTGTACGCAGTGCCGATGGAAGCGTAGCTCCCGAAATGCATCTAAGTAAATAAATATGTTTTCAGTTATACTTGTTTTATATTTATATTACATATCTTTTATTTATATTTTTGTCACAACACAACTTCATGTATCTTATCGACGCACATGGATCATAAGTCAAAAACAAAAATTCTTTTAGTAAGAACTTTTTTCTTTTCATCAGTGCATCCAAAAAGGTTCGACCCGATCGCGTGTTGCTGTATTGTATATCAACACAGACATCGGGTGCTCTACAACATCCAACATTATGCTCATTAAAATGTAGAACAGAATGTATACTGTGTAAAAGCAAATCGTCGTCGTTCAGTGAAAACTCCCTTAAGTCCATTTTATTTATTTGGAGACATCGGTACTTTTTATGGACTTGTATTAACCAGAATTTGAAAATGTTGACTTTAGGTATTTTTAAATTTATAAATAGACTAACATAAGATTTAGAGACCTTTTACAGAGCTAAAATGTTTATATTTAAATAATTATAGGCGTGTTTTGTTGACTTCCTTAATGTGAACATTAAGAAATACTTCACATTAAGGCAAATTTTCCAATGCAACAACAAGTTAACTTCACATTTCAACTCCAGTAACTCTTACTACGTTTACATGTGGTGTTGAAGCGAGCTTGAAGCTCGCTTCAACTCATTGTATACCTGGCTCGAGTTGAATTGAGCTTGATTCGACTCGATTCCGCTCGGGGAGCTGAGTCGAGTCGAAATTTGTGACAAAAAACCTGGGTCGAGGAGTTGGCTTTATAGATAATACACTTTGGTCTCTTTATTTGTATGTTTGTCTTCAAATCTAGTTTTGTTTAAATAGATACGTGTAGTAAAGTACTCGTGTTAATTCAATTATATTTACTTTGCATTAAAATAAATACATTAATGCCATTCATTTTTCTGGAATCTCAATACCATTTCAACTCAACTCTAAATGGAGCACTCAACTCAAGTAACGAAAAACCTGGGTTGAATATTCGACCCTATTTCAACTCGAGCTCTCGATTCTGCTTGAAAACATAGTATCTATGGCTGAATGTGGAACGTATCTTAATGTTCACATTAAAGCCTAGTACATACTTCCTCGTGAAGTGAACAATCACCAGTGGAGAAAGTGATTTTTTGACATTGTTCACTATCACTAGTACAGACTTGCGAATGTGTTGTGAACGTTTGACGTTTAAAACCACAATGCCGCCAATGAGGTATTTTTCTATTGTAATCGAACTGTCAACTCACGGGATGAGAAACTTTATTCCGAATAGGATAAAGTCTATCAAACCGAAAGAAAATTCATGGTTTGATCCGAGCTGTAAAGAGGTTATCAGGGTTAGAGATGTAAGTTTCCGATGTTATAAAGCCAACCCTACTGAGGAAAACTGGAATAACTTCAAACAAGCTAGGAAGACCTGTAACGCCCATATTCAAAGAACCAAATTTTTGCATGACCAAAAACTACGGCAAAAAATACTACAATGTCCCAAAGGTAGTAAAAATTTTTGGTCATTTGTTAAAAACATTCGTAATACTACTTCATCTTCGGTTCCAACGCTCGTCTTCAATAACACTCCCTACGTCAGCTCACTAGATAAAGCCAATTTGCTTGCAGCACAGTTTGCTGTTAATTCGACGCTGCCAGAGAGTGTTATGACTCCTCCTGTACTTGAGAGCGCTCACGATTTCATGGGACGAATCTTCATTCGCACTCGTACAGTTGCAAGAGTCCTTAAAGATCTTGATATACACAAATCCGTTGGCCCGGATAGTATCCCTCCTATTGTTCTGAAGAGGTGTTCTTCTACGCTGGCAAAGCCACTGCGTAAGCTTTTCCATCTGTCCTACTCTACAGGTCTCTTCCCGAGTCGATGGAAAACAGCATTTGTCCAGCCTGTCCCTAAAAAAGGCGAATCTTCTTCACCCACTAATTATCGCCCAATTGCACTTACGTCCCTTGTTTCCAAGGTCATGGAAACGCTGATAAAATATCAGCTTAAGAAATATCTCGAAGAACGGAAGCTTCTTAATGACCGCCAGTACGGCTTTCGTAGCAATAGGTCCACTGGTGATCTGATGGTATATCTCACCGAGCAGTGGAACAAATCTTTACATCGTTTTGGAGAAAGTAAGATTGTTGCACTTGATATTTCAAAAGCATTTGATAGAGTTTGGCATCAGGCTCTCTTATCGAAAATGCGTGCATTTGGTATCGATGAATCTCTTCTTCGCTGGATTAGAAACTACCTTTCGGACCGCTCAATACAAGTTGTATTGGATGGTTTCAAGTCTGATATTCATAAAATAAATGCTGGTGTGCCCCAGGGCTCCGTTTTGTCTCCGACTCTCTTTCTTATTTTCATCAACGATCTCTTGTCTGAAACTTCTAATCCATTAAATTGTTTTGCTGACGACAGTACCCTCAGCTTTTCATATTCGTTTTCAGATTCACATCCTTGTCCTTCGGATGTGGAACTTGAACGGCAGCGTATGATTAGCTCATTAAATTCTGATCTCGACAGCATTGTTCAATGGGGAATCAAAAATCGCGTAGAATTTAATGCTTCAAAAACTCAATGCTGTCTCTTGTCGTTAAAGCGGAACCCACCCCCTATGCCGCTATCCATGAGCGGCACTTGCATCGAAGAAACCGAACAGCTTTCAGTCCTCGGTATGTGCATCACAGATCATCTTCTGTGGAGTGACCACATATTCGACGTCGCCAAAAACGCTGCTAAGTGTTTGGGTTTCCTTCGACGATGCAAGAAATTGTTCTCTCCTTCTGATCTGGCTACAATCTATAAAGCCTTCATCCGACCTAAGCTTGAGTACAACTCTCACATCTGGGCAGGTGCTCCTATAACTCACTTGAATCTCTTGGATAGAATCCAAAATAGAGCCTTAAAAATGATAGGTGATTCATCAATAACGCAATCAATAACATCTCTGAAACACGGTCGCAGTGTTTCATGTCTCTCATTATTCTATCGCTATTTTTATAAACAATGTTCTAGTGAAATAGCCAGTTGCATTCCTCCCCTAAAACAATTCAACCGTAATACTCGCGCTTTTGGGAATGCTCATCAGTTTACCCTTGAGCCCAACTTCGGACGTACTGTAAAGTTCAGAGATTCTTTCTTCAGCCGCACAACAAGAATGTGGAATGCATTACCAGGCTCCATTTTTCCCCACCATTTTAATATTCAAAGCTTCAAAACCAATGTGCATCGGTATCTCCTGTTAAATCCTTCCTCATTTTCCTAACGCTCGTACTGTGTATTATAATCATCTTAAGGGTAGTCATAACCCCTTTAGTGCGCGCAAAATATAAAAAAAAAAAAAAAAAAAAACTGTTCACCAAGAGTTCCCGTACATTTTGCACGGGAATTGCTCGTGAACGAAAACTCTCCACACAGCTTCACGAGCACGTTCACGGATGTACAAAAATGCAAATTCTGTATGGATTCACGACATGATTCACAAGTATGTACTAGGCTTAAGGAGGTCAACAAAACACACCTTATACCTATCGTATTCACGAGAGGTTTCTCGGTTTCGAAAGAAATGGACTTACTTAGGGAGATTTGATAGAACGACGACGAAATGTAGTTTTGTCTGAGTTGGTATACATTTTGCTCAGAAAGCTAGGAGCAAAGTACCTGTGATTACAGACACTTCAATGAGATTCGTGTAGCTAACGTTAGTTCTTTTGTATGACTCAGTTCACACTTATAAAAACCCAACTGCACATCGCCATTTGCATCACAATTTATAGAGAAACTGATAGCGACAAAAATGCCGAAAAATGCCCAGATACGAAAGATAAAGTATTAGCTTTTTTGATCACGTGCCTATTTTACAACAAGTAAAATTTTATATTTACAATTTTTTCGTTAACTCTAATATATACTGTAAATATTGGCATACTTAAATATATTTTTTTCCTTAATTTGAAATTGAGGTGCTTGGTTTCGAAATGTTTGGAATGGCCGATACCTATTATCATTGTATATAAATCTAATAGTATTATCATCAGACGAAATTTTTTCTCGACTCCTTCACAAACCAGATGGCGTATGATCGCTTCTCAGAGAAAGGGAAATTAAAAATTCCCTTAGGTTAGGTTAGGTTAGGTTGAAGTGGCTGCCAGTCGTGAAGACTGACACACTTAGACCATGAGTTGGTCCATTGTGACACCACATGAATCTAGGAGACCCTTTTCCTCACTCGGTGAACCAATTGGAGCTTCTTATGAAGCGTAAAAGACTACCTATGTCTAAATCTGATAGATCACTAGGATCATTGAAGTAAAAATCACCAAGGTGAAGTCTTCGTCTATGAGATAGAGCAGGGCATGTGCATAGGAGGTGAGGGATTGATTCTATCTCTTCCTCATCCAAACAGCTTCTGCAAAAATCATTAGAGAACACGCCAAGACGTGTTGCGTGCTTTCCTATAAGACAGTGTCCGGTTATAACACCAATCATGGAGCTAATGTGCAATCTACTTAGAGATATCAAACACTTAGATCGTTTTAAATCCATTACTGGCCAGATTTGTTTTGTTGCCAAACAAGTGGTGATATCGTTCCACCTAAGGTTTGTTCTCTCTAATGCATCTTGCCTCAGCAAAAGTTTACAAGTAGCGATGGGTATACCTATATCTGCCTTGGTAGGTAGAAGAGGTAGAGTTGTTCCACTTTTAGCGAGTTCATCGGCCTTACAATTACCTGGGATGTCCCTATGCCCCGGCACCCAACACAGGTGAATGTTAAACTGCTGCGCCATCTCCAGCAGAGACGAACGGCAATTAAGGGCTGTTATAGAGTTAGTCGAGACTGATTCCAGGGATTTGATAGCAGCTTGACTATCCGAGAAGATGCGGATATCTGTAGTTGATATCACGTTTCCTTTCAGCCAAGATAAGGCTTCTTTAATCGCCATAAGTTCCGCCTGGAACACGCTACAATGATTAGGAAGACGGAATGAGAGACTTAAATTTAGTCTTTCTGAGTACACACCGCCACCCACCCCCTCATCAGTTTTCGATCCGTCTGTGTAGATATGGACCGATTCACCATCCAAGAACGCCATATCCTCCCAGAGGGTTCTAGAAGGAATGGTGACTTGAAAGTTTGAACCGAATTGTGGTTTTGGGATGGTGTAGTCAATGTGACTAGGTAATCTGAATGAATTCAGAATGGTGGAATGGCCAATGCTATTGTTGGTCCATTGTGAGGAAGCTTGTAGGCGAATGGCCGTATTTGCAGCCACCTGTTTGCTAAAAATATCGAGGGGCGTCAGATATAGCAGAACGTCTAGAGCGGCAGAGGGTGTCGTACGAAGCGCACCACTTATACATAAACAAGCAGAGCGTTGTATTTTGCTAAGTTTGTCGCAGTTTACCGCTTTATCTAGAGCAGTCCACCATACTGCAACACCATAAGTGAGAATCGGTCTAATCACCGACGTATATAGCCAATGAGTAATGCGAGGTTGAAGGCCCCATTTATTCCCAACGGCTTTTTTGCATGAGAAGAGTGCCACTGTGGCCTTTTTAACTCCTTCTTGTATATTAGGTTTCCAGCTTAATTTTTTATCTAAAATAAGACCCAAATATTTCGCTTGATCAGTAAAAGTTAATGGAATACCTTTTATAGAAGGAGGATCTACATGAGAAATTTTATATTTCCTGGTAAATAGAACAAGTTCTGTTTTATGAGGGTTGACACCGAGACCACACCGGTCCGCCCAATTGGTTAGCCTATTCAAAGCAGTTTGTAAGAGTTCTTTTAAGGTATTAGGATGCTTTCCTGATACGGCAATTGCAACATCGTCCGCATAGGCAATCACTCTGTAGCCCTCCGCTTCCAGGCATGTTAGCAGCTCATTAACTACCAAGTTCCAGAGAAGAGGAGATAGGACCCTGCCTTGTGGCGTGCCTCTACTGACAGACCTTCTAACAGAAAAGCCGCCCAGTTTTGAGTTGATGACCCTGCTAGTCAGCATTTGGTTAATCAATTCACCAAGCGAACCATCTACCTTCAGAGAGTTCAGTGCAGATGCGATTTCAGATGTGTCGACATTGTTAAAAGCACCTTCTATATCTAAGAAAGCAACCATGGTGTACTCTTTATGATGGAGGGAATATTCAATGGTTCTTACTAAACTATGTAAGGCCGTTTCTACAGATTTCCCTTTGCAGTAAGCATGTTGACTCGTAGACAAAAGTCGCATGTCAATGCTTGATCGTATGTGGATATCAATCAATCGTTCAAATGTTTTTAGAAGGAATGATGATAGACTAATAGGTCTGAGATCCTTTGGGTTTACTTGGGAGCACTTTCCAGCTTTGGGTATGAACACAACCTTAACCTCTCTCCAAGACATGGGGATGTAAACGAGTGCCAAGCAGCTAGTAAAGATAGACTCCAGAATTGGCACGATTAAATCTTTATTCATCTGGAGTTCGGCTGGTATTATGTCATCTGGTCCCGCAGACTTGTAAGGCTGGAAGCTGTTGAGCGCCCATTGCAGTTTTTCCCTTGTAATCAGACCTTGTGCATAGCTTGGATTCATATCAAACCTATTACGGTCTAAGCTATTAATGTTTTGGGAGCTACCAGGGAAGTGAGTATCCAATAGCAAGTTAAGCGATTCTTCGCAGGAATTTGTCCATGAGCCATCAGCATTTTTTAAGCAGCTTGGCATTACTGGATTAGTAGAGAGAATTTTCCTTAGCCTAGATGCCTCCGAAGTTTCCTCTATTTTTCCACAGAAAATTCTCCAGGAGGATCTCTTTGACTTTCTCAACGCTTTTTTTTATAATTTGAGGGTTACCTTAAAGGATTCCCAATCTGACACTTCACGAGTGCTTTTAGCTCGATTGAAGCTCTTGCGACAATCTTTCCTGAGTTGTTCAAGCCCTGAATCCCACCAATGTGGTTTCTTTTTTCCTCTTACCTGAGTAAGCGGACAGGAAGTAGCCATGGATTTGTTAAGCGCTACTGTGAGATCATTGACCTTGCAGTCAAGCTCATTAGTATTAGAAGGAGGATTTAAAAGATCAGGTTTTAATAGCCCTTGAAGTTTAATCCTATATTTAAGCCAGTCGGTTTTTCGAGGGTTTCGAAATACTGCTCGGCAAGGAGGTTCATCAATAAGACTGAATTGAATATATCTGTGATCAGAGAACGAGTGTTCTACTGACACTTTCCAATTCGAGATCTTATGATGAATAGTATCTGAGACAACAGTAATATCTAATACTTCTTGTCGGTTTTTAGTGATGAAGGTAGGTTCATTGCCTACATTACTTACTATAAGGTTAGTACTTAAGATAAAATCAAAAAGAGACTCACCTCTGTCATTGATATCAGTACTACCCCATACTGTATGATGGGAGTTCGCATCGCTCCCAATAATGAGGCATATCTTCTGCCGTTCAGCATCCGCGATTAGCCTCTTCAGTGTTTCACCGGGGAGAGGGCCGAGGTGGTCATGGCCCAGATATGCCGACACTAGCCAGTACGTTCCATTGGCCGTTTCCAGCCTAGCGGCGGTGATATCTCTATCGCTGAAATCAGGGAGTAAATATACATTAGTGCTACGCTTAACTAGTATACAAGATCTGGGGTCACCTTTATCAGACGCATACAGTACGTAGTATCCAGGAGTCCTGAGTCCCCTAACTATGGACTTAACAATCCACGGTTCTTGGATCAGGACAATATCTTCACCATTCCTGGATAAACGGAGAAGAAGGGAGGCCGAAGCCTTAATGGAGTGTTGGAGGTTAATCTGGATTAACTGCAGCATTTTGGCTACAATCAGGCAGATCAGCCTCCACCACGGTGTCGTTGAGTTCCTCCATATTCGAAGATGAACCCAAAAGGTCATCCTCACACAGAGGAACGAGGTTGAGGAAGTCTTCAGTCTCCATATCGGTCAGACTGTCGACGAGTGTAGAAGACTGAACCGTGATCGAGGATGACCTGGATTCCTCATCACCCATCGATGGAAAGGTGATGGATGCACCAGGGTCCTCTCCCACAGATACAGCTTCGGTGTTTACTGGAGGGACGCGATCCGCGTCAACCTCGTCTTTCTTATAAACCTTCAAGGAGATCGTATCAAACCCATACCTTATCATGCCTTTGGTCTGCGCCAAGGGGGCAAGGGAATCCTTATTTATCACGATAATCGCGCTTCTATAAAGACCCCTTACCTCCTCGAGCTTTGCGACCTTCCAGTCATGAGTCGGTAATGAGGGGTTGCTTAGTTTGACTATCTGGAGTATTTCCTCCATGCAAGATGGCTCGGCAGGTATCCATATGCGGGCTCTAGGTCTGCACGGGATGTCTTCCCTAGCAACAACTTCGAGCTTCGCACCTGGCCAGACCTCGCCTAACCTGCTGACAGCAAGCTTATACAGATCGCACGATCTCTGATCCTCACAGACGATGATTTTGACATGCCCTTGTTAAGAAATAAAAGTAAATATGTATCTAGGTCAAAAGAACGCACTTTGTAGCAATCGGCAATATTAACATGATTGATTATGAAAGCCACACGAGCCACGATAATATAGCCGAGTTGCACAAAGTGTGTGCAATTGCCCTAGATTACCGATTATTGTTAATTTGTAAATTTATATTAATAAAAAGCAGAGTGTACTGCAACCCATCAACCAAAACGGTCGTTATTACTTTAACACCCTTGATGCCAACCGCCATCGCCTGTGAGAGGAGGTAGTCCCGGATTTTCCTTCATTAAACTCAAGAAGCCTGCCGAGAGCTTCAGTCTTACCACCTGCCATTGATCTGGAAGAATCGTGCCATCAATATTACTCCTATCGATAACCGCAACCACGATCTTGTTTTTAAGAACGTCGCTATAGGACCTCGATACTCCGGAATGGAGAGTGCTGGCGTTATGCACTTTGGGACGTTTGGGAACCGGAATGGTTTCCTCCAGAGACCTATTTCGCTTCGACGTGGAGTCGTCGCTGGTCTGCGCATTCGCTAAGATGCTCTGGGCCCATTTTATCTTGGCGTCCTGCACCGGCTTCCCTTCGACCTGCGGTTTATTACCGAAGGTCTTGAGGATTCTAGCAGCTGACCGCCTGATCCTATAGCCGCCCTTCGACGGCCTATTTCTTTTACTCTCACGCGACGACTTCGGGAGAGAACCCACCCCAGCGGTAGGAGGACCGTTATTCACAACCCTGGCACCGCTAAGCTGGGGCTCTCCCACGAGACGTACTCGGGAGAGTTCCCCTCTCTCTAGTAGTGGTAGGATCGTTATTCACAACCCTCCCACTACCGAAACTAGGTATTTCTAACGCCTCCACCAACACCAACCCCAGGAGTAACGGCAAACAGCTTTGGCGCCGTGCTGCCGCCCGGTTTCGAAGGAGAACCGGTCTCATCTACTTCTTCTGTTTTTGTTTTTTTGTTTATATTTTTTGACATAAATTTGGACCCACGAGTAACGAATAAAGGGTTGTCACTCCACACAGGGATTCGATATGTGGAGAAGGCTAGTTAATCCGAAAAGTGCCAAAAGTCGGATACTCCGTTAACGACTGAGCTAGTATTTTTAATTGGGCCCCCAGCCAGGCTGATCATCGGCACGGGTCGTGTTACACCTTAGATCCAGCCCAATATGAAAGTTGGAGTGGGTGAGGAAGGGAATATGATAAGATAAGAGTGGCAAACAGCTATTCGCCGTACTGCCAAGGAAAGGAAAAATATGTAAGGGAAAACACGTCGAACAGCGATACGCCGTACCGACATGGGGGAGACCTCGTTGAACAGCTTTTTCGCCGTACCACCGAGGGGGATAATTGTTGGACAGCTATTCGCCGTACCACCGAGATGGGATGGGTGTGGATGGGGAAGGTTTAGGGACAAGAAAGCGCCCTTTGGTTTCAAGACTCATCTGGAGTTTGACTCGAGAATCTTTGCCCTTACTCAGCTTCTACAACTCGACAAGTTCGACGCTCAGGTAGAAGAAAAAAAAAATCCCTTACTCAGAGAAAAAATCAACTGAGGAAACAGAAAAAGAGCCCATAACAAATGGCAGATAAAAACAAGAAAAACTGGTTCCAAACAACAACAAACGATAGACAAAAACAAGAAAAACAGGTTGGTTCCTTTTTCGATTTTCTTGTGTTTAGGAATAAGGAGGAGGAATAGGAAAGCAACATGGTAGCATTAATGCATGTATGTAGGTGTAGGTACATATATCTACTTTCGGTAACGACATTGTATATAAATTCTATAGTATTCTCATGAAGAAAAAAAGCTCGTGGCCATCTATGCGTCCAAATGTAATACTTATTTTTTTTAAGGGATCTCGGTAAGGCGATCACAGCGAACCTATCGACCAAATGTCTACCTACAAAATCGTGTTTCATGAGAATACTATAGATTCGATATACAATGGTAACGATAAGTTTTTTTTATAATTCAATTTAAAAAAACTGAAAGTATGAGCAGAGCACACACAAAATGACAGAGAAAAAAAAACTTGTTTGTGGTTTCGGACTTGATTGTTTCGGTCTCTCTTGTCTGAACTCTGGTAGTGTGTTTTTAAGTAAAAAAAAAGTATAAATGCATAAAAAAAGATTAAAATAGAGAAAGAGAAACTTATTCGTTGGGTAGTTTGAGTTTGGTTTTCTTGTACCAGAAGTTTTTAATTTGTTTTCAATATTTCAAGCTATTTTTCATGAACTCTAAAAGGAGTTAGGTAGGTATGTATCTGCCTGCCTAATTGGAAGTGATTTCTTTGCCGAAATGTGATGTCAATTAATATGTATGATTTTAAGCTATTGATGTGGATGGAAAGTTATTTTTCGCTGAAAACATGAACCAAGAATTTATTTCATCTTTAAATTGTCGGGGCTTAGAGTACCTAATTTAATATTTACAAATTTAAATCTTCGTTTGGGTCACTTTTTTTGTACAGGGTTGTTATAGTTTTTTTTGTAGGTAGTTAGGTAGGTACCTACTCCTGTGTTTCTCGTCTTAAACGATCAAGTTAAAATAAGAGGGAACTCGAAAGTATCAATACAAACGTTGCTTTTTGAAAGTTAAAAAAAAAGAATTAAGTCGGTTTTTAGTACTTTTTTTTATACTAACGGTGAACGGTAAAAAAAATAATTTCTACGAAACCTTAAAAATATCTTGTAAAACGCTTTCTCAAATTTCCAAAACTGTATTTAAATTTTTATAACGTCATTATTTGCTGAAATATTGGTAATCAAAGCTAAAAGTATCTTTTTTCATTGAAAGTCAGCTGAACCATGCAAGCGAAAATTGTAAAAAAAAATGAACTGAAGCTGAATAAACAAGGTACCTGATCATAACATTTGATTGACTCAAAAAAATGTATCCATAGAAATGAGGGCCTTCAAAAAAAACGTTAAAAAATAATTTGTTTGTCTCGTGTCTTTACTTGCAATAACGCAATGACGGAACTTCAAACAAATTGTTTGGATACAAATCTCGAAAAAAAAACATAAAGCTGTAGAATGATCTTTGTTTCAACTCAATACGATCACTCGTTACAAAGATACAGCTCTTCAAAAACACTAGCAAAAATTCTGAAGTAAAGGTCGAGAATTATACAATTTCTAGTCTCTTAAGCTTCTATCAACACAAGTAAAATTGACTGGCAGAGCATCCAAAGTTGAACTTCATTTGAACTGAACATTTTTGTCAAAACTGTTTGACTATGATTTCAATCATATTTTTATACAGAAGATTCCAAAAAATAAAACTATATTGTATACCAAAATTGTCAAAACAATTTTTTTTGGATTTTAAAAAAATGTCTCATTTTTTTTTTTTTTTGGAAATCAAATATTTCGAAAACGACATGATCGATATTTTTGAAACTTGATACTCAAGAGTTTTTTAATACTTTCTAAAATATTTTAAGAAAACATTTTACTTTTATGAAAAAACAACGGTACCTTACATACAAAAGTTTTCTCAAAAATGACTCCTACGACTTTAATTAAAGTTTTTCCGTATGCAAAAACTATCAAAAATTATAAAATTTTAATCTTAGTATCTAACTACTAGTAGTACCTCTCATGCAATGGTTTTATATATTTTGAACTTTCTCATTATCAGCAGAACAGATTTAGATTAATTTTTGTATAAACATATTTCAAATAAGTTCAAATAATATTGCACATCAAAATTTTCAAAAAACTAATTTTTGGACTTTTAAAAAAAGTTTCAAATTATTTTTTTTTTTAATTTGTTATCTTAAAAACGAGTTCAATTTTTTTTTTGAAATTTTATTTTTATATGCACATAAATAAATAATTAGGATTTGCATATCAACATTTTTCCTTTAAAATGTTGTAAGAATTTGATATTTAAAAATCAATTTTTTTAAAAACCGCTCCAACGATTTTAAGTTTTTTTTCATTCTTTTTATTATTATACAATCATATATTTTATGATTTTATCATACAATTATATATGAGGCTGTGAGTGCAAAAGTGGTTTGACCCACTGTTTTTTAATCATATTTTTCGTTTTAAATCGATTTTTAATACTATTTAAACTGAGATTCAAGGAGTATACATACGTCATATTTTTGGAAAGCTTATTAAAATTTTAGCTTTGATGACTTTTGGTGCATAAATGGAAAAATACGAGACAAAAATATCAAAAATGCCAAAAAATGGGTTACACCACTTTTGCACCCACGGCCTCATATTGCTTTGAATTAAATCTGAGAAACTCGACGCTCCACATTAAAAAACCACATAGAAAGCGATAAAAAAGTAAAAACCTGTTTCCACCTACATGCAAGAAAATAAAAAAAAAATACCTACCTAGCAAATAGACATCAGTTTCTAATTTTCATTCCAATCTATTTTAAAGGCTCCCTACGCGTAAAGCATTTTCGGTGCTTTTTCTTGACAAAGAACAGTCATCGAGAACAAAATAATTTGTTTCTGTTTAGAAAATATGCGATGTGTATTGAACCTTTAAGCCTAGTTTATAGTTCCCGTGTGCAAAAAAAAACCTACGCAAATATTCTCGCATGTCAAAAATAATTGAGGTGAGATGTAAAACTAATTGTTTGCATGATTGGTTTACAGTTTCATGCAACAACAAAAACCAATGCTGTCATGGAATGTCATGCAAAACAATGGACCGGCAATTGATTTGCATGCGAAAAGAAGTGTGGGGAATAAAATATTTTTTTTTGGATGGTCGGTTTACACTTCCAAAAAAAAATATATATTCACCTCAAGGCATTATTTGCATGCAAATGGTTTTCGCATCCAAAAATAATTATTTTCCATTTTTATACCTATAGATTATTAATTAAGGGTAAATTAATGACTCAATGGAAGGCTTAGGACACGGCAAACGTTTTCCGCCTCGAATAGTATTCAACTTGGTGCGCAGAATAGGTGGAAAACCGTTTTGAAAATTTCGATTCTGTTTTTGCATGGGAACTGTAAACTATGCTTTAGTGACAATAAAAACTTGTTTTGATCCTCTTTTTATTTGCGATATAGGTACTATAGGACAAGTTTTGGATTCGTGCAAAAAAAAATTCGAGATAACAATCAAACATGACATTACGATGATAGAGAACACGAAAAAAGTGGGTGGCAAAATTCTGTCTGTCTGTCTGTCCGTACCTCAACCTACAGCCTAAACCACTGAAGCGATTTTCTTCAAATTTTGAATTTAAGGTTTTTTTGTAACTCTCCAGAGGGGAAATTGGAGTTTTTTTTTTAGCTCAAAAAATAACGGTACTTGCCATACAACCGTTAAGAAAAAGCTTATTTATCTCAAGAACGGCTCCAACGATTTTGATATAAAAAAAATCAGTGTATTATTGTAGATATGATGTACCTTTTACTAAGAAAAAAAAAATCACCAAAAACATTTATTAACGGTACCTGCTATATAACGTTTTTTTTTTTATTTTGATTTTCTCATTAACCGCATCCGATTTCAATGAAATTTTTTGCACAAAAGCTTTGTTGGAATATAAATAATACTGCTTACCAAAATTTTGGAAAAAATAAATTTTGCATTTTTAAAAAAAGATTCAAAATTTTTTTTTGAAAATTCAATATTTCAAAAACGGGTTGATGAATTATTTTGAAATTTCAGTTTTAAATGTATATTAATATATAGTCAAAATTGGCATACCAAATTTTTTTTTGAAAAATGTTACAAAAATTTTATATATAACAAATTAATTTTTAAGAAAACGGCTCCAACGATTTTAAATTTTTTTTTTGCATATATTCATATTTTTTCAAGTAATCAAATGGCAAATTTTTTTTTGAGCTCTATGTTATTTATCAGGCTGTTTATACAATTAAAAGAACGATTTAAATGCTTTTTATACTTTTTCTATAATTACTTGAATATTTTTTAAAGTTCTTAAGCCCCACACAACTTGAACATAAGAGCAAGTACGTGCGATCCAGTCGTGCATTTTATTTTGTTTCTTCTCCTCAATGTCTGTACCTACATACGTATGTATGTATGTACATACATACAAACCAATTCATTCTTTTTTTTCGGCAGTTTGTTTTAGTTCTCTTTTTTTGTTCCCTTCTCACTCTCGTATATTGGCACTGCTGTGACGTGAGAAGAAAGAAGATAATTGCCTTCTCTCATTTAGTGAGGAAATAATATATTTTTTGATCTCTCGTCTGCTGTGAGTTGGGTGTGAAGCAATGATGAGGGAATAATTTACTTCTTGCTTCAATCGTCCGTAGCGCTAGTATCTTTTTCCTCAAGTACCCAGCGGGAAAAATTAAAAAATTCATTGAGGAAAAACCTGCTTTTTCCTTGAGGAATGGAAGCTGTACCTGCCACTTTTCAGCTTATTCCTTTGATGAATTTAACATGGGCGTGTCATTGGCGGGAAGCACATGCCACTTTTTCGATGAAAATTCACTAACGAATTCACTACTTCAATGGAAGTTGTTTATTCACCGACCCAGGTGATGAAAAACATGGTGATTGCTTAACTAGTGAATTCACTACATACGGGTATTTAGCTTATTCATCAGTTCAATAATTTCGATGAAAAATCTATGAAAATTCAGTTATGAAATCACCAGGTTAGTGGTTGTTTCTTTTTCATCAATAAAATCCTCCCATTTGCATTGTTTACTAAATCTAATCGGTAATGCATCCTTTATTTTAAAATAAAAACAAACCAAAAAGCTGTTTCCATTTCAAATCAAAAATGTTTGGCGTTTCGGCAAACGCAATTTCTATTAACTTCAGTTCGTCTTACATGGACTTTTTTACAGAAAGTCACTGTGAACTGTATCCAACAAAATGAGAATTTATAGTTGCCAAAAAAATATAAACAACTTTGTGCATTACTATTCATCGTTGGAATCAACGATTACAATTCCCCATGAGTTTCACTCACATTTGTTTTTTTTTTTTTGTTCTCGCCATGAACACTTTACTAAGCAGATGAGTGGATTCAAACAATGAACTGATGATCTTGTACATTACTTTTCCACAAATTTTTCATCGCATACCTACTTTTCCCTTTTAAATTCACCGAAATAAAGGGTCGTTTCATAAACACAAAGCAGAGAGTGGAATCAAAGCTACGAACTGAGAAAACTTTGCATTACTCTTCACCTACTAAATCATTGCATGTCGTTTCTCTTATGATTTGGCAGGTGAATTCATTGATTATTTCAGCAATAAATTTCAATGAGGACGATATTTCCCGCTGGGTAATACTACTATTAGATTTATATACAATACTAATATTCAAACAAATAGTGACAACATACAAAATACAAGGACGGTTTTAAGAACTTGAATAGCTAAGCTATGTGTTCTAAAAGAACCTTTAAGGATTTTACCTTTCAACGTTTAGAAAATTACAAATAAAAAAACAATTTTTGTAATTAATTGTTTGCCCCTTTCTAAATATGTATTGAATGATTACCTAGTGTTGCTTTGAAGATTTTCATATTAATATACCATTGATATTTCTGTAAGTTTTAATGATATTAATATTACACAGTTTTTCTATTTCATTTTACTTTTATTTTCTAACATTAAAATGTAAAAAACGTAATCCCCATATAATTTTTAAAGTTTTTCTTAGGTACTGTAATATTTTCTCAGGTTCGTTTATAAATCTTATTTACTTTATTTAAAACGTCCACTTATTTATTTCACAAAATAAAACACTTTACTTTTCTTACTACAAACAAACGATTTATTATTCACCACTGAAATTAATTCACCAACTTTACTTTTCACTTTTATTACAACCAACTTTATTCAATCACGATTAAAAACAAACTGTGTCGCTGCCGGTCAAACATATGCCTTTTATACTTGTTTGACAAACTCTGGAAAGTAGTAGAAGGTTCTGGTCTCTGCTTCCAGAGCTTTCCATAGGGGAAATTTCCCAATAATTTCCCTTCCAAAAGCTTTTATTTGACAGCTGGTAAATCTGCTATAATCCGGCAGATGGCGCTTCTTTCGTTTGAGAGTTGCTATTATTATAGCTAAGAGGTATGCTTGCCCTGCGACCGTAAGCTCTATTGTGTCCGTTTGTTAGTTGTTGTGAGACGTTATAGCTCGAATATGAAAGTCATTACACTTCAGATTCTTTGTTGTAGTGAGCTTAGAGCAAGCTGCAAATCTACAATCAGAGGTTCATCATAAGTGCATGTGTTAGTAGTTCGTAAAATAGTGCGAGCTAACACATCCAGTAACATAAATTAATATATTTACAAAGTAAAACAAATAAACATAACTTAACTATAGATACAAAATTTAAATTAAATATAATCAAAAAATAAAAAACAGTCACGAAAGTGGAGCACTGGTTCAAAACAATTTTTTAAATCCCATCTTACTAATGCTAAAATTAACACAGCAGCCATTTAAATTAAAGATCTTGCACATACGGTTAAGAGGCTCATGTATACCGTAGTTAGTTCTATGGAAATTTACATGTAAAATTTCAAATCTTCGCAGATGGTAAAATCCTCGGCGGTAATTTATGCCAATACCGGCTGACAAATCACGAGCATCAATTTGATTATTTATAAGTTGGTGAAGAAATATTAGATCATTATAAACCCGCCTATGATATAAGGTTTGAATATGCAGTAGCTGGATCCTATGTTCATAAGGAGGAAGGTTGAATGGATCAGCCCAAGGAAGACCTTTCAGAGCAAAGCGAATGATTTTATGTTGTATTGCTTCAATGCGACTTTTATGAATTTCATAAAAGGGAGACCATACTTGAGAGGCGTACTCTAGATGATGTAAGGAAAGAGTTAATGTGTTCAGCGAATTCTAAATTTGAGCTAAAGTTTACACCTAAGTCCTTGGAACTAAAGACTCGACTAATCTTGTGTTGTGAAATAGAATAATTAAAAGCATTTGCAAGTCACTTTCTTGAAAAATTAATTGTTTTGCATTTGGCAGGCTTAAGAGAAAAACCGTTTTTATCACACCAAAGAGCGAAAATGTCAATATTGGCTTGCAGAAGAAAGTGGTCGTGGTTAGCTTTTACTGTCTTAAAAATCTTCATATAATTAGCAAATATGAGAATATCACTCGAACGTGTACATGAGACAACATCATTTATAGCAAGAATAAAAGGACATGGGCCTAGGTGACTTCCCTGGGGCACACCGGAGTGAGCCTTGAATGAGTTTGAAAGACTGTTTCTAAATTTTACCTGGGAGGATCTATTTTCAAGGTATGATTTTATCCAGGTGATACAAAATGTTGGAAATCCTAAAGATTTAAGTTTGAAAATAATAATGTTGTGACTAAGTTGGTCGAACGCTTAAGAGAAATCAGTGTATATACATTTTACAATCCATTTCACTTCCATTTTCCAACAAGTTACAACATTTATGCAAGAATGAAAGGAGGTTTGTTACTGTTGATTTTCTTCTCACAAACCCATGCTGTTGTTCACATATGGAGGGCTCACAGCTGTACCGAACCAAGTCATAATTTTTTTTTCCAAAATTACTGCTATCAGAGCATAGCATAACCTTAACTCTTTTCATGTCTGTAATGAACTAATTCGGAAAGTGCTTAGTTCCTAAGTAAAAGGTAAGAAAACCAAGTCAGTAACTTGCATTTTCAATTTCTTTCGAAGCAAAAACGAACCAAGTCAATGATATGCAGTATTTGTATTTTTTGCAGTGTTCCAGTGATGTATGCAGTATTTGTAAGTTTTAAGGTAGAACTATAACACAGCTCAGCAAAATAAAAAAATATTTTTGTGCCTGGCTTCATTTCATGATTTTTTATTCGTCATACTCCAAAATAATGGAAAAATACCCACACCCCCCCCCAAAGTTTGCTTTTGTAGAGTTGGTAGTCAAAATACCGTTACCATAGTTTTCATAGAAATAATAAATGTTTGCTTTAATATATTCTTTAAAAGAGGAGAGAGGAGGGGAATTGTTACGCCCATTTGGTATCTCTAAAGTATATTTGTGTCACAAACTACACGCATTTTTATTTTAATATTTAAGGACGTTAAAATGTTATTAAGAATGTGTCGAAGTGATGCTATTGCATTTTGCTATATATGTGGTTATTTTATCACAATTCACACTATTATCAGTTTTGAAAATATGTTAAGAAACTCAAAATACATGCAGGATGTCTCTAAGATTGAATATTCTGCACGGTCATTTAGAAAAAAATTTAAAAACTTCATTGCGAGCATACTCAGAAGAAAAAGGAAAACGTTTTAACTAGGACTTTATGGACTTCGAGAGAAATCGTCATTACCAAGGTAACTAAAATGAAACAATGATGGGAAATTATTCTATAGGTTTAATTTCAGAACAGCAGATTCCAAAATCAGTGTGTTTGTTGATAAAAATTACCGTTTTAATGTTTGGTACCAAACACTAAACAAAAAAATGAAGAAAAAAGGAGTTTTTGTTACTTTCAATTTTGTCAAAAATTAGTCAGGCACAAAATTTGTGTTGACCAGTGTAATCAGTGGCGTTCTGGGGGGGCGGGGGAGGTGTTTAGGTGCAAAAAATATTTAAAAAAAAACAAACGGTGTCCTTACTTACTTACTTACTTAAGGTGGCGCTACAGTCCGGGGTGGACCAGGGCCTCAACTAACAAGCTTCTTCCAGCCGGCTCGGTTTCTAGCTAGCTGTCTCCAGTTTTGCACGCCAAGTTGGTTGAGGTCCTCTTCCACTTGCGTGTGCCACCTTTTACGCTGTCCACCTCTACTGCGTTGTCCCACGGGGTTGGATTCAAAGACTTTCCGGGCCGGAGCATTGGTGTCCATTTGCTCTAGGTGACCCAGCCATCTTAGTCGTTGGCTTTTCACTTTTGTGGCTAGGTCGGTGTCGCTGTACAGCCCATACAGTTCGTGGTTGTATCTTCTCCTCTATTCCCCATCTATGCAGACGGGACCAAAAATCACCCGGAAAATTTTCCTCTCGATACAGCCTAACGTTAGCAGTGTCCATGCCTCTGCACCATACATCAGGACCGGGATGATAAGCGTCTTATACAGGGACAGTTTAGTTGCTCGAGAGAGGGCTTTGCTTCTCAATTGCCTTCTAAGCCCGAAGAAACAGCGATTGGCAAGAGTAATTCTTCATTTGATCTCAGCACTGGTATCGTTCGCTGAGTTTATAGCGGATCCTAGGTAGACAAAGTCTCTGACCACCTCAAAATTATAGCTGTCTATAGTGACGTTCTGTTCTTGACGTCGGTGTTGGGTGTCCTTTCTTGTTGACAGCATATACTTCGTTTCGCTTTCATTCACCGTTAAACCCATCTTCTTGGCTTCCTTCTCAATGCTTACAAAAGCACCACTGACATCACACTTTGCTCGTCCTATTATGTCAATGTCATCAGCGTAAGCGAGTAATTGGACGGACTTTTGAAAGATTGTGCCTCTAGTGTTGACGTGAGAGTTTTGCACTATTCTTTCAAGAACGATGTTGAAGAAGTCGCATGACAGCGCGTCGCCTTGCCTAAAACCTTTTTTGACATCAAAGGTGTCGGTGAGGTCTTTGCCGACCTTGATGGAGCAGCGTGCATTCTCCACCGTCATCCTGCACAAACGGACGAGTTTGGCAGGGATGCCAAAACTAGACATTGCTCTATATAGCTCGTCTCTATAAATGCTGTCATACGCGGCCTTGAAATCGATAAAAAGGTGGTGGGTATCGATTTGGAACTCCTGGGTTTTCTCCAAGATCTGCCGTAGTGCGAATATTTGGTCGATGGTGGACTTCCCTGGCCTAAAGCCACACTGATATGGACCTATCAGGTTGTTGACGAATGGCTTCAGGCGTTCACAAAGTACGGCAGAGAAGATCTTGTAGGCGATATTAAGAAGGCTGATGCCTCTGTAGTTGGTGCAGTCCAGAGGATCGCCTTTCTTGAGGATCGGGCAAACAATGCTGAGGTTCCATTAATCGGGCATGCTTTCCTCCGACCATATTTTACAGATGAGCTGATGCATACTCCTAACCAATTCATCGCCAGCCGCTTTGAATAGTTCAGCCGCAAGGCCATCAGCTCCAGCTGCTTTATTGGCCTTAAGTTTAGATATGGCTATCCTCACTTCGTCAAGATCGGGTGGACGGAATTGTTGGCCTATGTCGTCCCAGTTGAATAGTATAATTTGCATGTTAGCGGAATTCAGTTCGTCATCGCCGTTATACAATTTGCAGAAATGATTTTTCCATATCCTCAGCACCGACTGCGATTCCACCACGATGTTCCTCTGATCGTCTTTGCAGGCTTCGGTTCGGGCCTTGTAACCTTGGGAGGCTCTTTTTACTTTTGGTAAAACTTCCGAACTTCATTCCTGCAGTGGCATCTCTCTAACTCCTTGATCGTGCGCTTCTCATGCTCTTTCTTCTTCCTTCTAAGAAGCTTGTGTTCCTCTCTCCTCTTCTGCTCGTAGAGCTCGCGAGCAGCTCTGGTCCTTCTATGCAACGCCGCTTTGTATGCCTGTTGTTTGGCTGCATGTACTTGCCGGCATTCTTGTTGTTCAAAGGGTAGACACGGTGCATTCAAGAGGACACAAGCGTCCACAAGCTTTTTTTCAAAGCGAACCTCTGTCTATCAACTCCTACTCTCACCTCCAAGTGGTGAACATCGGGTGCCTAGTACCTTTAACTGAAGATGGGGTTCCAATCCCTGTGGATGGTTTTAGGGGGCAGCAAACGAGAGAGGGGGGAGGGGTGTTCCCACTAAATTATTATACAAAACAGTTTAACCTTATTGATTACACTAAATATATCGATACAAATAAACAAAACGCAACGAAAACTACATTTATTTATTTCTAACGAAATAACCTCACGAACGCGTTTCGATAGATCTTGTCTATCATCATCAGCGCACGCGACTGATGATAAAAATGTCATCCTCATCTTGCAGCATCATTGGTCCAAAGTGCAAATCATCGTTTTGGTAACATAACGTGACATTGAAGGTGATGAGCGAAGTTAATTATGAACAATAGAGCACAACAAAAGAGAAAGGAAAAAGTTAGCTTATGCATCACTGTGGGTGGTGTACTTGTCAGAAGATATAAACAATTTCAAACTAAACGGAACAGACAAGAATTAATATTCCCACTGTCAGCACTCATCGATCTCTCGTCTTTTTGGATAAAAAAGCTTTCATAAGCATCTAGACGTCTAGGATCATTCACTTGTCGTACCAATTTCAAATTATTTTTCGAGACGTTGAAATGGTCGTTAGTCAGTACATGATTCGCTAAAGCAGAAGGTCTACAATTGTTTGTCCTTATGTACGTTGAATGTTCTTTAAAATGCGTTTCAATATTCCGTTTTGTTTGGCAATAATACACTTGTTCACAATCACCACATTGCACTGAATAAATTCCCGATTTCTTTAAATTTTCCGTTTTATCTTTCGTTGTTCCCAAGATGTTCTTCATTTTATTGTTACTTGAAAATACCATTTTCATGTTGTTGCGGTTGAATGAACTTTTTAATTTGTTTGTTAAAACTGGGTTGTATGAAAAACGTACTCGTTTCGGTTCATCTTTTTGATCAATTCTTTTATTTTGTGCATATAAAGTTGTCATACTTGAGTTCCGAATTTTTTTCATATGTTTTTTGATGAGATCATCAATCATTATTTTACTGTATCCATTCAAATTTGCCACGTCTATAATATGTTCATACTTCATACTCTCTTTTATAATTGGCAACTGAGAGTGGCAATTTACACAATCGATGGATATAAGAATGAAAAGCGGCTTTCTTGTGTTGAATTGGGCAATGTGAGTTACTAGGATTGCAACGTTTTGTACTCGTTTGTTTGTGGTAAACAGCAAAACATAAACGTCCATCTTGACTCCGTAATAAAAGATCTAAAAATGGTAACTTTTGATCTACTTCTTCTTCGACCGTGAAGTTTATTGTTTCATATTGGGAGTTAAGTAGGGTAAGTAAATCCGTTATTTCCGATTTCTTCACTATCGCAAATATGTCATCTACATATCTCAACCATATTCGTGGGAGAAAACCTAATTTTTTTAAATTCATTTCGAATTTTGCCATGAATAACTCGGCGATCAAAGGTGAAAGTGGATTACCCATACTTGTACCGTGTTCTATTGTATAGAATAAGCCACGGAATTGGAAATAATTCAGCTCCATACATTTTTTCGCAACATTTACATATATCTATTTCTTTTTTGTCGGAATGTTGTTCAATTCTAAATATTCATCCAATGCTTTAATAGCTTGTTCAATTGGTATACTTGGAAATAAAGACACTACATCGAATGAAACCATGATTTCATCTTTTCCTATTTTAGTGTCTTTTAGTTTGTCGACGAACTCAAAAGAATTTTTAACTGAAGCACTGTCAATTGTTGGTAGGGTTTTTATCTCATTAACGAGCCATTTTGCCAAATAGTAACACGGTGAGTTAATATTTGATACTATTGGTCTCATATTCTTTCCTGGTTTGTGTATCTTTGGCAGACCATATAACTTTGGTACTTCAGGGTTTGATACGTGTAACGTTCGTTTTAAATGGTAGCCGAAAGTCTCACTTAATTCCTTTTTCATGGTCGTAGATGTTTTTGTCATTTTTGGTAGTGGGTTTTTTGTTATTTGTTTGTATGGACCATCGTCGATTAATTTTCTCATTCTTTTTTCATATTCCGTCTTGTCTAAGATCACCAATTTATTTCCTTTATCTGCTTTGACATAAAAACAATCTTTTTCTTTCAATAATTTTACTATTCTTGTTTCTTCTTTATTTGTGTATTGTTTTTTATCAGCGTTTAGGATAATCTCACGCGCTGACTCCCTAATATCGCTCTGAGCCGTATACATTTTTGATTTGATTGCCGTTTCAATATCGAATGGCTGGGTATATTCCAAGAAAAAAATCGTATGGGGAAAAACTCTATTATTATCTATAATTCGACAATTCTTTTCTCCGCAAGAATATCGACGATCTTATTCACATGTTATACAATTGTTATAGGGTTTTCGTTTGGTAAACCGGAAGAGGTCTCCGGAACTCTCCGATCCAGAATGCCAAGCGAACGAGCTGCAACACTTTTTTTTGATTCTGAAGTTTGGGTTTCGTTGTTTTTATGCATTTGGGTGATGAAACGCTCAAACAGCTGTAAATACCTCAATAACTAAAAAGAATTTCTCCACCTGGGGGGTTTTAATTTGAGTAAACTCCTCACTTAAGACCAAATTCCAGAAAATTACATGAAGATTGCGATAAATGAGAGGATGAAATGTCTAAGCTATTCACTTTTCTCATTGTTTACTTTTAATTTCTTTTTCAAATCTAGAATTTAGATTTAATCAAATCAAAAAAAAAAAAAAGGAACAAAGAGAAGCAGGGCGGTAAATGAGTACGCGCTAATAGCTAGATTATGTAGGTACAATGTGGAGGAGTTTTTTTTAAGTTTATGATTAGGTAGTGTCATACTTGCAGCTCTATTCTTTTAAAATTTGTATTCGGAACATTTTGTAAAGATAAGCTTTATATCGAACATTTTAATTTATTTTGTATGGTCTGGGGGGGAAATTACCCCCTTTTCCCAACCCGTAGTTACGCCGCTGACTATAACTGTCGGAAATCCATTGAAGCTAATATCAAAAACCAACTAAAAGTAGCGAAGACGATGAACATTTTTATGTCTAATAAATGTTTTTTCTTTCCAAAAAAATTCCATAATTTTATAACACTTCTTTTGAAATAAATCAATTTATTGCTTTGTTACTTTTTTCAAAAACTATTCCTCTTTTTACTGTCTTGAATGACAATTTTTCGAGGCAAAAATGAACCAAGTCACAATTTTTTTTTCTTTGCAAATTTTTGTGAACATTTTTCAAATCTATGTAGCTTTTCCATTTTTTAATAAGAAGATAATTTGGAGAATAAACTTCAGAATTTTTCTTATAACGAGTAAAATATCCATTTTAGTAATTAATGGCAGTTTATTTACTAAACCTCTTATTATCTTCGAATTCACTTTTTGTGACTTGGGGAATCCCATCGGTCCAGATGAGAAATCATCATTTAACGATGAGAGAAAGTCTAAAATAGTACTCTGTTGCACAGCGAAATTGTTGCAATTCGTTTGCGCATAGGAATGTAAATTTCTGAAATAATCTTCATCAACATCAAGAGGTGTGTCCATAAAAGAGTAATGGAAATCGTTCGCAAAGGCGTTGCAAATATCAATAGTCTCTTTTAACACATACAATTTTCATATATGAAATTTGCGGGGTAACCATCCGAGTTTTTTTCGAGTTTACAAACTTTCAAAATGCTTTAGGGTCTTCTTTAACCCTTAACTATAGTCGTAAAAATTATGTACGCTTCTATAGTCGTGGGTCCAGTGGACCCAATTATTTTTAAATTTTAATAAAAATTAAAGTATAAATTATTTTATTATTTTTTTTTTGCCAAACATTAAGAATGATCAATTACGAATGTAGTTTACAAGAAAATCACTAGTAAGAGCTTGTTTAAATTTCGAATTTCCAATTTTAACAATTGGTTGCAATTCGCCTGACCAAAAAACATATCATCAACAAAAATTTATGTAAAATAGAAAAAAAAAAGATAAAAATTTTTAGAAACATTTTTCCTAAACATTAAAACATCCTCTTTAGAATTCCTGAAACAAAATCTTAAAATCTTTTTGTAAAAAAATTCTGACATTGGTCAAATTTAGTAAGGTCAATGGCATACAAAACACACTGGCGCAGAGCAAATCATGTAAAAAGGCAGCTTGCCATTATAATTTGAATTTTGGCCAATTTCGTCATCGTCGCTGGATTTTTTTGCACTTAACTATTGCTACAACTACCGTCTCGATTCTCTGAATTAATAATTTAATTTTACATTACACAAATTTGAAATACGACCAAAAAACTAAGAGGACTAAAGGACAAAATAAATTACGTATCTATAGTTGTGGGTCCAGGGGACCCACGCGTATGCTGAAACTGACCTTGGCAGCAGCGATTGAAACGCGTCCTTCACACTGCACACACTTTGGCTTAATATAGGAAGGTACTTAGAAGTAGGGGGAGCTGCGGCAACCGCGGCGTTTTTTACACGCGTTTAAAGGTTGAGTATGGGTCCATTGGACCCACGACTATAGTTAAGGGTTAAGAGATCTTCCCTGAAAGAGATTAGATTAGAAAGAGATTTAAATTCTTCAAAAAGGACAATGTAAGAGTTGTGGTCACATGAAGTAAGAGTTTTTAAATATATTTTCCATGCTCTATTTCTTCTAACGGGTGGTTAAATTTTAAGGGCCGATGTTAAATGTGAACCACACCTAAACGTCAAGTTTTTTTCTGCATTTCATTTGACATTTCTCAATTTCAGAGTAACTCAATTTGAACCATGGAAAGATACACAATCGAGCAACGCGTTAAAGTTATTCAGGCTTATTATGAAAATGGGCGTTCAAATCAAAATGCATATCGTGCACTTCGTGATTTTTCGGTTAGGCACATTTTTACCTCAGTGGATTCGTCAATAAGCAGAATTCCCACATTTGGGCGAATGATAATCCAAGAGTGACTGTCGAAACACCAATGCACCCACAAAGAGTGACTGTTTGGTGCGGTTTATGGGCTGGCGGCATCATCGGGCCGTATTTTTTTCCAAAATGAGGCTGGTCAGGCAGTTACTGTGAATGGTGTTTGCTATCGTGAGATGATAACGAACTTTTTATGGCCTGAATTGGAAGATATGGATGTGGACAATATGTGGTTTCAACAGGACGGTGCCACTTGCCACACCTAACGAAACAAAGCACAAAGGCTCTTTTGCGCGACAAATTCAATAGCCGTGTTATCTCACGTGGTGGCGATGTCAATTGGCCGCCAAGATCATGTGATTTGACACCGTTGGACTTCTTTCTTTGGGGTTATTTGAAAGAAAAGGTGTACGTCGATAAGCCAGCAACAATTCAAGAGCTAAAGGATGAGATAATTCGGCACAATTATGCCTCAGCGTCATCGGCGGCCATTTGGACGATATTTTATTCCATACATAATTGAACCATACTAATATTATCGTAATAAAAAGAAATTACAGTAATTTCCTAATTAATTTGTATTTTTTTCAAAATCAACATCGGCCCTTAAAATTTAACCACCCTTTATTTCGGAGTGACATTTACACTTTCGTATGCCATGAGTTTTGTGTGTTGTCATTATTGGCTGAAATATAAGTGATCACAAAAATGTTTCTTTTTTCATTAAGTCAGATACAAATATAAAAAATCCAAGAAATAAAATGTTTGTTTCGTATCATTTCATACAGTTATAGCAATAACGGCACCTTCCTACTTTAAACAAATATTTGCAAACAATCTTCAAAACAGGAAACATGAAACCATAAAATGATTTTTCTTTCATCGCAATACACCTACCACAGAGATACAGCTCTTTAAAGATCACTAAACTAAATTGAAAAGTATCTTGTTTCCTAATTTTTTGTCTAGAGTAGGTAGATGAAAAACTAAATTGGATAAATAGTTCTTCGCTCCAATCTTTATAAACTTGATTTTGTAACAAAATTAAGCTGAAATTCTGGTTTCTTGAGGTTTTATATGAGCTGAGTAAGAGAAAATCCATGCTTGATAATTTGTGAGAGCGATCTCATGCAATCAACTGTTTTCTCATCTTTTTGCATGGCAAACCAAGTTCTATCTTAAAGGAGCTTTCAAATTGAGATCGATGAGATGAGATCACTGTGAGATCGAGCTCACCACATAAGATCTAACTCGGTCAGTAATTTTTTTTTTGCATTCGAAGCTAAGAAAGTTCTCACAAAAGTGAGAAAATAGCTTGAACTCATCTTTTTGCATATGACCCAATGACAGGGCCGGCTCGGGCTAAATTAGCGCTCTGCGCAAGTTTCACCATTAAACAAAAATAAAAAAAAGTTGGTGGCGCAACAGCTCGTGGAAAACCTGGGCCTTGTGACTTGCAGCTCTCAACCATTCCTATGTGCGTGCTGTTGGCAGTAATGGAGAGGACCTACAACTTTTAGTGGAGTCCGAACGGCTAGATGAGAAGCACTTTTTCATGACAAGTATACTACTGGAAGATTTGTCAGTTCCTCGCAAAATCCAAAGAGGAATTTCTGTTTTTGGGTCGCTGCGGCTGTGAATCGTAGCCAGACTTTCGGCATAACAGTCCAACGCACTTTCCATTATGCCATGAGGCTTAGTTTAGAATTAGGCTTTAGCGCCCCTCAATAGCGGTTATTGGTGGGAGAATTCATGTTCTCATTACCCATCGTGTAGACTTTAGCATGCATTTTTTTGAACGAAGTATCCCCAAGAGGCGAACAAAATCGTGCAATTTGCAAAGATTTCGAATAGGAAGCTAGATATCGACTTAATTTTGGAATAGTAGATATCTGTCGTTTAAAGCAGAATAAGAATGGATATCAATATTAGTGTGAGCTATTAAAAAGAATTGAAGTATAGGCAGGTAGTGGTAGTGGCTTTCTTGATACTTGCTCAAGGCGCCAAGTGGGTTCAGCGCCCTGCGCATTTGCACCGCTTGCACGTATAGCTTGTCCGGCCCTGACCAATGACACTAACAATTCAGAATTTAATCCTTAATACGCTCAAATAATTTTTTGGGATCAGTTTTAAAAGCTTAGTGCAAAAATATACAACTTACAAGTGAAACACTAAATAAATAACAGATAAACTTAACAACTGTTCCTACATTATATTTTGTTCAAGTTCAAATTCAAATTTATTTGCAGTTTAAATTTTAGGTAATTTTACATTGATTAATTATACCTACATATAAGAGTTGCAGAAACTTATTGCTTTAAAACCTGTTTCTATATGTTTTTTGCTTAGGACGAACGTATATTATTTTTTCAAAATTTTATACCACCTTCAACTATGGAATATTTACTTAAAAACAGCTAAGACCGAGATCCCATAAAGAATTTATTTTTTCAGTGTGTGGAACGACCCATTATAATTTTTTTTTTTGCAGTCTCAGAAATGGTTATCTCAAACTCACCGATATGACACATGATTAATCTGCGTTGTGAATAATTTCAATTTCTTAGGAAAACAAATAATGTTAGATATTGTAATTTTTCACTTTTTTAATGCGTTCTGTAATCTTATTAGAAATTCTAATCACATTGATCAGAACTATAATAAACCTACCAACATTCATTATTATGTTTACTTAGTAATAAATTAATTGTCTGTGGTGCGGAAAAAATAATAAGTACAGAATTAAGACAGCAAAAAAAAGTTCATAGCTAATCTTAGTTCAAATTTTGCCTTTGTCTTTTCTGTTATTAAGGGCGAGGAAAGTGAATGTCCGGCTCCAAAATAAATGAGAACATCGAATATTTGCTGCATAAAAAAAGTTATTTGATTAAAAGCCGACATATTACCTTACCTACATTTATAGGGAAGGAGGCACCTGCTTTGCCTAATTATTCAAACTCACCACATTGGTTCTCACTGACATTCCATAGACGTGACTTGAATTTGAATGCGGTTCGTTCTGTAGTTATTTAAATTCTTTCGTACCTACTCAAAACTCAAATATATTTTGGTCTCTCAATTATACATAATATATACGTAATGTATGTACCTAACGTAGTCGTTTGGTGATGGAATGCAGTAATGAGTAAATTACCTGTGTTCTGTGAATGTGATATTGTATATTTGTGAATTGAAACTTGTAGTTTCGGCTTTAGGCCTGTAGTGGTTTTTCAAGATGGAATCAATAGGTTGCATCGCGTCGCGGCATGGTAATTAGCACTTCGAACACAATTTACATGAATGAATTTTTAACTTTTATGATACATGCATGTATAGGTTCAAACAGAAATGTTTTATCCAAAGTACTAAATAAATAAATTTGGTGGGGCAACAGCTCGTGGAGAACCAGGGCGGGCCTAGTGACTTAAAACTCTCAACCATTCCTATGTGTCTGTTGTTGGCAGGAATGGAGGGGACCTACAGTTTTTGCCGAGTCCGAACGGCTAGATGAGAAGCACTAATTCATGACAAGTATGCTCTTGGAGGATTTGTCAGTTCCTCGCAAGAGGCAGTGTTTTATACGAGGTACTGCCTCTTGCGGGGAACCGACAAATCCTCCAAGAGTATACTTGTTAAGAAAAAATGCTTCATATTTAGCCGTTCGGACTCGGCAAAAAACTTTAGGTCCCCTCGATTCCTGCCAAAAACACGCACACAGGAATGGTTGAGAGTTGTAAGTCACTAGGCCCTGGTTCTCCAGGAGCTGTTGCTTCACCCAATTTATTTATTTATAAATAAGAGCGATCGTCCCCTTGCCGCCTCCACGTCTCTATTGTCAATAATGGCCTAGGACCTGGATGGTGAATTAGGCTATTGCTATCAGCCAACCAACCTCCTGCCGTCCAACTATGACAAAGTGGTAATACGACAGATAAATGGAACAAAGCTCGTCCCAAGCACTCCACCTTTCCTGGCCGACGTGTACAAAAATAGAATTCAATAAAAGGTGATGACGTGGTGGAAAGGGGGACAACTTCTAAGCGAAGTACACCTCGCAGCCTTACAATTCACGCACGGTTCAGCCAGAAAGTGCTAAAGGAGACCGCCATACTAACTACAGAAATCAGTATCGAGACCGCCGTCGTGGAGTACAGACGTGATACCTGATAAAGACTCAGAGGTAAGGGGTCCTTGGAGTAAAGTACCAATAAATAAGTATTTGCCAGTTTCAACTGTGATTTGCCGAATTCATCCATGATTTGCCAGTTTCAACTGTGATTTGCCGGATTCGTCGGTGATTTGAGAGATTCATCTGTGATTAACCAGTTTCGACTGGGATTTTCCGGATTCGTCTGTGATTTGCCGGATTCGTCAGTGATATATCAGTTTCAACTGTGATTTGCCGGATTCGTCCGTGATTTGCCAGTTTTGACTGCGATTTGCCGGATTCGTCCGTGATTTGACAGATTCGTCCGTGATTTGACAGATTCGTCTGTGATTTGCCAGTTTCGACTTTGATTTGCCGGATTCGTCCGTAATTTGCCAGATTCGTCTGTAATTTAGCAGTTTCATCTGTAATTTGCCGGATTCGTCCATGAATTGCCAGATTCGTCTGTGATTTGCCAGATTCGTCCGTCATTTTTCAGATTCCTATTATATTTGCAGGATTCGTCCGTGATTTGCCAGATATGTCTGTGATTTACCAGTTTCGACTGTGATTTGCCGGATTCGTCCGTTATTTGCCTGATTCGTCTGTGATTTGCTGGATTCGTGCCAGAATCGTATGTGATTACTGAACCAGTTTCATCCATTCAATCCGTTAAACCCCAACCAGGATACACGCCGAAGAACAGCCCATCTACAGACGCACCTGTGAACAGCTCAATAATCTAAGGGGAGACGGACACAATCCCGAAATTCTGAATCCAGAAAACCCAAAATCCCGAAAA
Source organism: Dasysyrphus tricinctus (assembly GCA_963921185.1). Taxonomy (NCBI): domain Eukaryota; kingdom Metazoa; phylum Arthropoda; class Insecta; order Diptera; family Syrphidae; genus Dasysyrphus; species Dasysyrphus tricinctus. The sequence continues at coordinate 141,538,851 of OY992531.1, forward strand.
TCCAAAATCCCGAAAACCCAGAATCCCGAAAACCCAAAATCCCGAAAACCCAGAATCCCGAAAACCCAGAATACTGAAAACCCAGAATCCCGAAAACCCAGAATCCCGAAAACCCAAAATCCCGAAAACCTAAAATCCCGAAAACCCAAAATCCAGAAAGGCCAAAATCCCGAAAAAAATACTTGAAAAAAAAAAAGGTTACAGCCATTACTTGGACTTTATTGACAAAGTTTTAGGCCAAATTCAAATTAAAAATCTGATGTCCATAGCGATACATGGTAAAGTATTTTAAAACATGACACAATGAGTACCTACACATTCACATCATCGATACCTGATACGATTTCCTTTCAGTTTTTCTTAAAATAGTGTGGATCTGGCCTTATTGAATCTTAATCAAATAGTTTTAACAAATTAAAAACAGTTATGTCTCACAAATCTGAATTTTAACTGAATTCCGATATTTAAATCGTTTTTAAACCCTCTTCCGAGCTTCAGCATAGTTGCTTTGTTTTTAATATTCTGAATTTAAAGTAATGCTTTTTAACTTTTATCGTGTCTTGCTTGTTTTCTGACCTAGGCACATTCTTAAAACTTTCTTACACTAAATTTTTTTATAAAAGATTGGTTTTAATTGATCATATCATTAAAATGGTTTTATTAAACACACAAAGTAAAGAAGTACTAAATTTCGAAGTAAGTGCATGCCATCTTCATTTAAAATAAAACGTATAAAAGAATATTCACGTAGTGTACAGGCAAACATTTATAGGTACCTATGTGGAAAATCTCTACATATGAGCAATGCCCTAGCTATGACATTAAAATTGTCTTGGGTGATTTTAATGCCAAACTAGGAAGAGAAGACGTCTTTGGTGGCACAATCGGAAGATACAGCCTGCACGACACCACCTCCGATAACGGACTCAGGCTAATCGACTTTGCTGCGGGGCGAAACGTTGTGGTAGCTAGTACGCAGTTCCCGCATCTCGATATTCATAAGGGGACATGGCGAATTCCTGGTCAATCAACCGCCAACCAAATTGACCACATTGCGATCGACGCAAGGCACTCCTCCAGTATCAAGGATGTCCGAACGTTCCGAGGAGCCAACGTTGACTCGGACCACTACCTCGTTGTAGCAAAGGTAATGCTACGGATATCCAGACCAAAGCCAAAACAGGGAAATACTGTCAGGAAGTTCAACGTCGGACGGCTACAGTCGCAAGAAATCGCCAGGTCCTTTTCCGATCGAGTCTCTCGCGCCCTCTTAACTAGTCCTTTGCCGCCAACTGCAAACATCGAGAACCAGTGGAAAAACTGCCAGGAAGCCATCAGAGATGCCGCCTCTGACGTGCTGGGCTTCGCACGACCACCTCAGCGAAACCCCTGGTTCGACGAGGAATGCCGGCAAGTACATGCAGCCAAACAACAGGCATACAAAGCGGCGCTGCATAGAAGGACCAGAGCTGCTCGCGAGCTCTACGAGCAGAAGAGGAAAGAGGAACACAAGCTTCTCAGAAAGAAAAAGAAAGAGCATGAGAAGCGCGCGATCGAGGAATTAGAGGGATGCCACTGCAGGAATGAAGTTCGGAAGTTTTACCAAAAAGTAAAAAGAACCTCCCAAGGTTACAAACCCCGAACCGAAGCCTGCAAGGACGATCAGGGGAACATCGTGGTGGAAACGCAGTCGGTGCTGAGGATATGGAAAAATCATTTCTGCAAATTGTATAACGGCGATGACGAACCGAATTCCGCTACCATGCAAATTGCACCATTCAACCTGGACGACGTAGGCCAACAATTCCGTCCACCCGATCTTGACGAAGTGAGGATAGCCATATCTAAACTTAAGTCCAATAAAGCTGCTGGAGCTGATGGCCTTGCCGCTGAGCTATTCAAAGCGGCTGGCGATGAATTGGTTAGGAGTATGCACCAGCTCATCTGTAAAATATGGTCGGAAGAAAGCATGCCCGATGAATGGAACCTCAGTATTGTTTGCCCGATCCTCAAGAAAGGCGATCCTCTGGACTGCACCAACTACAGAGGCATCAGTCTTTTTAATATCGCCTACAAGATCTTCTCTGCCGTACTTTGTGAACGCCTGAAGCCATTCGTCAACAACCTGATAGGTCCATATCAGTGTGGCTTTAGGCCAGGGAAGTCCACCATCGACCAAATATTCGCACTACGGCAGATCTTGGAGAAAACCCAGGAGTTCCAAATCGATACCCACCACCTTTTTATCGATTTCAAGGCCGCGTATGACAGCATTTATAGAGACGAGCTATATAGAGCAATGTCTAGTTTTGGCATCCCTGCCAAACTCGTCCGTTTGTGCAGGATGACGATGGAGAATGCACGCTGCTCCATCAAGGTCGGCAAAGACCTCACCGACACCTTTGATGTCAAAAAAGGTTTTAGGCAAGGCGACGCGCTGTCATGCGACTTCTTCAACATCGTTCTTGAAAGAATAGTGCAAAACTCTCACGTCAACACCAGAGGCACAATCTTTCAAAAGTCCGTCCAATTACTCGCTTACGCTGACGACATTGACATAGTCGGACGAACAAAGCGTGATGTCAGTGGTGCTTTTGTGAGCATTGAGAAGGAAGCCAAGAAGATGGGTTTAACGGTGAATGAAAGCAAAACAAAATATATGCTGTCCACAAGAAAGGACACCCAACACCGACGTCTCGGACAGAACGTCACTATAGACAGCTATAATTTTGAGGTAGTCAGAGACTTTGTCTACCTAGGATCCGCTATAAACTCAGCGAACGACACCAGCGCTGAGATCAAACGAAGAATTACTCTTGCCAATCGCTGTTTCTTTGGGCTAAGAAGGCAATTGAGAAGCAAAGCCCTCTCTCGAGCAACTAAACTGTCCCTGTATAAGACGCTTATCATCCCGGTCCTGATGTATGGTGCAGAGGCATGGACACTGCTAACAGTGGATGAGAACGCGTTAGGCTGTTTTGAGAGGAAAATTCTCCGGGTGATTTTTGGTCCCGTCTGCATAGATGGGGAATGGAGAAGAAGATACAACAACGAACTGTATGGGCTGTACAGCGACACCGACCTAGCCACAAAAGTGAAAAGCCAACGACTGAGATGGCTGGGTCATCTAGAGCGAATGGACACCAATGCTCCGGCCCGGAAAGTCTTTGAATCCAACCCCGAAGGACAACGCAGTAGAGGTGGACAGCGTAAAAGGTGGCGCACGCAAGTGGAAGAGGACCTCAACCAACTTGGCGTGCGAAACTGGAGACAGCTAGCTAGAAACCGAGCCGGCTGGAAGAAGCTTGTTGGTTGAGGCCCTGGTCCACCCCGGACTGTAGCGCCACCTTAAGTAAGTAAGTAAGTATGTGGAAAATCTATGAACATAGGTCTTTAAAGTTCTGATTTATTTTCGTTTTCTTCTTTATCTCGTTATGTTTTACTTAGTTCTTCAAAGCTAATTATTTTTCAGATGAAAATTTTAACACAGTTTTTGCTTTTTCCATACAGGTAAGATATGAAATTGAAATCCCGAAAAATTATATAAAATGAAAAATTTGCGCAAATTTTTCATTTTATATAATTTTTCGGGATTTCAATTTCGGGATTTCGGGATTCTAGGTTTTCGGGATTTTGGGTTTTCGGGATTCTGGGTATTCGGGATTCTGGGTTTTCGGGATTTTGGGTTTTCGGGATTCTGGGTTTTCGGGATTGTGGATTTTCGGGATTTTGGGTTTTCGGGATTTTGGATTTTCGGGATTTTGGGTTTTCGGGATTTAGGTTTTCGGGATTCTGACCCCAACCCTAATCTAAGGACGGAGCTAAGAGGGTTTGAGTTTATATTTTATAGCGAGGAATCGACCGAGGCAAAAAGACCAAGCAGCACCAAAAGGTGCTTGTTAGGGGTTGGGGTCAGAATCCCGAAAACCGAAATCCCGAAAACCCAAAATCCCGAAAATCCAAAATCCCGAAAACCCAAAATCCCGAAAATCCACAATCCCGAAAACCCAGAATCCCGAAAACCCAAAATCCTGAAAACCCAGAATCCCGAAAACCCAGAATCCCGAAAACCCAGAATTCCGAAAACCCAAAATCCCGAAAACCCAGAATCCCGAAATCCCGAAATTGAAATCCCGAAAAATTATATAAAATGAAAAATTTGCGCAAATTTTTCATTTTATATAATTTTTCGGGATTTCAATTTCAGGTAAAGTATATCTAGATTTTTGATGTTCATAATTTCTGTTCTGGGAAAGGCAAAAACGGTTTTAAATTTTTCTCTGAAAAATAATTAGCTGTGAAGAACTAAGTAAAACATAACGAGATAAAGAAGAAAACGAAAATAAATCAGAACTCTAAGAACTTTTCCTAAATATCTTCATAGATTTTCCATATACCTTTTATATGTTTTATTTTAAATGAAAATGGAGTGCACTTACTTCGAAAATAAATACTTCTTTACTTTATTTGTTTAATAAAACCATTTTAATTATATGATCAATTAACACCAATTTTTATAAAAAAAACTTAATTTACGAAAGTTTTGGGAATATAATGTGCCTAGGGCACAAAACAAGCAAAGCACGATAAAAGTAAAAAATTATTTTTTTAAATTCATAATATTAAATACAAAACAACATGCTGAAGCTCGAAAGAGGGTTTAAAAACGATTTAATAATCGGAATTCAGTTAAGATTAAGATTTGTGGGACAAAACAGTCATTAATTTGTTAAAACTATTTGATTAAGTTTCAATAAGGCCAGATCCACACTATTTGGCCGATACCGATACGCTATCGCTACAATAAAATATTTTTACATAAGAAAAAGTGAAAGGAGTGAAAGCGTATGTGAATGTGTATGTACTCATTGTGTCCTGTTTTAATACTTTATCATGAATCGATATCAGAACTTTAATGTGAATTTGGCCTAAAACTTTGTCAGAAAAATCACAGCAATGGCTGTAACCTTTTACCTTTTTTTCAAGTAAAATTTCGGGATTTTGGCCTTTCTGGATTTTGGGTTTTCGGGATTTTAGGTTTTCGGGATTTTGGGTTTTCGGGATTCTGGGTTTTCGGTATTCTGGGTTTTCGGGATTCTGGGTTTTCGGGATTTTGGGTTTTCGGGATTTTGGGTTTTCGGGCTTCTGGGTTTTCGGGATTTTGGATTTTCGGGATTTTGGGTTTTCTGGATTCAGAATTTCGGGATTGTGTCCGTCTCCCGCTTGTTAGTTAATAAAATATACTAGAAGTTTAAATAGAGAGAATTCTGATTAAAAGCTTAATAAAGAATTGACTTAAACTAAAGTTTCGTACTTCTTCAGTAAGGACTCCGGAAAACCGGTGAGCTATCTCAGCCTTAGATAAAAAGTTACATCACAAAGTATACTCTTGGAGGATTTGTCAGAACAAGTGTAAAATTTGACGTCAATTTACTAGGATAGCTGTGTAGCTTAAAGGACCTAGAGATATAAGGAGACTCAGAAAAGATTAATTCCTGAACCAGTATCACACACCATCTTTGAGCCATCAGTAAAAATAGTTGTCTCAAATCTCTCGTCAAAACATCACTACATCAATTCTTTTAAAGATCCTTACTGAGGCTCATTGTAGAAGCTAATTATTCATTGTAACTCACGAACATTTCAATGGGATCAGGAGTTTAGTGGTTTGATTCTAGTCGTCATAGCGCCCTGCAATAAACTTGATACTTATTTTGAAAATTAAACGGGTAAATGTGCAGAGAAACGCCTATGGCATCTGTTGAAGAATATCGAATACTCCATGTAATGCAAGCAGTTCCTTGAACCTGCTTAAATTTATCGGTGTTTTTTGCTGTGTTAATTTTATATTGACTACTTATCAAAAAAATTGGCTAGCCTCTTTAGCATGTCACAACTATTGTTGTTGTTTTGTATGTAAAATAAGCTTCTGCAAACAAGCACAACCTTGCAGATCTTTAAACTTCCTTATATATTTTGTCCTTTATCCAACTTCTGGGATATAGGACATTTCGGCACAAATCTTTATTATTTCGAAAGCCAGTGTCGAAATTGTCCTAATGTTTATGGGACAAATAAGCCCAAAAATCATCGAAAAAAAATGGCCTGTAGAGCAAAAGTGCAATTTCTATCTTAGTAAATAAAAGAGGTGGGACAATTTGGATTGCACCAATCGAAAGAGCGTGGCCGAAAATATACGATGGCATATATAACTCATTTTCAGCCAATATGGTCTGTAGGACAAATAAGAATTCACGTGGACGATTTCTTATTTAAAGTTTTTATGACTTTTAGTCCAATTGCGTTTCGCCCAGGCAAGACAGTTGGGCTCATCAGTTAGATGCTGTCGTTACCCTTATAAGACGCAATATTTTGGTCGAAGATTATCGACACTAATTAAATTTGCAGTATAAAAACACTGCAAATTATATTATTCTGCACCTAGAACAGAATAGAGCCCGTTCTTTGTTACACTAGCTAGACCACGGGCTCTATTCTTTTCTAAGTGCATGAATTTAACCATATTTCCCTAGAATAATATAATTTGCAGTGTTTTTGCAGCCCCGGATCTATGGGGGGGGGGCAAACCGGGGCCTGTGCCCCGGGCGGCAGCTTACAGAGGCGCCAAATCCATGTTTTTTTTTTTTTTTTTTTTTTTTTTTTTTTTTTTTTTTTTTTTTTTTTTGACCGTGGGTAGGCGCAAAACCTGCATCAGGCTCTATGAGGACCGGAAAACGCGTGCTCATAGAAGTGTGAGATTCTTACTACACTAAAACCACCTCCACTTCCCGATTGCAACTAAGTTGAAACTTATCTAGCAATTTATTTTTAACGAAGTTAAGTAACGTGTTGCAGGTAACTTTCCGGTGAAAGTTTCTGCTTATTCCGCGATTTTAAAGCGGTTTTGTGTTCACCGCACCAAGTCGGAAGGTTTTGTTCTTTGCAGACGGCGTACTAAATTCGACTCGTCAAGAATGTCAATAATCGTTGGATTAGCGTGATCTAATAGCCGATTTCTATGTTTTCGCGCGAAACTCTTAATTTCATCTCGAACCGTAGGAATCCCGAGATCCCTGTGAAGATCTTCGTTTCTTATATACCATGGTGCATTTACAAATGACCTAAGCAATTTATTTTCAAACGTTTGTAATTTATTTAAATTTGTATCGCAGGTACAACCCCAGAGTTGTATACCGTAAGTCCAGACAGGTTTAAGTACCTGCCTGTATAAAATCAACTTATTATCAATACTAAGCTTGGAATATTTACCGAGTAGCCAGTTCATATCTCTTAATTTACTTTTTAATTCTTCGCATTTCTTTTTTACGTGCGGCTTCCATTTTAATTTCGCGTCTAGAGTCATTCCCAGATATTTTGCTTCATTCGCAAATGGTACACGACCGGTATTAAGAAAGACGGGCAATCTATTTATTTTTTTATACGTAAAGTCCACGTGGACTGACTTTTGTTCACTGAGCGCTATTCGCCATGTTTTTGTCCACTCATTAACATTATTAAGAGCATTTTGTAATTTAATCGTAGCTTCGTTAATCGTTTTGCCTACTGCTAGTATTGCAGTATCATCAGCAAACGTTGCTACGAAAGTGTCTTCTGTTTGAGGTATATCACGTGTAAATAGAAGGTACAGAACTGGACCTAAAACACTACCTTGTGGTACCCCAGCCACTATTTCTTTGAAATTAGAATATTCATTTCCGTGTCTTACACGAAAAAGTCTGTTTTCTAGATATTCGTTAAGAATTTTATAAAGTCCTTCAGGCAGAACTTGTCGTAATTTGAATTTGAGGCCTTCGTGCCACACCTTGTCAAACGCTTGCGACACATCCAAAAAGACCGTCGAACAGATTTTCTTTTCTTCAAGAGCTCTCTCAATTACGTCAGTTATTCTATGCACTTGATCAATTGTTGAATGCTTGCTTCTAAATCCGAACTGATGTTCAGGTATTAATCGTTTCTCTTCTATTATAGGCTGCAGGCGCAGGAGTAGTATTCTTTCAAAAACTTTCGATATTATTGGAAGAAGCGAAATCGGTCTGTAAGAATTCTTTTCGTGAGATGGTTTACCAGGTTTCAAAACCATTATGACTTCCGCAACTTTCCATTGGCTTGGAACATATTCTAGCCTTAGAGCGGCATTTATTATATAAAGGAGGTTAATTAATCCTTTATTAGGAAGCATTTTTAATATTTCCGCTGTTATTAAGTCATACCCCGGAGCTTTATTAGACTTAAGCTTCTTTATTTCTCTGTTCAATTCAGCAAGCGTAGCATTTCTTGTTCTGTAATTTTCACTTGAGCTAAAACTCATATTAATATTTTCATTGAGTGCTTGCCCATCGGAAGGTTTAAATGTTTCTTCCAGGTAATCGGCGAATACTGCCGCTTTCTCTTTGTCACTTTTAGCCCATTCGTTTTGGCTTTTCTTAATCGGGGGTACTGGAAGCTTTGGTTTTTTCGTTGTTTTTATAGCTTTCCAAAGTGAGTAGTTGGATTCTTTCCCAGCTGACAAGCTTTCAAGGTAATTTTCAACTTCACGGTTTTTGAAATCTGATATCGCTGTTTTTAGCACATTACACAAGCGATTTAAATGAGCTTTGTGTTGAGGAGCACGGGTTCGCTGCCATTTCTTACGTGCTTTTCGTTTATCTTTTATTAAGTCTTTTATTTCCTGCGGATATTTTATATCTTTATAGCACGGGGTAACCCTTTGATAAGGTGTGTTATTCCACGCTGCCTTTTGTATTATATCAACAAAGGCATCTACTGCATCTTCAAGCTCAAGAGGCGTTTGTAATGATACCCTCAATTCAACGTTGTCCTCGATATCTTTCTTAAATCCTTCCCAGTTGGTTTTACCGTTTGTTAACCTGGGTGGTTTTTCAATTTTGACAAGGCTTTCGCTCATAGTGAGTATGACTGCAGAATGATCTGAGAAGAGATCATGGCCTTCTGAGATTTCAATACGGTTAGAGGGTATTCCTTTTACCATAAACAAATCGATTAAGTCAGGTATTTTTGACGGATCAGTTGGCCAGTAAGTTGGCTTTCCGGTCGAATGAAAATCGCAATTATTTTCCATTCCTGCCTCATATAGCATTCGACCCTTTTGAGATATGCATCTTGAAGCCCAAAAGGTGTGCTTTGCATTAAAATCGCCACCAACAATTAAGTTTGGGTTTAGCGATTTTATCAATGTCGTAAATTCACTCTTATCTATTTTGCAACGTGGAGGGCAATATATCGAAGAGATATTGAGAAGAATGTTTTTAGTTCTAACCTGAACACTACTCAATTGCATCGATTCTACCTCTATTTTCAGGCCTATCGAGTGTTCAATGCACTCTTTTATATATAACGATGATCCACCCCTTGCTTTATTTGAAGGATGAACAGCGTGGTAGTCAAGAAACCCGTGGATTTTAAGATTTGATTCATTTTTGGCATGCGTTTCTGATATCAAACATATGTCGATATCATTTTCCTGCATATACATCTCTAATTCTCCAAGTTTTTGCCATAATCCGTTGGCATTCCACGTAAGAATTTTAAACTTTTCCATCATAAATTTTTTGAGAGAGATTTGGGTCGAAAACTATTTTCGAGCTTACTTAACCTATCAAAGATAAGTTTATTTGTGTCACATTGTTCCTCAAGTTTTGACAGAATTATTGAAAATACTTTTGAAACCGGGTCGGTTTCAGTGTCGTTGTTTACGGGTATTTTTTTAGCCGCTATTTGGGCATATGTTTCTGCATTTCCTTGCTTTGATATATTCTCCGAAGGTATTGACACTGTTTTCTTTTCCTTACGGATAATAGGTTTTGGAGCTTTATTAGATTTGGAAGTCTTGGGAACTACGGTTTCTATTTGCCTTTGTGGGTTTCTTTGTGTTTTGGCTGATTTTGATCGCCGCTTTTGTAATTCTTTAGCTACTTCGCAGCCTCTATAGTTTGCCGGGTGATTTCCATTACAATTAATGCACGTCGGTGGACTTTCATTTTTTCCGATGCAGTCAACGGTTAAATGCTTTCCGGCGCATTTTACACACCTTGGCTCTTTTTTGCAATAAGTTTGGGTGTGATTGAATTCTTGACAGCGTTTACACTGAGGGACTAACCTTGTGCTCTTTCTTAGAGGTTCGATCTTAACTACGATGTTTAGAATTGTTTTGATTTTATAAATTTCATCTAGTTTTTCAGTCTTATCGAACGAAAGTATAAATAGTGGAAGACCACGCTGTACCACTTTTGTTTCACCCTCTTTTGTCTGTTTCTCTCTTTTGACGATGTTAATTGCATCTAAGATTTTGAAGTTGCGCTCTTTTAGATCACTAATGATATCGTCTTTTGAACATGATGCGTGTAAGCCTCTCGCCACAACACGTAAGGGTCTTTCCGACTTATTTTCAAAGGTATACCACTCTACTTTTTCTTCGTTTAGTTTTCGCGACAGAAGGCGAAAAATTGACTGAAAAATTGAGAATTGCGACGCTTAATAAAATTAAATTAATTAAGATGCGGCAATGGAATGTCAAATTTTATTTCTCCGTCAACCTTGAGCAGTTTTTCTATTATTATTTCTTCACCTCACACCACGCTGCCGCACATAGTTTACATAGTTTTCGGCAACAATTTTTCATGATGTCGATAATTTTTGGAAACTAAAAATTGAAAAGATATTCTAACCTACAAAATCGAATAAGAAATTTTTCTTTCCGAGAAAATTAAATTTACCTTTTTCAGCACCCTTTTTCAAAATGACGGAACCAGTCAATCTAAAATTACTTGTGTTTTGACGTTGCTTAGCTAGCTCTCGTACCATTAAGGTTAAGGTTTGAAATTGTTTGTGTCAAATTCATTGAAATCATTCAAGGAACAACGAAGTTATAAAATGTTCGGATTTTTTGAAAAAATCCTGCTGTGAAATATTTTTTTCTGTTACAATTCTGTATCAGCTATCACCTGAGTAAATTTAATTGCAATTTCTCAAGAAAGAATGGAGCTGCAAAATGTTGACATATTTTAGAAACATCCTTTTTTGAAGATATTTTTTCTGCTATAACTCTGTCATTTTCATTGAAATCGCTCAAGGAACAATGAAGGATTTAAAAACTTTTTTTCGGAACTTTGTGATTCGATACTTTATCTTGCATAACTTTGGCTTTTCGAAATTGTGTCCTGTGGTTAAACAACATTTTTCTTTCTTATTTGAACAGTTTGTGAATGGATCTTCAATAGTGTAATATTTTCTCAGGTTCGTTAATAAAACTTATTTACTTTATTCAAAACGTCCACTTATTTATTTCGCGAAATAAAACACTTTACTTTTCTTACTACAAACAAAACGATTTATTCTTCACCACTGAATTAATTCACAAACTTTACTTTTCACTTTTATTACAACCAACTTTATTCATTCACGATTAAAAACAAACTGTGTCGCTGCCGTTCAAACCTGTGCCTTTTATACTTGTTTTCCAAACTCTCGAAATAAGGAGAACGTTCTGGTCTCTGCTTCCAGAGCTTTCCGTAGGGGAAATTTCCCAATAATTTCCCTTCCAAAAGCTTTTATTTGACAGCTGGTAAATCTGCTATAATCCGGCAGATGGCGCTTCCTTCGTTTGAGAGTTGCTATAATTATAGCTAATAAGGGTTTGTTTGCACTGCGACCGTAAGTTTTATTGTGTCCGTTTGTTTGCATTTCGGAGTCGTTATAGTTCAAATATGGAAAGTTATTACACTGCCCCCCTCTTAGGATTGATCGTCCCGAGCAAATCCACCACTTCCATCACCATTATAATGATGTAAACGGTCGCTGTGAACTACTTTTAGCTTGCCTCTTAATCCTCTCTGAATGCGGTAGACGACATCGTTTATTCGTGTTACAACAGTATAAGGGCCTTCCCAATTTTGTTGAAGCTTCGGTGAGAGTCCCTTCCGATGGTGGGGATTATAAAACCACACAAGGTCTCCCACTTGGAATCCTGTCGTTGTGGCTTTTGCGTCATATCTTGTTTTCATCCGATCACTCGATAGCTTTATATTTGCCCTCGTCCTTTCGTGAATGTCAACTAGCTTTTCTTTGAGGTTGTCCACGTAGTCGTCTATTCCTTGTGGCTCACTTGTAGAACATCCAAATTTGATTTCACTTGGTAGTTGTATTGTGCTCCCGAGCAGGATTTCTGATGGTGTATGTCCTGTTGAGCTATGTACCGCACTTCGATAGGCCATCAAGAATAACGGAATATGCCGATCCCAGTCTCGTTGGTTGTCGCTTACAACTTTGGAAAGGTGTTCTTTAAGGGTCCGGTTGAATCGTTCAACCATCCCATCAGATTGTGGGTGAAGTGGTGTTGTCCTCGTCTTTTTAATGCCAAGGAGTGTACAAACTTCCTGAAAAATTTTGGACTCGAAGTTCCTCCCTTGATCTGAATGGAGTTCCATAGGTACACCAAACCTGCTTACCCAGTTGAAAACAATCTGATCCGCGACTGTTTTGGTTTCCTGGTTTGGGATGGCAAATGCCTCAGGCCACTTGCTGAAGTAGTCCATTACTACCAGGATGTATCGGTTTCCGTTTTCGGTTTCTGGAAAAGGGCCTGCAACGTCTATTGCAATCCTCTCAAAGGGCGTGCCCACATTATACTGCTGCATTCTACTCTGGACTTTTCTGCCTGGTCCCTTGTTTGCAGCACAAGTATCACATTTTCGGCACCATTTTTCGACGTCTTCTCTTGCGTGTAGCCAGTAGAATCGCTGTCTTACCTTTTCCAGTGTCTTATTGACACCCAAATGTCCTCCGGAAGCTCCATCATGCAGCTCTTGCAGAACGTCATTAACTTTGGAACGAGGTATGACTAGCTGCATCACATATGATTTGCCGTCTGTGGATTCCCATTTACGTCTTAGTACTCCTTCTTGTACATGAAGCGAGTCCCATTGTGCCCAATACGCTTTAAGAGTTGGACTTCTATCGGAGATGTCACCCCATTCTGGTTTCTCTTGGTGTTCCTTCCACGCAAGAATGGGTTCAATATCCGAGTCTTCTTGTTGGGCAGTCCTCAGTTCTTCATTACTCCAACCGTAAATGGGATCGGCTCTTAATCGCTGGATGGAAGCAACCTCCTTCTCTTCCTGACGTGTGCAGTGCTTGCAGTCCGGTTTGCATGGTCTCCGAGATAAAGCATCTGCATTTGAGTGCAACCTTCCTCTTCGATGTTGGATCTGGTAGTCGTATGTCTGCAATCTCTCAATCCATCTTGCCACTTGACCTTCTGGATTTTTGAAGTTCAACAGCCAATTAAGTGCGCCATGATCTGTTCGAAGAAGGAACTTCTGTCCATAGATGTACTTATGGAAGTGTTTTGTTGCCGATACTAAAGCTAGAAGTTCTCTTCTGGTCACACAGTAATTTCTTTCTGGCTTTGAGAGCACCTTGCTGTAGTAGGCAACGACCTTCTCTTCTCCTTCGTGGACTTGTGATAGTACGGCACCAATTCCTATCGTTACATGCGTCAGCGTCGATGATGAAAGGTTTCCCTGGTGTCGGATAGGCCAAAACTGGTGTATTGCATAGGCGCTGCTTAAGTTCCTGGAAGCTTTTCTCGCACTCGCTTGACCATTTGAACGGTTTGCTTTTCTCTGTTAGCTGGTGCAAACTTTTCGCGATCCCAGCAAAATCCTTCACAAATCGTCGATAGTACGTGGCTAGACCAAGAAAGCTCCGGAGTTGATGTTTATCCTGTGGTGTCGGCCAATTCTTTACGGTGTCAACTTTTTCAGGATCAGTCTTCACTCCTTGGGAAGAGATGGTATGTCCCAAGTATTTTACCTCAGACTTGAAAAACTCGCACTTGTCTGGATTCAATTTCAAGTTTGCTTCTCGAAGCCTCTGGAACACGGCCTTAAGGTTTCCACAATGCTCATCAAATGTCTTACCATAAACAATGACATCGTCCAAATAGACTAGGCAAGATTTCCAAGTAAGTCCTTGTAAAACGCACTCCATCAAACGCTCAAATGTTGCCGGAGCGTTGCATAGTCCGAAAGGCATCACTTTAAATTGCCACAGACCATTTCCTGTGGAGAAAGCCGTCTTTTCTCGATCTTCTGGATGGATTTCTACCTGCCAGTAGCCACTCTTCAAGTCCAATGTTGAAAACCATTCAGCTCCTTCCATCGCATCCAGAGTATCGCTGATTCTTGGCAGAGGGTAGCTGTCTTTCTTTGTCACATCGTTCAGCCTCCGATAGTCCACACAAAATCGAGTACTTCCGTCCTTCTTTTTGACAAGAACAACTGGGGATGCCCATGGACTTTTAGAGTTTTCGATAAGTCCATCTTTCTTCATGGTCGATATCATCTCTTCAACTTCGGCTTGTTTGGCTAATGGTAGACGTCTTGCTGGTTGTCGAATAGGTCTTGCGTCTCCTGTGTCGATTCGATGCTGCACCAGTTGTGTTCGACCATACTGCCCATTGGGTGAAGAGAGTATATCAGCATACTCATGAAGGAGGCTTCCAGCAACACTTAGCTGATATTCACTTAATTTTGAAGACTTGAGAATGTTTGACTTCATAGTGTTTACTTTCCTGGGGTCCACATATTCTTGTGTATCAACTTCTGTAATTTTAGTTATTGCGGATACGGATTCACATTTTCCAATAACTTCTCCTTTTCTAAGCTTGACTTCGTACGGTTTGATGTTGAGTATCCGTACGGGCACCATGTTGTTCTTTGGCGCCACAAGGGTCTTCCCTAGGATGATGCTTTGAGAAGACTGTTCAGAGTCTGGTTCCACCATTAGGTATCGATGGCTACCCAAATCTCCCTTTATTTTTGTCCAAACGAACACTTCTGAAGAAGGTGGCAGGCAAATATCTTCCTTTATGACAGTCCTCAGAGTTGATGAATTTTCATTGCCATAAACCATAGGAATCTCCACATTTCGGTATTTGAGAACTTGCTTTCCGATATCGAGAATTACTCCGTGCTCTTTCATAAAGTCGATTCCAACGATGCACTCGTCACATATATCTGCTACCAGAAATAGATGTGAAAACTCCAGTTCTGCCAAACGGATTGTAAGACGAACCTCCCCGTACACTCTGGCTGCCTCTCCTGTTGCTGTTTTCAGACGGTAAGTGTTGGTGTTATGCAGCCATGTCATCTTCACCAAGTCCTTTCGAACAATGGAGGCAGTAGCACCGGTGTCGATCGTAGCCACTTGCTTCTTGCCGTTAAGTGTTGCCGCCACAGTCAGACTTTTGTTGTTTCGTTTCGTCTGTGAGACCTGGATGGTGGTTCTGGGGCCATCGATACCAGAAACCAGCTTCTGCCCCTCGAAGTTGGTTCTTACTCGTTTCCCGGTTGAGAAACGGGGTGAGTAGGAGTTTTGACATTGTTGTTGTTAAAATTTCTGCTTCCACAATGTTGACAAGCAGATCTTCTAGGTGGCAATCTGCACTGGCGTTGGAGATGTCCGGTTTTATTGCAATTCCAGCATCGAACAGGTCCATCGCGTTGGTTCCTTTGGAATGCTGTTCTCTGGCAAGAGCACTCCTCAATTTCTATTTCTCTTACCCGATGGACTCCTTGAGAAGCCTGCTCTTCTGCTTCCATAGTGAGGGCGAATGCTAGTGCTTCAGGAAGCGTGCGTTTGCACAGCAGTTCGAATTGCTCGCTGAAGGTTGATGTCAGATACAGCACGAACAAAGGCTTCTGTTGCGAATTGGTTGATGATTTCATCTCCTGCAGCTGGATATGCCAGGTGCGCCAACCGTTCGATGTCTGCTTGGAGTTGTTGCAGAGTTTCTCCCCTTTTCTGGACTCTGGAATTGAGCTGGACGCGGAAGACTTCTTGCATATGGCCATCTCCAAAACGTTTGTCAATGGCCTGAACGAGAGCACTGAAGTTGCCATTTTTATCTGCTGGTATGCTTTGTAACAGCTCAGCAGCTGGTCCTCTGAGGGCAAGCGTTAGAGATATGCATTTGTCTTCCTCATCCCAGCCATTTGTTGCTGCGGCTGCCTCAAACTGCTTCTTGTAGATTGACCAAGAAGTTTGCCCATCGAAGGTTGGTGGATGCATCTCTTTTTTCTTCGGACAGTCGCCAGAACTTTCTCGAACCTTCATTTTCTTTACTTTATCTAATTCCCTTGTAATGGATTCGATTTTATCTTCGAACTTTGCTTCTACTGTCGACAATTGCTTATCGACATTAGACAATTGTTGATCGAGAGTTAACAATTGTTTATCGATAGAAGAAAATTGCTTATCGACACGCTCGTCAAGGGCAACAATTCTACTGTCAAAGGCATCTAACTTACATTCGAGCATGTTTGTCTGTTTTTCCAGCAGACACTTTTGTTTTTGGCTTTGTTGCTCGAATCGTTCGAGAAGATTCTTTTGTTCACTCCGTTGTTCTTGGCTTTGTTGTTCTAGAAGATTCTTCTGCTCTTGACTTTGTTGTTCGAAACGATCGAGAAGATTCTTTTGTTCACTCCGTTGTTCTTGGCTTTGTTGTTCGAAACGTTCGAGAAGATTCTTTTGTTCACTCCGTTGTTCTTGGCTTTGTTGTTCGAAACGTTCGAGAAGATTCTTTTCCTGACTATCAAATTTTGCAAGCAGCTGAGACAGCATATTGGTCATGCCCGATGTACTTACTTGCTCTTGCTGTTCTTCCATTTCAATGTCGAATATAAACGTGTCCGGGTTTTTTCCACATCTTCTTAAATCTTCTTGCAGACGAATTATAAGATCATTCTTTGTTCCAGCAGTAGGAAGATCTCGTTTATTCAGTTCTGCCTTTAGTTCCACTAAATTTAAATCATTCAAAGATTTACCCATTGTCTTTTTTTTTTCACTTTCCACACAATAAATTTACTGAGTGCACAAATAAAATAAGTTTTATTCCACTTCTAACACCAATGTAATATTTTCTCAGGTTCGTTAATAAAACTTATTTACTTTATTCAAAACGTCCACTTATTTATTTCGCAAAATAAAACACTTTACTTTTCTTACTACAAACAAAACGATTTATTCTTCACCACTGAATTAATTCACAAACTTTACTTTTCACTTTTATTACAACCAACTTTATCCATTCACGATTAAAAACAAACTGTGTCGCTGCCGTTCAAACCTGTGCCTTTTATACTTGTTTTCCAAACTCTCGAAATAAGGAGAACGTTCTGGTCTCTGCTTCCAGAGCTTTCCGTAGGGGAAATTTCCCAATAATTTCCCTTCCAAAAGCTTTTATTTGACAGCTGGTAAATCTGCTATAATCCGGCAGATGGCGCTTACTTCGTTTGAGAGTTGCTATAATTATAGCTAATAAGGGTATGTTTGCACTGCGACCGTAAGTTTTATTGTGTCCGTTTGTTTGCATTTCGGAGTCGTTATAGTTCAAATATGGAAAGTTATTACAATAGTTTTCCCATGTTGAATTCGGGAACAAACTATAATTTACAGATTTGATGGAAATGAAAACTATTTTTGATTCAAAATAGCTTTTTTATGGCCTTTAGTCCTACAAATTGGCGTTTCGTTCGGCTTACTCACTTGAACTCATCAGTGACATAGTGAGGGCTATGTCGCAATTTTTGTAAAGTTCAGTTCAACTTACATGAATTTTTCAACGAAAATTCACTGTAAACTATATCCAACAAGATTAGAATTCCTAATCATTAAGCTGGAAGTTTTTTGCCCGGGGCAAGGCATAGTTTCTATATAAGAAGGTTTTATAATACAAATTGAACTGAACTTAACACAAATTGCGTATGACAAAGCCCTCACTATGTCACTGATGAGTTCAAGTGAGTAAGCCGAACGAAACGCCTATTTGTAGGACTAAAGGCCATAAAAAAGCTATTTTGAATCAATAATTCAACAAGTTTAATCCTTAATGCTAAGTCTTCTACTTGGGTGATTTATTTCAGTAGTATATAGAATTTGTATTATAAAACCTTCATATATGAAAACTATTTTTGTTAGGATCCAAAAAATAAGATTCATAATCGAATCAAAAATAAAATTCTTTTGAATTGTTCACGAGAGAACTAATCCTATTTTATCGTTCTACGAACCTTGGTTGTGTATTGTCTTTGTTTAGGCATTGTAAATTTTCTTATCTAAATATAATAGGTATGGGCTGCACATACATTAAAAAGTTTTATTCTCACAGTGACAAAAAATCCAACCAAGCGGATATGTGTTTTTTTTTTCATTTTTTATCAAATACGGCAGGGGCGCCAAAATCAAGTTTTGCCCCGGTTCGGAAAAATCTTAGATCCGGGGCTGTGTTTTTGTATTGGAAATTTCATTGGTATCGATAATCATCGACCAAAATATTGCATCTTACACCCTGACTCCACAGGAGATAATTTTTCTCCAACTAAATATCAGATATTTATATCTTGTATTGTCTTCTATCTATGCTGGGAAATCACGTTATGATATTTCATTCCATTTGATGGCTGGTTTTTTGCGCAAAAATAAAAAGAAACTAGCTGTTCGACTGTGTTCGTTTTGGTTGCAAAGCGAATAGGTACTGATATTTTTCTTTTAGTAAAAAGGAGAATATTGAAAATATAAATCGTTTTTGTTATTATTACTTTTAGTGTGGTAATAATTAGAGCATTTATTAATAAAACAATCCAGGCAGTTATACACCAGAGTCTTATCTCTCGCAAAAAGTTGCTTTCGTCGCAGCACTGAATTACCTACTAAATATAGTTTTATTTGACTGCTTTCCTGATTGTGAATTTATTAGAACACGCAATTTTCAAAAATTTGTCCAACAAGTCACGAAAGCGAAAACGAATGAATTTTTAGTTTCCAAAAATAAAAAAAAAATAAATTTCCATTTGCTGAAAAAAAACTGTAACAAATGGATATGGATAGATATACAAAATAATGAGAGCAAATGAGACAACAAGCAAAAAATCTTCATCTGTCAAAATTCCTGTCAGCGATCTCTGTCAAGATATAATCTTAGATAGATATCTTTTACGAAAGAGATGGCGGCCAAAAGTGCTCTGCGACCTCAACAATGCAATAATTGGAGAAAGGGCCTTTACGGTCATAGAACTATCATGAGATATACCGACATAAACATTCAGACAGACTACACATTACCGCACATTGATTTTAATCCGGTAGCCCTAACAGATATTCCCACAAGGACACTCTGGACGGAAAACCGGGTCATAAACAATAATCTTGTTTCGGTCTTCCCGGACGGCTCCAAAACTAAGGAAGGGGTAGGGTCAGGCATCTTTTCGGTTTGGCCACCTTTAGACAGAACAATGAAGCTTCCAGATTTCTGCAGTGTCTTCCAAGCGGAAGTGCTCGCAGTTTGTGAGGCTGCAAAGATATTCAAAGGGTAGACATGTGCATTCAAGAGGACACAAGCGTCCACAAGCGTCCACAAGCGTCCACAAGCTTTTTTTTAAAGCGGACCTATGTCTATCAACTCACTGTTACCGACCACAAGGGCAGCGTGTTTTTGGATGTGGATTTGTTGTTAGAGGCAGACTTAGGCAAGAAGTCTTGAGTTTCAACTATGTGAACGAACGCCTCACGACAATTCGCACCAAGGCTAAGTTCGCCAACATCAGCCTGATATGCGCGCATGCCCCCACAGAGGAGAAAGATGACGACACCAAGGACGAGTTCTACGAGCTCCTGGACAAGACATATGAGCAATGCCCTCGCTATGACATTAAAATTGTCTTGGTGATTCTAATGCCAAACTAGGAAGAGGAGACGTCTTTGGTGTCACAATCGGAAGATACAGCCTGCACGAAACCACCTCCGATGACGGACTCAGGTTTTCGACTTTGCTGCGGGGCGAAACGTTTTGGTAGCTGGTACCTACACAGTTCCCGCATCTCGATAAACATATGGCGAATTCCTGGTCAATCAACCGCCAACCAGATTGACCGCATTGCGATGGACGCAAGGCACTCCTCCAGTATCAAGGATGTCCGAACGTTCCGAGGAGCCAACGTTGACTCGGAGCACTACCTCGTTGTAGCCAAGGTAATGCTACGGAGTACGGATATCAAGACCAAAGCCAAAACAGGGAAATACTGTAAGGAAGTTTAACGTCGGACGGCTACAGTCACAAGAAATCGCCAGGTCCTTTTTCGATCGAGTCTCTCTTGCACCCTCTTAAATAGTATTTTTTTTGTTTTTTTGTGGTGTGGTCTCCATGTTGTGTATTTATATGAATGTGGTAATCAATAAAAATAAAATGATTTAAACAAAAATAATTTTAATTTATTAAATTTTAATTTTAATTTTTATCACAACATAAATTTTTAATATAAAGAGCGACGCGTTTCGGTATCAGTGTACCATCTTCGGGCTTGATTCCGCAAATTAAGCCCGAAGATGGTACACTGATACCGAAACGCGTCGCTATTTATATTAAAAATTTATGTTGTGATAAAAATTAAAATTGAAATTTAATAAATTAAAATTATTTTTGTTTAAATCATTTTATTTTTATTGATTACCATATTCATCTTAAATAGTGCTATGCCACCAACTGCAAGTATCGAGAACCAGTGAAAGAATTGCCAGGAAGCCATCAGAGATACCGCCTCTGACGTGTTGGGCTTTGCACGACCACCACAGTGAAACCCTTGGTTCGACGAAGAATGCCAACAAGTACATGCAGCCAAACAACAGGCATACAAAGCGGCGCTGCATAGAAAAGGACCAGAGCTGCTCGCGAGCTCTATGAGCAGAAGAGGAGAGAGGAACTCAAGCTTTTAAAAAGGAAAAAGAAAGAGCATGAGAAGCACGCGATCGAGGAAATAGAGGGATGCCATTGCAGGAATAAAGTTCGGAAGTTTTACCAAAAGGTAAAGAGAACCTCCCAGGGTTACAAGGCCCGGACCGAAGCCTGCAAGGATGATCAGAGAAAATCGTAGTGGAATCACAGTCGGTGCTGAGGATATGGAAAAATCATTTCTGCAAATTGTATAACGGCGATGACGAACCGAATTCCGCTACCATGCAGATTGCACCATTCAACCTGGATGACGTAGGCCAACTATTCCATCCACCCGATCTCGACGAAGTAAAGATAGCTATATCTAAACTTAAGTCCAATAAAGCTTCTGGAGCTAATGGCTGCTGCGGCTGAGCTATTCAAAGCGGCTGGCGATGAATTGGTAAGGAGTATGCATCAGCTTATCTGTAAAATATGGTCGGAGGAAAGCATGCCCGATGAATGGAACCTCAGCATTGTTTGCCCGATCCTTAAGAAAGGCGATCCTATGGACTGCACCAACTACAGAGGCATCAGTCTTCTTAATATCGCCTACAAGATTCGTCAACAACCTGATAGGTCCATATCAGTGTGGCTTTAGGCCAGGGAAGTCCACCATCGACCAAATATTCGCACTACGGCAGATCTTGGAGAAAACCCAGGAGTTTCAAATCGACACCCGCCACCTTTTCATCGATTTCAAGGCCGCGTATGACAGCATCTATAGAGACGAGCTATATAGAGCAATGTCTAGTTTTGGCATCCCTGCTAAACTCGTTCGTGTGTGCAGGATGACGATGGAGAATGCTCCATCCAGTTCGGCAAAGACCTCACCGACACATTTGATGTCAAAAAAGGTTTTAGGCAAGGCGACGCGCTGTCATGCGACTTCTTCAACATTGTTCTTGAAAGAATAGTGCAAAACTCACGTCAACACTAGAGGCACGACGACATTTACACTGCTAACGGTGGATGAGAACGCGTTAGGCTGTTTCGAGAGGGTGATTTTTGGTCCCGTCTGCATAGATTGGGAATGGAGGAGAAGACACAACAACGAACTGTATGGGCTATACAGCGACACCGACCTAGCCACAAAAGTGAAAAGCCAACGACTAAGATGGCTGTGTCACCTAGAGCGAAACGACACCAATGCTCCGGCCCGGAAAGTCTTTGAATCCAACCCCGTGGGACAAAGCAGTAGAGGTGGACAGCGTAAAAGGTGGCGCACGCAAGTGGAAGAGGACCTCAACAAACTTGGCGTGCGAAACTGGAGACAGCTAGCTAGAAACCGAGCCGACTGGAAGAAGCTTGTTGGTTGAGGCCCTGGTCCACCCCGGACTGTAGTGCAACCTTAAGTAAGTAAGTAAGTAAGTAAGAGGCTGCAAAGAGCCTTTACACGAGGGAGCTAGTTAACAAAAATATTGACATTTTTATTGACAGCCAGGCGGCAATCAAAGCCATTACCTCAGTTGTGACAAAGTCAAAACTGGTTGTTCGTTGTCGAGATGAGTTGAAATTACTCAGCGAATCAAATACAGTCACCCAGATGAATTGGCCAAAACCGGGTCATCTCTTGATCCGAGCCAAACCCACTGCTCTGTTCTTATGCCACTAGAGCAAGAAAAAAGAAGAATTTTCCAGAATTTGCCAGCGACAGATGGTCAACAATTGATACCTGTCGTATTTCGAGGAACTTATGGTCGGATATTTCAAAGAAAAAAACTGAGTATTTACTCAAGCTAAGCAGGCCTCAACTATCCCTATTGGTTGGAATCCTAACAGGTCACAACACAATGGGAACCCACTTAAGCAGAATGGGCATAGGCTCATCTGACTTATGTAGAGGGTGTCAGGATGAAGCCAGAACTAGAAAGACAGCCCTCGGAGAATACTTTTTCGACGAACTGGGCGACGTCTCGTTTCTGCCACTAAGAAACACCCTTAAATTCGCTCAGAACTCAGGATGGTTCAGGGAGGCCCCCCATACCTATACTTAATCCATTTCCTTCCCCCTCCCTATACCTACCTTACCTAAACTCAGGGGAGCACAATGGATCCATTGAGATCCGACTGAGGTGATACGACCTTCTCGTATCATCACCCCATTTAACCTAACCTAACCTAAATAGATATCTCTGACATCCCAACAAGAGATGAAACGGAGTGACTCCATTTAATATCTACTGTCAAGATGGGCATCCTGATAGAAATTATCTCCTGTGGAGTTGGGGTGTTAGAAGGGTAACGACAGCATCTAACTGATGAGCCCAACAATTCAAAATAATACAAGACTGAACTTCGTGAGAACAAGTCCTTTGTTTTTTAACTTCTTTTTTCGTGATTAATTTATTTATTAATTTATACAAATGAGTAGTTGAGAACCAAAACTCGTTATATACTAAATTTTCTTTTTGTGCAAATGGAGAAAAACTTAATACGGCTAAATGATAGTTGCTAGAAAAGATTTTATTTTGTATAATAAAAGATTTTTAAATCTATATGGTATAATTAAGAGCAAAAATATATTGGATGTTCCGTTTAAGAGATATTTAACAATTAAATTTGGATATGAAGAGTTTTGCTGCAAATGATTGTATATGGCCAGTTTCCACACCTTCCCCCCTCTATTCCCACCTCTCAATTGCACACTCTTATATAATGGCAATACACTACTTTCCAATCTTCAATGACCATTTAAAGACTTACAACAAAAACCCTTGAACGTTTTAGTTCCTTATTATGTGACATAATCAATTGCCTATGATGGATAAGAAGAGTTTTGAAACCAAACCTACTGCATACAATGGATATGGAAAGTTTTGATGCAAATTGTACAGTGGATATGGAGAGTTTTGGAGACAATTACGATGTTTGAAATCGATATTAAATGGGATTTGAGGGGTAAGGGTGTCAAATTTTCCTTTGAAACTATTCAATATGCCCATCTTAACAAATCTGCATCAAAATCTCAATTTTTGATAAAAGTGGATTTTTTGGTTCTCATCTATAAAAATATAAAATACTTTTTGTTTCTTTATACAAAATGCATAAATCCATTTTCATTAACTTTATCTATGTAAGTTTTTTCTGGTCAATTTATTTATTTTCTTCAAATTATTTATACTTATTTGTTCAACTGTGTTTTGTGATTTATTGTTTCAATAAAGATCCCCTGAGGAAGACAGCAACCCCTGTCGAAACGTCGGGAAATAAATGGAATAACTTGTTTCATTGCATATACCAAAGTGACCCAAACAGCCGAAGAAGAACCAGACTTTTCACCCACAAAATATTTCAACTTGATCAAAATAAAATAATTGAATGAAGCTATTTTAGTTACGAGGTTGAATTTTGAAAGCTCCCAATATGTGCTGTATGTTAATTATTCCGTGTTTTTTCTAAGTTCTGATTTGTCCCGATATTTGATTTCAGGTGTCCCGATATTAAAATAAATTCGTGTAATACCCATATCCAGGGATGAGCCCATAAAGTGAAACAAATTGTCCAAAAAATTGAAGTAGATTTGTAAAATATGAAGCAGATAATGAAAAAAATATATAGGTGGTACAAAACAACTATTTTAATTTTATATAATATTCAGAACAGAAACATATTATTCACTAGTATTTCGTTTCAGCTCTTGACAAACTGTTAGTTCAATCTTCTTAATACCATTCCACTTTATTGCTGGTTAATTTGCTCTATCAAAGTGTTGTTTGCTGAAACTATCAATAAAACCTCTTCCTAGCATCTTAAAAACCTTCATGATAAGTGTTGTTTATATTGACTCCCTATATGCCCTCTTAAAAACCTATTTAAAAGTAACATGTTTAAAGTGCGCTAAGAGTTTTTCTTTTTACTCTTTAAGAGACACAATAAAGATATTTTGGGGATGTTTTTATTAAAACGTCTTTATAAAAGCCTAGAGTTTTATCTTCAAAAAGTATTAATATGGGATTTGATTGAAGAAAACATAAGCTTTCACCTGACGTTTGTGAATTGCCTGCTTGTTAGTTTTGTGTTTTTGCACTACCAAAATGAAAACCAAAATTTAATTTTTTCTGTTTCACTATTTGAAAATATCGATTTGTGCCTACAAATTTATGTAATCACTAAACTACCCATAATTAAAACGAAATTTCGGAAACGAATATTATGATTTTACACATACAATTGTTTTGTTTTTGTTAACTCTTTGTTAGCATTTTATTCAGTCTTCATTAAGGGGAATTGGTTTTTTTGATATCTTACCATGAAGTTAAGAGGAATCTAACTTTATAAGGAAGTGATTACAACTCAGAGGCTTTGATGACTTCTTAATTAACTCTTTAAATGGTTTTCTAAATGAAAAGCGATTATATATAAAGTGCACATATTTTTGTAAAGGGTGACATTGTTAAAAATTTCAAAGTGAATATAAATGTCGAGTTTCTAACCGAGTTGGACAACACAATTGAATTTCTGTAGCAGTAAGAAAACTGAACATTACTCATTTTTTTCAGGTGGTTTTTAATTGAATTTGACAGTGTTAATGGCTTGACAGGTAGGTGACGAACTATATTTTGTTGTAAAGTGTATTTCGATGCAAATGTCATCATATTCTCTTAAAATCACGTTTTACCGGAGCAGTAAAAATTCTTCAAGAATTTCTGATTTCTTAGGGTTTTTTTAATCCATCGAGATCATAGCCATCCTTCAATAGAATTTGACAGTTGATGCCTTCACAGATAGCATTGAAATCACTTTTTTTGGTAGGAGTAGCAAAATTTTTTCAAAAATTTCAGATTTGTCAGATGTTTTTTAATCCATCTGCATTGTAGCCACCCTCCAATAGATTTTGACAGTTGATGGCCTTACAGATAGGAAACAAATTATATTTTGAAGGAAAGAGTATATTTTGATCTATTACGCAATTGCCCTGTAGTTTCATTCTAATATTTTTTAGATAAAAACCTATATTACGATTCCATAAGAAAACAATAAACATATTTCAGCAAATGAGGCACCCTGTATGAGGGAAAATTGGAGATGCATAAGAAATGGAAATTGTTTGCCATATTTGTTGAATCTAATTGCGAAATAATATTTATTTAATGCACATTTTTCTAATTTCACACTGTTCTGTTTACATATACCAACACTTTTATATAATAATAATAACAGTTTAGGTTTTGGGAGGAAATTTAAAAATCTTTTCTTTTACCGTCAAAGAATTTTATTATTATTCATATAAATGCTTAATAATTTAATGGCGCGTTAATTTTAAGACGGGTAGAATATGCGATTTCAAAGTAAATCTTTGTTTGCATATCAAAATCACTATTATTAACAAAGCAATTAAAATGTAAGTATTTATAGTTCCTTGAATAATGAACTAAACATCTTGTCGTCAATGAAAATTAAGAATACGTCTTAGTTTCACGTTTTATTTTAAGTTCATTCCATTTCATTTAAATGGTATTGAATTTGTATTTGTGAAAAAGAGAAAGAAATTTATTCTTTTATATTCTCCTCTCTATCCAAGTTCACACTTTATAATAAAACAAACAAACATCTTCAAAAACACTTAGAAGCATCTCGAAAGATCGGTCAAAAAGATGATCTTTACGAGTTCTTACAAATACTTTACTCAGAACTCTTCCTTCCATACGATAAGCTCCTCCCCTTTAGGCCTTTTTGGGTCTTAATGACCTCTTCAAGATTGTATGAAGATTTAAAATCTCTTGTAAAATAACTTTTCAAGAATTATTAAAGAGACGATTGTGTTGCTTGGGCATGACAAAATATAGTGAATTAAAATTAAATTTCATTAAAAACAGGAGATTGGAACAGCATTTGACTGCATTTGCAGTCAAATATTTCAACACACAAATTTTATAATTGAAATTGCTTGACAATGAAAATGCCCAACCAAGCAATAAATTGCCATTCCTATTCCAGTGGCAATTGCCTCAAAAATTGCCAATGGAGACACAGCGTAAGACATCATTGGACCACAATTAATCCGCCAAAATCAGCGAGCTAAAATTACTGAACCATGGATGTACAACTGGCCCTAAGAAAATCCCGTTTAAACGACTAAAATAGTGACAGTTCTTGCAAAAATTAACTTAACACACCTTTTTAACATTTGTAAATGTCAAAGTGTCATAATGGAGTTTGTACGATACGGAAAAGATAAAAATTGGAGCAGAAGAGGTTTCAATACAACCGCACCACTCCGCTTCACATATTCACCACACATCATAATCTGTACATATATTTCAATTATCATTAATTTTTACCACAAAGAAATTCTCATTCCGATTTATGGTCCCATATTAACTACACGATTATAGACCCTTATTACACGATGACGAGGGTCATGTTGGACCGTACGAAATCTTTCAAAGAATTACAACAACAATTCCTGTATGTTAATCAGTATTTTAGTATCTTTTTCAGTGGCAGATTTGTTATTTTTATTTTAGTGTTGTGATGGTATACACAGGTACCACTGTTTTGAAAAAAAGCTCGCCCATAAGCCCTGTACTGATAATTTTTGCTGGACAGACTATAGTTCATCATCTTGGTCCATCCGTCGTATTGGATTTAGAATAGGGTTCCCAACCGTCCTTCTTTTGGGAGGACAGTCCTCCTTTTTTGATAATTTGTCCTCCTTAAAAAAATAAGGAACATTTATAGCTGCACGCATAAATTTTAAATAAAATGACTGAACGCACTCATTTTTGAAGTCATTAAATTTCAACGTTTAAGTTTTAACGTTAAACAAGATGAAAGTTTTTCATAATATACATATCATCATATTATAAAACGGCAAACACGAATCTTGTGGTACAATTTACGCGGTCTACAGAAGCCAAAGGCATATAAATTATATATCGTTTGAAAGGTTTTCTTGCACAGAAGTGCAGAATGCAAACATTTATTAATTAATTGCGCCACAAAAACTAAAAACCATAATAGAAAATTGCACAAGTGCACCCAAAAAAAAAATTCGTAAAACCACTTCGAAATACTTTCGTAAAAACGTTTTTCGCGTAATGTACGAAATTTTGTAAACTGAACGAATTTTTCGTAGTGAATATAAGGTAAAAAAAAAAACTGTGTTACAAACACTTTGTAAAATCCACGAAGGCACTTTCGTAAATTATTTGCCACGAATTTTTGCTGACTTGTACAAAAAAATTCGTTCAATCTACTAAACCTACACAAAACTGGAAAGAGACATAAAATGCCTACTGTTGTATCATTTTCTTTACCATTAAAATTACAAACATTTAGTAAATATATCAAAACAGTTGTTATTTTTATTCCATCAAATCTATATGTTACTAAGCGATTCTTTCGGTTATATGTATAAAACATTAACAAATTATTTTGTAAAATTATAAATACCTTGTAAATTATCGAAAAATCGATGTATCATTTCCAATCTGCATGTTACCAGGCAAGTGCTTGGGGTTATATCTAATGTTTACCAATTATTTCGTAAAATAACAAATATTTTGTAAAATTATTGGAGCAATCGTTGTACTTATTTTTCCTTACTTTTATGTTACTAAGCGAATATTTTCGGCTGTATCTATGAGTATGTTATCCTGAACAAGAATTGTATAGTCACTAATTTTATTTGTAAAAATATGGAAACAATCGATAATTTTACAAAATGCTAAAATATGAGTAAAGTTATAGTATTTTAAACCGCTCAAAAATAAGAATACAATTTGTACCTGTGCTAAATTACATGCGAACATGTAGTTTGCACATGTACAAATTGTAAGCTAACAAATTTTGGATCGGTATAGAAAACTTTAACTTCGCTAATTTTTTTGCATTTCGAAAGTGCATTATGGTGGTCTTAGGGTCACCGTAACACTGCCAGGTTGATAGCATGTAGCTTGTACGGGTACAGAATGTAGAAAGTGAGCGAAATTAAGAGCAGTATAAAACATTTTTATTTTCCTTTGTGCATTTTGAAAGTGCATTTTGGTGGTTTAAAGACTGCCGCAACGCTGCCAGGTTGATGGTATGCTTTTTGCACGGATACAAAGTGTTAGTCAACGAAATTTTGGGTGGTTTAAAACACTTTTATTTCTTTGGTGAATTTTGGAAGTGCATTTTGGTGGTGAAAGGGCCGCAGTATCGCTGTCAGGTTGGACTAATGTAGTTTGCACATGTACAAATTCTTCGCTAACAAATTTTGGATCGGTACAGAAAACTTTAACTTCGCTCATTTTTTTGCATTTCGAAAGTGCATTATGGTGGTCTTAGGGTCACCGTAACACTGCCAGGTTGATGGCATGTAGCTAGTACGGGTACAGAATGTAGAAAGTGAGCGAAATTAAGAGCAGTATAAAACATTTTCATTTTCCTCTGTGCATTTTGAAAGTGCATTTTGGTGGTCTTAAGACTGCCGTAACGCTGCTAGGTTGACGGGACGTAGTTCAACATTTTCATTTTTTTCTAATTTTTATGTTACTAGGTGAATTATCTTGGCTATATATATACGATTCTAAAAAAAAAAAATCGTGAAATTGCAAATATTTTGTAAAATAATCGAAACAATCGTTAATTCTATGGAATCTCATTGCAAGCCAAATCTTTCAGATTCAGTTGTATGTATCGGGCCACAACAAATAATTTCGTAAAAGTACTAATATTTTGTAAAGTTATCGTAGCAAACGTTGCGTTTTTATTTCTAATATTCATGTTGCTAGGCAAATATTTTCAGTAAGGTTTATCTATGAATATCCACGATCTTTTTCGTGAAATCACAAATATTTCGTAAAATTATCGAAGCAATCGTTACCAAATAATCAAAATTGTTTCGTGTATATTACTAAAGTTTTTACACATTATGTATTTATATTTGTATTAAGGGTATTCATGCAACAGCGTAAGGTCATCGTAATGGCTGTTTTATGGCTGATTTACAATGCCGCGTTGGGCGTTGCGTTGAAATATTTGCCTGTCAACGCAAAAGTTCAGGCATAGGAATATCTGTTTAGTGTTTACAATGACGCGTTGAGCATTATGTTACGATTTTGCATCCATTAGGTTAGGTTAGGTTAGGTAGAAGGGCTGACAGTTGATCTCGTTACCGTCACACTTAGATCTATGTAGATCCGTTGTGATACCCTAGGAAATTGTATTCCACTTAATGTAAAAACCTATGTGTTCTGTTAGCAATCAAGCCTTTTAGAGGCGTTGATGAAATTCAGAAGGCTATTAGCCGAAGTTCCAGAAAGTTCCTCTAGGTCGTCATAGAAATGATTTCCTAGATGTTTCTTTCTTAAATGACAGAGTGCTGGGCAGTGGCAAAGGAAGTGTAAGGTATCCTCATGTGCTTCTTCGTCGCTGCACCCACTGGAGAGTTACAAAAAAACCTTAAGTTCAAAATTTGAACAAAATCGCTCCAGTGGTTTAGGCTGTAGGTTGAGGTACGGACAGACAGACAGACAGAATTGTGCCACCCACTTTTTTCGTGTTCTCTATCATCGTTATGTCATGTTTGATTGTTATCTCGAAATTTTTTTTTTGCACGAATCAAAAACTTGCCTTATAGTACTTATAATCGCAAGTAAAAATATATGAGATAAACCTACATATGTACATACATACATATACTTATACATATGTCCAATTTTTGCAGATTTTTCTTTTCTTACAAATCTAATTTACAACAAAAAGGTACAATAATTAATGGCGTGGTTAAATTTTTGAATTTTCGTATTTTATTGGCTGAATTCCATAAAAATTGAACGGAAAACTGCTGTTAGAAACTTAAAAGTTTTATAGAATTCTAGTTATTTAAAATTAATTGGGGCAAAGGAACACCATTATCTTTTTACTTGCGATTATAGGTACTATAAGGCAAGTTTTGGGTTCGTGCAAAAAAAAATTTGAGATAACAATCAAACATGATATTACGATGATCGAGAACACCAAAAAAGTGGGTGGCACAATTCTGTCTGTCTGTCTGTTCGTCTACAGCCTAAACGGCTCGATCGATTTTCTTCAAACTTGGTTCTTAGTGGTTTTTGGTGATTCTGCCGACACATTTTTTCATTTTTTTTAGAACCAAAAATAACGGTACCTGTCATACATTTTTTTTTGGCAAATTTACACAATCGTATTTTTCTCAAAAATGGCTAGACAAATTTTCTTTAAAAAAATTCAATAAATTTATTTTAGTAAAGGCTTTCTTTGGGTGGAAAACCATTTTTCAAAAATGGTTATTAATGGTACCTCCCAAAGAACCATTTTTTAAATTTTTGATTTTCTTCAAACGGTACTACCGATTTATATTATTTTTTTTTATACAAAAGCATCCAAAAAAAAAAAAGACTGCGATGTATACTACGGTGACTGTTACCGACCACAAGGGCAGCGTCTTTTTGGATGTGGATTTGTTGTTAGAGGCAGACTGAGGCAAGAGGTCTTGAGTTTCAATTATGTGAACGAGCGCCTCACGACAATTCGCATCAAGGCTAAATTCGCCAACATCAGCCTGATATGCGCGCATGCCCCCACAGAGGAGAAAGATGACGACACCAAGGACGAGTTCTACGAGCTCCTGGACAAGACATATGAGCAATGCCCTAGCTATGACATTAAAATTGTCTTGGGTGATTTTAATGCCAAACTAGGAAGAGAAGACGTCTTTGGTGGCACAATCGGAAGATACAGCCTGCACGACACCACCTCCGATAACGGACTCAGGCTAATCGACTTTGCTGCGGGGCGAAACGTTGTGGTAGCTAGTACGCAGTTCCCGCATCTCGATATTCATAAGGGGACATGGCGAATTCCTGGTCAATCAACCGCCAACCAAATTGACCACATTGCGATCGACGCAAGGCACTCCTCCAGTATCAAGGATGTTCGAACGTTCCGAGGAGCCAACGTTGACTCGGACCACTACCTCGTTGTAGCAAAGGTAATGCTACGGATATCCAGACCAAAGCCAAAACAGGGAAATACTGTCAGGAAGTTCAACGTCGGACGGCTACAGTCGCAAGAAATCACCAGGTCCTTCTCCGATCGAGTCTCTCGCGCCCTCTTAACTAGTCCTTTGCCGCCAACTGCAAACATCGAGAACCAGTGGAAAAACTGCCAGGAAGCCATCAGAGATGCCGCCTCTGACGTGCTGGGCTTCGCACGACCACCACAGCGAAACCCCTGGTTCGACGAGGAATGCCGGCAAGTACATGCAGCCAAACAACAGGCATACAAAGCGGCGCTGCATAGAAGGACCAGAGCTGCTCGCGAGCTCTACGAGCAGAAGAGGAAAGAGGAACACAAGCTTCTCAGAAAGAAAAAGAAAGAGCATGAGAAGCGCGCGATCGAGGAATTAGAGGGATGCCACTGCAGGAATGAAGTTCGGAAGTTTTACCAAAAAGTAAAAAGAACCTCCCAAGGTTACAAACCCCGAACCGAAGCCTGCAAGGACGATCAGGGGAACATCGTGGTGGAAACGCAGTCGGTGCTGAGGATATGGAAAAATCATTTCTGCAAATTGTATAACGGCGATGACGAACCGAATTCCGCTACCATGCAAATTGCACCATTCAACCTGGACGACGTAGGCCAACAATTCCGTCCACCCGATCTTGACGAAGTGAGGATAGCCATATCTAAACTTAAGTCCAATAAAGCTGCTGGAGCTGATGGCCTTGCGGCTGAGCTATTCAAAGCGGCTGGCGATGAATTGGTTAGGAGTATGCACCAGCTCATCTGTAAAATATGGTCGGAAGAAAGCATGCCCGATGAATGGAACCTCAGTATTGTTTGCCCGATCCTCAAGAAAGGCGATCCTCTGGACTGCACCAACTACAGAGGCATCAGTCTTCTTAATATCGCCTACAAGATCTTCTCTGCCGTACTTTGTGAACGCCTGAAGCCATTCGTCAACAACCTGATAGGTCCATATCAGTGTGGCTTTAGGCCAGGGAAGTCCACCATCGACCAAAAATTCGCACTACGGCAGATCTTGGAGAAAACCCAGGAGTTCCAAATCGATACCCACCACCTTTTTATCGATTTCAAGGCCGCGTATGACAGCATCTATAGAGACGAGCTATATAGAGCAATGTCTAGTTTTGGCATCCCTGCCAAACTCGTCCGTTTGTGCAGGATGACGATGGAGAATGCACGCTGCTCCATCAAGGTCGGCAAAGACCTCACCGACACCTTTGATGTCAAAAAAGGTTTTAGGCAAGGCGACGCACTGTCATGCGACTTCTTCAACATCGTTCTTGAAAGAATAGTGCAAAACTCTCACGTCAACACCAGAGGCACAATCTTTCAAAAGTCCGTCCAATTACTCGCTTACGCTGACGACATTGACATAATCGGACGAACAAAGCGTGATGTCAGTGGTGCTTTTGTGAGCATTGAGAAGGAAGCCAAGAAGATGGGTTTAACGGTGAATGAAAGCAAAACAAAATATATGCTGTCCACAAGAAAGGACACCCAACACCGACGTCTCGGACAGAACGTCACTATAGACAGCTATAATTTTGAGGTAGTCAGAGACTTTGTCTACCTAGGATCCGCTATAAACTCAGCGAACGACACCAGCGCTGAGATCAAACGAAGAATTACTCTTGCCAATCGCTGTTTCTTTGGGCTAAGAAGGCAATTGAGAAGCAAAGCCCTCTCTCGAGCAACTAAACTGTCCCTGTATAAGACGCTTATCATCCCGGTCCTGATGTATGGTGCAGAGGCATGGAAACTGCTAACAGTGGATGAGAACGCGTTAGGCTGTTTTGAGAGGAAAATTCTCCGGGTGATTTTTGGTCCCGTCTGCATAGATGGGGAATGGAGAAGAAGATACAACAACGAACTGTATGGGCTGTACAGCGACACCGACCTAGCCACAAAAGTGAAAAGCCAACGACTGAGATGGCTGGGTCATCTAGAGCGAATGGACACCAATGCTCCGGCCCGGAAAGTCTTTGAATCCAACCCCGTGGGACAACGCAGTAGAGGTGGACAGCGTAAAAGGTGGCGCACGCAAGTGGAAGAGGACCTCAACCAACTTGGCGTGCGAAACTGGAGACAGCTAGCTAGAAACCGAGCCGGCTGGAAGAAGCTTGTTGGTTGAGGCCCTGGTCCACCCCGGACTGTAGCGCCACCTTAAGTAAGTAAGTAAGTATCCAAAAAATATACATAGTTTTGTGTACCAACATTTTTGAAAAAAAATTTTTTGGATTTTTAAAAAAATGTTTCAAAATTTTTTTTGGAAAATCAAATATTTCGAAAACGGAATCATAGACTTTTTTGAAACTCGATATTTAAGACTTTTTTAGTACTCTCTAAAATATTTTTAGAAAAAATAACGGTACCTTCCATACAAAAGTGAAAAAACCGCAAAGGATTTTGAATAAACTTTTTTCATATACTAAAATTAGTACGATCTACCATCAAAAATTATAAAATTTTACACATAGCAACTATTAGTAGTACCTGTGATAGAACGTATTTTTTATTTTGAGTTTTCTCGTTATCAGCTTAACGGATTTAAATGAATTTGTTTATATACAAATTTCAGATAAGATTAAATAATATTGCATATCAAAATTTTCAAAAAAAAGTTTTTGGATTTTTAAAAAAAGTTTCAAACTTTTTTTTTGAAAATTCGATATCTCAAAAACAGGTTGACAATTTTTTTTCAAATTTTGTTTTTATATACACATAAATATATAGTTTAAATCTGCATTTCAAAATTTGTTCTTAAAAATGTTTTAAGAAATTTATATATAAAAAATTAATTTAAAAAAAAAAAACGCGCCAACGATTTTAAATTTTTGTTCCTATACAATCATATTCCATCATGAATTAGGATGGCATACTTTTTTTTGCACCTCAAACTGTCAAAAGAGTTGTTTTAGCTAATTTAAATGTCGTACTTCATGCTTCTCTACATTTTTCTCTCATAATTTCCATGTTTGTATATACAATTTTCTTAAACTCGCAGTGTCTTAAACATAAGAGCAAGTACGTGCGACCCAGTCGTGCATTTTATTTACTTGCGATTATAGGTTCTATAAGGCAAGTGTTGGATTCGTGCAACAAAAAAAATTTGCGATAACAATCAAACATGATATTACGATGATAGAGAACACCAAAAAAGTGGGTGGCACAATTCTGTCTGTCTGTCTGTCTGTTCGTCTACAGCCTAAACGGCTTGATCGATTTTGTTCAAACTTGGTACGTGTAGCCCACACGTTTTTTTCATTTTTTTTAGAACCAAAAATAACGGTACCTGCCATACAATTTTTACTTGCGATATTGGTACTATAGGGCAAGTTTTGGATTCGTGCAAAAAAAAAATTTCGAGATAACAATCAAAAATGACATTACGATGATAGAGAACACGAAAAAAGTGGGTGGCACAATTCTGTCTGTCGGTCTGTCTGTCTGTCTGTCTGTCTGTCTGTCTGTCTGTCTGTCTGTCTGTCTGTCTGTCTGTCTGTCCGTACCTCAACCTACAGCCTAAACCACTGAAGCGATTTTCTTCAAATTTTGAACTTAAGGTTTTTTTGTAACTCTCCAGAGGGGAAATTGAAATTTTTTTTTAGCTCAAAAAATAACGGTACTTGCCATACAACCGTTAAGGAAAAGCTTATTTATCTCAAAAACGGCTCCAACGATTTTGATAAAAAAAATCAGTGTATTATTTTAGACATGGTGTACTTTTTGGTAAGAAAAAAAATTACCAAAAACATTTATTAACAGTACCTGCCATATAACGGTTTTTTTGATTTTCGGTTTTCTCATTAACCGCTAGTCCGATTTCAATAATTTTTTTTGTGAAAAAGCTTTGTTAAAATATAAATAATACTGTATACCAAAATTTTGGAAAAAAGTAATTTTGCATTTTTAAAAAAATATTCAAATTTTTTTTTTGAGAATTCAATATTTCAAAAACGGGTTGATGAATTGTTTTGAAATTTCAGTTTTAAATGTACATTAATATATACTCAAAATTGGCATACCAACATTTTTTTTGAAAAATGTTACAAAAATTTTATATATAAAAAATTAATTTTTAAGAAAACGGCTACAACGATTTTAAATTTTTTTTTTTGCATATATTCAAATTTTTTCAAGTAATCAGATGGCATACTTTTTTTTGAGCTCTTAGTTATTTATCAGACTGTTTATACAATTAAAAGAACGATTTAAATGCTTTTTATACTTTTTCTATAATAACTTGAATATTTTTTAAAGTTCTTAAGCCCCACACAACTTGAATATAAGAGCAAGTACGTGCGATCCAGTCATGCACTTTATTTTTTAACAACTTAACATAACCGTATTTTTCTCAAAAACAGCTCGACAACTTTTCTTAAAAAAAATTTAGTAAATTTATTTTAGTAAAGGCTTCCTTTGGGTGGAAAACCATTTTTCAAAAATGGTTATTAATGGTACCTCCCAAAGAACCATTTTTTTTAATTTTTGATTTTCTTCAAAACAACACGACCGATTTCAATTATTTTTTGTATACAGAAGCTTCCAAAAAATATATACAGTTTTGCGTACCAAAATTTTTGAAAAAATAACGGTACCTTCCATACAAAAGTTAAAAAACCACAAAGGAAAATATTTTTTTGCTTAAAAACGACTCCTACGATTTTGATTAAACTTTTTTAATATACATACTTAAAATAGTACGATCTACTACCAAAAATTATAAAATTTCACACTTAGCAATTATTAATAGTACCTGTCATGAAACGTATTTTATTATTTTCAATTTTCTCGTTTTTGGCTAAGCGGATTAAAATGATTTTTTTTATATACAAATTTCAGATAAGATTAAATAATATTGCATATCAAAATTGTCAAAAAAAAGTTTTTGGATTTTTAAAAAATGTTTCAATTTTTTTTTTGAAAATTCGATATCTCAAAAACGGGTTGACAATTTTTTTTCAAATTTTGTTTTTATATACACATAAATATATACTTTAGATTTGCATACCAAAATTTGTTCTTAAAAATGTTATAAAAATTTTATATATAAAAAATTAATTTTTTAAGAAACCGCTCCAACGATTTTAAATTTTTTTCCTATACAATCAAGAATTAAGATGGCATTCTTTTTTTCCACCTCAAACTGTCAAAAGAGTTGTTTTAGCCAATTTCAATGTCGTATTTCATGCTTCTCTTCATTTTTCTCTCATAGTTTCCATGTTTGTATATACAATTTTCTTAAACCCGCAGTGTCTTGAACATAAGAGCAAGTACGTGCGACCCAGTCGTGCATTTTATTTTAATAACATTTCTATAGATTTTTGTTAGGTGGTGGTTCCGATGGAGAACGAAGGAGATTCTTGGGGTGGGTCTGGAACTGAGACAAAGGAACACCATTTTTTACTTGCGATTATAGGTACTATAAGGCAAGTTTTGGATTCGTGCAAAAAAAAAATTTTGAGATAACAATCAAACATGATATTACGATGATAGAGAACACCAAAAAAGTGGGTGGCACAATTCTGTCTGTCTGTCTGTCTGTTCGTCTACAGCCTAAACGGCTCGATCGATTTTCTTCAAACTTGGTACATAGTGGTTTTTGGTGATTCTGCCGACATATTTTTTCATTTTTTTTTACAAGCAAAAATAACGGTACCTGCTGTACAATTTTTTTAGCAATTTTACATAATCGTATTTTTCTCAAAAAGGCTCGACAACTGTTCCTAAAAAAAAATTCAATAAATTTATTTTAGTACAGGTTTCCTTTTGAGGGAAAAACATTTTTCAAAAATGGTTATTAATGGTACCTCCCAAAGAACCATTTTTTTAATTTTTAATTTTCTTCAAAACGGTGCAACCGATTTCAACTATTTTTTTTATACAGATGCTTCCAAAAAATATAAATAGTTTTGTGTACCAAAATTTTTGAAAAAATATTTTTTGGATTTTTAAAAAATGTTTCAAAATTTTTTTTGGAAAATCAAATATTTTGAAAACGACATGATCGATTTTTTTGAAACTTGATACTTGAGAGTTTTTAAGTACTTTCTAAAATAGTTTTGGAAAAAATTTTACATTTATGAAAAAATAACGGTACCTTCCATACAAAAGTTAAAAAACCGCAAAGGAAAATATTTTTTTTTATCAAAATCGACTCCTACGATTTTGATTAAACTTTTTCTATATACTAAAATTAGTGCGATCTACTACCAAAAATTATAAAATTTTACACCTAGCAACTATTAATAGTACCTGTCATTGCACGTATTTTTTTATTTTGAATTTTCTCGTTAACGGCTGAACGGATTTAGATGAAATTTCTTATATAAAAATTTCAGATGAAATTTAATAATATTGCATATCAAAATTTGCAAACAAAAAGTTTTTGAATTTTTAAAAAAAGTTTCAAAATTTTTTTTTGAAAATTCGATATCTAAAAAACAGGTTCACAATTTTTTTTTCAAATTTTGTTTTTATATGCACATAAATATATACTTTAGATTTGCATTTCAAAATTTGTTCTTAAAAATGTTTTAAGAATTTTATATATAAAAAATTAATTATTTAAAAAACCGCTCCAACGATTTTAAATTTTTTTCCCATACAATCATATTAAATCAAGAATTAGGATGGCACTCTTTTTGTTCAGCTCAAACTGTCAAAGGAGTTGTTTTAGCCAATTTAAATACCGTTTTTCATGCTTCTCTACATTTTTCTCTCCTAATTTGCATGTT
The DNA here is from genome assembly GCA_963921185.1 of Dasysyrphus tricinctus. Classification (NCBI taxonomy): domain Eukaryota; kingdom Metazoa; phylum Arthropoda; class Insecta; order Diptera; family Syrphidae; genus Dasysyrphus; species Dasysyrphus tricinctus. Next base: position 141,577,374 of record OY992531.1, read on the forward strand.
TGTATATACAATTTTCTTAAACCCACAGTGTCTTCAACATAAGAGCAAGTACGTGCGACCCAGTCGTGGATTTTATTTTAAATAACATTTCCAAAGATTTTTTTGGTGGTCGTTCCGATGGAGTAGTGTGTGAAGGAGGAGATTCTGGAGGTGGGTCTGGATCTTGGACAAGGGAACACAATTCTTTTTTTATAGCTTTTCCATAGATGTTTTTTTGGTAGTGGTTCCCATGGAGTAGTGACTGACGTAGGAGATTCTTGAGGTGGGTCTGGAACTGAAACAAAGGAACACCATTTTTTTAAATAACATTTCCAAATATTTTTTTGGTGATCGTTCCGATGGAGTAGTGTGTGAAGGAGGAGATTCTTGAGGTGGGTCTGGAACTGCGACAAAGGAACACAATTATTTTTTTTATAGCTTTTCCATAAATGTGTTTTTGGAAGTGGTTCCGATGGAGTAGTGACTGACGTAAGAGATTCTTGAGGTGGGTCTGGAACTGGGAGAAAGGAACACCATTTTTTTTTAAACAACATTTCCATAGATTTTTTTGGTGATCGTTCCGGTGGAGTAGTGTGTGAAGGAGGTGGGTCTGGACCTGGGACAAAGGAACAAAATTCTTTTTTTATAGCTTTTTCATATATGTGTTTTTGGTAGTGGTTCCGATGGAATAGTGACTGACGTAGGAGATTCTTGAGGTGGGTCTGGAACTGGGACAAAGGAAAACAATTCTTTTTTTATAGCTTTCCATAGATGTGTTTTTGGTAGTGATTCCAATGGAGTAGAGACTGACGTAGGAGATTCTTGAGGTGGGTCTGGAACTGGGACAAAGGAACACAATTCTTTTGTTATAGCTTTTCAATAAACGTTTTTTTGGTAGTGGTTCCGATGGAGTAGTGACTGACGTAGGAGATTCTTGAGGTGGGTCTGGAACTGGGGGAAAGGAACACCATTTTTTTTTTAAACAACATTTCCATAGATTTTTTCGGTTATCGTTCCGATGGAGTAGTGTGTGAAGGAGGAGATTCTGGAGGTGGGTCTGGAACTGGGACAAAGGAACACAATTCGTTTTTTTTATAGCTTTTCCATAGATGTGTTTTTGGTATTGGTTCCGATGGAGTAGTGACTCTGACGTAGGAGATTCTTGTGGTGGGTCTGGAGCTGAGACAAAGGAACACCATTTTTTTTAAATAACATTTCCAAAGATTTTTTTGGTGGTTGATCCGATGGAGTAGTGACTGACGTAGGAGATTCTTGAGGTGGGTCTGCAACTGGGACAAAGAAACACCATTGTTGTTTTAAAAACTTTTCCATAGATTTTTTTGGTGGTGGCTCTGATAGAGTAGTGTCTGATGTAGGAGATTCTGAAGGTGGGTCTGGAACTGGGACAAAGGAACACCATTATTTTTTATAACTTTTCCATAGATTTTTTTTGTGGTGGTTTCGATTGAGTAGTGACTGACGTAGGAGATTCTTGAGGTGGGTCTGGAACTGGGGCAAAGGAACACAATTTTTTTTAAATAACTTTTCCATAGATTTTAGTTTGGCGGTGGTTCCGATGGAGTAGTGACTGAAGTAGGGGACTCTTGAGGTGGGTTTGGAGCTGGGACCAAGGAACACAATTTTTTTTCTAATTTCCGCATAGAATTTTTTGATATTGGTTGCGATGGAGTAGTGTCTGACGTTGGAGATTCTCAAGGTTGGTCATGAACTGGAACAAAGGAACACTATTGTTTTTTAATAACTTTTCTATACATTTTTTTGGTGGTGGCTCTGATAGAGTAGTGTCTGATGTAGGAGATTTTGAGGGTGGATCTGGAACTGGGACAAAGGAACACCATTTTTTTTAAATAAGTTTTCCATAGATTGTTTGGGTGGTGGTTCCGATGGAGTAGTGCCTGAGGGAAGAAATTCTTGAGGTAGAGCTGGGAGAAAGGAACATCTTTTTTCAAATACTTTTGTCATAGGTAGAAAGTAGTGCTAACTTGATGTCAAGTTGGCACTTGGATCCAAGCTTATATTACATTCCTTTTATTCAGACTTACATATGCTACATTTTTTTTCACAACTAATTTAAAACAAAGAGTTTCAGGTAATTGTGCAGTCAATTTTATCATATTTTACTTATTGTAGTGCTTTTTTCAGACGTTGCAATTTTAAGTATGAAAAACAAATTATATTTTTGTTTTATTTTGTTGAATTTTTAGATACGGTAGTGTGCTATGAATACGGTTTTCTTACCCATATACATACATATATATGTACAAACGTTTCATAATTTCATTAACAAAACTTAACCTTATGATTGATTTTATTTTTTTTTTTAACGTTTGCCTTAAATATGGATTGTTTTATTTGAGGTACATATTTAGACTCGATACCTATTATGAGCCAGCATTTCAGGCTGTTCCACGATTTAGATGAAAAAGATGAGTATTTGTGTACTTTTGGCAATAATTGTTACCAGGATTTGGTTGTGGGGGGGCTTGGAGTTCCCTTTGACACATCTTTTTTTAAAAATTCTTAATCATAAACGAATGCCCTACCAACCCAAATTTTCTTTTCTCAGAAAGTAGGCTAGTCGGCAGCTGAATTAAAAAGATTTTGTATATAAGAAGGTTTTATAATACAAATTCTATATACTACTGAAATAAATCAGCCAAGTAGAAGACTTAGCATTAAGGATTAGACTGGTTGAATTATTGATTCAAAATAGCTTTTTATGGCCTTTAGTCCTATAAATTGGAGTTTCGTTTGGCTTACTCACTTGAACTAATCAGTGACATAGTGAGGGCTTTGTCGTACGCAATTTATATTAAGTTCAGTTCAACTTACATGAATTTTTCAACGAAAATCCACTGTAAACTATATCCAACAAGATTAGAATTCCTAATCATTAAGCTGGAAGTTTTTTTTGCCCCTGCTTCTTATATAGAAACTATGCCTGGCCCAGGGCAAAAAAAACTTCCAGCTTAATGATTAATTGTAAGGCAAATAGAAACCGTAGTTCCCAAGACTTCCAAATCTAGTAAAGCTCCAAAACCTAGTATCCGTAAGGAAAAGAAAACAGTGTCAATACCTTCGGAGAATATATCAAAGAAAGGAAATGCAGAAACATATTCCCAAATAGCGGCCAAAAATATACCCGTAAACAACGACACTGAAACCGACCCGGTTTCAAAAGTCTTTTCAATAATTCTGTCGAAACTTGAGGAACAATGTGACACAAATAAACTTATCTTTGATAGGTTAAGTAAGCTCGAAAATTGTTTTCGACCCAAATCTCTCTCAAAAAAATTATGATGGAAAAGTTTAAAGTTCTTACGTGGAATGCCAACGGATTATGGCAAAAACTTGGAGAATTAGAGATGTATATGCAGGAAAATGATATTGACATATGCTTGATATCAGAAACGCATGCCAAAAATGAATCAAATCTTAAAATCCACGGGTTTCTTGACTACCACGCTGTTCATCCTTCAAATAAAGCAAGAGGTGGATCATCGTTATATATAAAAGAGTGCATTGAACACTCAATAGGCCTGAAAATAGAGGTAGAATCGATGCAATTGAGTAGTGTTCAAGTTAGAACTAAAAACATTCTTCTCAATGTCTCTTCGATATATTGCCCTCCGCGTTGCAAAATCGATAAGAGTGAATTTACGACATTGATAAAGTCGCTAAGCCCAAACTTAATTGTTGGCGGTGACTTTAATGCGAAGCACACCTTTTGGGCTTCAAGATGCATATCTCAAAAGAGTCGAATGCTCTATGAGGCAGGAATGGAAAATAATTGCGATTTTCATTCGAGTGGAAAGCCAACTTACTGGCCAACTGATCCGTCAAAAATACCTGACTTAATCGATTTGTTTATGGTAAAAGGAATACCCTCTAACCGTATTGAAATTTCAGAAGGCCATGATCTGTTCTCTGATCATTCTGCAGTCATACTCACTATGAGCGAAAGCGTTGTCAAAATTGAAAAACCACCCAGGTTAACAAACGGTAAAACCAACTGGGAAGGATTTAAGAAAGATATCGAGGACAACGTTGAATTGAGGGTATCATTACAAACGCCTCTTGAGCTTGAAGACGCAGTAGATACCTTTGTTGATATAATACAAAAGGCAGCGTGGAATAACACACCCTATCAAAGGGTTATGCCGCGCTATAAAGATATAAAATATCCGCAGGAAATAAAAGATTTAATAAAAGATAAACGAAAAGCACGTAAGAAATGGCAGCGAACCCGTGCTCCTCAACACAAAGCTCATTTAAATCGCTTGTGTAATATGCTAAAAACAGCGATATCAGATTTCAAAAACCGTGAAGTTGAAAATTACCTTGAAAGCTTGTCAGCTGGGAAAGAATCCAACTACTCACTTTGGAAAGCTATAAAAACAACGAAAAAACCAAAGCTTCCAGTACCCCCGATTAAGAAAAGCCAAAACGAATGGGCTAAAAGTGACAAAGAGAAAGCGGCGGTATTCGCCGATTACCTGGAAGAAACATTTAAACCTTCCGATGGGCAAGCACTCAATGACAATTTTAATATGAGTTTTAGCTCAAGTGAGAATTACAGAACCAGAAATGCTACGCTTGCTGAATTGAACAGAGAAATAAAGAAGCTAAAGTCTAATAAAGCCCCGGGGTATGACTTAATAACAGCGGAAATATTAAAAATGCTTCCTCATAAAGGATTAATTAACCTCCTTTATATAATAAATGCCGCTCTAAGGCTAGAATATGTTCCAAGCCAATGGAAAGTTGCGGAAGTCATAATGGTTTTGAAACCTGGCAAACCATCTCACGAAAAGAATTCCTACAGACCGATTTCGCTTCTTCCAATAATATCGAAAGTTTTTGAAAGAATACTACTCCTGCGCCTGCAGCCTATAATAGAAGAGAAACGATTAATACCTGAACATCAGTTCGGATTTAGAAGCAAGCACTCAACAATTGATCAAGTGCATAGAATAACTGACGTAATTGAGAGAGCTCTTGAAGAAAAGAAAATCTGTTCGACGGTCTTTTTGGATGTGTCGCAAGCGTTTGACAAGGTGTGGCACGAAGGCCTCAAATTCAAATTACGACAAGTTCTGCCTGAAGGACTTTATAAAATTCTTAACGAATATCTAGAAAACAGACTTTTTCGTGTAAGACACGGAAATGAATATTCTAATTTCAAAGAAATAGTGGCTGGGGTACCACAAGGTAGTGTTTTAGGTCCAGTTCTGTACCTTCTATTTACACGTGATATACCTCAAACAGAAGACACTTTCGTAGCAACGTTTGCTGATGATACTGCAATACTAGCAGTAGGCAAAACGATTAACGAAGCTACGATTAAATTACAAAATGCTCTTAATAATGTTAATGAGTGGACAAAAACATGGCGAATAGCGCTCAATGAACAAAAGTCAGTCCACGTGGACTTTACGTATAAAAAAATAAATAGATTGCCCGTCTTTCTTAATACCGGTCGTGTACCATTTGCGAATGAAGCAAAATATCTGGGAATGACTCTAGACGCGAAATTAAAATGGAAGCCGCACGTAAAAAAGAAATGCGAAGAACTAAAAAGTAAATTAAGAGATATGAACTGGCTACTCGGTAAATATTCCAAGCTTTGTATTGATAATAAGTTGATTTTATACAGGCAGGTACTTAAACCTGTCTGGACCTACGGTATACAACTTTGGGTTTGTACCTGCGATACAAATTTAAATAAATTACAAACGTTTGAAAATAAATTGCTTAGGTCATTTGTAAATGCACCATGGTATATAAGAAACGAAGATCTTCACAGGGATCTCGGGATTCCTACGGTTCGAGACGAAATTAAGAGTTTCGCGCGAAAACATAGAAATCGGCTATTAGATCACGCTAATCCAACGATTATTGACATTCTTGACGAGCCGAATTTAGTACGCCGTCTGCAAAGAACAAAACCTTCCAACTTGGTGCGGTGAACACAAAACCGCTTTAAAATCGCGGAATAAGCAGAAATTTTCACCGGAAAGTTACCTGCAACACGTTACTTAACTTCGTTAAAAATAAATTGCTAGATAAGTTTCAACTAAGTTGCAATCGGGAAGTGGAGGTGGTTTTAGTGTAGTAAAAATCTCACACTTCTATGAGCACGCGTTTTCCGGTCCTCATAGAGCCTGATGCAGGTTTTCCACCTACCCACGGTCAAAAAAAAAAAACAAAAAAAAAAAAAAAAAAATTTTTTGTAGGACAGCCGTCTACCTCCGAAAAGTTATTGACAAACTTTGTAGGTTACTGTTGTCCAAACATTGTTCAACTTGGACAATGGAATTGGTTGTCCAATATTTGATGAACTATACTGTCTGTTTTTGACATTAACGTAAGATCCGTGCGAAAAATATATAGACAACATTGAAACAAAAGGGCGTGACGCCAAGGCAGCTAGATGCGCTTGCCCCCCCCCCCCCTAATCAGAATATATTTCATATATTATTCAATCTTTATTCTTTTGAAAACATTTAAAGCAAGACTTCTGTAATAAAACTATTTTTTGAATAAGTTAGCCCCCACCTAATCGAAATCCGGTGTACGCCCTTGTATCTCACCTATCCAAATCTTAATATATAATTCTTAAAGAAGAGAATCAAAATGCTATGTCCAAAAAGAAAGGTAATTAAGCTCCCCATAAAAAAGACAATTGCAAATTTTGTGTACAAGTAGCTGTTCCAAGAAATTAGCTAAATCATGTTTTTCAATAAAAAAAATGAATTTGGATGTTCTGTATCTATTCCATCTAAAATGACTTTAGTCAATGTGGATTGGTATTTCGAACATAAAAATTTGTGTTTAACATTCCGATCATTAACTATTTTAAGTGAATTTTAGTCAATTGAAGTCTTACAGTTTGACGAAGATTTGAAAAAAATTTGAGCTAAAATTTTAAAAAATTTGTCTGCCCTTCAATTTCTATTTATTTATAGTTATACGAGTACATATTTCGTTCATATTAAAACAAAAATGTACTTATATTGCAATTTAAAAAAAAAAAAAAACATTAACCGTTATAGCTGATTTTTCCATTTCGAAAACGTTATCGAATTGAATTGAAACTCTTTTTCATTTCATTTAATGAATATTGCTCGCGGGAAGAGCTCTCTAATCTTTCGTTAGAGCACAAAGGAAATCACAAGAGAAACTAAGATCAAAAATCGCTTAATCTTAAAGCAGTCTTTGAAATCGTCAAAATATCCTTCGGCACACGAAAACAATCTGTATAAGGTTTAAAGTTTTTCTGTAAACATAAGTTTCAATTTTTAAAACAATATTTTGATGTTATCATGCAAACTGTCCATATCAAAGATTACCTATAGCATCCGTCGAATGAGCTGTGGAGCAAATCAGACTGAATTTTGACATTTTTACTATGAGCCAATGTCAAAATTGAGCCTGACTCATTCGTCGGATTCTATTATCAGGGTGATTTTTTACACCAAAATCTGAATTTTTAAACTAAAGCCCCAAAAGTTATCTGCGCTCAGCTAAGTTCGAAAAATATCATGAGGAGTTGAAGAAAAAGGTAACATTGATTTATTTTGTCAAACTTCATTTGATCTTTAAGAAATATCGATACCCAAGGAAATCTAGGTAACAATAATAGCATGAAGGTCAACCTCACTAGTTTCAATATAAGGACTTGGAAAAAAACACAGCATTTAGGTATGCATACTTACTAGCCCCAAAGTTATAGTTTTATAGTTTTATAGTTTTCATCAGATTCCCTTGCAGGCTTAGGAAAACGCTTCGTAAAGGTTTAGCCCCAAGCCTCAACTTTTCGTCTAATACCTTTAGGGCTTTAAATAAATAGAGCCATTTGATTTTTTATATAATCGCCTTTTTTCATCCAATTCTCTTGGGGCCTCGAAAAAACACAGTTGCATATAATATGGTCCAGCCCAACAATTCGTTCAATTTCCCTAGGGCTTGGAAAAACACAGCTCACATGTAAATTTTGTAGCCACAATTTTAGTATTGTTTGTCTAACTCTTTTCTGAATCAGCCGTGGGGGGGGGGGGGCTTCAGCCCCTATAGCCCCCCCTCTGGATCCGCCACTGATTGTTATCAATATTTTTCTTTTTTGAGAGCTCTTATTCGGCATGTTAAAGTACACTTGAACACCACCTTGCAGTCAATAGTGCATTCTAGTCCCCAATGTTCTGAAGTTGTCATTTAAAATACCAACATTTCAACAAAAGATGTAAATGCAAGGGATAGTACGTTTTTAATGGAAACTGTAAAAGAATGTGGTACTCCGCTAGAAAATTTGAGTGGCACAAGCATCTCTTCGATTTCACTTTCTAAAAAAGATAAATTAGTTGAAAATAAAGGCATAGAATTCACGTTGAAACTTCATGATAATAGTAGTTTGACAAGAAAGGATGTCCTTAAAATTCAAAACAATGTGATGGAAAAATTATAAATCCAATTATTAGTTCAGTTGAACAATTTGTTGATGAAATTTCTCATATGTCTCCTCCCACTTCTATTGAGCATCAATTACTTATTAAATTTTATAATTTATTAAAACTTTTAAAATCGAGAAAAATATAAATAAATATTTTTTATTGTATGTATATGCTTTTATCGAGAAAATTGCACGCCCATTTCGTGCTTGCGAAACAGAGCATCAACTATTTAAATGGCTCAGCCAAAATGATTACGCATGTTTATCCAATGAATTTTTAATTAATAAAGAGGTAGGAGAAAAATATTTGCGGGGTGAAATATTGTATGATGAAGTTGATATCACTGGCGTATCTATTAGGATTTCAGTTTCGTAAAATATTTGAAAAAAACAATCAACTCTTAAATACTTTAAATATGGCCATTGTCGAAAAAATGTCCAAGAAAAAAGCCATTTTCTACACGGCTCTCTCTGGCGCAAAAAGAGCGAACCATTCATAGAACAAGGGAAAATAGTGCTGCCTTTTTTTTGTACATAGATGATTCAGAAGTAAACAATCCACTTGGTCCGCATGCAAGTCCAATAACGTTTATTTATTTCTCTTTTCCAATCTTCAAAACTTCAGAAATATTTTTAGCTGCCATAATACAAGGTCATGATTATAAAGAATATGGTAACGCCCAATGTCTTCAGAGTTTAATAAGTGAACTTCAGTACCTTGAAGAACATGGGATCTCTATTCAAACTTCAGAGGTTCAAAGAACTGTGCACTTTATTTTAGGACTAGTCCTTGGAGACAATTTGGGCTTAAATACAGTTCTTGGTTTCACACACTCCTTTAATCATAACTTTTTTTGTCGCTTCTGTAAAGTCAAAAAATCAGCTACACATACTTTATATATAGATAATTTAGATTTGTCTCGGAATCCTATCAATAATCACCAATAATAAACAATAAATTCAATCGGAATTAAGGAAACCTGCGTCTTTAATTCAATTAATTCATTTCATGTTACCACAAACTTTTCCGTTGATATTATGCACGATATTTTCGAAGGTGTTTGTCATTATAATATGTGTCATATCATTAATTATTTAATCAACAGCAACTTCCATTTCTTAGAAGTGCTCAATATAAGAAAACACTTATTTAATTATGGTGAAATTGAAATTGGAAATATTTCACCTCAAATAACAGAAACTAATATTTCCAAATCTCACCTTAAAATGACAGCACGTGAAATGATGACATTTATGCATTTCTTTCCATTGATGGTTGCCGATCTTATCCCTGAAGATGACCATGTTTGGATGTTTCTGTTAAATTTCCTTGAAATAATTGAAATCCTTCTTTTTTATGTGATTTCTCATAGTATGGCCGAACGACTTAGATCTTTGATAAAACAACATCATATAGATAACGTTCGCTTTTTTAATGATACACTTAAGCCAAAACATAGTTTAATGTTACACTACTATCAAGTAATATTACAATCAGGTCGCCCTAGGTATTATTGGGCATACCATTTCGAGGCAAAGCATAAAAAATTCAAGGCCTATGCACGAAGTATTCCGAGTAGGAAGAATATATGTGTTTCTATCGGAAAAAAAATCAATTGAAATTTGCCAACTTTTTAAGTGAACTAAATGAATCAATATTTACTGTGTCATCAAACCACATTATTTCTTGTTCTGAATATAAGTATTAAATTAATTCTAGGATTCTATAACCAAAACAAAGTCAGTTTGAAGGGCTGCTATTCGGAGTGCATTTACTGTTCTAAAAAAATACAAAACTGGCTATTTCGTCAGTCAGTACCTTGACTCAACTTGTATTATTAATGTTATAATTTATCAGATAGTTGCAATAGTTTGGTTTGAGGAATGTTCGTCAGTACATTTAATATGCAACAAAGAAACAGTGGATAATTACCATAAACATTTTTCAGCATATTCTATTGATATGTCCCAAAAAGCCAGCCCAGAAAAGTGTATCGAAAATTTATGTGGACCACCAGTCAATGTACATAAAACTGCGCGTGGAATAAACATGATTTGGCCAAAGCAAAACTGTTAAAAATTAATTTTGTACATGTACATTTTACATACACCTTCTTAAAGTTATATTTAATTTATTCTTATGGTATCGTACCGATATTACGAATATGTATACATATGTATGTTGTTATAGTTAATTCGTAAGTCATCACATCATGGATCCACCAGCACCACAAGCATCATTTGTTCCGCTATTATCAACTGAATTTCAAGAAGATTATTTTTGCGAATCACATAAATGCTCATACACAAATATGGTAGTGCTGAAAGTATCAATGAGTTGGCTGATCTTCTCTACAGCTGGGATTTGAGTGAACTTTTCACTTTTTTTAAACGTATGTATAAAATCACTATTTTATGTAGCTCTCTTCCTCTTTTCTTTATTTCGTTCAAAAACTCAGTATGGTTATCGCACAATTTACAAATTTCAAAGTACAGAGATATGATTTTACAAAGGTATATCTTTCTACTGTAACAAATATTATATAAGTTATTAAATAAGTGGATTTTAAATATGAACGTATTTTTGAGGAAACAACGATAAAAAACCTCAATTTAAACAAAAAGAAAATTAAAAAAAAAAAAAATGAATACAATAATTTAAAACAAAATATTTAAATCTGTATTAAAGATAAGTTAGGAATCATCATTTATATAAAAAAAAAAGTTATAAATAACAAAAAAAAAATAATAATAATAATAATTATACTAATTGTAGCAATAAATAAAGCAATTGATTACAAAATAAATAAATGAATAAATATATAAATAAAATAGCAATTTAATAAATAAATAAATAAATAAATAAATAAATAAATATACAAATAAATAAACAACAAAAAATAAATATGTATATAATCAAATACATGAATAAATAAATAAATAAATAAATAAATAAATAAATAAAAAAATAAATGAATAAATAAATAAATAAATAAATAAATACATGAATAGATAAATAAATCAATAAATAAATAATTAAACAACAAAAGATTACAAATTGAATGATAGTGAATGCTAAATAATTAATTTGACACAATTCAACTTATATAAATAATCACTATTTTATATTCCTTTAAACGTGATCTTTTTTATTGAAAAAAGTCATGTTCTTAGGCTGGCTAAGGGTCAATATTTGATTTTTTTTTTTACATATGATTGTGTTACATTACAATGTTTTAGAACCGAAACCAGAATTTACTTTCTCGAATCGTGTTGTTTTAATTATTGCACGTTTTTGTATCCCCATTTAAAAATTGTATAGCACAAAATTTCCTATAGTGTTGAAGATGAAGAAACCTATAGCCGGCTTAGGAACATCCTTTTTTTAATAACTACTTTCATCTTTTTATCTTTTTCATTATTTCATCTTCTAAATAAAATCACTACAAAATTTCACAGAACAATATCTATTCGTCGGAATTTTAAAAAAAATTTCCAAAGAAATGGCACAAACACTTCTCCAGAATACTGATTTACCTCTCGGTGTTAGAGCTGTGTCCTTTATTGAATGGTCACAGTGGGTAAACAGTATTCAAGATCAAGATCAACATTTTTTATATCAAGACAAGTTGGCGTCGTTGAATCTTAATGAAATTTTGAAGTCGAACGCATATGGATCAAGTTTATTAAAGTTTGCACATGAAAAGCGAAATTCAAAAGAAATTATTTTGAACGACAATTTACGAAAACTACAATACTGCAATACTGCAGTGCAAACAAGCGGGAGCTCACAGTCAGTGACTGTGACAACATTCTTGCAAAAGAAATTTGCAAAATTTTCCCTGGAGAACTTATGGTACATACATTCATCACATTTCATTATTACTTTTGTCATTTTCTATACTTCTCCTAATATATGAATGGCCGGGTTAAATGCATTTATTTTGTGGTCTTTGAATGATCAAATGTCAATTGAGGCGTGAGGACTATAGTGGCCTAACTGCAATTTTATTGTAATTGAGTTCATTACATAAATTGAATCTGTATTTATTAAAACAAAATGTCAGCATTTAAATTTTTTGAATTGATGGCTCCATGTGATAGTTATAGGACTTTTTGCACTAAGAGGCAATCACAAAAAAGTTAAAAGCTTGAGTGCAAGTTATAATGGTATTTTGAAAAATCATCAATAACAAATCAAAAACCATTTAATTTTTGATCATATTGCAAACAAAAATCAAAACTATGTTTCTTTATTTCAAAATTACAAGAAACTCAAATTTTTACTTGCAATATAGGTACTATAGGGCAAGTTTTGGATTCGTGCAAAAAAAAAATTTGAGATAACAATCAAACATGACATTACGTTGATAGAGAACACGAAAAAAGTGGGTGGCACAATTCTGTCTATCGGTCTGTCTGTCTGTCTGTCTGTTTGTATCTGGATCTACAGCCTAAGCCGATGATGTGATATTCTTCAAATTTTGAACTTAAGGTTTCTTTTGTAATGGAAATTTTTTTAGCTCCAAAAATAACAGTACTTGCCATATAACCGTTATAGAAAAGCTTATTCATCTCAAAAACAGCTCCAACGATTTTGATAAAAAAGAATTAGTACATTTTTGGTGGAAAAAAAATTACCAAAAACTGTTAATAACGGTACCTGCCATATAACGATTTTTTTTGATTTTCTCATTAACAGCCTAACGGATTTCAATCAAAATTTTTATAAAATAGCTTCTCTTAGAAGTCAATAATATTAAATATCAACATTTTGAAAAAAATAAATTTTGGATTTTTAAAAAAATATTAGATTTTTTTTTGAAAATTCCACATTTCAAAAACGGGTTGATGAATTTTTTTGAAACTCAATTTTTAAATGTATTTTAATATTTTCTAAAAATGTTCATCCCGAATTTTTTTTTTAAATGTAACTAAAATTGTATATATAAAAAATTAATTTTTAAGAAAACGGCTCCAACGATTTAATTTTTTTTTTTGCACAAATTTTTATTTTTTCAAGAAACAAAATGGCATACTTAGTTTTGAGCGCTAAGCTATTTTAATGGTTGTTTATACAATTCAAAGAACGATTTAAATGCTTTTTTTATTTTTTTTTTTTTTATTTTTTTATTATTTTTTTCTATAATGACTTGCATATTTGAAAAGTTCTTAAGTTTCAATCAACTTGAACATACGAGCAAGTACGTGCAATCCAGTCGTCTATTTTATTTTAAACTACAAGGATTTGAAAGTAATCTGTTCCTTATTTTTGCTCTACGAAAAATAATGAAAAATGCAGTAAGGCCACTATGGCACTCATGGTCTCAATTCTAGTCAGTTTTAAGTTGTTTTAATATCGGGCATAAGGCAGACGTTTCAGTTAGTTAACGAATTAAATATCGTGCATTGAACCCGGTTAAAAATAACGTGAAGCAATACAAACAGTTTGTTTTTTTTTTTCTAGTCATATTATTTTATAGCAAGAAAAAATGCCGCCCCACTCGGAAAACTATATAACAAATACCGGAACTGGAAATCTGAGATTAACCGAAAATCATGTTGCGAGAAAACCAAAAAACCAAAATTGAATATGTTTTCTGTCTCAGCCGATGAAGATGAACACATCAGAGCCTTAAAACATGATTATCTTGCCATGTCGTATGATGAAAAAATATATCATTGGATTGGAAGGCATGCGCTTCCACAAGAATGAATTCAATTCAAGAAATTGAACATTCGTCAAAGTTAATTCTTGATTTTTGGCCACAGTACGAAATGGCAAACGGTTTTCGCTTGGTAAATAAATTTGTTCTGATTTTATGATCATTTATTAAATATTCGATCAATAATTCTAGATTGAATCTGATTTCGTATTTAAGTATAGTGAAAGAAATGAAGTACTAGATAATATAAATGAATTTTGTGATTTGATGTTGGAAACGGTTTTTCCAAAACACATTTATAGTTCCAATATCAAGGACGAGATGGAATTGTTGGAGAGGCTTAGGAATAAAGAAAATGAGTTATCATAGAAGGTTTGTACTTTTTAGTAGTTTCATTATTGTTAATGTGAGTGTTAATAAATTGGAATTCTGATAATAGATGCCGTTTGTGCCATGGTATATTACCTTATTCAATTAAACATTTCCAAATGCAAGCACATGTGGAACAAAAAAAAATTTATTCAACAAAGGAATCGAGAAATGCCTTTGTGCTCGTTTGCGCAACAGAAGCTGAGTACAAACTACTGTATGAAGCTAAAGTTAAAGCTGAGTCAAGCGTGCCTCCGTTTTTGTCCTTGATTGGTTCGCTGGAAAGCCCAAAGGAATTTTTAGTGGACTTTGATAACATTACATATCGTCCCCCTTATGCCAGAATCATGAATGTGCAAAAATGAAAATGGTGGGAAATCGTGTTTGAATGTTTATTGCTCTCGTAAAATTAGTAAGTTTGGTTTATGAAAAAAATATTTATTTTTTCTCATTTATCTTGTTAAGCTGATATATTTTTTATGTTGACACCACTTCCCTTCCCCGACATTTGGCACATTCATCTTTCTGGCACAAACAAAAATAAAAAAATTATCTCATTCATCTTTAAATAAGAATGACTTTCCTATAAAGAAAAATTAAAAAAAGCATACTAATTTCAATATACATATGATTTTTATTAAAATATTCAATTTTTACTAAAAAATATATTTTTCTGTTCTCGTTAGAGAACACAACGAAATGAAAAACAATTTTTATATTTAATAAAAGAATATTTGTTTTTGAGTTTTAAAGCTTCCGATCCCTTACCACTGGTGGGGGGAAATCTTCAGCTGTACGAAGTGACACGTATTTAAGAACTGAAACTTAATGAGATCGAATGATCTCTTTTTATAATAATTAAATGCTAACGCAGCAAATCTTAGTTTGACTGCGGATGATGCAATGATTCATATTGCTCTTTGAAAAGAAATATTTTGGTATCCATTGGATACTCCCACACAAGTTGCTGAAGGCAAAAAGTGCTGATATGCAATTTTATGTAAGTGATATCGGATATGATCATCCGCTATGAAATGCAATTATGAATCATTGTTAATCAACTACGTTCATTGTTAATTTTAATTGAATTTAAAGTCAAGTGTTTGTGGGGGCGCACAAGTAGGCTCTGATATAACACCTCCCCCCTTAGAGTCTTCTAATGGTTGGAAAGTAACCGTTGGAAGATTTACATTATTTATTATCTTCCTATTTTTATTTTTTATTTTTAAATAAATATAAAGAATTACAATGAATATAATTGTTATAATGGTAAAATATATAGTTAAACTTGACTTCTTGTGACTATATTTTAGTTCTTTAAGTTCTTTTAAATTATTTATATTTTGGTATTGCAATTCTTGAAAAGTTAAATCTTCAAATTTAGTATAATTTATATTTAAAATTGTATTAGGAATTATTGGTTCATGCTTATAGTTTTTTCTTTCATACACTTTATTATTTATTTTAATTTTACAGTTTTCAAATTTAATAAGATAATTTCCTTTTATTACAATTTTTTGATTGTTACAATTTTGATTTATTTCTTGTAATTTAACATTAATTGAAACAAGATTATTATTTCCTACTTCTAATATTTCTTCATTAAAATTGTTTACAAGTTTACAGTGCATTAATTTTTTAAGTATGTTTTCAATACAATTATCATTTATTTTACTCAAATTTTGTATGTAATAGTGTTATCATAAATTATTTGATTATTGGTTAGATACAGATTTGTATTTATTTTTAATTGTGAACTATTTCCCTTATTTGGAATAGGTTCGACGTATATCTTTTTGTTTAATTCATTTGCAAATTTCGGAATTTTAATGATGAATATACCTCATATTTGAATTATATAATGCTAAACTTAGCTTTGATTCTTCGAAGTTATTTGAGCTAATGCCTTAATTGTTTATCTCTTCTGTAGTTAAAATATCTCTACTTAGTGTTCCTAGTCTTGATATCATTATTATTTCTTTGATTTTTTCTAAGTTTTATTTCATATTGTATTTTAGCGATATCTTTTTCGTAGTCGTAGCTACCTATGAATGTGTTAATTCTTATTGGATCTAAAATCAATTATATTTTGTGTAAATTTCTTTCTTACGGGAAATTGATCTTTATGAGCTATTCTATTTTTTATCTTTTTATATTTATTACCTATGTCTAATGTATATTTTTTATTTAGTTTATTTAATAATTTTACCTTTTTGTGTTTGGGTGTGATTTTATTTTTTATTTTTTCGGGTTGAGTTATTTTGATAAAATTTTCATCTATCTCTTTATCTTTTCGATCTATGTTTATTTTGTTTAGAATTTTTATTTTAGTTTTTTCTATTCTTTCATATATTATTTTGTTATCTATTTTATTAAAATGAACATCGATTGGTTTTTCTTTAGTTGTAAGATGAAGTACGTTATTATATGACTCTATTGCTTTAATAGCATGTTTTATAGGTAAATCTTCTTCATTTGACTGCTGAAGTTGCTGTAAGATTCTCATATGTTCATTTAAACTACTATGTAGTCTTTCCACATCGGAATTACCGGTGTGTCTATTTGCCGTGCAATAGTGTATGCTTATTTCATTATTTTGAAGAAAGTTTTTAAGTGTTTCGGATACAAATGCATTTTCATTATCAAGTGTTATTTTATTTGGTTTTTTCATATAAGAAAATATTTTTGTAAGAGCGTTTATAACGTCTACATACGTTTTTGTTTTGATCGGCTCTACTGCCGCAAATTTTGAAAATTTGTCTATACATGAGAGGTATTTCTCTTTTTTATTAACAAACCATATATCGATATGATAGTGCTCATTAGGATTCTTTGGAGTTTCAGTTTTCTCATATGGCAACTTGATTGGATTTCTTTCCGCTTTTGCCATGCATGTTGAACAATTATTTATTATTTTGTTAATTAGAGTCTTAAGGTTTGGTATATAATATTCTCGTTTCAACTCTAAATACAATTTTTCAATACCAGTATGATTATGATTCTTATGATTTTTTATTATTATTTCTCTTGCTTCTAACTCTTTAATATCTTTTAATATAATCATGCTTCTGTGTAGTATTTTATTACTCAATGTATTTTCTTTTCTCCATATATCTTGGAATTTTTTAAATATTTCGTCATCTTTGACGTACATGCAATTTAGCATCGTAGTATCTACTTCTTTAATTATATTGATAAAATCTTCTTCTTTGTATTCTTTTCGTGTGAATATTATTCTTCTTTTTCCAACATGTGGGTACAAAATTTCTTGATGATCATTTTCATTGATTTCAAGTATTATTTGTCGATTAAATAAATTAACCGGTTTTTCACTAATAGGAATAAGATTTGAACTATCTGATTCAGCACTATGTTGAGTAGCTAGGTCTTCTTGTTCTAGCACATTTATTTTTACACGAGAAAGAGCATCAGCTACTTTATTTTCTTTTCCCTGTATATATTGTATTTCAAAGTCATATTCTTCAAGTTTTATTTTCCATCTCTGTAGCTTACTATTTGGTTCTTTTAAATTTTGTAACCATACAAGAGGACGATGATCTGTTTTTATAATAAATTTTCTACCGTATAGGTAATGTCTGAATTGTTTGGTTGCCCAAACTATTGCTAATAATTCTTTTTCTATTGTGCTGTAGTTGCACTCATGTTTGTTTAAGGTTCTAGAGGCGAATGAAAGGGGACCATGTGTTTGGCTTAAAACTGCTCCAATAGCAAAATTACTTGCATCAGTTGTTAATGTGAATTCTTTTGTGAAATCAGGATGTCTATTTATTAGATCGTCTGACATTAAAGTTTTTAATTTATAAAATGCTTCTTTATAGCATTCATCTTCTATATTTATTTTGCTTTCTTTTTTAAGGCATAAGGTTAGAGGTTTAATGATTTTCGCATAATCATTTATAAATTTTCTATAATATCCTGTTAATCCGAGAAAGGATTGAATTTCTTTTACTGTTTTTGGTATGGGGAATTTTTTAATAGTTTCTATTTTCTTTGGATTTGGTTTTACACCATTTTGAGTTACTACATGCCCTAAAAATTCTGTTTCTTTACGTAGAAATTCAGATTTGTTTAATGAAACTTTAAGATTTGCGTTCTTAAGTGTCAATAAGATTTTATGGAGTGAATCCATATGTTCTTGTAGGCTAGAGGAAAATATTATGATATCATCTAAATAAACGTAGCATATTTTTCCTATGTAGTCTTTCAAGACTTCATTCATGAGTCTTTGAAAGGTTGCGGGTGCATTCTTTAAGCCGAATGGCATTCGTACGAACTCATAGTGTCCAGTTAATGTACTAAATGCTGTTTTCTCTCTATCTTTAGCTTCAACTTCAATTTGATAAAAACCTTTTGTAAGATCTAATGTTGTAAAATATACTGCTTGTCCTAGTTTATCTAATATCGAATCCATGTTTGGGATGGGATATTTATCTT
This sequence comes from Dasysyrphus tricinctus, assembly GCA_963921185.1. Taxonomy (NCBI): domain Eukaryota; kingdom Metazoa; phylum Arthropoda; class Insecta; order Diptera; family Syrphidae; genus Dasysyrphus; species Dasysyrphus tricinctus. The sequence continues at coordinate 141,596,313 of OY992531.1, forward strand.
CTTTGGTTACATTATTTAATTTCCTATAATCTATTACGATTCGCCACTCCTTATTACCAGCGTGGTCTTCTTTTTTAGGTACGACCCAGATTGGGGCGTTATAAGGTGAAGTAGAATGCTGAATTATTTTTGATTCAAGCATCTCTTTTATTTGCCTGTCCACTTCCTTTTTGTGGATCTCAGGATATCTGTATATCCTTGTGTATATAGCGGAAGTATTTTCCGTTGGTATGTTGTGCTTTACATGGTTGGTGAAACTTAAATCATCACCTTTATGGTAAAAAGAATTCTTATGAGTTTTTAATAATTTTATTAATTTATTTTTTTCTTCTGAGTTTAAATGCTCAGTCCTAAGTTCATTTGTAAAAGAATCATCAATAATTGTGTTAACAAGTGAAATATTATTAAAGTAATTAATTGTACTTTCATATTCTTCTTCTTCATGTCTATTGAGGAAAAAAGGTATGCTATTACTGTTCAACTCTAATATTTTCTTTTTGTAATTGATTGCACAATTATTCGGAATTAAAATATTATTCCCTAGTATTCCGTTGTATTCGGAACTGAATGTGTGAGTTTGGAACTCACAATCTTCAATTACTGAAAAAATAAATTGATCCTTAGGTATAATAATTTCTTTATCTATAGTTACTGGGTTTCCACAAGTTCTTATAATTAAGGGATTTTTTCTAGTTTTAATAAATTTCTTTGGGGCATCTTCTTCTCTAAGAAGGCTATTAGTTGCTCCTGTATCAATGAGCATTCTAAATATTGTTTGTCCTTTTTTTAATTTAACAAAGGGCAATCCTGTTCTTGTTCCGAGGCTACATACCGAAAATTTGTATTTTCTCCTAAATCTTCTTGAGTTATATTTTTATCTACATAATTAGCTTTTGGTATTCGTTTTATTTGAGATGATGTTGGATCGAGATCCATGGGCTCAAATTTTTGAGGATACTGGCGATAGTTATTTGGATTATAATTTCTGTTGAAATTATTATTATAGTTATAATTATTATTATTATTTGGTCTTTGATAATTGTTTTGACTCTTTGGCACGTAAGGTTTTGGTTGCCAATCATTATTATTATTTTCCCTATTGTTATTATTTCTGAAGGGGTTATTAGGGTTATTAAAATTATTATTATTATTTTTATTCTCATACCTATTTTCTATTTTATTATTCTATTTTATTATCACGAACCTCTTAATCGTATGTGCAAACTATTTAATTTGAACGCTGCCTCAGTTGATTTTAACATAAGTAAAGTAGGGTTAAAAACACTGTTGCGAACCAGTGTTCCACTCTCGTGAATTCCTATGTCTTGATTATACCTTAACTTATTTATGTATATGTTTTATATTATGTGTCTAATTTTGTAATTTGTTTAATTTTGTATATTTTTATTTATTTATGTGCTTGTGTTAGCTCTGCTTAATCTACTAACCACTAACACATGCACTCATGATGAGCCTCTGATTGTAGAATGCAGCTTGCTTTAAGCTCATTACAATACAGAATTCTGAAGTGTATCTATGTTTTTCTTTACTACTACCTATATCGTTATTTTGTCTTGTGACAAATCCTGCGTTATTTAATTCATGAAGTGCTAGCTCCATGGTATTTGGTTTTAAAGCGTAGAGGATTATCCTCATGTGTGTTGGCAATCTTTCTTTAAATACATTGAGTGCCGTCTCGTTATTACGAGGAATATCTGACACATTATTTTCTTGAAGGCATTTCTGATTAAGTGAAGAGAGGGTTTTTTGAATATAGTTATAAAATTTTATAACATCACCTCTGTATTGAGAATTTCTCAATTCTTCGTACAACTGGTTGCTATTTTTAAAGCCACCGAAATTTTCTATGAGCATAGCTTTTATGTCTGTCCATTTCGTTAAATGGGTATGAATTTCTATGCTTTGCCTAGCTCTACCTATAAACTTAGATTTTAGCAAATTAATGCACATTTTTTGAGACTGATCATTATAGGTTTGAAGTGTAGGAATAATGTCATCGACATTTTGAATAAAAATAGAAAGATCTTCTGTTCTTCCATCAAAAGAAGAAAGTCTTTCAATATATTTTAAAGGGTTTAATTCCAAACTTCTTAATATTATATTATTATTATTATTAATGTTATTACCGACTCCTAGTGGTGGTTGTTGTTGTTGTGCTGCTACTGCTGCTGCTGCGGGATCCATGTTGATTTCTTGAATTTTCCTTTGCTGGTTGAAGTTTTGCTGTCTTAGTTCAGCTCGTCTGTTTTTCTTCATCTATTTTTTCGGAACACGTTGGGGCTTTCGTTTATTTGCCACTTGCCGTTGGGTTCAATTTATTGTCTATGAACCATAAATAGATTGTTTTTTAAATTTTTATTGGGTTTTGTTTTGCTTTGTTTTATTTTTAATTTGTTCTTTACACAAAGAATTTTATTTATTTTATTTCTTAGTTTTGGTCTTTAATTATTTTTTTTTTTTCACTGCACCTTTTTATATTATATTTTCTAATTTTAAAATGATTTTTATTTTAATTTTTCACTTTTTTAAATTTTCTTTCTTGCATTTTTTCTAAACTTCCTTGCACTTTTCCTCACTTCAAAATTAATCCTCCTCTACAGAGTTTCGTAGCATTACCATTTGTGTTGGGGTGAGCTACTGATTAATTTCTTTCTTGAAAAAAAAATTTCCGATTTTCGTTCGTAGTTTTCTTTTTCTTTTTTGTCACTGAGTTTGTTAAGTGAAACTTTCGATATTCGTTCGATCATTTATCACTTTTCACTAATCAATGTTTTGTCACTTTTCTTAACTGAATTAATTTTTTTATTTAAATTAAATTCAGTGTAACGCGGTTTGCAGATTTTCGCGTTATTCGTTTCACGGATTGACTTTTCGTTTAATAGATTTTCGCTCTATTTAGTCAATCCTACCGACTGCGCCATTTTTATTAAAATATTCAATTTTTACTAAAAAATATATTTTTCTGTTCTCGTTAGAGAACACAACGAAATGAAAAACAATTTTTATATTTAATAAAAGAATATTTATTTTTGAGTTTTAAAGCTTCCGATCCCTTACCACTGGTGGGGGGAAATCTTCAGCTGTACGAAGTGACACGTATTTAAGAACTGAAACTTAATGAGATCGAATGATCTCTTTTTATAATAATTAAATGCTAACGCAGCAAATCTTAGTTTGACTGCGGATGATGCAATGATTCATATTGCTCTTTGAAAAGAAATATTTTGGTATCCATTGGATACTCCCACACAAGTTGCTGAAGGCAAAAAGTGCTGATATGCAATTTTATGTAAGTGATATCGGATATGATCATCCGCTATGAAATGCAATTATGAATCATTGTTAATCAACTACGTTCATTGTTAATTTTAATTGAATTTAAAGTCAAGTGTTTGTGGGGGCGCACAAGTAGGCTCTGATATAACATATGTATATACAAATGTATGTTTATTTAACAATTAATGATAAGCATAATTATTTACTAATCACTTAGTTCTCGTTTTCAGAATCAGAATCGAAAAATCAAAGATTTTTAATTATTTTTCTAAATAGCGCATAACTTTAACATAAACAAAGTAAAGTAGAGTTTTAAGGCCTTCAAATTACATGTTAAAAAAGACATATTATTTCAAAACTGACAGAGATATAGCCATTCAAACTTTACCATTTCATATCATTTTTCGCACTTTTTGCCGGAAAACCTAATTTTTGGTACCACATGAGAAATTAAACATTCCTTGCACCTAGAACCAAATCTTATATTAATCGGACCAGCCGTTCAGTCTGAATGTCAGAAAGCATTTGAAAACTGCCGAAAAACAAAATTGCGAACTTACATACTTTTTTAATATTCTCTATAGTCGTAATGTTATATTATATCAAAATCTTGATTTCGAAAAATTTTTACGAATGCAAAACTTGCCATCATATTATACAAAAAAAGGGGCTTTCGGGCCAAAATTGTGAAAAATTATAAGAAATAGTTAAGTTTGAATGGGCATATCTCTCAATTTGTAAAAAAAATTGTAACAAAATTACTTTTTGAACATGTCTTATTATAGTCCTTAGTCTCTTCTTTATTTAGTCTTTGTATGGCTTCAAAAAAAGTCATGCACAATTTATTAAAAAAGTTAGAAATCTTTGATTTTTTTATTTTTGGTAGGTACGTTTTTGATTACTTTTCCTGCTTATATTGTATTATAAATTTTTTGAAACTATCCATTTCAATAGAAAATCTAATTTTGCTTGGTTTGCGAGCTATACCAAAAATAATGAAAAGTGCTTATGGGCCAAACAAACATATTTAATAATATAAAACCTTGCACGTTTCTAGGAAACTCAATGGGCTAATACTGCTGTGTGTGAACTTCAAAAGGCTCAGGAGAGTTACGTGCCCCTGTTATAATTTGTGCCCATCCTTCAGGGACGTACACGGGAACATTTTTTGAGTTTTTTCTCCAAATTTCGAATGAATGAAATCACATTCCATCTCTGTGTCACCAGTTTCAAAATATTTGTGATCAATTGTTTTGATCGTGGGATGATTTTGGCAGAGACATTGCGACAAAAGTTTTGTTTTTTGATCTCTAGTGTGAGACACTTCGCCATACACATAACACCGATCAATGCACCGACACCAAAAAATCTCAGAATTTTGATTTTTTGCACACAGGTGTGCACACACCACACAAGTGTGGTGTCTATTGGTCGCTTTAGTAACAATGAGCACGAATGTTAGTTTCTTACATCTGAAGTAACTTTTCTAGCAAATACAGCTATGCCAAATCCAAGAATGTGGCACATTCATGGTTTTTGTGCTGATAATTCCCATCAGTTGGGAGCCAGAAACATGAATGTGCCACATTCGTGTTTCTGGCTCAACTTGATGAGACTGAAATCTACATTCATGTAATTGACATTTTTAAATACTGTGGTTTCCTTGTATGCATGGCATTCTAAGTTTTGGTGTAACATAGATTATCCAAAGGTTAATCAACCCACATCATTAACTCAAAATCGGCAAATTTGCACATTCATGGTTCTGGCATGAGGGGGACGATATGTATAAATTCTACAAATTTTCTAAAGCAATGGATATATGCTTTAAAGCATACCTATTACGTATTCAATATTGCGGGAAGTGGCGAAGAACGGACAAGAAAACCATAACATTAATATGATGACCTAAGCAATACTACAAGAGCTTTTAACTAAAAATAATACTACATTATACTCTATGAAATTCGGTATTTTTAAATTTCAAATAAAAAATTATTGTAAAATTTTAATTTTAATAGTAAATATATTTTTATCCAACAAACTTAAATTTATAAAATATATATACATATAGGTTAACACGTCGCATTTGCATGCGCTCCGTTAGTATTTGCTGAGCCAGCAAATTATGTTTAAGTAAATTATGATTTCCCACGATTGGTGGATATCATATAACGGCGCATCGCAATGCGTTGGGGTAAATGCACCGGGAACCTTCAAGGTCGCTGACTCATCGAATCATTGTGGGACAGCAAAGCATATGGTTAAGCTTAGGCATAGGGAATTAGTTTTAAGTAGAATTAGTTCAGTTTGGACAGCGAACCAATAAAAGCGAAGAAATATTTGAAATTAATCGATTCCGCTTTTGTATTTGTAAGTCGAACAGTTGGGCCAGCCCCTAGGCTGGCGTTCGCGTTTTTTTTATTGTAACGGATCTTACATCCGTTTATTATATACTATATGAAATTCAATGTTTTTCAAACTTTAAATATAAAAATGTCTGTAAAATTTTTATTAAGTAATGAATATATTTTTATCAAATAAACTTAAATTTTTAAAATATATGTTTCTTTCTTTTCATTCATTACTTACAAAGGGCCTCAATTAATAAAGACGCTTAAGCTATACAGAAATGAAAACGACCAAAACATACAAAAACTTGTCAGCACAAGTAAAATCATGAATTAAAGCACATATGGTCACTGTGGCGTATACATACTGCTTTTTTGTTTTACTTCTACTATAAGGAAGACAACTTTTAGATATGCCTCCTGAGCCATTTTTCATTATGAAGTTACGAGGTTTGGTAGAAAGCAGATAAATGACGTTATGGTAATAATTTAATAGACAACAGTGGGTGTGAATTAAAACACATATGGTCACTATGGCATGTACGTGCATTTTGTTTTACTTCTACTATAAATAAGGCAACTTCTGGATATGCTTCCTGAGCCATTCTTCATTGTGGAGTTACGAGGTTTAGATAGAAAGGTGACGTTGTGATAATAATTTAATAGATTACAATGGGCCCTGCATTATATCTGCAAGTATGTATATTTGTATGTTTCGCTGTCTCTACATCGACAATCGACTTACAGCCTTAACCGCTTAATCTATTTTCTTCAAAGTTAGAACTAACAGTTTTTTAGGGGATTCAGGTAAAATTGCGTCAAATTAAAAAATATCGTATAATACACAAACAATTGAAAAATATTTCGTTTACATGTTATACTAATTTTTTTTCTAAAATTTTGCAGAAATAAAAAAATTTCGTAAAATTTTTTCCAAAATCTAGCAAACACACAAATATGTATTTATTTTGTAAAATTTACGAATGAAATCGTCCCATCCAAAAATTTCTTAGAATACACAAAATATTGAAACAAACATTTCGTGTATTCATCTAAAACTCTTTAAAATTTTGCTGTAATACAAAAATTTCGTAAAATTAACGAATGCATTTCGTGTATCCTGCTAAACTTTTTTCTAAAATTTTGCAGAAATACAAACATTTCGTAAAATCAACGAATGCATTCGTTCCATTCAAACATTTCGTAGAATACACAAAATATTAAAACAACATTTCGTGTATTCTACTAATTTTTTTTTCTAAAATTTAGCAGAAATACAAAAATTTCGTAAAATTAACGAATGCATTCGTTCCATTCAAACATTTCGTAGAATTCACAAAATATTAAAACAACATTTCGTGTATTCTACTAATTTTTTTCTAAAATTTTTCAGAAATACAAACATTTCGTAAAATTAACGAATGTATTCGTTCGATTCACACATTTCGTAGAATTCACAAAATATTAAAACATTATTTCGTGCATTCTACTAATTTTTTTCTAAAATTTTGCAGAAATACAAACATTTCGTAGAATTAACGAATGCATTCGTTCAATTCAAACATTTCGTAGAATACACAAAATATTAAAACAACATTTCGTGTATTTTACTATTTTTTTTTTTTCTAAAATTTGGCAGAAATACAGAAATTTCGTAAAATTAACGAATGCATTCGTTCCATTCAAACATTTCGTAGAATACACAAAATATTAAAACAATATTTCGTGTATTCTACTAATTTTTTTCCAAACATTTGGTAAAATACACAAAATATTAAAACAACATTTCGTGTATTCTACTAATTTTTTTCCAAACATTTCGTAGAATACACAAAATATTAAAACAACATTTCGTGTATTATGCTGAGTTTGTATCCCCATATTTTTCAAAACTACAAAATGTTCGTAAAATGTACGAGTGAATTCGTCTAATAAGAAGATTAAAATACAAAAATTTCGTAGAATGCACAAATATTTACAAAATACACTGCACAATCTACTAAAGTTTTTTTATTCGATATTTGTACAAAACACAAATGCTTCGTAATATCTACGAATGCCGGTGTTTTTTTCATCGGTTTGATATTTGTACAGTTTACGAAAACCTATTTGTACAATTTACGATAAACTTTCGTTGTTTTGCACCACGAAAGTTTCGTTAAATAAACGACATTTTTAGTTGTATATACCAATTATTTTTTTGGGTGTGCGATTGAGAGCCAGAGCGAGACCGAGTATTTGTTCACAACACTTAATTTTTTGATAACTTGACATTTTTACTTTAAAACTCATGACACTATTGTTTTCTATATATGTACAAGATTCGTCTTTGCCGTTTTATAATACGATGATATATTTCCTAACATTTTTCTTTTGTTTTATTTGCTATCATTCTTATCTTTTTTGTTCACTTTTAGTTTGTTTCTATTTGTCGGTGACGTTTTGATTTTGTCACCCACCAACCAACCTGTTTTTATCTGCTCTTCAGTTGATTGCCTTAAAATCAACTTTGGAGCAGTAAAAATTCATCAAAATTTTTTGATTTTTAGAGCTTTTTTTAAATCCATCGACATCGTAGCCATCCGTCAATGCAATTTGACAGTTATTGGCTTGAAACATAAGGGGCGAACTATATTTTGACAGAAAAGTATATTTAAAAACAAATGTCTCCAATTGTAAAATCATCTTTTTCTGGAGCACTAAAAATTCATCAAAAATTTGAGACTTTTTAGTAGTTTTTTAATCCATCGACATCGTAGCCATCAGTCAATGGAAATTGGCATTTAAATATAGAAGACAAACTAAATTTTGACAAAAAAAAGCTGGAAGCTTGTGTGTATTTTTCAAAAAAAATGTATTCAACTCGTCGCGGCATTTTATTCAAAACTTCTTATACTGTTCAATTGACAGGTTAAATCAAAAGTCAGGTGTTCCAATCGTAATTTTTAAAACAAGCCAGGATTAAGGTCGTCCCAAACTTATATTGTAACTAACTAATCGCTGATATCAATGTAGCAGCTATTAACTATTTCTTTGTTTTTTCCTAGTTTTCAAAAGTGGAAAAGAAGAGTTTTCAAACTATACCCCTCAAATGTCAATGCGTGTATCCAATAATACGTGTTAATGCCCAACTTAATTTACAAGTGTGCAAAGACCATAATTTTCCAACAAAAATGCGTTTTTCTTATGCAACACATACAACTAAAGTTGTCAAAATTTTCAACACTGTTAAGCTCAAGTACGGTGGGCGCAGGGTCAAAAGTCCAGAAGCCAAAAGTCCATAATGGAATTTTGACCCACTTGGGTGGGTTAAAAGTCCATAAATGCATTATGGACTTTTAACCCACTTAAATGAGCTTAAACTCCAGAAGAAAGTGGGTCGTAAGTTCGTAATTTTTTTTAAGAAAACGGGTCAAAAGTCCATACTTTAGCCACAAAACAATTTATTTCAAAATTTCAGAAAATAATTAATGAATATCAATTTAAAAAGAAACAAGAAAATTTACAGATTCATAATTAAAGGTTCAAAAACATTTTACAAAAAAACTTTTGCGCTATTTGTCACAATTTCCCTGCAAAATGGACATAACACTTCATTTTTGTTGAGTTTGGCTTGGCCATACTTTCGGTGTTCTTTCATTAGGCGAGTGGAAGCTGATGATTTTTTGTATCGCACATTCAGAACACGTAAGGTAAGTACTTACAAAGTTTTCGCTGATTTAATTACATCTACATTTTTTTTTGTTTAGGGTTTAGAAAAATTGAAAAATATGATTTAAAAAAAATCACTTGATATTTGAGTTTTGAGAAGACGACATGGTTTTTTTTTGGATATATTTTTTTGGGAAGTTTGAATTTTCGAAAAATTTAATAAGCGCGCGCGTTTTTATAATTTTGCTAACTGAACTCTTAAAACATATTTTCAAAAAATAAAGCTCAATAAGGTGCCAGTTATAGCTATCATTGAAACTCATCATTGAAAATTTTAATGATTGATTTTGAGACGTTTAGGAGGCAAAATCATTTATTATTTTGATGGACGATCAAAGCTTAGGACTTAATTAATATTTCTAGTCAAAAAAAAATTTTAAATAGGCCCAACTTTCCACAAAAATTGACTTTTAATTTTTCAATGATCATTGGTAAGGTAGTTCAATCATTGAAATAAGAAAAGTCTTTTTATGTGGAAAGTTGGGCGTATTTGAAAAATTTTTTTGGCTAAAAATATTAATTAGGTCTTTAGCTTTATTTTTCCATCAAAAGAATAAATGATTTTACTTCCTAAACGTCTCAAAATTAATCATTAAAATTTTCAATGATGAGTTTCAATGATAGCTATAACCGGCACCTAAGTCACTTAGAAAATTTTAAAGAGATATAATTTTCGAATCGAAGTTTTGTGATACACGGAATTTTAATATTTTTCGAAATGATTTTTGTGAAATTTGAATTTTTGAAAAATGCAATCAGGTAATTTTAAAAATTTCGCGCGAAATAAGCTAATAAAATTTTTCGAAAATTCAAATTTCCCAAAAATCATTTCGAAAAATATTAAAATTCCGTGTATCACAAAACTTCGATTCGAAAATTATATCTCTTTAAAATTTTCTAAGTGACTTATTGAGCTTACTTTTTTGAAAATTTGTTTTAAAAGTTCAGTTAGCATACTTCTACCTGAGCGTCGAACTTGTCGAGTTGTAGAAGCTGAGTAAGGTCAAAGATTCTCGAGTTTAACTCCAGATGAGTCCTGAAACCAAAGGGCGCTTCACTTCCTAAACCTTCCCAATCCTTGTCCATCCTTGTCCCTCGTCGGCACGGCGAATAGCTGTCCAACGTTATCCCCCTCGGAGGCACGGCGAAAAAGCTGTTCATCGAGGTTTCCTCCATGTCGGTACGGCGTATCGCTGTTCGACGTGTTTTCCTAAACACATTAATCCTTTCCTTGACAGTACGGCGAATGGCTGTCTGTCACTCTTTCTTATCATTTTCCCTTCCTCACCCACTCCAATTTTCCTATTGGGCTGGATCTAAGGTGTTATACGACCCGTGCCGATGATCAGCCTGGCTGGGGGCCCAATTAAAAATACTAGCCCAGTCGTTAACGGAGTATCCGATTTTTGGCACTTTTCGGATCAGCTTGCCTTCTCTGCATACACGAATCCCTGTGTAGAGTGACCACCCTTTATTCGATACTCGTGGGTCCAAAATTTATATGTCAAAACAAAACAAAACAAACAAACAAAAAAACTTAGAAGAAGAAAAAGAAGTTAAGACCGGTTCCTCTTCTAAACCGGGCAGCAGTACGGCGACAAAGCTGTTTGCTGTTACTCCTGGGGCTGGTGTCGGTGGGGAGGCTGTGGCATGTCATGGCCCCTCATCTGATACTAATCCCAGTGAGAGTAGTGATGTGGTAGTAATACCTAATTTTAGTAGTGGGATGGGGGTTGTGAATAACGATCCCACCACTACCAGAGTTAATGCAGCTCTCCCGAGTACGTCTCGAGGGGGAGCCCGGCCTAGTGGTGCCAGGGTTGTGAAAAACGGTCCTCCTACCGCTGGGGTGGGCTCTCTCCCGAGACCATCGCGCGAGAGCCGTCGAAATAGGCCGTCGAAGGGCGGCTATAGGGTCAGGCGGTCAGCTGCTAGGCTCCTCAAGACCCTCGGTAATAAACCGGTGGTCGAAGGGATGCCGGAGCAGGACCCCAGGATCAAATGGGCCCAGAGCATTCTAGCGAATGCGCAGACCAGCGACGACTCCACGTCGAAGCGTAATAGGTCTCTGGATGAAACCGTTCCGGTGCCCAAGCGTCCCAAAGTGCATAACGCCAGCACTCTCCATTCCGGAGGATCCAGATCCTATAGCGACGCTCTTAAAAACAAGAACAAGATCGTGGTTGCGGTTATCGACAGGAGTGATATTGATGGTACGATTTCTCCTGATCAATGGCAGGTGGTCAGGATGAAGCTCTCGGCAGGCTTCTTGAGTCTCATGAGGGATAATCCGGGACCACCTCCTCTCACAGGCGATGGCGGTTGGCATCAAGGGCATGTCAAACTCATCGTCTGTGAGGATCAGAGATCGTGCGATCTGTATAAGCTTGCTGTCAGTAGGTTAGGCGAGGTCTGGCCAGGTGCGAAGCTCGAAGTTGTTGCTAGGGAAGACATCCCGTGCAGACCTAGAGCCCGCATCTGGATACCAGCTGAGCCTTCTTGCATGGAGGAAATACTCCAGATAGTCAAGTTGAGCAACCCCTCATTACCGACTCATGACTGGAAAGTCGCAAAGCTTGAGGAGGTAAGGGGTCTTTATAGAAGCGCGATTATCGTGATCAATAAGGATTCCCTTGCCCCCTTAGCGCAGACCAAAGGCATGATTCGGTATGGGTTCGATTCGATCTCGCTGAAGGTTTACAAAAAAGACGAGGTTGACGCGGAACGCGTCCCTCTGTTAAACACTGAAGCTGTGTCCGTGGTAGAGGACCCTGGTGCATCCATCACCTTTCCACCGATGGGTGATGAGGAATCCAGGTCATCCTCGATCACGGTACAGTCTTCTTCTAATGTCGACAGTCTAACCGATATGGAGACCGAAGACTTCATCAACCTTGTTCCCTTGGGTGAGGATGAGCTTTTGGGCTCATCTTCGGAGGAACTCAACGAAACCGTGGTGGAGGTTGATCTGCCTAATTGTAGCCAAAATGCTGCAGTTAGTCCAGATTAATCTCCAACACTCCATTAAGGCTTCGGCCTCCCTCCTCCTCCGTTTATCCAGGAATGGAGAGGATATTGTCCTGATCCAGGAACCGTGGATTGTTAAATCCATTGTTAGTGGACTCAGGACTCCTGGATACTACGTACTGTATGCGTCTGATAAAGGTGACCCTAGATCGTGTATACTAGTTAAGCGTAGCACTAATGTATATTTACTCCCTGATTTCAGCGATAGAGATATCACCGCCGCAAGGCTCGAAACGGCCAATGAGACGTACTGGCTAGTGTCGGCGTATCTGGGCCATGACCACCTCGGCCCTCTCCCCGGTCATACACTGGAGAGACTGATCGCTCATGCAGAACGGCAGAAGATATGCCTCATCATTGGGAGTGATGCGAACTCCCATCATACAGTATGGGGAAGTACTGATATCAATAATAGAGGTGAGTCTCTTTTTGATTTTATTTTAAGTACTAACCTTATTGTAAGTAATGTGGGTAATGAACCTACCTTCATCACTAAAAACCGACAGGAAGTATTAGATATTACTCTTGTCTCAGACACCATTCATCATAAGATCTCGAATTGGAAAGTGTCGGATGAACACTCGTTCTCCGATCACAGATACATTCAATTCAGTCTCATCGATGAACATCCTTGCCGCGTAGAATTTCGAAACCCTCGAAAAACCGACTGGCTCAAATATAGGATTACACTCCAGGGGCTATTAAAACCAGATCTCTTAAATCCTCCTTCTAATAATTATGAACTTGACTGCAAGGTCAATGATCTCACATTAGCCCTCAACAAATCTATGGCTACATCCTGCCCACTTACTCTAGTTAGGGGGAAAAAGAAACCACATTGGTGGGATTCTGGGCTTGAACCGCTCAGGAAAGACTGTCGCAAGTGTTTCAATCGAGCTAAAAGCACTCGTGCAGTGTCAGATTGGGAATCTTATAAAATAACCCTCAAACTGTATAAGAAAGCATTGAGAAAGTCAAAGAGATCCTCCTGGAGAAATTTCTGTGGAAAAATAGAAGAAACTTCAGAGGCATCTAGACTAAGAAAAATTCTCTCTACAAATCCAGTAATGCCAAGCTGCTTAAAAAATGCTGATGGCTCATGGACAAATTCCTGCGAAGAATCGCTTAACTTGCTATTGGATACTCACTTCCCTGGTAGCTCTCAAAACATTAATAGCTTCGACCGTAATAGGTTTGATATGATTCCAAGCTATCCACAAGGTCTGATTACAAGGGAAAAACTGCAATGGGCGCTCAACAGCTTTCAGCCTTACAAGTCTGCGGGACCAGATGGCATAATACCAGCCGAACTCCAGATGAATAAAGATTTAATTCTGCCAATTCTGGAGTCTATTTTTACTAGCTGCTTAGCACTCGTCTACATCCCCCTGTCTTGGAGAGAGGTTAGGGTTGTGTTCATACCCAAAGCTGGAAAGTGCTCCCAAGTAAACCCAAAGGATCTCAGACCTATTAGTCTATCATCATTCCTTCTAAAAACTTTTGAACGATTGATTGATATCCACTTACGATCATGCATTGACACGCGACTTTTGTCTACGAGTCAACATGCTTACTGCAAAGGGAAATCTGTAGAAACTGCCTTACATAGTTTAGTAAGAACCATTGAATATTCCCTCCATCACAAAGAGTACACCATGGTTGCTTTCTTAGATATAGAAGGCGCTTTTAATAATGTCGACGCATCTGCAATCGCATCTGCGCTGACATCTCTGAAGGTAGATGGTTCGCTTGGAGAATTGATTAACCAAATGCTGACGAGCAGGGTTATCAACTCAAAACTAGGTAGCTATTCTGCTAGAAGGTCTGTTAGTAGAGGTACGCCGCAAGGCGGTGTCCTTTCTCCCCTTCTATGGAACTTGGTGGTAAATGAGCTGCTAATATGCCTGGAAGAGGAGGGTTACAGAGTGATTGCCTATGCGGACGATGTTGCTATTGCCGTATCAGGAAAGCATCCTACCACTTTAAAAGAACTCTTACAAAATGCTTTAAATAGGCTAACCAATTGGGCAGACCGGTGTGGTCTGGGCGTCAACCCTCATAAAACAGAACTTGTTCTATTCTCAAGGAAATATAAAATCCCTCATGTAGATCCTCCCTCTATTAAAGGTGTTCCATTAACATTCACTGATCAGGCAAAATATTTGGGTCTTATTTTGGACAAAAAGTTAAGTTGGAAACCTAATATACAAGAAAGAGTCAAGAAGGCCACAGTAGCACTCTTCTCATGCAAAAAAGCCGTTGGGAACAAATGGGGCCTTCAACCTCGTATTACTCATTGGCTATACACATCGGTGATTAGACCGATTCTCACATATGGTGTTGCAGTATGGTGGACTGCTCTAGATAAAGCGGTAAACTGCGACAGACTAAACAAAGTACAACGCTCGGCTTGTTTATGCATAAGTGGTGCGCTTCGCACGACACCCTCTGCCGCTCTAGACGTTCTGCTATATCTGACTCCCCTCGATATATTTAGCAAACAGGTGGCTGCAAATACAGCCTTACGCCTAAAAGCTTCCTCACAATGGTACAACAATAATATTGGCCATTCCATCATTCTGAATTCATTCAGGTCACTACCTAGTCGCATTGACTACACCATCCCAAAACCACAATTCGGTTTAAACTTTCAAGTCACCATTCCTTCTAGAACCCTCTGAGAGGATATGGCTTTCTTGGAAGATGAATCGGTTCATATCTACACGGACGGATCGAAAACTGATGAAGGGGTGGGTGGCGGTGTGTACTCAGAAAGACTAAAATTAAGTCTCTCATTCCGTCTTCCTAATCATTGTAGCGTGTTCCAGGCGGAACTTATGGCGATTAAAGAAGCCTTATCTTGGCTGAAGGAAAACGTGATATCAACTACAGATATCCGCATCTTCTCGGATAGTCAAGCAGCTATTAAATCCCTGGAATCGGTCTCTACTAACTCTATAACAGCCCTAAATTGCCGTTCGTCTCTGCTGGAGATGGCACAACAGTTTAATATTCACCTGTGTTGGGTGCCGGGGCATAGGGACATCCCAGGTAATTGTAAGGCCGATGAACTCGCTAAAAATGGTACAACTTTACCTCTTCTACCTAGTAAGGCAGAAATAGGTATACCCATCGCTACATGTAAACTTTTGCTGAAGCAAGATGCCTTAGAGAGAACAAATCTTAGGTGGAATGATATCACCTCTTGTTTGGCAACAAAACAAATCTGGCCAGTAATGGATTTAAAACGATCTAAGCGTTTGATTTCTCTAAGCAGATTGCACATCAGCTCCATGATTGGTGTTATAACCGGACACTGCCTCATAGGCAAGCACGCAACGCGTCTTGGCGTATTCGCTAACGATTTTTGCAGAAGCTGTATGGATGAGGAAGAGATAGAATCGATCCCTCACCTTCTATGCACGTGCCCTGCTCTATCTCATAGACGAAGACTTCACCTTGGTGAGTTCTACTTCAATGATCCTAGTGATCTGAGAAACTTAGACATTGGCAGTCTATTACGCTTCATAAGAAGCTCCAAATGGTTCACCGAGTAAGGAAAAGGGTTTCCTAGATTCATGTGGTATCACAATGGACCAACTCATGGTCTAAGTGTGTCAGTCTCCACGACTGGCAGCCACTTCAACCTAACCTAACCTCAGTTAGCATAATTATAAAAACACGCGCGCTAATTAATTTTTTTTTCGAAACATAGTATTGTCGTTTTCTCACAACTCAATATTATTGTATAAAAACATAAAGTGATTTTTTTTAAATCATATTTTTCAATTTTCCCAAACCCTAAACAAAAAAACCCACCCAAGTGGGTCAAAAGTCCATTATGGACTTTTGGCTTCTGGACTTTTAACCCTGCCCCGTACGGTGATGGTAAGCCAGTTTATATTTCATTAGTTTTCTTACGTCATTATGATAGGAGTGTCAAAGTCAATTGAACGAGTGAATTCAAAGGTTTGAAATGCCATGTTTTTTTATTTATTGCTTATTTTTGTATGCATCTGAAACGGATGAGGATAACGGCTTTGAAATTCAGTTGCAAGATTTGACCTGAGCATATGTACATTAGACTGATTCAAAAAAATGAAAATGTCTTCGATTTTCGATGCCACTAGCTTTTTAGTTAAACTTTAATGAAATACTAATCCTGGCAAAATTTCAGCCCTTTAGGTCAATATTTAGAGGTCGCTCATCGATACTTTCTGTTTTCCATACAAATCGTATGGGAACTTTTTTTTGATTCCTTCTTTATTTTATAACTTTAGAAACGGTTATCATACAGAAATGATCAAGGTAGAATCTGAAAGAAGATTTGATGTTCTTTAAAAAAGGTCCTTACTTCTTATCTAATTAATGTACTCCTTCCAAAGTTATTCAAGGTCAGAGTGGTATTCGTGGTAAATTAAAAAGTTTTTTGGATTCCGTGTTGAAAAAATCTGCTATAGTACAAGATGTTTTGCAAAAAATGTAACAGAAGGCAAGTGCGTGTAAGTTGCACTCAGACAAGAAAAAAATCGTTTTAGGGTGGGGGTCTTTTTCCCCCCATTTAGGCGGGAGGGGCAATTTCCTAAAAAAATTGGTTTAAAAAAGAAAAAAAATATTAAAAATCAACGGCAATACTTATGGTGTCATGCTATTACTTTTTCAAAGACAACAATCCATTATTTAATTAACTTTTTAAAAAAAGTTGTTTTTGTAAATATTTTTTGAAAAAATTAATTTCAAACTTAGATTTAAAAAATTAAAAAGTGATTTTAGTTTTTAAATATCTTTTTGAAAAACTTTTCGTTATCAAGTACAATTTTTGTTTACGGATTTCAATACCTTCCTTAATTTTTAATCAGATGCTGAAAACCGCAGGCTAAAATGTTTTGTAGTTTCTGAGAAAATTTATTTACTCAGGTTCTTGGCTATGTTTGTTTTTGTCAGTTGCGTTACATTTTTGTCTCGGCAGTTATTTTACCGCTACTTTTGAGTGATGATACGGTGAAATTGTATGAATGTAGGTACATGATATGTATCTATACCTAGAATGCAAGATTTTCTTGTTAGTTTAATGAATTTTGTCCAGTAAACAGTCGTTTGTGTGTTTCGGAAAATTGGGTATGCGAAACCAGTTATAACAATGAGGAAATCTATGAAGACAATGAATTGAGCCTACAAAAATATTTACTCGGTTATTGCAACAACCTCGGTCATTGCAACCACCCTTGTTTTAATTAGTTGCGATAATCGAGAATGCACTGTATGTAACGGGTGATTTTTTAGCTGGTTTGGTTTTGGCAACACTGGTTTTGACAGCTGACGTGTGTTTAGTACCTTGTGTCAGTTTGGTGAACAGTTAATTTCACGTTTCGGGCCGGTCAATTGGCCGCCTAGATCGTGCGATTTGACACCATTAGATTATTTTTTGTGGGGGTATGTCAAGGCTAATGTCTATAGGGACAAGCCCGCTTCGATTGACGCACTGGAAGCCAACATCCATGCATTCATTCGTGAGATACCGGCCGATATGTGTGAAAGAGTATGCCAAAATTGGACTCAGCGGATGGGCTACCTGAGACGCAGCCGCGGTCAACATTTGCATGAAATTATCTTTAAACATTAAATTGCAAGGTTCAAACTATCGATTCAAATAAATATTTCATTCATTTTTTCGAATTTTTTGTGTTTTTTTTTTTTTTTTAAAGTTCTAAACCTCTTAAAAAATCACCCGTTATAAACATAGGTACATTCAAACAAACTAACATAGCAAGTTCATTTAAAACTTGTATAAAAAAAACCTTCTGATCCATGTAATAAATAAAAATAAGATTTATTCGAGAAATAAAAAAATAAAAGTAAAAAAAGTACAATATTACATTAACAAAGTGTAATCTTAATATAAATATCTCTATACAATCGTATTTATAAATACAGACTCTTATATCCTTAAGAACAAGAAAATGCCAATCACAGAAGATGTTATCAGTGCCGTTGATGCCTTAGAATACACTGATTCTTGAGATGATTTTGAACTTTCTGGAATGATGTTCTCAATAGGATCTTCGCTGACAACCAATGTTGTGTGAAAACGAATTTTCTGAGGTTCAATTTCACAGTAGTATTCACCCTGATAGGCTTCCGTGACATTACTAACTTTCAATGAAAAGTTTGTTTCATTAAGGGAGTATTCATGGTTCAGGACTGATGATCCAGAAGTGAGGACGTTGGTGTCCTTGTACCATAAAACAACATTGTGATCTATTTTGAAGGGATTTTAATATGATTTAATTTAAAGCAAGACTTTTGTTGTTTTTATATTACCTGACAAATTTTTAACAGGACATTCCAAGACGGCATTCTTGCCCGCAAGCGTTTCAATGGTCAAATTACTCTTATTGAAGAATGGAACCATTCCAGGAGTTGGACTTGCTTCTATCGATTTGGTAGGATCACTCGGCACACTCTCATCATCTGAATACTGGTACTCATCGTCGTTTTGGATACGATCATCAAGGGAGTCCATATCTCCTGCAGGGGTAGCATATCCTAAAATCATAAAAGAGGAATTAAAAGGCTTTCAAAATAAAAGGTCTGTAAAAGATAGGTAAGTAGGTAATACCAGCTATGTATATATTTTTAAAAATGTTTGTTGTAGATTTACAAAACAATTGAATTCTTCTATCCTTAGTAGGTATGTTAGTGCCTACTTGGCTCGTTTTACATTATGATAGGTTTAGGTACCTACATAATCCTTTTGTTAGGCCTTGCAGCTGAAAGAGAACTCATTCCTATTTTTTTTTTTTTATGGTGAGCACACTTTTTAGATCAGGAAATACAAAGCAAAATAACCTTAGCAAATATAGTGTATCCTTTGAAAAGGATATTTGTACCCATGTTTGTTTACATATTCACAAAAAGCATAATTTTTCTATAAAAGATAATAAGGGTATTCATACAATAGCGTAAAGCCGTCGTAAACGTAGTAAAGTTTTAAACTTCGTTAATCTGTTTTAGTTTTTACGGAAAAACAGAAAAACGACGACGTTACGCCGCCGCCGCGCCGTCCGCCGTTGCATGAATACCCTTAATATTTTGTTTTAATTGTCCTCTCATTCTCATTGCAAAATATGTTTGTTAAAATTTGTTATTGTGGTGTTGAATGTAACAGCAATTGGCAGGAAGAGTCTTTAGATTAATACAAATGACCGACGTGTAGGAAATGATGCCGTTATGCATTGTTTCTGTAGGTTTCTGAAATTATTTTAACACAGAGTGAAATTCGGTCAAACAAGAATTGTTTTTTCATGCAGACACCATCTGTCAGCAAGGTATGTCCGCAATACAGACTTCATAAGGTAAAATAGGGTTACCTATGCCTTAAGCCCAAGAGCAGTGTCCTCTATCACATGATCAAATGGTGTCTGGGTTTGTTAGTCCATTGCAGAACACCTGGTGATTTGTGTACATACGGATGTAAATGATAACTATTTTAAATCGCATCTGAGGCTTGGTCATATGGTCATGCTGAGTGGAGATGACTGATGAAGGGTGTTTTTGTGGCATAAAGATATGGGAAAATGAATAGAATAGTTTAAGTTTTGGAAGGCCACGAATATTATATCTACACTCAAAAATTCCAAAATTTTTAACCCTGGATGGTTATTTTTCGAAGTTTCGATGAACACCTATTTTATGTTTCATGATTTCTCTAAATCAACGTTTGTAATGCATTCTTCGTACAACATCTGTTTGGGGTGGTGTCTGCCAGTGAAAGGACTTATTATGGTATCCTGTGATCAGTGGAAATATGCTTTTTTAAAGGTTTGTTCGTCGAAACAACTAAGGAAAACTTTTGTGTGACTGTCCAGAGTTTATGAAAAAACTACATGGTGACCTTGTTGAGCACCATATGTACATATGTCACGAAGGCTACAGCCGCCCACACTCTGATCGCGACAACTAAGGAGGAAAATTGAAAATGTTTTTGCTGATGTTCAAGGAAAACGTC
This sequence comes from Dasysyrphus tricinctus, assembly GCA_963921185.1. NCBI lineage: Eukaryota > Metazoa > Arthropoda > Insecta > Diptera > Syrphidae > Dasysyrphus > Dasysyrphus tricinctus. Next base: position 141,616,707 of record OY992531.1, read on the forward strand.
AGGACAACACCCAAGAACCGTTAGCAGACAAAAAAAATGGGATTTTGCCCTAATTCAAAGGGGCGAATCATTCGTTGCCACTATTTTCCAAAATAAATTTGCCTGACTTTCCCTGACCAATTTTCAAGTTTTCCCTGACCAAATGAAAAAAAAAAATAAATTAATGCTCGGATGGCACATTTTAAGCTGCTCAAAAAAGCAATTGTCTATTAATGTAAGTAACAACAACTCTTATGGGTCGTTGCAAATGAACTCGTCAGAAACAAATCACTTTAAAATCGATATTTTATGATGTTTCTACATATTTAACAAATGTATCTTAATCTTAACGTTCTAGATGTAATTATTAATCTGAAAGATAGTTGTTTTTACAAAAAATGGAACTCACACCTACACATTAGTACCAAACAATATCGGAAACGTGGCTGAAAATCCGTATATTTTTATTAGTTTTCGGAATTTTTAAGCGATTCCAGTGTTTTGATTGTTAAATGTAATGAGCTTATTGATTCAAAATAGCTTTGTATGGCCTTTAGTCCTACAAATTGGCGTTTCGTTCGGCTTACTCACTTGAACTCATAGGTGACATAGTGAGGGCTTTGTCATACGCAATTTGTTTTAAGGTCATGTTCAACTTACATGAATTTTTCAATGAAAATCCACTGTAAACTATATACAACAAGATTAGAATTCCTAATCATTAAGCTGGAAGTTTTTTTGCCCGGGGCCAGGCATAGTTTCTTACAAATTCTATATACTACTGAAATAAATCAGCCAAGTAGAAGACTTGGCATTAAGGATTGGACTTGTCGAACTACTGATTCAAAATAGTTTTGTATGGCCTTTAGTCCTACAAATTGACGTTTCGTTCGGCTTACTCACTTGAACTCATCAGTGACATAGTGAGGGCTTTGTCATACGCAATTTGTTTTAAGTTCAGTTCAATTTACATGAATTTTTCAACGAAAATCCACTATAAACTATATCCAACAAGATTAGAATTCCTAATCATTAAGCTGGATGTTTTCTGCCCGAGGCCAGGCATAGCCTCCATATAAGATGGTTTTATAATGCAAATTCTATATACTACTGAAATAAATCAGCCAAGTAGAAGACTTAGCATTCAGGAGGCTTTTAGTCCTACAAATTGGCGTTTCGTTCGGCTTACTCACTTGAACTCATCAGTGACATAGTGAGGGCTTTGTCATACGCAATTTGTTTTAGGTTCAGTTCAATTTACAGGAACTAAACGCCAATTTGTAGGACTAAAGGCCATAAAAAGCTATTTTGAGTCAATAATTCAACAAGTCCAATCCTTAATGCTATTTCTTCTAGTTGGCTGATTTATTTCAGTCATCATCATCGTGTCCTGTAACCTCGGCTGGGGCATAGGGCGTCAACAAAACGTCTCCATCCTTCACGGTCTGCTGCAAGGTACTTTAGCTGTGGCCACGTCTTTCTCTGGGATTCCGCTTCCGCTAAGACAGTTGATTTCCATGTTGTTCTTGGTCTTCCAACCCGCCGTGCACCCTGAGGATTCCATTCAAAGGACTGCTTCGCAATTTCATCGTTTGGTTTCCTCAGTGTGTGACCAATCCATCGCCATTTACGCTTTCTTATGTCGACGTCCAGCCGCTCTTGACTTGTCCTGCGCCACAATTCTTCATTTGATATTATTTGTGGCCAACGAATCTTTAGGATATGGCGAAGACAGCGATTCACAAAAGCCTGCAATTTCTTCGAAATGATAGACGTGACTTTCCAGGTTTCACAAGCATATAACAGCACGGATTTCACATTGGATTCGAAGAATCTCAACTTAGTGCGTAAGGAGATTTGACTTGATTTCCAGATTGGGGACAGAGTACCGAAGGCAGCACGAGCTTTATTTATTCTACTTTTAACGTCCAGATCCGTACCACCGTTTGCAGAGACAATACTGCCAAGGTAGTTGAACTGTTCCACTACTTCAACTGGCGTCTCCTGTAGAATAATACGCTGCTGTGTGGAGCGGCCTGTGAGCATTATTTTTGTCTTTTTGCTGTTTATTCTTAGACCACTCGACTCTCCCTTTACTTGCAGCGTTTGGCACATCCCGTTCAGCCCACTGATGTTATTTGCCAGTAGACATATGTCATCGGCATAGTCTAAATGACTGAGCCTTTCGAACGGTCACCATTGAATGCCCTGTCGCTCAGCTGTACCAACACTGGCCGTCAATACGTCATCCGTCGCCAGCAGGAAGAGAATTGGCGATAGAACATCCCCTTGTCTCACACCCTGTTGCACTACGAAGGAGTCGGATAGCTGCCCATTGTGCAAAACAAAACACCTTGCGTTGTTGTAAGACTCTTTTATAATGGCAACAATTTTTGGTGGAATTCCTCTACCAAGCAACGATCTCCATATACATTCTCGGTTAACTCGATCAAAGGCTTTCTCAAAATCCACGAACATGAGGTAAAGCGGTGATTGAAATTCCATCGACTGCTCGAGGACGATACGCAGGGTGTTGATATGGTCGACACACGATCGACCACTGCGGAAGTCAGCTTGATGCCTCTTGAGTGTAGACTCGATTCTATCCTTTATTCGCTCGAGAATGATGGTTGCCATTAGTTTTGGGAAAACGGACAAAACGGTGATACCACGCCAATTGTTGCAACTCCTTAGGTCACCTTTCTTTGGCAACTTAACGATCACACCATCCATCCAGTCCCTGGGATAGCTTTCGTTTTCCCAAATGCTTTGTATCAACGGATGTAAAATACTAGCCGCTGTTACGGGATCGGCTTTCAGGAATTCAGCTGGTATTCCGTCCAGTCCAGCTGCCTTGTTGTTTTTGAGGAGATTTATTGATGTAAGGATTTCCGATTCTGACGGGGGTTCGATGTCAATACCCCTATAGGACCTGCGCATCTCGTTTAGTTGGGGCACTTCAGCACTCTGCTCACCTGAATCCTCATTTAGCAGGGCACAAAAATGGTCCTTCCATCTACGAAGCTGATCCTCAATTGATACCAAAAGTGTGCCATCCACATCCATTACAGGATGATTCGTGTTGCTTTTTTTCCCGATCACGTCTTTGGCTATTTGGTACAATTCCCGGATATCTCTTCTGGCAGCAATTTCCGCATTATCTGCGAGTCCATCCAACTTCACCCTCTTGTCACGTCTCACACAGCGATAGACCATCTTATGTGCAATGCGGTACTCTCTTCGCAAGCCAGCCTTTCGTTGAACATCTGCTTCGGCATTTATTTGGATTTTCAACGATTTGCGAAGTTCGATCTTATCCCAGGTGTCTTGGGATATCCAAGAGTCTCTACGTCTCGTTCGCTTGGGTACAGTTTCGGATCCAGCCTCCATAAAAACGCTTTTAATTTCACCCCACATCTCATCAATTGTTGAATTCTGGATTCCATTTAATGACGAGGCTCTGTCGCTAAGGGTGGTGACATAGTTTCGACATATGTTGGGGTCCATCGCTGCTGAATCATGATATGATCAATTTGATTTTCGGTTTGACCATCCGGTAATTTTGTTGCACGTCTTATGCTTAAATACAGTCCCACCTATCACAAGACGATTCGCGTTGCAAAAGTCGACAAGCAAGTCACCATTTTCATTCCGTGACCCCAAGCCATTTCTTCCCATCACGCGTTCCAGTCCGTAATTGTCTGAACCGACTTGGGCATTAAGATCTCCCATAACGACTATGATGTCGGCTCTCGGAACACTACTGTAAACCGAGTTAAGATGAGTGTAGAACGCGGTTTTGTCTTCCTCTGTCGCTTCATTTGTGGGGGCGTAACACTGAATAATTGTGACGTTACGAATTTTTGAACGAAACCTTGCTGTCATTAATCTCGCAGAAATGGGCGCCCAAGAGATCAAACTACGCCTCGCTTCTTCGTTCAACATAATTCCGACACCATGCAGTCTTTGGCCACCCTCTCTTTCATCCTCCCCGGAATACAGCATTCTCGTCTGTCCAGTGTCTGATCTGTATTCAGCTCTTCCTCTCCACTTAGTTTCGCTTATGCCCAGGATACTGATCTTTAGGCGAAGCATTTCACGCTCAACCTGCTCGTATCTACCATCGCTGTACAAGGATCGAACGTTCCATGCTCCGATTTTCATACGTATGCGGTAGCCAAAAGTAACATTTGCGCTTCTTGAAAGATTTCTTCTATTTGTCAACGATTCATTTATTACTATGGCGTCTTGATTGACGCTCGTACACGAAAGATGCCGCACCCCCAAATCCGATGTGCGGTTTACTGCAACCGAAGCTGCAGAAGGATTTTCCATAAAAAGATTACCTCTTGGGGACTCATTTCCATTTGTTGTCATAATTCATGTATTTGCATATATCCTTCCACCATGGTATTTTCCGAGATATGATTAATAACATACATAAGCTCAGATTTGACAGGCACACCCGCCTTTTGTATGGTCAAGCACATAATTGCTCGAGGCCGCCCACTATGGGAAAACAGACGCCTTTTGTAGCCGCCCAATATGGGTTACAGACGCTACCTGCTGCTGCCGTTGGCCTTTTACGAAAAAAAGCTCCTCCGCCACCAGGCTATCATGCCGTTGACCGCTGCCTGCAGTTCATCCGTCTTAAGGGGGCTTTTAACCATCCCAAGGACAAGTTTGTGCCCTGACCAGCAAAGCTGGGTTGTCTGCTTATCCCGGCATCCATTCGGTCCCCCTGCACGTTAGCGTTACCCGCCTTCTACCACGCGGAGGTGTGCATAGGGATTTTCCTATCATTGAGCCTAGGGCCATATGGCGTCCTAGCACTCTCAAGTACTTTTAGAGGGCACAGGGACTTATTTCAGTAGTATATAGAATTTGTATTATAAAACCTTCTTATAATGAGCTTAATTTTTGAGATATCAAGAGCACATATAAAAGAAGAAATAAAACTTCAATCCACATTTTATAAAAAAAATACGGGCCTGAAGTGTTGCAATTTTGGAAAATCACACTTTTACTTTTGCTTTGAACTTGCTGAGGGTCAGACCTTTCACGGTTTCATTTAGGTTTTGTTTTGCGGTTCCTTTGATTAAACGCTAAAATCATTGTAAAAAAGTAGAAAGTGGAATATCAACCATAGTTTCGTTCTATGCAAAAAAATTATAATTTTCAAACTATCTAGATTGAGTAATAATATTTCTACATTCCAACAGGAAATTATAATTATAATTAAAAAAAATGGCCCATTTGCAGTTTTTTTAAATTCATATACCGAGGCATAGTTAAGTATCGTAAAGTCGTTTCCTCAAATAGATTCAACTTTTTCCCACGGGTCAAGAAAAAAATAAGCGGTTCTTGAAATTGTGGGCTGAGTTCAAGGAAAAAAATGTTAGACAAAATCAGTATTAAAAAAATTTTCCCTGACTAGATATCCCTGAAATATTCCCTGACTAATTTTGTGTTCCCCGACTTTCCCTGACTTTCCAGTCGAGTGGCCATTATTGAAAAAAATTTCCCTGACCACTTTCCAAATTCCTTGACTATCCCTGACTTTCCCTGACCAAATTCGCGTTTCCCGATTTTCCCTGACTTTCCAGTCCAGTGGCCATTATGGAATAACAAAATATTCGTGCTAATAATGCAAAAAAAGCCACAGTGGTGAACACAAAATTGAGGCTTATGCATACTGCATATAGATTTTTTTTTTAATATTTAGTTTTTAGTTTTTACACTCAATATGAATTAATGCTTTAAATTTTTGCAATAATTTCTTAAGATCCTTTTTATAATTTTTTATTTTTTCTTAAGCCAATGGCTGTTTTTGTAATTAAACGAACTTAGAACTTTAATTTTATTTTCAAGTGCAGAAAACATGTCAATTCTCGTAATAAATCGTTTTTACTATATTTAAAAAACATGCCTAAGGGCGTCATTTAAAAATTTCAGCATCAAGGTCACCAAACTGCTGAAAAATCTACATCTGATTCTGACGAAAAGTCATTTTGAAAATTACTGATTGTTAGAAGAGACCCTCTGGCCGTTATGCTACTACATCCCGGTACAGATGTGTTGTCATCGAAAGCTGGTTCGTGCGATTCCAATAATTGAGGATTAATATTACTCGCAGCCCAGGATTTACCATTAGGCCAACCAGGCCCAGGCCTGGGGCATCACGACAAAAGGGGCCACAAAAGTAAGTAAACACAATGAAGCAACTGAATATTTATTGCTCATACGAGCAAAATGGATAATAGATCTTCACAAATCATACCAAAACATGTATTTGTTTTCTTAAATAACATAATCTGCTTTCACTCTTCATTACTTGCTTGCAGTTTTCGTTGTTTCTCTTTTGGTTGTCTTAATATACAAGTACAACACGTATGCGGCTATGCCATTGTATATAAATTCTATAGTATTCTCATGAAGAAAAAAAGCTCGTGGCCATCTAGTGTCCAAATGTAATTCCAATATTTGTTAAAAGATCTCGGTAAGGCGATCACAGCGAACCTATCGACCAAATGTCAACCTACAAAATCGTGTTTCATGAGAATACTATAGAGTGGATATACAATGGCGATGCTTCATACCATAGGTATATACAATAATAGCTGCGTTTTATTATCTCTGGGTCTGGGTCGAGGTTATCTTTTAACATGTATTACAAAAACAACATGGGATCTAGGTTTCTATCGAGGTTAGTTTCAATAACCCAGATAGAGGTTTTCACTCTGGCCGGCAGAGGGCTATTTACTATTGTGAATGGATGTCAGCGATTTGTCAGCAGTATAAGGAATAGAGAGGAAAAGAGACAAGTGCTTACATGAAAAACAAATAAACATAAGAAAAAAAGAGACTGATATACAGCACTGCTTTTGCACTAACCCACATCGTTTTATTTTCACGAGGTGAACCATATGGGTTATGAGCGATAATAAAACGCGGCTAATAGCTGCGTTTTATTATCTCTGGGTCTGGGTCGAGGTTATCTTTTAACATGCATTACAAAAACAACATGGGATCTAGGTTTCTATCGAGGTTAATTTCAATAACCCAGATAGAGGTTTTCACTCTGGCCGGCAGAGGGCTATTTACCATTGTGAATGGATGTCAGCGATTTGTCAGCAGTATAAGGAATAGAGAGGAAAGGAGACAAGTGCTTACATGAAAAACAAATAAACATAAGAAAAAAAGAGACTGATATACAGCACTGCTTTTGCACTAACCCACATCGTTTTATTTTCACGAGGTGAACCATATGGGTTATGAGCGATAATAAAACGCGGCTAATAAAGGGTAGATTTTAAACTCTAATTTCGTAGTAACTGTTAGTACATTTAAAACCACTGGCTAGTTACAACTGTTTCATCCGTTTAACTGGCTGAACAGAATGCAAAACGGAGCTGGAATAGATGTCAAAAATGCTGCAGCCGGAGCTGCAAGAGTTGAACAATTTTTAACTTTTACTGCTGCATTTTTGACATCTACTGCAGCTTTTTTGACATCTATTCCAGTTGCGTCTTGCATTCTGTTCAGCCAGTAAGGGCCCATAGACAGAGTATATCTAAATAGATATACTCTGCTCATAGACAACACGAACACAAACACTTTTGCACACGTAAATATTCTGTTGGTGTGGTCTCATTTTTGCACTGACTCCTTGATTGAATTTATATAGCATGTTTGCGGCGACCGTCGCAACGGTATGCGCTGAGTCCAAAGGCGTTGTGTTCAGGGTTCGTACTTTACTTCGATCGAAGTAGATTAACTTCTGTTTTGAGAAAAAAAAATCTACTTCCTCACTCCTTTTTCTTCTTATTTTCACATTTGCACCGAATCTGAAGTCCGAACCCTGGTTGTGTTTGAACAGACATGTGTGTGCTTCGATTTTTTAGGACGAGAGAAGACGAACGAGAAGTTCAAACAATTTTAAATAACCGACAGAGATGGACGCAATGAGGAAATTATGCACAAGGATATACAATATATGAGGACATTTCTGAACGATTTGGTTTTCTTTGGACAAACAATGAGAAAGTCAACGTTAAATTTTTCAATCAAGCTAATTTATATAAGAAATAAGATAAAATTACATCAGCGTTTCCGAACGTAGACACGGCATTACGTTTATTTTTAAGTCTAATAGCCTTTTCACACCGAACCGAAATCTCGATTTCGAGCAACAATATTTCAAAATCTATTTGAATCGTTCACACCACACATAATAAAGATCTTGTTTGACAATTCAAAAGAATTTAAGTGCTCATACGAACTCCTTAAAAAAAAGATCCATTGCAATCAGCCAAAGTCCCAAGCCACAATTATACATATTTACTTTTTCTTTAAATAAAACATAAAAAGGACCAAAGCCTGTATACACTGTACTCATAAATATAAAATCTCTTTTTTTCTATCTACTCTCTTCTAATGGTAAACTGTTTTACGGGAGAGAAAAAATGAGTATTTAAGTGTGATTGTGAAAAGGCCAATTAGATTTGGAGAAGATTTTGTCGTATGGTAAATCTAGTTGATTTTTATGAGATTTTGGGCTTTTGGCTCGAAACTAGATTTCGATTCTGTGTGGAAAGGCTATAATGGTGACAAATTGTACTGCGGAAAGATCATTTAGTCAATTAAAACGCTTTAAAAGTCCTTGTCGAACAATGATAACGCAGGAAAGACTTTTGATGCACTATCTCTGCTCTGTATTGAGAGTGATTTGCTTCATGAAATAGACTTCGATGAACTTATAAAAAACTTCGCTGCTAAAAAAACAAGAAAACAATATTTCAAAAATTAAGTAAAAAAATCTGAATCTGTAAAAAAAAAGTCGTATACATATGTACTTGTACATATTCTTGTAACTACCATTATAAATAAAATTAATTTTTGTTTTATGGAATTTTATGGTATTTTCAAGAGGTGACCAACTGATTTATTAGATAAATCTTCATTTGAAGATAAACCTTAGTTCTGAAAATCAGTTTCAGACGGTGAGATTATCTACCTGTTAAGGACAGCTAATAGCAGATCTCTTCCAGGTAAAATGACTTATTCAAATTAAATCCTCAAAGCACAGAAGTAATTGACTGAAATTTTGCAATAAAATGACACCAAACGGAAATTGTCACTTTTCCAGGAACTTACTAATTATGATTTCATATATTTTTTCCAAGCAAAATGTTGAAACTTAAAAAAAACTTACCGGTTTGTTTCGGTACAATCTGACATTTTTGTACTTATGACTTTTCTCCAGGAACGAACACAACTATTCACAGTGACGACTAACCCAAAACTGAAGAAATGTCATGCTGTTGGGAAGAAAATCAGGGAAGTTTGGAAGTATACTTTACTCAAAACCTCAAAATTTTGACTCATGTCAGCTTGCTTATGAACCGACGATATGTACTATTGTGATCGAATCCCACAAAAAACTCATCTACTAAACGTTATAGTCTAAGGGTCAACGACATAAAAATTCTAGTCATTTGCGTGAGTCATATCACAGCCTTTGCGGTGTAAGCGTGTAAGGTAGGCAGACAAACGGTTATTGGTTCGACACCTTAAAGGCCTTTATTGATATGACTTACAACTTTGTATCGAACTGCATGAGTGTTGAAGCTCTGCAGCCGATGTATAGAGCTTATTATATTAACTTTTATAAAAGTCTTCGTTAAACTTAACGAAGACCTAGAATATTCTGAGAATTGTATAACGAAAGTTAGTCTTAGAGAAGGAGCCAACCGAGATGGCTGGCAATTGTGAAGGTCTTAAATAAAGAGTGGTTTTTTATCGTATCGATTTTTTCCACTATAAATCAGTTGTTTTATTTCTTCGGACGGTTTTCTTTGACTCGCTTAAATAAGCTTAAGCTCCACTGTGCTACGATACAAACTTTACGCAAATGACTTGACTTTTTTTGGCTTACAGTCTATTATATTTCAAGCTGCCCCATTTCAATCCCAGTTCTCCTGAACTTTTCTAAAAACTAAAAGTACCATTAATTTATTAATAGTACGGGACAGTTATACTTTTATTGGGAAATAATTCAAACATGCAATTTGACTTCAACATTCGAAAGGATATTAGTACACGAATCGAAAACCACATTTTTCACAATGGCACTTAGTCACTTGGCCGCCATTTGGTTTTTAACGTTTTGTTTTTGTTTTTTTTTTTTGCATTTTTGACCATACTAAAATAAAATGCACGACTGGGTCGCACATACTTGCTCTTATGATCAAGACACTGTGGGCTTAAGAAAATTGTATATAAAAACATGGAAATTATGAGAGAAAATGTAGAGAAGAAGAAATGGGTGTCCTGCTAACTGCATATGAACTAAGCAGGACAACTTTCTCAAAAGTAAAGATAGTCGAGCTGGAAAAAGTTGGTTATTGAGAGCGTATTAATTGCGAATTAGTTACGCAAGAAAAAATTTAATTGCATTTTTGTTTTGCGAAAAAATGGGTGTCCTGCTAAATTCATATGAAGTTAGCAGGACAACTTTCTCAAAAATAAAGATAGTGGAGCTGAAGAAATTTGGTTATTGAGAACTAATTGATTGCGAATTAGTTACGCAAAAAAAATGTAATTGCATTTTTGGTTTGCGAAAAAATGGTTCATATGAACTTAGCAGGACAACTTTTTAAAAATGAAGATAATCAAGCTGAAGAAATTTGGTTGTTGAGAACGTATTAATTAGGAATTAGTTACGCAAAAAAAATTGTATTGCGTTTTAAGCTTGCGAAAAAATTTGTGTCCTGCCAAGTTCAAATGAAGTTAGCGCAGGACACCCATTTTTTTGGCAAACCAAAATTGCAATAAAAAGAATTATGCTGCCAGTTCGGGTCTTTTCAATTTCTGTGTTAATAATCATTATAATATTGAAGTTCTCCTGTGTCGTTTTTAGTAATAATTAATAAATATTTCAACAAAACTAAGCTTTTTAATATTCCGTGTTCTTAGTGAATTTTTATTAAAAGAAAAAAAGAAATCAACCCCCATTTTTCGTCCTGCGGCCGCCACAGCTCCGTTTTCCGTTTGGATTCTTTTTAGTTATTATAATACAGTTTTCGTTGTTATTGCTTAAAATAGGTATGCATATATGTGCATACAAAATAAAAATGTTTGAGATAAAAACTTTTGTGTTGTTTGATTTTATTATTCCTATCCCTCACAGTTTTTATTGGGAAGAATAGGTTATGTATGTGTGTTTTTTATTGGTATAACTTTTTCGTTTTTGTAGTCTATTCTTCTGAATGGCAACCCTTTTCATTGTGCTGGGTTATTACTTAGTTTTTATTGCACGGATTAATTCTTGTTGGAACTAAAACAAAGTAGCGGTTCAGCGGGAAATTTTTTGAATTCAAAAACAAAAGTAAATCCTCGCACAACATTCATTCATGATTATTTTACTGAGCAATAAGAGTTTTGACTTAATTTTTGCATAGTTTTGTCAAACAAGTATTGCACTCAAACCTTTCTATGAACAACATTTCTATTCAATGAAGTATTTCATAAGAAAGAAGTAGATTTAATCGGAAAAACAAGGAACGGTCATGCCACACCGTACTGACATTTTTACAAACTCTTTTCCAAGTCATGTGGAATAAGTAGCAAATGTAGTCATGATATCGAATGTAGACTGTAGTAAATAGCCATTTACCCAATTCAAACCAAAAATATATGTATACGAACATTTTACTTAAATAACAAAAAAGCACTGGACACAAGGAATCACAGTTGGCACGGAATCACCCATATAGCATTCGCAAATTAAATTAACCTTAACGCAAATAAGTTTCACTTTCATTAAAGCGCAAATAGATTAAACCCGAACGCAAATAGAACTAACCCAAGCGCAATTCGATTTAAACAAAACAAAAGTATAGTAAAAATATACGCAAATAATTTAAACTATTAACAAATCATTTTAACCAAAACGAAAATTGAATTAGCCCGTGATCAACTTGTTGTTCCAGCTGTGTGGTGAAGAAATAGAATGCATATAACAGTAGGAATAGTTCACCATAAGATTTTGATAAAACACCAATTGTGAATTCAACTAGTTCTACGCATTTTTCCAAGAACTTACCAAAAAAATAGAAAGCCAATCCCTTAGTAATGGCTTTTTAAAAATTATGGGTAATACCAAAATCCATTAGACCTAAAAAGTACAGCTGGAACAATAATCAAGCTAAGGTTCATTGAATTAGCATATTGGTTAAAATGATTATTGTTTATAGTTTGAAATTGTATCTTAAACATATATTTTCAAGTGAAACACAGCAGTAGTGAGCCAAATAATAAGATAATGTGTAATCCGTCAACGTATAACAGAAATGTTATTGAAAACACTAAAATAAAAAAAACAGGTATAGGTATATACCTACTAATTGAATCGGTCATTTCAAAACCACATGAATAACATGATGGTGTTTATTGATTATGTACCTTATCCGGAGGCAACACGAACTAGTAAATACACAATATCGAGTAACTAATATATGTATATAAACTTTTGCAACTCGCTCGCCTTTTTTAAAGCCAGTTGATAATCGAGTAGAGCGGTAGAGTAGACTCTTACAGCCTTATTCATAAACGCATCATAGCTAGTGCATAGCACTACGCACTCGTTATAATGCCTCTGAATGCAAAAACCTTATTCATAAAACGTATGCAACGCAACATAGGCTCATTATAAGCTAAACGCGTTTGGATAGTGGCAACATAAGGATATAATTAGTATCGAAATGTCACTTATATACTCACAAAAGTGAAATATTCAGATATGTATACCTATACACACATACATAACCTATTCTTCCCAATAAAAACTGTGAGGGAAAGGAATAATAAAATCAAACAACACAAAAGTTTTTATCTCAAACATTTTTATTTTGTATGCACATATATGCATACCTATTTTAAGCAATAACAACGAAAACTGTATTATAATAACTAATAAGAATCCAAACGGAAAACGGAGCTGTGGCGGCCGCCGATGTCGGTCGGTCGCAGGACGAAAAATGGGGGTTGATTTGTTTTTTTCTTTTAATAAAAATTCAAACACGGAATATTAAAAAGCTTAGTTTTGTTGAAATATTTATTAATTATTACTAAAAACGACACAGGAGAACTTCAATATTATAATTATTATTAACACAGAAATTGAAAAGACCCGAACTGGCAGCATAATTCTTTTGTTGATTTTTCATAAATAGCTGATGTTTTCTTAGATATGTGCAAGTAAAATGTAATACATTTTCCCTCTTTGGTACTTTATTTGACACAAGCGTTGCATAACTATAATGGGTAGGAAAATGTTTTATGAATAAGAATTTGTGTAACATTGAAAAGTGGCAACATAAGTCCTTATGCAGTTTAGTGAAATCTAATGAATAAGGCTGTTAATGTATGTGCCCAACTCGCTTGCCAGTACTCTTTCGTATGACCTAAGGGTTAAATAGGTATATTGAAACGTGATAAATTAAAACATGTGACATGTTAATAAGTTAATATTTAAGTGAATTTTTGAATAAAAGCAATAAAAACGTTTGATTTTGTTTAAATTGTATGCCACTGAACAACGTAAGTCAAGAACGGTTTTTCAGGCTTTTTTCAATATTAATATTGATAAACTGCGAATATTTTTTTATATTTCAATTTCTTAAAACTCTAACAGCCTTATTCATTAGAATGCGCTAAACAGATGAATAGTTTAGTTATGCACTGCATAAGGATTTATGTAGCCACTATGTAACGTTACATAAATCCTTATTCGTAACAAATTCAATTCAATTCAATTCAATTTTTATTGGACAATACAGTAAGACTTACAGCCTTATTCATAAACGCATCATAGCTTGTGCATAGTGCTATGTACTCGTTATAATGCGTCTGAACGCAACGGTGGAATAGTGGCAACATAAGGATATTTTAGTATAAAATGTCACTAACACACACAAAAGTGAAATATTTAGATATATGCCCACATACATATCTATACCTATTCTTCCCAATAAAAACTGTGAGCGAATAATGAAATAAAACAACAAAACAGATTATTTTCTCAAAAACTTTAATTTTCTTTTATTTATGCACATAAATGCATATCTAATATAAACAGTAACACAACGAAAACTGAATTATAATACAAAAACAAAAATAAAGAAACTAAAAACAATCCAACCGGTCGGTGGCGGCAGCGCAGCAGGAAAAATGGGGGTTGTTTTTTTTTTATAAAATTTCTCTGGAATATCAAATTATTGCTATGAGTTTTATCGAAACTTTTATTTATTTTTGCTAAAAATGAGTAGCGACACAAGAACTTCAAAATTATAATTATAAATACAGAAAATGAAAAGACCGAACTGAAAGCATTTTGATTTTATTGATTTTTCACAAACAGCTGATGTTTGTTTTTGTGATGTGGAAGTAAAACGTAATAGATTTCCTCTTTTTGGTACTTTATTTGACACAAGCGTTGCATAACTAAAATGGATGGGGAAATTTTTTATGAATAAGGATTTATGTAACGTTACATAGTGGCTACATAAATCCTTATGCAGTGCATAACTATTCATCTGTTTAGCGCATTCTGATGAATAAGGCTGTTAGTCTTTTATTTCCCCATCCATTTTAGTTATAGCCATTCCACACTATCCCACTGAGTATTAACACTTGTCAAAAAAGTGGGAAGAAATCATGTATAATAGTGTGGAAACAAAATATGAAATTTCATCACACACAAATTGACAGCGCATCCGACACGATTTGACATGTGTTTATACCTGAAAATATTTAGGATTGGTTCTAAAACCATCACACATTCTATCCCACTTGGGCGTTTGAGGTTATGGTGAAACTGATTTGTTTTGATGCAAGTGTGGAAGCAAAATATGAAAATCATTTTCATCACACAAATTTGGCAGTCGTATGAAATTCTTTCCCACTTTATTCTGACATGTGTTAATACTCTGTGGGATAGTGTAGAGGCACTTTTATGCAACGCTTGTGTCAAATAAAGTACCAAAAAGAGGAAATCTATTACGTTTTACTTCCACATCACATAAACAAACATCAGCTGTTTGTAAAAAATCAATAAAATCAAAATGCTTGCAGGTCGGTCTTTTCAATTTCTAAATTTATAATTATAATTTTGTAATTCTTGTGTCGCTACTCATTTTTAGCAAAAATAAATAAAAGTTTCGATAAAAACTCATAGCAATTTGATGTTGCATTTAATCTTAGTGAATTTTTATAAAAAAAAAAAAAACAATCCCCATTTTTCCTGCTGCGCTGCCGCCGCACCGGTTGGATTGTTTTTAGTTTCTTTATTTTTGTTTGTGTATTATAATTCAGTTTTCGTTGTATTATTGTTTATATTAGATACGCATTTATGTGCATAAATAAAATAAAATTAAATTTTTTGTGAAAATAATCTGTTTTGTTGTTTTATTTCATTATTTGCTCACAGTTTTAATTGGGAAGAATAGGTATAGATATGTATGTTGGCATATATCTAAATATTTCACTTTTGTGTGTGTTAGTGACATTTGATACTAAAATATCTTTATGTTGCCACTATTCAACCTCCAAACGCGTTTAGCTTATAATGAGTCTATTTAACGTTGCATAAGTTTTATGAATAAGGTTTTTGCGTTCAGACGCATTATAACGAGTTCATAGCACTATGCACAAGCTATGATGCGTTTATGAATAAGGCTGTAATACTATATTGAGCCAATAAAAGTCCTTTAAAACTCGTTTATTTTTTAATAAAACAGTTTTTATTGATTCCTGAAAAATTCTAAGTGGTTTTTGAAATGACTGATTCAAATGTTCTACAAGTTTGTTCTACAACTTTTTTGTCTGGCATAAACAAAAAGTGAGTAATGAGCGAAGATATAAAAAACGTTAAGGAGAAATGGTGGCTAAATGACACAAGAGGGGCAGTAGTGAAAAATGTGGCTATCGGCTCGTGTGCTAATTTACCTACTTTCAAACCTCGATCTTTCTATTTGCCAGCAGAGATCAGGTAATTCAAAATATATGATTGTATACGGTTCTCTACTACTAATATGCGCTACAGGGCGAGAACCGTAAGCCGCATAACAAAACTTTTAAGGCAAAAAATAAAGATAATTGACTAAAACTTTTATCTCGTTATATCGTTTTTTTTTTTTAGAAAAAAATAAGATATGATGAATATACAAAAATCAACCCCTACTTTTTTTAAGAAAATGCAGTATAACTTTTTAAAAAAGCACTTATCGAAAAAAGTTACTTAACATACATATTTTTAAGACAATTTAATTTTCTACAAGTTTATTCTACAATCTTTTTTGTAGCGTCAGTTGCGTCTGATAACTAAAACAAAAAATCGTTAAAAACAAAATGGCGGCCAAATGACTCCAGGTGCAATTGAGAAAAATGTGGTTTTCGGCTCGTGTACTAATACCGTTTCGAGTATCGAAGTCAAACTGCATATTTGAATTATTTCCCAGAGCACCATACAATGAAATGTAATGACTTCGTTCATAAAAAGAAATAAAAAACATGAACGTAGTTAACACTTAAAATTGCAATATTGTTCATGTGTTCAGATCAATTCATCTGTTCTTATATCAATATGTTATCATGGTAAGAACTAATTTAACCTTTTAAAACTAATAAGTTCAACCGAATCGATGCAAATGTTTGAAATTATGTAAGGAAATAGTTTTTAAATGAATGCCTGAATAACAACAAATATTTATGTACATACGTAATAATTTATAATTCTAATGAGAATGTATTACGGAAAAAATGCTTTGACTTTAATTGACATGATAAGCAATGATATGTTAATTATGTATATACACATGTACACATACATACATACTTACATGTACATAAATCTATGGGATTTAATATTATTTGTTTTATTGATAAAGCGTTTTTTCTGTCGACTCGTATACGTTGCTCACTTTAAATAAATTGCTGTCAGCACATTTAGGGCCAGTTTGTTCACAGTGGGTTAGATCTTAGAGTCTTTTTAACAGACTCTATAATTGAGTTTGAGTGCCCGTTGATCTATCGCAACCGACTGATTAACAACTATTGATTCATTTCGATCATAATTTTGGTTAAAAAGCGGGGCTTACGACGAGAAAACAAAATCAGGGAGAACAAGAAAATCTTACTTAGTGAGGGACTATTTGGATTAAAACAACCGTGTTGAAAGAAAGAAAAGAACAGCTGCAACTTAACGTTACTTTTCTGATTTGACCTCGGATTTCGTAAAAGTACAAATATTTTATAAATTCACGAAAGATTCGTAATGCCATTAATGTGTCTTCGTACATTATACGAATGTTTTGTATTTTAACGCTTGCATTTGTATTATTTACGATTTTTTGTATACTCTTTAGCATTCGTATAAAGCTAGATTAATAATTCTCGGAGGGGCACTTAAGTGGACGGAAATAAACAATCGAATACACGGAAAACATATGACGTGGCTATAATTGCGGAGTGGAAGGTTTCGTTAAGTTTCGCTTCCCGAATTTCCCATTTGGTGTAATTGAGGTACACAAAGTATGGTAGATAATTTAAACACTATTAAAACATAGATATTTGTATGAACTATTTTAATTTATGTGTGCCATAAAAAATTTAATATTTTTGCAGAATTTCATGCGGGTAAGAGTTTTTTCGTGGGTGTTATAGCAATAAGTCATCACTTTCGCCAGGTGGTGCTCTTGTGTTCTAGGTGCAGAGTTAGGAAATAGCGACATAGCAAAGTAGGAAAAAATGCCAAAAGCAACTGCAATATAAGGAAATATCGCCCAAATGTAATCGGGACAGTTGCAGAAAATTAAAAAAAAACACCCACGGTTGGAAATGGCAACGAGACCCACGAAAGAAAAGAAATAAGACCAGCGGGTGTTATTGCTTTTTGAATTTGGCTTTTAAGCCCGCACTTAAAGTTTGATCCATAATCTGCTTTTAAATACTCTTCTTTTTAAAAATCTCAAAATGATACAGTTAATTATTGTTGGATATATTACAAGGTTTCTTTAAATCCAGATTCTTTATGGATACATATCTACCTGACTGTTTATTCGCGAACTTTTAAATTTCACAAACCTAATAAATCGTCTTCTTTGCTTGGTTTGCGAAATTTAAAAAATTGCAAATAAACAGCGAGGTTTGCATGGGGGGCACGCTGCCCCCTGCACCAGCAACCCCCTGCTTGGACTCACTATAGAATTTGGAATTTGGGGTGGGTGTGAGGTTGGGTGTATGCAAAGTATCTTTGGCATTTAAAGAAACTTTGAATTTATCCTATACTATATCAAACAATATTAATTGTAACTGTATCATTTTGAGATCTAAAACAAATATAATTCACAAACATTTCTAAAAATTTTGCGTGTTCATTGAAATAAAGTTTGGAAATATCACCCAAAATTGAGGAAATATCTAAATTCTACATTTTTTTAATTTGGGTTCAATTTCTTCTTTGATACAAATTTTTGTGGGCGATGTGTCCAAATCAATTTGGGCGCTATTTCCTTGGGCGCTACCTATTTCCTAACGCCTCTAGGTTCTATTGACAAATGAAAAATTGTTTCACTGACATTCCATTATTTTCAAAGGGTTTTTGGTAATATTTAATGTTGTACTTCAATCATTCAATGTTCCTTTTTTATATTTAAATCTTTCAAATACTTTTTACTTGGTAGGTATATTCAATATAACTCCTTTTATGTAAGCTCATCCATATGTATTTGTTATATTAATAATATCAATTGAAATGTGAATAGCTATAGGTATCTGTTGCATTTATTAACGCTCAACTGCATTTGGTCAATGTTCGCTTTATTGTTAAAAATGAAAACAAAACGCCGCCGCACAGTGCGTCGACCAGTGGACAAAAATCAAAAAATCAAAAAATGCAATTTTGTTCTATTATGCTTTGATTCGGGTCAAGCACATGTTGAATAACTGTCATTTAATGTTTTTTTGTTGTTTGCTTTTTTTAGATGATAGATATGCGGAATTGTTTAAACCATATAAGGTAATAATAGTCAGAGTCTCGTTGTGAAACGCGATTTTGTGTGAAGTGATTTAGCTGGTGAAAGAAAAGTAATTGAAGAAAATTTTTTTTTGGCAGTGATTATTAATAATGGATTCATTTAGAGCTGCTATGACTAATTTTATTTGCTTTTTGAAATAATTTGTAAGTTAAGTGAATTATTGAAAAAATTCATATTTTTAAGGCATTTTTTTCTATTTGGTTAAGCTTTTAAAAAAAGTTTAGCAAAGTGTAGCAGAATTTTTAGTGTCATTGCATTGTCTTATAATTTTACTTTGCGAAAATGCAAAGTTTTCATGCTACTTTTTGCTAACCTTCAAAATATTCAACTTTTTGTAGAACAAGGTCAAACCTTTAAAAATCAACAAGTTGGTGAAAAATGAATTTCTTTTGATAAAAAATCATGAATTGAAGATATTTTAACATTTATTTTGAATGAATTGAAGAAAAATAAATGTCCTTTTAAAATTAAAAACGATTTAAAGTCCAAAATTAAGTTTGTTGACTCAAACCTTGAACGACGACGATGGAAATAATGTTCAAGGAATCATGCTCTTTTCAAGAAGCGCCATGAGGCTTGGCTTAAAAATAGATTTACACTTCCTGAAAACATTTCAACCTATCTGCAAAATGTATCGCCTTTTGATTTACCAGGAACTAGTCAGGGAAGACCCCAAACACCATTTTCAGAAGCGTCAAAAAACACGAAAAAACGAAAAATTGTGAAACTTTTAACTCTTCAGTTGAATTGGACAACTGAAGACCTGAGGTTCGCAACCAAGGAAGATATTTTGACAGTCCTGCTTCTCAGATCTGATCCTTTGATTTCAAATTTAAGAAAAAAAAAGATCTAAAATTATCGAAGGAAGATCAAGAAGAAATTGCACAGTATACATATACAAAATACTGAATGGGTTGACAAATCTTTGGCTGCGCTTACTTTTTTTATCATTAAAGATTTTTAAAATAGAACTCTGATTTTTAATTTTTTAAAGAAGGATTATTCATTTTTATGTACAAATTTATACTTTTTGGTCTTGTTTATTTGTGTTGTCAGAGTTTATCTAAAAAATATTATTTTAAAGTCATGTATTTGTGAAGTATTGTTCACGATTTAAAAAAGGCGTGGCAGGGGGCGAATAACGTTAACAATATTTTGTGTTTTTCAACTCACTAACTAACTCAAATTTCCAAAATATTATTCAAATCTTACAAGCGGTTTATTAGAAATAAACAATATAAAAAAGTGGGCGTGGCAGTGGGCGGATAGGGTCCACACCATTTTTTGTTTTTGAACTCACCTAGAAAGTCAAATTCTCTAAATTTTATTGAAATCGTGCAAACAATTCTTAAGATATAAACCATATTCAAAAGTGGGCGTGGCAGGGGGCGTAAAAATTTCGTTAGATTTTATAAAATATCTTTTTTATTACATTTCCAATAATTTTTTTTTGCAAAGTCAACTTAGTTTTGGAAATTTGATTTTTGTCCACCATCTCCATACAATCGACGCACTGTGCGCCGCCGCCTGGTAGTTAGAGGATATCCGGACGACCAACGCTACGTAGAAACTTTTATCTTTCACCACATTCGTGTTTATTACCATGTCCCGGCAACATCGTTTATTTGGATTTAAAATTTCCGAAGTAAACAAACCGTTGCGTTGTTGTGTTGCTATTGCTATACTCTTTGGTGCGGTAAATTCTTCAGTCTACGTCCCTCATCGATGTCCCCCATTATAAAGGCAACAGATGACTTAAAAAAATGACACGATAAAAACTTACGAGCTGATGATATTGCAGCATATGCAGTACATATTAAATTACTACATTATTTTAATTAGACTTAAAATCGTCATCAAACATCAAGACTGGATGGTGGATTGGATATTTAAATGAATTGAAAAATGCCTTTCAAGAGTGTTTTGGAGCTACATATGTATGTTTTTATTTTTACTCTGGATACTGGATCCCAAATTTCAATGCAGACTGACCCGACCAAGAGGAACATTTTAAATGTTCCAGCTTCCAGCAAGCAAAGTAGTCGTTAAATTCCACCAACAATAAGAGTCAGCAATAACAAAACCACAACAAGAGCATCGTCTTAAATAAACACATTGGGATCGGATTCAGAAAATATCACGAAACACACGTATGTATCCAATATTTTTTGTGCAGCGCTTTCGATTTGAGGTCCATGCATAAGAGAATTAAATGCTGATTCTGAAGTTGCGTCGCGTCGGTGGCCATGCCAGTAGAGAAGGTACTATTATGTGTATAGTGTATGTATGGGAATATATAATATACACGCGAGATTGCTCGACTTTTTTTATTTGCCTTTGGTCTATTGTGGGGAATATTGTTATGTATGGTTTATGGAGTTTATGGCATGCTCAGTTGTTTATAAAGCTATGCATTTTTTGTATTTTTGTTTCGATTGTATTTCTATGCATTTCGTATGTCTTTTCTAAAGTCTAGCTGATTCATGGCATGGTTCAACAATCGTGGGCAATTTACAAATCAATGTCAGATAAAATTCGAATAAGTGTTGAATGATTGTGGTAGTGTGAGGGCTTTAGAGGATTGTTTTAATTACATATAACAAAAGAATGGAAGATTTGATGACATTTTTCTTTCATCTGTGAAAACTAATTGAAAAATATTTGTATGCTGGTATTGGAAAAATTGGTACCTACACCATTATTCATAAACGCATTTTGGAACTGCGTTTAGTTATAAATTGTATTACCTATAGGTATGTTATTCCTAAAAGTTAAGTGACTTTGAATAGAGCCATTTTAACTTTAAGCTAAACGCCTATACCTATATTACGTGTTAAAAGAAAATCCAGATCCGGCTCTCGTAAAAGATAATGAAACACAGCTAGCTAATAATAAATAATTTTTATTACAAGTAGGTAAGTATTGCATTATTGTATTGCATTATTGTAAACACTACCTAATTACTTACATTATCAAATGTGGCCCGACAATAAAATAACCAAGGTTCTTAGCTTCATTTATTCAAGCTAAGTTTCGAACAAGAACCTATACAGCAAAAAAGCATAAAATGTAGATATTCTACAAAATAATAATTGACTAAAGATTTACTGAACACAAATACTTGTTGAAAACAAATTAGTTATTCTGAATCATAATTTTTTTCGGAGCAAAGATAAGCTGAAGATATAGATACCTAAACCAAATAAAGAAGAGGCTCAAGGCTTAAATACGACATATTCAAAAAATAATTTTAGTTAAAAACTCACAGAGATATAGCCATCCAAACGGTTTGGGGTCGAAATTCTGTTTTGGTCATAATTCTGCTTTCAAAATTCTGTTTTTCAAAATACTACGGTTGTGCAAGATTCTACAAGACCAAAATTCTATTTTTCAAAATTTTATTTTTCATAATTCTGTATGTATTTAAAAAATTCTGTAAATCTGTTGCAAGAGAGAAATCGTTTTGATAATGTAAACAAGTCCGCACTTTCTTTCATTATGAAAACTTTTTCTCTCTTACAGCACTTTCTTTTATTATAAAATGATGATTTCTCTAAAAAATATGATTTCTCTCTTACAATAGATTTACAGAATTTTTAAATACAGAGTTTTGAAAAAAAAAAAGATTTCTTGTAATGGAATATACATATGTAGGTGCCTAAATTAAACATGGTAAGAACATACATAAGTGGGACGATTTTTAATTTACTACTATCTATGTAAAAATAGAGTTTTGGTCTCTTTTTGATAGTGAAAAGCTAAATAAACGGAAGAATACAAAATAGTGTTGAATCTTTCCCTCGCCGACTAAAAAGCTATGGAAAATGAAAGGCGGGATTATATAAACTTATTAACAACCTGAAAACGAACTTTTTTTTCGGAAAAAAACAGGTGAATAGAGTAAGAAATATGGAGCACCTTTAAATAAAAAGAACGATTCTCAAAAGTACCTTAGCAAATCACGGGAGTCATAAAAAATTACTTGAAAACCATATTGCGTATCTAAAAAGAATCGTAAAAAAATTTGTTTTACTAAGGGTATTCATATAACGACGTAAGGCCGTGCGTTGTAAACGTAGTAAAGTTCTAAACTTCGTAAATATGTCACAATTTGTATCGAAAAATAGACAGTTCACAACTTTACTACGCTTACGACGACTTTACGCCTTTGCGTGAATACCCTTATTACTTTTCATTAAGAAATAGATTTCGTATTATTATTATTTCACTGTTTTATATGTTTTTTGTCTTGAAAATATCATACCATCAATTAAAAAAAAATATTATGTGTACATGAGAATTTTTCTCAGATAGAAATTTAGTTTTCATGGGCAGAATTTTGAAAAGAGAATTTTGACTAGACACAGAAAATTGATGTAAAGAATTTTGACCAGACAGATTTTACAAAAAAAAAACATAGGTAATTTTGACCAAACAGTATTTTGAAAACCAGAATTCCAACCTACCTCTTATTATTTTTCACTTTCCAAAAATATTCGAACTCAAGATTTTGATCAAATATGACATTACAATAATTGTAGAAAATACTGAGTTGAAAACCAGACGTAGGACATTCGATTACCCACAACAGAATTAATTCCTAATTAGTACATGACTATAAGCACTTTTAGTATATGTATATAGATATACCACCCATCAAACATGTTTTTTTATTAATAGGTATGAAGATTGTTATAAATACTCGCTCTTGTAAATTGTTACTGTACTCATTAATGTTATATGGGCTTTTATATATTCGAAATATCTTTGAGACTGACTGTTTGGATTTCTTATACCATTTTCTTTTTCTATTTTTGCCTTGTGAATTTTTTCGTTTTGGAGTACCTACACTGCAATGAAAAAACTTCTGCACAGTGATTGAAAGACTAAACCACATCCAAAAATAACTAAACCATTCTTAGCCACATATTTTATACAAATTTGCCCACATTCCTCTGTATATACAAAAAATTATTTAAATCTTTCAGCCGATCATCTGAAAATTCAA
This sequence comes from Dasysyrphus tricinctus, assembly GCA_963921185.1. Classification (NCBI taxonomy): domain Eukaryota; kingdom Metazoa; phylum Arthropoda; class Insecta; order Diptera; family Syrphidae; genus Dasysyrphus; species Dasysyrphus tricinctus. The sequence continues at coordinate 141,640,791 of OY992531.1, forward strand.
AATGAAACATCTTCTTAGTATTAAGTAGAAGCAGTGCTAGATTTTCAAAAGGCCAACTAGGCCTAGGCCTAGGGCATCACGATAGAGGGGGCACCAAATAAAAGCCAAACAAAATGAAATAACTGAATGCAAACTACCATTTAACTTCATAAAGTGGATTCAATGAAAAATCTCCAACTTCCCACTTTTCATCATTATTATTATTATTAATATTTATAATTCTTACATTAATGTACAGAGCAATAATACATCAGCTAGAGCACCTTGGGCTTTCAGTCAAACCTTGAATTCTTTTACTTGGAAAAGGCTATTATCGTTTATCTTATGCCACGTTGATAATTAACTTCATGCCATTCTGTCATTCTGATCAAAAATTTCTATGTCGCGTTGCCTCGTATATCTCATTAATATATTTTTCAACTATTTCACAATTCATATGTAAGTGCACGATTTATTCTATAGGGCCCAAAAAGTTAAATCCGCCCCTGAGTAGAAGAACGCGCTAGCCTAAGGAGTCTTTTCAGAGAAAAATAAGATTTTGGTTAACGGTGAGAGTTTTATAACCTCCGTTATTTTTTCTTAAAAAAGTAAAATATTTTCTTGAAATATTCTATACGTAAGAAACCTTTGGGGAATGAGTTTCAAAAATTCGACTACATATGTTGCTTTTGAAATTTTAAGTTTTCAAAAATAAAATTTGGAATATTTTTTAAAAATCTATTAATAGCATTTGTATTTTGTATTTGTATTTTGAGTAGAAGAACGCGCTAGCCTAAGGAGTCTTTTCAGAGAAAAATAAGATTTTGGTTAACGGTGAGAGTTTTATAACCTCCGTTATTTTTTCTTAAAAAAGTAAAATATTTTCTTGAAATATTCTATACGTAAGAAACCTTTGGGGAATGAGTTTCAAAAATTCGACTACATATGTTGCTTTTGAAATTTTAAGTTTTCAAAAATAAAATTTGGAATATTTTTTAAAAATCTATTAATAGCCTTTTGATACTAGAAGTAATTCATTTAATTTTTTTAAAGAAAAGCTGTGAGACCCGTTTTTGAGAAAAATACTATCATGAAAAATTGCTAAAAAATTATAGTGCATTTACCGTTACTTACAAAAAATAAGAAAACATGGCCCAAAAACCGCTATGTACCAGGCGCCTAGGCTGTATCTGAACAGACAGACCAGAATTGTGAGACCCAATTTTTTCGTCTTTTCTATCATCATAGTGACAAATCCGATCAACTTCTCGAGCTCAATTTTTAAGCGAAAGCCTAACTTGCCATACGTATATGTTATGTAATTATTGTCGTCGTAGTGTTGCCAGAAAATATTTTCTAAAATCGGGAGACTGACACACTAGCAATCGGTGTAAATCGGGGAAACAGCTTCAACCCTTAAAGTCATGGCAGGTGTCAAATGCACCTCTGATTTGTTTTTATAAAAAAAAGCTACTTATTTTATTTTTTATTTTTTTTAAATATGTTTTTCAGATTGTACATTTTTTTCATTAAAAAAGTAAATAAAATCAGATTTCTTTTGAAAAAAATCGTTTGAAGCTGAAATAACTTTGTTTTATATATTTTATTTAAATTAATTTTGAAATGTAATATTGTTAGTAAACAGTACGTAAAACTTCAAAATCAAAAATAAATATTTCACTTCTTATTTCATAGTCTTGTATGGTGCTTTAAAAGATAATTAATTCGACTGTTTGTGCTTAAAGCACCTAGATAGCTTGGAAAGGAAAACATAGAACATAAAACAAAAAATGCTCAAAATATTAAAGTTCCTTATAAACCAACGACTTAAGTGTCATAATTAATTATTTTAAATATACATTTTGGGCTTAATTAAATAAAGTGGTTGTTTTAATTATTTTTAATATACTCGTACATATTCATTTAGATATTTTAAGTTAAAACAATTACATTCCTTGAACTTCAAGAATTCTTTGGAAAACGAATTTTCTGACGCATGCACGCAGAAAGTTACCAAAACTCTATCCCCCATATTAATAAACGGCGGAAAACAACGTGCTAGCGTTTATACATCTGTTAACTTGTAATTCTTATTAACAAATGCGTAATAGTCTGTGACGTGTGTTAACGTACGGATAACTTTAACTAGCCAGATTCCACGTATAATGAACGGATAACTTCTTAACACATACACGCACGCGTATGATAGCTCCGTTTACTACTACCAGTATACACTTCGTAAGGCAGTGCATGCATGTGACACATGTATTAGAAAATCACCATAATTTGGTGAAGTGGTGAATTTCGTGAAGTGATGAATACTGGAAAGATATCATATCTTTTTTAATAAGAAAAGTTATCAAGCGGACAAGTTGTCTATCCGTGTGCCAGTTAACTCGTGTGTTAGGGAGCAGATACCAGTTTTTTATTAATACTGCTGTATATAAATAAGAAATAACATGACTGAGACAAATACACGACGAGTTTGTTCGTGTTCTATAAATGAGCAAACAAGAAACATAAATTGCAATGGGTAGATTGGTTTGCTTCAGCTTAATAAATATTGAAAATCGGGGAAGTGTCATATTGGGATCAAAAATCGGTGTATCGGAAACAGGTCCGAAAATCGGGAGAATTACGATAGATCGGTGTTTCCGGCAACACTGCATTGTCGTTCAATGAAAACTCCCCAACTCAATTTCATTTTATTTTGAGACATGTGTACTTTTTATGGATTTTTACTGACCAGAATTTGAAAATGTTTGATTCAAAGACCAACATAAGATTTAGAGACCTTTTACCAGATCTAAAATGTTTATATTCAAATAAACTTAATTCATTCGCTCTACTAAAACAGAAGTTTATATTTATTTAAATATAACGTTTCTACGATAGGTTTCTCGGTTTCTAAAAAAAATGTCGAGTTAGGGAGTTTATTTCATTGAACGACGATGATATAGAGCCTATATAATATGTATAATATCGCAAGAAAAAATCTTGAATTAATCATTTTTATTCGTTTTAGAGTCGATTTTTCAACAGTCAGTTAAACCTCATATAAAACTTAGGGGCTTATTGCGAGAGTCTATTCAGAATAGAATTAAAGTCGAATAGACTTAAAGTCTACTGTCGGTATTGCGAATCTCTATTTGAATAGATTTTTTTCTACTTGATAGAATTTTTATTTCTATCAATAATTCCTGATCGACTTTCTTCTGATAATTGGAATAGGATAGTTTAAGAAAAAAATGGATAAAGATAAGTAAGTAATAGTGGAATAAAGTCTCAAAATGCAGTAAACTCTACTCTTTAACTTTTTGACGAGTATGGTGGTTGGCGGCACAATCCAATAGCTCAAACCAAAGAAAATTTAGCCACGCAAAAAGAGGATACCAACCGATAGCTTTAGCCCAAACATTTACAAAACTACTGGTCGGACAAGCTTTACCTAGTTGCAATGGTTAGAAAATGCACTTTTCAGATTGCATTTTTGGCTAAGTTTATCTATTATATAAGAAACTTCTATAAATGTGGTATCAAATGAAAATAAAAGCTAAAACTGTCCTCTACGATACCAATGTCCGGACAGACTTTTATTGATTTTGCTACGAATCCGACCACCTTTGCAAAATTAGGGATTATCTTAATACCTTGATAAAAATGAACAAAAAAAATGGTAAACTCTTCTTTCTTAACTATTTGATGTGATTTTCCCTAATAAAAATAATATCAATGTTAAAAAAGACAATTTTTTCTATAAAAATGGTCGGAATTGTCGCAACAGCCAAAAAGAGTCTGTCCGACCATTAGTATCGTGTAGATAGAGAGCAGTCTTAGCTTTCATATAATACCACATTTATAGAAGTTGCTTTTATAGGTACACTTAGCCAAAATGCAACCCGAAAAGTGCATTTTCTAACCATTGCCACCAGATAAAGCTTCCGACCAGTAGTCTTGTAAACGTTAAGACTAAAGATATCGATTGACATCCTCTTTTTGAGTGGCTGCGATGAGATAATATTTAATCTTCTGGTCACCTCCCAAACTATTAGTGCAACCTGCTTATCGTAAACAAAATTGCCAAAGATTCGTTGAACCAAACTTATTTTCAAAAATTCGAAGGATATTAACGCAGATTTGACATTTCAATTGAAATTCCAGCCGAGAGCTTTATTATTTTTTTGTTTTTGAAAGTCGATTCTATTTCAATATTCTACTGTGTAAGGCAATACCAGTTTAGAGTTTAATAGAATAGAAAAAAGTCGAATAGACTTTTTTCGAATAGACTCTCGCAATAAGGCCCTTACTCTTCAGATAAAGCGAAAATTTGTTGTTGTTGCTATAGTTTTTATAGTATAGTTATAGTATATGATAGTTTAACTGATGACTGAAAAATTAGCTCTTAAACAAATAGAAAATCTTCGATTTCAATATAAAACATCGCAAAAAATATTCCTAATAATAAAAATGCAATGAAAATACAAATTTTATTTATTTAACAAATTTTTATAATGAGTTACGGTAACCTTTTTTTTTAATTTCAGGGTGAAATACAAAGACTTTCAAAGGTGCTTTGTAGCGTGTACCTACTTAAAATTTACCAACATGGAACAGACAAATATTCGACCCAATTACAAAATAGGACGCATGAGCTGAGGAGGGTATCGGACTTATTTTTGACATTTTTACTATGAGCCAAATGTCAAAATTGAGCTCATTGGTCAGATTCTGTATTCAAATTCGTCTGCCAGGCGAGCGCTCTGATAAACATATATGTACATAATACGTAAACTGAACAATTATTGTTCTAATGTTGTTATAATTTATCACGTGTATTAAGTTGGTACCCAAACTAATACAAATGCTGTCACAAATGAAGCTTTAAAGATTTCCAACTCATGTACCTTAGAACTTCGAAGCCATACCTACCAGCCATTGATAATAAGCCTGGTTTCGAGCAAAAATTAGCTCTCAAACCCAATAAATTCGCTGCAATTAAACTCTACATCTAGAGCTCCTTTTCAAATCAATGATCTTTAAGATTTGCTCAGGAAGCGCTTTTCAAAACGTTTCAACAGCTAAAATTCCTTGGCCACCATTCCTCTTCCCCCTTGCTATGCGCATGCATTTAAGGAACAACTGATTCAAATTCAACAGTTTGATACTATAAAGACAAGAAATCTTTGACTAACCTTATAACTTTTCTACAAATAAATAGCGGTACCCTCCCATTTTTCATAGGTATATGAGATAATTATTATTCACCCTTTATTATTAAACTAAATGAAAAAAATTTATCGACAGAGTTAAAGTGCCTTTAATTTTAATCAATAAAAATAATGATGTCACAATTCTCATTATTAACTATTTGTATATGCTTTGCAACCATAATGAGAGACACCCGTACCATTTAATAATTAAACTCCCAAAAATATCTGCCCCTCTGTCATTCTCTTAAAATGGCCATGAGTCATCTATGCGGCGCGATTTTACTTGGAAAAATAAACACCAAATTTATTTTGAAGTGATATGTAGGTATTCAGAATTCAAAAACTCATAAAATTGTATTCCGACCCTAATGACCAAAATTTAATTTACATTAAGATCACATAAATATTACGTCTTATCGAATAGGTTTTTGCAAAATGTCAATTTGCATTAGTCACCCGTGCCACAAGCATAAGCATCGAATAGTCACCTAAAGTGATTATAGAAAGGGGGCGTATTAGCACTTCGATTCGTGCCTATAAGATACTATATTTTTTCGCGTTTTTGTTTAAAAGATTCGTTACTCATAAGTTCGACTTCCTAGGCCTTATCGTCCCATAAGTTAATGAGGAAGAAAGGAGTGTCTCTTAATTGCATCATTAAATTACACGCACACCAACAACGCTACAGCACTTCAGCAACTTTTCTTCTTTATACGGCCGAAAGGGACTTGCATAGCTCTACAATACCCTTATGTGTATATAGTTTTTTATACTACAGTTTTTTTTTTTTTTTGAGGGTAAGAAATTGGGTGTGCACAATATTTCAATTAAAGCATAAAACGCCCTATACTCATCAACCCATACCCATAACCAGTGCTGGATTTACTATTAGATCTGCTTAAGGCAGATCCCAAAATCACGTCAAATTATATTTAATGCTATGTTTCCACCAAAGGTTTATCTCAGATTAGATTTAATAAATCTTTTTGGTGTTTCCACCGCACAAAAAGATTTAAAAAAGATTAAATTTGACAGCACCTTCAAAAATGCAAATGGCGTTCCAATTTTTCTTATGAAGGGCGAATGAGACAGAATGTTTGATTCGTGTGAAACAATGAAGAACTGAATGCGAGTCTCGAATGAATCGTTCAGCACCATTTAAGAAAAAGTAAGTTCGATTTGTAAAACTATTTGTCCTTTGAAGATTTAACAAGATTAATTTCTAATCTTCAGGATTTACGAAATAAATTTGTATGGTAAATCTCCGAGATTTGAAGGAGATTTGAGGTAAATCTTATTAAATCTCAGATTAGCGTCTGGTGGAAATGTAGCATAAGGAGGAAGATATGCATATTTTTCTATTACAGACAACAATTCACATACATGCATACCTTCATTGCTCTACAATAAAGTGTTATATTTGGTGTTTTTTTGGGATTATATATATAGTACAGTGAGAAATTTGCAATATGGTTCACCTGGACAGCTGCCACAACACAAAAGTGAATTTTATGAATGTTAAAAGTAGAAATAAACCAATATTATTAACAAAAACTAACTTATGTGCAAGTAAAATGGGAAATATAACTTTATATTTATATAATTTATGGTTTAAATTAAATGATTGTGTCCCTTTTTTCTTTGTTTGCCATTTTTATATACGAAAATTGTTTATGCAACTACAAAAGAAAAAAAGGTGTAGGGGTATGTTGGAAGACTATGGTCACAGTAATGACTCAAAATCCATCGTAAAATAGTAGGCTTATTACACATGGAGTAGATGACTTTATTAGAGATAATTTTATAATAATTACAATGAGACATGATTGTATCACTAATTTCATTTAAATGCATTTATGCACATAGTTTTCCATTGGAAATTTTTTAGCTCACCAATTTTATTGGATTAACTGAACGAAAGTTCAAGTACGTGAGAGCTGCGAATAGTGAATTGTGAGAGCTGCGAATAGTGAATTGTGAATTGGGAATTATCGTGAATTTTGACCTTCCATTCACATGAGTAATTTGTTTGGTTGCCTATTATGTCCATTGCCATAAAATAGAAACCCTATAAAAATGTGTGCTAAGAAAATGTGAAGTTAAATGCTTTGTGGAATGCGTCCTGATGTTGTGGTTTGCGAATTATCGTTTGATAGTCCGCAGAAGACATCTTGTTTGTCACTTATAAAATATAAAAATGCTAAATTTTACACTTGAAACTAATTAAGGCCGTGTTTTTTTAGCATAGCATAGGATAGTATCATTTTTTCTTTTTGTCGAAAAGTTAAAACAAAACTAATAAAGAAGTTTAAGTTAGCTCTACTCCTAAAACTTCTTTATTTGAACTTAATTCATTCGCTCCACTAAAACAGAAGAATATTATTTTTAATTTTCTTCAAAATCATAATAGTTAAAACAAAGCAACCATGCACTTACGAATGACCCTGTTTAGACTGTAATTGCTCAATAAGCCATTATGGGTGAAATTTTCTCCTCGCCGATTTCATCTACAAAAACACCGTTATGACGAAGTGAAAAGTTACAATCTAAACAGGGCCAGATCATTCAACATAACGCTACTCTACGAACATAGCCATCGAGAATTCAAGACACATAAAAGTACCAATCGTACCAATGGCGACATACTATAATCCTATTCAATCGAGTTCGATACTCGAAAAAACGTCAAAAGTTTATCCGATGCAAGATTCTACTTTAACTTTTATTTTAGCAGAACTGCTGCCGATTTTGTTTTTTAAATTAATATAAAATTTGACTGTACTACAGATAGCTTTCCGAATAAAAGACGCCTATTGTAAACTGTTGTTAATATACAAGGACCTTTAAATCAGAACGTGTATAATGTAATACAAAGTCTCTTATATTTTGCTTATGTAGTCTACCATATCAACAAAACGTTTATGGAGCCCTACTCATAAAATACTAATAATAGTAAGGCATAAATAAATTGGTCTGATACAGCACTGCACATCGGTATCCAATAGATACACTTTTTCCTTTTTTAAGATACTTTCCTTAGGAAATGTATTCAGTAAGTGTATTATGGTTTTAATGGTCGTGTATCAATCTGTGAAATATTTTTAATATTAATTTATAAGATATTTATGTATGTATGTACCACATATAAGCAGTGACGTCTTTAGGCATGGGCACGGTGGGCCAGGGCCCAGAGCTCCCTGATTTAGGGGGCCCCCTGGACTACACCAGTATACAAACCCATGGTCAGTTTTGAAAGTATTCGAAGTTGAGATTGGATTTATCTGGCTCCAGTAAAATAAGCGATAAGGCATTATTTTTTCATCCTTATAATGAAAGACTAATTAATAGGTAGATACTCTTAAAACTTTTTAACATTTTTTCAAAAAAAAAAATATTTTTAGTTATTTGTACCAACAAAATAAAAGATAAAATGGAATTCAAGAAAAGTTTAATTTGCAAATTAAATAAATAAAGTTGAATACAAACTACGTCCATGACTTAACAGGTTAGAAAGAGCCCAATAAACGAAAACAAATAAGTAATAACTGCTTAAAACAGAGTTGATCACAATGTTACATAATTTTGTAGTTGTTTAAATTCCCGTTTTTTTATGTTTGTTAATGTCATAAAATATTTGTTATTTCGTGAAAAAAAAAATGCAATAAAGTCATAAGAGTTATAATTGGGCTTTCAGAATAAGGAACCCAACTCAATAACTTTTTTTTTTGTTTTTTGAATAAAAATTATATAAAAAACTGTTATCCGCACTAGAAAAAACTGTAGATTCTCAATTGAAAAGATCTGTTGTAGTTTGGTAAAAATAGAACAAGTAAAAAGAAACATTCCGAACATGAAACAACTTTTATTATTTTCGATTTTCTTCAAAGCGGTATGACTGATTTCAATAATTTCTTTAGGCAAAAGCTTCCAAAAAATATAAATAGTATATTTGGGATTTTTAAAATATGTTCCGAATTCTTTTGTTTGAAAATCAAATATTTCGAAAACGATATGATTGATTTTGTTGAAGCTCGATATTTTAGAGTTTCTTAATACTTTCTAAAATTTTTAAGAAACCAATTTGCTTTTATGCAAAAATAACGGTACCTTCTATACAAAAGTTAAAAACCGTTAAGGAGTTTTTTCTCAAAAACGACTACGACTTTGATTAAACTTGTTTGTATGCTAACGATCTACTACCAAAAACTATAGAACTTTACACTTAGCAACTATTGGTAGTACTTCTCATACTATTTACATAATTTTTTATGTACAAATTTCAAATAAGTTCAAATAATATTGCATATCAAAATTTTCGAAAAAGAATTTCTTGGTTTAAAAAAAAAACTTTCAAATAATTTTTTTTTTAAATTCAATATCTCAAAAACGGGTTACCAAATTTTTTTGAAATTTTATTTTTATATTCACATAAATAGATACTTAAGATTTGCTTACTAAAATTTGTCCTTAAAAGAATTAGAATTGTATATACATATACAAAATTAATTAAAAATGCAGATAACATTCATTTAATCGAAATCTAATTATTAAATGTTCAAAATTTGCCTCAAACTGGAAAACAGTTTGTGTTCAAGACTGAAATGCGAAATAGTTAAATAATAATAGTTAATAGTTTAATTTTAATAAATTTTTTTCAAAGGGCCCCACGGCTCCCAACTGTCTAAAGACGCCCCTGCATATAAGAGGCTGAATTAAAATGAGGGCAGCTGTATTTTAGTTTGATTATGGATGAACAAAAAATTGAATGAGCATACCAACACACATTGGTGTTGTAATGGCAAAAACAGTCTTTTCTTAAACAAAAACATTTGTGTTTCTTCAAACGATAGTGATTATGATGAAGACGGTACAGAGTTCAATGTCAAACAATTGGCTTATGTTTCGTTCAAAGGCAAACTTCAAAATTGAAAAATAAATTTTATCAACCGAAAATGTATGTATGTACCTACCGTCGTGGACACACAAATAACACTTTAATTTTGATTTGGTTAATTGCATACAGGCCTGAGCTTCAATTTAAAGTAACGGGATCTCTCTTTGTTTTAATTACATATATGAAAACTGGAGAAAATTAACCCTATAAAATGTTTGTTTTTTCCATTACCTATTCGATTTTTTAACAATAATCATGAATCATCATTATTGAAGCGTGGTTATTTAATAAGCACAGTTGGAGTAACATTAAAAGCTGATTAAATTTTTAACATCATTTATTGGAGCAGTATCTAAGTCCAGTAGTGATTTGGTGATAGACTTTAAAAATATATAGACTAAGAGCCCACAGCAGATTTTGGGTGTGATCGATAGCAAAAAAAGAAGTATAGACGTCGAAAGCTCTATTAAAAGCTATTCAAAAAATCAAAGTCTTGCAGTCCACAACTGGGGCCTTTGCGAGAAATAGTGCGTCGAAAAAAAAATATAAATGCAACTTCGACGATAATCGTGTAAGCCGAAATTGGTTTTCACCCCTCCCTAGATAAGCTCCGCGGATCGCATATCACGGAATCTGAGATCATTTGAGTATTTAATTCGTCCTGCCAGACTGTTTAAAAAAACCGTTTTTCACTTATAATTTTGAATTTTTTAAACGATCCGGTAGAGCAAACTATACACTCAAATGGTCTCAGATTCCGTGATATTTCATCCGAGGAGCTTATCTAGGGAGGTGTGAAAACCAATTTCGGCTAAAACGATTATCCTCGAAGTTGCATTCATATTTTATTTTTCGATGCACTGTTTCTCGCAAAGGCCCCAGTTGTGGACTGCAAGACTTTGATTTTTTGAATAGCTTTTAATGGAGCTTTCGACGCCTACACTTCTTTTTTTGCTATCGATCACGCCCAAAATCTGCTGTGGGCTCTCGGTCTAATAGGAAAAGGATCACATTGCCCATCAGAGAAAAGGTTTTTAATAAAGGAGATGAGAGCTCAAGGAAAACCGTTACTGAAATATCCGAAGAAATAAACTGTTCCAGGAAACTTGTTTATAATGCAATTCGGCGTCTGGAAACTCAGGAAACTATACAAGAAACGTTTTTAGAGCCCCACGTGCAAGAAAAACGAGTGTTAGAGAGAACAATTTAGTACACAGGGCTTCGACTCCAGACCCATTCAAGCTAACAAAATCAGATATTGAGTCACAATTAGGGTTGCCAGATTTTTCTCGAAGCTCGACGGGACAAATGGCCACAATTATGGAAAATCCCGGGATTGACAAATTTTGCCCGGGACAAAATAATTTTAACCGAGAGTTGAAAATGCATTTCCTCATTTTATTTCTTGAAAAAGTTGTTTTTTGTAAATATTTTTCTTATTGATTTCCATTGATTTCTTAACAAAAAATTAAACCTTTCTAATATATTAAATTCAAATCTATTAAAATAAGGAGACTATCCAGGTGGGAAGAGTTTATTTGAATTTAGCTAAAGTTTTCAACTACTTGAAAATTCTTCGTTAAAAAGCAAGAGACTATTTAGATATGTTTACAATTTTGTATTGAATTTTGGAGAATATTTAGGTATTTTATTTAATTCTAAAAGCTATTAAAATGAGGAGAATATTCTACATATGTAATGTATACCTACATATCATTTGATTTGGAATTGGGATCAGTAAACGACTTCAGTTATTGCCAAAAAATTGAAAATTAAAAATAACCACAAATTCTATAAGATTTCAGAGTAAAAAAAACCAAAAATAAATAAAAATAGTGATATTATGCGCGTTAAGAAAACATACATATGTTTTAAAATTACTTTCAGCTTGCGGAAATTTTAAATTTATGTGTTATGATTAAGAGCAAAAAAATATTGGAAGTTCCGTTTAAGAGATATTTAACAATAAAATTTGGATATGCAGAGTTTTGCTGCAAATGATTGGATATGGTCAATTTCCCCACCATTCCACCCTCTCACAATTGCACCCTTTAATATATAAGCACTCCAATACTTTCCAATCTTTAATGATCCATTTAAAGGTGTTTACAATAAAAACCCGTGAACGTGGTAAGTTGTTGTTTTTGAATAGATGGTCAACCACAGATCCCTACGCAATACATACGGAAGAATCCCACAAAAAAGTATAAGCTCTCATACCTAGTAAAATGTATCTTATGAAACCGGGGATAGTTCGGGTGAATTTTCACGAACCTTGAATTTTACCTGATATTTTTGTTACGGCATGGGAGTTTTAATACTTTTTTGGATTCGTAGTACAAATCTATTATGACGGAGCGTACGATAGGGCTATTAAATTTTTATCATTATTAAAACCCTTTTGGTTTTGTTAAGATTAGGTTTTTAAAATTTAAATTATTTGAGTCCAGATATCCAGAATGAAATCCTGGAGATATGTTCTGATATTGTAACAACTGAAATAACTAAACGGGCTATAAGTTCAAGTTGTTTCAGTATCCTCGCTGACGAAACAATGGATGTTACTGGGTGTGAACAACTTTCGATATGCCTTTGATATCGACTGTTTAACATATCCCAAAAGTTGTATTGCGATTTGTTGTTCGCAATTTTTGTTTTCTGTTGATAGAAGAGTTGATAGTTAAAGAGTGTTGATTTACGATTTTTGAGTATCAATATCTTCATTTTGCTCAGTTTTGCTAGTGACAAACAAATAGTCGTAAATTATGAAATCCCGAACCAAGGTATAAATCGGGACTCATTTTTCGTAATTTGCAGCTTATTTTTCGTGATCTGATCCAAGAATTCTTTCCGTGCAACAGTATCCAAACGCTAGGTATGTACACTGTGCAAGCCATTGCTTGAACCTGGCTCTGTCTAATGCCATGTCAAGTCCTGCAATTCGAATTGCCTTTCTTCCACAACCATTAAAATGCAAATATAACTTTCTAAACTGTCATTAAAAAACACGCACCAGAGAGCCGAAACAAGAGTCATTGAAAGGCATGACAGTTTTATTTCCTTTATAGAGCTTTTTAAATGCATCTCAATAAGTCTTGAAGAAATAACGAGCATAACGTGGGCGATATGTCTTCGAAAGCATCAACACTTCGCAGCGATCCAAAGAAGTGATTTCCTAGTAAGCCTCATTGTGTGCGAAAAACTATTCTGTTTAACGCTGCCCTTATCAGTTTTCCTAAAGAACTATTTCTGCAATCGACCGCACAAAAGAAGTTTTGAATTCTCTTAAGAGAAAATGCCGAAAATTTTTTCAGAGAGGCTTTTCAATCCGCATATCCCAAGTTGCCGAAGACTTATTTGAAGTTCAATTAAGAGCTCCAAGAACTTCATTGAAACAAACACTGCGTTCCAATCCAGAAACCTCTTCTATTGAAGCCTATTTAAGAATGTCTAAGCTGATTCATTACAAAAATTCGTTAATACAAAATCTTACGGACAGATTCATGGACAACGAAGACGTTCTACCATCGCATCGTTTCAAGCTCTTCTCCCAGGTTTTGCCGCAGTTGAGCGAGTGAACGAAGTGGAAAAACTAACATATGATTCTGATAATACAATTTCTTTGTCAGCTGTGAAAGCTGAGTACATTCTTTGGTGCGGAAAAATATTGGCGAGTGATCTTTCTACCGAAGTTTTGAAATTGCTTGATATAGGTATAGCTTAACTATAGAGGTATAAACTTCTTGTTTACGGTTTTGGCCACGCTTCCACTGACCACAGCTGGTGTTGAAAGAACCTTTTCAACTATGAAAAGGATTAAAATAGTATCCCGAAGCGTTATGAGGAATGCAAAATTAAGCTCTCTTGCTATGATATCTGTTCATTCGCATATTAATGTGGATCCAGATAAGGTGATTGATGTAATGTGAAAAAAAATCAAGACGTCTGCTGCTTTAAGAAATTGTGTACAGAAAAAATATTTAAGTATGTTCTATTTAAAAACTAATAAAAATCAATAAATGGGAATAAATATAGTTTTTTGTTTAAGGAATTTCTCGTAAAATTTGGAGGCAAGCCCCCTCCAAAACAAAATCCTGGCTACGGCACTAAGTCGCTGTTGCAATTGTAAAACAACGAAACCTGCATTGGGATTGAGCAGAACGTGAGGCTTCAGTGGCGCGGTGTGTAGTGCATCGGCCTCTGAATTGCAAGGTTCATGGTTCGCTCCCAGATGACGGCAAAGAGTTTTTCAATTAATACGAGCATAACCAGACTAAGCAACACTAAAGGAGTCTGATGATTGAGGTGGCTCTCGTGAAATAGCTATAACTCCAGTCAAATGTTTATATTATATTGAGCCTGATAACACGATTAATTTTTTGGTAGTTTCGTGTTTTTGACACATTGGGTGAGAGTTGTATAAATGTAGGGGGAGCGAGGTAACGAAATCAAGCAAAAAAAATTTTGAAGACTTTTTCCGGTGAAATTTTGACGTTTATGATTTGAGGCTAGGGATGCTTACAAACTTTAAATTATGAACTTTGAAATTGTTTCCATAATTAAATTGGAATGAATCTGAACAGGAAGCTTTCTATTTTCTAAGGCACGAACAACAAGAGTTTGACCTGTGACAAAATTGTTAGTTAAATATTTCTTGTAAGCACACTTTTGAAACTTTTCATAATACAAACATACAAATAGTTTTTAAAATCGGACCGGTTATTTCTAAGATAAACAAACAATAACAAAGTAGGTAGGTACCCGAGACCCGACCCCGTTGCTTTCCTTTATGTTAGTAAACTGGGCTGTCCTATTTTAATCAAATTTCACAAAAGTACCTATATCGAAGGTTACCTCAAACTGATGTTTTGTAAGCTTTCTATCATTAATTATTTTAATGGAGATGGAGATTCAACGGTATTTTTTTTCAGAACAAATTCATAATTTATTGATTTGTTTTCAATTAATTTCTTATATACAACGGGTACCTAGATTGCGTTGCTGCACCTTGCTGACAACCCGCTAGACCGAATTTGTCCAAACTTCATAGAAACATTCCCTTCACCAATACCAAAGATTACCTGAAAAGAATGATCCAAATCGGAGTAGGTGGTCATAATTCAAAATTCTTTAATAGTCGGTGTTCATACGAGCTTCACGTGAGGCGACTCATTTTGACGTTTTTTATTTGTTTCTCACTCTCATCGCTTAGAAAATAAAAAGAGATGGCCAAGTGAGGATGAAGTTTTTAATGTTTTTGAAAATTTCTACCTCATCTCGTCATCTCTTTCTTTCCAATAAATAGAAATGAGACAAAAAAGAGAGACGTCAAAATGAGTCACCTCACGTGAAACTCGTATGAACACCGTCATACATTCTGTAAGTGCCAAAATTCAGTTTCCAAAATTCTATACTTCAAAATTCTGTAAATCTAAAATTTTTTTTCTAAAATTGCAAACAATAACAAAATTCGATTACAATTCTGATTACAATTCTGTGTTCCAAAATTCTGGATTTCAAAATTCTGTATTACAAAATTCTGTAAGTGACAGAAAAATTGTTTTGGTAGTGAAAAAAGTGCGCGCTTACGAATTCTACTAGAATTTTTTTATATGAACTTTGACATAACCTAGGGTTATATTCGTATAGAAATTCGTAGTTTTGGCAAATATGTACGTAAACGAAAACATATTTTTTTTTTTAATATTCTATTTACCTTGTTTTAAAACACGTTTTCTTATAGACCAAGAGCCGACAGCAAATTTTGGGAGTGGAGGTATAACCAAAATCGGAGTATGAGGGATTAAAGGTACATGTATCGTGATATGGAATATGAAAGTCTGGCAGGTTTTTTTCTCAGCCTTTGGTGGGGGTGAGGGTTTAAAACCCGCTTGGTTTCCTAATTATATGGAGGGGTCATTAATACTTCAATTCACTTTTAGAAAATAGAATATGATGCTCTGTCATTTTCCCTAAGTCTCAAGACTTTTATCTTGGTTTTTAAAAATGAATTAAAGAGGCTATAATCCTGAAAATAAATCATTGGATCTAGCACTTTTTAACCCCCCACCCCTCCCAAAGGCTTAAAAGAAAACCTGCCAGACTTTGGTATTTGATATCACGATACATGTACCTATAATCTCTCATACTCCGATTTTGGTTATACCTCCACTCCCAAAATTTGCTGTCGGCTCTTGGCCTATTAGTATTCTTCTTTTGAATTTCTGGAACTGCCTCTATAATTTAGACTTTAGAGTTTAAAATATGTTTTTGTAACTGATGTCTTAAAGCTTAAATCAAAAATAATATTAATACGGATGTCTCTCCACCTTACTCCAGTTGGAATCTACATATAAAATAAAAATAAAAATAAAAAGGCTTTTATCTTGCCAAATCACTAAGGAAGATCATCTGAAGGTTAGATTATACTTTCATTGGACGCCATTTTATATTTGGGGCATACAATAGCTGTATTTTATTTTCCCCCAGATTTGATCCTGGATTGGATTTGCATACGAAAATACATGTATTACAAAAACAACACAAAATCCAACTTTGATTTTGGATTTCGATTTACAAATCCATTCTGATCACACACCCTTAGCATTTTCTTGCAAAAATTAGTTTTTTCTCTGACTTATAGATGGCTTTTCTGGGTTGAAAATAGGGAGAAAATAAAGAAGAGAGTAGAGAAAAAATACAGAAGCAAAAGGATAAACAGAGATAGGTACATAACACTCTCGTCACACTGGGATCCTGTTTGTTTAATTATGATAATCTAGTCCCGATCAGATTTGGGGGATAATGGAACGCAGCTAATAATATTGAACGTCTTTTTTATATTACTTGGCAATTTTTGTGTTTTGAATAAAAGCTGTTCAACTGGGACTAAAAAACCTGTTCAAAATTATTACAGAATTTTAATTTGAATGCTTGGATTTAAAGAATAATGGATATACTGATTTTTAAATACAGAATGTCGGATTTATAGAACTTATTTTACGGATTTACAAAATTAAGAATAAAGAAAAATGGAAAAGCAGAAAAATTGAATATAGAGTTGCGTTATGTTCATACAGAATTTTTGATCCATATACAGAATTTTAGATTACAGAACAATGACCCGTTGCTTCCAAATCGGTAAAGCTGTTACCGATTGACTTTTACATTTATATAGAAGAAGATAGAATATTATTAATTATTGAATAATAGGAGAGGAAAAATACAGTTCGATAGTAATTTAGTCCTAGTCCTAAATAATTGTTCGATAAGAGTGATATTAGTTGCCATAATAGTTGTGTTTTTTTGCATGTCCAAATAAAATTGTGTGAAAAAAACGACAACAAAACAAAACAATTCACATGTTAAATACATTAACAACTATGTCCATATAGAGTTAGCTAAATCCAGATAATTAACTTGAGTTAACTTTTGCCCCGATAAAAACGGTAATGCCAAACTACGATTGTCGTTGTGTTATCGATAATTTGTATAGAAATGTCAAATGTTTGTTGGTAAATAATTCAAAACACAATGACAGACCAATGCAAAAGGAAAACAAATGTTGAAATGTCCCGATCTCGTTTTTTTCACCAAACTCCATATGGACATGCAAAAAAACGCAGCTAATATCTCAAAACCTTTTAAAGGTTTTAATTCTGAGTTTACATAAGGATTTTATGTAAGTTTTATTAGATTATTTTGAGTATCTATAGCTCTAAGCTAGAACGTTTACTTTTCAAAGTCATCTTTATCTATATTAAACCTAGAACTAGGCGGTAGGCAGCCCCTTGGCAGGCTTGGCGGCCCCTTTTATATTGTCTTGTTGATGCCCTAGGTCTAGGATATGGGTCTAATGCTTTCTCCGAATCTAAATAATATGCTGCAGTGCATATCGGCCTTTGACAATAAAATTAACATCCCATAACCTTGAACTTGGAATCTCTATTCTAGGGCAAACACCTTTTGTTGTCATGAGAAGAAAAGACTTAAAACCTACCTGAAATTTATTTACATTGATAATATTTTCTGCGTTTTCAAAAAGAGTAGGTAGGTATATGTATGGATATAAGGTATAATACATACATAGTAGGTATACATTTTCTTTGTTATAAATTTAGGATGGAAATCGAGAAAAGTATGATTTTTGGTATCCCCTCAGAAATGAAATAGGATACGCTTAAACAGAGAAGAGAGCAATTCCAATTACATACCTACACACACACAAGGTGAGAAGAATGGATGATTCATATAAATGGAAGATGGTTATGGTTAGGCGCAGGAGATTAAACAAAGAAAAGGTGGTGTAAATATATGATCAGCTGTTTAGTCTATTAATATGTATTATCTTTTTGGGACGATCAACTGCAGAGGGGCCTATGTATCTAACTAAGAGAAAGTGGCACAGAAAACAGAAGGACTTTCCTATGTATATTTTTCAGAATTAAGAAGTGTATAATGATCAAAGGATCGTTTTTCCAAATGAATTTATTTTAAAGGGATTGCTTTCATTAGTAAAAAAAAGTTTTGCAATATAATTGGTAACATTGAAAAGATACTCAGTGATAAGAATTTCCAAAACGTTTGCATGGCCTACAAGAGAATTTAAATTATTTCAGAATAATAAAAATAGGAACTCTGAAATTTGTGCTATGAATTTCGTACGTACTGTTATGTTGATTTTTTTCCAACCAAAAACCCTTTTCTGTTTAGAAAAAAATTGATTCGTCTAGAATAAAACATCAATTTTTCTATAGACAAATGAAATCTCTCCTTTAGATTTACTCTCACACGGATTTGTCACACACTAGGAAGATTTTACATTTATCGGGAGTTGAAAGTTATCTTCCGAGGTGCTTAAAAAATATTGAAGTGTTCATTAAAAACAAAAAATATATCTTCTCAGACATTTTTAAATCGTCAAATAGAAGTGAATAATGAATTAAAAGTGCCCAAAACCTATGAAGCCGATGTAGTCCTACATTCCAAGAGTAAGTACCGTTTATGTTTTTAGGTGCAATAACCATTACGTTAATTAGTTCACTACTGAGCGCAGAGATTAGGGATTTGAATTGCATATTAGGGTGTTTTTTTTTTATTATTATAAAAGGCTCTTGATTTGGACTGAAGACGCTCAACCAAAGCATTGACAAAGCTGATTTCTTCAATAAATTATTGCGGACAAAATGACAAAATGGGAATTAATCAGGTAGTACAAACACAAAAACAACCAAAACAAGTTTCTAGAAATTTTAGACTTTAGCCTGAAAGAGAATAAATATCTACAATTTAAAGATGATATTTTCAAACAGATCTTTGGAATACCATTGCAGACTAAGTGATATAGATTTACAGTGATGGACAAACGGAATATCAACAATGTCCTCCGTAACTTAAACGGAATCCACTCGAAAATTAAGTTCACTGTTGAAATTAAACAAAATAGATAACAGAGCGATATATTTTCTTGACTTAAAAATCCATTAAGAAAATAACCATCTTATATTCGACTGGAATCAAAAATATACAGCATCGGTCAGAGTAATCAACAACAAGCCAGGCACATACAGTCCGTAACATTTGTATAGCCTCACTTATATTTATTATTAAAATTAAGTATTTTTGGCACTTTTTAATGTAAACACACGGAATTGTGTATTGAGTCACAAGATGAGAAAGCCTTCCTGAGATTAAGTTAAGTTTTAACTGATTTCTACAAGCTAGTGGAGCTTTTTAGCTAATTTGGATTTATTTTTTTAAGGAAAACACTTTTTATTTATTTTTTGCATTTGAACAAATTATATTAGTGCTATTTTTTGCTTCCATTATTTTTAATTACCTCAAAAATGCGAGTCTTTAAAGAATGGTACACAGATTTCAATACGTCTGATGAAATGATGCTTTAGGACAGTTTACAGTGGTCCAAAAATATCCTTAAACTGCCGCAAGGATGTTTCCAATACGGTAAAGTAGAATCTCGTTGTCATTATACAGTTTAGGAAAACTAAACTAGTTGTGATATAAAGAGATGATGGAAATGTAAAATTAACTTTTCCTTTCTTCACAAGTGACTATAGTATTTCAACTGCCTTCTGCGTCCAAAAGTTGAATTTTTGTCTACCTAAAAAATATTTGTTGCCAATTGCTGAGTTGGATGCTGATATCAGTATTTCATAAAATGTGGTATGTTGTAAATTAAGATGATGGTGTTGATGCTCCCTGCTAAATGGAAGTTTTTTTGTTAATTTCAGGCTCTTCAGGTATTCAACACTTTTAATAACCTGGATTATAGTCATTTAGATCACTTCTAGACCAGTTTTCTATCTTACCTTGTTAAGAGAGTCAGTGTAGTTGGTCGTTTAACTAGAGATTTTTCGCTTGTCTGGTATGATAGAATAACGGACGTGCAACTATTCAGTATAAAAATGGATCTTTTAATTAATTAATAAATAATTTTGAATTTCAAATAAATTTTCTGAGCTTCAAAGCGATAAAAAAGTAATTTATTCATGTTGAGCTCAATTTTATCGAATTTTGGTATAGTAAGCGATTTTTCCTGCTTATTTCTAAAAAAAAAATTTTAAAACCACAAACCATCATTAGGGTTGCCAGATTGTTCTCGAAGCTTGACGGGACATATGGCCACAATTAAGAAAAGTCCCGGGATTGATAAATTTTGCCTGGGACAAAATCAATTTAACCGAGACAAGAAGAAAATCGTATGGGAGGGGGATCTATTCTCCCCATATTTTTAAAGTTGAAAATCCATTCCTTAATTTTATTTCTTGAAAAAGTTGTTTTTTGTAAATATTTTTGTTTTTAAATAATTTCCAAACTTAAACTTTTGACAAAAAAATTTGTTTCAAAATCTTATCTCAGATTAGATTTAATAAATCTTTTTGGTGTTTCCACCGCACAAAAAGATTTAAAAAAGATTAAATTTGACAGCATCTTCAAAAATGCAAATGGCGTTCCAATTTTTCTTATGAAGTGCGAATGAGACAGAATGTTTGATTCGTATGAAACAATGAAGAACTGAATGCGAGTCTCGAATGAATCGTTCAGCACCATGTAAAAATAGGTAAGTTCGATTTGTAAAACTATTTGTCATAGGAAGATTTAACAAGATTAATTTCTAATCTTCAAGATTTACGAAATAAATTTGTATGGTAAATCTACGAGATTTAAAGGAGATTTAAGGGTAATCTCATTAAATCTTAGATTAGCGCTAGGTGGAAATGTAGCATTAAGTAGGTACAATTTTAAAGAACTCATTATTCAATGCTAATAAGAGCATTTTATCAATTTTTAATCAAACATTTAAAGCCGACAAAAATAGAACTAACATTCTTTCGGAATCCAGAAACAAATTGGCAAATGTTTTTATTATAATATTATTTTGCCAATTTAAATGATATTGACAGCAGCTGTCAGGTTGCCAAAATGTCATTTGGACTAAAGGTCACAAGAACTTTAAACTGCATCAAATTCAACAGTCCACAAAAATAAAAATAACAAATTTTCTATTACTTACGTTTTTATTCCTCATTCCCATTCTACGTTAAGTTTGGTAAGTTTGATTCACATTTGCAGCAATTTGTTTGCAAACTAATAAAAGATACCTTTTGGTATTTTTTGTGAATTTAGGTCACAACCCGGGAAAAAAATTGTCCCGGCGGGACAGTTGAATTTATGCTTGAAATCCGTGACGTCCCGGGTAAACCGGGACGTCTGGCAACGCTAACCATCATAGTCTCACCATCACCACTCTCCCATATATTGTCTTTAGTAAAACTGGAAAATTTTCGCTCAAAATGGCAAAAAAGCAAAGTGATGCTATTCTAATGTTACAAACAAAAATCGTTTATTTTAGTAACAACAAACCAAATCAGCTTAAAAAACTCCACCAGCTTTTAGAAATCAATTATGTAAATCTTAGCTTAATCTCAGGAAGGCTATTTCATCTTGTGACTCAATATATAATTCCGTATGCTTCCATTAAAAATAGTGCCAAAAACTGTCAATTTTAGTAAAAACATAAGTGAGGCTATCCAAATGTTACGGGCTGTATGTAATAATAAAAAAGAGGCTGGGTGTGACCCATACAAGTAACTTCTCATTGGTGCCCCGGAAGCTAGAGGCCCAATGCTATTTGTTTTAATTGAAAGGTAGCCAATCCTCGATCTTCGCAAACTTTTTCAGCTCTTCAATCATTTCATTGAAATTGAAAAAAAATTTGAACTACTAATACTAGGTACCATGAATCCCCTCCCGAAACTGGAACGTTCATGAAAATTGGTTAAAATATTTGACTTTTCATCAAAACCAAGAAACAAAAGAGACGAAACAAATATAAACTATCAGAGCGTGTTTTTCGATGGGGAATGAGAAGCAGAGTTTTTGGTATAAATGAAATATGGTGCATGATTTTAAGGTATTTTCTTAATGCTGAATCCAATAATATTAAAATAAAGTAGATACAAGCTCTCACAAGAAATTATCTTACTTTTAAAGAGTTGTATGACTGTATTTTTTGACTAGAATAGGTAGGTACGACACTACCTCTCAAAAAAGACCCTCAGACCATGGATATTTGAATGGTCTTTTTTTATTCTTGGTTCCGATGATTAATCAAACATTAGCTGCGTTTTATTATCTCTGGGTCTGCGTCCAGGTTATCTTTTAACATGCATTACAAAAACAACATGAGATCTAGGTTTCTATCTAGGTTAATTTCAATAACCCAGATAGAGGTTTTCATTCTGATCGGCAGAGGGCTATTTACCATTGTGAATGGATGTCAGCGATTTGTCAGCAGTATTAGGAATAGAGAAGAAAAGAGACAAGTGCTTACATGAAAAACAAATAAACATAAGAAAAAAAGAGACTGAAATACAGCACTGCTTTTGCACTAACCCACATCGTTTTATTTTAACGAGGTGAACCATATGGGTTATGAGCGATAATAAAACCCGGCTATTTTCACCAACTTTCATCAACGTACCGGTTTTGGGAGGGGTTTCATGGTAGTAGTTCTAAATTTATTTAATTCATTGAGAGAAACACCCTTTCGCTACAAATGTTTTTGTATTCTCCTTTGATTCTTGTTGCTTATAAGTATAATAAATAAAATATGTGTACCGTGTTTCATGTCAATGCTGTTGAAATTTGGTAATATAAAAATTCGGTCATCATTTATGAAGAAGACTACCTATATAACTTTTTTGAGGGTAGTTGTATCGAGTTAGTTCTGATTTAGTAAGATTGGACATTAAAAAATACGCTTAAAACATGTGTCATATGCTTATATTATTCCAAGATAAATATTTAATATCCCCCGTCCCCAGCACTTTGAAAGTGGCTTTA
Organism: Dasysyrphus tricinctus; assembly: GCA_963921185.1. Taxonomy (NCBI): domain Eukaryota; kingdom Metazoa; phylum Arthropoda; class Insecta; order Diptera; family Syrphidae; genus Dasysyrphus; species Dasysyrphus tricinctus. The sequence continues at coordinate 141,664,239 of OY992531.1, forward strand.
AAAAAAAAGTAGGTTTTTAATCAACTCTGGATGTAATGTAGTAGATTGTTAAATTCTGCGTCGATACCATCTTTACATTTTATTAATAAAAATATTTTTCTAACTTTTCTTGGCCTTTCAAATTTTATTTCCAAAACGACTTTTTTCCACCCCTTTCGTGCAAGGGGAGAGGTGGGAGAAAAACAATAATGTGGTCCTATGGTTTCAAGGGTGCTGAATCCAACTTGAGTTCTCGGGTCATCGTCCGACCCTTGGTTTTGAATCTATAAGCAACATTTCGGAACTTTGGCAACCCTTCTCTTGTCCTTATAACAGTGTTGCCACCTTGGCAACATTTCTTAAAAGTAAAGTTAGGACATGGACTATTTGTATACTAAAGCTCAACCCACATGCCAATCCCAGTTTATAAATTAAAACTTTACTTATCTACAGGACAACTGAAGTCCTTTAAATAAGTTAGTATGCTGAAGTATGAGTAATTAGTGGTTCAGTTAAGGGATCCAATTTAGTTGCGTTACAAGTGTGACCATAGAAAACTGTGATTTGTGATCAAGATATCTAATTTTCATGTGCTGTACAATATTGTTTGAAAAGTACATACAATTCTTTTTCAAATATTAACTTTGATAGTTGTTCTTCTGTTTCAGTTAAGAAATCAGAAGTAAGACCATGAAAAACAATACAAAATTTTAATTTGAAAACGTTAGGGGTGTGACAGGTCATCCTACGTGTGTGACCGAGTATGATTTTTTAGCATGAAAATAATATAATGAACGATATCTTGACGGGAAATTGTTGTCATAGATGTAGAATCATTTCTCACATAACGTGAGAAGCAATTTCTCTAGAAAAATGAAATTTTTCTCACTGAAAAGTGAATAAATTTCGCATTTCATGAGATTTTTTTCATTTTCTTTTAAAGAATGCAAAACTTTCACATAAAGCCGCACGGAAAGAATTGAAAAATCACAAATTGAAAAATTTGCAGTTGCAATTTACGAATCATGTTTTATTCGTAAACCAAGGCATTTTGATCCCAAATTAATACAAAAACTGACGTTCAAAACGAAACCAATTTACAAAATTTGTTTTTTCATGATTTGCAATTGAAATCCATAATTCAAGGTTGTACTTTTCATAGCAAAATACTACTTTTAAGGCGTAATTTACTCTCCAAAAGAATAATTTCACAAACAGCATTTAAAAATATTGATTTGCGATAAATATTTAGTAATTAACATTGAACAATCACCGATTTACTTTTTTGTGTCGCAGTTTGCAACTCCATGAGAATAGTTGCAAATCACCAACAAAAATTCCTAACTCACGTCACGACTTTCTTGTCGCAATTTATTTCGAAGAGATAAGGCACCACAACATGGCATGTATCTAATCATTAATGTGTGACACCAACGATTTGTAATGCAAATTGGCCTAGTGGTTGCATGCTCGCTCCGCAACTGGAGGGTTGCGAGTTCATATCCAAGTAGAAATATGTGCAGTTGAGGAATATTTGGATCAAATTGCGATTTGTTGTCCGCATTTTTTTTGTTCTCTTGATAGAATAATTGATACTTAAAGAGTGTTGATTTACGATTTTTGAGTATCAATATCTTAATTTTGCTCAGTTTTGCAAATTGCAAACAAATAGTCGTAAATTTCGTGATCTGATCCAAGAATTCTTTCTGATTAAATTAGCATTTATGGTAGATTTTCTTAGAATTATATCCCTACGTCATGAATTTCATATCCAGAAGCAACAAAACTAAAAATAAGCTGAAAAACAATGAGAATATTTTTTAGAATGCCATTTTGCTACGGGTGTGATATAGACTTAAAATTTTTAATACGGGCTCAGTATTAATTTCAAGTTGTTGAAATTTCGTCCGACAGTAGATCATAGTATTTTCCTTTTTTTCCCAAACTATCAGTTTAATACAAATTTTTGTTCTTCTAGTAATGAAACATATAATTATTTTTGTTACTGGTGTGTCACTAACCACTTTATGCATCAACTGCCCAAAAACTCAGTTTGCATTTACTATTGAATAATTAAATGTAGCGAAAACGTACCTACTTAGAGTTCTGATAAGATGGTTCCTTTTGGTTTTATAAATCAGTTTTAAAACCTTTTAGGATCTAAGAATTCATTTCATTTTTGTAATACCTAACAAATGATTCCATACAATTTCGTATGAACATTACTTAGCAGACTGAATTAAGTTACAAAACCAGGCGAAGTTTGCGCTTTTTGGTTACAGATAGGTGCTGGCAACTTCTTGGTAGTCCTAATGTGATCATCACTTTGTCACAAAAAAGTAGCCATTACTTCATTTTAAATAAGAGAACCACATTTCAAATGGATGTTGCCTAACAGGGGGGTCATATCATTGACTCCGATAGAAAACGAAAAGTATGTGTCAAATTTCCAAAGCAAAGGTTTAAATGTGCTGGTAAAGTGGCACTGTCTAGGGGCAAGAGGATCCCCCTCTGTGGGCGCCTATATGTACAATGTTTTTTTCCTATTTTTGCACTATTGAACTTGACAGCTTTTGACACTCAAATGAACTCATCGACGCGACGGCAATGGTTCCCAAAATTCAAGATGGTGGTAGTTTTTTTGTCGATGTTTGGAAACTTTTGGATATAATATCCAACAAAATTCAGCTTTTAAATTTTGTTGCCGGGGTCAATGTCTAATTGAAGTGGAATAGCTATTGTGATTAATATCAACTAAAAATCAATCTATATAACATAAGAAGCTAATTTAATGGCTTTAAATTCGGTGGAATTCAGTGCTCCCCTAATTGCAAATGTGTAATAGAATAGATTATGCAACACATTCATTGCTATTACTGTGTTATAGTTTTTTTTTAAGACAGAAATCTATATCTACTTAATTTTGTTTTTAAATAACCTTTTTGAATTAAAAACCATTTTTAAATAAAATAAAATTTATTTTGTTCATTTAATGTACCTAACATGCCGCCTCCACTTGTCATGAACGATGTCCTACATCACCAATCAATAATCTGATTTGTATTGAAGTGCCACTGTATGTTTGTGCCTCCATTGTTTTTTTTTTTCTGGATATGTTCAGAAGCATGGTTCATTCATGTCCCATGTTCGTGACATGTAATAAAATAGAAAGTACTTCTTGTTTGGCGTCAAGTATTGAACCTTCTTATAAATAAATAAACAGAGTTGACCTAGTGACTTACACTCTCAAGCAATCCTGTGTGTCAGTTACTAGAAGCTAGAAAGCAAGACCGAGGGGACTTGAAATTTTCATCTGAATCCGAACGCCTAAGATAAGAGGCCCTTTATCATAGTGATACTCTTGGTGGATTTTTCCTTCGTTGCAAGAGGTAGTACCCTTTGAGAAAAGTGAAATACGCCAAGATTTGATACCATACCTCCATCTAGCTTGAAGCTTGAATGCCCATCTTGCTAAGGGCTAAATATAGCTATTTAGCTATGTACAAGTACAACATTTATATATCTAGGTGTTAGGGAGAAACATGATAACTCCATTTTAAAAATTACGTCTTTACGTCCACTTTACACTGACCTAGAATCTAAACGGGTGGACCTATTTTCTTCAAATTTGGAATATTTATGAAAATAACCTTTAAAAAATTGTGTTTCAAATTTTATGAAAATCGGTCCACCTGTTTAGGTTCTAGGTCGATGTAAAGTGGATGTAAGGAAGCAATTTTTAAAATGGAGTTATTATGTTTCTCCCAAACACCACAGATATTTCAGCCACCGAAAAGCTCTCATGTTGGGTCTGTTAATTTCTGATTTATAGAATACCTATATTGTCAAGGATCAATCTTATGCGTAATAAATAACAAACAGTTTTAATAATACCTAGGTAAGTACATAATGTTAAGATTCCATTATTCTCTATTCTTCTATTCGTATTCGATGATATTCCAGCACTTTGTTTACAAATCTAAGTGATTAGTTTTTATTTTTCTTATTTGCTCAAGATATAAAATAACATTAAAAAAAATATTTTAAAGCTCTTTGGATCAGAATTTATAAGATATCCTAGGTACACCAAATTGAAATTCACAAAAAAATCATAGGTACCTACTACAAAAAAATAACAGAAATAAATACAAATAATTTGTTACCTACTACTTCAGTCTTAAAAAAAATATAACAGATAATATCTACATATGTACGTAAGTAGATTTAATTTCCAAAGAACTCAATTTTAAAAATTTAGGTATTTTTAATTCGTGTGCGATTCTCATATATTTCTGTTTACAGTAAAAAAAAGAAGAAAACCCGGAATAAACTAAAAAAAATTATTTCGCAAAAAACATTAGCAACCTTGTACCTATTTCCATTTCCACTAACTATGCGAATGTCTACGCAAAAACAATTTTCGTGCTTTAATGAAGTAAATAGGTATCGAATTCGAAGCTAGCCCATGCATTTATTACAAACCAACTGATCGACACGGTCGGCAAGGCATAGGGAAAATAACTTTTGGTAAGGTTTTATCAAAAAGTTGAATTCAATAGGTAGGTAATACATTTATTTATTTGTTTTGCATGGTAATTGAAATTTTAAATTCATAAAACGGAAATAAATCCAAGTGGTACCAACGCTGCATCTGTACATATGTATATGTACATAAGTTCATACACGCACTGCAATTTTAAACAACCGGGACTGAACAACCCGAGGACGACAAAGTCAAACCGACTTTTATATTAAGTTTTCACATATTATAAATCTTATTTGTATTCAAAATTTTACCAATGTATACCGTTAGGCCCCTTATGTGCCAACAAAATTTTAATATTTATCAATGTATCTAATAGCCATAAATAATTTTTTAAGACAATTATTGTAAATAGAAATGTTCAATAAACCAAAATTGAAAAAATTGATTGCACTACAATATAAATACAAAGGGAGGTTGGTAGGCTAGGTACACCTACTTAAAAACATGCGTGTGATTTAAGGTTCCCATAATAATTATCGTTTTTACACACATACCTACCGATGTATACCTACACAGTGGCATTTTAACTTTCAATGCACCCACAAATTTCAATAATTCATACTTTTTTAGTTCAAATCTGTTCAAATTATTGTTCATCTTTCATTTATTTTACTAAAAATGCATTTTCAATTGAAGTAGAAAAAATTAATAATATATTAAATGCACTTACCTATGGTACACACAGAAAAAAAGATTAATCCAGCTAAAATTTTACAAAATATTTGCACCTTCATTTTGTCTATCAAATATCTTTCAAAGAAATTCTTTTCACTGAATTAGAATTAGGCAGGTATAACAAATTATTTTACACAATAGACACCATTTATTATTAGCACTTTGAATGGGCTTCCTTAACGATCGTTTCACAATTGAACTGTTTTGAGTTTCGCAATACTAATTTATTCAAATTTTTCGACGAGAATTAAATTTGCAAAAATATTTATTTATCCGTGACGTAGGATAATGATGAACAATTTTATTTTAAACTGTTCTTCTCTATTTTGCTATTGAATTTCGAATTTTTTGGTTTTTATATATGTAATTTTAAAATTCATGCGCTGTCCACTTGCCTTTACAACAACCACTCACCGCAAGGGAATTTTTTGGAATGAATTTGGTATAAAAATCAAATCGAGGGGTGAGTTCAAGCGGTGTGGTTAATGAAAGTGGCGATGGTGTGGTGGTGCTGGTGATGGTGACTGGTGATGTGATGATGCGTGGAATGCGAAAGAGCAGAGGGGAAAATTCCAGTGCGCATAATGAACAATGAAGTTTTTAATGGTGAAAATGATTGTGACTGGAATTGGAAGGAGATAAAGAGAAGATGAGTCCGAAGACTCCGAAGTAGCGTTGGCGGTGAAATATATTCGAAAGTAGTACAATTGACAAAAAATAGTAGTACATATTTTGAACAAAATAGTAGTAGGTGTAGTAGGTACATACATTTTTGAATCTTCAAATGAGGATGTGTGCAGGAAAATTCTACTTTATTTATTTAAAATAGCGCAGCAAAAACAAGTATTGGGCGATTCCGCTATAGACGATTTTCAGCATCAATTTTTAAAGTACAATATTTTTTACTTTTTTTGATAACAATGCAAAGCAGAAGGACTCTACTTATTAACATACAAAAAAAATTTCATAAAAATGTGATTCGATCGTTTGTTCAAAAATATTTAAATATGTATTTGTTATTACTTTTTTAGTATTATTTATCGCAAAAAGCCATTGTAAGTTTGTTTCACCCACGATATAAAAGATAAAAGAAACTGCTTTTTTTTACAGTAATATAGGTACCTAGTGCTATCGTTTTGAAATTTTGTGAAAGTAAGAAAAAAGAAAAACAAAAACAGAATTAAATCAGTCATAAATTCATAAATTATATTTTTGTAAAATATTTTACTCTTGGAACTAATGTTTGAGTTCAAATTATATAAATATATAAATTGAATTGCTTTCATTTTGAAACTTTGTGAAGGTAAGAAAAAACCTAAAACAAAATTAAATCAGTCATTATCAGGAGTTAATTGTAATTATACATTCGTAAATAATATTTTTTGTTAAATATTTTACTTATGGAACTAATGTATGAGCTCAAATCATATAAATAGATAAATTACATTTTTTACTGACGGTTATAGGGACTATAAGGAAAGTTTTGGATTCGTGCAAAAAAAAATTTTTGAGATAACAATCAAACATGATATTACGATGATAGAGAACACCAAAAAAGTGGGTGGCACAATTTTGTCTGTCTGTCTGTCTGTCTGTTCGTCTACAGCCTAAACGGCTCGATCGATTTTCTTCAAACTTGGTACATAGTGGTTTGTAGTGATTATGCCCACACTATTTTTTCATTTTTCTCTTAGAACCAAAAATAACGGTACCTGCCATACGATTTTTTTTTAGCAATTTTACACAATCGTATTTTTCTCAAAAACGGCTCGACAACTTTTCTTAAAAAAAATTCAATAAATTTATTTTAGTAAAGGATTTCTTTGGGTGAAAAACCATTTTTCAAAAATAGTTATTAATTGTACCTCCCAAAGAACCAGTTCTTAAATTTTTGATTTTCTTCAAAACGGTACAATCGATTTCAATTATTTCTATCTAAAAAGTATAAATAGTTTTTTGTACCAAAATGTTTAAAAAAATATTTTTTGGATTTTTAAAAAATACTTCAAATTTTTTTTTGGAAAATCAAATATTTCGAAAACGACACCATCGATTTTTTGAAACTCGATATTTGAGACTTTTTGTGTACTCTCTAAAATATTTTTAGAAAAAATTTTGCATTAAGAAAAAATAACGATTCCTTCCATACAAAAGTTAAAAAACCGCAATGGAAAATATTTTTTTTTTCTTAAAAACGACTGCTACGATTTTGATTAAACTTTTTTCATATACTAAAATTAGTACGATCTACTATCAAAAAATATAAATTTTACATTTAACAACTGTTAATAGTACCTACCTACCTGTCATAGAACGAAATTTTTTATTTTGACTTTTCTTGTTATCGGATTAACGGATTTAGATGAATTTTTGTATATACTAATTTCAGATGAGATTAAATAATATTGCATATCAAAATTTTCACAAAAAATGTTTTTGGATTTTTAAAAAAGTTTCAATTTTTTTTTTTTTTTTTTGAAAATTCGATATCTCAAAAACGGGTGAATAATCTTTTTTCAAATTTTGTGTTAATATACACATAAATATATACTTTAGATTTGCATACCAAAATTTGTTCTTAAAAATGTTTTAAGAATTTTATATATAAAAAATAATTTTTTAAGGAAACCGCTCCAACGATTTTAAATTTTTTTTTCATACAATCATATTCAACCAAAAATTAAGATGTTATTCTTTTTTCACCTCAAACTGTAAAAAGAGTTGATTTAGCCAATTTAAATGTCGTATATAATGCTTCTCTACATTTTTCTCTCATAATTCCCATGTTTTTATATACAATTTTCTTAAGCCCGCAGTGTCTAGAACATAAGAGTAAGTACGTGCGACCCAGTCGTGCATTTCATTTTTATTCTCATACAATTTTACTAATCATAAAATTTTATGAGAATAAGAAAAAAAATCAATTTATGTATTTATATAAGTAAATATGTAAATTGAATTTAAAAAAACCTTGAAAACGTTGATGCAAATTGGTTGCACCAGCGATCGTGAAATTAGTTTTTTACAATTTAATTAATTATTTTGTTCTTTTTTATAAAAATATATAAGTTGAATGGCAGGAAAACAAGGAATTTCACAACGTGGCACGCAATCTCTCAAATACTTCTGATTGATAATTTATTTCTGAGCAACAGATTGAAGAAGCGAAAGACGTGTTAGTTGATAAATGGGATCGATTAAAAAACTTACTTAGTTACTTACTTAAGGTGGCGCTACAGTCCGAGGTGGCAGGGTCTCAACCAACAAGCTTCTTCCAGTCGGCTTGGTTTCTAGCTACCTGTCTCTAGTTTCGCACGCCAAGTTGGTTGAGGTCCTCTTCCACTTGCGTGCGCCACCTCTACTGCGCTGTCCCACGTTGTTGGATTCAAAGACTTTTCGGGCCAGGGCATTGGTGTCCTTTCGCTCTAAGTGACAGCCATTTCAGTCGTTCGGTGTCGGTGTCACTGTATAGCCCGTACAGTTCGTTGTTGTGTCTCCTTCTCCATTCCCCATCTATGCAGACGGGACCAAAAATCATCCAAAGAATTTTAATCTCATAACAGCCTAACGCGTTCCCATCCGCCGTTAACAGTGTACTTGAAAAAAAGGCTGGTAACCTTGGTCTGGTGAAGAGTGTAATTTTAAACACGGAAACTTTATTAAAGAAAATTTATCATTTGGATTGGTTTGTGCAAAGTGAAAAGTTAAATAAACTATAGTGCCAGTGAAAAACTTCACAGCAACTCGAGTGCAGCTAGAATTTTCTGTTTTGTGGCTTTAAAGTGAAAAAAGGTTTGGATGATTTTCGCCAATTTCCAAGGGCATTTGTATTTGTTTGACAGCAAAGCCAAAAGCTTGTAAGTACCAAGCAAATTTCATATAAATTGTATTGCATACTTTTGTTGAATTGAGTATTGGATTATATAATCGAAAAGCTCTCCAATATACAAATTAAATAACGCCAAATATAAATTAACAAATCAAAATATACAAAAAAAATACTAATTTAGATTTTAGAATAAAGAATACCTAATATACAAAATAATGAAGATTTTAGAATATTAGCCTACAATATACATGGTTTAGAAAATAAAAGCCTATTCACACAGTTTTTTAATTATGTACTTTCATGGGAAATAATTATTCTAATAGAAACACATATTATGAAAATAGAAAAAATAGAGCCATTCAAAAAATACAATTGGCACAGTGAATTTAACGCTGTGAAAACCTTATTTCTAGAGAACAGAGTGGTTAATCCAATAGTTATCGGTGATGTGAACGTTAGATTGGGTGAACAAGACATAGAAGACGTACATACATATGTCATTTTTCCACGCTGGAGTTGAAACACGGCGTTCCAAAGATGCCATTGTAAATACAAGAGGAAGGAAGTTCTTGGAGTTCTGTGAGGATAACGGCTTAATAATTTTAAATGGAAGAACAAAGGTGATGAGCAAGGCAACTTTACATTTATAAATAACGTTGGAAATTCGGTGAATGATATCTGCTCTGTGTCGCAAGAGTTGCTGAAGTGCTTGGAGAGATTCAGCGTAGACGAAGAGATATGGTCGGACCACCTGCCCATAAAGTTGTGCCTTAGGAATATTGCAACATCCACCAGATTACAAAAATTTAACCTTTTGCCTAAACTCCATTGGAATGAGTGGAAAAAGACTGATAACCAAATTAAACTAAATACAGATTTGTAAATTCTCAAAACTGAAAAGGATCAAATCGAGTTTAAGGACTTAACCAATTAAATTAGAACTCAGCAAAAAAACAGAGCGGTATGTCAAAACTTCCTTAGCCAAAAAATAAGTGGTACAGTTATGAGTACAAAACAGCTAGGAACAAAAATTTTAAACAACTAAATATTTTTCGAAGAACAGAAAACCAGGAAGCAAAAGAGAACTACTTAAGAGCTCAAAAAGAGTACAAAATTATTTACACAAGGAGTAAGACTGCGTACTATAGTCAGCTTGATCTCAAAATAAGCAGGGTAAAAGACGGCAAAGAGTGGTGGAGGTTGGCAAAGGAAATACGTAACCAAGATCCGCAAATTTGTCCGCAAATTTCGCTCCTGATCTTAGAGCCTATTATAGTTCACTCCTTAATCCAAATCAAACGGAAAATCAGATTTTCTACGCACCTTACTTAATTCAGGATCGGGATTTGAATAAACCTATATAGACTAAGAGCCCACAGCAGATTTTGGGTGTAAACGATAGCAAATAAAATGCACGACTGGGTCGCACGTACTTGCTCTTATGTTCAAGACACTGTGAGTTTAAGAAAATTGTATATACAAACATGGAAATTATGAGAGCAAAATGTAGACACGACATTTAAATTAGCTAAAACAACTCTTTTGACAGTTTGAGGTGAAAAAATAGTATGCCATCTTAATTCATGATGAAATATGATTCTATGGGAAAAAGAATTTTAAAATCGTTGGAGCGGTTTTTTTTAAATTAATTTTTTATATATAAAATTCTTAAAACATTTTTAAGAACAAATTTTGGTATGCAGATTTAAACTATATATTTATGTGTATATAAAAACAAAATTTGAAAAAAAAATTGTCAACCCGTTTTTGAGATATCGAATTTTCAAAAAAAAAGTTTGAAACTTTTTTTAAAAATCCAAAAACTTTTTTTTTGAAAATTTTGATATGCAATATTATTTAATCTTATCTGAAATTTGTATATAAAAAAAATCATTTAAATCCGTTAACCTGATAACGAGAAAACTCAAAATAAAAAAATACATTCTATGACAGGTACTACTAATAGTTGCTATGTGTAAAATTTTATAATTTTTGATGGTAGATCGTACTAATTTTAGTATATGAAAAAAGTTTAATCAAAATCGTAGGAGTCGTTTTCAAGCAAAAAAATATTTTCCTTTGCGGTTTTTCACTTTTATTACACTATCAGATCTTTGCCGAAGAGAACTTAGTACAAGCAACATCTTGCGACCAAAGAATTGCCAAACACAAATTAAGTGCTTATCAGGCTCATCACTTAGTGTAGTGTTAGTAGTTAGTAAGCAAAAAACTACTTAAAACATACACTTTACAAAATAAAATAAAAACAATAATTATAAAATAACAAATAAAATGACATTGAAAAAATTAACAATTACAAAAATTTAAGAGCGTGGTACACTGTCCTTCAATGAAGCTTTGAGTCTATTCTTACTTATATTAAAATCAAAAAAATTAGAGTTCAAATTCAGAATGTTGCACATGCGGGTAAAAGGCTCATGCATTCCATAATTGGTACGGTGTTGAGATATATGCATTAGTTCTAGACTACGAGTGTTGTGACCTCCACCACGGTAATTAAGGCTAGTACAAGATAATAAATCAGGTGCATCAATAACGCCCGTTAAAAGTTGATGAATAAATACAATATCATTATTAATTCTCCTTTGTGCCAAAGTTTGAATCTGAAGAAGGTTAATCCGGTGTTCGTAAGGAGGAAGATTATAAGGATCGGACCACGGTAGTCCTTTCAAGGCGAAACGTATAAAATTACGCTGTACTGCTTCTAGTCTATTCTTATGGACATCGTAAAAAGGAGTCCATACCTGTGATGCGTATTCAAGATGAGGGCGAACAAGACTGTTGTAGAGAGCGAGGGTAACATAAGGATCCTGAAATTCCTTAGACCAACGTTTAACAAACCCTAACATAGAGTTTGCCTTATTGACTATTAAATTGATATGCTTCGTAAAATCAAGATTAAAAGTAAAATGAACCCCTAGGTCTTTGAAACTATCAACACGACGCAATGTTTTTTTTAGACAAAATTATCGCCTGACATTTAATAGGGTTGAGATTTAAAACGTTTTTACTACACCAAATAACAAAACTGTTAATATCTTCTTGCAAAAGTAAACGATCACTCACAGATTTGACGCTTTTGAAAATTTTCATATCATCCGCAAAAATTAGAATTTCACTATAACGTATATAGAGGGATACGTCGTTGATAGCTAAGATAAAAAGAAGTGGGCCCAAATGACTACCTACCCTGGGGAACTCCAGATTTGGCAAAGAAAGGGTTGGAGACAGAGCTCCTAAATCTAACTTGATAGGATCTATTATGGAGATAAGAAGAAACCCAATTGATGAGTTTAGGAGGGAAGCCAAACACCTTTAACTTAAACGTGATGATGTCGTGTGAAAGTTGATCGAAAGCCTTAGAAAAATCTGTATAGATGCAGTCGAGTTCTTGACCATGTTCCAACGCAGTTGAACACTTGTGCAAGAATGCAAGTAAATTGGTTATCGTCGATCGCTTTTGCATGAATCCATGTTGTTGATTGCAAATTATATTCTTACAGTTGAATGTCAAACTATCGCACATTACTTGCTCAAAAAGCTTAGGAATGCAAGATAGCTTGGAGATTGGCCTGTTATTGCATATATCAGATCTGTTACCCTTTTTAAAAACTGGTGTAATATATGCTTTTTTCCAAATACTTGGAAATTTACCGGAGCTAAGTGATAGGTTAAACAAGTGAAAAAGAGGGGGTGCTAATATTGATTTACATTTCTTCAAGATTATTGGTGGGATGCCATCAGGTCCAGACGAGTAATCATCATGAAGTAAGGACATATAATGTAAAATTTTTTCTATTATAATTGGGATATTATTGAAGGTAGTTTGTGGGCAGTCTTTTAAGTAGAGAAAAAAGTTCTCATCAACATCGACAGGGGTATCTACGAAAGACTGGCGAAAGTTGTTAGCAAATGCATCACAAATATCCGGAGGACTATTTAAAATAATATTATTATAAGTAAAATTGACTGGATAGCCATCAGATTTCTTTTTCAAGTTTACGAAATTCCAAAAACTTTTGGGGTCAAGCTTAAGGGAACTTTCCATTTTTTTAAGATATTCAGCGTATAAATGATTGGAGAGGTTTTTAAACTCATCAAACAAGGAAATATACAATTCTCGGTCCTCAAGGGACTAATACTTTTTATAAAGTTCTTCCAAATTCTGTTTCTTTTATTACGAAGAATTTTGAGTTCTTTCGTATACCATGGATGGCAGAAGCTAGAGTATTTGGGTATTTTGTGTGGAACTATGTCATTAATACAGTTGGTCAATACTTGATAAAAGTATGAAGCTGCAACGTCAATGTCGCCGGAGACTGGTATATTTTCAATACCAGATGCACTTAAATGCTCAGAAAGTAACTGAAAGTTAGCTTTCCGAAAGTCAAAAGAATATGAACAGTCTTGTGAATTACTATTATTAAGTAAATGCCCGTCCAAGTAAAGAAAAATGTCAAGAGGAGGATGGTATTTATCTATGTTTGATATTGCAGTAGTAGACTCTACCACTACAGTACTAACAGCGTCAGATGAGAAAACTAAATCGAGTATTCGATTTAAAGAGTTTTTAATACAGCTTATTTGCTGTAAGTCCGTAGATATAATATGGTCTAACAGTTGAAGCTCCTGTCGAGATGAAGTCAACGATGCTTCAAAGTAAGACTCGTCTTCTGAAGGAATCCAGTCAATGTATGGAAGGTTAAAGTCGCTTAAGAGGGTAATAATACTATCAAATCCAGCAACGTCAATAATATAGTCGAGAGCAAGGGAAAGCTCAACATATACTGAAACTGAACTTTTGGGGGGAATATAGACATTTAGAATAAATAAATCTTTTGAATGCATGGATATTTTGATGGAGACAAGTTCTATTGAGATATTAAAAGGGAATATGATAGGAGTTGTGTTGAAATGATTTCTAATCGCAATTAAGACACCACCTCCTACTAAATTTGTATTATCCACATGACGGTCTTTCCTGTAAACTATGAATTCTTGATCAAATAGTTCTGTGTCTAAGATCGTGTCATTAAGCCATGTTCCAGTGAAAGCAAATACATCATAAGGAAAAGCTAGGGAGTTTTGAAAGATTTTGGCAGTTTTACTGCGAAGTTCTCTTACGTTTTGGTAGTAGAGGGAGAACCTACTAAGTTTTTTGCATTTAAATTATTATTGTTGTTTGCAATCTTTCTTTGCCTAGGAGGGATTGTAAATTCTTTTACCAATGTATTAGGAGGCCAAGAGCTTTTCAAAATTGAATCGAATAATGAGAAGGGAGCTGTAATTTTGAACGATGAAACGAAACTGTTAGGTTTACTTATTTTAGTACATTTAATGGATGATACATTGGGTATGGATTTACAGGCAATGAGATGTTGCAAAATATCTTCGGGTACGATTTCCGGTAAAAGACGAGAGATGAATATTGATTTGGGTTTAGGAACCGATTCTAAAGCTCTGGGAGCAACAAGACTAATTTGAGGGGTGGGATATATAATATCTAAGTCAGAAACTAATTCTATAGGCTGTAGCACTGGCAAGTCACCAAGTACCGAGGGTTGGTCAACCTCGACACTTGAATCACCAGCCACTGCCAAGCCTTCTCCTTGACTGATATTAGAAGCACAGTTAACGTCAGCCTGAATACTTATAATGTTTGATCTTTTAGGAGCAGGACCAGCACTCTTCGAAGAAGTAGCAGCATCACGTCCCCTTTTATTACCCTTTTTACAGGCGGTATCTGATATATTCTGGGAAATGGTCGGACTAGATTCTGAATCATTTAGAAGTATGGGTTGTGATTCATCATCATTTGTGGATGATGATTTATCTACTAAAATGTTAGGAAAAGAAAACTTATCAACAATTGAAACAACAGAAGAAACATGTTGGGATAGTTCCTCGAAAGCTTTAGAGATCTTAAGAATCTCGGACTTTAAAGCTGTCATTTTAAAACTTTTGTATGGAAGGTACCGTTATTTTTTCATAAATGTAAAATTTTTTCTAAAAATATTTTAGAGAGTACTAAAAAAGTCTTAAATATCGAGTTTCAAAAAAATCTATGATGACGTTTTCGAAAAATTTGATTTTCCAAAAAAAATTTTGAAATATTTTTTAAAAATCCAAAAAATATTTTTCAAAAATATTGGTAGGTACACAAAACTATTAACATTTTTTGGAAGCTTCTGTATAAAAAAAAATAATTGAAATCGGTCATACCATTTTGAAGAAAATCAAAAATTAAAAAAATGGTTCCTTGGGAGGTACCATTAATAACCATTTTTGAAAAATAGTTTTCCACCCAAAGAAAGCCTTTACTAAAATAAATTTATTGAATTTTGTTTAAGAAAAGTTGTCGAGCCGTTTTTGAGAAAAATACGATTATGTAAGTTTGCCAAAAAAAATGTATCACAGGTACCGTTATTTTTGGTTCTAAAAAAAAATTTAAAAAACGTGTCGGCAGAATCACCAAAAACCACTATGTGCAAAGTTTGAAGAAAATCGATCAAGCCGTTTAGGCTGTAGATGAACAGACAGACAGACAGACAGAATTGTGCCACCCACTTTTTTGGTGTTCTCTATCATCGTAATATCATGTTTGATTGTTATCTGAAAAATTTTTTTTTGCACGAATCCAAAACTTGCCTTATAGTACCTATAATCGCAAGTAAAAAAGAAGTATAGGCGTCGAAAGCTCCATTAAAGACTATTAAAAAAATCAAAGTCTTGCAGTCCACAACTGGGGCCTTTGCGAGAAACAGTGCATCGAAAAAAAAAATATGAATGCAACTTCGAGGATAATCGTGTTAACCAAAATTGGTTTTCACTCATCCCTTGAGAAGCTCCTCGGATCACATATCATGGAATCTGAGACCATTTGAGTGTACAGTTCGCTCTACCGGACCGTTTAAAAAATTCAAAATTCTAAGTGAAAAACGGTTTTTTTAAACAGTGGCAGGGCGAACTAAACACTCAAATGATCTCAAATTCCGTGATATGGGATCCGCAGAGCTTATCTAGGTAGGGGTGAAAACCAATTTCGGCTAACACGATTTTCCTCGAAGTTGCATTCATATTTTTTTTTCGATGCACTGTTTCTCGCAAAGGCCCCAGTTATGGACTGCAAGACTTTGATTTTTTTAATAGTCTTTAATGGAGCTTTCGACGCCTATACTTCTTTTTTTGCTATCGTTCACACCCAAAATCTGCTGTGGGCTCTCGGTCTAATAGCTGTAGATGAAATTACAAGTATTCTGAAAAAAGTAAAACTCAACAAAGCACCTGGAGAAGACAGGATTACCTATGAATTTTTCATACACGCAACGGATGACTTCCTGGAGCAATCGGCAGCAGGCTTTAGCAGGATGTTGAATGACTGCAAAATCGAGAAAGATTTTGTTAAAACAATCATCTTTCCTATATTTAATACAAATCAACAGTGTAATTACAGGGGAATCTCTTTTATGAATTGTGTGAAGATTATGATGGGAATCCTTAACGAGAGGCTGTACGCATGGGTGGTAGCAAACGATATATGGACAGAGTTTCAGGTAGGCTATAGGAAAAAATACTCAACCGTGGATAACCGTGCATTTGATAAAATTTCAAGAAAGTTGCTTATCTACAAGCTGCACGCAATGGGAGTTTCGCCTAAATTTGTTAACTTAATTGAAGCTATATACGCCAACACTAAATCTGCAGTTTGGACGGGAGAAGAGCTCTCCGAATATTTTGAGACACTTTTTGGAGTTAAACAGGGATGCTTGCTATCACCATTATTTTTTGCCCTATCAGGCGCGGATCCAGGATTTCGTCCAGGCGGGGGGGTTGGTTAATTTTCGTGAGTTTCCAAAATCTTGATGAGGTCTACAGAAAATTTGAGTACACTTCATACCGCTGTACACGCATGGTCATTCAAAGCAATGTGAGTTTATGAGGTTGAAATTTGAAGAAAGCAATTAACTCTCTCATAACCACAGTGTCCTGAAAAGGGGGTACTTTGAACTTTGTGAAATGAAGTTTTGCAGTTTATAGCTATAGCATGATATCTTTACAGCGTTTTTGAGTTCTGTCTGGATCTGCAATATTATGCTTGGAAAACATAATGCACATTGGTATGCTCCTATTCAGACACATGACGTTCGAGTTCGAGTGAAATTTCCAGCCTCTATTTTAGCTGGGACAACCTAACCTAGCCTTGCCGGTAAAAGGCCGTTTCGAGAACGTCATCAGCGTCAAAAATGCATTTTGTAGGACGTTATGAAATGCAAACTGCAAGAACCTTCTGTTCAAAAAGGAAAATACAAGTTTAACTGCATCAGCATTGTGTTCGATAATGCTGTTTGCTAAAGTCACACCTTCGAAAACATCATCTGCGGTGCAATTCTGCAGTAAAAAGATGGGGGAGAGTACGATAACTCAGGCGCCAAGAAATTAAAACGGTTTTTTGTAGAACAGTTTAATACAAGAATTTTTTACTATGGTAGAGGGGGTCTATCTATTGTAAATATACTAAAACCAGTGGTTATGTTCTTTATTTAAGAATAAAATAAACAACGTTCTTCTTCGATATGAAAATATATAAGTAATAATAATTTATTGAAACGAAAATCTTAGAAACATATTTCTTATCAGTTTGATGATAAGTAAAAAATCTTAAAGTGTTTGAACGTTAAGTTAAATATTTCAACACTCCTCCTCGTTCAAACCTTTAAATAATCTTACAATTTGTTCTCAATTTTATGTGCCTGGCTGGTGGCAAGGGTTTAGTAAAAATATCCGCGATCATTTCTTCTGTTGGACAAAACTTGCAGGTGATAAGTTTCTTATCAATGTAATCCTTTACAAAATGAAATTTTGTATCTATATGTTTTGTTCGATTGCTGAATTTTTCTTCTTTTATAATTTTTAAGCAGCTTTGATTGTCTTCGAAAATAGTTGTTGGATTTTTATTTTCTTCGTGCATGTCTTCTAATAATCTTTGAAGCCAAACTGCCTCTTGGCATGCATCGGATAAAGCAATAAATTCAGCTTCAGTCGAGGATAAGGATACACATGTTTGCTTTCTGCATGACCAATTAATGATTCCTCCGTTCAAAAAGAAAACGTGCCCACTGTTTGATTTTCGCGTCTGCTTATCTTCTGCCCAATTTGCATCCGAATATCCAATCAGTTCTTCGTTGGCGCTATCGTCGTCGCTGAGCTTCAGCTTAAGTTTGGAAGTTCCTTTTAGATATCTAACCACGCGTTTAAGCTGCTCCCAATCTTCTTGATTCGGACTTGAAGTTTTCTGAGCTAAGATATTAACACTCGCTGTTATGTCCGGCCTCGTATTAATAGAAATGTATAAAAGACATCCTAATAGTTTTTGATAATTAGTGTTGCTGATCATTCTATTTGACGAATCCAAAGGTGATTTGTAGTATCCTATTTCCATGGGTGTATTTGCTTCTTTTGCGTCTTATAGTCCAAACATCTTTGCAACTTGATGAATATATTTGGATTGACATAGTTCAAAATTTCCTTGTTTGTCTCTAGTTACTTCTATTCCAAGGTAATGCTTTATTTCTCCAAGGTCCTCCATTTCAAATTTTGCATCCAAAAGTTTCTCTATGTTTTTCACATCTTCTTTATTTTTACAGGCGACCACAACATCATCAACGTAGATAAGTACATAGCACCAATTACCTCCGATTTGTCTGGAATACAAGCATGGGTCTGCCTTTCCTTGAATAAATCCACCTTCAATCAAAGTCAGTTTTACCTTTTCATTCCAAGTCCTCGCTGCTTGTTTGAGCCCATAGAGGCTTTTCTTGAGCAGGCATACTTTATGTGGATTCTCAAAGCTGAAACCTGGTGCTTGTTTCATGTAAATGGTCTCTTCCAAAGTTCCATTGAGGAAAGCTGCTTTAGCGTCCAAATGGTGAACTATCAGTCCTCTTTTTCCAGCAATAGATAGTAAAGTTCTAAACGTTGATTGCCGAACAACTGGTGCAAAAACCTCGTTAAAATCTATTCCGAATTTTTGTGAAAATCCTTGGGCTACGAGTCGTGCTTTGTATCTTTTGATGTTTCCTTTTTCGTCCTTTTTTACTTTAAATACCCATTTACTTCCAATGGCTTGTCTTTTTTCTGGTAGGTCTGTCAATTCCCATGTGTTGTTCTTCTTTAGGGTTTCCATTTCTTCTTGCATTGCTATTATCCAATTAGTTTTGTCTTTACTGGACATTGCCTCCTCGTAGGTCTTGGGTTCTTGAGTTTCTTCAATGGTGAAATTTATTTCTTCAATCAATCTTGCAACTGGTTTTCTTTTAGTTGGCCTCGTTGAAACTTTTTGAGGTATCGGTTCTTCCTTAGATTTTATTTCCTCTTTTTCTTCTTTTATTGTAATATTTTTCTTTTGTGTTAGGTCCTTTTGTTGATTTTCCTTGTCTTTTCTCATGTGAAACTGTAAATCGACTTCTAAATCTGTGGTCCTTTTAACTTTAACTTCTTTTGCAAATCTGACATCACGACTTATTTCTACTTTGCGAGCTGCTGCATCGTAACATCGGAAAGCTTTCGACTTAGTGTCATATCCAAGAAAAATCATTTCCTTTCCTGTTTGATCCAATTTCTTCCTTTTTTCAGTAGGTACGTGTACAAAACATTTGCTTCCAAAAGGATGAAGATTTTCAAACGATACTCTGTTTCCGTTCCACTGCTCGTACGGTATTGAACTTGTAGATCTTGTTAAAATTCGATTTTGAATAAATACTGCTGTTGATACTGCTTCTCCCCAAAAGGTATTTGGAAGTTCAGCGTCAATCAACATGCAGCGAGCCATTTCAATGATTGTTCGATTTTTTCTTTCAGCGACTCCGTTTTGTTGAGGCGAGTATCTTGCTGTTAGTTGAGTTGTAATTCCTTCTGCTTTAAGATATTCCTTGAGCTGGTTACCCGTGTATTCTCCTCCTCGATCCGAACGAAGAATTTTGGGTTTCTTATCGAATTGAGTTTTAGTCATCTCAACGAATTCTCTTATAGATTTTTCGACTTCACTTTTATGAGTTAACAGTTTAATTACTGTAAATCGCGAAAAATCATCTATAAATGTGATCATATATCTTTTTCCACTAGGAGTAGCCGTTTGCATAGGTCCGCAAACATCCGTATGCACAAGGTCTAATAAAGTTTCTCTTCTGCTTAAGGATTCCTTTGGGAATGGTTGTCTTGTCATTTTTCCTTTTGCACATGTCTCGCACAACTCTTTAATACCACATTCCGTTATCTTCATTCCGTCAACAAGTCCTTTTGTAACCATTTTTCGGATCGCTTCAGGATCTCTATGTCCTAATACTTTATGCCAGCTATGAATACAATTGGCATTATGTGCAAACTCTATACTATTGATCTTATCTGGTGGTTTATGAAGCTCATATAAATTATTTTTTCGGTCTACTACTGCTATGTTTGTCTTATTCTTAGATATAACGCAGTTATTTTTCTTGAATAATATTTCAAACCCATTGTCAGCTAATTTTCCTATTGACAAAACGTTTCCGACAAGTTCTGGGGCAAATAATACCTCATGTGCTAATACTTCCTGGACTTCACCGCTTTGATTTAGAAATTGCACATTTCCGCTGCCTATTCCAACTACATTAACCTTTTCTCCGTTTCCCACTTCTATAATAGCTTGATAAGAATCATCCAGGGACTTGAAAAATTGCTTATTATTTGTCACGTGTCTAGTTGCTCCCGAATCAAGTAACCAATTATCCCTGCTCTTCTGATTAACTGAAAAAACAAAATCATTTTGAGGTGAACTTACTGAATTGACTTTATCCGCAGGTTTCTTTTTATTTGGTGCATGTCCTTGTTTTTTCGCAATCCATTTTTTGTACTCTGCACAGTCCTTTTTCAAATGGTTAAGCTTTTTGCAGAAAAAACATCTAATTCCGGTGTTTCTGGTCTTTTCAGATACTTGAAGCATCATCTCAGCACTTGAATCTCCTCCTGCATGAACACGCCGCTCATATTCCGCAATTAGCTTTTGTTGCACAAAACCGAACGTCAGATCATCCTCATTTCTAGCCTCAAGTGCAATTATTAGAGTGTCATAACTTTTAGGCAAACTGCTTAGCAGCATTGCTACGCTCCAAGGCTCCGATAAATCCTCATTACTGATGTCCTTGAGTTTTGCAAATAAATTTCTCAACTCGTTTATGTGGTCTGCTACTCGACCATTTTCTTCCATTTTCAGTGAGCAAATCATTCTCATCAAGTGAACTTTGTTGCTCAGTGTTGCCTTTTCATGGTACTGTTTTAAATTGTTCCAAGCGCCGAGAGCTGTATTTGAATTACGGATGTGGACAATTTGGTCATCTTCGATCGACAAACCGATCAAAGAAAAAGCCATTTCATCAATTCGGTCCCACTGTTCCTGTAGCTGTCGTCTCTCTTCCTTGGCACCAGCAGTAGCTGTAGCAGATAAATCAGTGGGTCTTGCCTTGTTCACCGCTGTCCACAAGAGCTCCTTTTTCAACAAAAGCTCAGTCTTGAATTTCCAGTTCATATAATTCGAATTATTTAACTTTTCCAGTCTTCCTTTAAAATCTGCCATATCGATGTTGCAATTATTCTTTAACCGTTATCTGGGCCTATAACCTATTGTAAATATACTAAAACCAGTGGTTATGTTCTTTATTTAAGAATAAAATAAACAACGTTCTTCTTCGATATGAAAATATATAAGTAATAATAATTTATTGAAACGAAAATCTTAGAAACATATTTCTTATCAGTTTGATGATAAGTAAAAAATCTTAAAGTGTTTGAACGTTAAGTTAAATATTTCAACACTATCTCACCCCATTTGGGCGGGAGGGGTAATTTCATAAGAACAGCACCAAAAATTTAAAAAAATATTAAAAAATAACGGTAATACTTACAACAAAATTATACCTGTATTTAAAGCCAATACTCTGTTCTATTAGCCAGTTTTTGAATCAATTGAAATCTATGCATGGTTTTCGAAAAAAATAATTTTAAACTCAAAATTTACAAAAAGGTTTAAAGTGTAATTGAGGACCTTGCATCAAAAGGGGGGCAGGTCCAATTTTTTACTTAAACCGGTTTTTTCGCTCACTATGTGAACAAAAAAAAAAGCTATCTTTTGGTGCAAAACCGAAGTCGATACTACTAAAAATAAGCCCGTTATAGCAAAATTTGGATCTGCCACTCTGGTGCGTTTGGTGCAAAAGGGTGGCAGATATGGATCTGCCTCCTTCTTGACACAAACGAAATTCTTACGTCATTTGCAAAAAGCCAGTCCACATTGGGGAGTACATATCAAAGTTTGAAGAAATAGGTTTGCATCTCTCCAGGGGATATCAAAAAAGCGTGTAGATACTATATGTAAACAATATCGTAACCCTAATGTAAGCTTCGCTTGCTTTGTCTCAGCGTGGGAAACATCGAAATAGACCAAATCGTATTTCTAATGAGTGGACTTCCAAACTTGACTCTTAGATAAGAAGTTTTTAAGAAGGTTTTTGCCTTGTAATAGGTGTTTTGGTGTAATAGAAAAGTTTAATAGGAAGAAAGATTATGTTTTTACCACTACTTAATATGCCGAATGTATAAAGCAAGCTTCTAAAAACTTTAAAGTTGTTAATGTTGACCAAAATATGATTCTGAAATTCAGTCAACACTGCGAAGGTCATTTTAAAAAAGTGATTATAAATGCAGAGAAGATTCGATTTAAAATATCGCATTTTTGAACATAGTCAAAAGCACATTGAAACTGTTATGCAGTTAGTTCATCAACAGGAATGCCTTAATTCGAATATGTTCCTAACATGAGGGATATTAAAGCCAACTTGTCTGTTCGGCCTCCGGAACCGATGTCCAATCATACCTTGCGTTTAAAAGTGGCTTAATATAAAGACGCGATCGAACTAGTAAAGAACTATGTTCCACCAAACAAACTGTCATTCTACGAGGCTCTTATAAGTGAAACTTCACCAAAAGATGAAGTTTCCAGTGACATTGGCGATTATCAGGCTGAAGTAAGCCTTTAAATTTGTAATCTGATCTGTTTTTCTTTTTCCTTTTACTATTGAACTATTAAAGTGATGAATAATGATTCTAAATATATTTAGTAACTAACTTTAATGTGTTTTATTATTCATTCGTTAAAATCATGAAGCAAATTTATTACATTTTGGTGCAAATCGGGGGCAGATCCAAACTTTGAAAAATCATAGAAATTACATAACAAATTTATTTGCTTAAAAACTTGATTAAAATGGTGTGAAAACATCCAAATTTTCTTATGGCATAGTATTTTCTAACATAAATTCAGTAATTATTTTTTAAAATAGTTTTTTTTAATTTTCCACAAAAAGTTAAATTTGGACCTGCCCCCCTTTTGTTGCAAGGTCCTCAATTTCTCATAACTGTAAAATTAAATATCATTTTTTTTTCTCTGAAATTCGTTGCTGTAATTAATTCTAAATCAAAAACTGAAAACTAGATGATTCTATGTCTTCTAGTTTTTGAGAAAATTGAAAATTACTAATGCGGGGTATACACTGTTCAAATGCTTGTCATGCGTGTGAGAGTGTATTAGTAAGTTCTTTTTCAATTGCATATACACACATCATGCATGAGGCTTCAATCATTTATTTTTACTGAAATATTGAAGCGAAAAGACGTATGGTTCTGGTCCGATCGCGGATGTTATTCTTTGTCGTTTCATCGGAAAAATAATTGTTTCAAATTTTATCGTTTCATTTTATTTGAATTAGTTTTTATAAACTCCAAAATAAAAGTTTTATTTTCCATTTTGAACATATTCCGCTTCATACATAATGTTTCCTCATCGGCTTCTATTCGAAAATGAGCTCATGCATGATCAAGCAATCATTCTCGAATATACATTATGTCAATGCTGTCTGTCTGATTGAACAAAAATCAAAATGTTTTGATTTTGCTTCAAGCATACACACCATGTATACGTGTGTCATTTTCATTAACACACTCTCACATGCATGACATGCATTTGAACAGTGTATACCCCGCATAAAACTACTACCGTACAAAACTAGGATGTTTGCTCGTTGTCTTATGATCTAAGTGGGTATGCATACTTTGAACATTACAACTGCTTTGTATATGTTTCCTTTATCCAGATTCTTTAAATGCAAAAGAAACTTTGCATGCACCCAACCTCGCACCTACCCCAAATCCTATAATGTGCCCAAGCAGGGGGGTTGCATGGGGGAAGCATGCCTCCCCATACATACCTCACTGTTTATACGCCAGCCGTAATACGTAAGCAAGCAAAAAACAAACATCCCATACAAAAGTAGTTTTAGTAATTATCAATTTTTTCAAAAACTAGAAGACATAGAATCATCTAGTTTTCAGTTTTTGATTGAGAATTAATTAGAGCAACAAATTTCAGAGAAAAAAAAATGATATTTAATTTTACAGCTATGAGAAATTACACTTTAAACCTTTTTTTATGCTTTTTTCTCGCAAATTTTGAGTTTAAATTCATTTTTTCAAAAACCATGCATAGATTTCACTTGATTCAAAAACTGGCTAATAAAACAGATTATTGGCTTTAAATAAAAGTATAATACTTTGTTATAAGTATTACCGTTATTTTTTAATAACGCCCAAACGGGGTGAGATAGACCCCCCCTCCCGTAGTAAAAAATGCTTCTATTAAACTGTTCTAAAAAAAAACGTTATTATTTCTTGGCGCCTGAGTTATCGTACTCGTGCCATAAGATGCGAGTTGACAGCAAGAATATTGAGAAGCCGGAGAACGTGTTCTTAAACGTCAAATGCGTTTGCAAGAAAATTGAAGGACGTTGATAAAAAAGATTTTGTGCAAACAAAACCATTACATTAATTTGAAAATAGCTGTATTTTAGCTAAACTAAAATTATAGATCAAAACCAAGATGAAACTTTCTGACATTTAAATAGAACATAATCGTCCTGAGTAATAAATTCGAATCTAGCCGACTTTAGCAAAGACATCCGTAGAAATAAAACACAAATTTCACCACTAAATGCTTAAAGTTTTAAATGATCTAATCTAAGCATTTAAAAGTGATATTTGTGTTTTATCTCTGCGGATGTTTTTGTTAAAGTCGACTTTAGTTAGATTCGGATTTATTACTCAGGGCCAATGATTATAGTGGAAATACAAAGAAAAAACCACTCTTTTTATTTCATTTAGAATATACTTAGCCTTCGTTAAATTTAAATATAAATGTTTCATATAAGCTCAAAACATAGACTGCAGAGTTGCCAGACTCATGCAGTTCGATTTAAAGCAATATGCGCGTCGAAAAATGGCGATCATTTGACAATCGAATTGATGAAACAACTATCTTTTCCTCAGGTGTAAATGTTCCATCCAACTTCTCTTCGGCAGTGACTGCTGTAGTCGTTTCCTGATTTCTCTCCAATCTTCTTCGTTGGATTCGTATTCTTTGGCAGTTTAATGATATGGAACACGGAAGTTCCTAAAATGCATCCATGAAATCGACAAAATCCTCAGGAGTACTTACATACATCAAAAACGTATCTTATGGCTAAAACAGATGTGCAGCACGTCCGCACGCATCGCTGCGTACAGCGCCAAACTCGAAACGAAACAAATTTGCATACTGTTAAGGTGCGTATCCATTTCAGAGTAAAAAGGCGGAGAGCAGCTCTGAAGAAGTTCTCGAGAGTAAAACTCGAAAGTGGATACAGACATAGGGTCATATGCAAAAAGATGAGTTCAAGCTGTTTTCTCACTTTTTTGAGAACTTTCTTAGCTTCGTATGCAAAAAAAAAGTTACTGACCGAGTTAGATCTCACGTGGTGAGTTCAATCTCACAGTGATGAGTTCGATCTCATTTTGAAAGCTCTTATGAGATAGAACTCGGTATGCTATGCAAAAAGGTGAGAAAACAGTTGATTCCGTGAGATCGATCTTACAAATTATTGAGCATGGGTTTTCTCTTACTCAGCTTATATAGGTACAACCGTCAATATACCAGAATTTCAGCTTAATTTTGTTACAAATTAAGTTTATAAAAATTGGAAATTGGAAATTGGAATGTTATGCATCTACCTACTCTTGTCAAAAAAAGGGAACAAGATATTTTTCAATTTTGTTTAGTGATTTTTGAAGAGCTGTATTTTGGTTGTAGGTGGCCGTATTATGCGATGAAAGAAAAATCATTTTGCGGTTTCATGTTTCCTGTACAGAGGATTGTTGGCAAATATTTTTTTAAAGTATGTAGTTACCGTTATTGCTCAAATTTTCTATTACTTGTTTTTTTTTTATATTTGATCACTAATATTTCAGCAAATAATGACAACATACAAAACTCAAACTCGAATGAGTGCCTCCTACGTAGCTATTCTAAAAAAAACCTTTTGAAATTGTATAGGATTATGTTTTCACATTTTACCGTTAGAAAATAAATAAATAAAAATAAATTGAAAACCCGTTCAATAAATTAACATCAAAACTTAAAGGAATATTTAATGTATATTAATATGAAAATCTGTAACACCATCAGGTAATAATTCGATACATATTTGCAAAGAGGTAAACAAATAACCAAGAGACAATCACAAAATTTGTTTTTTTTGCGATTTTCTAAACGGCGAAAGAAAATCCATAAAATCCTCTAAGATTCCTTTAGAATATTCCAGTTTTTAGAACCACACTTCAATTCTGTATTTTGTCACTATTTGCTTAAATATTAGTGACCAAAGACTAAGGTATCTCCTTCAGTTTAAGTCAGATATCTCAGGCAAAAGAAAATTGTACACCAACACAAAATAAAGTTAAGTGAAGCTGAAAAAACATGTTACATGACTAATACATTCAATTGACTCAAAAATTTAAATTCGAAAGAAATTCAAACCTTTAAGAAAATAAAAAATAGAAAATATTTGCCTTGCACAAAAAAATTATTTGCAAACAAAAGTAAAAACTAGAAAAATTAAGCAGTAGGTTGTTTTCTGTTTCATGTGAAAATACACTTAAAAATTTGTATTTAAATTTTGTTTTCTTCATTTTTTTGATTATCGCAATTTCATACTGACCACTTTTTCAATATTTTTTTTCCGTTTGTGTATACCTACACCAAATCGGTTTTTATAAACATACATCTCATTTCATTGCTTAAACCCCTAGTACTCGCAAAAGCTTACGAACACAATCCAACTGAATTTTAAACACCAATTTTTCGTTTCCGCGTTCAGAGAAATGTATGTTTTTTCTTCTTCTACGCACTGCACAGAAATAACAGTCACAACTATATAAGACGAAGAGCTTTGAGATCGATCTCATATTCATCGAGTTAGAGCTGTTCAGAGCGAACTTATTTTTTTGCATATAAAATCGAGTCCGAGTTCGGCTCTGCTCGATCGATCTCACATGTGAGTTCAAGCTCGTTAACTCGGACTCAGAGATCTTGCTCATCTTTTAGCATACGACCCATAGTCATGAAATAAGCTCACCAGAGGCGAAGACAGATATCCGAGAGTCGCTCTCGAGAGTTTTCTAGTGAAAGAACTCCCTCAATGGAAACGCACATTTAAATATTTATTAAGTAAGTAAGTAGGTAAGTAAGTAAGTATTCATTTATTTACATTCAGTTCTTAACAATTGTATACAATTATTTGAATTAATAAGCTATGGCTATGCCGTCAGCCAGGTTGACAAAATTCTGAACGTTTCTAACAATTATTGTTTTGATTGTGATCAATAAAAAATAAAAACTTAAGATTCATGAGTATTCTGACATTAATAAGAATCTATACTTGTAAATCTCTTTCAAAAACTTGCTTAACGTTTTCCAATCATATTCGTTTAGGATGTACATAGATAGTTTCTTGTAAAGTAAGAGTATTTTTCCCGAAAAATGAACGTCTTTGCGGTTTGAATATTGGACATATACTGATGAAATGGAAACAATCCTCTTTTGATTTCAAGTTACAAAGGTTACAAAATTGGTCAAAACTGCCATTGTATGGGTTGCCGTTTAACTTCAGAACTTTGCATCTTGCCTTGAAAATTAATGATATTTCTTCATAACTTAGAGAATCTTGGAAATAGTTTCTGTTACGAAGATTGTAATTCAGGGCACAATATATTATCCTACTGTTAGACTCTCGTGCTTTCTCCATTAGTGCCTCTCGGATTGAATTCTCATTCTTCTGTATAATGCAGTACAGTTGCTCCTTCAAAAGGTTTATGTTGTTCACATCGACATCTAACATCTCTCCACAAGCATTGCCAATAGATTGCCATCTTGTGAACCACCAATCCTTATTTCGCAACTCATACATTACCATTTTTTTCGATAGTCTTCAGTCTTGATACTTGCTGCAAATGTTGATTATATAATCAGCTTGAGATTTAAGTGTGCTTGTTAATAGTTTAGGTAGCCCAGTTTCCAAGTATATTGCATAATTGGCTGTATTTTGCGGTAGGTTGAATAGTTTCTTTATGAAGTTCCTATAAAATTTTTCGATGACCTCATATTCTTCTGCTCCCCAAACCTGAGAAGCATAGCACAGTGTTGATTTTACAACCGAATCGAAAATTTTATATTTTGTTGAAAAAGTTATGTGTTTGCTCGAGAAGATATTTTTCCATGATAGATTTACCAAGCCTTGCGAGCTATTGGCTTTCCAAGATAGGTGTTTGTTGTAATCTAATATTGGGTTCAGTTTTAAACCTAGATATTTAATCTCTTTTGTTGTTTCTAGAGGAGTCTCAATGTAGATCCATCTTCTTCCATTACATGCGTTTGAAGTTCGTGCGAAGACCATTACTTAAGATTCTTCGGCGTTGATAGTTAGTCCCCATCGCTTGCAGTAGTTCGATAACCTATTAATCATTAATTGTAAGCTCTCTGGTGATTCTGAAAGTATGACGAGATCATCAGCATATAAAAGCACATTAACGGTTGTGTTGGCGATTCTTGTTCCTCCAGGTAGATCAACAGCAATGTCATTTATAAACAGCGAGAACAGAAGGGCACTTAGTGGACATCCTTGTTTCACTCCAGTGCTGGTACTAAACCATTTCGAAAAGTCTACTACTAAGTACATCTTGTATTTCTTCAATCGTTATATCGAGTTGGCCCATTGTGATACCACAAGAATCTGGGAAGCCTTTTTCCCTACTCGATGAACCATTTGGAGTTTCTTATGAAGCGTAACAGACTACCTATGTCAACATTTACTAAATCACTAGGATCATTGAAGTGTTAGAAATCTCCAAGATGGAGTCTTCGCCTATGAGATAGAGCAGGACAAGTGCATAGAAGATGAGGAATCGATTCTACCTCTTCCTCGTCCATACAGCTTCTGCAAAAATCGTTAGAGAATACGCCAAGACGCGTTGCGTGCTTGCCTATAAGACAGTGTCCGGTTATGACACCTAACATGGAGCTAATGTGCAATCTGCTTAGAGATATCAAACATTTAGACCGCTTAAAATCCAATCCATTACTGGCCAGATTTGTTTTGTTGCCCAGCAAGTGGTGATATTGTTCCACCTAACGTTTGTTTTCTCTAAAGCATCTTGCTTCAGCATAAGTTTACATGAAGCGATGGGAATACCAATAACGTATATAACGTATATAACGAAATAACCTTTTTTTTGGTTACATTTTATTACCCCTAACCACGTGTTGTCGATGGAGACAGGAGCAGAGGATGGTCATTTCTATACTCTTGATCTTCACCTGAGATATACATATATCAAAAACAATATTCGACTATGGTGAAACGAGACTACCACATCGGCTGACAAAAATACTTTTGAGGGAAAAATTGTTCTGGGTTAAAGAATTGAACCAAATTGGATATTGTTTTGGGCTGTGTTGGGATGACAGAAATATTTATCAAAGTGAATGGATCCGAAAAGGCACTGATTTATTACGGCTGCTGAAATCAGAGGGTCAACAAGAAAACCTAAGGAAGGCATCTGAGGGATGGAGCAGTACACGCATCTACAAACATCTGGATAATTCAAAAGGAGAAAGATTCATTAACGATGGGTTGAAACTGAACAAAATCACCTGGATTTTTAAGGCAAGATGTCACTTAATCAAACTTGATGAAAATGGATTTGGTCAGAACGAAACATCACTATGTAACAGCACCATATCGAAATGAACTAGTGCGAGAATTTAATCAGTAACAATTTTCTTATAATATAAACTCTTGATTTAAAGCTTATTTTCAGTATTAATGTAAATTTAACTACACGACAGAAGAATTTTGTCACTGTCGTAAGTTTTGCGTTTTTTAACTAGAATCAAAATCTCTAATCTAAATAAAAATTGTAACTTTTAGATTTTAAGTTGGAAATAAAAAAACATTTCACTACTACTACTACAACTACTACAGTGTACATGACTCTGAACCAGCGTTGCCCCCCTACTACAGTTGTAGTGTTTTTACTACATTTTATTTTCCGAAAAAGTCACTACGTACAATCCTTAAATATTCACAAAACACTACAGTTTTAGAATTTCAGAAAATATTTAAAAAATCCGACCAAAAAATTGATATTGTTTGGAAAAAAATATCTACAAAAGAATTTTTAAAAATTGGGCGAAAAATTTAATTATGATTTGGTTTAAAAACCGCAAAAAACAGTCAACTCCGCTTTGATTCGCTTAAATTCTAAGTGAGAATGACTTCTTTAAGATTATAAACGAGTCAAACCCACATTATATTTAAACACTCATTTAATTCAGAGTCTACAATTTCCTAGGGTATCACAACGGATCTACATAGATCTAAGTGTGACGGTAACGAGATCAACTGTCAGCCCTTCTACTTAACCTAACCTAACCTAATTCAGAGTCTGATTTAAATTTTTTAGTATAACACTATCTCTTATGACACCTGTCACATTTCTCCTCAGGAACTGTCATTGATTTAGGCTGGTTTAACTTTAATTTGTTTAAAAAAATGGTCTTAACGCACGTGTTCTTAGTTAAGGAAAAGTAAGAGAACTGCCTCAAAAATAAAGTTAAAAAATTGTTAGTTATTGTCACGTTTATGCCCTTAAAATATGCTGTTTATAATTTTGTGCCACTAATTTTAAAGATATGATACAAATCTGGAATATTAATCCTAATTTTGAGGTGATTTTAAAGTTACATAGGTTATTAAACTAACAATTTTAAATTATTTTATAAGTTATTTTTATTAAAATTTCAAAAATAATAAAATTTAAAAAATAGTATATTTTTTTACGTTAACAAGTAAACTTAATCCGCCACGCTCACGCTACATTTTCAACCAGTTAGGGGGGCAACACTGCTCTGAACCATACATCAGGACCGGGATTATATGCGTTTTATGCAGGGACAGTTGCTCGAGAGAGGGATTTGCTTCTCAATTGCCTTCTTAACCAAGGAAACAGCGATTGGCAAGAGTAATCATTAGTTTGATCTCAGCACTCGTATCATTCGCTGAGCTTATAGCTGATCCTAGGTAGACAAAATCTCTGACTACCTCAAAATTATAGCCGTATATAGTGACGTTCTGCCCGAGACCTCGATGTTGGGTGTCCTTTCTTGTTGACAACATTTATTTCGTTTTGCTTTCATTCACCTCATCTTCTTGGCTTCCATCTCAATACTCACGAAAGCACTACTGACATCTCGCTTTGTTCGTCCTATTATATCGATGTCGTCAGCTTAAGCGAGTAATTGGACGGATTTTTGAAAGATTGTGCCTCTAGTGTTGATGTGAGAGTTTTGCACTATTCTTTCAAGAACGATGTTGGAGAAGTCGGATGACAGCGCGTCACCTTGCCTAAAGCCTTTTTGTAATCAAAGGTGTCGGTTAGGTCTTTGCCGACTTGATCGAGCAGCGTGCATTTTCCATCGTCATCCTGCACAAACGGACGAGTTTGGCAGGGATGCCAAAAGTAGACATTGCTTTATAGCTCGTCTTTATAAATGCTGTCATACGCGGCCTTAAAATCAATGAAAAGGTGGTGAGTATCGATTTGAAACTCCTGGGTTTTTTCCAAGATCTGCCGTAGTGCGTCAAGATAGGGTGGACGGAATTGTTGGCATACGTCGGTCGTCCTGGTTGAATGGTGCAATCTGCATGGTAGCGGAATTCAGTTTGTCATCGCCGTTATACAATTTGCAGAAATGATTTTTCCATATCCTCAGCACCGACTCCGATTCCACCACGATGTTCACCTGATCACCCTTGCAGGCTTCGGTTCGGGCCTTATAACCCTGGGAGGTTCTCTTTACTTTTTGCTAAAACTTCCGAATTTCATCCCTGCAAAGGCATCCCTCTATTTCCTCGAGTTTGGATATCCTTAGCATTACCTTGGCTACAACGAGGTAGTAGTCCGAGTCGACGTTAGCTCCTTGGAACGTCCGAAATCCTTGATACTAGAGGAGTGCCAATGTGGTCAATCTGGTTGGCGGTTGATTTACCAGGAATTCATCATGTCCCCTTGTGTATATCGAGATGCGGGAAGTGCGTACTAGCTACCACAACGTTTCGCCCCGCAGCAAAGTCGATTAGCCTGAGTCCGTTATCGGAGGTGGTGTCGTGCAGTCTATTTCTTCCGATTGTGCCACCAAAGACGTCTTCTCTTCCTAGTTTGGCATTAAAATCACCCAACACAATTTTAATGTCATAGCATTGTTCATATGTCTTGTCCAGGAGCTCGTAGAACTCATCCTTGGTGTTGCCATCCTTCTCCCCTGTGGGGGCTTGTGCGAGTTATATTACATATATTATATTCCATATAACATAATAGCATATTGCTTATATTACAACTGACCTAGCAGACTATAGATTAAGAATTATAATGAAATATTAAAAATACTGATGTATAGTTGTTGACCTTCGAATATTATGTTGCCTGGACTCAGACCCAACACAGCAACCAAGAGATGATTTGCTGTGTCTCGAGTTGATGATCATTGCAATTGTTAATTATAAAAGATTATAATATTAATTGTGTGTATCCATAACTTTTCTCGTCAGATGGGTTAGCTTGGCTTATCGATAATATGTAAGCTAGAAAGTAAGTTAGTTAGAATTTGGTGATGAATAAAAAAGGTTGTAACAAAAATTAATATTTTGTTTTTCTCGCTGCCGATATAAAGTCATTACAAAAATCAAAGAAAGATAACGCACTGTCAAAAATAAGTATGCAAATTCCTAACTCGCGCATATGAGGCTAATGTTGGCGAATTTAGCCTTGATGCGAATTGTTGTAAAGGGGCTTGTTCACATAGTTGAAACTCAAGACTTCTACCTCTAATGAAGAATCCACATCCAAAGATACGCTGCCCTTGTGGTCGGTAGCAGTCACCGTAGTAGATGTCACAGTCTTTCAGTTTTCTTTTGCCCGTGGTCTATAGAAAGACAGAACATTCCACGTGCAGATCCGAAGTTCTTTGTCCTTATTTCGTTTGCTAGGTTTAGGTTCATCAACTGTAAATCCGTCCGTAACCCCGACGGCGACGCACACTGGGGCCAAAATGGTCATTTTATGATATTAATTATTTTACAAGGTAAAAATGACGTTTTGATGACTTTTTGTGATTTCATGTCATACAGTCTGACGATTTGGGAATATGGGATCTTTTATTTAAAGAGTTCTGATTATTGCACTAGCTTGTAAAATCTTACTTTTATTTTACCCAGAATCCAAGTTCCAATTGAAATTTTGAAAATTTGAAACAATTTGAGTGTGCTGAATTCCAATCTCAAGCTTAAAAAATTCCACTACTTAAAGCTTTCGAGATAATATAATAAGTTCCCTTAAGAACGTTTTGAGTATTTTTACTTTCTATTACATCACAAGTTTTTTCGTGTAAATTTTTTAAATAAAACCGGTTTTATGTATGCTCAATTAGACACTAAAGTCATCAAAATTTGACATTTATTTCAATGTACCTACACAAATGTCAAAAAACAGTTTAGGAGCCTATGTTATATGTAGGTATATCGCGATATTTGTTTTTTGTAAACTTTATAATCTAAGGCAATTACCCTTTAAGATTCAATTAAAATTAAAATTAAGATTTGATTAGGTAAGTAGTGACTGGAATTGGATGGAGATAAAGAGAAGGTGAATCCGAAGAAGCGTTGCCGGTGAAATATGTTCGAAAGTAGTACAATTGACAAAAAATAGTAGTACATATTTTGAACAAAATAGTAGTAGGTGTAGTAGGTACATACATTTTTAAATCTTCAAATGAGGATGTGTGCAGGAAAATTCTATTTGATTTATTTTAAATAGCGCAGCAAAAACAAGTATTGGGCGATTCCGATATAAGCGATTTTCGGAATACATTTTTAAAGTACAATATTTTTTACTTTTTTGATAACAATTCAAAGTAGAAGGACTCTGCTTATTAACATAAAAAAAATTCACAAAAATGTGATTTGATCGTTTGTTCAAAAATATTTAAATATGTATTTGTTACTTTTTTAGTATTATTAATTGCAAAAAGCCATTGTAAGCTTGTTTCACCCACGATATTTCACAGAAATATAGTGCTATCGTTTTGAAAATGTGTGAAAGTAAAAAAAAAAACAAAAACAAAATTAAATCAGTCGTTATCAGCAGTTAATTGTTATCATAAATTCCTAAATTATATTTTTTGTAAAATATTTTACTCTTGGAACTAATGTATGAGTTCAAATTATATAAATAGATAAATAACATTTTTTTTATTCTCATACAATTTTATTAATCATAACATTTTATGAGAGTAAAAACAAAAAAATTCAATTTATCTATTTGTATAAGTAAATAAGTAAATTGAATTTTGAAAAAAAAACACTGATGCAAATTGGTTGCACCAACGAACGATCGGGAAATTAGTTTTTTTTAGTTTAATTAATTATTTTGTTCTTTTTTATAAAAATATAAGTAGGTAAGCAACCTCTCAAATACTTCTGATTGATACTTTATTTCTGAACAAGAGATTGAAGAAGCGAAAGACGTGTTAGTTGACAAATGGGATCGATTAAAAAACTTACTTAGTTACTTACTTAAGGTACGGATGCTAACGCAAGGAGTGATTTACTTTTTGAATATATTAAAAAAAAAAAAACATTTTGATCTTAAATAGAAGTAAAGAACCAACATTCATTACAAGAAATAGAAAAGAAGTGCTCGATGTGACACTTTCCACCAATTCTGATTCCATTGCGGTCAGTAACTGGAAAGTCTCGAGTCATGTTACATTCTCAGAGCATAGAATGATAACATTCCAAGTAGAACACAAAACAGAAATTACAAAGCCCTACAGAAACCGAAACAGAAAAACAAACTGGAGAGCCTTCAACGAAACATTGGCCTCTTCCTTGGGCTGTTATGAAATCATTTTCCACTTTTTAAAGCTCTTCGGATATTAAAAAACATGTCAATGAACTGACGTCAGCTATTCACAGTGCTTTCGAAAGTTCTTGCCCCATTTCCAAAGGGAAATGCAAACTCAACCCCATTTGGTGATCTAAGGAGCTGGCCACCCTAAGGAAGAAATCTAGGAGGATTTATAATAGAGCAAAACATTATAATCAGAGGCGTATTTAAAGACTAAGCGCCCCGGGCTAAGAAGTTTTGGCGCCCCATAATGAATGAAAGAGAACTAAAACACTATAATGAAAAAAATCATAAATAATAAATACAATTTTAATATTTACATTTTTTCCGACGCACAAATTGGTTGACACATTCATCAATAGCACTGTTATAATTGACCGATTGTGTTCAGTCTTCAGTCAGAATTAAAGATTTTAAGGGATGATTAACTGACGACCTTGATTTTTTCGAACAGTTGTCGGAATAAAGTAATTTTGATGCCTGAAAATGTAGCTAATTGAATAGTTATTTGTTGCAAAGACCATACATTTGTATCTCTACTCTAGTAATCACTTGTTATTAAAGTTTTTTCTAAAATAAGACTGAAGGAAGCAGTGAAAATCTAAAATTATACGAATATAACATATTTGCTAACTTGTTGATTACACCCCGATTTTGCTGCTTCAACAGTTTTTTTTTTGAAAATTAAATCTTTCACTAAACAAGACTGAAGTGTGAAGCTAGCGAACGAAAATAACAAAATCATGATTCTTTTAGCTTAAGCTTTTTAGATAATAATTTCGTACGCAAAAATGAATTTGTAGCTTCAATCGATTCTTTTTTTTCAATTTTGAAAATAAAATTCACATTTAAGAAAGCGCACTTGAAATTTAGATATTAAAATTATTTGACCCTGCCAAAATAATGAACGTGCTTCAAATGTTTTTCGCTTATCCAGGAGTGTACATAATTTGTCTATTTTTTGGAACATGAACGTTCTTCGTGGCAATTTGTCAGTTGTCACAGCAATCCTCAGAAACGCATGCAGTGTAAGATCTGAGAACATTGAGATACTTGTTTTTTTTTTTTAAATTAGAACTTCTCAGAATGCCAGTAAATAATCTATAATAGTATTTTAAAACATATATTTACTGCGCTGCGCCGAAAAATCGAAATGTTTGTTTTTCATGATTGGTCTCAAAATGTCTCTAATGATTTCCAAACATGGTGGTGGGCTCATTCGTTAGATGCCACCATACCCAATTTAAAACGCAATGTTTTTGTCACTTGGGCGAAATGCATTCATTGGAGTAAAGGCCACAATAACCTTTATTATTGAATTTTATTCATGAAACCCCACAAAAGGAATATATTTTGGAATTATTATTGACAGTTTTTAACTATTATTAATTTTGTATTTATGTTTTCTTTTAAATAATTCTTAATGGTTTCCAAAACATATATCCTCCTTAAGGCTTTTGAGCTTTTCATATTGAAAGGAAAATTAAGAACTTAGATGCAACTACAAAATGGTTATTTCCATCACCTTGGACTCCACTCAATATGAACAAATAAATAGAATAAAACTTCGTTGAAAATGTAACAATTTTTTGCATTTAAATAAAATATGTTATTCAATTTTTGTCTGCTGTTTTCGGCTAACCAATCCATTTCTGGTTGTTCACAAATGTATTGGCTACTCAGTTATCTTGGATAACTTATCTGAATCGGATAGCCGGTGGTATGGGACCATTGATATTTAGAGGTGACTCACCGCAATTTTAATTATTTTCTGTGTTGCGTTCCTACTGTAAACTTTAATACCTCTTAAACTAATTAGTCCAATTAAAAGTAGCAAGAAATATACTTAGTATAGGCAATAAAGTTTCTACAAAAAGATATTTCAATTAAATTTACTTAAGTACCTACTTCACATCGTTTTGATGATATTTCGCCTGGCGCCTCTAAAAGCTTAACTTTACTATACAAATTTTTTTAAAGGAATTTTACATTTTGCACCCAAAGTTGAGTGCCGCCCCATGCCAGGGTGCCGCCCCGGGCCATGGCCCCTATCACCCTAGTGTAAATACGCCACTGATTATAATGAACCTGCTGACTGGGATATTTTCAGGATCAGCAAAAACGAATATAAGAATAGAACGACGTATGCAAAAAGAGCAGCCTGGCGGATGTTCTGTACAGGCCAGGCATAGAGTTTACTAATGACGCTGCTGGGCTCAGGAAAGTCATGTCAAAGGTCCACACACCTCCTGGCTTTCTTAAAAGACCGGATGGAACCTGGACTGATTCCTGCTCTGAAACCTTAGAGTCACTTATGGGCACCCACTTCCCAGGATGTACTTTTAATGCATCTCTTATAGATAGGGGCCCCAACATAAGCCAGACGTCTAGTATTGGCATAGTCAAACTTTAGACAACCGAAAGGTGGCCTGGGCCATAGACTCCTTTGTAACGGAACTTGCTGTTCCTTTTTGATCCACAGGATTCCCAAAACGGCAAGTGATCGTGGAAGAAGGTTGTCCAGTCGGCAGAGTGCTAGTAGGCATGCTTACAATTGCCAAATGCTAACTCGTCGGTGGGGTGGGTTGTTGCAAACGCCACTGGACTGCCGTACAACTTTAACATGCCTATTATAAAACCAAAAACAAACTCCCAAAAATCTTCCTTGGCTTACGCCCTCTATACGCTTTAATTTTGAAACCGTTGGTCTTGTTTCCGGAATGTAACCCTCCCTCTGTTTAATACACATTGTATACGAACTGCTTGGTTACCACACCACTTCATATGTATTCGAGGTAACCCCTAACGCGAAGACTTTTAGATATCTATGATATTATAAAAATGTCACCATTGTCACTAACCATTAAATCCTAACTTAACTGAGCACCGAAATAAGAGACCTCTAGTTTAAAAACATAATTTAAAATACGAAATCACCATGAAAAAACCGTGGATACATTTCAGTAGCCGTTTTATTTAAATAAAAAAAAATGAATCCAAAAATAATAATGATAAAGAAATATATTTGGATATACCTACATATTTATGTATATAGGTGTATCTTGTACGTATGTAAGTATAATATAATGTCGTCATAAGGACAATTTAATAAAAAAAAGGAATTTGTTGCACCATTGGGCAAATAGCCAATAGTATCGATGTTATCGATTTGAAAGTTCAACGACCTTAGTAAACATATGATACTATGACGTCATCAAAAATGCCAGAGAGTAACTCAAATTTAAGTGTAAAGCTAAACGGCACTTTCGAACTCACTCAAAGTTTTTTTAACGAGCATGAACAAAATTTGGTATTTGTTAGTTGTTATTGTTACCTTTCTAAAGATCTCACTCAATTGATCTTTTCTTCATATGGAGTAATTAATTACCTAGCCAAAAAAAAAGGAATAATAAACTGACTCACCGAATTTACTCTCCTCCAAGGAAGTTGTGCTTGTGAGTTTCTCAATGATGAACTCTTCGAAGATTCTCTTGCTAGTTATTGGAGTCAAAAGATAATTAAAACCTTATATGTACAAATGATCTTGATTGAGTTTAAAATTACATACTTAACTTGAGTGGTTTCGTTACACAATGGGTCGTATGCTAAAAGATGAGCAAGATCTCTGAGTCCGAGTTAACGAGCTTGAACTCACACGTGAGATCGATGGAGCAGAGCCGAACTCGGACTCGATTTTATATGCAAAAAAATGAGTTCGCTCTGAACAGCTCTGACTTGATGAATATGAGATCGATCTTAAAGCTCTTCGTCTTAAATTGTTGTGACTCTTATTTCTGTGCAGTGCGTAGAAGACGAAAAAACATAAATTTCTCGGAAGGCGGAAACGAAAAATTGGTGTTTAAAATTCAGTCGGATTATGTTCGTAAACTTTTGCGAGTACTAAGGTTTAAGGCAATGAAATGAGATGTTACATATATGTTTGCAAAAACCGGTTTGGTGTATATACAAACGGAAAAAAAATTGAAAAAGTGGTCAGTATGAAATTGCGTTTAAAAAGCTAAATGCGATTATCAAAAAAATTAAGAGAGCAAAAAAATTCCAAATACAAATTTTTAAGTGTTTTTTGAGATGAAACAAAAAACATCCTACTGCTTATTTTTTCTAGTTATTAGTTTTGTTTGCAAATTATTTTCTTGCGCAAGACAAATATTTTCTATTTTTTATTTTCTTAAAGGTGTGAATTTATTTTGAGTTTAAATTTTTAAATCAATTGAATGTATAAGTCATAACATGTTTTTTTCAGCTTCAGCTTCACCTAACTTTATTCTGTGTTGGTGTACAATCTTGTTTTGCCAGAGATATCTGCCTTAAACTGAAGGAGCTACCTTAGTCTTTGGTCACAAATATTTAATGATACAAAATTGAAGGGCGGTTCTAAAAACTGGAATATGTATTCTAAAGGAATTTTTAAGGATTTTATGGATTTTCTTTCGCCGTTTAGAAAATCACAAAAAAAAACAATTTTTGTGATTGTCTCTTGGTTATTTGTTTGCCTCTTTGCAAATATGTATTGAATTATTACCTGGTGTTGGTTTGCAGATTTTCATATTAATATACCTGTAAGTTTTGATGTTAATTTATTGAACGGGTTTTCAATTTTTTTACTTTTATTTTCTAACGGTAAAATGTAAAAACATAAATCCTATACAATTTTAAAAGGATTTCTTAAAATAGGTACGTAGCAGGTACTCATTCAAGTTTGAGTTTTGTATGTTGTCATTATTTGCTGAAATATTAGCGATCAAATAAAAAAAAATACAAGAAATAGAAAATTTT
The DNA here is from genome assembly GCA_963921185.1 of Dasysyrphus tricinctus. Classification (NCBI taxonomy): domain Eukaryota; kingdom Metazoa; phylum Arthropoda; class Insecta; order Diptera; family Syrphidae; genus Dasysyrphus; species Dasysyrphus tricinctus. Next base: position 141,704,501 of record OY992531.1, read on the forward strand.
GGTCTTATCATTTCATACGGTTAGCAATAACGGTACCTACATACTTTAAAAAAATATTTGCCAACAATCCTCCGTATAGGAAACATGAAACCGCTAAATGAATTTTCTTTCATCGCAATACGGCCACCTTCCACAAAAATACAGCTCTTCAAAAATCACTATAACAAAATTGAAAAAGTATCTTGTTCCCTACAAAATTGCAAATAAAGTTCTTCGCTCCAACTTTTTTAAACTTAATTTGTAACAAAATTAAGCTGAAATTCTGGTATCTTGACGGTTGTATATGAGCTGAGTAAGAGAAAACCCATGCTCAATAATTTGTGAGATCGATCTCACGAAATCAACTGTTTTCTCACCTTTTTGCATAGCAAACCGAGTTCTATCTCATAGGAGCTTTCAAAATGAGATCGATTTCATCACTGTGAGATTGAACTCACCACATGAGATCTAACTCGGTCAGTTACTTTTTTTTTTGCATACGAAGCTAAGAAAGTTCTCAAAAAAGTGAGAAAACAGCTTGAACTCATCTTTTTGCATATAACCCAATGAGTAGTTAATAAAAAAAAAATAATATTTGACTACAGCTGTTAGTTGCTGGTGGATGCTTGATGGGCGCGGAGCGCTGTTGTAGGCTGATAGGATATTGGATGGAATTGGTCCATATGTTGGGATGCTGGATGAGAACTGGCCGCAGGTAGGTAGATTAACAAATCCGGTAAGTATTATCGATGAGGTTAAGGCTGATATAGGCTTAAAGTTCCCGGTTAAGTTTTAAGTCCCAGTTTGGCCTTACGTAGGCGTGTTCCATAACACAGAATGCGCCACGCTACGCGTGCCGTGCCGCTCTGCGCCGAGCTGCGCTGCACGACTTGACTTCGCTGGCAGCACGAAGGAAAGGCACCTGGACTTTTTGGGTTTAAGATTAGGTTGGTTGAATAAAGAAAATTGAACCTATATGTAAAAATTAAAAGAATGCAACGACATAAGGTTAAGACTTATCATCATTAGCAGTGCGAAGGTTTACCTGAAACAACCTTGAACCGTTGGTATCTCTTCACTCTGATAACCCAATGAGGTTGATAGTCTTATTGGAGAAGCTTGGCTTTTTGTTGAGAGCTTCTGATGAACGTATATGAGCTCCGGTAACCAAAAATAAATCCTTGTTTTTTCTAGCAACACCTCTTCTAGAAGTGAAGGAATTGTTTTGTGTTGTCTTTAGGGTGACGGTTAGCACTCTGGTAATATGATGAGTACTTAGAACTATATCGTATGGAAGATACTTCCCACGTGGCGGTCTTTGATCAGGCTAAGCCAACCTATCTCACCGTGGTTTTCGTCCGCCACTGGGGGACGAAATATATGGCACTATAACAAAATCATTTTTAATGTCACAGATTCACTTTTCCTACGGGGAACAGTAGGCAAATCCCAGTTCTAATTTTGCCAAGGTAAATACTTGGCTCAAAATAAGTTCTTGGCTCCAAAAAAAAAAATCACAAGAGTCCAACCCCTGATGGGAAATTGGGTATATCTCGGTCACGAAGTATCACAAAAATGAGTGGATACTTTTTTTGTTTGATACAAAACTATGCTTAATTTTCGTAAAGCAGCCCAACTTTAGCATACGTTTATGAAGCTTTCGGGCGTAATTATAAAATTGGTTTGTAAAGGACTTTTCTGTCCACAAAAGTCTGATTCCTTATTTTTCTTCGATCCGTATCGGTTGAGGGTTACAAAAGAAAAGAAAAGCATGAGCATCAAATGGGGTTATATCCGCCAACTTGCATTAGGTTCCGATTGCGCATGCGAATATCTTAAACGGAACAAGGTTTAAACTGCCATCGTTATCGAACCGATTCGCATTGTGGCAGCGTTCACTGATAAGATTGGTTTATATACCAAAAAAAAAAAAACAATATATGTAAATAATTTTAGGTAGCACATTTCAATAGGGCCAATACACCTTCTCAGCGTACAAGTCTGCAGGGCCTGATGGAACAATTCCAATTATGCTCCAAAGCTCTAAGGACGTTTTGTACCGCTACTGGTGGAAATATTCAAAGGGTGTTTAAACATCGTTTATATTCCATCTAGTTAGAGGGAAATTATTGTCATTTTCATTCCGAAAGCTGGCAAGCCCACTCACACTGAACCGAAAGATTTTAGACCAATTAGCCTATCCTCCTTTCTTCTTTAAACCTTATAAAGGCTGATAGAAACGCACATTTGCCTAACGCTAAATGATAGTGTTCTCCCACAGGCCCAACATGCATACATGAAGGGCAAATCTGTTGAGACGGCACTTCATGAAGTGGTCGGCACGATTGAGAAATCATTCACTTTAAAGAATTTACTTTAGGAGCATTCCTTGACATAGAAGGCCTTCAACTACGTTGAAAATGGAGCAATACGAAAAGCCCTTGACTCTGTCGCATTGGTCCGATGTTGTCAAACTGGATTGACTCCATGCTTCAGGCTAGAATTGTTAATGCAGAAATTGGTAATAGTAAGCTTAAGGTTAGGACGTGTAGAGGAACGCCACAGAGAGGAGTATTATCTCCTCTGCTCTGGCTTCTTGTCGTAAACCAGATCCTAGTTAAATTTGGGCAAAGCGGCGTCAAGGTCATGGCGTACGCTGATGATATAGTTATAATGGCATCAGGTAGATTTGTTCCCACTCTGTGTGAGCTCCTGTGGGAAACGGCACTAATAATAATAATAATAATAATAATAATAATAATAATAATAATAATAATAATAATAATAATAATAATAATAATAATAATAATAATAATAATAATAATAATAATAATAATGATAATGATAATAATAATACACCCAAAAAAATAATTGGTTTATATAACCAAAAAGCTCGTTTATTGTACGAAACATTCGTGGTGCAAAACCACGAATGGTTTTTGTACATTGTACAAATTGGCTTTCGTTAATTGTACGAATATCTTGTCGATAAAAAGTACAAATGCATTCGTAAATATTACGAAACTTTTGTATTTTTGAAAAATATTGACAAAAAACTTTAGTGTAATGTACGAAATAGTTTTGTTATATTTTGTACATTCTGCGATTTTTTTTGTACATGAAATCTCATAATATAAGAACGAATGCATTCGTAAATTTACGAATATTTTGTATTTCGTTTAAATTATTGCGAATAAAATTTTGTTGCACATGAGAAATATTTATTTATATTTCGTATATTAGATATATGAAATCTTTGGATAAGAATTAGAATGTTGATTTCTTGAAATATTATGGCTATAATGAAAAAGATTTACTTATGATGTTTTGAGTCAAACGAATGGAATGTTTTTAAAAGTTTATTTTATAAGATAATAATAAATTTCTTACAATTCTTATAGTTACTAACAGAATGAATATATTAAGTGTTGTCATCTCTTGCGGAACTCCAGGGTTTCTCTTTCTTTCTTTCCGACTATTAATTGTAAAATAATAAGAATTAAACATTTTATAATAAAAAAGACTTTAGAATAAGATTTACGTTGTAATTAGTTCTGTGGATTTAGATAATAATAAATAATAAATTTCAGATTAATTTAATGTAAAAATTACTATGCCTAAACACTTCAACGGCCTAGACAAAACTGATGCCTTTATCAAATATGTAGATACATTGTAAATAAATTAGGTTCAACTGACGGAAGATTTAAGATTTCAGAAAACAAAATTGAATAATACAAAAGTTCGTACAATCTACGAAATCCTCTTGATAATATTCAGATTGTTTCGATAGTTTACAAAACTTTGTAATTTTATGCAATTATTGGTAAACAAAATGAAAACAACAATAAGAAAATTAGGAATTTTTCGTAGATGTTTCTAAAATTTGTGGAAAAGATATTCACGAAAGCGCTTTCGTAGATTTTACAAATCCTTCGTTACTCAGAAATGATTGTTTCTTATATTCACTACGAAAGATTCGTTCAATTTACAAAAATTCGTGCAATCAACGAAAAAAAGATTTACAAAAGAATTTCGTAGTGATTTTACGAAATTTTTTTCTGGGTGTAATAATAATGATAATAATCATGCAGCCCAGACTGTTAAAATCAAAAGCACTCAAATTGCAATCTTAATACCTAATATCATTGTAAAAAGGGTATATTCTTTTTTGTATTCTTCACCCACTCAATATGTGGTAATATATGTAGGTACATGCCTCTAGGCTTAATTGGCAAAGCAAAATTGCATAATATGTGCTTACATACAAATGCATGTATGTACATACTGTGCTACCCAAATGATAGGAGAGGACCGCTAGAAGTTGGTGGCGTGATAGCGAAAACACGACCTCTAATTCTAGCTAGACCCGTTGCCCATCGGTGGTGCGAGAATCCTGCTATTGGTTATGTACAATTGTACATGCATGCATATGTACGTATACCGATCGCAAGAGGTAAACTGGCACCATTTTCGGCTAGATCGGGCAGTTAGAAAATTGGCAGAGGACATTCGAGTCGTGATCTAAATCGGTATCGTGGTTCATATACAAAACGTAACTAAAACGAAAGTACGAAAACCAAAAAAAAAAAAAAAAAAAAAAAAATAATCTAAGATGAATACGCGTCGGTTTTTTATTTTTAAAATGAGAAAATAAGAAAAAACCAATGAATTGAACGCGTATAAGAAAACAAAACACAAAAAAATTAATTAAAAAAAAAAAAAAAAAAAACTAGATACCACCCAAAAAAATTATAAAATAAACGACTCGCGCCCCGCAACAAGAGTGTTCCTCAATCGTAAATTGAACATAGTAATTTCTATTACATTATTAGTTCAACAAGTTACTAAAAAAACAAAAAGGGAAACTAAAAGTTAAAACCTGAAAATAAAAGAAACCTAAAACAGTAAAAAAACAAAGAAGACAAAAAACAGCCATTACAAACTTATACTTACCGGCGAACATCCTAAAATAAACCATAAACCCTTTGTGGGTACCCTTTACCTACCTTCCTATGTACCAAAATTCAACCTAATCCTCATCATCAAATTCGTCAACAATATTATCAGCATCACCATCATAATCCTTATCATCATCATCATCCTCATCATCATCATCTTCATCATCATCATCATCATCATCATCATCATCATCATCATCATCATCAACTTACCTGTGAAAAAAATAAAGTGTCCCCTGTGCTCCTCAAACTCCTAATCATACCTTACCTTCAGTTCGTGGGTCTCCTCTCGTTACTCCCTTTCCATCATGTCCAATGTGATGTTTAATTTGTGTAAACAAAATTATAATTTGTGTTTATATAAGTTATACAAAAGTGGCCAGTTAAATTAAAGAAAAAAAATTAAAGCAATCTAAAGTACATATTTAATACTTAAACTAAGTCAAAAAAAGAAATAGGAAGATAGTAAGAAAATGAAGAAAGAAAAATAGGTAATCTTATGAAATTTTGACCCTTAAAAATAAAAAAAAAAACCCTAATTTACCCTAGAAAAAAAAAGAAGTGAAAATCAAAATCAAAACAAAATTCCTTAATACTTTTTTTTCCTCCAGTGTTATTGTAGATACAAAAAAAAAAAACAACCAACAACACATACAACCAAGGTGGTGCACTACATTGGCGTTAATCAGAGTAAGTTTCTTTAACATTATCATTACAATAAAATAGATTTTTATTTTGATTTGGTTTTCCATAGGGATTTAAATACACATTAAACAGAAAAAAAAATAACTAATGAAATAACATTCTAAAAGAAAAAAAAAAAATTAATACAAAACAAAAAGAAAAAAAAAAAAACGAATTAAAAATATACCCTAAAAATAAATAGATATAATTTGTACACCGTCGTTTGGTACCAGAAGTATAGATACATACCACTATTTTTTTTTATTTTTACTCTCTTGTCTTGTTTTTTTTTATTTATACTTTGAAAATCGAATCAAAACAAAACCAATAATAATTAAGTTTGATTAAAGTAATTCGTAACATAAAGAGGGTTGCCATCTGCTCCCAAATCATATTAATTAAATATTTAATATAAAATTATATCTTAAACTATCAAAACGTATTTGATCATGATTATCATTTTTAATTGAACAAATTTCATGGTTGCCAACTAAGTTTTTTTTTTATTTAAATAATTCAACTCTGTGTTATTTAGATTTTATATTTATTTTTAAATTTTAAATGAATAGCACTATATTTTTTTTGTTTTAGAAAAAAAAAATTTATTCCTTGTAATTTAACTTTTCCGGCCCTTAATAAAATTATGTAATTTGATATCTGAAATATCGCTTTGAAGTCTTACTTAATGGTCGATTGAGGCATAGTTTTCTATTCTTTGGGATCCTGTGGAGTTCATTTATGGGAAGTGTTATCCTGCTTTTGGTTTTTTTTTTTGAAAGAAGATTAACTAGGATGAAGGCTTAATCCTGAACGGTCAGAGGTGGAGGTGACGATCACCCACTGGAAGTCGGGATGGAGAAGATGAAGACTGGGTAAGCTATGTATAGATATACGGTTAGGGGTTACTGCGAAAGTTTTGGAGGACGCAGTAGCCATGGCGGTATCCTTAGGATACAATGGGTGGGCTAAATCCTCCAGAGGGTCTACTACACCATCGACCCTCCCCCCCTATAGGAATCACCTTCCCTCTTCAGGACGAATTCGGGTCTCACAAAACCTATTAGATTCTTTCTTTTTCTTTTTTTTCCGGCATGAAGTCGTAACGACAGTCCAGTGCTGCGGTAGCAAGAACCCCCCCTTCCGACGAGCTAGGTCGTGCTCAAAGCTAGCATGCCACGCTGCCGTTGCCTGGACGCCCTCTTCTTCCTGCTGCCAGGATTAGCCTCATGTTCCTGTACACATGGGGTTATAATGGTAGTAAGGGAAGGAGAGGTTTAGGATTCCCTGATTGGACTATGCGCTTTTCGTTGTTTTTTTTCACATTCTCCGTGGTGAGCCATAGTATCCAGTTAGGGAGTCCAGCCGATAACACCTCGGTTTTGTTACAGGTGGCGCCCAACGTGGGGCCCGATTCGTCCTAAAATGTTTCCATCTTTTGTGGGAAGTTTGATCAGGGTTACATAATGGCGTACATTCTGCAGACATCAATTGTGTTTTGGCCTTGTGTCTGTTATTTATAAACACTTACATTTCGTTTAGATTTTTTTTTGATTTTTCTCGTTTTTGGAACGTCCGGTAAATGGGTTTATCCACCCACATTTACGCTGTTGCGAGTCCATGAAGCCATGAAAGAAAAAAATTGTTTAAAATTTGTTCTTATGTTTTTGCTTCTTTAGTTACGACCAGAAACTGGGGTTATCCACCCACGTTTATGCTGATGCGTTTCTATGAAACAATTTGAACGTATCACGTTCATTCAATTATAAATTTAAAGCCTAAGTTTTGGTGATTTGTCAATTCTAACTTCAGTTGTTTAAATTTGTTTTTGTTGGATAGTTTTCTTTTTGTGTTTTGCGTGCGCAGGGGTTATTGAACTTGACTGACAACTGGCTGGACAAGCAAGTTGATTATTGCAAGTAAAAGCCCTGCCTCGTCATGACGTCCAAAGGTCAAAATACAATATGGTGGATGCAGTGTGGTGCTTGTATCCTGGTCAAACTTTCGTGATTCCTTGGGGGGGGTACCAGTCTTCATCATCGCCAATCTTTTATCTTTCAGTTAGGATGAGTCACTTTCCACCTCGACTATATGCATCTATTGGATATTTCTTTTGATTTATATCTTTACATTTTATTTTTTTTATTTTCCTTTTTCTTTAATTTTGGTTTTTGGTATTTGAAATTTAGTATCTTTTAATCTTTTAAGTTTTTTTTTATTTTTTTTAATTTTTTTTATTATTGATTTATCTTTCCTTAAGAATACTTTTTTTTTGAATTTGCACGGTTTCTCTTTAAATATTTTTTTTTTTAAACAACTTCTAATTTTTTTTACTTACGTAAGAATCGTATATACATTTTTCTTTTTTTTCAATAATTATTTTCGATTTCACATCTTCATTTTTTTTTTCCTCTTTTCTTTATTCTTCCAATCTTCTTTAATTCGAATTTTAACTATTTTTCTCACTGCTCACTTTCGTTTAGTATCAAAATTCTGTTACTTGCTAGTTTCCATAGTTTTAATTCTTTTTTTTTTGCTCTTGGGTTTTGCCTTACCATTTGGGTGTTCTTCACTAATAATTAGTTTTCATTATGCCAAGTCGCGTAAATAAGGGAAAGGGCAAGGATCCCGCTCGTGTTCGAGCTCTACGGTCACAACTCACGGACTCGTTCGCCGAATTAGCCTCTGTGTCGGCACCGCCTCTACCACCACCACGACGTTCTTTAGATGGTTCAAGGAGCGGCGATGGAGCAGCATCCCTACTTGCCCAAGCTACCGAAGCGGTCGCCAAGAGTAAACCACCGCAACCAACACCAAGACCTCGGGATTCTTTAGGTGCGAATGATGGGGCGTTGACTGACTACATTCAGGAGGTAGTCACAGCTGCTGTTGGGGCGAAACAAGCCGAAGATTTTCGGTTCTTGACGGGAGAGTTAGAGCGCACGAGAACCGCGCTTCGAGAGGATGTGGCAGATGTGATGCGGGAACTATTGTCGGCACCAACGCCGAAAGCCAACCCTCCTATCCCCTCAAGAAGATACAGCCCAGGGGAAGAACCTCTTCACTTCTCGACGACTGCGCGTGCACCACTTCCAACGCCAACGAGTCATCCTTCACCTGCTCGTATCCCAACTCCTCGACAACGTTCACCTCCACGTAGTACTGCAGCATACCCTTCGAATATGGACGATTTCCTGAGTCGGCTGAATGACCTGACTTTGAGTGACCCCGTCAACACCACTCAGTCGGTCCTTCGCCCCTCGGGCTATCGGCTGCAGAACTTCCACAAGTGGGGTTTAAAGTTCGATAACAAGGTAATGTCGGTAGATGATTTCTTGTTTCGTCTTGATCGGTTGAAGTCTAGTTACAAGGCAACGTGGGAAGAAGTGGTTATTAATTTCCACCACTTCATCTCTGGTGGAGTGGAAACCTGGTTTTGGGTTTACGTAAAAGCCAATCCAAATGTGACCTGGGCCGTGTTGAAAGACGCCCTCATTGAGCAGTTCAGGAGTCTGGAAACGGATTCGGAACTATCGAGAAAGTTATACGACAGACACCAAGGCCAAACCGAAACTTTCGACGCGTTTTTCACGGAGATTCAAAAATTGAACGGGAAATTGAGGATTCCGAAACCAGACGCAGAATTAGTCGACATCCTGAAAAATAATGTTAAAAGACAGATGGGAATGCTCCTCATAACATTCCATACCGAAAAATTGGCCGAGATGGTACATGTCTGCCGTAAAGTCGAGAAGTACATTCTCGATCGTGAAGCCGGAGCACTAAAAGCACGTCTTGGACCTATACCACCTCCCCGTAGAAGTGCAGTCTCCGAGCTCGTTGCTGAGGAAAGGGAGGATGAGGAACTTGTACCTGAGTTAGAGGCATTCCACCCTAAGAAAGAAAAGGATTCTCGCAGTTTCACTTGCTGGAATTGTAAGGCTAAGGGTCATTCGTTCGTCGAATGTCCTGATGCCCAGAGATTCCTTTTCTGTTTTAGATGTGGCTGGGAAAATACTACCTCGCCGCAATGTCCTCGATGCTCGGGAAACGAGCCAAAGAGCAGTTTAAAGCCCCGGGGGAATTGCTCTCAGGAGAAGAACCCGGAATCTCATTAAACATTCCTGCTATTTCTACCCCTTTCCCCAGCGATTCTGAATCCGTACCAGACTCTATTGTAATACCGCCTTTTGCCCCTGTTCCAGCCATCAGGATCATGAAAAGACCCTGCAAACCCCCAGAAGCAGATGTTCAAACAACACCCGTGACTCCAAAACCACCAGTCAAATCGCTGCACGAACGTCTGCAAAACTACATGGACGTCCGGAGACGAATTTTTGGATCGCAGGAAACTATAATCTCCGACAAAATATCTAAGCTGAGGAAGAAATTTCGGGAAAAAAAGGAGGCTTTCAGGGCCATCGAAGCCACAACGCTGTGCAGCGCGGACGATCCACGCCCTTATGCTACGGTTCATATTTTTGGAGAGCCGCTTCTAGGGCTGCTCGATAGTGGAGCCAGCATAAGCTGCTTAGGCATAGATGGTTTTGAATTCCTCCGAAAGCACGGCCAAAACTATTCCCGAGTTTCTTCTGAAGTGAAAACGGCGGATGGGAAACAACAAGCCATAGTAGGCAAAGTCTATGCTGATGTTTCCTATAAAGGGATGACGAAAAAAATTCCCCTTTACCTGGTTCCGTCGTTGCAGCAAAGACTTTATCTAGGAATTGACTTCTGGAGGGAGTTTGATATCGCTCCTCAGTTGATCTCTGAGATCTCTACAGTTCCTTGCCCGACAGATACAGATCCAAATGCACATATACTTACTGAGCAACAGTCTAGGCGGTTAAATGATGCCATTAGCTTGTTTCCTTCCTCTGCTGTTCAAGGCTTAGGAAAAACCACGCTAGAGGTACATACCATTGACACAGGTGATGCTGAGCCCATTAAGCAGCGTCATTACCCGATTTCTCCAGCGGTGCAGAAACTGCTATATGAGGAATTGGATCGCATGCTTAAACTCGGAGTTATCGAGGAAAGTTCTAGTGCGTGGAGCTCTCCGGTAGTTCTAGTGCGAAAGCCCGGCAAAAATCGCTTATGCCTAGACTACAGGAAAGTTAATGCCAAGACAAAAAAAGATGCGTATCCACTTTCTCATATAGAAGGATTGCTATCGCGTCTTCCAGATACACATTTCATTTCGAGTGTGGATCTGAAGGATGCCTTTTGGCAGATCCCGCTAGAGAAATCATCTCGGGAAAAGACGGCGTTTACTGTGCCCGGTATGCCCCTGTTGCAGTTTACGGTTATGCCCTTTGGCCTCTGCAATGCACCACAACGCATGGTCAGATTGATGGACAAAGTGGTACCCCACCAACTGCGAGAGAAAATCTTTCCGTATCTAGATGACTTGTTGGTAGTATCTAGTACATTTGAGGAGCATGTGAAGCTGTTAGAGGTTTTGGCAGGTCGACTGAGGGAAGCGGGTCTTACGATCAACGTCCAGAAGTCAAAATTCTGTTTTAAGGAGCTGAAGTACTTGGGGTATATTGTTGGAGATGGTTGCCTTAAAACGGATCCAGAGAAGGTGACTGCCATTGCAGACTTTTCGACTCCTACTTCGGCCAAGCAAGTGCGGCGATTTTTGGGACTAGCGGGGTGGTACCGTCGGTTTGTGAAGGACTTCTCCTCTCTAGCGGCTCCAATCACCGACACGTTGAAGAAGGGGAAGAAGTTTGTCTTCACCGATGAAGCCAGTGTAGCCTTCAACCAGATTAAGACTGCCCTTACTACAGCGCCACTATTAGTCAATCCTGACTTTTCCAAAGAATTCCTGATTCTCTGCGACGCTTCCAACACTGGAATTGGTTGTGTGCTGAGCCAATTGGACGAAAGTGGTAGTGAACGTCCAATATACTACCACTCACAGAAGCTCAACTCGGCCCAGCGCAACTACAATGTGACCGAACGAGAATGTCTGGCTGCTGTCATGGGAGTACAGAAGTTTCGAGCTTACGTTGAGGGACATGCGTTTAGAATTGTGACAGACCATGCGAGTTTGAAGTGGTTGATGAGCCAGAAAGATCTCAGTGGTCGGTTAGCGAGATGGAGCTTAAAGCTTCAGGGGTTCGATTTCACCATCGAGCATCGCAAAGGATCCCAGAATGTCGTACCCGATGCACTTTCACGAGTGTATGGAGTCGATGCTCTGGTCCGCGATGTTTCGATGTTGAAAGATCCCTGCGATGTGCTGCATATTGATCTTGCAGATCCTAGCTTTAAATCTACGGAATACTGCAAGCTCATTGACAACATCGAAGAACAAAAAGATAAGCTACCTGACCTTCAAGTGTCGGAAAATTTCGTCTACAAGAAGGTCAAACATTGCACAGGGATTCCTGAAGAGGATGACCTTGTTTGGAAGCTTTGGGTTCCAGAACCGCTGACCGAGGGCTTGATCGCTCTCGCTCATCAGCCTCCTCGAGCGTCGCATGGAGGAATCGCAAAAACTTTGTACCGGCTACAGCGACAATTCTTCTGGCCTAACATGGCAGCCCAGGTAAAGGCGTTTATCGGTATGTGCGACATCTGCAAGGCCTCAAAAGCTCCAAATTCCACCCTGAGGCCTCCGATGGGTAAAGCATTTGTGGCTGAGAGACCTTTTCAGATGTTGTACATCGATTTCCTGGGTCCTTATCCTCGATCAAGAGACGGGAATACGCACATAGTGATTGCGCTGGACCAGTTGACAAAGTTTGTGGTCGTAAAGGCATTGCGCAAGGCAACAACTGATACGGTGTTGAGATTCTTGCAGGAACAGGTATTCTGCATCTTTGGAGTACCGGAAACGCTTCTCTCTGACAACGGCAAGCAATTCACAAGCCGTGAGTTTGAGAAATGCATGTCGTTGTTGGGGATAAGCCATGTCAGGACGGCTGTATATTCTCCGCAAGCTAACGCAAGCGAGAGAGTAAACCGGTCGATCCTTGCAGCAATTCGGTCTTACATCGACTCCGATCAGAGGAACTGGGATAGTAACTTGCAGTCCATAGCCAGCGCCCTTCGCACAACCGTCCATGCAGCTATAAACATGTCCCCTTATGAAGCCCTGTTTGGACAAAGTTGTGTGGAGCATGGCTCGGACTACAAGTTACTACGGAAACTGAACGCCCTTAACAACTCCGGTGTAGAAATCCTAACGAAATCTTCGAAAATGAACATCTTGCACAGTCACATTAAGAATTCCTTGGCCAACGCTCATACCCAGTATGAAAATACGTATAATCTGAGAAGCAAGAGTGTAAAGTTTGGCGTAGGAGACACGGTATTTCGGAGGAACTTCGCCTTAAGCGACGCTACGAAGAAATTTTGTGCAAAACTGAGCCCGAAGTTTATTAAAATGAAGGTTTGTAGAGTCGTAGGAAACAATCTATATGAGCTGGAGGACGCCCAAGGGAAAAAAGTCGGGATATTCCATGGTAAAGACCTTGAAAGGTAAAATCTACAGAAGCCCGGCTGCAGTCTGAGCACGAGACCATCTCTCAGGGAAAATAATCAACCGCACCGTTTCATTTCTTCTCCTTTCAATGCGGAAGTTTCCTAAGGAAAGGACAAGTTTTGTGGGAAACGGCACTAATAATAATAATAATAATAATAATAATAATAATAATAATAATAATAATAATAATAATAATAATAATAATAATAATAATAATAATAATAATAATAATAATAATAATAATAATAATAATGATAATGATAATAATAATAATAATAATGATAATAATCATGCAGCCCAGACTGTTAAAATCAAAAGCACTCAAATTGCAATCTTAATACCTAATATCATTGTAAAAAGGGTATATTCTTTTTTGTATTCTTCACCCACTCAATATGTGGTAATATATGTAGGTACATGCCTCTAGGCTTAATTGGCAAAGCAAAATTGCATAATATGTGCTTACATACAAATGCATGTATGTACATACTGTGCTACCCAAATGATAGGAGAGGACCGCTAGAAGTTGGTGGCGTGATAGCGAAAACACGACCTCTAATTCTAGCTAGACCCGTTGCCCATCGGTGGTGCGAGAATCCTGCTATTGGTTATGTACAATTGTACATGCATGCATATGTACGTATACCGATCGCAAGAGGTAAACTGGCACCATTTTCGGCTAGATCGGGCAGTTAGAAAATTGGCAGAGGACATTCGAGTCGTGATCTAAATCGGTATCGTGGTTCATATACAAAACGTAACTAAAACGAAAGTACGAAAACCAAAAAAAAAAAAAAAAAAAAAAAAAATAATCTAAGATGAATACGCGTCGGTTTTTTATTTTTAAAATGAGAAAATAAGAAAAAACCAATGAATTGAACGCGTATAAGAAAACAAAACACAAAAAAATTAATTAAAAAAAAAAAAAAAAAAAACTAGATACCACCCAAAAAAATTATAAAATAAACGACTCGCGCCCCGCAACAAGAGTGTTCCTCAATCGTAAATTGAACATAGTAATTTCTATTACATTATTAGTTCAACAAGTTACTAAAAAAACAAAAAGGGAAACTAAAAGTTAAAACCTGAAAATAAAAGAAACCTAAAACAGTAAAAAAACAAAGAAGACAAAAAACAGCCATTACAAACTTATACTTACCGGCGAACATCCTAAAATAAACCATAAACCCTTTGTGGGTACCCTTTACCTACCTTCCTATGTACCAAAATTCAACCTAATCCTCATCATCAAATTCGTCAACAATATTATCAGCATCACCATCATAATCCTTATCATCATCATCATCCTCATCATCATCATCTTCATCATCATCATCATCATCATCATCATCATCATCATCATCATCATCATCATCATCATCATCATCATCATCATCATCATCATCAACTTACCTGTGAAAAAAATAAAGTGTCCCCTGTGCTCCTCAAACTCCTAATCATACCTTACCTTCAGTTCGTGGGTCTCCTCTCGTTACTCCCTTTCCATCATGTCCAATGTGATGTTTAATTTGTGTAAACAAAATTACAATTTGTGTTTATATAAGTTATACAAAAGTGGCCAGTTAAATTAAAGAAAAAAATTAAAGCAATCTAAAGTACATATTTAATACTTAAACTAAGTCAAAAAAAGAAATAGGAAGATAGTAAAAAAATGAAGAAAGAAAAATAGGTAATCTTATGAAATTTTGACCCTTAAAAATAAAAAAAAAAAACCCTAATTTACCCTAGAAAAAAAAAAAAGTGAAAATCAAAATCAAAACAAAATTCCTTAATACTTTTTTTTCCTCCAGTGTTATTGTAGATACAAAAAAAAAAACAACCAACAACACATACAACCAAGGTGGTGCACTACATTGGCGTTAATCAGAGTAAGTTTCTTTAACATTATCATTACAATAAAATAGATTTTTATTTTGATTTGGTTTTCCATAGGGATTTAAATACACATTAAACAGAAAAAAAAATAACTAATGAAATAACATTCTAAAAGAAAAAATAAAAATTAATACAAAACAAAAAGAAAAAAAAAAAAACGAATTAAAAATATACCCTAAAAATAAATAGATATAATTTGTACACCGTCGTTTGGTACCAGAAGTATAGATACATACCACTATTTTTTTTAATTTTTACTCTCTTGTCTTGTTTTTTTTTATTTATACTTTGAAAATCGAATCAAAACAAAACCAATAATAATTAAGTTTGATTAAAGTAATTCGTAACATAAAGAGGGTTGCCATCTGCTCCCAAATCATATTAATTAAATATTTAATATAAAATTATATCTTAAACTATCAAAACGTATTTGATCATGATTATCATTTTTAATTGAACAAATTTCATGGTTGCCAACTAAGTTTTTTTTTTATTTAAATAATTCAACTCTGTGTTATTTAGATTTTATATTTATTTTTAAATTTTAAATGAATAGCACTATATTTTTTTTGTTTTAGAAAAAAAAAATTTATTCCTTGTAATTTAACTTTTCCGGCCCTTAATAAAATTATGTAATTTGATATCTGAAATATCGCTTTGAAGTCTTACTTAATGGTCGATTGAGGCATAGTTTTCTATTCTTTGGGATCCTGTGGAGTTCATTTATGGGAAGTGTTATCCTGCTTTTGGTTTTTTTTTTTGAAAGAAGATTAACTAGGATGAAGGTTTAATCCTGAACGGTCAGAGGTGGAGGTGACGATCACCCACTGGAAGTCGGGATGGAGAAGATGAAGACTGGGTAAGCTATGTATAGATATACGGTTAGGGGTTACTGCGAAAGTTTTGGAGGACGCAGTAGCCATGGCGGTATCCTTAGGATACAATGGGTGGGCTAAATCCTCCAGAGGGTCTACTACACCATCGACCCTCCCCCCCTATAGGAATCACCTTCCCTCTTCAGGACGAATTCGGGTCTCACAAAACCTATTAGATTCTTTCTTTTTCTTTTTTTTCCGGCATGAAGTCGTAACGACAGTCCAGTGCTGCGGTAGCAAGAACCCCCCCTTCCGACGAGCTAGGTCGTGCTCAAAGCTAGCATGCCACGCTGCCGTTGCCTGGACGCCCTCTTCTTCCTGCTGCCAGGATTAGCCTCATGTTCCTGTACACATGGGGTTATAATGGTAGTAAGGGAAGGAGAGGTTTAGGATTCCCTGATTGGACTATGCGCTTTTCGTTGTTTTTTTTCACATTCTCCGTGGTGAGCCATAGTATCCAGTTAGGGAGTCCAGCCGATAACACCTCGGTTTTGTTACACTCCTACAAACAGCCCTTGACAAGCTCAGTAATTGGGCCAGTAGCTGCGGACTTACACTTAATGTCAACCCATAAAAAACGGAACTGATTCTATTTACCAGAAACGAAATATTCCAAATATAAATCCCCCAACCATAAATGGAGGGATCACAGCTGTACCGAACCAAGTCAGAAAGAGAAAATTCAAAGATATTAAGAGGTTTATTAAATAAACTGGCATAGATTAATGAATATTTTACTCGTAAAAAGGAAAAGCCTAAGTTTATTCTCTTAATTAAATTATTATTATAATTCTCTTATTTAAAAATGAAAAACTTGAGTTGAAAAGTATCCATAAAAATCTGCAAAATAAAAAACAAAGCATGACTTGGTTCGGTACAGCTCTGAGCCCTCCAAATGGGACGCCGCTCCATATAACTGGTACGGTCAAATATCTTGGTTTAATTATTATCGATCGTAAACTTAACTGGAAAGAGAACATACAAGAAAGAGAAAAAAAGCTGCAATAGCCTTCTACACATGCAGTACAATTTTTGACAAGAGATGGTATTTATTTATTTATTTAGATGGGAACCCAGCCCCAAAACCATTCATTGTACACAGCCATTGTAAGGCCTTTCCTGACGTACTCGTGTTTGGTTTAGTGGCCAGCCTTGGAAAAGGTAACCAATCTTAACACCATCCATGACAAAACCATAATCTAATCTAATCTAGTGCCATGAGAACCACGCCAACCGCAGCCTTAGAAACTTTCCTCTCACTTGCCCCACTCGATCTGTTCACGAAGGAGTTGGCGGCCAAAAGTGCTCTACGACTTAAAGAGTGTAAATTTGGAAAAATGGCCACTATGGTCACAAAACTATACTGCCGTGTTAAGAAGAAAAAACGTAAGTTTATTTTGGTCATTTCGAGATAATCACGTTTTTCTGTTTTTATCTCTTTCTTTTTTGTTTTGCTGTTGAGTGTTTTTCTGTCGTATTTACAAGTAAATCATTTTGTTTGCCTTAATTATTTATCAGATGTACAAGTGCTTGTATTGTAGTCACTTTTTATTTCTTAAATTGAGTGATAAAACGTCAATTTTTCCAAAAAAAGCATGGTTCTTTGAACGAACGCCATTTTTCTTAAGCGTTTTAAGCCATTACAAAATCAAGTAATGGCTTTTATTTACATATTATATTATATCAAAGATGTCAAAACTGACCCTAACCCAAAACAGTCAAAAAGTCATTCAAACGGATTATATTTCACCGTACATAGATGTTAACCCAGTCGCACTAACAGATATCCCGACAAGGGAATTATGGAAGGAAAACCGGGTTCTTAACGTAAATCATGTATTGGTCCTTACTGACGGTTCCAAAACAGACACAGGGGTAGGGTCAGGCATCTTCTCAGACAATCCACCCATAAATAGGTCATTGAAGCTCCCAAACTTCTGCAGCGTTTTCCAAGCGGAAGTGCTTGCAGTTTGCGAAGCTCAAAAATACCTATCAGTATAACTGACGAACAAAAAAATTGATATATTCATAGACAGCCAGGCGGCAATCAGAGCCATTTCGTCAAGTCAAAACTAGTTGATCGCTACCGTAGTGAATTGAGATTGCCAGGGGCGTCTTTAGACCATTGGGGGCCCTGGGCCCTTAAGGATATGGGGGCCTCTTGAAATGTTTTATTGAAAACTATTTCATATTACAAGTCTTACCACAATTTTTTATTAAATTTAACTATGTATTAACTATTATCATTTAACTATTTCGGGAGTATCAAAAGGTTAGAAAATCAATTCACAAACATCAGTTTGCCAGTTTAAGGCAAATTTTGAATATTTTATAATTAGAATTCGATTAAATGAATGTTATCTGTATTTTTCACGCGACACTTAAAACTTCTTTTTTTCGATGAAAGAAATGGTTTTTTCATCCTTAAGCGGATTTCAAAGCAGAAATATGCGAAGGCGCTAATGGAAAAATTACGTTCCTATTTTTGCAAAAAATTGATGATGATTGATAAAGAAACGTATACAGACAGTTGTCACGAGATTTTGTGTTCAAAGAAAATTTTCTTTTCATTTATTTTTGAAAAATACGTTCAGGGAATATCTTTTTTGAAACTTAAAACGGGATAGTCCCAAAGAAAAAAGGTATTCACACTGCACAATATACATGCATATGCTACTCTCAGTTGTGCCAGTGCCGTGAAAACAAAATATTATAATGCCTATGATGTTTAAAAATGTTCCGAAAACGAAGTTTAAACAACAAAATTGGCGAAGGAAGACTGATTCCGGGTGTATGTACAAATTAAAATTATAATTTTCTCATTTTCGCCTTGTTTTGGATATTTTTATTCTTAACTAGCTCTACCTTTACCAAACTACAATAGATCTATTATAACGAGAATTTTAAACCTGATCTTAAATTTGTTCTTGTGCGGATAACGATTTTGTACCAAACGTCATTTTTTAAATTTTCGAGTTCTATTCGCTTTGATATTAATTAATTTAAAAAAAAAACAAGTTATTGAGTATAATTTTTTCTTCCTTATTATGAAAGCCCAATTAATACTCTCAAGACTTTATTGCAATTTTTGTCCCAAAACCTGAAAAAGCGTTAGATATAGTTTTTATTCAATTGTGTTTATTATTTATTTTATTTAAAAATTGAACCTTTCTTGAATTTCATTTTGGTACCAAAAGTACCAAAATAACTTAAAATGTTCTTTTTTGTGAAAAAATTTTAATAATTTTAAGATTATTAATTGGTCTTTCCTGATAGGAATGACAAAATAATGCTCTATCACTTATTTTATTAGAGCCATATAAATCCAATCTCAACTTCGCATACCTACTTTAAAAAAATAGCCATCGGTTGGTATACTGGGGCTGTCTAGGGGACCCCCCAAATCGCGGGGCCCTGGGCCCTGGCCCACCGGGCCCATGCCTAAAGACGTCACTGGAGATTTCTTGGCGAAACAAATTCAATCACTCTTTGATGGGTCCCTGGTCACCGTGACATTTATGGTAATGAAATGGCTGATGAATTGGCCAAAAACGGTTCACTACTTGAACCACGCCAAACTGTACCTTGGGTACTTATGCCACTGGAGCAAGAAAAGAGTAGAATTCACCAAAGCTTCCTCAATGCCGCTAACGATAGATGGTCAACAATTGACACCTGTCGGGTTTCAAGAAATCTTTGGCCAGATATTTCAAAGAACAAAACGGAGTACTTACTTAGCTAAGCAGACCTCAATTGTCTCTCTTGGTTGGAATTCTTACGGGTCACAACTCAATAAGAACCCACATGAGCAGAATGGGCATCGGCACATCTGACTTGTGCAGAGGGTATCAGGACGAAGAGGTGGAATAGGGCTCATCTCACTTCCTCAGTGAATGCCCCAGCCTAGCCAGAAGAAGAAAAGCAGCCCTTGGAGAATATTTTTTCGATGAACTGGGCGATGTCTCTCTTTTGCCACTGAAAAACATTCTGAAATTCATTCAAAGCATAGAATGGTCCAGGGAGGCACCCCATTTCCAAAACTTCCACTAAATCCCTCCTCTTTCCTTCCTATTCC
Organism: Dasysyrphus tricinctus; assembly: GCA_963921185.1. Lineage (NCBI taxonomy): Eukaryota > Metazoa > Arthropoda > Insecta > Diptera > Syrphidae > Dasysyrphus > Dasysyrphus tricinctus. The sequence continues at coordinate 141,724,466 of OY992531.1, forward strand.
TACATTTTCCACATCCTGGGGAGAACAAGGATCCATTGAGATCCGAGTGAGATGTTTCAGCTTGCCGTATCATCACCCCTTCTCAACCAACAAGCTTCTTCCAGTCAGCTTGGTTTCTAGCTACCTGTCTCCAGTTTCACACGCCAAGTTGGTTGAGGTCCTCTTCCACTTGCGTGCGCCACCTTTTACGCTATCCACCTCTACTGCGCTGTCCCACGTTGTTGAATTCAAAGACTTTTCGGACCGGGGCATTGGTGTCCATTCGCTCTAAGTAACCCGGCCATCTCAGTCGTTCGGTGTCGGTGTCGGTGTCGCTGTATAGCTCGTACAGTTCCTTGTTGTATCTTCTTCTTCATTCCCCATCTATGCAGACGGGACCAAAAATCACCGAAAGCATTTTACTCTAAAAACAGCCTAAGGCATTCCCATCCACCGTTTACAGTGTACATTAGGGTGGTCCTTAAATTGGACATTGTCTTGGATAGCCCTCATTCGATTCAAAACATTGAAAAACAATTTCCCTAATTTTTTCAGATTTTTATTTCATCCCCCTGGTCTCCCTTTTTTCACTTCAAGGTACAAATAATGGAGTTAGGGTGATTCTTATAACACACAAAAAAAAAGTCAGAACTTATAGATTAGATTCAGATGAAAAAAAAATCGTATCGGAGGGGGGTCTATTCCCCCCCGTTCAGGCAGGAGGGGTAATTTTCTAAAAATTTGACCAAAATTAGAAATAGTTTTTAAGAAATAATTTTCAAACGTAAAAAACTATTATTTTTGTTTTTATTTTTAAGGTTTGAAAATTATTTTTTCAAAAACTATTTACAATAAAAACTTGATTTAAAAAATATATTAGAGCCTGGATTCATGGCTTTAAAAAAAGCTATAGCATGCCATTGTTAGTGGTCCCGTTGTTTTTTAATAATTTTTTTTCTATTTTTGGTCAAATTTTTAGAAAATTACCCCTCCCGCCTGAACGGGGGGAAATAGACCCCCCTCCGATACGATTTTTTTTCATCTGAATCTAATCTATAAGTTCTGACTTTTTTTTTGTGTGTTATAAGAATCACCCTAACTCCATTATTTGTACCTTGAAGTGAAAAAAGGGAGACCAGGGGGGTGGAATAAAAATCTGAAAAAGTTATGAAATTTTTTTTTCTCCATTTCGAGTCATTTGATGCCTATCCAAGTTGGATTTTCAAAAAAGCCTAAAATAAGGACCACCCTAGTGTACATACCTCTGAACCATACATCAGGACCGGGATGATAACCGTTTTATGCAGGGACAGTTAAAATGCTCGAGAGAGGGATTTGCTTCTCAGTTGCCTTCTTAGCCAAGGAAACAGCGATTGGCAAGAGTAATCATTCGTTTGATCTCAGCACTGGTATCATTCTCTGAGTTTATAGCTGATCCTTGGTAGACAAAATCTCTGACTACCTCAAAATTATAGCCGTGTATAGTGACATTCTGTCCGAGACGTCGATGTTGGGTGTCCTTTCTTGTTGACAACATATATGTATTTCGTTTAGCTTTCATTCACCTCATCTTCTTGGCTTTCATCTCAATACTCACGAAAGCACCACTGACATCCAGGGCTGTCGTTTCAATTTGACAGAAAGCAGTACTTCAAAGAAAAAAATTGCAGTACACTGCAGTACGGCAGTAAAATATATACCAACATAATTGTTAATGCATTTAATTTTGTTTAAATGCAAATATTGTTCATTCAAAATTATCACATACCCGCCAATTACCTATTTAACTCTAGCGCACTGCAATGGTGGTATTCATTATTTCATTACCTACAGAACTATTGTTGTGTTTGTGCACGTTTTTCTCAAAATTATTTAAATAAATTAAAGCCAATAAATTTTCCAGTTGATGGCCTTTCTTAACCTGGGCACCACAATAACTTGGTTTATAATGAGAAGATTAAGCGCATATAGTACAAAAAATATTGCTCATCGATGAATGCAATTTTAATAAATTTTTTGACAAAATTTGCCACTCCATAAATTGGCTCAATGATTTACTCTTAGACTATTGAATGCATCAAAAAAACATGTAATTTGTATTTTTTATAAAATTGAATAAGCTGCAACTTTTACCTTGTTTATTTCATACCAAAAAGTTGATAGTTTTCGAAAAATTAGCAAAAAACTGAACTTTACAACTTTTTACTCCTCCAAAAATTCTTTTTTGCAGCCAAAATTTAGAAATTGGAAATTGCTCAAAACGTCAAAACAAAGCCCCACCAAAATTCAACTTTGTAGGAGTTTTGTCGAAGTACGTTAAAATCTAAATTTCATGGGCTAGAGATCCATTAGTATAATTTAACATTGCTTTTGACAGTTGGGTGAAAAAACTACATTTTGACGTGTGTGGAATATTTCGTTCCAAATGGCATCAAAATGTCCTTAAACTTCCTTTTTTCGGATCAGAAAAGAAAATCTGAAAAAATCCAGAATTCAATTCAATTCAATTTCTTTTATTGAACATTATATATACAATCTGGCTTATAACTAATATGATACTATGATAAATTTACATTTGTTGGCACATAGGGGGCCTAGCGTTATACAATGTCTTAAGTTTAACAAATTATAGATATATAAATTACATGTCAAAAAATTTAAATTAAAAGTCGGCTGACTTAATCGTCCTCAGGGTGTTCATTCCCGGTTGTCAATGGTGTTTTTGGTGTAGGTTGGGGGAAGTTTTGGCGTTTAGCCACGGTAGAAGGCTGACCCAATGTCAGCGTAGAACGAGACTGCTTCCTCGTTGTCCATGATTATGTTGTCATCAAGTGTTTCCATTACACTGAGGTACCTTGGCTCCGGATGTCGTTGTTCAGTGGTCATCCTTCTCATTAGCTGATTCGGGTGGTCGATGATGTTCCGTACTAGTCTCTTCGCTGAAAGGACTAGGTATTTGTCCAGCGGGATTATGTTGGCTTCGGAGTAGAGATGTTCGTTCCTGTAGTGTTTCCGCCGCTGCCGGTCGAAGTACAGTCCGGTGCAAATTCTGAGAATCTTCCTTTCGAATACTTGAAGCTCCTTCATGGCTGTCTTGGAGATTGAAAACCAGACTGGGAAGGAGTAGCTGATGATAGGTCGTAAGAGCTGCTTGTAGATCAGTAACTTTGTTGGTTGGCTTAGTCCTTTTCTTTTCTTCATCAATGGATGTAGACGGTGAAAGGCCCAGCTGGTTTTAAAATTCCAGAATTACGAGTTTCTTACTTGTGATATACAGGCTATGCCTATATTGCAAACTACGCACTCGTAAAAAATGGAACTCGAGATCTTTCTCAATACATCTATATACATAGTGAGCGTATTCTATACAATTTTATCTGTTTTGTTTATAAAAGAAAACATTAGATAAAAAGGACTAAAACTTTTTGGATATGATTATGATTTGAAAATGTTGTGTGAACAAATTTTCAAAAAAGCAGTACTTTGGTCGTATTAGCAGTACGGCAGTACGGAGTTTCAAAAAGCAGTACAAATACTTCAATTGCAGTACTTCGACAGCCCTGCTGACATCTCGCTTTGTTCGTCCTATTATGTCAATGTCGTCAGCGTAAGCGAGTAATTGGACGGATTTTTGAAAGATTGTGCCTCTGGTCTTTTTTGTAATCAAAGAAAAAAGGTTAGGTCTTTTCCGACCTTGATCGAGCAGCGTACATTTTCCATCGTCAGCCTGCACAAACGGACGAGTTTGGCGGGGATGCCAAAAGTAGACATTGCTTTATAGCTCGTCTTTAAAAATGCTGTCATACGCGGCCTTAAAATCAATGAAAAGGGGGTGTGTATCGATTTGAAACTCTTGGGTTTTTTCCAAGATCTGTCGTAGTGCGAATATTTGGTCGATGGTGGACTTCTCTGGCCTAAAACCATACCGATATGGACCTATCAGGTTGTTGACGAATGGCTTCAGGCATTCACAAACTACGGCAGAGAAGATCTTGTAGGAGATATTAAGAAGACTGATGTCTCTGTAGTTGGTGCAGTCCAGAGGATCGCCTTTCTTGAGGATCGGGCAAATAATGCTAAGGTTCCATTAATCGCGTACGCTTTCCTCCGAACATATTTTGCAGATGAGCTGGTGCATACTCCTAACCAATTCATCGCCAGCCGCTTTGAATAGCTTAGCCGCAAGGCCATCAGCTCCAGCAGCTTTATTGGACTTAAGTGCCGATAAAGCTATCTTCACTTCGTCAAGATAGGGTGGACGGAATTGTTGGCCTATGTCGTTCTGGTTGAATGGTGCAATCTGCATGGTAGCGGAATTCGGTTTGTCATCGCCGTTATTTAATTTGCAGAAATGATTTTTCCATATCCTCAGCACCGACTGCGCTTCCACCACGATGTTCACCTGATCATCCTTGCAGGCTTCTATTCCTCTATTTCCTCGATCGCGTGCTCATGCTCTTTCTTTTTCCTTCTTAGAAGGTTAAGTTCTTCCATCCTCTTCTGCTCGTAGAGCTGGCGAGCAGCTCTGGTCCTTCTATGCAGCGCCGCCTTGCAAGCCTGTTGTTTGGCTGCATGTACTTGTCGGCATTCTTCGTCGAACCAGGGGTTTCGCTGTGGTGGTTGCGTGATGCCCAGTGCGCCAGAGGCAGCATCTCTAATGGTCTTCTGGCAATTCTTCCACTGATACTCGATACTTGCAGCTGGTGGCATAGGACTATTTATGGGGCTGCGAGAGACTCGATCGGAAAAGGACCTGGCGATTTCCTGCGACTGTAGCCGTCAAACTTCCTCATAGTATTTCCCTGTTTTGGGTTTGGTCTGGATATCCTTAGCATTACCTTGGCTACAACGAGGTAGTAGTCCGAGTCGACGTTGGCTCTTTGGAACGTTCGGAAATCCTTGATACTAGAGGAGTGCCTTGCGTCGATCGCAATGTGGTCAATCTGGTTGGCGGTTGATTGACCAGGAATTCATCATGTCCCCTTGTGTATATCGAGATGCGGGAAGTGCGTACTAGCTACCACAACGTTTCGCCCCGCAGCAAAGTCGATTAGCCTGAGTCCGTTATCGGAGGTGGTGTCGTGCAGTCTATTACTTCCGATTGTGCCACCAAAGACGTCTTCTCTTCCTAGTTTGGCATTAAAATCACCCAACACAATTTTAATGTCATATAGCTAGGGCATTGCTCATATGTCTTGTCCTTGGTGTTGCCATCCTTCTCCCCTGTGGGGGCTTGCGCGAGTTATATTATATTACATTCCATATAACATAATAAATAGCATATTGCTTATATTACAACTGACCTAGCAGACTATAGATTAAGAATTATAATGAAATATTAAAAATACTGATGTATAGTTGTTGACCTTCGATTATTATGTTGCCTGGACTCAGACCCAACACAGCAACCAAGAGATGATTTGCTGTGTCTCGAGTTGATGATCATTGCAATTTCTTGTTAATTATAAAAGATTATAATATTAATTGTGTGTATCCATTGCTTTTCTCGTCAGATGGGTTAGCTTGGCTTATCGATTATCGCTAGAAAGTATGTTAGTAAGAATTTGGTGATGAATAAAAAAGGTTGTAGTGAAAATTAATATTTTGTTTTTCTCGCTGCCGATATAAAGTCATTACAAAAATTAAAGAAAGATAACGCATTGTCGAAAATAAGTATGCAAATTCCTAACTCGCGCATATGAGGCTAATGTTGGCGAATTTAGCCTTGATGCGAATTGTCGTAAAGGGGCTTGTTCACATAGTTGAAACTCAAGACTTCTACCTCTAATGAAGAATCCACATCCAAAGAGACGCTGCCCTTGTGGTCGGTAACAGTCACCGTAGTAGATGTCACAGTCTTTCAGTTTTCTTTTGCCCGTGGTCTATAGAAAGACAGAACATTCCACGTGCAGATCCGAAGTTCTTTGTCCTTATTTCGTTTGCTAGGTTTAGGTTCATCAACTGTAAATCCGTCCGTAACCCCGACGGCGACGCACACTGGGGCCAAAATGGTCATTTTATGATATTAATTATTTTACAAGGTAAAAATGACGTTTTGATGACTTTTTGTGATTTCATGTCATACAGTCTGACGATTTGGGAATATGGGATCTTTTATTTAAAGAGTTCTGATTATTGCAATAGCTTGTAAAATCTTACTTTTATTTTACCCAGAATCCAAGTTCCAATTGAAATTTTGAAAATTTGAAACAATTTGAGTGTGCTGAATTCCAATCTCAAGCTTAAAAAATTCCACTACTTAAAGCTTTCGAGATAATATAATAAGTTCCCTTAAGAACGTTTTGAGTATTTTTACGTTCTATTACATCCAGCGTTGCCCCCCTACTACAGTTGTAGTGTTTTTACTACATTTTATTTTCCAAAAAAGTCACTACGTACAATCCTAAAATATTCACAAAACACTACAATTTTAGAATATCAGAAAATATAAAATATAAACAAAAAAATTGATAATAGTTCTGTTGGCATACTTCCCAAAAGTACGAATTTCTACGAATTAAGCCTGTCAAAGTTCATATAAAAAAAATTGTACTAAAAATCGTAGAGATTCGTGGTTTGCGGAAGTAAACGAAAAGACTGATTGTTTGGAATAAAATATCAACGTATCGATTATTGAAAATTAGGGGAAAAAATTAAACTATGATTTGATTTGAAAATCGCAAAAAACGAATTGACCCCTTCGCTTCCCTAAAATACTAAATAGGAATGTTTTTTTTTAGATTAGATAAACGATGTCAATCATCATCATCATCATCGTGTCCTGTATCCCCGGCTGGGGCATAGGGCGTCAACAAAACGTCTCCATCCTTCACGGTCTGCTGCAAGGTACTTAAGCTGTGGCCACGTCTTTCTCTGGGATTCTGCTTCCGCTAAGACAGTTGATTTCCATGTTGTTCTTGGTCTTCCAACCCGCCGTGCACCCTGAGGATTCCATTCAAAGGACTGCTTTGCAATTTCATCGTTTGGTTTCCTCAGTGTGTGACCAATCCAACGCCATTTACGCTTTCTTATGTCGACGTCCAGCCGCTCTTGACTTGTCCTGCGCCACAATTCCTCATTTGATATTACTTGTGGCCAGCGAATCTTTAGGATGTGGCGAAGACAGCGATTCACAAAAGCCTGCAATTTCTTCGAAATGGTAGACGTGACTTTCCAGGTTTCACAAGCATATAACAGCACGGATTTGACATTGGATTCGAAGAATCTCAACTTAGTGTGTAAGGAGATTTGACTGGATTTCCAAATTGGGGACAGAGTACCGAAGGCAGCACGAGCTTTATTTATGGGTTACGTACGAATGACCGACAAAAAAAATGTCGACTGGTTAAAATGTCGACTTTTATCGACTTTTTTGAAAGTTAAAATACCGACTTTGTTTTTACCGACTTACTAAAATGTCGACAGTTTGAAATGTCGATTTGACAAAAAGTCGACTGCCCTGATAGAAGTCGAGAAAAATATCGACTTGTCGGAATTCTTCCCATACAGAAAAGTCGATATAAAATATAAATCGACATTTTAACCAGTCGACATTTTGACTTGTCGATATTTTGTCTGTCGGTCATTTGAAAGTAACCTAAAGAACAAAGCTCTGCCTTAAATGTTTGCACGGAATAACTATAAACTCAAGAATCATAAATTCTTGTCTGATTTTTTAACAGGAACAACAGTTTTTTGATGCTGTGAAAAATTTAAGACACAAGTTCTTATTTGATTCTTATAATAATTAACTTATTTAGGTAGTTATTAATTTTATATTACCTTTTGTTTAGCTTCAAGAAAGTTCAATAGAACGCATTTTTGTTGCCTACCTAAATTATACCTTATATTTCGAACTTTTAACTGCCCCATTTTCTGGATGTTTTATTATTGTATTAATATTAAAACACATTACAGACCCTGAATAATGGGCAATTAAGACGTCAAAATATATAGGCAACAAAAATTAAATTACAAAAAATGTGATTTATTGAACTATGACAATGCGATATTAGATAATAATGATCAGATCATAGTTTAGGGAATGATGTTTACAAGCGCGCGCTTGTAAACATCATTCTGTCGACATTTTGAGAATCGACATTTTGAAAAATCGATATTTTAAAAAGTCGGTCAAATTTGTGTCTATATTTTGATCTGTCGGTCTTTTAACCAGTCGAGATTTTTTCTGTCGAGATTTTAAAAGTCGATCTTATGGAGTCGATGTTTTAAAAGTCGACATATCGTACCCAATCCTTTATTTATTCTACTTTTAACGTCCAGATCCGTACCACCGTTTGCAGAAACAATACTGCCAAGGTAGTTAAATTGTTCCACTACTTCAACTGGTGTCTCCTGTAAAATAATACGCTGCTGTGTGGAGCGGCCTGTGAGCATTATTTTTGTCTTTTTGCTGTTAATTCTTAGACCACTCGACTCTCCCTTCACTTGCAGTGCTTGGCACATCCCGTTCAGCCCACTGATGTTATTTGCCAGCAGACATATGTCATCAGCATAGTCTAAATGACTGAGCCTTTCGAACGGTCTCCATTGAATGCCCTGTCGCTCAGCTGTACCAACACTGGCCGTCAATACGTCGTCCATCGCCAGCAGGAAGAGAATTGGCGATAGAACATCCCCTTGTCTCACACCCTGTTGCACTACGAAGGAGTCGGATAGCTGCCCATTGTGCAAAACAAAACACCTCGCGTTGTTGTAGGACTCTTTAATAATGGCAACAATTTTTGGTGGAATTCCTCTACCAAGCAACGATCTCCATATACATTCTCGGTTAACTCGATCAAAGGCCTTTTCAAAATCCACGAACATGAGGTAAAGCGGTGATTGATATTCCATCGACTGCTCGAGGACGATACGCAGGGTGTTGATATGGTCGACACACGATCGACCACTGCGGAAGCCAGCTTGATGCCTCTTGAGTGTAGACTCGATTCTATCCTTTATTCGCTCGAGTATGATTGTTGCCATTAGTTTTGGGAAAACGGACAAAACGGTGATACCACGCCAATTGTTGCAATTCTTTAAGTCACTTTTCTTTGGCAACTTAACAATCACACCATCCTTCCAGTCCCTGGGATAGCTTTCGTTTTCCCAAATGTTTTGTATCAGCGGATGTAAAATACTAGCCGCTGCTACGGGATCGGCTTTCAGGAATTCAGCTGGTATTCCGTCCAGTCTAGCTGCCTTGTTGTTTTTGAGGAGATTTATTGATGTACGAATTTCCGATTCTGACGGGGGTTCGATGTCAATACCCCTATAGGACCTGCGCATCTCGTTTAGTTGGGGCACTTCAGCACTCTGCTCAACTGAATCCTCATTTAGCAGGGCACAAAAATGGTCCTTCCATCTACGAAGCTGATCCTCAATTGATACCAAAAGTGTGCCATCCACATCCATTACAGGATGATTGGTGTTGCTTTTTTTCCCGATAACATCTTTGGCTATTTGGTACAATTCCCATATCTCCTCTTCTGGCAGCGCTTTCCGCATTATCTGCGAGTCCATCCAACTTCACCCTCTTGTCACGTCTCACACAGCGGTATACCATCTTATGTGCAATGCGGTACTCTCTTCGCAAGTCAGCCTTTCGTTGCACATCAGCAAACGATGTCAAACTCACTTTATATTTAAACACTTTCATTAAAGTTAAAATCGTCAAAGCCTGATTACATATTTGAAGAATAACACCAGCTCGTATGACATCTGTCACATTTTTTCTCAGGAAATGTCTTTGATTTAGGTGAGTTTAACTTTAACTTATTCAAAAAATGGCTTTAACGCTCGTGTTTATAGTTAAGGAAAAGTTAGAGAGCTGCATCAAAGTTGAAAAATTTTTAATTAGTGTCACGTTTAATAGGGTGTTTAAAATTTTACGCCACTAATTCTAAGGAAATGATACAAATCAGCAATATATTTCTTAATTTTAAAGTGATTTTATAGTTGCATAGGTTATAAAAGTAATGATTTTGAATTATAATAGTTTATTAAAATTTCTAAAATTCGAAAGGTTTAAATAATTCAATTAGTGTATTTTTTACGTTTTCAAGTAAACTAAAATCAGCCACACTCACGCTACATTATCAACCAGTTAGGGGGGCAACACTGATTACATCACAAGTTTTTTCGTGTAAATTTTTTAAATAAAACCGGTTTTATGTATGCTCAATTAGACACTAAAGTCATCAAAATTTTATCACGTCACGTTTTTGACATTTATTTCAATATACACAAATGTCAAAAAACAGTTTAGGAGCCTATGTTATATGTAGGTATATCGCGATATTTGTTTTTTGTAATGTAATTTTTTATAATCTAAAGCAATTACCCTTTAAGATTCAATTAAAATGAAAATTAAGATTCGATTAGGTAAGTAGTGACTGGAATTGGAAGGAGATAAAGAGAAGATGAATCCGAAGAAGCGTTGCCGGTGAAATATGTTCGAAAGTAGTACAATTGACAAAAAATAGTAGTACATATTTTGAACAAAATAGTAGTAGGTACATACATTTTTGAATCTTCAATGCAGGAAAATTCTATTTGATTTATTTTAAATAGCGCAGCAAAAACAAGTATTGGGCGATTCCGCTATAGGCGATTTTCAGCATAAATTTTTAAAGTACATATTTTTTACTTTTTTGATAACAATGCAAAGTAGAATGACTCTACTTATGAACATAAAAAAAAATTCACAAAAATGTGATTTAATCGTTTGTTCAAAAATATTTAAATATGTATTTGTTATAACTTTTTTAGTATTATTTATTGCAAAAAGCCATTGTAAGCTTGTTTCACCCACGGTATTTCACAGAAATATAGTGCTATCGTTTTGAAACTTTGTGAAGGTAAAAAAAAAACATATTTAAATCAGTCATTATCAGCAGTTAATTGTTATCATAAATTCCTAAATTATATTTTTTGTAAAATATTTTACTCTTGGAACTAATGTATGAATTCAAATTATATAAATAGATAAATTACATTTTTTTTACTCTCATACAATTTTATTAATCATAAAATTTTATGAGAATAAAAACAAAAAAATTCAATTTATCTATATATATAAGTTAATATGTAAATTAAAAATTTTTGAAAAAACGTTGATGCAAATTGGTTCACCAACGATCGTGAACTTAGTTTTTTCAGTTTAATTAATTATTTTGTTCTTTTTTATAAAAATATATGTTCGAATGGAGCGTTTTCCAATCGAGAATCGGGCCCAGATCGTGTAACACAATTCGATTGAACGATCGTCGTTTCGACTGTAGCTGTCTCTATTCACATCTACAAGGAAATATAGAGAGAGTAATAGTCGAAACGACGATCGTTCAATCGAATCATGTTACGTGATCTGGGCCCTGAGAAAATTCTATTTTCTATAACTGTCGGGAAAATTCCGAGTTCTTTCAAACTAGGTATATAAAATAAGCAAAACGAATAAAAAATTAATAGCGACGAAGGTTACGAAAAATGGCCAACCTTGGTAATTAGGCGGGCGATTTAAATTAGATTTATTTTTATAGCAAAATTATAGCAATTCAAAAATAGTTAAGCGAATGGAAGATTAAGCTACTACAATTTAATTTGTAAATTCAAATAATGTAAAAATAGTTTTTAAATATAAATGTTTACGACCCAACATTCCGGCCACTTTGAAAGATCCCTTTCAAACCGGTAGTAGCGCCAGCTTTCGGATTGGTCGTCGAATGATGCCTTTAGTGGTTTTTACGTCACCAACTTGAACAACACCATCTTCGACTACTCTTCCTAGTAGCCATTTCTGTGGAGGAACGTTATCTTCATCATCCATCCTTCTCCCCTGTGGGGGCTTGCGCGAGTTATATTATATCACAACAAAAACATAAATGTTAAAAAAGGAGCCAAGTTCTTATTTGCACAAGAAACCTGTGCGTAAAAAGTCAGCCAAAAAAAGTAATGAGATCTAAAATATATGCCAAGTTTTAAGTTCATGAAAATAGTGACTTGCTTGTCGACTTTTGTAACGCGAATCGTCTTGTGATAGGTGGGACTGTATTTAAGCATAAGACGTGCAACAAAATTACCTGGGTGCATCCGGATGGTCAAACCGAAAACCAAATTGATCATATCATGATTCAGCAGCGATGGAGGAAGTCTATGTGTGATGTCCGGAGTATAAGAAATGCCGATGTGGGAAGCGACCACCATTTGGTTCTGATGAGTCTCAAACTACGAACCGCTGCCGTACAAAAACCAGCGCAGGATGCAGCAAGGAGTTCAAAATTCATTACTAATGCTTTAAATGACCCCAACATATGTCGAAACTATGTCACCACCCTTAACGACAGAGCCTCGTCATTAAACGGAATCCAGGACCCATGTTCTATAACTATCGCATCGATAAAATTAGTCGAGAAAAGATGGAAATTGAAACAAATTGTATGAGTTTTGTTTCATTTTTCAACGTTTCTCGACTAATTTTATCGATGCGATAGTTACAGAACATGGGTCCAGCATTCAACAATTGATGAGATGTGGGGTGAAATTAAAAGTGTTTTTATGGAGGCTGGATCCGAAACTGTACCCAAGCGAACGACACGTAGAGACTCTTGGATATCCCAAGACACTTGGGATAAGATCGAACTTCGCAAATCGTTGAAAATTCAAATAAATGCCGAAGTAGATATTCAACGAAAGGCTGACTTGCGAAGAGAGTACCGCATTGCACATAAGATGGTCTATCGCTGTGTGAGACGTGACAAGAGGGTGAGGTTAGATGGACTCGCAGATAATGCGGAAATCACTGCCAGAAGAGGAGATATCCGGGAATTGTACCAAATAGCCGAAGACGTGATCAGGAAAAAAAGCAACACGAATCATCCTGTAATGGATGTGGATGGCACACTTTTGGTATCAATTGAGGATCAGCTTCGTAGATGGAAGGAACATTTTTGTGCCCTGCTAAATGAGGATTCGGTTGAGCAGAGTGCTGAAGTGCCCCAACTAAACGAGATGCGCAGGTCCTATAGGGGTATTGACATCGAACCCCCCGTCAGAATCGGAAATTCGTACATCAATAAATCTCCTCAAAAACCACAAGGCAGCTGGACTGGACGGAATACCAGCTGAATTCCTGATAGCCGATCCCGTAGCAGCGGCTAGTATTTTACATCCGCTGATACAAAACATTTGGGAAAACGAAAGCTATCCCAGGGACTGGAAGGATGGTGTGATTGTTAAGTTGCCAAAGAAAGGTGACTTAAAGAATTGCAACAATTGGCGTGGTATCACCGTTTTGTCCGTTTTCCCAAAACTAATGGCAACAATCATACTCGAGCGAATAAAGGATAGAATCGAGTCTACACTCAAGAGGCATCAAGCTGGCTTCCGCAGTGGTCGATCGTGTGTCGACCATATCAACACCCTGCGTATCGTCCTCGAGCAGTCGATGGAATATCAATCACCGCTTTACCTCATGTTCGTGGATTTTGAAAAGGCCTTTGATCGAGTTAACCGAGAATGTATATGGAGATCGTTGCTTGGTAGAGGAATTCCACCAAAAATTGTTGCCATTATTAAAGAGTCCTACAACAACGCGAGGTGTTTTGTTTTGCACAATGGGCAGCTATCCGACTACTTCGTAGTGCAACAGGGTGTGAGACAAGGGGATGTTCTATCGCCAATTCTCTTCCTGCTGGCGATGGACGACGTACTGACGGCCAGTGTTGGTACAGCTGAGCGACAGGGCATTCAATGGAGACCGTTCGAAAGGCTCAGTCGTTTAGACTATGCCGATGACATATGTCTACTGGCAAATAACATCAGTGGGCTGAACGGGATGTGCCAAGCACTGCAAGTGAAGGGAGAGTCGAGTGGTCTAAGAATTAACAGCAAAAAGACAAAAATAATGCTCACAGGCCGCTCCACACAGCAGCGTATTATTTTACAGGAGACGCCAGTTGAAGTAGTGGAACAATTTAACTACCTTGGCAGTATTGTTTCTGCAAACGGTGGTACGGATCTGGACGTTAAAAGTAGAATAAATAAAGCTCGTGCTGCCTTCGGTACTCTGTCCCCAATTTGGAAATCCAGTCAAATCTCCTTACACACTAAGTTGAGATTCTTCGAATCCAATGTCAAATCCGTGCTGTTATATGCTTGTGAAACCTGGAAAGTCACGTCTACCATTTCGAAGAAATTGCAGGCTTTTGTGAATCGCTGTCTTCGCCACATCCTAAAGATTCGCTGGCCACAAATAATATCAAATGAGGAATTGTGGCGCAGGACAAGTCAAGAGCGGCTGGACGTCGACATAAGAAAGCGTAAATGGCGTTGGATTGGTCACACACTGAGGAAACCAAACGATGAAATTGCAAAGCAGTCCTTTGAATGGAATCCTCAGGGTGCACGGCGGGTTGGAAGACCAAGAACAACATGGAAATCAACTGTCTTAGCGGAAGCAGAATCCCAGAGAAAGACGTGGCCACAGCTTAAGTACCTTGCAGCAGACCGTGAAGGATGGAGACGTTTTGTTGACGCCCTATGCCCCAGCCGGGGATACAGGACACGATGATGATGATGAAGTTCATGAAGTTTAATATCAAATATCTTAAGAAGAGTGATATCGAAACAATTCCAAATCATGACAGAAATTTGGTAATTAATGATTACTGATTAAAATTTGGTGGGTTCACTGGTCAAGTTTTCATACATTTAAATTTGTGATTAAGTAATTATTTAAGAGAAAACTTGCCAAGTAAATCCACCAAATTTTAATCAGTAATCATTAATTACCAAATTTCTGTCATAATTTGGAATTGTTTCGATAATACTCTTCTTAATATATTTGATATTAAACTTCATGAACTTAAAACTTGGCATATATTTTAGATCTCATTACTTTTTTTGGCTGACTTTTTTACGCACAGGTTTCTTGTGCAAATAAGAACTTGGCTCCTTTTTTAACATTTATGTTTTTGTTGTGATTTCACTCCTTTTTGCAAAGACTAATTTTGCCAGGTGAAAGTCAAGCCCTACCGGTCTACAAAGTTTCATAACCGAACCGAAAATGCTCCATACAAATAATAGCAATTCTGATAAAGTTGGTGGATGGCACCCCCCAATTTTCATCGTTCTACAGCAATCGGAAGTGCTCCATATAATTTATAAGAATTTTTAAGAATGTGGGTGGATACCACGCCCCCTGAATGCAAAATTCCAATTTTCAATTTTTTTCTTTCTAAGTACCTTAAGCCATACAGACCTACCAATTTTCATCGTTCTACAACAATCGGAAGTGCTACATATAATTTAAAGAACTTTTAAGAATGTGGGTGGATGCCACGCCCCCTGTATGGAAAATTCCAATTTTTCAATTCTTTTCTTTCTAAGTACCTCAAACCATACCAACTTACCAATTTTCATTGTTCTACAACAATCGGAAAAGCTCTATATAATTTATAGAATATTTAAGAAAGTGGGTGGATGCCACGCCCCCTGAATAGAAAATTGCAGATTTTCGATTTTTTCCTTTGTATGTACCACAAGGCCTACCGTTGTGCGAAATTTCAAGTTTCTACGATGTCGGGAAGTGCTCCATAATTTTGATGATCTGTCAGTGAGTCAGTGAGTCAGTGAGTCAGTGAATCAGTGAGTCAGTGAGTCAGTGAGTCAGTGAGTCAGTGAATCAGTCAGTCAGTTACGGTTTTTGCGATTTTTGAAGTCCTATATCTTGGGAACTACTAATGCTAAAGAGTTGAAATTTGGTGAGCCACCTGTGTTTGATCAGTTCAGCAATACTCCGAATTTGAAGTTTCTGACTTTATTGGTACGGAAGTTAGAGGGGGGTTGAAAATCACCTGAGTTTGTTCCTGTAAAAAGGGTGTAGTGCCGCGAACTTGGCTGGGCACTACCGTGCCCTTTGATTATATTCCATATAACATAATAAATAGCATATTGCTTATATTACAACTGACCTAGCAGACTATAGATTAAGAATTATAATGAAATATTAAAAATACTGATGTATAGTTGTTGACCTTCGAATATTATGTTGCCTGGACTCAAACCCAACACAGCAACCAAGAGATGATTTGCTGTGTCCTCGAGTTGATGATCATTGCAATTTATTGTTAATTATAAAAGATTATAATATTAATTGTGTGTATCCATTGCTTTTCTCGTCAGATGGGTTAGCTTGGCTTATCGATTATAGCTAGAAAGTATGTTAGTAAGAATTTGGTGATGAATAAAAAAGGTTGTAGTGAAAATTAATATTTTGTTTTTCTCGGTGCCGATATAAAGTCATTACAAAAATTAAAGAAAGATAACGCATTGTCGAAAATAAGTATGCAAATTGCTAACTCGCGCATATGAGGCTAATGTTGGCGAATTTAGCCTTGATGCGAATTGTCGTAATGGGGCTTGTTCACATAGTTGAAACTCAAGACTTCTACCTCTAATGAAGAATCCACATCCAAAGAGACGCTGCCCTTGTGGTCGGTAACAGTCACCGTAGTAGATGTCTCAGTCTTTCAGTTTTCTTTTGCCCGTGGTCTATAAAAAGACAGAACATTCCACGTGCAGATCCGAAGTTCTTTGTCCTTATTTCGTTTGCTAGGTTTAGGTTCATCAACTGTAAATCCGTCCGTAACCCCGACGCACAGTGGGGCAAAATGGTAATTTTATGATATTAATTATTTTGTAAGGTGGGAATGTTGTTTTAATGGCTTCTTGTGATTTCATGACGAAAGTTATATATATTCGAAGCTTGTCATACAGTTTTATGTAACGGGGATATGTTTTGAATACCCCTGGGATCACTTATTCAAAGAGTTTTAATGGGCATTTTACACTAGCTTACCACATTTAACTTTTTCCTTATCTGGAATCCAATTTTCAATTTTCCGAGGAACTTGAGTGTGCTGAATTCGAATCTAATGTTGAAAAAAATTTCACATATTACGTTTTCAAGATATTCTAATAAATGCCATAAAAAGCTTGTCAATCAAAAAAACAAAACATTTTTGGGTACTTTAAAGGTTATGTTATATTGCGAGATATTTTTGTCCCAAAAACTTGTAATGAAATCTAAGAGTACATAAAATACCCTTCAAAATTCAATTCCCTTAATTCTCTTAATAGATAAATAAATAAACTGTTGCAAATAATAAAATAATACTAAATATTTCGCTTTCGCTTTGCCTGCTCACTACTACTGGTAAAATCATTTGCAGGGCGTCCAACGGACAATGGATATTTTTTAAATGAGACAATTTCATTGAGACAATTTTTTACAGAAGAAAAGAACCGTTTTTTCATTCGGTGTGAACGATCCCACTTTATTTAAAAATGGTGTTTGAAGCTTTTCAAAGCTAATTTTAAATTAGCGACGTGACTTTTGCCGCAAAAAGTTTTATTCTTTAAATAAGATTCTACTTCTAAGAATTTTTGGTCAGGATTTTTCTGTTTGCTGGAGAAAAAAAATTCGACTAACTTTTTTCTTGAGCACCGGTAATTTTGGTCATCAGAATCTAAATACAAGTTATAAAATGCAAAATGAAAAATAGTTTTTTTTTTGTCAATTAAGGGGTAAGATATATGATGGTTTCATTCTTAAATAGGTGTTAGTTTGCCTCCGAAGTGAATTTTTTCTTATTAATACGAAAAAATTGTTTATTGACAATTTAAGTAGGCTAATTATAAAATGAATATAACTAATAATTAAAACAAGAGAGCCACATACAGTCAAAAATGAGTTGTTAAAGTGTGTCGTAAAGACGTCCCGATACCAATTAATTTGGACTAGTATACAACAAAAAAAAAATATGGGAAAAATGTAAAAACAATTTAACTGTGTAAATATGCTTTAAAAATTGTAAAATATTCTCCAAAAAAATTTTTATATTAAAATATGAACAAAAGTCAGTCAATTTTTCACCCATTAAATCTCTTAATACTCATTTCAAAAATTGAAAAAAAGGATTTGGGGCAAAAGTTAAGCACATGTTTGTTTATAATTTTATTAATCAAGTATTCCTTTAACTTTGCCAATTTTTTTATAACAAAGAAATGTTTTTTTTTTATTTTTAAAGTTTAAATATAATCTACATGCCATCAGCTAGGTTTGACATTTTAGATATATTTGATATCACTCTTAATTTCAATAATATGAACAAAAACAAAAGTAAACCTTTTTTAACACTTTTTAAATATTCGATCCGCGCACCTTTAAGTCCAACTTTGATTGCCCGACTAGCCTCCACTAAATGACTTAAACAACAAAAATCACCCTCATCACATCAAATTTACCGTATAGTTTGAGAAACCAAACTTTATTTTCCTGGTACTTTAGTTTTGCAAGGTGAGCTTTTTATCATCACGATGTATGGAGCTGCCCCACTGTGCGACGGCGACGCACACTGGGGCCAAAATGGTCATTTTATGATATTAATTATTTTACAAGGTAAAAATGACGTTTTGATGACTTTTTGTGATTTCATGTCATACAGTCTGACGATTTGGGAATATGGGATCTTTTATTTAAAGAGTTCTGATTATTGCACTAGCTTGTAAAATCTTACTTTTATTTTACCCAGAATCCAAGTTCCAATTGAAATTTTGAAAATTTGAAACAATTTGAGTGTGCTGAATTCTGTAACGAAGTGTTCCACGTTACATTCTTTTCTTCTACAAATCCTTCCTCACCAGTTAATATTCAGCACCAGATTATATTCAGCACCAGTTAATATTCAGCACCAGATTATATTCAGCACCAGATTATATTCAGCACCAGCTAATATCCAGCACCAGATAATATTCAGCACCAGTATATTCAGTACCAGATAATATTCAGCACAAGTATATTCAGCACCAGATAATATTCAGCTCCAGTTAATATTCAGCACCAGTTAACTTTCAGCGAGAATTGTATTGCATCGAAATACAATTCACATTCACCACAAGCCAGTGCCGTCACAGGAAAATAGACACAATAAGTATTTGTCATTTATCCTCGTACAGCTCCCACTCAGTCGTTACCGGAAATATAACAAGTGGACCTGCTCGAATGGATGAAAGACACCCTTTCGACCATACTCAACGTCAGACGGCATTTAGTTAACCTGATCAGTTACGCTCCGGCCGCAGACGAGTCAAGTCGTTTCGGTCAATTAAGCTTTTTGGTTTCACGGAACTTCCCCCCACCAGTGGTAAGGGGTTTCGTTGCTGAGAAGTGCCACCAAGGGCATTGTACTTGCTGATTAGTGCCACCAAGGGTGTTATACTTGCTGATTAGTGCCACCAAGGGCGTTGTACTTGCCGATTAGTGCCACCAAGGGCGTTGTACTTGCTGATTAGTGCCACCAAGGGCGTTGTACTTGCTGATTAGAGCCACCAAGGGCGTTGTACTTGCTGATTAGTGCCACCAAGGGCGTTGTACTTGCTGACTAGTGCCACCAAGGGCGTTGTACTTGCTGACTAGTGCCACCAAGGGCGTTGTACTTGCTGATTAGTGCCACCAAGGGCGTTGTACTTGCTGATTAGTGCCACCAAGGGCGTTGTACTTGCCGATTAGTGCCACCAAGGGCGTTGTACTTGCTGATTAGTGCCACCAAGGGCGTTGTACTTGCTGACTAGTGCCACCAAGGGCGTTGTACTTGCTGATTAGTGCCACCAAGGACGTTGTACTTGCTGATTAGTGCCACCAAGGGCGTTGTACTTGCTGATTAGTGCCACCAAGGGCGTTGTACTTGCCGATTAGTGCCACCAAGGGCGTTGTACTTGCTGATTAGTGCCACCAGGGGCGTTGTACATGCTGATTAACGTATATCACCTACAACCGTTCCAGACGCAGTCTCAAGTACCCGAAGGCAGTTTTCCCGATACAAGAACACCCCGAACTTAAAGGCAGAACAACCAACATCAGTGTACCGCTCACAATCCGTGCTAACCAGGATACCAGTGTACAAATACCGCCGTCAACCAGATAATAATAAACCTAATATAATTTGTTATATATATAAATAGTTGTTTCAATAAAGATTTTGTGATAAGGTTCTAAGACCTTTTCTTCTGAAGTTTCGTGTTTTCTTCAGTACGACCCTGGCGAGACCGGCGAGCGTAACCTCGGCTGGAAAGCAAAAAGCACATCACAATTCAAATCTCAAGCTTAAAAAATTCCACTACTTAAAGCTTTCGAGATAATATAATAAGTTCCCTTAAGAACGTTTTGAGTATTTTTACGTTCTATTACATCACAAGTTTTTTCGTGTAAATTTTTTAAATAAAACCGGTTTTATGTATGCTCAATTAGACACTAAAGTCATCAAAATTTTATCACGTCACGTTTTTGACATTTATTTCAATATACACAAATGTCAAAAAACAGTTTAGGAGCCTATGTTATATGTAGGTATATCGCGATATTTGTTTTTTGTAATGTAATTTTTTATAATCTAAAGCAATTACCCTTTAAGATTCAATTAAAATGAAAATTAAGATTCGATTAGGTAAGTAGTGACTGGAATTGGATGGAGATAAAGAGAAGATGAATCCGAAGAAGCGTTGCCGGTGAAAATGTTCGAAAGTAGTACAATTGACAAAAAATAGTAGTACATATTTTGAACAAAATAGTAGTAGGTGTAGTAGGTACATACATTTTTGAATCTTCAATGCAGGAAAATTCTATTTGATTTATTTTAAATAGCGCAGCAAAAACAAGTATTGGGCGATTCCGCTATAGGCGATTTTCAGCATAAATTTTTAAAGTACATATTTTTTACTTTTTTGATAACAATGCAAAGTAGAATGACTCTACTTATGAACATAAAAAAAAATTCACAAAAATGTGATTTAATCGTTTGTTCAAAAATATTTAAATATGTATTTGTTATAACTTTTTTAGTATTATTTATTGCAAAAAGCCATTGTAAGCTTGTTTCACCCACGATATTTCACAGAAATATAGTGCTATCGTTTTGAAACTTTGTGAAGGTAAAAAAAAAAACACTTAAATCAGTCATTATCAGCAGTTAATTGTTATCATAAATTCCTAAATTATATTTTTTGTAAAATATTTTACTCTTGGAACTAATGTATGAATTCAAATTATATAAATAGATAAATTACATTTTTTTTACTCTCATACAATTTTATTAATCATAAAATTTTATGAGAATAAAAACAAAAAAATTCAATTTATCTATATATATAAGTTAATATGTAAATTAAAAAATTTTGAAAAAACGTTGATGCAAATTGGTTCACCAACGATCGTGAACTTAGTTTTTTCAGTTTAATTAATTATTTTGTTCTTTTTTATAAAAATATATGCTCGAATGGAGCGTTTTCCAATCGAGAATCGGGCCCAGATCGTGTAACACAATTCGATTGAACGATCGTCGTTTCGACTGTAGCTGTCTCTATTCACATCTACAAGGAAATATAGAGAGTAATAGTCGAAACGACGATCGTTCAATCGAATCATGTTACGTGATCTGGGCCCTGAGAAAATTCTATTTTCTATAACTGTCGGGAAAATTCCGAGTTCTTTCAAACTAGGTATATAAAATAAGCAAAGCGAATAAAAAATTAATAGCGACGAAGGTTACGAAAAATGGCCAACCTTGGTAATTAGGCGGGCGATTTAAATTAGATTTATTTTTATAGCAATTCAAAAATAGTTAAGCGAATGGAAGATTAAGCTACTACAATTTAATTTGTAAATTCAAATAATGTAAAAATAGTTTTTAAATATAAATGTTTACGACCCAACATTCCGGCCACTTTGAAAGATCCCTTTCAAACCGGTAGTAGCGCCAGCTTTCGGATTGGTCGTCGAATGATGCCTTTAGTGGTTTTTACGTCACCAACTTGAACAACACCATCTTCGACTACTCTTCCTAGTAGCCATTTCTGTGGAGGAACGTTATCTTCATCCATCCATCCTTCTCCCCTGTGGGGGCTTGCGCGAGTTATATTATATCACAACAAAAACATAAATGTTAAAAAAGGAGCCAAGTTCTTATTTGCACAAGAAACCTGTGCGTAAAAAGTCAGCCAAAAAAAGTAATGAGATCTTAAATATATGCCAAGTTTTAAGTTCATGAAGTTTAATATCAAATATCTTAAGAAGAGTAATATCGAAACAATTCCAAATCATGACAGAAATTTGGTAATTAATGATTACTGATTAAAATTTGGTGGGTTCACTGGTCAAGTTTTCATACATTTTAAATTTGTGATTAAGTAAGTATTTAAGAGAAAACTTGCCAAGTAAATCCACCAAATTTTAATCAGTAATCATTAATTACCAAATTTCTGTCATAATTTGGAATTGTTTCGATAATACTCTTCTTAATATATTTGATATTAAACTTCATGAACTTAAAACTTGGCATATATTTTAGATCTCATTACTTTTTTTGGCTGACTTTTTACGCACAGGTTTCTTGTGCAAATAAGAACTTGGCTCCTTTTTTAACATTTATGTTTTTGTTGTGATTTCACTCCTTTTTGCAAAGACTAATTTTGCCAGGTGAAAGTCAAGCCCTACCGGTCTACAAAGTTTCATAACCGAACCGAAAATGCTCCATACAAATAATAGCAATTCTGATAAAGTTGGTGGATGGCACCCCCCCCTGAATGGACAATTCCAAATTTTCGATTTTTTTCCTTTCTAAGAACTTCAAGTCCTACCGACCCACCAATTTTCATCGTTCTACAACAATCGGAAGTGCTCCATATAATGTATAAGAATTTTTAAGAATGTGGGTCGATGCCACACCCCCTGAACTGAAACTTCCAATTTTTCGATTTTTTTCTTCTAAGTACTTCAAGGCATACCAACCTACCAATTTTCATCGTTCTACAACAATCGGAAATGCTTCATATAATTCAAAAGAATTTTTGAGAATGTGGGTGGATGCCACGCCCCCTGGACTGAAACTTCCAATTTTCGATTTTATTTCTTCTAAGTACTTCAAGGCCTACCGACCTACCAATTTTCATCGTTCTACAGCAATCGGAAGTGCTCCATATAATTTATAAGAATTTTTAAGAATGTGGGTGGATACCACGCCCCCTGAATGCAAAATTCCAATTTTTCAATTTTTTTCTTTCTAAGTACCTTAAGCCATACAGACCTACCAATTTTCATCGTTCTACAACAATCGGAAGTGCTACATATAATTTAAGAGAACTTTTAAGAATGTGGGTGGATGCCACGCCCCCTGTATGGAAAATTCCAATTTTTCAATTCTTTTCTTTCTAAGTACCTCAAACCATACCAACTTACCAATTTTCATTGTTCTACAACAATCGGAAAAGCTCTATATAATTTATAGAATATTTAAGAAAGTGGGTGGATGCCACGCCCCCTGAATAGAAAATTGCAGATTTTCGATTTTTTCCTTTATGTACCACAAGCCCTACCGTTGTGCGAAATTTCAAGTTTCTACGATGTCGGGAAGTGCTCCATAATTTTGATGATCTGTCAGTGAGTCAGTGAGTCAGTGAATCAGTGAGTCAGTGAGTCAGTGAATCAGTCAGTCGGTTTTTGCGATTTTTGAAGTCCTATATCTTGGGAACTACTAATGCTAAAGAGTTGAAATTTGGTGAGCCACCTGTGTTTGATCAGTTCAGCAAATACTCCGAATTTGTTTCTGACTTTATTGGTACGGAAGTTAGAGGGGGGTTGAAAATCACCTGAGTTTGTTCCTGTAAAAAGGGTGTAGTGCCGCGAACTTGGCTGGGCACTACCGTGCCCTTTGATTATATTCCATATAACATAATAAATAGCATATTGCTTATATTACAACTGACCTAGCAGACTATAGATTAAGAATTATAATGAAATATTAAAAATACTGATACTGTTGACCTTCGAATATTATGTTGCCTGGACTCAGACCCAACACAGCAACCAAGAGATGATTTGCTGTGTCTCGAGTTGATGATCATTGCAATTTATTGTTAATTATAAAAGATTATAATATTAATTGTGTGTATCCATTGCTTTTCTCGTCAGATGGGTTAGCTTGGCTTATCGATTATAGCTAGAAAGTATGTTAGTAAGAATTTGGTGATGAATAAAAAAGGTTGTAGTGAAAATTAATATTTTGTTTTTCTCGCTGCCGATATAAAGTCATTATAGACTAAGAGCCCACAGTAATTTTTGCGTGTGAACGATAACACAAAAAAATTGTTCTTATTCGATAGTATTTATAATTTTATTTTCAAATGTAAGCGTCTTGCAGTTTGTGGTTGGGGCAGTTATGAGTAATCCTGCATCCAAAACGCAATTTTTTCGGCAGATTAAATAATTGTGATAACACCTAAGATAACGTTTAATTATATAGAACTTAATGCCCTGATATCAAATATGGTGGTCCAAGACGTTTTGCGGGCGGCCTTCTCCATGACAGACGCTCCTGAAATATGCCACAAATCGGTTTTTCAAATAATTGTGATAACACAAACATTTTGATTCCTACATGTAGAGGAAGCTAGCCTGATTACGAAAATGATGGTCCAAGACGTTTTGCGGGCGGCCTTCTGCCTGACAGACGCTTTCGAAGTTGGCCAAAAATCGATTTTTTAAATAATTGTGATAACACAAAAACTTTTTTTCCTATGTGTAGAGAAAGCTCACCTGATTACAAAAATAGTGGTCCAAGACGTTTTGCAAGCGGCCTTCTGCCTGACTGACGCTTTCGAAGTTGGCCAAAAATCGATTTCTTAAATAATTGTGATAACACAAAAATTTTGTTTCCTATGTGTAGAGAAAGCTCACCTGATTACAAAAATAGTGGTCCAAGACGTTTTGCAGGCGGCCCTCTGCCTGACAGACGCTTTTAAAGTATTATTTCATTAAATTTTCCTTGTAGTCAGAACACAACATTTTTTCTTTAAATAATTGTGATAACAAAATTTTTTTTTCTTTTGTGTAGGGTAAGCTCACCTGATTACAAAAATAGAGGTCCAAGACGTTTTACAGGCGGCCTTCTGCCTGACAGACGCTTTCGAAGTTGGCCAAAAATCAATTTTTTTAATAATTGTGATAACACACAATTTTGTTTCTATATGTAGAGAAAGCTCACCTGATTACAAAAATAGTGTTCCTTAACATAGTCTGCAAGCAAGTTAGGTTTATGTATATTATTATTTGTCTCAGTAAGGACTACCTGCGTAAGCTTGCTGATATGCGTATCATCATACCATTGTAAAAACCAAAAATCGTAAAATAGTAAGTATTCGCCACAGTTTACAAATCTTATGTAATATATTGCGCCGGTTATCAAAATTGAAAGCGTCAGTAAATGACTGAATTACCATTTGACTTAACTCTTTCCTATAAACCTGTTATTTACAGAATGTTACTCTAAGGAAACCAATAGAAGTTTCAAATCCAATCATTTTTAATGTTGATAAACATCAATTTTGTTTAACATTTCAGTTCTTGAAAATCACAGCCATGTCAACTCTGATGTGGTAGTCGTTGGAAATACGCTGCTGATGAGTTCACTCCCAGCGGGAAATATCGTCCTCAATGAAATTTATTGCTGAAATAATCAATGAATTCACTTGCCAAATCATAAGAGAAACGACATGCAATGATTTAGTAGGTGAAGAGTAATGCAAAGTTTCCTCAGTTCGTAGCTTTGATTCCACTTCTGCTTTGTGTTTATGAAACGACCCTTTATTTCGGTGAATTTAAAAGGGAAAAGTATGTGATGAAAAAGTTGTGGAAAAGTAATGTACAAGATCATCACTTCATTGTTTGAATCCACTCATCTGCTTTGTAAAGTGTTCATGGCGAGAACAAAAAAAAAAAAACAAATGTGAGTGAAACTCATGGTGAATTGTAATCGATGATTCCAACGATGAATAGTAATGCACAAAGTAGTTTATAATTTTTTGGCAACTATAAATTCTCATTTTGTTGGATACAGTTCACAGTGACTTTCTTTAAAAAAGTCCATGTAACACGAACTGAAGTCAATAGAAATTGCGTTTGCCGTAACGCCAAATATTTTTGATTTGAAATGGAAACAACATTTTGGTTTGTTTTCATTTTAAAATAAAGGGTGCATTACCGATGGGATTTAGTAAACAATACAAATGGGAGGATTTTATTGATGAAAAAGAAACTACCACTAACCTGGTGATTTCATAACTGAATTTTCATTCGATTTTTCATCGAAATTATTGAACTGATGAATAAGCTTAATACTCGTATGTAGTGAATTCACAGATTAAGCAATCACCATGTTTTTCATCACCTTGCCAATGACACGCCCATGTTAAATTCATCAAAGGAATAAGCTGAAAAGTGCCAGGTACAGCTTCCATTCCTCAAGGAAAAAGCAGGTTTTTCCTCAATGAATTTTTTATTTTTTCCCGCTGGGCTATATCAAATACTACTACAACAACATCAAGTCAGAGTTGTCTATTTTGTAACAACTTAACTAAACGTTTCAATGACAAAAAACAAAATCTGACACGCTGCAATCGTTCTACATTAGAAAACATCCTTTGCAAAGCTGAACTGCTTGAAAATGATGATATATTAACCAAATTATCAAATACTGATGGAGATGATCAATTGAAGTACCATAGAGGCTGTCTTGAGAGGTTTCTTCAAGAAATTAACAAATTAGAAAGAACATTTTCACACCCTGGATTTAAAAATGCACACAAAACCGAACTTTCAACTGTTTGCGCTTTCGTCAATACGCGCATTTTGGAGTCAAAAGAATTTCATACCTTTGATAAAATTTGTTGTGTATACCAAGAAAAATTATGTGAGGAAATAAATTCATTGACTTTCTCAAAAGAGGCATTGAAAAGAAAACTTCAAAACATCTATAATGACAAAATTGTTATTAAAAAAGTTGATAACCAATAAGTTATTTTAAATGCATCGATGTTCGAGAAAGAAACTTTATTAGATGATATGCTTAAAGTTGAAAATTTGAAATCATCTTTGAGGTAGATATAATATGACTAAATGCTTCCAGGCTTTGCTATAAAATTAAACTTTTCAGGAATATAGCTTACAAGTTAAGGGAAAAAATAATGAACATCGCAGATCGGACACTTCCCAGTATTTTAACATTAAAATCTGTGGTAGATAGTGATATAAAAGTACCTGATATGCTAACAGAGTTTTTTCAATACCTTTTTGTTGGCCCTGACCCCCGTTATGGAAAAACTAAAGATATGGATAGAAGGGTTGAATCTCTTTGTAATGATACAATTTACTGTGTTACAAAAGGTCGAATTAAACCTGGCAAGCATATTCAACTAGGTTAGTGTGAGTAATTGTTTTAGAAATGCATCTGTTAGATTTTTTTGCAGGTCTTGCTATGAAAAGTCTTACTAGCAGTAGGCGCGTAGTTGAAATACTAAATAAATTAGACCACTGTGTTAACTATCACTTTATTGAGGAGTTTGAAGCCGAAATTGCGTTTTCAAGTGATATCTTGCAATCTTCTTTGATACCACAAGGAATGGCAAACGAGGCTGAATTTAGCACTGGGGTTGCTTTTGATAACTATGATTGCTTTTTTGATACAAGCAATGGAAAAAATACCCTCCATGACACTGTGGGGATAGCGTATCAAATAATGGCACCAAATCTAAGTACGTAATACTATTAACTTTCAATTATTTATAGTAAATGGGCTATTGAATATTTTTCCTGCAGTCGAAATTCAACCTCTTACAGAAAATCCATGCACAAAGAGTAGGAAGAAGAGCATACGTCTCAAGTCTCAACAAACTATGAAATTGAGCCTTATTTTAAAAAACCAAAAATCATTTCAACTCTATCAGGGGATGTTATTTCCAATATAGACGTTTATGAACCGTCTGTGCAAAAGGCAAAAGAACTTGACTATTTATGGCTCTTTTCCTTGAGCTGTGGACGAGAAACACCAATGTGGACTGGCTGGAACTTAATAATTAAAAACAAGAAGAGTATGCGCATAAGATCATGTTTTAATTGCATACTACCAATTCCTTCTTTCTTTTTGTACGTCTGTGAACTTATAATAGTTAATCAATGGGAATAAATAGAGATATCAGTTGTGTACTAAAACTTGCACACTTAACAAATTTTTGACATGGACTCATTTCTTACAGAATAAATTAATGATAGTTATATGCGAAAGCCTGAAATTATACTGCATTAAATATTACTAAAAAAACACGGGTTTTGGCTATCTTCGAAAGCGTCTGTCAGGCAGAAGGCCGCTTGCAAAACGTCTTGAACCACTATTTTTGTAATCAGGTGAGCTTTCTCTACACATAGGAAAAATTTTTTTTGTGTTATCACAATTATTTAAAAAATTGATTTTTGGCCAACTTCGAAAGCTTCTGTCAGGCAGAAGGCCGCCCGCAAAACGTCTTGGACCATCATTTTCGTAAAAAGGCTAGCTTCCTCTACATGTAGGAATCAAAATTTTTGTGTTATCACAATTATTTGAAAAACCGATTTGTGGCATATTTCAGGAGCGTCTGTCATGGAGAAGGCCGCCCGCAAAACGTCTTGGACCACCATATTTGATATCAGGGAATTAAGTTCTATATAATTAAACGTTATCTTAGGTGTTATCACAATTATTTAATCTGCCGAAAAAATTGCGTTTTGGATGCAGGATTACTCATAACTGCCCCAACCACAAACTGCAAGACGCTTACATTTGAAAATAAAATTATAAATACTATCGAATAAGAACAATTTTTTTGTGGGCTCTTGGTCTATTACAAAAATTAAAGAAAGATAACGCATTGTCGAAAATAAGTATGCAAATTCCTAACTCGCGCATATGAGGCTAATGTTGGCGAATTTAGCCTTGATGCGAATTGTCGTAAAGGGGCTTGTTCACATAGTTGAAACTCAAGACTTCTACCTCTAATGAAGAATCCACATCCAAAGAGATGCTGCCCTTGTGGTCGGTAACAGTCACCGTAGTAGATGTCACAGTCTTTCAGTTTTCTTTTGCCCGTGGTCTATAGAAAGACAGAACATTCCACGTGCAGATCCGAAGTTCTTTGTCCTTATTTCGTTTGCTAGGTTTAGGTTCATCAACTGTAAATCCGTCCGTAACCCCGACGGCGACGCACACTGGGGCCAAAATGGTCATTTTATGATATTAATTATTTTACAAGGTAAAAATGACGTTTTGATGACTTTTTGTGATTTCATGTCATACAGTCTGACGATTTGGGAATATGGGATCTTTTATTTAAAGAGTTCTGATTATTGCACTAGCTTGTAAAATCTTACTTTTATTTTACCCAGAATCCAAGTTCCAATTGAAATTTTGAAAATTTGAAAGAATTTGAGTGTGCTGAATTTCAATCTCAAGCTAAAAAAATTCCACTACTTAAAGCTTTCGAGATAATATAATAAGTTCCCATAAGAACGTTTTGAGTATTTTTACGTTCTATTACATTACAAGTTTTTTCGTGTAAATTTTTTAAATAAAACCGGTTTTATGTATGCTCAATTAGACACTAAAGTCATCAAAATTTTATCACGTCACGTTTTTGACATTTATTTCAATATACACAAATGTCAAAAAACAGTTTAGGAGCCTATGTTATATGTAGGTATATCGCGATATTTGTTTTTTGTAATGTAATTTTTTATAATCTAAAGCAATTACCCTTTAAGATTCAATTAAAATGAAAATTAAGATTCGATTAGGTAAGTAGTGACTGGAATTGGAAGGAGATAAAGAGAAGATGAATCCGAGGAAGCGTTGCCGGTGAAATATGTTCGAAAGTAGTACAATTGACAAAAAATAGTAGTACATATTTTGAACAAAATAGTAGTAGGTGTAGTAGGTACATACATTTTTGAATCTTCAATGCAGGAAAATTCTATTTGATTTATTTTAAATAGCGCAGCAAAAACAAGTATTGGGCGATTCCGCTATAGGCGATTTTCAGCATAAATTTTTAAAGTACATATTTTTTACTTTTTTGATAACAATGCAAAGTAGAATGACTCTACTTATGAACATAAAAAAAAATTCACAAAAATGTGATTTAATCGTTTGTTCAAAAATATTTAAATATGTATTTGTTATAACTTTTTTAGTATTATTTATTGCAAAAAGCCATTGTAAGCTTGTTTCACCCACGGTATTTCACAGAAATATAGTGCTATCGTTTTGAAACTTTGTGAAGGTAAAAAAAAAAACATATTTAAATCAGTCATTATCAGCAGTTAATTGTTATCAT
This sequence comes from Dasysyrphus tricinctus, assembly GCA_963921185.1. NCBI lineage: Eukaryota > Metazoa > Arthropoda > Insecta > Diptera > Syrphidae > Dasysyrphus > Dasysyrphus tricinctus. The sequence continues at coordinate 141,754,694 of OY992531.1, forward strand.
AAATTCCTAAATTATATTTTTTGTAAAATATTTTACTCTTGGAACTAATGTATGAATTCAAATTATATAAATAGATAAATTACATTTTTTTTACTCTCATACAATTTTATTAATCATAAAATTTTATGAGAATAAAAACAAAAAATTCAATTTATCTATATATATAAGTTAATATGTAAATTAAAAAATTTTGAAAAAACGTTGATGCGAATTGGTTCACCAACGATCGTGAACTTAGTTTTTTCAGTTTAATTAATTATTTTGTTCTTTTTTATAAAAATATATGTTCGAATGGAGCGTTTTCCAATCGAGAATCGGGCCCAGATCGTGTAACACAATTCGATTGAACGATCGTCGTTTCGACTGTAGCTGTCTCTATTCACATCTACAAGGAAATATAGAGAGAGTAATAGTCGAAACGACGATCGTTCAATCGAATCATGTTACGTGATCTGGGCCTTGAGAAAATTCTATTTTCTATAACTGTCGGGAAAATTCCGAGTTCTTTCAAACTAGGTATATAAAATAAGCAAAACGAATAAAAAATTAATAGCGACGAAGGTTACGAAAAATGGCCAACCTTGGTAATTAGGCGGGTGATTTAAATTAGATTTATTTTTATAGCAAAATTATAGCAATTCAAAAATAGTTAAGCGAATGGAAGATTAAGCTACTACAATTTAATTTGTAAATTCAAATAATGTAAAAATAGTTTTTAAATATAAATGTTTACGACCCAACATTCCGGCCACTTTGAAAGATCCCTTTCAAACCGGTAGTAGCGCCAGCTTTCGGATTGGTCGTCGAATGATGCCATTAGTGGTTTTTACGTCACCAACTTGAACAACACCATCTTCGACTACTCTTCCTAGTAGCCATTTCTGTGGAGGAACGTTATCTTCATCCATCCATCCTTCTCCCCTGTGGGGGCTTGCGCGAGTTATATTATATCACAACAAAAACATAAATGTTAAAAAAGGAGCCAAGTTCTTATTTGCACAAGAAACCTGTGCGTAAAAAGTCAGCCAAAAAAAGTAATGAGATCTAAAATATATGCCAAGTTTTAAGTTCATGAAGTTTAATATCAAATATCTTAAGAAGAGTAATATCGAAACAATTCCAAATCATGACAGAAATTTGGTAATTAATGATTACTGATTAAAATTTGGTGGGTTCACTGGTCAAGTAGACGTGTTTCTATTTCGCTCTTCCAAAATGTCGAATTTTTGTGCTAAATGCAATCTTAAGATAAAACGTGCAGATATAAACGATAGCGTAGTCTGCGGTTCATTTTGCGCGCGACATTTTCATAAAAACTGTGTTAATATTAACCAAGAAAATCTTAATATTCTTACAAACTCTAGTTTCTTTTGGAAATGTGATTTGTGCTCTCAATCTAATTTTGACAGTTTTATTTTGCGTTTTACGGATCTCGTCATCGACCTTAAAAGAGAAATTTCTTTCCTAAGAGGCCAAATTGAAAGTAGTGCAAATTTTATGACTGAAATTAAGAATGACATTTCTTCATTAATTGTTTTGAAAAGCACAAATAATTTTCCTGATGATTTACCCCAAGATAATCAAAAAATACATTCCAAAGTTACTAATACCCCTGTGGTTTATAGTGAAACTTCTCCTATCATACCATGCCTTTTGCCCGTAGCTTCAAATGATATACAAAATATTGAAAAACAAAATTCTTATAGTGAAATCATAAATAGTGAATCTCTTCCAAATCCCTCTTCAATCAGTGGAAAATCAGTGTCAAATAATAAAGTCCATAGATCTCTTCCACTTACTCATAACAAACCAAAAAAAATCATAGGTTCTGATAATGAATCTTCTCTTACACCCCTATTACAGTTATCAATTATCAATTTGATATTTGATAAACCTTGAAAATTGGTTTTTTAAACTCAATTTATCAATAAACTGGTAAACAATTCTTTTATATTTTTTAATTTTCTTGTTATTAGCAACTGTCTGCATCATTCTCAATGATCAAAACTTTTATAAGATGGATTTTTAAACATTGAATTTTAAATTTATCAACTATCAAATTGATATTTGACAACCGTAATAGGGGTGTTAGTGTTTTACCCTCAATCAAATGGCTCCACATATCTAAATTTCGTTCTGAAACTGATCCAAGTGATATTGTGCAACACATTTAAAAAAAAACAAGTATCCCAATAGACCAATTCCAGTGCTATAAGCTAATAAAAAAAGATGCTGACTTATCGAAACTTAAACACGTCAACTTTAAGCTAAGTATTCCATCTAACAAAGTAGACAGTGTTATGAATTCTTCTATGTGGCCTTGCTCTGTACAAATTAAGTTATTCGTCTCTCGTCCAAAAAACGAAGAGAATCACAATACAAACCCGATAACTTTAACTTAAATCCATCAAAAACTTTCTCTTCTTCTCGCTCTTCTTTGAATGACTTTCTTATTTATTATCAAAACACTGGAGGACTTCGCACTAAACTGCAACAAGTTCTTCTCTTTTCATCTTCAACCCAATATGATATAATTGCTCTTACGGAGACTTGGCTAAACGATCAACACCATGATGCTGAAATGTTTAATGATGATCAGTATGCTGTTTTTCGCAAAGATCGTAATTATGAAGTGCTCAACTGCGAAAGGGGAGGTGGAGTGTTGGCAGCCGTGCATACCTCACTTCGTTGCACTAAAGTTGAATTACCTTCACCATCTGGTGCTCTCGATATTGCCCAATTAGTGCTGAATATAAAATTTGACTGTATTAATGAGGTTTTTCTTATTATCTCTTACATTCCACCAAATAGCTCTCTGGAATTATATAAAGCTCATGTAGATAATTGCAGTTCAATTTTAAAAAATTGTAAAGATAATCAAAGAGTCATAATCGTAGGTGATTTTAATTTGCCAAATATAAAATGGATATATGATCCTGATGAAAAAATATTAATTCCTTTTAATGTTGTATTTAACCATGATTGTGAAGTTGTGGATACCTTTGCACAATTTGATCTTAGACAAATAAACTATTTTCAGAATTCTTTCAATAATGTACTTGATTTGGTCTTCGTTGATTCTGAATTGTGTGTGGGTATAAACAACTCAATAGTTCCTCTTTTCTCTAATACAATACATCATGTTGCACTCAGTTTACATTTAGAATTTTATAGTTATTTTACACCTGTAACTTCAGACTCTAATTTTATATATAATTTCGCAGAAGCTAATTTAAATGCAATTTTAGATTTTTTAATGGTATTAATTGGCATGAATTGTTTGTTAATATAGATTTAAATGAGTGTTATAATTTATTCTCCAATTTTGTAAATATTGCGATTGACTTATACATACCTAAAATTAAAACAATTGGTGGCTTTAAACCTGTGTGGTTTAATAAAAGAATAATCAATCTTAATAATAAAAAAAACAAGGTTTATAAGCAGTTTCGAAAGTCTAACAATGATCGTGAATTGCATAAACAATATAGAGTTCTGCAAAAAGAATTCGATACTTTAAATAAATTTCTATACAATCAATATCTGTTTTCTGTCGAGAGTAACCTAAAGACAAATAGTAAATCTTTTTGGAGATTTACAAACAGCAAAAAACAATCAAAAGGAATTCCCAACCTTATGCGTCACGATGGCATTTCTTCTTCTGATATCTCAGTTGTTTGTAACTTGTTTGCTAAACATTTCCAGTCGATTTATTTAGATAGCTCTTCTACTATACCATATCCTGATATCGCTTACTCTACAGATAGTCTTTTGAATATTGGTAGATTAAGTCTTTCTACCTATGAAATCGAACAAGCATTGTCTAAGCTTAAGTCTGACAACCGACGAGACGTAGATGGAATCCCACCAATCATCTTACAAATGTGTGCGTCACAATTGGCTATTCCCTTAGAAATTATTTTTAATCGTTCGCTGGTAAAGGGCGAGTTTCTTAATATTTGGAACAACAAATTACACCCATTTTCAAATCGGGAAGAAGGCAAGAGGTTTCAAACTACCGTCCAATTTGTAAAATTTCGACTATTCCTAAAATTTTTGAAAAGTTGATCTATGATAGATTAATTCCATCTCTTAAAAATATAATTTCTCCCTACCAACACGGTTTCGTATCTGGTAGATCTACTACCACAAATCTTACAATTTTTTGTAACTTAGTTTTGAATGGACTCGAGGCAGGCTCTCAGTACGACGTTGTCTACACGGACTTTGCAAAAGCATTTGACAGAGTCAATCACAATGTTCTACTAAAGAAAATAAATAAGTTAGGTTTTCACTCAAATTTCTTAAATTGGATAAGTTCATACTTAAAAGATCGAATTCAGTACGTTCGTATCAACAATATAATTTCTTCACCAGTGCGTGTTACATCAGGCGTCCCACAGGGTAGCCATCTCGGCCCCCTTCTCTTCTTGCTTTTTATAAACGATATTCCTGACATATTTTTAAATTCGAAGTGATTAATGTATGCGGATGATTTAAAAGTCTTCTGTTGCAAGATTGCTTTCTTTTGCAGGACGATCTTAGTAAGCTATCGAATTGGTGCTTAGTTAACTCCCTTAATTTAAACATTTCTAAATGCCAAAGCTTGACGTTTTGTCGCAACCGCTCACCAATTAACTTCACCTATAAAATAAATTTCAATGCCCTGTCCATTATAAGCTTTAAAAAAGATCTTGGTGTGATTTTTGACAATAAACTTGACTTTTTAAGACACATAGATTTTTTGGTCTCTAAAGGCAATTCAATGTTAGGTTTCATATTGCGTAACTCTAAAGAGTTCTCCGATCCACATACTTTAAAGTGTTTGTTTTTTGCCTTTGTTAGGTCAAACCTAGAGTACTGCAATGTAATCTGGAATCCTTCGTATGAAGTTCATTCATTTAGAATCGAAAAAATCCAAAAACGATTTACGCGAGCTGTCGTGAAAAGACTTCACTGGGACATTGATATGCCTTCTTATGAAACGAGGTGTAAATTACTCGGTATTTTGCCTCTAAGCGTTCGAAGGAAGTTCACAGCGATTATGTTCATTCGAGATATATTAACAGACCATATTGATTGTTCTCATATTTTAGCCTTAATTGGGATCAATGTTCCTTCGAGAATGCTTAGAAACCAGTTGTTTTTTAATGTTCCATACCACAGAACTGTTTATGCCTCCAATGAACCTATATCTAGGTGTTTAAGAGAAACAAATACTGTTTTTGATATGATTGACTTCAATCTTAGTAGATATTTATTTAAAAGAAATATTTTGTTAATTTTAAATAACTTTGCTTATGTATAATGTATTATATTAAAATGTATCAAGTAATCACTAGAGTACCTATTGTAACTTTGTTTGATGAAATAAATGAAACTAAACTAAACTAAACTAAACTTTTTTGGCTGACTTTTTACGCACAGGTTTCTTGTGCAAATAAGAACTTGGCTCCTTTTTTAACATTTATGTTTTTGTTGTGATTTCACTCCTTTTTGCAAAGACTAATTTTGCCAGGTGAAAGTCAAGCCCTACCGGTCTACAAAGTTTCATAACCGAACCGAAAATGCTCCATACAAATAATAGCAATTCTGATAAAGTTGGTGGATGGCACCCCCCCTGAATGGACAATTCCAAATTTTCGATTTTTTTCCTTTCTAAGAACTTCAAGTCCTACCGACCTACCAATTTTCATCGTTCTCCAACAATCGGAAGTGCTCCATATAATGTATAAGAATTTTTAAGAATGTGGGTCGATGCCACGCCCCCTGAACTGAAACTTCCAATTTTTCGATTTTTTTCTTCTAAGTACTTCAAGGCATACCAACCTACCAATTTTCATCGTTCTACAACAATCGGAAATGCTTCATATAATTCAAAAGAATTTTTGAGAATGTGGGTGGATGCCACGCCCCCTGGACTGAAACTTCCAATTTTCGATTTTATTTCTTCTAAGTACTTCAAGGCCTACCGACCTACCAATTTTCATCGTTCTACAGCAATCGGAAGTGCTCCATATAATTTATAAGAATTTTTAAGAATGTGGGTGGATACCACGCCCCCTGAATGCAAAATTCCAATTTTTCAATTTTTTTCTTTCTAAGTACCTTAAGCCATACAGACCTACCAATTTTCATCGTTCTACAACAATCGGAAGTGCTACATATAATATAAGAGAACTTTTAAGAATGTGGGTGGATGCCACGCCCCCTGTATGGAAAATTCCAATTTTTCAATTCTTTTCTTTCTAAGTACCTCAAACCATACCAACTTACCAATTTTCATTGTTCTACAACAATCGGAAAAGCTCTATATAATTTATAGAATATTTAAGAAAGTGGGTGGATGCCACGCCCCCTGAATAGAAAATTGCAGATTTTCGATTTTTTCCTTTATGTACCACAAGCCCTACCGTTGTGCGAAATTTCAAGTTTCTACGATGTCGGGAAGTGCTCCATAATTTTGATGATCTGTCAGTGAGTCAGTGAGTCAGTGAGTCAGTGAATCAGTGAGTCAGTGAGTCAGTGAATCAGTCAGTCGGTTTTTGCGATTTTTGAAGTCCTATATCTTGGGAACTACTAATGCTAAAGAGTTGAAATTTGGTGAGCCACCTGTGTTTGATCAGTTCAGCAAATACTCCGAATTTGAAGTTTCTGACTTTATTGGTACGGAAGTTAGAGGGGGGTTGAAAATCACCTGAGTTTGTTCCTGTAAAAAGGGTGTAGTGCCGCGAACTTGGCTGGGCACTACCGTGCCCTTTGATTATATTCCATATAACATAATAAATAGCATATTGCTTATATTACAACTGACCTAGCAGACTATAGATTAAGAATTATAATGAAATATTAAAAATACTGATGTATAGTTGTTGACCTTCGAATATTATGTTGCCTGGACTCAGACCCAACACAGCAACTAAGAGATGATTTGCTGTGTCTCGAGTTGATGATCATTGCAATTTATTGTTAATTATAAAAGATTATAATATTAATTGTGTGTATCCATTGCTTTTCTCGTCAGATGGGTTAGCTTGGCTTATCGATTATCGCTAGAAAGTATGTTAGTAAGAATTTGGTGATGAATAAAAAAGGTTGTAGTGAAAATTAATATTTTGTTTTTCTCGCTGCCGATATAAAGTCATTACAAAAATTAAAGAAAGATAACGCATTGTCGAAAATAAGTATGCAAATTTCTAACTCGCGCATATGAGGCTAATGTTGGCGAATTTAGCCTTGATGCGAATTGTCGTAAAGGGGCTTGTTCACATAGTTGAAACTCAAGACTTCTACCCAGAGAATATGAAATAAAGAAGTCAATCCTCAGCTGTCAATTTGATTTGCCTACAAGCTGAAGCGAACAGCTGATGTATTAGATTTGCAAAGTATTAGTGAAAAGCAGTTCAAAACACACACATAGAATCAACTAGTCATTCAGCACATCATTCAGCACAGGTCTTGTTGTTGTTGCAATTCTCATCTCTTTCTTCGACACGAAATGAAATTACAAATACAACAATGTAAACAAATGGGTTTTGGGGGGTGAAACGTACGAAGGATTGGCTTCTTTATTTGATATTCTCTGCTTCTACCTCTAATGAAGAATCCACATCCAAAGAGATGCTGCCCTTGTGGTCGGTAACAGTCACCGTAGTAGATGTCACAGTCTTTCAGTTTTCTTTTGCCCGTGGTCTATAGAAAGACAGAACATTCCACGTGCAGATCCGAAGTTCTTTGTCCTTATTTCGTTTGCTAGGTTTAGGTTCATCAACTGTAAATCCGTCCGTAACCCCGACGGCGACGCACACTGGGGCCAAAATGGTCATTTTATGATATTAATTATTTTACAAGGTAAAAATGACGTTTTGATGACTTTTTGTGATTTCATGTCATACAGTCTGACGATTTGGGAATATGGGATCTTTTATTTAAAGAGTTCTGATTATTGCACTAGCTTGTAAAATCTTACTTTTATTTTACCCAGAATCCAAGTTCCAATTGAAAGAATTTGAGTGTGCTGAATTCCAATCTCAAGCTTAAAAAATTCCACTTCTTAAAGCTTTCGAGATAATATAATAAGTTCCCTTAAGAACGTTTTGAGTATTTTTACGTTCTATTACATTACAAGTTTTTTCGTGTAAATTTTTTAAATAAAACCGGTTTTATGTATGCTCAATTAGACACTAAAGTCATCAAAATTTTATCACGTCACGTTTTTGACATTTATTTCAATGTACACAAATGTCAAAAAACAGTTTAGGAGCCTATGTTATATGTAGGTATATCGCGATATTTCTTTTTTGTAAACTTTATAATCTAAAGCAATTACCCTTTAAGATTCAATTAAAATTAAAATTAAAATTAAGATTCGATTAGGTAAGTAGTGACTGCAATTGGAAGGAGATATCTAAAGAGAAGATGAATCCGAAGTAGCGTTGCCGGTGAAATATGTTCGAAAGTAGTACAATTGACAAAAAATAAAAGTACATATTTTGAACAAAATAGTAGTAGCTGTAGGATGTTCGTACATTTTTGACTCTTCAAATGAGGATGTGTGCAGGAAAATTCTATTTGATTTATTTTAAATAGCGCAGCAAAAACAAGTATTGGGCGATTTTCGGCATAAATTTTTAAAGTACAATATTTTTTTACTTTTTTGATAACAATGCAAAGTAGAGGGACTCTGCTTATTAACATAAAAAAAAATTCACAAAAATGTGATTTAATCGTTTGTTCAAAAATATTTAAATATGTATTTGTTATAACTTTTTTAGTATTATTTATTGCAAAAAGCCATTGTAAGCTTGTTTCACCCACGATATTTCACAGAAATATAGTGCTATCGTTTTGAAACTTTGTGAAGGTAAAAAAAAAAACACTTAAATCAGTCATTATCAGCAGTTAATTGTTATCATAAATTCCTAAATTATATTTTTTGTAAAATATTTTACTCTTGGAACTAATGTATGAATTCAAATTATATAAATAAATAAATTACATTTTTTTTATTCTCATACAATTTTATTAATCATAAAATTTTATGAGAATAAAAACAAAAAAATTCAATTTATCTATTTATATAAGTTAATATGTAAATTAAAAAATTTTGAAAAAACGTTAATGCAAATTGGTTCACCAACGATCGTGAACTTAGTTTTTTCAGTTTAATTAATTATTTTGTTCTTTTTTATAAAAATATATGTTCGAATGGAGCGTTTTCCAATCGAGAATCGGGCCCAGATCGTGTAACACAATTCGATTGAACGATCGTCGTTTCGACTGTAGCTGTCTCTATTCACATCTACAAGGAAATATAGAGAGAGTAATAGTCGAAACGACGATCGTTCAATCGAATCATGTTACGTGATCTGGGCCCTGAGAAAATTCTATTTTCTATAACTGTCGGGAAAATTCCGAGTTCTTTCAAACTAGGTATATAAAATAAGCAAAACGAATAAAAAATTAATAGCGACGAAGGTTACGAAAAATGGCCAACCTTGGTAATTAGGCGGGCGATTTAAATTAGATTTATTTTTATAGCAAAATTATAGCAATTCAAAAATAGTTAAGCGAATGGAAGATTAAGCTACTACAATTTAATTTGTAAATTCAAATAATGTAAAAATAGTTTTTAAATATAAATGTTTACGACCCAACATTCCGGCCACTTTGAAAGATCCCTTTCAAACCGGTAGTAGCGCCAGCTTTCGGATTGGTCGTCGAATGATGCCATTAGTGGTTTTTACGTCACCAACTTGAACAACACCATCTTCGACTACTCTTCCTAGTAGCCATTTCTGTGGAGGAACGTTATCTTCATCCATCCATCCTTCTCCCCTGTGGGGGCTTGCGCGAGTTATATTATATCACAACAAAAACATAAATGTTAAAAAAGGAGCCAAGTTCTTATTTGCACAAGAAACCTGTGCGTAAAAAGTCAGCCAAAAAAAGTAATGAGATCTAAAATATATGCCAAGTTTTAAGTTCATGAAGTTTAATATCAAATATCTTAAGAAGAGTAATATCGAAACAATTCCAAATCATGACAGAAATTTGGTAATTAATGATTACTGATTAAAATTTGGTGGGTTCACTGGTCAAGTTTTCATACATTTTAAATTTGTGATTAAGTAAGTATTTAAGAGAAAACTTGCCAAGTAAATCCACCAAATTTTAATCAGTAATCATTAATTACCAAATTTCTGTCATAATTTGGAATTGTTTCGATAATACTCTTCTTAATATATTTGATATTAAACTTCATGAACTTAAAACTTGGCATATATTTTAGATCTCATTACTTTTTTTGGCTGACTTTTTACGCACAGGTTTCTTGTGCAAATAAGAACTTGGCTCCTTTTTTAACATTTATGTTTTTGTTGTGATTTCACTCCTTTTTGCAAAGACTAATTTTGCCAGGTGAAAGTCAAGCCCTACCGGTCTACAAAGTTTCATAACCGAACCGAAAATGCTCCATACAAATAATAGCAATTCTGATAAAGTTGGTGGATGGCACCCCCCCTGAATGGACAATTCCAAATTTTCGATTTTTTTCCTTTCTAAGTACTTCAAGTCCTACCGACCTACCAATTTTCATCGTTCTACAACAATCGGAAGTGCTCCATATAATGTATAAGAATTTTTAAGAATGTGGGTCGATGCCACGCCCCCTGAACTGAAACTTCCAATTTTTCGATTTTTTTCTTCTAAGTACTTCAAGGCATACCAACCTACCAATTTTCATCGTTCTACAACAATCGGAAATGCTTCATATAATTCAAAAGAATTTTTGAGAATGTGGGTGGATGCCACGCCCCCTGGACTGAAACTTCCAATTTTCGATTTTATTTCTTCTAAGTACTTCAAGGCTTACCGACCCACCAATTTTCATCGTTCTACAGCAATCGGAAGTGCTCCATATAATTTATAAGAATTTTTAAGAATGTGGGTGGATACCACGCCCCCTGAATGCAAAATTCCAATTTTTCAATTTTTTTCTTTCTAAGTACCTAAAGCCATACAGACCTACCAATTTTCATCGTTCTACAACAATCGGAAGTGCTACATATAATTTAAAAGAACTTTTAAGAATGTGGGTGGATGCCACGCCCCCTGTATGGAAAATTCCAATTTTTCAATTCTTTTCTTTCTAAGTACCTCAAACCATACCAACTTACCAATTTTCATTGTTCTACAACAATCGGAAAAGCTCTATATAATTTATAGAATATTTAAGAAAGTGGGTGGATGCCACGCCCCCTGAATAGAAAATTGCAGATTTTCGATTTTTTCCTTTGTATGTACCACAAGGCCTACCGTTGTGCGAAATTTCAAGTTTCTACGATGTCGGGAAGTGCTCCATAATTTTGATGATCTGTCAGTGAGTCAGTGAGTCAGTGAGTCAGTGAGTCAGTGAATCAGTGAGTCAGTGAGTCAGTGAATCAGTCAGTCAGTTACGGTTTTTTGGTTGTAGTGAAAATTAATATTTTGTTTTTCTCGCTGCCGATATAAAGTCATTACAAAAATTAAAGAAAGATAACGCATTGTCGAAAATAAGTATGCAAATTTCTAACTCGCGCATATGAGGCTAATGTTGGCGAATTTAGCCTTGATGCGAATTGTCGTAAAGGGGCTTGTTCACATAGTTGAAACTCAAGACTTCTACCTCTAATGAAGAATCCACATCCAAAGAGACGCTGCCCTTGTGGTCGGTAACAGTCACCGTAGTAGATGTCACAGTCTTTCAGTTTTCTTTTGCCCGTGGTCTATAGAAAGACAACATTCCACGTGCAGATCCGAAGTTCTTTGTCCTTATTTCGTTTGCTAGGTTTAGGTTCATCAACTGTAAATCCGTCCGTAACCCCGACGGCGACGCACACTGGGGCCAAAATGGTCATTTTATGATATTAATTATTTTACAAGGTAAAAATGACGTTTTGATGACTTTTTGTGATTTCATGTCATACATAAGTCTGACGATTTGGGAATATGGGATCTTTTATTTAAAGAGTTCTGATTATCGCACTAGCTTGTAAAATCTTACTTTTATTTTACCCAGAATCCAAGTTCCAATTGAAATTTTGAAAATTTGAAAGAATTTGAGTGTGCTGAATTCCAATCTCAAGCTTAAAAAATTCCACTACTTAAAGCTTTCGAGATAATATAATAAGTTCCCTTAAGAACGTTTTGAGTATTTTTACGTTCTATTACATTACAAGTTTTTTCGTGTAAATTTTTTAAATAAAACCGGTTTTATGTATGCTCAATTAGACACTAAAGTCATCAAAATTTTATCACGTCACGTTTTTGACATTTATTTCAATATACACAAATGTCAAAAAACAGTTTAGGAGCCTATGTTATATGTAGGTATATCGCGATATTTGTTTTTTGTAATGTAATTTTTTATAATCTAAAGCAATTACCCTTTAAGATTCAATTAAAATGAAAATTAAGATTCGATTAGGTAAGTAGTGACTGGAATTGGAAGGAGATAAAGAGAAGATGAATCCGAAGAAGCGTTGCCGGTGAAATATGTTCGAAAGTAGTACAATTGACAAAAAATAAAAGTACATATTTTGAACAAAATAGTAGTAGCTGTAGGATGTTCGTACATTTTTGACTCTTCAAATGAGGATGTGTGCAGGAAAATTCTATTTGATTTATTTTAAATAGCGCAGCAAAAACAAGTATTGGGCGATTTTCGGCATAAATTTTTAAAGTACAATATTTTTTTACTTTCTTGATAACAATGCAAAGTAGAGGGACTCTGCTTATTAACATAAAAAAAAATTCACAAAAATGTGATTTAATCGTTTGTTCAAAAATATTTAAATATGTATTTGTTATTACTTTTTTAGTATTATTTATTGCAAAAAGCCATTGTAAGCTTGTTTCACCCACGATATTTCACAGAAATATAGTGCTATCGTTTTGAAACTTTGTGAAGGTTAAAAAAAAAAAACATTTAAATCAGTCATTATCAGCAGTTAATTGTTATCATAAATTCCTAAATTATATTTTTTGTAAAATATTTTACTCTTGGAACTAATGTATGAATTCAAATTATATAAATAAATAAATTACATTTTTTTTATTCTCATACAATTTTAATAATCATAAAATTTTATGAGAATAAAAACAAAAAAATTCAATTTATCTATTTATAATATAAGTTAATATGTATATTAAAAAATTTTGAAAAAACGTTGATGCAAATTGGTTCACCAACGATCGTGAACTTAGTTTTTTCAGTTTAATTAATTATTTTGTTCTTTTTTATAAAAATATATGTTCGAATGGAGCGTTTTCCAATCGAGAATCGGGCCCAGATCGTGTAACACAATTCGATTGAACGATCGTCGTTTTGACTGTAGCTGTCTCTATTCACATCTACAAGGAAATATAGAGAGAGTAATAGTCGAAACGACGATCGTTCAATCGAATCATGTTACGTGATCTGGGCCCTGAGAAAATTCTATTTTCTATAACTGTCGGGAAAATTCCGAGTTCTTTCAAACTAGGTATATAAAATAAGCAAAACGAATAAAAAATTAATAGCGACGAAGGTTACGAAAAATGGCCAACCTTGGTAACTAGGCGGGCGATTTAAATTAGATTTATTTTTATAGCAAAATTATAGCAATTCAAAAATAGTTAAGCGAATGGAAGATTAAGCTACTACAATTTAATTTGTAAATTCAAATAATGTAAAAATAGTTTTTAAATATAAATGTTTACGACCCAACATTCCGGCCACTTTGAAAGATCCCTTTCAAACCGGTAGTAGCGCCAGCTTTCGGATTGGTCGTCGAATGATGCCTTTAGTGGTTTTTACGTCACCAACTTGAACAACACCATCTTCGACTACTCTTCCTAGTAGCCATTTCTGTGGAGGAACGTTATATTCATGAATAATAACCATTGCACCTATGTGAAGATTTGGTGCTTTTTCAGACCACTTGGTCCGAGTTTGAAGTTCATGGAGATACTCGGTTGTCCATCGGTCCCAGAAGTGCGATTTTACAGCTTGAATGCGACGCCACCTCTGCATGTAGCTGATGTCATCAATGAGAATTGCAGGCTCTGGAATTGCCTTCAATGATGAGCCGATCGATGGATGACCCGGTGTAAGTGCCTCTAAATCACTAGGATCCGATGATAATGGTGTTAGGGGTGAGAATTCATTATAGCTTCCACTTCGACCAGTACAGTGGAGAGCTCCTCGAACGTCAGTGTCGCGGTCTTCAGGCTTCGATATAGGTGCCCTTTTGCGAATTCGACTGCGGTTCCCAAATGCCGCCGAAATGAGGAGCCCTGGGGGAATAAAATTAAAAGAAACACTTTGATTAGTACAAAATTTAGAAAAGTCACTTTGAGTATTTTTCATAAATAGGAAATCTCGTAGTTCGTTCAACTTAAAATTGGCATAGCAAAATTTTTCTTTAAAAGTATTTGGAAATTTTCTAAATTACTTTCGCATAAATTCATAATTTTTTTACTAGAGAGTTCCATGGCAATCTTGTTCTTTAGTTATATCAATTGACATATATTTATAACTTCTGAATGAACAAACAAAATAGTTGTTTAGCATTTTTAAGAACGGAAATTAAAAATTTTTCTCTCATAATATCCACGTTTTATATATAATTTTTAAACTTCTTGCTTGAACATAAGAGCTAATACGTGCTACTCAGTCTTGCATTTTATTTATTGAGTATTGCCATTATTTGCATTTACACAACGTCATTTTAATGGCAATATTTAGTGCTAGTTGGTTTTGTCATCTTCTTATGACTACACAGTAATGACAAACATTATTTTACGATTATTTCATTAATAGCGAGAAAATGAAAAATTAAATCAAATATAATGACTGGTGTCGACGCAGAATTTCACACTACAGTCTGAACGTCCATCGATTAATATCCCAAAAATCATAATAATCATCACTTATAGGCAGGGCACTTTCAGGAGTAATAACCCCCTTTGAATCAATTCGAATGCGAATTAGTAACACTGACTGTCCCAAATTGCTTCGACCATAACAGTTAAGTACAAAAACTGCTATCAATCACCAATCATTGTGTTTTCATTTATTCGTTATTATGTTAATTTTTGTCGGCTTTTCTGAAGACAGAAAGCTTTTGAGTATGCATAAAGAAAGACTCACAAACCTACTTTGTCAACAAATAGCACATTTGAAGGAACCTCGCCTGTCCCAAAATTAACAAAGCTATGGGTTCTTTGTTTAGGAAGCAATGCACGTAGAAACAATTATTATACTTTTGGTGTGGTGGTGTACGAACAGCGAATTGGAATGGCTAATGTAATTAACAAGAATAATCACAAGTTCACGTTGAATTTACAATACAATAATAGTGAGACCCTGTTGCATATTGGTGAGACTTTCATTTTACTTTCCTTGTAACCTGCACTTTTTCTACAAAAAGACAATACAAACCTGCAAAATTATTGATTCAGGGAGTGCATTTTGCATTCCAAACTTCTTGAGTGACCTCCAAATTTGCTGGTTCACTTTGTAATTAAAAGTGTAACTCAACATAAAGCCGTACCTTATAAATACTGATGTGCGACAGTGAGAGTTATTATATGTACATTATATTCAAGGTCCAAGGCACAATATCGAAGTTTGAAGCGGAATTACTTGTGACATATATGTATGTAGAACGTTATCCCTATTCTCACGTGAGCAAAAGTATGCAAGGTATACAAAAGGGTTGATTCAAATGGGTGCTTTCTGTATGGGATTCCGGGAAAAAAAAAGTTTGTAATTATTGTAATAAGTCCTTAGTCTTTAAAGTGTCACACCTTGCATTGCTGCCACTTAGTTATTGCAGTTATAATTGACTTCTACGAAAAACAATAAATGCATTTCTTTTTATTCAAATTTCAAACCAGCAAAAAGTTCAGAATAAAAGGTGTGCGCATCAAAAGTTATGCAAGGTCAAATGTCAAAAAAATTAATTTTTCGCATATAACTTTTAAACGGTAATTGCCATTGAAAAATATTTGAAAACTTGTGGGTATATCATGCGATTTTCTACGGGAAAGTTTTAAGGCACTCTTTCTCCTCCTACTGATCGCATAGAAGATATCACCCCATCAAAAAAGGGTTAGAAATGGTGAAAATGTCGGTTTCAAGATGTGTAAGATAAGATATATGAAGAAGAAGAATAAAAACACAAACAATAAGAGAATTATTATTTTTGTTTTTATGGACTGTATTGAAATAAATTCATGTTTAAGGTTTTTATGACCTTTTGTCCAATTGCGTTTTGCCAAGGCAAGACAGTTGGGATTATCTTTTAGATGCTGTCGTTACCTTTCTATATATGTTTATTTATTTATTTGTAAGCTTTGCTTTTACAAATTGACTGGCAGTTACAAAATTATTCATTCGCAAAGTATAATTATTAGTTAATTTCATGAGTTAATAACAATATTGTAATGCATTGTTGCAAAAAGGCTTACTATTGTACTTAATTCAGTACTATTTGACTTTCCGGAGTAAGCAAGTACCACTTCTCAATTTTCAGTATTATTTGTACAATTTTTAATTTTTTAAATTTGCATTTCCAATGGCCCTATAAAAACCTAGGCGGAACCCACTGGTTTGTTTTGAAATTTTGGCTAAAATCAGAAATGTTTGGTTTTCATTATTCATTCCGGCCTTTTGAATGAATGATTTAATAGGGGATACGTTCTCTGTGACCTAGAGATCTATTGTGCCCCCTTTAAGAGCCGATGAGACGGCTCATTCTATAACTCTCCCTCCAAATTGGGTCCTTTTAATAACTCAAGTATGCCAGGTATTTTCAGAGAGGGAAGTTCGGTCTCGTCTATCTGGTGATATCCCAGATATCTGTGTCTGTGCGAGATATTGCGGCCATTTACAACCATTAAGTTGGTAAGCGGTCGATCCAAGGTTATAATGCCCAAACAGTTGGCGCCTACCTTGCTATTTGCGACTGACTTGTCTGTTTCAGTACTATACCCTGAGCGGAGCAAGCATGAGGGAAACAGAGGACCGATAATAAGGGGACTTTAAATCCTAAGAACACGCGAAGTGGGTCACCCATGTTGTCAAAGTAAACTGTTGAAAAAAGTCCGGAATAGATTATGAAAACAATACATTTCGGGCTTTTGCCAATGCTGTTGAAAAATTGGAAGTTTTACCGGTAAATTCTCGAATTTAAATATTTCAGGGTCTCTGTATTTCTTGTTCTTGCACAAACGTCTAAAGATTTTTTTCTTATCAAAACATATTAAAAAACACTATTTGAAACTTAAAATCTTATTAAAAATTAATGGTGTTTCAGCTTCGTATAAAAAATTTAAGTTGAACAGATAAAACCACTTGCAAGAAAAATAAGACATGTTTGGAGCAAGGTTCGATTTTTGAATGTGGTCGTTAATAAAAAAAAAGACTTGCTTATTAATAGTGCACTTGTGTCAAAATTCCCATCGGTGATTATTTAATTTCAATTTGTGTGTTTTTTTTATGATTTATAAAATTCAGTTTTATTTGGTTTGATTAGCCGCGTTATAAAAGTTTAAAGAGTGCACTTAGGTACTCACCCCGAAAGTTTTGCATCATGGTAACTGAGACCAAGCGAATGCCTAAGAAGTTATACTGTTTAATTGCTATTGTTTTAGTACTATTTTTCTTAAGTATCAGTACAATCGGAAAAAGTTGATTTTCATCACTGTTGAAATGTATTTCTTTTTTTTATATGATTCGATTAAAATAAAAGCTCTAAGTTTTAGCGATTTGGCAATGTATATGTAAATACTGAGCATAATGAAGGCCATCTTGTCATTATTCCACCAAATAATGAGAAAGAAGATCTTCTTGTCCAATCAGGATCATCTGGACAGGCATATAGTTTAAAAAAAAATAAAAAAAACTCAATAGGAACCCTCAGGTCTTTGCAGAAAAACCGCTAATATCTATATGAATATGAACTCCCAAGCGTTCTCATCGTTGCTTTGACAGAAACTTGCTTGGTTAAATTCTAGTTTGTTGGACACGGAACTTTTAAATCATGAGTTCTTAGTTAATACAAAAGATCTTCAAGTTGATAAACCAAAATAAGTGGGAGGCGGTGTTTTAATTGCAGTTCGCAACAAATTTACATCTTCTGTTTCATTCCCTTTCAATCTCTCTATTGAATTAATCTGCTTGAAATAATTTTAAAATACAAACAGTTGTATATTTTAAATGCATACAAATAAATAAATTTGGTGGGGCAACAGGTCGTGGAGAACCAGGGCCTAGTGACTTAAAACTCTCAACCATTCCTGTGTGTCTGTTGTTGGCAGGAATAGAGGGGACCTACAATTTTTTGCTGAGTCCGAACGGCTAGATGAGAAGCACTTTCATGACAAGAGTATATACTCTTGGAGAATTTGTCAGTTCCTCACAAGAGGCAGTACCTCAGATAAAATATTTGTTTTTAGGTGGCAGCGGCTGGGAATCGAACCCACACCTTCGACATGACAGCCCAACGCACTTACCATTATGCCAAGAGGTACTACATGCATATATTGCTCCAAAAAGTTCGGACGCAGTTTATGTTGATCTCTCTAAGGCCTTAACTTGTCTTGCTGTAACAGCAACATAACAATTTTTGATAATGATGCCGAATCCTATCAAAAAGCTTCCTTAACTTGTTCTCAACTGACTTAAAGTTATTTAGCTGTATTATAATAACTCTAAAAATCGAATTCTCGATATGGTTTTTTCTTCAGACGCTAATTTTGTATACACTATCAGATCTTTGCCGAAGAGAGCTTAGTACAAGCGACATCTTGCGACCAAAGAATTGCCAAACACAAATAAAGTGCTCATCGGGCTCATCACTTAGTGTAGTGTTAGTAGTTAGTAAGCAACAAACTACTTAAGGCATACACATTACAAAATAAAATAAAATTAAAGACAATAATTATAAAATAACAAATACAATGACATTGAAAAGATTAACAGTTATAAACATTTAAGAGCGTGGTACACTGGTCTTCAATGTAGCCTTGAGTCTATTCTTACTTATATTAAAATCAAACAAATTTGAGTTCAAAATCAGAATGTTGCACATGCGCAGGCCCCAGAACTCGGTTTGTGGGCCCCTACGGATCTTTGGAGGCCCCCAGAACTCAGTTGGTGGCCTCTACGGATCTTTGGAGGCCTCCAGAACCTTGTTGGTGGCCGTTATAGATCTCTGGAGGCCCCAAGAACTACGTTGGTAGCCTCTGATCTTTGGAGGCCCCCAGAACTCCGTTGGTGGCCTCTACGGATTTTTGGAGGCTCCCAGAACTCTGTTGGTGACCTCTACGGATCTTTGGAGATCTCCAGAACTCGGCTGGTGGCCTCTATGGATCTTTGGAGGCCCCCAGAACTCCATTGGTGGCATCTACGGATCTTTGGAGGCCTCCAGAACTATATTGGTGGCATATACGGATCTTTGGAGGCCCTCAGAACTTGGTTCATAGCCTCAACGGTTCTCTGGAGGCCTCCAGAACTCTATTGGTGGCCCCCAGATCTCCATTGGTGGCCTCTACGCATCTTTGGAGGTCTCCAAAACTTTGTTGGTTGCCTCTACGGATCTTAGAAGGCCTCCAGATTTTGGTTCGTAGCCTCTACGGTCTCTGGAGGCCCCCAGATCATGGTTAGTAGCCTCTACGGATCTCTAGAGGCCTCCAGAACTCCGATGGTGGCCTCTACCGATCTCTGGAGGACCCCAAAACTCCGTTGGTGGCCTCTACGGATCTTTGGTGGCCTCCAGAACCAGCTTCTCAAGGTTGAGGTGGATTGGTAACTTTTTTCTCTTAAACAACAGTTAACTATATTTTGAGATAATTCGATAATTTGATATGAGAGATGCTATTTCCGAGGATATTCGAAAAGCCGGAATATTTTCCATACAAATCGACACAACACAAGAAATTTCAACCATGGACCAATGCAGCATCATTATTCGATATGTTACAGATTCAGTGCAGGAACGATTCGTATCAATTCTCAGATGCAAGCAGTGATGGGCACGTTTTTTTTACCTACCCGGTAGGTATTTACTAATGGGTAAATACCGGGTTTATACCGGGTATATATAAAAAAAGGGTAAATACCTACCCTATGCCGGGTATATAAAATTATAAAGTTGTTTTTAGTTTTTATCTCTTAAATGAGTGAACCGAAAAATCTGACACTTTAATAGCTGCAAGAGTTTTTAGATTTTGGTGTTGAGTGTCAATTTTGGATTTTTAAAAAACAGTTAATCGGAGATATTAGAATTTGAACACTTTTTGAAATATTTTTTTGGTGGTTTTTTGAGATTATCTTTTTAAGGGGTGAGTGTAACGTGTTAATAAATGTCTTACCTGATAAGAATTTTTGATTTAATTTTAATTGGTAACTATAAATGAAAACTTCTTATCCTCGCACAAATCGAATTTTTATTAGTAAACGTTTTCGAGAATATTTATTCTCATCTTCAGACTAATAGCAGTAGTTCCACAACTTAATATTCTACGTATCTACAATTTAATTTTAAATTAAATATTTAATTCCTCAGGTGCCGTTAAGTGGAAATAACGGTCATATTGAGGTTGCTATACCAATGAGCTCACAACTCCTCAGTGCATGCATGGATACTTTGATTAATCGTAAATCCAACAGTCAATTAAATTTGCATTATTTTGATACCTCATTTATTATTCTACGACTTATAGGTACCAGCGCCAAAATTAATTATTCAAATCAATCAAAAAATTAATAAAATAGCATTGAAATTTCCTGCTTGGACCACTGTCGACCATCCACCAGAGTGAAAGATCCCGTTATTTACATCGAATGTTTTTATTATAATTTGATATGGATGGCTTTAAAAAATTATGTCTCCTGTTCTACTGATCGGATCTTCAAGGTTAAGGTCTTTAAAAAAAGCTGACATAACAGGATACATTGTGTAAAAATATCATTGAGGAGGGATTAACGTTTTCATACTAAAAGGGCGAAAAAATCCCTTCAAAACTAGATTTATTTCATTCTTAATTCAAATTTGATGAAAAATTTTACAATTTTGAAAATCTAAAATCGCAAATTTTTTACCTCATTCCTCTTTTTAAATTATAATTATACCATGTTTTGTGCCAAAGTTTTTTAAAAATATTTTCTTACAATTAATAAAAAAATAAAATTAATTAATAAAAAAAAGATCGAAATGACTTTTTTAAAAAATCATAGCTCCCGTTCTACTTATCGAATCTTCAAGGTTAAGGTTAAGCATGCTATATTGTGTGAAAAAAAAACATTTCGATTTGTAAAACAAAATTATAAACTTTTACTTTAAAAAATATAAATACCCTTATATTTCCTCATTTCGGTAAATACAGGGTATAAGCCCAGGGTATATACCCTCAAACGGTATATACCGGGTAGTAACCCATCTCTGGCAAGTCATCCACTACTGGTGAATTGATGTGCGAGTTGATTTATAATGAGCTGAAATTGTTTGGCATAGACATAAATCTCTGTGTTGGAAATTCAACAGATGGAGCCGCAAATATGCAAGGTCAGTACAAAGGATTTTCAAAATGGCTGTCTAACAAAAGTTCTGGTCAGATACATGTTTTGGTGCTACGCCCATGTGCTAAATTTAGTTCTGGCTGATACGACGGACGACTCCTTAATGCTGTGGCAAAATTTTTAAGAGGATCATATTTGCGAATGGATATTTTTTTTTGGAAAATAGATCCCAACATAAAAGCGTCCTACTGACTGGCAAAACAAGATGGCGGGGAAAGGAAAAATCCCTCACCAATATTTTTGGCAGCTTTGGAGATGCGTCAAAGAGCCTTTACGTTGATCTTATAGTGACACTAGATGACATTTCAAACTCAAACAAATTTTCAAGAGATGTCCGATTCGAGGCAATGAATTTGAAATTAAATTTATTAAGTTTCAAAACCATTTTGACGGCGCATGTGTATTTGCGTGTCTTCGAAGTTACGTTACGTCAAGACTTTCAAATTATTTGCAAACGAGCGGAATGGATGTTCTTCAAGCCCATCGGATGGTTTTATTGACTGTACAGTCCTTAGAAAAAATTCAGCGAGACTGCAAAGGGGTAAACATATTATTTTATTTCATTTTGTAAGCTTTTCTCATTCAACAACCACACAGATTAACGCGATTTTTGATACCAATAGGTAAAATTTGTTCAAACAAATAATTTCTGTGATGTACTTACTCATAACGGGTGATTTTTTAAGAGGTTTAGAACTTTAAAAAAAAAAAAACACAAAAAATTCGAAAAAATGAATGAAATATTTATTTGAATCGATAGTTTGAACCTTGCAATTTAATGTTTAAAGATAATTTCATGCAAATGTTGACCGCGGCTGCGTCTCAGGTAGCCCATCCGCTGAGTCCAATTTTGGCATACTCTTTCACACATATCGGCCGGTATCTCACGAATGAATGCATGGATGTTGGCTTCCAGTGCGTCAATCGAAGCGGGCTTGTCCCTATAGACATTAGCCTTGACATACCCCCACAAAAAATAATCTAATGGTGTCAAATCGCACGATCTAGGCGGCCAATTGACCGGCCCGAAACGTGAAATTAACTGTTCACCAAACTCGCCTCGCAATTGCGCCATTGTTTCGCGTGCTGTCTGGCATGTGGCACCGTCTTGTTGAAACCACATATCATGCAAGTCAAGAACTTCCATTTCGGGCAAAAAAAGTTTGTTATCATCGCTCGGTAGCGTTCACCATTGACAGTAACGCTGCGATTCGCATCATCTTTGAAGAAATATGGCCCAATAATGCCGCCGGCCCATAAACCGCACCAAACAGTGGCTTTTTCGGGATGAATTGGTAGCTGTTGCAATGCTTCTGGCTGATCTTCACTCCAAATGCGGCAATTATGCTTATTTACGTACCCATTCAACCAAAAATGAGCCTCATCGCTGAACACAAGCAGCGCGCGATGAACATTTCGAACCGAGCACGAATTTTGATAGTAAAATTCAATAATTTGCAAGCGTTGTTCATTTGTAAGACGATCCATGGTTAAATTGCAAACCAAACTGAAGCTGTTTGACAGTGACACAAGGTACTAAACACACGTCAGCTGTCAAAACCAGTGTTGCCAAAACCAAACCAGCTAAAAAATCACCCTTTATATCCGTCATCCGGTTTCTATACTCAGCTCCGATTCTCGAGATATATAGATATTTTTGTGGTTATTTAACAAGTCCATCTAAAATTTTTAATAATTTCTGGAAGTACAGTACAGGAAGTAGGTACTAAGCTCCTTCACAATTCAATAAAATATTTCTTATATCTTGTGAGTACTGATTTCGCGCAAAATGTAGCGTAATTAAGATTTTAAATTATCACTTATCTTTTGGAGGTGAACAAAAGATAAACAGGTGGTACTGGTGCGCTTTGCCCAAGTTTTTTGTTTATTTTAAGAGAAGTTCAGGCGAAACTCATAATAGCTTTAAAAATTCCGGGGGAATAAAAATTTTTCGGGTGAAATATTTTCCGGGCGAAACTCATAATAAGGCTGCATGTTTGTATATAGTATTTGCAAGGTAAATACTATAATTACTTTCCAGTATCATTAGAAATATTGTTGTGAAACTTCCCTCGTCTTGTTACACAACTGCAAAAATAGGTAACAGTTTTTTGTTTCATTTTCCATATTTTGTAAGCCTGGTGTGTTATTTTGAAATTTGAATTTAAAAATAACTCAAATTTATTTACTTTTTTCTGCCAATACATTTCTTTTATTATCAGATATTTTTATTTCCGAGAAGTTTGCCAATAATTGGGGAAACCAACTTTTAGAAGCAAAAGACTCAGATATTGTCATCGAGTCTCAATTGCCTTCACCAAAAATAAGAAGAAAAAAAAACGAATGCCTGGGGAAAAGGCTATAGACGAACCTATAGAAAATGCCGAAAAAAAGTTTGAGGCTGATGTCTACAATGTGATATTGGATATACTTATGCTTTAACTCCTTGAAATCTCGTTTTTCAGAACATTTTACTGTTGCAGCAGATTGTTCATGCTTTGACCCCAAAAATTTTCCGAATTTTTTGGAAAAGGGGATTCCGGAAAATGCTCTTCAGAATTTTTCAAAGCTTTTAAGTAAATTTTGCGATGTTAGATCTGCTGAGTTGCGCTCAGAACTGATCCGTTTCGCTTCGTGAAGTAGAAAGTGAATAAGAAAAAACAAGAACACTGTGGAGATTGCACAAAATGCTGCTTCATTGTTTTGTGACGTTATTATTTTGACGCAAAAACGGACAAAAAGCTTTTCTTAGCATATACATTGATGCTGACATTTTCATGTACACAAGTTGTTTGCGAAAGATCATTTTCAAAACTTAAATACATCAACAATCGAATAAGAAATACCATGACCCAAGATCACCTTGAAACCGCAATGCTAATGTCCGTGAAATTTTCTTTTTTAAAGAAAATAGCTAATGATCAAACTATCGACTGGCAGAAAAGAGCAGTTTGTTGCAAAAATATTTAAAAATTAAAGAGTCAAGTGTCGTAATTTGTATCTTAAGTTCAAATCTTTGACTGTGCCATTTAAATATTTTTTTATTTATTTATTTATTAAACTCTAACAATTACATTTGACTTTCATAAAAACCTACAGACTTAACATAAATCTAATTAATTAAATATTATTTAAAACTAAAGAAAGCTTTAAATTCATTTCGACTTTAATTGTAAGCGAAAAGGTGGAAAGTAGAATTAAAAGAAGAGCACAACTAACTTCAAGAGTGGTTTTTATTCAAGTGATTTCATAAATAATTATAATAAGTAATTTAGGTGCTTAAGGTAGAGTATAATATAATAGATTAATAGAATTAGGGTTGCCATCTGACAAACTCCATCTCAACCAAAATTCACAATGAAAAAATTAAAAAAATTATATAAACACAAAAGTTCATTTAACTTGAAATAATTTCTTTGACAATTCGGTATGCTTACTTTTTTTTAAGCATTTTGTAAATATATCAGCTACATTGTTATTGCTCGGTATATATGTAATACATAATTTATTTTTCAAACATTTGTCTTTCAAGAAATGATATTTTATATCAATATACTTACTTCGTTTATGTGTAATTTCATTTTTAGCCAAAAAACTGGCACCTTGATTGTCACAAAACATAGTAGTTGCTTCTTTTGAATATTTCAAGAATCCCATTTCTGCAAGCAAACTTCTTTGAAAAACGACTTCTTTGGCACCATGACACATTGCAATGTATTCTGCTTCCATCGTACTTAGTGCTATGACCTGCTGCTTTTTGGATTCCCAAGCCACTGGTCCACCATCAAAATACACAACGTAACCACTCTAGGATCTGCGGTCGGTTGCATCTGACCCCCAATCGGCATCTGTGTAACAAACTAATTTATCATTACCATTAAAATTAAAACAAACCTTCGAATCGCTCCTTAAGTAGCGAAGTATGTGTTTCGCAGCTGTAAGGCGCTCCTGGTGCGGATGGGAAATAAACTGTGACAACTTAGAGACAACGTGAGTAAGGTCAGGTCTTGATATAGCCGCCAAGTAGTTCAATGCACCCATAAGTGATTGATAATCTTTAATGTTCATAGCGGCACAGTTGTTGTTAGAACATTTTTCTAACACGGTCCCACTTGCAAGTGGTGTATAAGCTGGTTTGCAATTCTCCATACCCCAGTGAGTTAGCAGGTCTTCAACATACCGTCGCTGGTGAACAGCTATACTTCCTCGTGAGCCATGCCTCTCGATTTCCATCCCAAGATAAAATTTGATCGGTCCACAGTCAACAGCCTCCACATGTCGATTCAAATTTCGCATGATACTGGAAAACACTTCTTCTGATGAGTATGACCCCTAGTCTGACTCTTTTCGAATTTTCATGGGTGGGAAGGAGAAAAAACATCTGATTTCACCTTCACACCCATTGAATTTTGAAAAGAGTCAGACGCAAAGAATCATCGTGTAATAGGGGACTAAGCTATTATTAGATCATCAACGCATAATCCAATTAAAGTGATATGTTGTTTATTTCGCAAAATATACACGCAGCCATCTGTTTTGCATCTTACAAAACCAATGCTTTCCAATACCTCATTTATCTTCTTATTCCAATCTCTTCCGGCTTGTTTTAGGCCATATAGAGATTTTTTAAGCTTACAAACTTTCTGTGGTTGATTCTGGTCTACAAATTCCTCCGGCTGGCGCATATAGACTTCCTCTTCCAAATCTCCGTTGAGGTAAGCAGCCGCAATGTCAATATGATTTATAAAAAGTTTCTTCTGCACACCAATTGCCAAAATGAGATGAATAGTTGGTACAGGTAAAATAGTACGAAAAGTCCTTCGAATAAAAAAAAGATTAGTACCATCATGAAACTTGGTGAAAACTTTTCATGTATTATGAGAATGAAAAATCAAAAGAGTCTATAAAAATATTTCACATGGAAGGGTGTTTTTTTGAGGGGAAGAGGGGGGGAAATTGTGGTGTATCAAACAGAAAAATTAACTTTGGTGCAACCTAAGCATATGACACATGTTTTTGAGATAGTTTTTAATGCTGAATCAAATGAAAAAAGTTATTGTCATTTTTAGATAACGATGACTATATTTTCAGTATAAAAGTAAAATATTACCGGGAACCAGTTGAAAATAATGGTCCGTCGATGAAACTTTGCATCAATGGTTCATTTGTCATGAAAAGCAATAATAAGAAGAGTCTATACAAATATCTGTGGTTAAAGGGTGTTTTTTTGAGGGTTGGGGTGAAGGTTGGGGTTATGATGGGATTATTACCATACAATCTGTGACAAAAATGGTACCCTCATGAAACTTTATAAAAATATGCTATGAACTACCAGAATGAAGAATCAAAAGAGGCTATAAAAATATCTATATGGTAGAAGGATGTTTTTAATGGGTGAAGGCAACTATAATACTTTTTCCAAAAACAAAAATTGTTTCCAAAAACGAATAACAGCCTTTACCCAAACCCAAAAAAACACCCTTTCTACCTTAATATTTTGGCAAACTCCTTTGTTTCTTTATTCTTGTAGTAAATGAAAGACGTTTACCAAGTTTCTTGAGGGTACCATCCTTTTACATTTTTTTGAAAAATAACCAGACACTTCCCCCTATCTTCAAAAAACACACCCTTCCCAGCAAAATATTTCTATAGACTCTTTTGACTCTTCATTCTGTTAGTCCATAGCACATTTTAACAAATTCTCAAGGAGGTACCATTTCTGTCATGGGTTTTATGGTAATAATCCCACCACTACCCCAACTCCCCAAAAAAACACCCTTTAACAACAGATATTTTTATAGACTCTTCTTATTATTGCGTTTCATGACAAATGAACCATTGACGCAAAGTTTTATCGACGGACCATTATTTTCAACTGGTTCCCGGTACTACTTTACATTTATACTGAAAATATAGTCATCGTTACCTAAAAATGACAATAACTTTTTTCACGGAGGTCGCATCGACTTGGTTTTTGTGTCATTTGATTCAACATTAAAAACTACCTTAAAAACATGTGTCATATGCTTAGGTTGCACCAAAGTTAATTTTTCTGTTTGATACACCACAATTTCCCCCCCCTCTTCCCCTCAAAAAAAAAACACCCTTCCATGTGAAATATTTTTATAGACTCTTTTGATTTTTCATTCTCATAATACATGAAACGTTTTCACCAAGTTTCATGATGGTACTAATTTTTTTGTTTTATTAATCCTATTTTACCTGTTTTTTTTTTTTTTTTTGTAAATTCATTTTTATTTTGCATTCATCTTAAAACTATCTTAAAGCTAGACAAAAATTCATAAGAACTAGCCTACTTATCAACATCTTACAACTAACTTACTGGCCCCATTCGGGCGCTCTAAGTTAAACTAATAACTTAATGCTAATGCCTTTCGGCCTAAGAACTATCTTAAAACTAGAATTCGTGTTGGTTTTATTTTTCACCAAGAAGAATTGAGAAAAAACTTGGTATCTTTATCTTTATTTTTTTTGTTTTATATAAAACTTACAAACTAAATAAAACTTAATTAAAACTACTTAAAACTAATTAAAACTAATTAAAACTACTATAAAACTACTTAAAACTACTTACAAGCTACTTATAAACTACTTACAAACTAGAACAGCCACAGCAAGCATTTTCGGGTTTTTATAATTTTTTTGTGTTTTTATTGGTTTACATTTTTTTGTGTTTTTATTGGTTTCATATTTTTTTTTTTTTTTTTTGTGGTGCCACCCTGACTGTCCCTGCTTAAAACTAAATACCTAAACCTATGTAAGTCGGCCATGGCATAGAAAAATGCAGTCAACTTTTAAATATCCGAAGAAACTTCCTGTTCAGGTTTCAACCACCAGAACTGGTTCTCCTGCTTTACCCTATCTCTTCGGTCCCGATCGGACACAGTCCTACTGAACCAAAGGTGCTCGGCTCCGTCTTGTGCGAGGACGTCTCGACTGTAAGGGAGCCGCCGATCCACAGTTCTACGGCCGACGTGGTAGATTAGCGGAATCGCCGCTCTATCCTGGATCAGCCCTCGACTGTCTAAATAGAGGAATGCATCGGGCGGAATAAAGCCGCTTAGACGCACACTCTCGTAATAATCGTTTTTAGGGTAATAAGCCCCAAAAATTAAGCTGTTGGTCGAGGACATTGCTCTCGCAATATGACCTCGAATAAGCTTCAGCAAGAAATTATCTATCCTGTTTATGTTGGCACCGTTGTATAGAACCAGGTTGGAATAATAATGTTTGTACTCCGACTCTGGTGTTCTGTGTAATCCAAGGCAGCGTCTAAGACACTGCCTCTCAAACACCCGAATCTTTTCCATTTGAGATGGGGCAACGTTGAACCAAACTGGGCACCCATAGGCAATCATCGGCCGTATGAGGGCCATGTAGCAAATCACCTTCACCCTGCTGTCAAGCCGGCTGCTATAAAACAACCGTTTCGTCAGGGCAAAAGCTCCCCTAGCCCTGGACAGAGCAGCATTTATATGTCTGTCGAAATATAAATACTGATCCATCCAGATGCCAAGGTACTTTACTACACTTTTACTCGCCAGTGGCTGTCCATTTGGCCCTACGATCACCAGCTTACGCCAGTTCTTTCTCGTATCCCTTGTGGCTCCACGCAACGGAGTCCTAAACAAGATAGTTTCTGATTTCTGAAAGTTGATTTTCAACTTCCAGTCATCGCAATATCGCTGAATCTTCTCGAAGTCACGCTGCAAAAGAATTCTGATGACCTCGACTTTTGGAGCTGTTCTGTACGCAATTAGATCGTCGGCATACGCAATTGCCTGAGTTAGACTACTTATCAGATCGCTGGTGTAAATGCTGAATAGAATCGGCGAGTTGACCGCTCCCTGCTGAAGACCATTTTTAATTTTAAAGGTTGTGGCAGAAGTCACATTGCCACTCTTGACAACAAACTTTCTACCATTGAGGATATCATAAAGCATATATAATAGTGGTTTACTAATGCCAAGTCTGGTCAGCTTTAGATAAAGACCCCTTAGCCATACGGTGTCGAAGGCCTTCTCCAAATCAACCAGACAGGCACCCGTAC
This sequence comes from Dasysyrphus tricinctus, assembly GCA_963921185.1. Classification (NCBI taxonomy): domain Eukaryota; kingdom Metazoa; phylum Arthropoda; class Insecta; order Diptera; family Syrphidae; genus Dasysyrphus; species Dasysyrphus tricinctus. Next base: position 141,784,372 of record OY992531.1, read on the forward strand.
ACTGCTTTTTTGATTTGTTCCATTGGACATCAGAAACGAGTTTAGACGCGGCATGAATGGTGTCATGTCCCGCCTTAAGGCCGAACTGATTATCCGGTATGATATTATTGTCCTCTGCCCACTTAGACAGAGCTCTATTAATAACTTTTTCGAATACCTTGCTGATACTCGGAAGAAGACTTATCGACCGGAGATTCGCCGGATTGGAGTTGTCCTTTCCCTTTTTCGGGAGAGGATGCACCACAGCTGTCTTCCACCGCACTGGATAATATGCATTATTCAGAGCGTTGTTAAACAGTGTGGTATAAATGTCTACAGCTTCTTGTGGTAAATGTCGAAGTACAACGTTGGATATGCCATCGACTCCTGCTGACTTCTTCTTTAATGAATCGAAGATGAGCTGAAGTTCCACCTTCGTAATTAACAGGGAACTGGGCCCATTTCGCTCGGCGATTATGGCGTTTGCCAAATGATCTTCATTGAACCCGGTGAAACCGAGGTTCTCTGGTCGCCATTGCGTGATGTCATTCCGAAGGTAGAAGTGGTGGAGCAAGGCTCTGTTCTCCAGGTCATGGTTCGGGCGAATGCATGCATTCACCTTGTACACTTGCTGGAAAGCAGCCCCCACAGCCTCCACTTTCTCATGCGGATCTTCTACAATAAAGAGGTCATCGTCCAAGACGGCGTCCTCTGGATCAATTCCTGCTGTCAGAAGTACGTCTCTGTTATCAGTCGTTCTCTGGAGCTTAAGACACGGAAGGTCGTTCTGATCATTCCTTCTAAATATTTTGTTAATTTGGGGAAACATACTCGGGTCGCTTGAATTAACAGCCCGAATTTTGTTGTCCCAATACAAATTAATCGACAACCGATAATTTTCCTTAATAAGCTGGTTGATGTTCTTGATCGAAGACTTCAGTGTCCTAATCTCCAGATCGTGTGGGTCAGTAAACCGTCGGTACAAGAGTTTGAGTCTTGTCAGCAGTCCACTTTTTTGTCTGTGTAATGCGTCAATGGTCGCATTCCGGTACATGTCGGTTGCGTCCCGTTGTTTGTACTTTGGTATCGTTCTGTCCATTGTTCGTTTGATTGTCTCGTCCATTTGTTCAAGGTATTGGTCTATTTCGTTATTTGTCAAATTCCTGTCATTTGGTGGGGATATGTTATTCGAACTGATTTCGCTCGATAAGGCGTTGGTAAAGCGTGGCCAGCGCACCTTACTGTAATTGTAAGTATGCACAGGCACATACTCATCCAACTCCACGAGCTCGTTCGGAAGCTGTATTACGGCGGCGAGTCCGCAGTGGTCACTGTCGTACTCGATCGTTCGTAAACAGTTTCTTGGTCTTTGACCCACAGTGTCCGTAATTGTCAGTCTTGAGTCTATTAGCAATAGATCCAGATAGGCACCGCTTCTTGGAAACGAAGGCCGATCCGTAGCCAGGAGGTCGACACGATATTCAGTGTTATATTGACTCATCCAATTAAAAAGATGAATACCTCTTAGATTCTGTATTTGATTTCCCCAATCTAGGTGTTTGGCATTCAAATTACCGGCCATGAGAAAGTAATTTTCTTCCAAGCTCAAGCGTAGACATTCGAAAAGTTTTTCAAGCTCTATCATAAAATCAGTTGGCTGAGGAGATTCCGGTGCATAAGCCGCGATCACATACATTCGCTTCCCCTGTTGGAGAGGAATGCACACGATGCACGCCTCAAACAACCGAAATCTGCGCAGATCTCTATTACATATAACTTTATGATTAATGCCTTTTCGTATGAAGATTGCGACGCCCCCCCCTTGAGTGGAATTGGGTCAATCTCTTCTAACGATATTGTAATTGTTGTTAGTCAACTTATGTTTTTGGTTCAGCTTAGTTTCGCTGGCCATAAACACATCTGGACTTTGGTCTTTCAACAATTGGAATAGATTAGCTCTGCGTTCGGTCCTAATCAGTGAATTTACATTCACAGCAAGGATCCTAAGAGGCCTCTCCGACAGCGCGCCTTTAACCTCTAATTTGCGTTAAGCTAGGCAAAACAGAGTAGATATAGTCCACCCTATTCGCCTGCTCCCTTATCTCCTTCTGAAGTCCTGTCAACTGGCCTTGAATTGCCAGCAACATGCTTCTAATTTCGGCCTGAGCGTCCGGAGCCCTAGGCACGAGGGCCGGTTGGGCTACCTTAGCTGCAGGCTGTACCGTGTTTCCCCTTCCTGCCGCCATTTGGGCGAAGGAGATCTGGGGATTGACGGGTGTTGTTGTAGGAGCACGCGTTGATGGGCGTACCACTACCGCTGTCTGCCTAGCTGCTTTATTAGTACGAATTTGCTGAAAAGCTGAGCAACCCCGATAATTAGCAGGGTGCCCCTCCTTTCCGCAAAGTGCACATTTAAGCTGGGTCATATCATCGACCCGTTCCTCTCCGAGCTTGCACTCTCCCTTAATGTGGTTCTCACCACACTTAACGCAGCGTGACTGCATTTCGCAGTTTGCTGCAGCGTGGCCGAACCTTTGGCAGCGCATGCATTGAAGCATGTCACCGCGTCTCTTTAATCTATCCCATGTTACAACCTGGTAGTTGAGGACGGAGATACTCCTCAAACTATCCAGTTTGCTGCTGGGTGAAAGTTGAACCAAGAAGAATGGCAAAGACCGCTTCTCCCGTCTGGCTTTGACTGTCGTGAACGGCTTGACCCCGATAAACTCGAGATCACCACTCGCTTTTTTACAGAGCTCCTCATAGAGCACCCTTGGTTCCGTGCAGGAATCTATGCCCTTGAGGAGGACCGTTTGAGGTTTATCCCCTTTGGGGGTAAAACTGAAGAACTCAGTCGTAGATTCCTTTAACAAGTCTTTAATTATTTTATGCTGCCCCACTGTGGAGCAGTGGATAGCATGTCTATCTTTACTAAGTCGTTTAATAAAAAAGTTTTGGCCTATGGCCGACTTACATAGGTCTATAGTCTCTTGTAATTCCATTTTATAGGTGTTGATGGGTGGCACCTTTTCTTTTTTGTTTTTGGGCGGCTGTGGCTGCTGCTGATGTTCAACCTGCTGCTGCTGTTTCTGCTGCTGTTGTTTTTGCTGCTGTTGTTTCTGCTGCTGTTGTTTCTGCTGCTGTTCTTTCTGCTGCTCTGGGTTATGTTGCTGTGGCTTGATTTGTTGTTTTTGTTGACTTTCTTGTTGCATGTTCTGTTGTCGTTTTTGTTTTGGCTGCTGCTGTAGCTGTTCTGAATGCAGCTGCTTTTGTGGCTGCATTTGTTGTTTTTGCTGCTGCTGTGTTTGCAGCCTTCGTTGTGGCTGCTGTGATGTCGATTGCAGCTCTTGAGATTGCGCTGCTTCCTGTGTCGCCTGAATATCTTTTGTCTGCTCGCGCTCCTGCCTTTCTTTTTGTCGTCGAGCCTCTTGTTTGTTTTTAAGAGCGAGCACCAGTGGCGCAAGTTGGGCTTGGAGGCGTTGCATCTCGCTCTCAATGGCACCAATCTTATTGCTGATGGCTTGCTCCTCATTATCGTTGTGCGCCTCGTTTTCTTCTTCGGAGGACGCCTCTGGTGAAGTTATATCCACCAACAGGTTGCTGTCCCCCGTTGTGTAATGTCCCTGGCCCCCTTCCGACATGTACTCGATTTCCTCGTCGGATGGCGAGGTATTCAAATATTTATCAATTTTTGCTGCCGCTGTTATCTTAGCTGTTCGCGCCGTCTCCTTCACTCCAGCTGGCAGCTTGGCTGAAGTGGTGGTGGAGCGACGCTTGACGAGGTTCGTTTCACATTGGCTCCTCTTCCTCCTCTTTTTGGGTGCGTCAGCGTCGGCTGATGATGCCGTTGTCGGTTTTTGCATTGTTGTTGTTGTATTTAGGGCATCATCTGATGTCCCCGTTGATGGTGTCATTGCTGACTTTGATGTTGTTGCTGGGACATCTTTCGATGCCCCCGCAATGTTGTTGTCTGCCATAAAATGATTCTCCCACTCAATAATATTTTCTACTTCTCTATTATGAAAAAAAGCTTCTAAAATTTTTATGCCCGGCTGGGACTTGAACCTGGTACCTTCTGCACAACTGCTCGCCAGCACTACCACCTGAGCTATACTCAATTGGTAAGTTGCTTGAGTAACTTTATACTTGTCAAAAACCGAAAGCTAATTTAAATGCTGTGAAAGTCTCTAAACGTGTCTTCACTCTTCCACAGTTCAAGATCGACTGATGACCTATTTTATCTGTACTAAGTAGGGTGTCACACAACCGGCGCATATGTTTCGAAGTAATCCACGTTTTCTTTCTGAAAACATCCTTGGGCGACTAAACGCACCTTATACTTCTCTATTTCTCCATCTGCATTTTGTTTTGTTGTAAATACCCATTTACAACCGATGATATTTTGGTGGGTTGGTTCACTGACAAGATCCCACGTATTATTCTCGACCAACGAAGAATACTCTTTTTGCATGGCATCCTCCACTTCATCGCGTTAGCACATTGCAAGGCTTCCTTGACATTGATCGGATCTGGAACAATTGAAACGAGTTTATTTGCAACTTCTTGACCAGCTTTAGAAGCAGAAACCTTCCTTGGTCATCCCGGATTTCCTGTACGCTAAATTCTTCGTCTTCCTCCACTCGGTTTCGCATTAGGTTTTTCTTTGACGGGCTCTTCTCCACCATCAATAACAACATCTTCAACGCACACATCATCTCATCATCATCAAAATCTTCAATGGCACTTTCGTCAACAACTAGCAGCGTCTTCTCCGGCAGCAACCTCGGGAATATCACTAGCAGCATCTTCGTAAACATCTACAGCAGCATCATCAACAGCAACATCGTCAACAGCATCTTTAGCATCATCTCCGCAGACTTCTTCATTCATTACACCATTGTGATCATCTGGGTACGAAATAAAAATAGCATTAGTACCTCCTGCTTTATTTTTTGACGCGCTCTTTATGTCACATTCAGCTTCTGAAAACTTTTCTTCAAAAAATGTAACATCTCTAGAAATGACAATTGATTTTAAATGTTTATCATAAGGCCTATATCCTTCGGTATGATCAGCATATCCAACAAAAGAGAGTATTTTACCCTTAGGTTGCAACTAAGACTGACCAGGTTGCTTCAACAAGGCAATAGCATCACACCCAAAAATTTGTATGTGTTTCACGGATGGCTTATATCCAAACCAACACTCGTATGGCGTTTTGTGTTTCAAAATTTTTGTTGGCGAACGATTTCTGATGTATGTGGCCGTATTTATGGCCTCTGACCATAGGTATTGTGGCAACTTGGATTTCGATAAGGGTTCTATTTGCCCTCTCGGCGGCTCCATTTTGCTGGGGTGTGTAACTTGTGGACCTTTGATGAATTATTCCGTTCGATTTTAAATAACTATCAAACTCACCACTGGTATACTCCCGCCCATTATCACTACGAATACATTTTATCTTCTTTCCAGTTTGCTTTTCCGTATTTACTACAAATTCCTTGAATACCTTCAGAGCCTCGGATTTTTTCTTCAGAAAATATGTGGTCGTGTATCTGGAGAAGTCATCTATAAAGGTGATAAAATAGAAAGATCTACCTTGAGATGTAACACGGAAAGGGCCGCATATATCGGTATGCACCACATCAAGCAAACTGGAAGTAAACACGGCATTATAATGATTAAATGGCTTTGTACATATTTTGCACAAGGTACATGTGACGCATTTAAAACCATCTGCTTCATTTACAGTCATACCGCGAACCATTTCCTTCTGTGACATCTTGTATAAGTCTCCTACATTGAGATGTCCAAAACGTTTGTGCCAAATAACAGATGCACCTTCCTGACGAGCGCTTAAAACCATTTCATGTTCTGACGACATCTTCGAAAACACCTGTTCGCTTGGTTCACCCCTGTCACCACGCCGATGTTCTTCCTTAAAAATTTTGATTTTTAATTGACCTATTGATGGCAGTTCATCGCGACTTTCGATCGCAACGACAAAATTCTCCATGTCGTCGGGTAGACTACACAGGATCAAAATACTAATTAGGTCCTCAGGCATCTGAACATCAAATTCGCTTAAAGCATCGACAATTGAACAAAATTCATTTATTTGAGTAGTGAATTTTTGTCCTACCTTAAATTTAAACTTAACCAATTGTTTAAATAAGTTTACCTTACGAGCAGGCCCTTTTCCATTGTAGGTTAGAGTTAATTTATCCCATGCGCTCTTCGAAGAACTACATCCCTTCAAATGTATTAACTCAGAAGGTTTAACACATAGAGTTAACATTGCCAACGCTTTGGCATCTGTCCTTTCCCATGCTACCTTATCCGCAGCAGTCAGCTTTTCATCTTTTACCTTCTCTACAACATGCCAATTATCTAACGTTATCAGCAGGCTCCTCATATGGACCGACCAAGATGTGTAGTTATCACCATCGAGTTTATCGATTTGCATCGGTGACACAGACATTTTATTTCTATTTCAATTAAATTAATTTTTCGACACGACATACTTCTTCATTTATTGAACAAATTATTTTTCAAAATTTACCGCGTGTTAAATGAAAAATGTGAAATTTTGTGCAACTACTCGAAGGTAAAAAAATGTATGTATACTTTAATGTACGTGCACGGGGCCCATAACCTTTGTAAGCGAAAAGGTGGAAAGCAGAATTAAAAGGAGAGCACAACTAACTTCAAGAGTGGTTTTTATTCAAGTGATTTCATAAATAATTATTATAAGTAATTTAGGTGCTTAAGGTAGAGTATAATATAATAGATTAATAGAATTAGGGTTGCCATCTGACATTAATGGAACTCAAATAAATTTTTAAATTGGTTCAAACAGATAGCCGCATTCTATACAATTATTCAAACCGTAATTGGTTTTATGCAGCAATTGTACTTTTTTCGAAACACCATTCGACTTTGCTAAGTACACAAATACGCGCTTATAAAATTGGATACACTTTTCCATTTGAAGAAAAAGACAAAGTAAGTTGATTAAAGAGAAAATCATACGCCCTTACAAAATACGTACCAACATCATAATTTAGGCTGATTTCTTATACCTAAAACAAAAAATAAATAATACAAATGTAGGGTTCAGGGAAAACCCGTGGGTTGATTCCGAGAAAAAGCAAATTGTAAGTTTTTTACAAAAAGAACGCTTAATGCAAATGAAAATTAATGAAAGTAACAAATTATTTTGTCTAGCTCAAAGAACTTAACTATAAGAACATGCATATATTGATTTAAACTTCTTCAATTTTTGTTTGACTAATAGGCTTATATGAGTAAAAAGGACCCGAATTTCGAATATTTTTGTTTAATAGTTTCTTTTGAAATCATATACTAATTGGAAGCGGGGTTTTAGATATTCAAAATATTAGTTTGAAAATAAAAACACTGAACCGTTTTTGAAATGAAATTTGTTTTGACAGGGCTTCAACCGAAAGTATTTAATTAATTGGTTGACTGACATGTCGCTAGGCCTAGGCGCAAGTTCTCTTTTTTGAATATAGTTTTGTTCAATTTTCGGGGGAAAAAAATAAAAAAAAGTGTTTTAGAAAGTGGGCCCTTTTTCGAGTTTTTAAAGTCCTTTTCAAAGCTATACTACATAAGATGCATACTACTCATACAAATCTACGAGATGTCATTGGCTTATTTTTTTTTTTTTTAAATGGACCTGAGCCGTTTTCCCCTGGACCCTTCAAATGCTTTCAAAATCGATTTCGCAAAGATTTAAGACAAACATTTAATTTCGATTAGCTTTTTTTAAATCCTCAGAATATTGAATGTTATTTCCAAAAGTTTTTGGTACAAAAAAAGTGCCCTTTAAGACTCGCATTTTGTACAAATAAAATTTTTTGATATCTAAGTACCTACTTCGAAATAATGCCTTTTAAAATGGTTGATAACTTTCCGAGTTTATGAGACATAATAATATAATACTTTTCGGAATGTCGTATTTCGAAAACTAAAATATGTTAATTACAAAATGAAAAAAATTAACTTTCCAGAAATGTCGGCCATGTCAACTTTTATTTTTAACCATTTTTAGAGTAATTGTATTTTCTGTGGCCCTTTTTCTTAAAGTCACGATAGGCCCTTTGACCCCCAGTCCGCTCCTGCACTTGAGGGTAAAAGGCTCATGCATTCCATAATTGGTACGGTGTTGAGATATATGTATTAGTACTGCCGTCCTAAGAAAAAAGTGTGTAAACGCAAAAATTCCGAAGTTGAGTTAGTACCATAATTGGAATCGTTAAATAGTTTTTATCTTTGTGTAAAGATAAAAATTCATATCTCCAACTGCAAAAAAATGGAACTCACGAACTCAAACTTCATTGCAGATTTCGGGCAAATTGCTTATGTACCTATACTAAGCCTAAAAGTTGCAAGTACATTTTTGTAAGTCATCACTAAAATTAGTAAAATAACATCATTTTTTTCATATGAAATCGTTCTTTAAAAACTTCAATTTTATTTAATGTGAAGGCAAGCAAAGCAAAATCATTAAAATGGAGTAATCTCAAAACTACTAAAATGGAGATACGCCCTTTTTCCTTATGACGCCATCAGAATAGTACTCTGGTTCTAGAATCAAGTTCCGGAATTACTTACATGGATCTTTAACTATTATCCTCTTTTGGATATTGTTTTTGACTTGAGCAGTCACCTTACATGAAAACAGTAACCCTTATGATTGTTCATTTAGTTTTGACTTTAGAAAGGCAAATTTTCAGTTGCTCTCAGATGAAATTGCTAGGTCTGGTATTGAGAATATATCAGTGTCTAGCGATATTCACGAAGCAGTTTTTAATTTTTATTCCATCCTTATAAACTAAAACTGCATTCATAATACTATCCCTTTCAAAATATAAAAAAATGAAAACTTTTGCCACTCATGGTATACTACAGAGAGCACTCCGAATTAAAAGAAACAAAGCATGGAAAGTGTACTTCAACACTATTTCGCCAGTAGACCACAACTCCTATATTTTTGAAGAATTTAAAACTCTTTCAAAAAACTAATTAATTGAGTCTTTATAGGCTTAATTTTAGTATTTTATTAAATCTGCAAAAATGACTTTTAGCCTACAAACACACAATTAATTAATATAAGGAAAGTTACACAACATAATAATCTTTCAAAAAACTTATAAACCAATTATGTTAACGAAATGGGTAGTTCTCTAAAAGATAACATAAAGGCATTTCGTTTCGTTTCTTACACCAATTTTTAAAACGGGCGAAAAAAAACTGATATCTATAACTATAGCTCTCTACTCTCTTGCATTCCAAAATTATTGGAACAAGTTGTATGTGAGAGCTAAGATTATAATATGTGAACAACGGTTTTATGAGAAGGAAATTAACGGTAGCAAATCTCCTTACATTTTTGCATAAATGTTCTATTGCATTAGAAAGCGGGAATTAAGTTGATTGCATATACATATACTGATTTTTCTAAAGCATTTGACCAGCTTAGCCACAACGTTATTATATTCAAACTCAAAGCTTTTGGTTCTCCGAAATTTGTATAGCATGGATAAAATCATACCATGAGAATAGATCTTACCAAGTAAAATTTAGAAACTTCCTTTCAAACTCATTCAATGCTCACTCAGGTCTTCATTCTTGCTATAAGCGATTTTGCTTCATGTATCCGCCTTAGTAATATTCTTTATGCTGATGATACTGTAATGACTTTCACATTTGAACTATAACGACTCAAAATAACAAACAAACGCGCACAATAGAGCTTGAGGTCGCAGTGCACATGCACACATACCTTAACTAATTATAACGACTCTCGAATGAACTATAACGACTCTTGAATGAAGCCTTAAAGCTTTGATTCTAAATGTCAAACTAAAGCTTTAGGAAAGGAAATTATGGGAAATTTCCTCCACGGAAAGCTCTAGAAGCAGATACCAGAACATTCTACCAATTTCCAGAGTTTGTCAAACAAGTACAATATAAGGCACAGCGACACAGTTTATTTTTAATCGAAATCAAAGTTGGTTGTTAAAAAGTAAAGTTGGTGAATTAATTTCAATGGTGAATAATAAATTGTTTTGTTTGTAGAAAGAAAAGCAAAAGTTTTATTTTGTGAAATAAATAAGTGGACGTTTAAAATAGAGAAAATAAGTTCTATTAACGAACCTTAGAAAATATTACAATATATAAAGATTTTTAAAACAATACAATATAGTCATGCATGACCACATTCTCCTGCAGGCTGATATTGACGATTTAAATGTTTGGTGTGGGAATAAGGCCATGGAAATTTCTTGTCTTGAGTTCTGGGTTGGCTACAAATAATCGTTTTATCAAAGCTGAATGTAATAAAAGCAAACATTTTTATCTTTTTCCTTTGTAAAAATAAATAAATTGGGTGGCGCAACAGCTCGTGGAGAACCAGGGCCTAGTGACTTACAACTAACAACCATTCCTGTGTGCGTGTTTGTTGGCAGGAATGGAGGGGACCTACAGTTTTTTGCCGAGTCCAACGGCTAAATGAGAAGCATTTTTTCATGAAAAGTATACTCTTGGAGGATTTGTCAGTTCCTCGCAAGAGGCAGTACCTCGAACAAAAAACATTTCTGTTTTTTCCTTTGTAATTAGTTTTAATTTGTTTCATTTATATACCTAGTCCAGCCATAAGTTCTGTTACATTTTAAGAGCGTAAAAAAAACTAGTACATTTTATTATCATCAATTTTATTTTTTTTAAATTAGTTCACAATAGCTGCGTCTGGGGCGAGGTTATCTTTTAACATGCACTACAAAAACAACATGGGATCTAGGTTTCTATCGAGGTTAATTTCAATAACCCAGATAGAGGTTTTCATTCTGATCGGCAGAGGGCTATTTACCATTGTGAATGGATGTCAGCGATTTGTCAGCAGTGTTATGAATAGAGAGGAAAAGAGACAAGTGCTTACATGAAAAACAAATAAACATAAGAAAAAAAGAGACTGATATACACCACTGCTTTTGCACTAACCCACATCGTTTTATTTTCACGAGGTGAACCATATGGGTTATGAACGATAATAAAACGCGGCTAATATAAATTTTAAGAAAAAAAAAGTTTTATTCAAAATGGCCGCCTTTAGCTTTAATGCAGGCTTTCAAACGTTGTGGCCATTGGTCTATAGCGGCACTCACTGTGTCGACGGGTATCGATGACGCTGCTGTTATCAAAGCAGCTCTTAGGCTCGATGAGGAGTCTTACAGGCCATGTTCTCCAGTTTAGACCACAAACTGTAATCCCATGGATTCAAATCTGGACTTCCCCAAGGCCAATCTGCAGCTGCAATAAAATTCGGAATGTTGGTTCTAAGCCACTCTTGTGTGGTTTTGGCTTTGTGTGCTGGAGCAGTCTTGTTGGAAGACCCATCTTTCCCCGTTGAAGAGAGTATTTGTTAATCTCTTAACAACACCCTCGAGAACATTCTACTGATACACTTTTGCGTGGACGCGTGGACGACCACTTCTTGGTCTGTCCTCTACTCTTGACAGTTCATCAAAACGTTTTATAGCACGATACACAAACATTCGCGATAAACCAAGTGGTTTTAAAAGTTTAAAAATTTTATTCGAATTTTTTACACACTTATGTAATGCGATTATCGCGACTCGATTTTCTTTATCGCCCCACTCCATGATTACCGATCAAAAGCTGAAACCAAACTAGCTTCCATTCTTTACTAATAAGAGCACGTGTTTCGAAAAAATTGTTAACGATATTATTTCTAGTGGAAGTTATGAGCAATGTGCTCTTAAAATCGTGTAACAGAACTTATGGCAAGACTAGGTACCAGGGCTGTCGAAGTACTGCAATTGAAGTATTTGTACTGCTTTTTGAAACTCCGTACTGCCGTACTGCTAATACGACCAAAGTACTGCTTTTTTGAAAATTTGTTCACACAACATTTTCAAATCATAATCATATCCAAAAAGTTTTAGTCCTTTTTATCTAATGTTTTCTTTTATAAACAAAACAGATAAAATTGTATAGAATACGCTCACTATGTATATAGATGTATTGAGAAAGATCTCGAGTTCCATTTTTTACGAGTGCGTAGTTTGCAATATAGGCATAGCCTTTGTATATCACAAGTAAAAAATTCGTAATTCTGGAATTTTTCAGATTTTCTTTTCTGATCTGAAAAAAGGAAGTTTAAGGACATTTTGAAGCCATTTGGAACAAAATATTCCACACACGTCAAAATGTAGTTTTTTCTCCCAACTGTCAAAAGCAATGTTAAATTATACTAATGGATCTCCAGCCCATGAAATTTAGATTTTAACGTACTTCGATAAAACTCCTACAAAGTTGAATTTTGGTGGGGCTTTGTTTTGACGTCTTGAGCAATTTCCAATTTCTAAATTTTGGCTGCAAAAAAGAATTTTTGGAGGAGTAAAAAGTTGTAAAGTTCAGTTATTTGCTAATTTTTCGAAAACTATCAACTTTTTGGTATGAAATAAACAAGGTAAAAGTTGCAGCTTATTCAATTTTATAAAAAATACAAATTACATGTTTTGTTGATGCATTCAATAGTTTTAGAGTAAATCATTGAGCCAATTTATGGAATGGCATTTTTTTGTCAAAAAATTTATTAAAATTGCATTAATCGATGAGCAATATTTTTTGTACTATATGCGCTAAATCTTCTCATTATAAACCAAGTTATTGTGGTGCCCAGGGTAAGTAAGGCCATCAACTGGAAAATTTATTGGCTTTAATTTATTTAAATAATTTTGAGAAAAACGTGCACAAACACAACAATAGTTCTGTAGGTAATGAAATAATGAATACCACCATTGCAGTGCGCTAGAGTTAAATAGGTAATTGGCGGATATGTGATAATTTTTAATGAACAATATTTGCATTGAAACAAAATTAAATGCATTAAAAATTATGTTGGTATATATTTTACTGCCGTACTGCAGTGTACTGCAATTTTTTTCTTCGAAGTACTGCTTTCTGTGAAATTGAAACGACAGCCCTGCTAGGTACCTATACCTAAAATCCAGTCGTCTCTCTATTTTCAAAAAAAAATTGAGAATCTGTTCCTAAAAACTTTCACTTTTTCTTATCTTCCACAACATTTGTTTCTCTATTGACATATTAGCTTTGTATATAAAATCTATAGTACTATCATCAGCCAATTTTTTTTATTTTCATAAGCCTTCACCAGGCGGCGCTAATATGGAAATGTATTTGATATTTGAGAGTTCAAATAGAAGAAAAATGTAAAAGCAAAATGAAAAGGTCGTAAGAGAGGGTTATATTACATTGATTCTCGCAACAATAAGGGGAGCAAGGGAGACAAAGGAATCAGTTGCTGGTGCCATACTAACGACAAGAATAAATTAAAAGAAATAAAAATAAAACAAACTGCTTTCTATGACTCGATTGTGTTTGTATGTGAGCTTGAGGTATAAGTTATATGTTTGTTTATAGATTTATACGTACATACATAATGAAGGTAGGCATGTAGATTATATTTTCGTTTATTATTTTAATTTTGTTTTTCAAATCTTGAAATTTTTAATCTTTGTAGCAAAGCAATGTTGCAACTTTTCACCACATCTATGAAGGAATTATTTAAGGACATGTTGCGATATTTTAATTTTTTGTATTTACCTTAGGTAGGTAGTTAGTAGGTAGGTATTTTAACAGTTTTTTCCAAATTTTATTATAACATTATGATAACAGTCCTACGATAACGATTCATGGAATTTAAACCATCATCGCGGTATAATAAAGAGTGTATTAAGTTTTTGTTAAGAAAAAATGCATTAGGTAGTTTTACTTTGATTAGTTTTGTTTTGATCTATTGCTATTGAAAAAAACTTTTTTTTAAATTATTGGGATGCAATTTTTATTTATGTATTTGTTTGTTTAAATTTCATGTAACTCCAGAAATAATTTGTGTTTAATCACTTATGACACTCACTATTGGTTAAAAGTAGACAAGAAAAAAAATCCTACGTTAGGGGGTTTTATATCCCCCCGCTTGGACAGAAGTGGCAGTTTTATAAAAAAAAAATAGTTAGGTACCTAGGTACCTACTTACAATGGAAAAAGTATACCTATTAACAAACAACCACTTACAGTATTGTCTTGTAGCTTTTTGGAAAACCAGACTCCATTCTCATGGTTTATTTTCAAATAAAGTTCTTTTCGTAAACAGCTTCGACAAAAATTGTTTTCAAACTTAAAATTGTAAAAAAAAAGTTGTTTTTTAATATACATTATGTTTTATGTATATGTTTTTCCATTTTAAGTATTTTTCTTTTAAAATTGCCGCCTGTCCAAGCGGGGGAAATATACTTTTTATTCTTGTTTACTTTTAACCTAAGAACATGCCCTTGGCAGATTTTACGCGAATCACCTAGTATGCTGTATGCACAAAAAATATGCCATTAAATTAACCCCTACAGCGACTAAAATGATGAAAATAAATATCTGAAAACATTAGGGAATATTTTGATTTTCATTTAGAACCGGTTTAGGCCCATACAACCTGATCTTTTTCTTACGACCACCCTAATGCACCTACCTACATATCTTCCTAGCTATCAACATTTCAAGAGGCTTAGAATTTTTGAAATTGTGTGCATAAACACTAGATGAAATACATAGAAGAACAATGTTCGAAAGCATGAAATTGATTTAAGAAAAACGAATGTCATCTATATATGTACATAAATACGAAAATATTAATTTTATACCAACAAAAAATTTGAAATCATTGGAGCTATTTATTAGAAAAATTTAAATAAAAATTTGGCTTTCTGGTTTTGAAATTCAACACTTTTGTGAGACAAATATTCTAGAAAGATATAGGTACTATTACCATTTTATTATTTTTTTTGACCCTTCACCGTTAGTTTAAAAAAAGTAAACAACGACTTTTTATGGTCTTTTCGTAAATCTTTTGTTTCCTTGCAAATATTGATTGCATGGCTTGCGTTGGTATGCATAATTTTAGACTTTGAAATCATCAACATTCCTGTAAATATTCAAATAGATTCATGGAACCGTTTTTCCACACCAATTTTCAAAGTTTTACAAACCAGTCAAAGGGACAAGTTGTGTTGTTCCTAAACAATGCGTAGTCGTTATCAAAATGACAAGAAATTCATCAACCCGTTTTTGAAATATTGAATTTTCAAAAAATAAAAAAATCAACTTTTATCTTTAATCTCGATTTGCGGCTAAACTAAGCGTCCTAGAGGCATCAAAGTTGACACCTTTAAACTTGATTTGCGGATAAACTAAGCATCCTAGCGACTTAAAAATCCAGATTCTTTAAATGCAAAAGAAACTTTGCATACACCCAACCTCGCACCCAACCCAAATCCTGTAATGAGCCCAAGCAGGGGGTTGCGATACACACATCGCTGTTCATTCGCGTTTACTTGTCATTCAGGGTACTCTTGCTCAAGAGAACTCAATTATTGCATAGCATTATACGAAAAATCAACTTTTATCTTTAAACGCGATTTGCGGCTAAACTAAGCGTCCTAGAGGCATCAAAGTTTACATCTTTAAACTTGATTTGCGGCTAAACTAAACGTCCTAGCGACTTATAAAATGCATATTCGTGATCTTGGAATGTGCCCGTTCCCAAAAATCAAAATAAAATTGGTAAAAAGTTTTTTTCCAAAACTTTCAAAAAATATATTTTCAGTTTTTTCGGCTAAACTTTAGCTATTTTTGTTGTCTTTTTTAATTTTTTTTTCGAATAATGTGTGAATGATATTTTTTTCTTTAAATGCAAAAGGAACTTTGCATACATCCAACCTCACACCCACCCCAAATCCTATAATGGCCCCAATCAGGGGGGTTGCAGGGGGGCAGCATGCCCCCCATACACACCTCGTTGTTTATTCGTGTGTATTTGCCACCCAAGGTACTGTTGCTCAAGAAAACTTGACATTGGCGCTCAACTAATGCATCGCATTATACGAAAAAATCGACTTCAATCCTTAAACGCAATTTGCAAATTGCATAGGAAAGAAAAATATTAATGAGCTGTCGCATAGTAGTAGAAACGGCGGGATTTTGGCGGGATTTTGATTTTCGGGATTTTGATTTCCGGGATTTTGAAAAACGGGATTTTTACACGCGGGATTTCGACATACGGGATTTTGATCCGCGGGATTTCGACCCCAACCCCTTATTTTGCACTCCTTTTTCATTCCAACTATGTCAAACTGGAAAAGTGCTGCAAAAGCAATGCTAAGAACATCCAAACGAAAACAGACCTAAAGCAACCAACCACCCCAAACAAAAATTCGTTTTTATTCCCACCCCAGCACAAAAATATTCGGATCGTATGCTGAACGGCAGCAGCAGCAGCCGAGCATGAGCAACAGCAGCCGTCAATGACAACCACCTACGTGCTTACCATATTCCAACAACAACCAACAAAAATAACAAAAAAGAAAGTAAACAAAACAACCCAAAAATATACACACTAAATGACAACGAAAATTATACCTAACAGCAGCAACCTTCCCCCACCAAAGCATTTTTGCGACTGACTGAAATCTGATAAAAACAAAACACGAAAGAAAACACAAAAGTAAAATAAACAAATAAAAAGATTTAAAGTAACCATGGTTACAAATACAATCTTACAATATAACTTGCAAGAATATATGTTGTTGTTTGTTTCCAAATACATATTTTTTCTTTCCCAACGATAGAAAGAAAAACAATCATGCTTTCATTTCAGCTCACATCAGAGCCAAATACGCATACGCACCCAACTCTCAACCAGTGATGCCAGACTTTGGAGGCAGGTTATCCCACGGTAATACCCAACAAATCCCTTTTATCCCTCGCCAAAATTAAAAAAACCCACATTTATCCCACTAAATAAAAATCAAAAAACCATTTATTTCTTTAAATTCAGTCATTTTTATTACGAACAAATACAAATTAAATTGAGGTATACAAATAAATAGAAATTAATATTACGATAGGTTTGTATATAATACACTCTTATACATTTTTAAAACGTTAAAAAAAGGAACATAATATTCAACATACGATTTATTTGAAAATGACTGCAAAAAACTTTATCTCGGTCTCAAGTCTCATTATATTTCATACAAAAATGACACAGCAAAGAGATTTAAGACTGAAGTAAAGCTTTTTGCATGCCTTCCAATGTTTTCAAAATAAATAATTTTTTATTTTTAAAATATTCCACATTGATTTGTAATAAAATAATAGGTAAATAAATACTCGTGAATTCATCTAATTAATTATATAAAGGAGAATGGGCATTTTTGGGCGTTAGCGGCCATTGATGAAATTAGTGTCAAATGAAAGGTATGCTACTCAGGAGCAACTTTCACTATGGACATTACATTGCATTTCATTTAGAAAAGAAGATATTTCAATGTTAATATAATGCAATTGCATTGAGCAATATTGCATAGTGATTATATTTTTAGTGGGTGTAATACTTTATTCTAACTTCATAACGTCTACTGACACTAATTGTGTGTTTAACGGGTTCAGAATATCCCAAGGACGCATTACGGGTTTAAACAGACCCAGTACGTATTTCAAAAACTTTGTAATTTTTTAAACATATTATTTTACTCAGGATTTTTTAATATTGTGAGGATTTTAATATTATAGTTTTATGGTAAATGTTCTTATTAATGATGTTATATGGCCATTTTTATATACAAAATATTCTTGAGACTGTCTCGAATCCTTGTTCCATTTTCTTTTTCTATTTTTGAATTGGTCAGAAGCCAGAAACTTAGCAAAACTTTTAAAAATGCATTTTTTTCGGTTTTGGAGTACACCACAATGAAAAAATTTCTGCACGGTGATTGTAGGACTAAAACACATCCAAAAATAACAAAACCATTCTTGGCCGCTCACACCCATGTTTCATACTAATTTGCCCATTCTCCTTTTTCGAATTGTTTAGGGAGAAATGCTTTTGATTGAAAACAGGACCTCAACAAACAAATTGAATTTATCATTTCTTTTCCCAACCGAAAAGAATTTTTTCGATTATAACCGATGTTAAATCGAAAAAATTCTTTTTTTTTCTTATGCCCTTGTTCTGATATTAATCTGGAACAAATATTTTATAAATTCAATTTTTAATTCTAAAAACAATCAAAACAAATTACCTTAATTAATACAAATCACACACATAAATTCACGAAATCGAGTAGTGTCAAATTGTTATTATAGAATTTGAAATTTCATCTCATCAGTATGGTGAGTTGAGATTTTCACTACAGATATGTCAGTTTGTGAAGCAGTTTAGGGTAGTAAAAAAAGAAAATGAGCACATTCAGATAAGTTAGAATGATTTTTTTCTAAACATGAAAAAAATTTATTTGATCGGAGGTTGACAAATTTTTGTATTCTTAATGAAACTAACAAATTTAGAAAAAAAAGTGACCAAATAGTAAAATCCCATTTTTTTGCACTATGAAGTTTGAAAAATCCCTTTAACCCTTTTAGCTTATTTTATGTGAGAAAATCCCACAAAAAGGGATAAATCCCTCGATCTGGCACCACTGCTCTCAACCTGTTATTCATTGACAAAACCAATACCTTTGAAAAAAACAAAATTGCTTGATTTCTTGCCTCCCTCCAACTCTTATAAAAAAAAGTATACAGCTCTCTCATTATTTATTATCACACTTTATTCTTCATTTGCCATATTCTTAAGTTTATAATTCAGCTGTACACACTTAGTTAGGCTCAGCACCAGTAATTTCATAAGCCGTCACTTGGTTCGTGCCAGTCGTTCGTCACCCATGATAGTACTATAGATTCTATATACAATGATATTAGTCCAAATTATTGTAAAATATACATTTTGAAAATCGTAGGAAGTATAATTATTGTAAATATAATAAAAAGGCTTGCTTTTAAGCCTTTCGAAGCCTCTCAGCTACTCAAATTTTATGAACATATAACATCAACAAACAAATTTGAGGATTAATCTCTCTATAGACACTTTATTATTAAAAATCAACGCAGTATTTCTCGGCCTACAGCAAATTCAATGCAGTTGGACTGACAATTTTTTATTTTATTTGGCTTCTACGGCTACCTTGGAAATTATCAAAATGTGAATTTTCTTATAAATAATTAATAAATTGAGAATTTATACTATTTATACAATTAATACTGAGCAACGTACAGCAATGGTTCATATATCAATATTTTTACTAGGATTGGTGAAATAGAATTTTGAAAAATTTAATCTATTTTGTGGGCTTGAGTGATGTATATAAGCCAAAAAAATTGCCAGAAGGTAGATTTATTTAGCAATTTTTAAGTTGAAACTTTTTTTCTTAAAACACATTTTTGATATTTTACTTCCAATTGAGCTTAATAATTTACTATCTGCCCGCCCCGGCTTTGATCGGTTAGGCAAAATTTTCGAATAATATCCTCTACATTATAACCTTTCAAATACAAAAAGGACGTTTAAAATCAGATTCCATATTTTCCAACCCCATTTCACACTATAAGTATTTAAATTTTGAAATGTCTTCAGTCCTTAGCCCTTAAGAAAAACCTTCCCAACTCAAAAAGTTTTTCAAATCATATACCCATTTTTAGTTTTTACCCAATTTCACCCTATGTATGAAGACAAAATCCTCTGAGTAAACTCTATCAAACAGAAAAAGAATTTTTGTTATCTCATACCATTTTTGTTCTTACCCCATTTATCCCTACAAATTGAATTTTTTAACCGTTAAGCCTTCCCCTTAGAATAACCTTTCAAACTCAAATAGAAATTTCGAAATATAAAAATCAAAAACTCACAAATACCCCAAAAAAGTAAAAACATTTAGATTTTAATGTTGCAATTAATTTATACTCAGGGACATTATATCTTTCCACTTATTAAAGAATTTTAAGGATGGGTTGCATATTTCCAGATCCCCAGATCAAAATCCCCAAAACCGAAATTTCCAAATTTAAGATCCAAAAAAAAACAAAATCCTTAAAACCAAAAAATCCAATTCAAAAAATCTTAACACCAAAATCCCCAATTCCAAAATCTCCAGGCACATAATCCCCACATTTCGAGTATATCTAAGAAATTATATTGGCGCGCGCCAATATAATTTCTTAGATATACTCGAAATATGGAATAATAAGAACGAAAGTTGTTTTGTTTTTACTTGCGATTAGAGGTACTATAAGGCAAGTTTTGGATTCGTGCAAAAAAAAAAATTTGAGATAACAATCAAACATGATATTACGATGATAGAGAACACCAAAAAAGTGGGTGGCACAATTCTGTCTGTCTGTCTGTCTGTTCGTCTATAGCCTAATCGGCTCGATCGATTTTCTTCAAACTTGGTACTTAGTGGTTTTTGGTGATTCTGCCGACACGTTTTTTTCATTTTTTTTTTTAGAACCAAAAATAACGGTACCTGTCATACATTTTTTTTT
Organism: Dasysyrphus tricinctus; assembly: GCA_963921185.1. NCBI lineage: Eukaryota > Metazoa > Arthropoda > Insecta > Diptera > Syrphidae > Dasysyrphus > Dasysyrphus tricinctus. The sequence continues at coordinate 141,804,850 of OY992531.1, forward strand.
GGCAAATTTACATTATCGTATTTTTCTCAAAAACGGCTCGACAACTTTTCTTAAAAAAAATTCAATAAATTTATTTTAGTAAAGGCTTTCTTTGGGTGGAAAACCATTTTTCAAAAATGGTTATTAATGGTACCTCCCAAGGAACCATTTTTTTAATTTTTGATTTTCTTCAAAATGGTATGACCGATTTCAATTATTTTTTTTATACAGAAGCTTCCAAAAAATGTTAATATTTTTGTGTACCAACATTTTTGAAAAAATATTTTTTAGATTTTTAAAAATATTTCAAAGTTTTTTTTGGAAAATCAAATATTTCGAAAACGGCAGCATAGATTTTTTTAAAACTCGATATTTAAGACTTTTTAAGTACTCTCTAAAATATTTTTAGAAAAAATTTTACATTTATGAAAAAATAACGGTACCTTCCATACAAAAGTGAAAAAACCGCAAAGGAAAATATTTTTTTGCTTGAAAACGACTCCTACGATTTTGATTAAACTTTTTTCATATACTAAAATTAGTACGATCAAAAATTATAAAATTTTACACATAGCAACTATTAGTAGTACCTGTCATAGTACGTATTTTTTTATTTTGAGTTTTCTCGTTATCAGCTTAACGGATTTAAATGAATTTTTTTGTATACAAATTTCAGATAAAATCAAATAATATTGCATATCAAAATTTTCAAAAAAAAAGTTTTTGGATTTTTAAAAAAAGTTTCAAACTTTTTTTTTGAAAATTCGATATCTCAAAAATGGGTTGACAATTTTTTTTCAAATTTTGTTTTGATATACACATAAATATATAGTTTAAATCTGCATACGAAAATTTGTTCTTAAAAATGTTTTAAGAATTGTATATATAAAAAATTAATTTAAAAAAAAACCGCTCCAACGATTTTAAAATTTTTTTTCCCATACAATCATATTCCATCATGAATTAAGATGGAATACTTTTTTTTCACCTCAAACTGTCAAGAGAGTTGTTTTAGCTAATTTAAGTGTCGTATTTGATGCTTCTCTACATTTTTCTCTCATAATTTCCATGTTTGTATGTACAATTTTCTTAAACTCGCAGTGTCTTGAACATAAGAGCAAGTACGTGCGACCCAGTCGTGCATTTTATTTGTATATATTTTAATGAATATAGCATTATAAACAGTACCTTAATCATAAAAACTAGTGTTATGTTGAGTATTAAATATTCAATTAATAAGAACTCAAAACCACAAAATCAAGTATACTCAAATTTCTATAAATTTCCAAAATTAAACAAAATTAATGTAGTCAATTAGTTAACACAGTTGAATATTGTAGGCTTCGAATCGGAAATACTCCATTTTACCAATCTGTGATCGCCTTCATCATCATTCATCAATAAGTAGATATAGTGTTGTTCATACGCACGCATGTTGTTATTAAAAATCATTTGTAGGGTAAGTATTTCATAGGCACAGTACACATATCTAAGGTATTATCTTGCGCATGTTGTGCGAAATGAGAACTGTCAAAGAAATTCAAGATGGCAGCCTTACGTGACCACGTCCGCTGTATTACAACAACAACGAAGAAAACAAACACAAAAGGATAAATTAAATAACACTAAAAACTAGGAAGGAATGTTGTTTGCATGACAAAATAATGTTAACAAATACTAAAAAGCTTGAAGCAATTGAATTTGCTAATAAATAAGTAACAAATGAACACATAAAACACAACAAATTTTGATGTTTAACGAGTGGGGTTCACGGGATTCGCCATTTTCCACTGATTTCGATGGATGCGCAGAACTGAACAAAAATGAAAACGCTAATGATATTACCTTTAATATGTGTACTGTGTTTCATAGGTATGTACATTACTGTGTTTCATAGGTATGTACATAAGGTATATAATAGAAATCCCCAGTGTCTTAGACGCTGCCTTGGATTCAGCGTTACCGTAGGATATTTTGGAAAAGTGGCAAAAAAAGTGGCACTCGAGAAAAAAAGGTGGCACTTAAAATTAAAAACAGAACAACACCATAATTATATGTATGAAAATTGACTTAAGGAAAAAAATTTCACACTCATCTCAACGAATTTATAGGAGTTGAAGAAAACACATAATTTTAACAATCATTTTAAGGTTTATTGCAACGTAATCTACAATTTAACAGTTCAATTTGTTTTATTATTCAACATAAATAAATAAATAAAAGTATGAATAAATAATACATAATAATTTATTTAAAAGAATGAAAGATATGAAAAGGTATGGTAAAATGGCATGGTGAATTGCTAACTTTAGTTTTACTTGTGGGGAATAAAAAGTGGCACAGACTGAAAGGTGGTGGCTCAGTGGCACAGCCTGAAAAAAAGTGGCAATTTGACACTAAAGTGGCACAGCGGTAACGCTGTTGGATTACACAGAACACCAGAGTCGGAGTACGAACATTATCATTCCAACCTGGTTCTATACAACGGCGCCAACATAAACAGGATAGATAATTTGTTGCTAAAGCTTATTCGGGGTCACATTGCGAGAGCAATGTCCTCAACCAACAGCTTAATTTTTGGGGCTTATTACCCTAAAAACGATTATTACGAGAGTGTGCGTTTAAGCGGCTTTATTCCGCCCGATGCATTCCTCTATTTAGACAGTCGAGGGCTGATCCAGGATAGAGCGGTGGTTCAGCTAATCTACCACGTCGGCCGTAGAACTGTGGATCGGCGGCTCCTTTACAGTCGAGACGTCCTCGCACAAGACGGAGCCGAGCACCTTCGGTTCAGTAGGACTGTGTCCGATCGGGACCGAAGAGATAGAGTAAAGCAGGAGAACCAGTTCTGGTGGTTGAAACCTGAACACGAAGTTTCTTCGGCATTTAAAAGTTGACTGCATTTTTCTATGCCATGGCCGCCTTACATATTTTAGTATTTAGTTTTAAGCAGGGACAGTCAGGGTGGCACCAAAAAAAAAAAATATATAAAATCAATAAAAACATAAAAAAATATAAAACCAATAAAAACACAAAAAAAAAATATAAAAATCCGAAAATGCTTGCTGTGGCTGTTCTAGTTTGTAAGTAGTTTGTAAGTAGCTTTAAGTAGTTTTATAGTAGTTTTAATTAGTTATAATTAGTTTTAATTAGTTTTAATTTAGTTTTATTTAGTTTGTAAGTTTTATATAAAACCAATAATAAAGATAAAGATACCAAGTTTTTTTCAATTCTTCTTGGTGAAAAACAAAACCAAAATGAATTCTAGTTTTAAGATAGTTCTTAAGCCGAAAGGCATTAGCATTAAGTTATTAGTTTAACTTAGAGCGCCCGAATGGGGCCAGTAAGTTAGTTGTAAGATATTGATAAGTAGGCTAGTTCTTATGAATTTTTGTCTAGCTTTAAGATAGTTTTAAGAAAATGGAAAAAATAAAAATTGAATTAAAAAAAAAAAAAAAAAAAAAAATCCTGAAATCCATCAGGTAGAAGTGGCAAAGGCAGCGTTTGGGACTTTTTTTTGGGATTTTGGTTTTGGTTGTGGGTCTCCCATAGATTTCAGATTTCCTAAAACAAATAATAAATCAGAAGTTCTTTAGTTCTTTAATATTCAAGTAATGTATTTTTGAGGTAAATGTGCTTGAAAAGCATATATTTAATTAGGTACCCCAAGTTTTTTTCCTCCTTAAAATTTCTTGTGAAGTTTTTTTATAATTTTGTTTGGCTGAAAATAATTATTATAATTTATTATGTGACATCTCATTTTGGAACATATACAAAATTACCAATGTTATGAGCTACATCTACTGAATTCTTTCAATTATTTTCGTATGCAAACATTAAGGGTATGTTTTATTTGTATATATTTTTTTCTAAGCTTTTGACATGGCTTACAATAATGTAAGATACATTAAAATAAAAGTATTTTTAACTGTTACACGAAAAAAATGTAATTCATTAAAATCCGTTAGTAATTAAAAAAGTTATTAACGTTTTAGTGAGCTCGGAAAAATGTACAAAAAAGCATGTTTTAAATGTATGACATTCAAATAATATTTAATTCCTGCTCTGGTGTTGGATATACATACATCTTTGTGGTTTTTTTTCTTTGTGGTGTTGTCTCCATGTTGTGTGGATATGAATGAAATGAGAAATAAAATAAAAATTGTTTTAAAATTTATTTAAAATAATCTTTAAATGTATTTATTAAAAAAAAACTTTAAATAATCACAACATATAATATTTAAATAAATTATTAAAATTAGCGACGCGTTTCGGACAACATGTCCATCTTCGGGCTAAATAAGTTGAAAATTCAACATGGCCACCACATCGTCTGCGTATGCCAGCGAGCAAATTCTTTTTCCTCTCTCTTTTACCCCTCCCCAGCTCCCTTTGCCCAGTTCTTCTCCTATATCCGCCGTCAAAAAGTTGAACAGTATTGGGCTCATCGGGCACCCCTGCCTTACCCCCTTTCCCGTCCAAAATGTTTCCCCCATCACTCCTGCCGATTTTACTCTACTCGTTGTTTCTTCGTAGACCTCCCCTACTCTTTCCCTGAGCCCTTCTCTCACTCCTCTTTCCTCCAACGCTTCCGTCATAATTTTCCTGTCTACTGAGTCAAACGCTGCTTTTGAATCTATAAACAGTGCCACTAGCTTACCCCTCTCCTCTGCAACCTCTTTGTTCACCAAATAGTTCAACACATATACATTGTCTATCGTTCCTACTCCTCTTCTGAAACCCGTTTGATTTGGTGGTATCATCCCTTTCTCCTCCGCTTCTTCTTCTAACCTTTTCGCTAAAACCGTCGCATATATTTTATATAGCGATGGCATGAGCGTTACTCCTCTGTATTCCTCTACCTTTGTTCCTGCGCCTTTCTTTATTTTTAAAAATTTAGTTAAATTTATAAAATAAAATAAATAAATTAAATAAACTATTAAATTGGAATTTAATTAATTGGAACAAGTTTTAGATTTTCGATTTTGGAAAAGGGTGGCCGGGGGAGCATTTTTTTTTTAAAGTTTTAATACTAAAAATGGTTATTCAAGAAGATTATCTTTGTATCCTGATTCAATTTTTAAAACCTTTTTATTCGGTAATGCGGACCTTATATATGAATTTCAAGTTCCTTTTAATATCGAAAGAATTTTATTTTAGGTTTAAGAGCTTTTGTTTGTTATGCTTGTGTTTAAAGCTTGCTAGCATTGACATGGGGGTAAATAAATTTAGAGCCCATTTTTATTTTCAATTTCTTTAAGAGGGGGTGAGGGGGGGGGGTAACAATTTCTCTTTAGTATTTTTTTTTTATTATTTGTCAAGCGCGCAATGAATATGAACCTATACAGAATGTTGATTATTTTCTATCCATTGATATCGAATATGGGGGTGCATAATGAGGATTATCATTTAATATCGTAAATAGAGTTTCTAAGCTCTAAATTCTTTGTTTACTGATATTTTAAAATTAAATTTTTAGAACAAGAAGATGAAGGTAGATGTCTATTTAAAGGATTTTTTTTAATTTTATTTTCTTAAAGGGGGGTGTGGGGGTGTTTTTTGAAAATTTGAATATTTAAAATATATTTCATGGAACCAGGATTTTAAACCCTTTTAAATAATAGCTCGAATAATCATTTTGAATTTAAAAAATTTTTAAATTTTGAGGAGGGGTCCGTGGGGAATGAAAAAAGTGATAAAATCGTTTTAGTTAGATTATGCTTTTAATTATGCATAGATTTGAATGAAATTTTGGAATGTGGTAGAAAAAACAGAGTTTTACTTGGAACAACTTTTGGATTTTTGAATTTTTTAAAAGGGGGACCAATAAAAAGTTCATAAAATTCAAAAACTCGCAGACTATTTTTAAAGCTTGGTTTTAGGTTGATTTATTTTCTGAAAGAGCACCATAATTTCTCAACACATGCATAAATTATTAAATATGAAAAATTTAAAATTAAATAAAAAATACAAAATATTGGGGAGACGTAATTTGAGTTTTTGAAAAAAAGTTTGAAAAGCTATATCTTTTTAGTTATACACTCTACAGCTTCAATTTTTTGGAACAATATTTGGAACACTTTTCTCAATCCGAAAAAATTTAAAAAGTAAGAATTTCAAAAAAAAATTTCGAATTTTGGCCATAACTTTTGAAATTTTGAACATAGAGGACCAAAAACTTGGAACAATGTTCAGAACAACTAGATAAATCTGGAACATTTTTCACAATTTTGATTTTCGAAAAAAGGGGGGCTAGGTCAAAAACGGGTTTTTGGGTCCCCCATTTTTGAATATTTTTCAAAAAAAACTTGGAACAATGCGGAACAAATCGGGAACAATCTGGAACAACTTTCAAAAATAACAAATTCAACAAAAGGGGGGCTAACTTCACACACTCTGGCACGGCTGGGAATCGAACCCACACCTACGGCATGACAGTCCTATGCACTAACCATCATGCCACGAGGTACTACATTATGCACATATTAGGTACTAATTCCTTACAATTATCAAATACTTACTAGGATTCTACAAATGACTCGGATATTTCAATCTTTAGCCCTGTTAAATAATTCAGCCATTATTTTGTAACCTCCTGCATTATTACTTGCGAGTTATATGTACATACATACACTCCTCGTCAACTGAATACGCACAAACATTTTTGAATATATTTTATCCATTTTTTCCAAACAGTGATGGTTATTATGCCATCTGTTGATGGTAAAAATTTTCGTAACATATAAATAACAGAATTTCAAAGTTTTATCCAAAAACAACCGTGAGTTTTTCCTTCAACCACTTCCAAAGTGTAACTTATGCAAAGTAGAAGTTTTTTTTTGAGTCAACTGAATAGGTACAAAAATTAAAATTGGTATTGGAATGGAATGAAACAAGTTTTTGTTTAAGTTTAGTAGTGGGTACTTCCACCTTTATTTTTAATTACTTCGTAAATTCGATCCGGCATGGAATCGTATAGCTTTTTAATGTAATTTAACGAAATTTCGCTCCACGCTAATTTGGTTGCAGAAATTAAGGTTTCTTTGTCTTCGAACTGACGACCACCCTCATAAACTTTGCGTACTAACCATCCCCAGACATTTTCTATGATGTTTAGATCAGGTGAGTACGGCGGCCATTGAAGCAACTGCACTTGTTGCTCCTCTATCCATGTTTTTATTATGCGCGCTGAGTGAATAGGCGCATTATCATGTTGGTAGGTCCAGTTTATGGGTCCAAAGATGTTAGAAAATTTAGGAAAATTTCTTTCCAAAATTACTTTATACCCAGCTGCTGTCATTCTTGATGTTACAACCTCGAGCTCAACTGTTCCATAATAACTGACTGCTCCCCATATCATGACACCTCCTTCACGACTATGATGGCGCTTTAAAAATCTTTTTTCTTTTCTTAAGTCGTGAAAATAGAAGTTGAACCCATCAGGGCCATCGAAATTAAACTTTTTTTCATCTGAAAAAACCACGTGATACCATTCTTTCGTTTAAGATGGCTTGAGTTGTTGATTACTCTTAATACTGTTGAGCAACTTGCGTTTACGCCGACTTTTTGTTTTATTTTTGCCACAGAATCAGAAGAATTTGATGCATATCTTAAAATTCTTCGTCTCTCAGCTGCTGTTGTTGCTGTTTTCTTACCTCCCTTCATGTTTTTGCCGTATGCATCTTTATTTTTCAAGTAAGAATAAACTTCATTAAAACTTCGGCCAACCTTATCAGCTATTGCACGTCCAGTTAGGCCTTGGTCTCTAAGTAAATCGATTTTAGCTTTTTCAACACTGTTAAGACATGTAGATAAATTTGAAATCAAGAATTAAATTTTACTGAAAACACTAAAATCGTTAATTTAAACTGTCAAGCACTCCAAAAAAACTTATAAACAACGAAGAAAATGGCGTTGTACCTATTCAGTTGACTAAAAAAAAACTCCTACTTTGCATATAAAACACTTTGCAAGTGGTTGAAGAAAAACTCACGGTTGTTTTTGGATAATTCTTTCGGAATTATCTGCTTAACATCTTAAGGGAATAGTTAGCATCAACAGATGGCATAATAACCATCACTGTTTGGAAAAAATGGATAAAGTATATTAAAAAATGTTGGTGCGTATTCAGTTGACGAGGAGTGTATGTATATGCAATATATGTATAGGTTCGAAAAAAAAACTCAAGATTTCGATGAAACTCGTTATAACGATGATGGGGCAGACAAAAAAGTTGATTTCACAATTCTGTCTGTCTGTCCGTTGTTGAGCTACAACCTAAGGGGCAAGATTGATTTTCTTCAAGCTTGGAACATAGCGTTTTGTTTACCTCACCTGTTCTTTATTTTTTTTTCACCAAAAATACGTTAGTTACCCGCCATAATTTTTTTTAGCAACTTTACATAATCGTATTTTTCTCAAAACAACTTTTCTTAAGAAACTCCAATAAAATACCTTTGGGTCCGAAACAATTTTTCAAACAATGGTTATTAATGGTTCGTCCCATAAAAAAGCATTTTTTATTTTCGATTTTCTTCAAAACTGCTTCACTGTTACTTTTAACATTAGAAATGTTTAAACGGAGGCATACCTACTAACAATGTGAAAAAATCAACAGAATTCCAACAATGTGAAACCCCGAGTAGACAAAGAGGGCGAAACGTCAGGGGTATAGACAAAATTATTGTGTTCAAGCTTCACTTTGTTCATGCTGCTCTGCCGAAACAAAATACGAAGAAGATGATAAAACAGACACCAAAAAAAGGAGAAGTGTTCGTAGACTACCCAGATTTGCATGTGGAGAAAAGAAAATATAAAAATGAATACCGAATATGGAATATAGGCATAACGATTTAGGAAAATAACGCAAAAAGTACCCCACAGGGAAAAGTGAGGGGATAGATAATATTGGGTTCGATTTCAAATTTGCTTTTGTGGTTATTTATTACTGTCTGCCTTTAGTCTGTTGGCGCATTGTTTGTTGAATGTGTTGAATAGGGGGGTTCACATGGAACAATAATGTTGGATAACATTGTTTGATGGAATCGGAACAGTTTTCAAAATATTTTGAAAGTCATACAACAAAGTTAACAAAGTTGGACAACATGATTGGTTATGCGTTTAAATGATCAAACATCGATGGTTGTCAAGCAATGTTGGACAACATGTTGGTTCATGTGAACCCCCATAATGAATAAATAGCTATTTAAAAATAATAAATGTTACAAGAAATAAAAGGGACGATTAAATCGCTCAAACTTGCTGTTGTGCTTATGAAGGATGAGTAATAATAAGCTAGATAAAATGATAATTTCCACTTACTTGTTAAAAGCTTTACCGAATTTAATCAAAATGTTCTTAATGAGTTAGTCGAAAATAATTAAGTACAGTTAATTGTAGTTTTTTATTGATTTTTTTTAATCGAAATGCAGACTAGGTATACACACAAATATTTGTATATCTACCTACTAATATTTAGGGAAAAATAGCCTTTTTCGAAATGGAAATGCCAGGTGCCGTTTTATTTTGGAGCTACAAATATTAATTTCGTCTCTATTGAATAAACAAAAAACCTTAGGTTCAATTTTAGAGAAGATGAAGATGTAGGTACCTAAAGCAAAAAAATAAAAAACAAATTGATACCGATTGGTAATATTTATATTTACTATGCATACCTACCAAAACAATAAAATTGGCTTCAGTCAAAGCTTTAAAATACATAAATGCTTTCTTTATTTCTAATGTACCTCAACTATGCTAGAATGGTAAATTTTTCAGTAGTGGCTGAGCGGATAAGGATTAGTTTGTTATCATAGTATACAGATCTGAAATAATTTTAAATAATATTGGCTATCAAAATTTTCAAAAAAGAAAAGAACATGAGAATTTCGAAAATTTTCAATAGCCTCCTATAGTTTCAAGTTTTTCCCATCACTTATTGAATATCAAAAACAGTCAAAATTGGGTAGAAAAATGATGTGTTTCAAAAATTCGCACTCTTGAAAATGCACGTATATACAATACCGACATTCTACTAGAAATTCTTCTCACTTAGTAAATTTTTGTTTACTACCTTTCCGAAGATGTTACTTTTATTCTCATCGGAACCTCAATTACTATACGATTTATACACATATGAAGCACGAAATTTTGAATTTGAAACGTTGTTATCTCAAAAACGGCATTTTTTTATAATTGAATAACATACTTAAGTTATTTTATTTTAAAAATCAATGAAATTAACAAAAATGTCATCCTATCACTTATCTTTTAGAAAGTAAAATTCCAATCTTAGTGCACATTTATATAATTTTGCCGCATTTCTTATCAGAATTAAAGAAAAAAATACAACCTTCTATATATTTTACGATATAAAGATATAGAACAATCACCAAAAAATATGAATTTTAGTTAAAAAATAAGCATATCTCACTTTTACATCCATTAAAGTACCTCTACACTATCCCACAAAGTATTAACACATGTCAGAATAAAGTGGGAAGAAATTTCATACGACTGCCAAATTTGTGTGATGTAACTGACTTTCATATTTTCCTTCCACACTTGCATCAAAAATCAGTTTCACCATAGCCTCAAACGCCCAAGTGGGATAGAAAGTGTGATGGTTTTAGAACCGATCTTCATGTATTAACACATGTCAAATCGTGTCGGATGCGCTGTCAAGTTGTGTGTGATGAAATTTCATATTTTGTTTCCACACTATTATACATGATTTCTTCACACTTTTTTGACATGTGTTAATACTCAGTGGGATAGTGTGGAATGGCTAATGTAAATGCAATTTCTCTGTTGGATCGTTGTACTCTGTGTTTTTAGTGTATTCGGTACATTCGGTGTAGGTACTCCGTGTATTTGCCTACGTGTACCCATTTTAAATGAAAACACGATTCTAATGTTTTGGTATCAATGGGTGATTCATTCGTTTTGCTTTTAATTTTAATAAATATAGAGTGTTTTGAAGATAGTTTGAAGACATTCGTTGCAGATATTTAATTGCAAGACTCGAGGTCGTCACGTGAGCTCTTTTCTCCTCAGCTATTTCAACCGCAAAACTTTTATAGCGTTGTAAAAAGAGCAGCAGAAGCAGTATCCAATCCTTGCCCTTATTGGCTTTATTTTCAGCAAGGTCCAAATCAAACATTCAAAACGTTGTTGTATCCTATCGAACACTGTTGCAAGATCTCCGGAGAGCGTTTCAGGATAACTAAACTTCAAACTGAATTAAGTCTTGGCTATTTGGATTAAGTATGCTAGTGTGTATAATCGAGCCTCTTCATTTTAAAGTTTTATAAAAAATTCAATTTTGATTTAAGTTAAACAATTTTGTGGGTTAGTTTGAGAAGGCAAAATTAAAAACCATTTTTGCTTTATGAATTTTCTACATTGTTGACATGTTCGTGTCAACAATTTTAAATTATCTACGTTGAACTGTCTACGCGTAGACAATCGTGTAGTCTATATTTATAGTATACATGGCACAACACTGGCTCCAGGCTTTTTGTCACTTGCGTTAAGTTGAAATGGTATTGAGATTCCAGCAAAATTAATGGCATTGATGTATTTATTTCAATGCAAAACAAATATAATTGAATTAACAGGAGTACTTACTACATGTATCTATTAAAACAAATATATATTTGTACACACACATACAAATAAACAAACCATAATGCATTATCTGTAAAACCAACTCCTCAACCCAAGTTTTTCGTCACAAATTTCGAATTTTCGAATCAAGCTCATTTCAACTCGATCCAGGTATACAAAGATTTGAAGCGAGCTAAAGATATGCAGCCGAGTGCGCCCAATTATTTGACGTTTAACGAACAGCTGATTCAATAGGGCTTTTTAGCAAACAGCATTATATCTCTGTTTCGTTCATTTCTACACGTCAAACTCAACCCCTCGGCACGGTTGACATTTAAGTGACAGCGATTTGTTTTTATTTTGGAGGCAAATAAATATTTGTAATTGGCTTTGTCTGGGAATGCGAAATATAAAATTGTGCGAAATTAAATGATTTTAATTAAAGAAAACAGTTTGTGATAAATATATCTAATGAATATATTATTAATCTATCGCGTTACAAAAAAATACTCTCGAGTGCGAACTATTTTGGCGGTTGAGAAAATTGGTGGAATTCTGTGCAGTGGACAAAAAAAAACTATTAGAAACATTATTATTGTGTTGATCAACTTTATCAATGAACAATAAAAAAATATATAAGATTGAAGTGATTGCTGCAGTCAAAGTCTAACTGAAGTATCTTTATTCGGATCTGAAATTTCTTGGTGCTGCCTGGAGTGGAGAAATAACAAGTCAAGTCAGTTATAACTTACAGAACAATATAACAATGGAACTCTCCCAATACGCTAAGTCCTTGGACCATTTATCCAAAACAAGATATTTATCTAAAATAGAAGATATTGGGAGAGATCCATATTAACTTTCCTTCGCTTCAAAAAAGAATCCTACTAATGTAAGTTCTTATTTATCCCACAGGTACTTGCTTGAAAATAAGTCATCGTGTAGTGGAAAAGAAAACAATAACAGTAACAGCGTTATGAAAGCGGAAGGACTTTTTGAAGCAGGATGGCTTAAAGGGATACTGATCGGGAAAAGTTATGTTGTGTTGGGAAAGGTTTGTTCTTATTACTAAAATTTTTTATTATTTGCATTTCAAATTATCTTTGTACACACAGGTTTCCCACTCACAACGATTAAACGAAAAACCACTAGATGCATGGGTGATTGTAACTGAGGAAGGTGCAATTGGTTCTGCGCACTGTCAGTGCAAGGCAGGTTTATTTGAGACATGCACCTATGTTGCAATGTTAAGAAAATAATAGGGGAGTGTGGGTATGTATGGGACATTTTTCAGTATAACTTCAATTACTGACAACTTTTAAATCATATCTGCACAAAACAATTTTCTTAAGATATTACAATATTGTGGCACCATATAAAAAACACTAAAGCAACCAAAAATTTACCACAATAAAAGCTAAAATTCATTTAGTGCACCAACTTTTTTTGTCCCATTCCTCCTGCTTTCAGGAGGATTGGGACAGCTATGTAGTGGAATGGCACATCAAAATACAAATGGGACTGAATAATCGCCCGACAAAAAATTGCAAGTGCGTTTCTTTACTAATAGACCGAGAGCCCACAGCAGATTTTGGGTGTGAACGATAGCAAAAAAAGAAGTATAGGCGTCGAAAGCTCCATTAAAGACTATTAAAAAATCAAAGTCTTGCAGTCCACAACTGGGGCCTTTGCGAGAAACAGTGCATCGAAAAAAAAATAGATATGAATGCAACTTCGAGGAAAATCGTGTTAGCCGAAATTGGTTTTCACCCCTCCCTAGATAAGCTTTGAGGATCCCATATCACGGAATTTGAGATCATTTGAGTGTTTAATTCGCCCTGCCAAACTGTTTAAAAAAACCGTTTTTCACTTAGAATTTTGAGTTTTTTAAACGGTCCGGTAGAGCGAACTATACACTCAAATGGTTTCAGATTCTATGATATGTGATCCGAGGAGCTTCTCAAGGGAGGAGTGAAAAGCAATTTCGGGTAACACGATTATCCTCGAAGTTGCATTCATATTTTTTTTTCAATGCACTGTTTCTCGCAAAGGCCCCAGTTGTGGACTGCAAGACTTTGATTTTTTTTAATAGTCTTTAATGGAGCTTTCGACGCCTATACTTCTTTTTTTGCTATCGTTCACACCCAAAATCTGCTGTGGGCTCTTAGTCTATAATGCTTGCTGAATTGGACCAATAGTTTCTTTTATGTTCTCACAAAACAGTGTTCACATTTGGCACTAGCTTTAATTTATTTTTCGGAGAGACCCTTTAACATCCTTAGTATGGGAAAATTTAGGCCGGAACCATTTTGAAATTAAATGAGTTCGAAAATAAGATTATTTTGTCTCATTCGTATTCATTTAATTTCGATATCTTAAAAGGGTCTAATGCATCTGAATGTAAAATTTTCCCGTTCCTATGTGGGACGTTTGCCCCAAGTTTGGAAACACTGTACCTACGTTCTGTAACTCTCGCATCGACAAAATCAGTCGAGAAACGTTGAAAAAAAGAACAAAACTCATGCATTTTGTTTCAGTTTTCATCGTTTCTCGACCAGTTTCTTCGATGCGAGAGTTAACGAACGTAGGCACTGGTATAGATGCTCCATTGGTACGGTGACCATTTTTTCAGGGACAAAAAAGAGGACAACTTTTTAAAAACGTTCTAAGATTTAAGAACGAATTATAATTATAACAGGAAACAGACCGTGGTGACAAAAACTATATTTACAACCCCAAATATGTGCACTTTAATAAATACTCTTTGGTAACATCAGAGTTCTTGTTGTTTGCACTAGATTCTAGATTTTCGGTAAGAATCAGTGCCGTAGCCAGGATTTTGTTTTGGAGGGGGCTTGCTTCCAAATTTTACGAGAAATTCTTTAAACAAAAAACTAAAATTATATCAATTTATTGATTTTTATTAGTTTTTAAATAGAACATACTTAAATATTTTTTCTGTACACATTTTCTTAAAACAGAAGACGTCTTGATTTTTTTCACATGACTTCAATCACGTTATCTGGATCCACATTAATATGCGAATGAACAGATATCAGCAAGAGAGCTTAATTTTTCATTCCCCATAACGCTTCGGGATACTATTTTAATCCTTTTCATAGTTGAAAAGGTTCTTTCAAGACCAGCTGTGGTCACTGGAAGCGTGGCCAAAACCGTAAGCAAGAAGTTTATACCTCTATAGTAAGGCTATACCTATATCAAGCAATTTCAAAACTTCGGTAGAAAGATCCCTCGCCAATATTTTTCCGCACCAAAGAATGTACTCAGCTTTCACAGCTGACAAAGAAATTGTATTATCAAAATCATATGTTAGTTTTTCCCTTTCGTTTACTCGCTCAACTGCGGAAAAACCTGGGAGAAGAGCTTGAAACGATGCGATGGTGGAACGTCTTCGTTGTCCATGAATCTGTCCGTAAGATTTTGTATTAACGAATTTTTGCGATGAATCAGTTTAGACACTGTAAAATAGGCTTCAGTAGAAGAGGTTTCTGGATTGGATCGCAGTGTTTGTTTCAATGAAGTTCTTGGAGCTCTTAATTGAACTTCAAATAAGTCTTCGGCAACTTGGGATATGCGGATTGAAAAGCCTCTCTGAAAAAATTTTCGGCATTTTCTCTTATGTTCTTAAGAGGACTCCAAACTTCTTTTGTGCGGTCGATTGCAGAAATAGCTCTGTAGGAAAACTGATAAGGGCAGCGTTAAACAGAATAGTTTTTCGCACACAATGAGGCTTACTAGGAAATCACTTCTTTCGATCGCTGCCAAGTGTTGATGCTTTCGACGACATATCGCCCACGTTCTGCTCGTTATTTCTTCAAAACTTATTGAGATGCATTTGAAAAGCTCTATTAAGGAAATAAAACTGTCATGCATTTCAATGACTCTTGTTTCACATAGGCGTAGAAGTCGAGTTTTTCGGCTCTCTGGTGCGCGCTTTTTAATGACAGTTTAGAAAGTTATATTTGCATTTGAATGGTTGTGGAAGAAATTAGCATTTCACTTACTACACCAAGGCAATTTGAATTGCAGGACTTGACATGGCATTAGACAGGGCCATGTTCAAGCGATGGCTTGCACAGTGTACATACCTAGCGTTTGGATACTGTTGCATGCCTTATCCTGCTCTGTACTCCACTTAAGGGACCTGCCATATTTGCGGCTCCATCATAGCCTTGGCCCACACAATTCTTCATATCAAGATACAGCTCTTCACATCGCTGCAGTATGGTTTTTGTCAAGTTTTCAGAAGTTTAGTCATCAACAGGAACAAAACCTACAAAATCTTCCCGAAGCATACAACTTTTGGGATCTGTTAAACAGTCGATATATCAAAGGCATATCGAAAGTTGTTCACAGTCGATATATCAAAGGCATATCGAAAGTTGTTCACAGTCGATATATCAAAGGCATATCGAAAGTTGTTCACACCCAGTTACATCCATTGTTTCGTCAGCGAGGATACTGATACAAGTTGAACTTATAGCCCGTTTAGTTATTTCAGTTGTTACAATATCAGAACATATCTCCAGGATTTCATTCTGGATATCTGGACTCAAATAATTTAAATTTTAAAAACCTAGGCTTAACAAAACCAAAAGGGTTTTAATAATGATAAAAATTTTATCGTACGCTCCGTCATAATAGATTTATACTACAAATCCAAAAAAAGTATTAAAACTCCCATGCCGTAACAAAAATATCAGGTAAAATTCAAAGTTCGTGAAAATTCACCCGAACTATCCCCGGGTTCATAAAATACATTTTACTATAAGAGCTTATACTTTTTTGTGGGATTCTTCGGTATGTATTGCGTAGAGATCTGTGGTTGACCATCTATTCAAAAATAACAACTTACCACATTCACGGGTTTTTATTGTAAACAACTTTAAATGGATCATTAAAGATTGGAAAGTATTGGAGTGCTTTTATATTAAAGGGTGCAATTGTGAGAGGGTGGAATGGTGGGGAAATTGACCATATCCAATCATTTGCAGCAAAACTCTGCATATCCAAATTTTATTGTTAAATATCTCTTAAACGGAACTTCCAATATTTATTTGCTCTTAATCATAACATATACATATAAAATTTCCGCAAGCTGAAAGTTATTTTAAATCATATGTTTTGGTAACGTGCATATCACTATTTTTATTTATTTTGGTTTGTTTTACTCTGAAATCTTATAGAATTTGTGGTTATTTTTAATTTGCAATTTTTTGGCAATAACTGAAGTCGTTTACTGATCCCAATTCCAAATCAAATAAAATGTAGGTTAGGGTGTTTCATTTTTCCAAAGATGTGATTTTTGGCTGACTTTGCTCACGCCCCGAGTCTCAGTGATGAAAACAAAATGTATGCCAAATTTCAAGAAGATTGGATAATATTTAGAGGTTGCGCATTTTGATCACTTTTATCTAAAACTATCGAATTTCTAGTATTGAAGTCCTTTGTACTCAATGGTTTCTCATGCACTTGCTTCATCTTCTGCAGGTTGAAGTGTGTCTACACGTAAAATCTAAGCTTCAATATATTAATTCGTGACATCCCTACCTGCAATTATTTTTTAAATAATTAATCTTCGAACTGTACTTTCAAACTTCAAGCATTATACCTACAAGGTTTACCAACTAGGAGGGCAGGTCGATTTTGAAATGGAATAAAACAAGTTGCATATGTGGTATTAACGAAACTCTTATTATTTTTGAAGGGCCCATACGTATGCTGTGATGTGATGTATGTATAATATGGAATAGGAGATTGTTCAAAATATACGCAACGGATTCGGACGGTGGCATGGATCCGAGGCGTCGCAGTTTGAATGCCTTTGCTGTACAGTTCAGGCTGAATTTGATCGATGGCTTAAATAATTTTGATTTTGAGGGCATCAGTTGATTGTGGCTCATAAGCATAGACCTGCAACTTCGGAAAACCCCACGAAAAATTAATGGGGTAAAATCGCACGATCTTGGTGGCCAATTCACGTCCACTCCTTGAGAGATAACCCTATCTAACAATTATCGTTAACGTAGAATATTTTTTGTTACTGTGTGATACGTAGTGCTGTCCTTATTGAACAATATGTCGATCACATCCCTATCATCCAATTTTGGCCAGAAGAAATTGTTTATCCTCTATTGGTAGGGTTCTCCTTTGATTAAATTGACGAAATTGACTACATCGGGCTCACCTCTCCCCTTACCCCTCCCCTAAGTGACGTAACAATTTTTTGTTTTTTTTTGAAGATCAACCCACCGTCAAGGGTGATGGGAACTAGAATTTTGTGTTCTTAGCAACCAAAAAAAAACATTTTCTCTAAAAAAGCAAAAAAAAACGTATTTTTTGCCTACTTTTGAAAAAGTGATCAAAATGCGCAACCTCTAAATCATCTCCAATCTTCTTGAAATTTTGCAAAAATATCTTTTTCGTTAGAGAGACTCGGGGCGTGAGCAAAGTCAGGTAAAATTTTACATTTTATTTTGTGCCTTACAAAATGAAACACCCTAATGTAGGTATACATATGTAGAATATTCTCCTCATTTCAATAGCTTTTAGAGTTAAATAAAATACCTAAAGAGTCTTCAAAATTCAATACAAAATTTTAAACATATCTAAATAGTGTCTTGCTTTTTAACGAAGTATTTTCAAGTAGTTGAGAACTTTAGCTAAATTCAAATAAACTATTCCTACCTGGATAGTCTCTTTATTTTTATAGATTTGAATTTAATATATTAGAAAGGTTTAAAGTTTTGTTTAGATTTTCGGGTGGGGCTTCAGCCCCTCAAGCCCCCCCTCTGGCTACGTGCCTGGGTAAGATATAAAACTTAACGTAGATAAGCAGTTTATATCTTTAACCATAAGTTAGGTAGTTAACTTTTGATCAGAATTTTAGTTGAATTGTGAATTAGAAGATATCCGAGCACGTTTTATAAATAGGGCTGAAACAGTGTTTAATTCTTTTCTTTGCTATTTTTTTTCTTAAGAAAATTTGAAAATCTGCACAGCCAAAGTTGTAATTTGTTGCACTTTGCTATTGCCTCTAGTTTGTCAACTTTAAATTGCGATTTCTCGGGTGTCTAAATAAGCCTTGAATGAATTTGAAAACACTCTATCGGTCAGGGCATGTCAAGTTAGAAATAATAGCGACAACTTTACTGGCTTTATTAAATTTTCTTATCTTTTCCAAATTCTAGTACATGGAAAAAGCGTTTAGATCCAAACTAGTGCTGTCATAAAGTAATGTGTGCAATTAGTTAAGTAATGAAAAAAGTAGATACTTGATATGGTTTCAATCTTAGAAAAATGGTTTGAAAGATAAAAGGAGGACATTTGGAGGAAAATTCAGTAAAAGGAGGACAATTTTCTGTCCTCTTTAATAAAATAAAATATAGAGGACAGGACTCCGAAAAAGAGGACTGTCCTCTAAAAAAAGAGGACGGATGGTCACCGTATCCATTGGTCACTTTTTGTATGGCTCAATGAATTTGAGTTTCAGTGGCTCTTTACTTGGTAGTATTCCGCTTTAAAATCTTTGGAATAAATTTGATGCAGGAGGAGTGGGATAGTGTCCCATTCCTCCCGCATAAGAGTGTCCCACTCCTCCTGTAGGGCACTTCAAAGAGATAAAACATAATATCACTTAAAAAATAGCACGTACTTAACAAAATTAGAAATAATTAACTTCGTAATAAAAGTGAATTGCTACTTAATTCACTCTTTTTAAAATAAATTCACTTATTTATTATTTTTTTTTTCACTCAAAGTTTATCCAATGATTTTACTTATTAGGTTTGTTCCTTGGATTCTTCGCACTGTTTCGGACCAAATGTCAAATTTTGACATTCTTCTGTCTGAGAGGAGAAAAACTGTCAAAATGTGTGGAACGGCTTGGGCACTAATTTGCACTTATTCGGACTAAACGTCAAACACATACTCGGCTAGAGTTGCCGTACATTAATCATAAATCTCAATCAACATTTTCAAGAATAACAACTCAAAAAATAAAAGTTAATAAAAATATCAAGTTTATTAAAATAAAAAAAACAAAAAATATTCTTAAATAACCTTAATTTGAAGGAAAATTTTGTGATTTTTAAATGGAGTTGTAATATGATTCATCAAAACCTCTGGCGTGGATATTAATAAAACAAACGAATTTCTGCATTAAAAAAATAAGAGCACCACAATCCAAAATAGAGTCTTGTTTCATACATTTTCCAATTCAACTATGCCTACCTTTTCATCTTTCATAATTATGCTGCACCCAGTTGCTTCGCTTTTTCTCTTTTAAGCAAACATTCAATGGTTTTTTGCTTTTGTCACGATGTGTGACGTCATAATCATCTCTGATTTTGTTCGGAAAACAGCAACAAAATAAAGTAATTTGATTGCTCCTTTTAAACCAATCGTTTGATTAATAATTAAAGTTGGTTAAACAAGTGAATTAAGTCTATAAAATGAGCATACTTACATTAGCCCTGTTTTTTAGTGCATTTTTATCTTCGCTTAAAAAAATAGCGTGTTAAATACATACACGGTGGTAAATCATAATGCTTCAAACTCTTCTCTTTTTAAGAAATAATACTGAAATATACAAGAAATACTAAATTGCAAATAAATGCTACAAATGTTTTCTTTCAAACAGTTTTTCTAAGTGCAATAATTTTATGAATATCATTTGGTTATTTTAAAGAAAAACACAATTAAAAAATATACACACTTATTAAAATTAAAATAATAATAGAAATAAAAGTTGCACTTGGGTAACCCTTAATAAAGGTTTGGTTTTTTTAAATTTGAATGCAACAAACGTCTAAATTACGTCAACTTGGCATATTTGACAGCTAGTACAAAACAGCCACCAGAAATTTCTCGGACCAAATCTGGTAAGGAGGGGAAATTTTATGACAGCTCTTTTTGGTCCGAAACAGTACAAATTTTCAAGTGTGGAACGACTTCGGACTAAATCTGGCGGTTTCAAACTGTTTGAAAGTCGGCATGGAACACACCTATTATGGTCAAATTAGCTATTTTTGCTCTCCACTGCCTAAATTAAACCGCGCACAAGATCTGCTTCGTTGGTGGGTAGATACAGACTTTAGAACAAATTTGTGATCAACAGAAACGAAAACAAGGATACCACGTTGAGGCAAATGCTTTTGTCCCATTCCTCCTGTGTCCCATACATACCCACTCTCCCCTATTCTTCTGTTTTAGTGGATCGAATAAATTAAATCCAAATAAAAGTTTAAGTGATTTCCACTCAACTCTACCTACTATGCTATGACGAAACGCAATATATGTATGAAGTAGAGCTCACTTAAACTTTTAATTGATCTCAAATTTTCATTTTCTCTGTTGAAATCTTTTCCACAAATTTTAAATCTCGTAAGTTTTCAGTTGATAGCTTTGATTGCGTATTGGAGGAATCGTTGTTTTTTTTTTTCTAATTTCCAGAAAAATTCACATGGTGGAAAACTTCTTGGGTTCAATTTTTAAAACATTTAATTTTATTTAAAGCATTTAATGCAACCTTTTAGAGGGTCAAATTAAGAACTCAGGAAGGTATTAAACCTCTCTCTCCAGTTTGTATCAACAACAACTTAACCAAGAAAGTTTATAATCCAGAAAAATAATTTTCTTTCTATTGTTAACCAAAAGATTTTTTACTGCGCTAGGTGTAAACATTCTAATAAAACACGCCTATTGATATTATAATAATATGCACAAATATTATTAAAAAAATCAAAAGAAAAGTTATGCACGTTTTAAAATGAAATGAAGATCTTATTTGTACTTCGTTGTGACCATCTTATATGATTCCCATTAGGCGAACAGGAGGCAGAGTATTTGTTAAAATTACTTCTTTAAGAACTGTTATCCCATTACTAAAATGTAATGTTTGAAACTTATTCTTATGGTCTATGTAAAGTTAACTGAACTTAACAAAAAAAAAATGTTTTGACAATAAGCTAATTTTGTTGGATTAAAGGCCATTAAAAGCTATTTTGAATAGAGTTTTTAGTTTTCAATCAAAATGAAAATTTCGATGCTTATACCATGTTTTTTTTCTTGTATAGACCAAACATAGACGGTCTTAGCCTCTTGTTTTACCTTACGCGAATCACATTCTATAAGAAAACAAATAAAATATTATTTTTTTTAATGTAAATAATTTTTAACTTTTAGCTTTCTGTTACGGATTTAGCTTGTTACTGGCGTAAAGCGCAAATCAGGAGACAGCTACATGCCGAAATAAGAAGTTTAGATTAAAAAAAAAAAACGAAGTTCATCAGTTTCAATGCAATATTCAAGACTTCCACCTCTAATTGACTCAAATAAAAAAATAGAAATTCTTCGAGCTATCAACACATCTCTTCCACCAGCAGCCTTAACTCTCTGTAAAGATTTTATGAATTGAGAACGATATTGAATTTAATTTCACATAGTTTTATTTTGCTAACATTGTAGTATTAGTTACTCTAAGGAACTTCTTCAGCTAATAGGAAGACAGTTGGAGTTTACAATTACTTTTGAAGCTGTTAGCAAAATTGAAAAACTGATGCGTTTACAAAGTTTATCTGCCGACAACGTTTGGCATAAACTCAGACTTGGTAGGATAACTGCTTCGGTGTTCAAAGAGGTGTGTAGGACAAATAAGCTCAATCCATCTAAGAGCCTTTTGAATAAAATTTGTAACCCAAAAGAGTTTTGAACAGCTGCAACATCGTTTGAAAAAAAAAAACCGAAAAGAAAGCTATACATTTTGTTGAGAGTCATTTGAAAAAATTGCATCAGGAACCTCAAGTAGCTTTTTGTGGAATTTTTATTTTGCAGGATAAAAGTTATTATGCTGCAACAACACATTATGCAATTTTCAAATGTAAGTGCTATGGAATGAGCCCAGTGGAAGTTAAATGCCCATATAAGCTGAGAAACGGAGAAGACATTGATTCCACTCTCAATGACCCTAATTGTTCCATCATTAAGACTTCTGATAGTTACAAAATGAATGAAAAAACATAGCTATTACTACCAAGATCAGTTGCAAATTTTTTTAACTGAATCAAAATTCGGTTTCTTCTGCATTTACAGTCAATTTAAGAAAATAGTTATTAAGGTTGTTTTATACCGCCAATTTGTTCAAAAGGCTCTTCAAGAATGTGATTCTTATTTTTTTAATATTTTAACCCCTGAGTTATTAGGTTCCTATTTTTCGAGATCTTGGAACTAAAATAATGATTTTGTTGCTTTGTCAATTTTTTTTAATGTAAAGTCATTTCTGTTTTGTTTTTATTAATTTTTATCACTCAATTTTTGTGTATGGAAATTTTGTTTGTTTAAAGCTGTATTCAATAGTAAAATAATTATAAGTTAACTCTTGGTGTGATCTGTGTATGTAAATCATATTTATTTTGTTTTATTACTTAGTTCTAAGCGATATCATGGTTATTTTATTTACCATGTATATAATCTTTTGTTTGTTTATTTATAAGTAAACTCTTATGTGATCTATTTTTGTACTTTGTAAATAGTATTTATTTAGTTTTTAATTACTTAGTTATAAGCAATATTCTAATGGTTATTTTGTTTATCATGTATATAATATCTTTTGGTTGTTTAACTCTTTATGTGATGTTTTTTGTAGTTTGTAAATAGTATTTAATTAGTTTTGTATTACTTAGGTATACGCAATATTCTGGTTATTTTGTTTACCATGTATATAATATTTATAAGTAAACTATTGATGTGATCTCTTAGCTACAAAGATTAAGTATCCTTGTATGATCTTTGTGTGCTTTATTTATGAATTAAATTTTTTGATTTTGTTGTATGAATGTTCATGTTATATACATAGTTATTAAATATTTTTGACTTGTGATCATGTGCGCTCTAGTTAGTTTCATTATTAATTGGTTCCTAGTCATTTCATAATATTTTGTTGCCTCTTCTACTTTTTTTTTAAATTCTTTTGTAACTGGAAAATTAAATGTAAATAAAGAAAAATTTTAGTTTTGATGATTTATTAAACCTTTATTTATGTAAGTTTTACTTATTAAAATCTATGTATCTGATTCAAAACAAGTCATACAAAATCTGAAAAAAATGTAAATCTATATATATAAAAATGAATGTTTGTCTGTGTATGACCTATAGTCTCGAGATCTACACAACAGATTGAGCTCAAATTTTTGGGTTGTATTAAAAAAATGACTGGCAATGTTTAAAAAGTAATTTGAGAAATTTTAAATTAGTGGCACTGCACTTATAACATAAAAATCAAAAAGTAATGTTTTTATATGGAAAAATAAATATTATTTGAAAAACTACCGTTGTATTTTATGTCAGTAAATAATATTGATTGTTGTCTGTGAATCATGAATGTCAAGATTTAAAGAAATTATGGGAAGAAAATAACGTAGGTACATATGTATGTATGTAAATCATAATTATTATGCAAATTAAGATAATTATTTGCAGTTTTTTATAAGACGATGCTACAAAAACGAAGATAAATTGGTGGAAAAACACGAAGAAATTGACAGAGAAGATTTCAAATAATAATTAAAGTGAAGAAGAGGAAAAGCTCATGTACATATGTACCTAACATACTTTATGTATGTACAATGTACATACATACATACAAGATTTTGACGCATTTAATATAAGGTACAAATGAAGAATTTTCCAAAAAGGATAGGTCGAAGCAAAAATGGAATAAAACAAGCATTGTGTGCATAAGGTACTAACTAAATTCTTTTTATTCATGTTCAGAGTGTATTTATGCCATTTATTATGAAATAAAACAACGCTCAAATGTCCATCGCGACTTTTCACGATATGACGTACCGATATTGGTGGCCAATTCACGTTACATACGCGAGAGATAGCTCTTATTTAAAATCGTTCTTAGAGCATGTAATTTATCAGCTGTAAGCTGTGTGACGGGCTACATGTCATACGTTATTCACATACTCATCGCTTATTTTGGGCCATTGTTTATTATTTATTTTTTATTTTGTTTTTCATTGATCGATATAGAGGTCTCTGTTAACAGAATTGACAGAATTTACTGCCTCGATCTCTCATGCACATATTAATGGAGAGCACGTTGTTTTCTGGAGATTCTGTAAATCATTGATATACATACATATATAATATTGTTTGATTACCAGTCGACTTGAATTTTGCCACCAAAAGTTGAATAGTCGATTTGAGAGGACGACCATGGAATTCATCAATTGGGTGCGCATTGCAAATTGTTTCTACACTAATATTTTGATTAACATCATCCATGCATATCATGTATGTACGTACACATAAATAAATACTAATTTAAATTTGTTCTTATGTGCATAGGATGTACCTAGAATTATGTATATTTTGTTTAATTTATGGTTGAAAAATTAGCTCTTAATGTGACAAATCAAACAAAAACAAAATTAATAAGTAACAGGTTCTTCTACGTACTCTAATATTTATTGATATTTTCTTATGTTAATTATGTCAGCAACTTTAATTTATTAACCCGTGCGAAGCCGGGGCGGGTCGGCTAGTAAGAATATAAAATCAATTCTGACAGTTAATTTAACATTTCATTTAAAATATATTTACATTTTACTTAAAATATATGTCTCTTAATACCAAAATAACCATGGGAAATAAATGTTTATAATAAAATAAAATCAATTCTGATAATTTATTTAACATTTCATTTAAAATATACATACATTTTACTTAAAGTCTATGGCGCAAAATTTTAAACAGTCCTCGTTTAAGAAATAAAACCGGCTCTAGTTAACGCAGTCGTTTTGTTGCGAGCCATCGTCTAAATTTTTCTTAATTTTAAACACTTTAAACAACTCTTCTAACGAATGTATGTTTTTAGCACAACCTTAAATAATTTTAGTTGAACGCGTCTTATTTTGACAGCTTAACAAATCAAACAGAACGAAATATTAGACATAAACACAAAAAAAAAACATCAAACGTCAAACTTTTCAAGTCTTTAATTTGTTTTTTGTTTACCGGAGTTCCAATCAAAATTAAAATTAAAATTAAAATTAATTAAGTCACCCAGCAAAAGCAGATCAATAACTTAATAATCAAGTTGGTTGGTAGCGAGAACCAATAACGAGAACGATTAACCTATGTACATCGAGTGACAAATGATTGTATTTATTATACCCTCACCCTGAATAGGTTAGGTTAGGACACACAGACCACTGATTTGATCGTTGGCCTGGGCACCGACCAGAAGAAGAATGGAGTTTCATACCGGTCACAATGACGACCAAGGAGGAGCTTCGTGCTGCTGGTGAAATGAAAATCTTTCCGCAATCCAGAGTAAGGAGATTCAAGAACAATTGGTTGCTTTACACTTACAAAATTTGTTTTTTGTTTTGTTGTAAATATTTTGTGCTAGGTAAAATTTATAAAATGTGTAGTGTATTATATATCAATAAGTAGTACCTATTAATTGCTTAAATCTTATTTAACTTTATTCAGATGAAAATGAAGTTTGTCCAGTGTTCAGTGTTGAATATAACTTTCTTATAAAGACATAACAAGTGGATTTTTGCTTATCATTTTGCTGAACATTTTTTAATATTGCACTTGAATGTGAGGAGTTCTATGTCATATTGGTTACTTTATGCAAGCAGGATTCCTATACATATGTTTTGTACAAGCATTCCGTTAACAACAATTAGGTACACTGGAATTTTATCTCGAAAAACACTGTGAGGTGTTGTCTGAGGAATTAAGTATTAAACAAAGCAAATACAAAGAAATCATGATGTGCCTTTAATTGCATATTGTTCAGTTCAATTAGTTTTTTTTTAACTGAAAGTTGGTGAAATAGAAACGGAATAGAAAAGAAGATTACTTCTACCATTGTATATAAATTCTATAGTATTCTCATGAAGAAAAAAAGCTCGTGGCCATCTATGCATCCAAATGTAATCCTAATTTTTTTTAAGGGATCTCGGTAAGGCGATCACAGTGAACCTATCGACCAAATGTCAACCTACAAAATCGTGTTTCATGAGAATACTATAGAGTGGATATACAATGCTTCTACTTAAGTTGAGTATATTGTTAAGCTAGTGAAGCTTTTTTCAAACTTAACAAAAGAGACAGAAGATTTGAAATTGAAAAGTATCTGTATTTCTGTTGTTTTCATTTCGCTTTAGATACATATGTATCTATCTCACGATAAAAAGAGAACAACATATAGTATTTGATATACGAAGTAGAAAAGGTTCGTAAAAGGATTTTTTTGTGTTGCGAAAACTCATACTACTATTGATACAATAACGGTTCGGTATGCTATATTTCAAAGATTTGCATGAACGATCAATCAACGAGAAATAATTTTTTAATAAAGAAACCAGCAACAAGCAAACAAAGTATTATAGTTAACTATTTATAAATTGATTAGTTAAGCTTATATCTACCTATTTTAATATTCCAGTCGAAACGCGAGCGTGAGCGAAATTGGTATCATGCGGAAAAAGAAATTTTTCGACAATTCGTACAGCAAAACATACAAATTATTGAAGACAAGGGCAATGATTTCAAAAAGATTGCTGGTAAAAAGGGGCAGCTTGGGAGCAGATTAAAAGTGGTATGGCTTCTTGTGGGTACAAAAGAAGTGTCGAAAAGATGCACGCTCAATGGTCAAGGATGAAAGTCTCAGCCAAAAAAGCAAAAATTGCTACAAGGAAAGCAATAAATGCAACTGGGAACATAGTTGCTATTCCGATAACCGATCCCGCAGATGAATTGGTTCAGGCAATGATAACGGAGCAGCTCGAAGACGATACAATATACATAGATAGTGACACCGTTAATCCAGTTTTTGATATTGGTGCTTATAGAGAAGATTCACCAGTTACTGATTTTCCACAATGCGACGACACACAAACCGGCTTGATTGCATATTTCAATGACACAACACCAGCACAAACAATAGACAATATTGTTAACAATGAAGACGAAATCATTGCTCCAAATATTGAGACACCAGGACCATCTACATCAAGAGATTTGCTAAAAAACTAAGACAACTTCCTAAGAAACCAACCACAAAATGTGAGGTGATGGATGCACGCAAGGAGCAAATTGTTAAAGGAACTTCCCACGAAGCAGAGCGTCACTATTTACAAGTTGAGTATGACGGAAATGTTGCAACATGCGCAAGGAACCACAGCTCATCTTATTGAAAAACAAAAGCTGGAAATAATACTTATGGAGCTAAAAATTGAAAAGATTAAAAGTAGATTGAGCAACTAAACAAGCTTCGAAATAATTTCGATACAAATCTTTTGTTTTAGTTTTTTAAGCTGTATATATTTTCAAGTATTTTTTACATACAGTAATAAAATTTAACTTAATTTTTTCTAAAAATACCTATTTATAAAAGTGCTTCTGAAGACTCTTCCTGATACATCGCGATTTCGATTGGCATTTTCTATGACATTAATTTGTGGCGATGGTGTTATTCTATTTTTGTTGTTGTTTTCTTCATCAAAGATAGAAAAATTCCTTTCCTTGGCAATGTTGTGGAGTACAGCGACAGCAATAATGACATTCTTGGCCGTATCTAAATTGACCCTTAGATTATCTAATAGTGATCTGAATTTTGATTTCAGTTGACCATTTAGACACTCGATACGGCTTCTCGTTGATGTGAGGCTGTTGTTGTATCTTTGTTCCTTTTGGGTTATTGGGTTTCTTATAGGGGTTAGCAAAATGTTGTAACAAGGGTATCCTGCATCTCCAAGCAGAACACCTTGGTAGGCATTAGCATTTGCTTCCAGTTTGCTTTTGAGGCGACAGTTGTTCCATATATTAGAGTCATGAAGAGACCCACGGGATCTCGCAACGATATCTCTAATTTTGCAACCAGCATCAGTCACAATTTGAATGTTGAGTGAATAGTAACCTTTAATAAATGCATAAATAATGAATTGCTGGTTTATCTATGCCTGTCTTATTATATTACGGGTACTTATGTATATCGATCACTTTTTTAAACTTTGTTGGTAACATTGGCAGTTCAAGTTTCAAAAATACGAGCTCAAACATAATACCCCTTATACATTTCAAAAATAAAATTAAAATACCTTTTCGGTTGATGTAATGGCCCACCATTATTGGTCCAACGATTTTGGTTGGTCGCTTTATTTGAGCATGGGTGCAGTCAATCCAATAACCATAGGAAATCTGGCTTTTTGAAAAAAATCAGATTTAGTTTTATTCAGCTCTGCGGATGTAGATGGGAAGGAGATATTTTAATTATCTTCCCCACTGTAGATTGAACCATTCCGTGTATTGCCCCTTAAATTTTGAAAAATAAGCATTTTTGTTTGTTGTATCTGAAATGTATCTTACCAACATCAGCTTGGTGGACATTTCTTCCGAAAAAATGTAGTCACCAAGACTTGTAGCTCTGGTGAAATTGGAAGGCCGCGGTTTGTTAATGGCTCACTGATATTGAGGTTTTCAACTAAAAATCGAACCGTGGTCTTGTCGAAGCGGTACCTTGAATAAAATTCGAGATCTTCAAGCTCCTCGAGTAGATTGGCTCGAGTTTTTAATGCTCTTGGCTTTTTTAACAGTTCAAAATCTTCGAAAATATTAAAATCTTCCTCTTCAGAAAACATTTTTATTTGATTTTTTGTTATGAAATGACAAACGTCAACTGGATAAAGTATACTTTAAAAAGATAAACAAGCGTTTCGCTGCTTTTAAAGTTAGACAACCTCTTTAACGTTAAAGTATACTTTGAGTCGTTTCTAAATGTTTAAAATTTTGCGCCCATGTCTCTTAATACCAAACGAAATAAATGTTATTAAAATAAAATCAGTTCTAATAATTTATTTAACATTTCATTTAAAATATATATACATTTCACTTAAAATTTATGTCTTAATACAAACTCTGGAAAAATAAATGTAAATAATAAAATAAAAACAAATCTGACAATTCATTTTACATTTCGTTTAATATATAAACAGTGAGTGTCAATAGTGAGTAAGCACTCATAACAATTCTGGAATTATATGAAATTTAAACAAACAAATAAACAAAAATTGCATTTCAATAATAAAAAGTCAAAAGCTTTGTTCAATAGCAAAAACTAAAAAAAGGGATAAAACTAATGCATTTTTGTTCTAATAAAAACTAAACATACTCCACATTTAACGCGTTTATTTTTTAGTTTAAATTCCATGTAACTCCTGAAATCATAATATGTGTGTTAACTCACTTTTGCGAGTCACTGTATATACATTTTACTTAAAATCTATTATGCTTGTTGTGACTTTCGTTCGGAATGAAACCCGTACAGATACGATTCGGAACGAGAATCAGAACAAACTATATATTTCTTATTATTTAACGCTATAAATAAATTAACTATGCATAATGCAACAGGAAAAAATATATGTATATGAAACAAATAAAAAAGTATTATTAATAAAATATTTACATTACTACAATATTTTTCATATTTGTTAAACTATGGAGCATCTTCTAGCAAGGTGGATGGTATCACTGATGGTGTCAAGTTTATTAGTCCATAGCATACCCGCACAATAGCATCAAAAAATATGTCATTGTCATCAATCCTCTTTGAAAAGGATGACACCGGCTGCACATTATGAAGGATTAGGTATTTTTGTCGAAGGTTCCCAATAACTCCTTCGATATGTATGCGCGCAGGGTCGACAGATTTTTTGAATACTCAACTGAGTTAGCATTTGCACTCAGTTGTTGTCTGCCTTGCAAGAAAGATGGAGTCCAGAGCTCGGCTCCTCTTGCTTCCAGGACTTCCTTCAACAAAAACCCTCGGTCTGAAAGTACTATGTTGCCTGGCTTAATATATGTCAAGGAATCCGAGTTTTCAGCTTCATGTTTATCACTACCACCGGAACCCTTGGATGTATATATAATAGCTCCGCTTGGAGCAATACCAATCAAGTATTTCATGGTTTCGGTGCTTTTGTAGTTAGAAAACGTAGCTGCGCTCGGAATCGGTTCTCCTAAAAAAATTATGAATATAATATTTTTTTACCAGACTTTTCAATACGAATTTCATAGCAATCGATAACACAGGTCAACAAATTTTTTTTTTTTTTGTTTCTGTGTTTAAATGGCGATTTTCTCAATCTGGGTATTGAAAAATATATAACAGCATCTTTTTTTTTCTTCAAAGTTTGTTTCTGCACCTTTAACATTGATAAATAAATACTATGTATTGTCAACCAAACATTATAAAGCTTAAGTCTCTCTTAAGTAAGAGCGCAACGAGCGGTGAGAGAATATTAAGGTTTCACTCACCCACCACTCACGTGATTCCAAGTCAATACTGGTAATCGTATTTCAGCGCTTGATCTTAACGGTTGCATCAAAAATGGCCTCCAGAATATGTAAATATAGTGCAGACTCGTTTTGTTACATTTGCGGGGAGTTTATTAAATCAAGAAATGCAAAAATAGCTTTGAGTACTAATTTAAAGCTTTGTGAAGCCTATGAAGCTTATTTTAAGCTTCCTATTCGAAGCCAAGATAAGTCCTGGGCTCCTCATTTTTCATGTAGTTGCTGCAAAGTCATTCTCGAAGGTAAGGAACGGAATTAAAAATGTGCCCATTAAATTTGTTTTGTAAGACAATGTTTAAACTAATTTTTAGGCTGGTATCGGGGAGGGAAGAGAGCTATGAGGTTTGCTATACCAAGAATATGGAGGGAACCCACTGACCATGTTCAAGATTGTTATTTTTGTGTTGTGAATCCAAAGAAGCGTCGCGCTGGAAAAAATGCCAAGAAGATATTGTATCCAAACTTAGTGTCATCATCTGCTCCAGTACCACATAATGAAAATCATCCTGTGCCTTCTCCTCCAGAGCTGAATAACAATGATGTTTTGCCATCACAAACTTCTAGTTCCAGTCAAGATAATGGTGATGGTGACTCTGATTTTCTAACTGTATGTACAGAACGTCACCTCATTAACTCAAACGATTTAGTTAGAGATCTTAATTTGCCTAAAAGTAAAGCTGAAATCCTAGCTTCTCGGTTGAAGCAATGGAATTTACTTGAAAGTAATGCAAATATAACTGCACAGAGAAAGCGTCATGAAGCATTTTCTTGCTTTTTCACTAAGGAAGATGGACTTTGCTGTTGTAATGATGTGCAGGGCTTGTTCAAAGAAATCGGAATACCTTGCATACATTCTGAATGGCGTCTTTTCATAGATAGCTCAACAAAAAGCTTGAAAGCTGTCCTTCTTCACAATGGAAATAAATTTCCATCTCTTCCACTAGCCCATTCTGTAATTCTAAAGGAAAATTACGAAAGTGTGAAGATATGGTACTTGAGAAAATAAAGTATAAGGAATACAACTGGCAAGTGATAGGAGATTTCAAAATGATTGGTTTTCTGATGGGAATTCAAGGTGGTTATACGAAATACCCTTGTTACCTTTGCCTATGGGACAGTAGGGCCGATGAGAAGCATTTCCAAAACTATTCATGGCCTAGACGGACCGAGTTCCAGTTAGGAAAACAAAATGTGAAATGGGACCCAATAGTGGAGACTAAGAATGTATTGATGCCTCCATTACATATAAAATTAGGCCTTATGAAACAGTTCGTTAAAGTTCTTCGGCAAGACTCTGAAGCCTTTAAATATTTAATGAAATGTTTTCCGAAGTTATCCGAGGCCAAAGTGAAAGCCGGCATTTTCGTCGGCCCACAAATAAAGAAAATTATGGCCAGTAACGAATTTTCAGAGCTACTCAATACCCAAGAACGGCAGTGTTGGGATAGCTTTAAGTCTGTAGTTCAAAATTTTCTTGGCAACAACAGAGCTGACAACTACATGGAGCTTGTATCAAGTATGCTCAATAATTTTAAAATGATGGGCTGTCGAATGTCCCTTAAAGTGCATATGCTACATGCTCACTTGGAACAATTCAAAGACAATATGGGTGCCTATTCGGAAGAGCAAGGTGAGCGTTTTCACCAAGACATTCTGGATTTTGAACATCGGTATCAGGGTCAATACAATGAAAGAATGATGGGAGACTATACATGGACTCTTATAAGAGAAAGTCAATACATTCACAAAAGAAATTCAAAAAATATAAATATAAATATTTAAATTTATTTTTTATTAAGTTTTAAAATATTCAAAGAAAAATAAATAAGATTTATTTAAAGTTATTTTAAAATTTTGTTGTATTTTAAGATAGGTATGCCCCTAAAAAAAATAGGATTTTTCTTAAATCCATAATATCGAACTTCTGGCTATAAAAACAAAATTTTTCAGGTAAAAGTTTTTATAACTAGTTTGTCATATAGGAGGAACAAGAAAATCATAACAAGAACCCAGAAACAAAAATAGTGTTGACCTGTGTAATTACCGCCAAACGGTTACCGAATATAGTTTTGAAATATGCTGGGGTATAGTATTTCCTCACGTCCTCGTTAGGCCACGAAACAATTAATCTATTAATGTCGTCCATTGATAAGTCGGTTTGAGTGCCTATGAATATAGTAGGTATATTTTCATTGTTTATCATTATGTAGGTTGATGAAATTGATTATATCGATTGTTTACCTATCGTGTTATATTTAAACTCATCTGGTTCAATTTCCACTGTTTGTGTTGGACCCAAGACTGTCCTTCCTTTATCAAACGTAATGAACGTTGGATTTTCTACCTCAATTTCATTTTCTTTGCATTGAAGGAGAAAGCCTCCAAGCTTGTATTGGAAGTACTGTCATGTATTGGAGAAGTACTTGCTGTATTGGCGACTGCAATCACATTGGATATCCTGTTTTAATTGCTAAAGAAATGCTTATTTAAATGCAAATCCTCTACAATTAATATACCTAGTATCGAATTGGAGCAAAGAGCAGTCTATTAATACAGGGTATCCCGGACCTGAGTGGAAATATATAGGCAAACATTGACATTAAATGCAAAAAAACATTAAAAATCAACGAAAGCACATCCAATAATGTTCTATAGTTTTCCATTTTTGCATTTGGTTTTTAAATAAAGTTGTTTAAGTGAATAATTTTTAAGAAATTAAATTTCAGTCAAAATTAAAAAAAAAAATGTGTTTTTTTAGTCGATCTTTTCAAAACTTTACGTAATTAAGTGCTGTTTTTGTGTTCAATATTCAATGCCCTCATTCATTTTTAGTCCATTATCGAAAACCAAATGTAAAAATCTTTCTTAGTTTTTGAGAAATTAAGAAAAAAACAAAAGGTGCTTTTCCCAAAAAAAAAAGAATTTATTCATTACTTTCGGTCAAAGAAACATTAAATTTTTAAGAAAATTTGACGTATTATGACTTTCTTTAAGAAAAAAAGTGTCTTCCACAAGTATTTGCAGACCCAAAAAATAATCTAAGAAAAAAATATTTCCTTGTATGTAGATACGGGATAAAACCATTCATCAACGAAACAAAAACGCTAGATATAAAAACAGAAAAACAGGTTTATCTCAAAGGGCTAAAAATACAGATAAGCTTTTTCTTCTTAACACGGCAGTTTACCATTCTGTTTGGCCAGTTAGCGTCTATCTCATGCATTTTTATTCCAACGGAATTATACCCTTTCAATATCAATAAATTTCAAGTGGTTTCTTCTAAAGGACGGTCCACACTATGCCGATCAACATTGTTGGTTAACATTGTCGATCAACATGCTTGTCTGTACGTGAAAAACTTTCGTAGCAAACATTTGTGTGGTTTGGAATTTTCTGATCGATGCGTCAGTATGCAACCGAAGGGTTCAGGGTTCGAATCCTGGTGGTACCCAACTTTTTTTTCTTTTTTCTTGTGAACAATTAAGTTAAAACGATATTATTAACATTAAATACTTATTCACAACAAATATTGCATTTTTCATCTAGTAAAAATGTGATTAATAACGCACAAAACCAATAAATTATGTTCATGAAATTAAAACCCTACAAATGTTTTTAATAAAATTAAATTTGTTGAACAACTTTGTCGATTGCTATCCATTTGAATCGGGTTACGTTCGGGTCAACAAATGTTGAATGGCTTTTTCGATCAGCACGTCTACACTTACTCAACACTGTTGATCAACGATGCTGATCTACACGATTCGACATAATGTGGACGCGCCTTAACACTCAGTTGGATGGAACTCAAAACGTGTAAATGTTAAAGTATTTACGGTAGTCAAGAGCTATTGATTCCGATAAATGTATTTCGAGGAGTTTAATAAGTTATCCATTTTCGGGAACGTCTGTTCTTCGTTTCGGAGCTACTTAGACGTTTGTTATGAACATATTCGTAATAAGTGAGTCGAGGGCGTCAGGGTGTGTTGCTTTTCAAGTAGAGATCTCTGATTCCTCAAAGCTTCTTGTCAGAACCTCTGATTAAGAATGATTTAAATTAAAGAATTAAATAAAATGCAAAATATTCCAAACTTTATAATTTAATCTTTAATTAAACAATCTAACATCAATTCAAAATCAAATCAAAATTTAACAATTTACTTTACAGGTATTTCCTATGACCGGCTGGTTTGGTGGTTGCTACAAGAAGAAAGTTTAAATTCTTTGCATAATCAAGCCAACCCATATGCTCCACCTGCCGAAAACCAGTAAATTGCACACGTCACCAATGCAATGTATTGACGATTGCGGTTTATTGTTTTTCATCATTGCAACGGTCTCGGCAAGTACTGCATAGGCTTATGGAACGAAGAAGATGCCAAAAAAATAATCAACAAAAAAAATAACTAACATAGCTGATGCTAATATGTATAGAAACAACCGACATAGGGAATACATATATACAATATAGGGTATTAACAAAATGTTTGGCAATGTAGGAAAAAATTTAAAAGTTAGAAAGAATTGAAAATTGATAAATTGAATTTAAATTATTAAATGAAATAACAATAACTAATAAATAAATAAATAAACGGCCGCTTCGTTCCTTAACAACCTCTTCGGTGAAAAAAGATGAATATAAAAATAGCAGTAAAATTCTTACCCTCGGAAATCAATGAATGGTTTGGTATTATTAGTGGTGTTATGCTGCAAGCCTTTTCTTCTCTCGCCATAGCCTTTCTGGAACCTAGTCTGGACTAAAACAGTCTTTCAAATTGGCACATTTCCCTAGAAAAATATAAATTTGTTGCAATCAGAGTACTTTGAAATGATTTATGTTTTGTAATATATAATGTACATACCTGTAGCAAAATGTTTGAACAAACTCTCGATGTTTTTAAATCTGACTTCATTTTTATGGCAGCAGACTATCTCTTTATTCGAAGCTCAGTTTCTATAGTTTGGCAGTTCTTTTCCAAACTTTTGGAAGCTCATAAAAACTAAAATCTGGCTTTCTATTTTTATTGCTTTCACAAAATCTTACACAGCAAAAATACGGCATTTTAATTGTTTTTCCAAAAGGTCAGGATTTGTTACCAAGAAGTTATTTAAATTAAAAACCACAGGAAAAGAAATAATTAGTTTCTTGCTTAAATTGTTCACTTGGATTATGGTTTTTTGATAACTTTTGCAAGAACATCTGTTTTTCTACTTTAAAATTTCGTTTCTCAAACTTTTTAATAACAAATAGCTAAATTATTGTAACTAGTATCGCCCAGTGGCCGAGCTTAAAAAACTGACACACACATACTCAAGAGAAGCAAGAAAAATAAATAATAATAAGGAAATATCTTCATGCATAGGGCATTGGTTTCTCTTGTTTCTCTAGGATCTAGGTACATATGTAAATATATAGCATTCGTAAAAGCTTTGTAATGAAAAACAACTGATTTTTTAACTTATTCTTACCTTCTTCGCCTTAGATTAACAATTGTGCAAGTCCAATGACTGCTTCATATATAAAGTCATTCACCTTGCTTCGCATTACTGCAAGGGTACTTGCTAACATTACATTAGAAATAATAAGGATGTTAAATGAAAAAGATCGAGCGATCTAAGGCATTTTTCTTATATACCGTTTAAGCTAAGTACACTAAACAATATACATACATACATTATGTATGTACATGAAGTTCTCTTTTTTTAAGTTATTTTTTCGCATATGTATTTAAATGAAATTGTTATTTCTCCCGAATAACTGCAAATTAGGAATTTAAACTTTTTACCAAAAATGTTTATCAATGATAGGTATAGTTATCATTCCCCAAAATTTCAATCTTCTACACTAAACTGGTAAGAAGGTAAAATTCAATAATTTCAAATAAATTGTATTACCGTTATCACCTTAACGGACATAAAAAGGTACATATAATTTTAAGAATTTGCACATCTGTTAGACAAAACCTTTCCAACGATACATCCTTCATGCAGTCCCATTGAGTATATGAACAAATGAATGGTCCGATAATATTCACGAATAATGTCAACATAAACATTATCAATTATACTATCTAAATTGCCGCAGTTAATTGTTTCGGCAATTCGATTATATCTTCACCAAACTGTGGACACTGCAATAATTCCCCTTTACCAACTTTTCTTAAAAGGCAACAAATTTCACTTCATTTAATTGAGCGCTCATATTTTTCGTTAAAGTAATGTGGTGGAATGAATTGAATATACTCCAACGAATTATAAAATTCTCAATAAAAGATCTGCATATTCCATGCGGAACAACATGTAAAATTTGTCTTAAATCGCCACCCAAAAAAGAGTTTTACTACCATAATGGCAAATGTTTTTTAACTTCATCAATTCGAAATCATTATAAAGTCGATCTATAACTTGAAATGCATAAATCGTATAGATAGAAATTTCATCGATTATTATTTACGATGCACTTTTTAAAAAAGTGACCATAGACACATAAGCAACTGAATTTTCTAAAGCTGGCAATTTGAATGCATTACCTATGCAATGTTCTGCCACCAATCAAAAATGTTAATGCAATACCACTAAAAACAACAATGATACTCACCGTGCATACAATTTTGATCGATTTGCGCTTCATAACTAACCATAGCTCCAATATTCTCAAAAGAGTATCTTTGATGGAATAGTCATTCGAAGATTCGAACTCAAACCATTAAATAATTCATAAAAAAGATTGTTATGAATCAACGGAGAAACCGAAGCTTTACCTTCATGAGAACAGGATGTGAGAGTATATTTTGTTTTCAAAACTAAAATTGTGAAATATTATCTCAAATTCGTGATGGCCCTTATTCCCTTTTTCACGCTGCCTATTCAATTTTTATCATTTGTCGATCCGTGTTGTGATAACGACTACCGGAATAAGGGTTATTATATTTATACAAAAAAAAAACTAACCTGCCGTATCGTTTGAAGTTTGAAGGTTTTCCTCAAAAAAAATAAAAGTCTTAGGCCAGAGAAGTTCACCATTGACCACTAGCCACTATGTAACGTTACATAAATCCTTATTCATAAAAAATTTCCCCATCCATTTTAGTTATGCAACGCTTGTGTCAAATAAAGTACCAAAAAGAGGAAATCTATTACGTTTTACTTCCACATCACATAAACAAACATCAGCTGTTTGTGAAAAATCAATAAAATCAAAATGCTTCCAGTTCGGTCTTTTCAATTTATGTATTTATAATTATAATTTTGAAGTTCTTGTGTCGCTACTCATTTTTAGCAAAAATAAATAAAAGTTTCGATAAAAACTCATAGCAATAATTTGATATTCCAGTGAAATTTTATAAAAAAAAAACAACCCCCAGTTTTCCTGCTGCGCTGCCGCCACCGGTTGCATTGTTTTTAGTTTCTTTATTTTTGTTTTTGTATTATAATTCAGTTTTCGTTGTGTTACTGTTTATATTAGATACGCATTTATGTGCATAAATAAAAGAAAATTAAATTTTTTGAGAAAATAATCTGTTTTGTTGTTTTTATTGGGAAGAATAGGTATAGATATATATGTGGGCATATATCTAAATATTTCACTTTTGTGTGTGTTAGTGACATTTGATACTACCTACCATATGATAATACCTTATGTTGCCACTATTCAACCTCCAAACGCGTTTAGCTTATAATGAGTCTATGTAACGTTGCATAAGTTTTATGAATAAGGTTTTTGCGTTCAGACGCATTATAACGAGTACATAGCACTATGCACAAGCTATGCTGCGTTTATGAATAAGGCTGAATATGTATAGGTACATAACAACACATTAATATTTATATTTTTCAAATAAATTAAATGTTTAAAATTTTAATGTTTGTTTTCTTTTTGTTAATATTCAAAGTGCTCGGCAGTGTAAAATGGTTCTTATCTAAAATGAACCCAAGATGTTTAATTTTGCGATTCGCACACCCTCACCACTAATAGCTTTCCAACCATATAACATTTTTCGAAATCGGTTAAATACTTTTTGAGAAAATGGTACCACAAATTATTTTTAAGGCTATTTATATATAGATTAAAATCACAGAATAAATTTCACTTAAACGTTTCAACTCTTCAAAAATCGAAGTTAGGAGCAATTGCTTTGCAATTTCATCTGTCAACGTGCCGAAGTCTTAGCCGTCACTTTGACACTGACAATATGGTAGAGATCTCTATTACACAGCATTTAACCAAATTAATAAAAAGGTCGTTCATGCAAACTTTTGCGTAAACTTATCATTTTACACAACTTATAAACTTACGACGGCGACGTTGCATAAATACCCTTATTATATGCTCTCAAGTTCTAATACAAACAAATTGTTTGTTACGTGTATTTAAGTCGAAATATAAGGGTTCACGCAGCCAACCTAGCCAACTGGGAGAAATCGCCACTGGAATAAGGCTGGCCACGATACCAGAAAAGTCTCGGTATCGTTTGGTATCGGTATTGGAAACCGAAACCATCATGCCGAGACGATACTAGTAGCCCGTCATCGCGGAAATGAACATAATATGTATCATTGGAAAGGTAATTGTATGTACTTTCAGAAAAACTCGGTATGATAGGCCCTATCCTGCCGAAAGTACCTGTTTGAACGATGCGACCTCTGTTTTTTTTGTCAAATTCATTGTGCCTTTGTACACTGAAAAAAAAAGACATATCATTTTGATATTTTTTCAATATCAATACACATATCATATCAATTTCACTAAAATTGCAGTAAAAAGTTGTTATTCTGATATAAAAAATATCACGATTATATTTTTCATATCAGGAAAACAGTAAAATATCAATTTATCGAGTCATTTTTTTACATTGCAATATCAATTTTTAATATCAAAACTACTATTTTCATTACTAATATCATTTTCACAATAAAAATGTAAGATCAACGTTTTTCAGTATCAAAATGATATTAAAAATATAAATAGTATATTTTTGATATTTTAAGATATCAAAACAACATTTTTTGAATATCAATTCGATACACAACATTTTATGTAACAAATTTTGATATTTTAAAATATCAAAACAACATTTTTTAAATATTCATTTGATACAAAAAATATATATAGTATATTTTTGATATTTTAAAATATCAAAACAACATTTTTTAAATATCCATTTGATACTAAAAATATAAATAGTATATTTTTGATATTTTTAAATATCAAAACAACATTGTTTTAATATCAATTTGATGGGA
This sequence comes from Dasysyrphus tricinctus, assembly GCA_963921185.1. NCBI lineage: Eukaryota > Metazoa > Arthropoda > Insecta > Diptera > Syrphidae > Dasysyrphus > Dasysyrphus tricinctus. The sequence continues at coordinate 141,845,083 of OY992531.1, forward strand.
AAAATGTAAAAATTAAATTTTTTTGATGACTTAAAATATCAAACTTCCCAATCGATCTAAGTAGCCTTTTACTTTTTACTCAGTCATTGATTTTAAACCGGTGAAGTACGTAAGGTATTTGTGATTTCGCTTATAAATTTAGTTTGACGGTAAAAACACTTTTAATAATTCCGAGTGCTCTGAACTTGAAAAGTTATTAAAAGAGTGGAACTTGGAAGAAACATTCAATGACTTAAAATGTAAGTATTTAGCCAATACCAAGTTTTTTTAAACCACTTTCTTGAAATTCGTAAATGCCGTTCTTAAATCTATGCTTGTTTCTAATAGCTTGTGGAGTAACCATCGACAGGCTTAGATACTTATTAAAAGAAGACATCGATGAAATCTTCCCAGGACGGGAAAATATAGGACTTCGTGCAGAGATGCTGGTAGAACAATATAAAATAGACACATTCTCTGAACACTATCAATGATACTTTGTTGGCCCTAAGCTAAATGTATATAAAATTATCAATTTAAAAGTATTTACTGGTCCACCAATTCACGTATATGTTTTACCAAATGGAAATTCTGTCGTTAGAAATAAAACTTTTTGAAAACAAATAAAACTACTTGGAAAATTTTAACGTTTTTTTTTTTTGTTTTAAATGGAATGGATTGAGATTAATGAAAAGGGTATGTATAAGTATATTAATGTCAAATGGATATTTTTAAATGTATGTATATTTAAAAGTATCAAAGAATAATATCATTTTGATAATTATAACGTTAAACTGTAAACAAAATTATCAAAATAATATTGATATTTGAATATCATTTCGATATTTAAATTATTAAATTTACATTCAAAAAAATATTATTTTGATATGATAGACATATCAATTTGATATTTTTAATGTTTTTAGATACTGAAAAATTGATATATTTAATGTAAATGAGAAATAAATATTATTAAATATACATTTAAAAATATCAAAGAATAATATCATTCTGATAATTATAACGTTAAAGTGTAAACAAAATTATCAAAATAATATTGATATTTGAATGTCATTTTGATATTTAAATTATTAAATTTACATTTAAAAAAATGTTATTTTGATATGACAGACATATCAATTTTGATATTTTTAATGTTGAACGACTTTTATCACCGAAAAATATCAATTTTACAGTTGTATTATCAACATTTTTTTTTCGGTGTATGTATGCTATTGATTTCGAAACTACTGAATAGATTGAGCTCAAATTTGCAAGGAATATTTTGTGTATACCTTGAACTACTTCTGAAAAGTTTGGTTAAAATCAGTTCACTGGTTCTTTTGAGGAGGGCCGAGGGGCAGAAATGCACGCTGCGTACCCAATAAAAATTAAGCGTTTTTGAGAAAAAACTTTGTTTTTAATTTTATTATTTTATTTTAAGTTTTTGTTTTGCTTCTTTAGTTCAATAAAAATGCTATTTTTGAATTAATTTTACCAATATATTTCGACAATTGGATTATTCCTCATCTTCAGGGTCTAAAAATAAATATACAACATCATTTTAATAATAATATTATAAAAAGAAATAAATTACCTAAAATACTATTTCTTGTATACACAATAATAAATTTCAATATAACATTTTGTATGTACAATTGTACATATGTATATCGACTACAAATTATTATCAACAACAAATCTAATTTTTGATAACAAAAATAAATTTTTTTATAAAACAAAACAAGCAAATTATTGAGTAAGTATTAAAAAAGAGGTAACAATATGGTTTGGTTCTGATTTATGATATTAAATGGCTTGTTTGCATTATTAAGTTATAGTACTTATGTATTTGTATAATCTTTTTTGTCTGTTTTATAGTTACAAATATTTTCCTCATATTTAATAATTTGGTTAACTTCGTGAATTTGCAGTTTAAATTTATGTTTTTCAAATTTTAAAATGTATGTATTTTCAAAATTAAACGAATGTCCGTTTTGTTTAACATGTTCGGCTAAAGCGGCAATATTTTTGTTTTATGAACCATCGATTACTTTTTTACATTAATTTTCATGTTGATCAATCCGACACCCAAGTGTTTGTATTGTTTCCCCTATATATATTTTTGGGCAATCATTGCATGGGATTGAATAAACTAGCCCATTATTGTTTATTTTGCCAATCTTTCATTGCTGTTTTTATCTCTGGAACAAAGTATTCACATTTTTTGGGTAATGAGTCACTAAGTCCTGGAATATATATTAAAGCAGAATATATTTTACCATCACGATTTTTTGGTTCTTCTTGAGTTGTAGATAGGAATTGGTAGCTTCTGGTATCATATTTTTGAGGTGATTTTATTCGTGCTCTAATGTTTTCATTTTGAACAGATTTAATTAATTTATTTATTATAAGAATTGGGTAGTTGTTTTTTGATAAAATTATATGGATTCTTTTGATATTATTTTCCCAATATATCTTATGACTACATGTTAATATTTTACTTATGAAACTTTTAACTGTATTGTATTTCATTTTGGTTAGATGAGCCGAATAATCAATAATCTATTAGATGCTATAGGTTTATGGAACCAATTTGTAATCATACTGCCATCTTCATTTGTTTTTATTGTAACATCCAAGTAATTTATTTCTTTTGTTGTAAAATCTTCTGTTTCATATGTTAATAAGATATTGCTATTATACGATTCTAAGGCTGTTTTAACACATCAATTTTGTCTTTTGGGATTGATGTTAAATGGTCATCAACATTATGCCATCCAAAACTGTGGAACAAAATCAATTTTGAAAAGAGCTTTCTGAATTACTTCATCTAGGACCCATTCGACCAAAATTGGAGCTAATGATGATCCCATAAATAAACCAGTTCTCATTTTTATAATCCTTTCTTTGAAATTGAAGTAGTTGCAGTCAATCAAACAACCGTATTACGCAGTTTCTGATAAAAGCAACAAAAAAATAACAGCAACATTTCTGAAAGAACATGGTTACATATTTGTTTCCTCAAGTGATAAAGGAGGCAACGTAACTATCATTGCTAAACGATCAGATTATAATCTAAAACTTGAAAATTTGTTCAATAACTCTGATTTATTTTAGACTTTAACTTCGGATTCAACATTGTCGTTACAAGCTAAAAATAACAGACTGTGCCTATTGCCTATTAGGGTGGGCCGAAAAACCAATATTTTCGATTTTTAAATCACAATAGCGCGGAAAAGTTGCGGGTGGAGCAGACTTAGAAGGGTTACACAAAAAAAATGAAATTGGTTTAGATCTTCCGATCGTGCATGAGCCCTTTACTTTGGCGAAATGAGCAAAATATCACATTTTTTCGATAATTATTTTTCTAGCTTACCTTACTAATTATTGAATTCAAAAGCTTAAGTTAGCTTCAATTTGAACCGATAATTAATTTAAAAAAAGAATGGTTCAAATCGATTGAAGTCGTCTGGTAACGCATGTGCCCCAAACTCTGTTAAAATATGGAAAAAAATCACATTTTTACGATAATTTTTAATCTTCTATAACACAGGTTTACAAATATCGGTTAACTTTTCGACACGTAATAGTAAGAGTTGTTCTAAGGGTAATTTTTCACGTTGAACTCAAATCCGTTATCCGTTTTTCGCTATCAGCTCTGGTTTTCGAGATATTACCGTTAGAAAGTGCCGAAAACCCCCTTTTTTGCCATTTTTGGGGTTATGTAACTGTGCAAACTGATTTTTTTTTTTTTATTGTACAGATTTCTGAAAGTACTAATTTTAATCTTCAAGTTTCAGCTTTAATCGTCCCAATATCTCTTTTACTTTTTGAGAAATCTTCAGTTGCATTTCTCAATATATTGTGAAGGGCAGGGAGAGCGACTTCACCAAGATTTAGAAAGAATAGACAAAAGTTACAAAGGTTTTAGGGATGATGGTATGTTAAGTGACTATTGTTGGTCTCTTGTACGTGAAATGGATCAAAATTTATATAAACCGTGCAGTTCCATTACACTTTGTTTTAATTTGTAAGATTTATGTCAAATTTAAAAAAAACTATGGTCAAAAACGGGTGATTTTTTAATTTATTTCCAAAAGTTAAGCCGATAGCAAAAAATGGATTTCAGATTTGAAATCTACACTAAAAGCTCTTTTTAGAACATACATAGTTTACCTGCTCCGGTCGAAAATAACGTAAGGCAAAGAGAAAGCATTTTTTAAATTATATGTAGTCAGATGAGGACTAATAACTAATTTAATATCTCTCAAAAAGTAAAAGAGATATTGGAACGATTAAAGCTGAATTTTGAAGATTAAGATCAGTACTTTCAGAAATCTGTACAATAGAAAAAAATCAATTCACATTAGTAACATAACCCCAAAAATGGCAAAAAGGGGGTTTTCAGCACTTTCTAACGGTAATATCTCGAAAACCAGAGCTGATAGCGAAAAACGGATAACGGATTTGAGTTCAACGTGAAAAATTACCCTTAGCACAACTCTTTTTACTTTAAGGTAAGCTAGAAAAATAATTATCGAAAAAATGTGATATTTTGCTCATTTCGCCAAAGTAAAGGGCTCATGCGCGATCGGAAGATCTAAACCAATTTCATTTTTTTTGTGTAACCCTTCTAAGTCTGCCCCACCCGCAACTTTTCCACGCTATTGTGATTTAAAAATCGAAAATATTGGTTTTTCGGCCCACCCTATTGCCTATAGCAATTCTGTGCATTCCACAAACATTCAACTGATATCAGTTTAAAAAGGGGGGGGGGGGCAAGGGAATCACTACCCCCGTCCAGGGACTTTCCACAGTTATAAATTAATTTAAAATATGTTTATGAAATCAATTGTGATTTCACCACAACAAATTAATTAGAGGTATATTTTTACTTCGGTTGTCAATAAAACAATATTTGTATTTATTTTAAGGGATAAAACCCGAACATTCGAATGACAAAAAACGCACAGTTCACTAGTTAACGAAAAAAAGCGTAGTTATTTTCCTCCAGAAAAATAGGAACCATTTTCTGTTGTGGATAAAGTTGGAAGCAACAATTGCGGTTTTTGTTTAGTTTATTTTACTATACAATACATTAGTAGTTTTAAATTATTTGAACTTTTCGGAACTTACCGCGTTTATTATTAAGAATTTATAAATAATTCTTAATAATAAACGCGGTAAGTTCCGAAAAGTTCAAATAATTTAAAATGATCAATGTCCGCGAAAAGAAAAGTTTAAAATTGTATATTAGTAGTTTGTTTTAAAAAACATAGTCTAGTCAACGAAGGAAAAATAAATGCAATAAATCATACTCTCTGGGCTATTATTTTATGTCATGGGAGTGACCCCAGGTATAATATTACATACTAAAAGTCTCCAGCTCAGGGCCGCGAGTTTAGGACTTGAGTTTTGAATAAAGGTCCCCATTTGTAGTTTTTTGTGAATATTTTGAAAACTTAGCGTGCTAGCAGAAAAGTGTACACTACGATATTGCCTAAAACACAAAAAGTTGTATTCATATTTTCGGTAAGAACAGAGTTATGAAAGGTTCGAGGCGTAGAAATATCAATTATTTGAAAAATAATATTACTGTCTTACATAGTTGAAGGGTTGTAATTCTAAAAGGTTTAAGTGCCAATTTTATTACTAAGAGATATATTTACAACTAGCCCAATTCTAAATAACAATTCGCGGGAAAATATTTATCTATTCCCTTCTCTCTTATTGAATTTACAATAATAGAGAAGGGAATAAAAACAATAAGAAAATATTTCAGTTAAATGATTATTTATTTTTATTTAAATCAATTGAACACATTTCTTTTAACTACAGAATATCGTAAAAAATGGAAAGAAATAGGAATCAGGAGGAAGTAGTTAAAAATAAACATTCATTATTTAAGAATGTCTAAAGTGCCTTTTTTATGAATTAGACTTACTTACTGTGTACTTATCCGGCTCCCGATCCATGAAGGATATTGCGGTCTTCCATCGGTTGCGGTCCCTCACACGATCCCTCCAGTCATCGAGACCAAGCACTCTTGCGTCTTTGACCGCCTGGCGCCTATAGCGGAGGTTCGGTCTTCCTGGTCGTCTCGAACCTGGGGGATGGGACTCGAAGATTTTCTTGGCTGGAGCGTTGTTGTCCATTCGCTTGATGTGGCCGAGCCAGTGTAGTCGAGGTTTTTGGCTCTTCGGACTACATCCACATCTTGGTACAGCTCGTACAATTAACGATTGAATCTTCTCCTCCAATCGCCCTCTTTGCATATAGGACCAAATATCCGCCGAAGAATTTTTCTCTCAAAAGTGCCCAGTATCAATTTTTTACTTATCGTCCAGCACTCGGCGCCGTAGAGTAGAACTGTTAAAATTAGCGTTATGTATAACGTGCACTTTGTCTTTCCGCCGAAGAATTTTTCTCTCGAAAGTGCCCAGTAACAATTCTCCTTTCTTACTTATCGTCCAGCACTCGGCGCCGTAGAGTAGAACTGGTAAAATTAGCGTTTTGTATAACGTGCACTTTGTCTTTCGAGAAAGGAGTTTTGAACCCATTTGTTTGGCCAAACCGAAGCAGCAGCGGTTCGCTAGGGTAATTCTTGGAATTGATGTTTGTTCTGAGGTAGGTGAACTCCTTGACTACCTCAAAATTACTGCTACCAACAGTGACGTTTTGTCCTAGGCGATGGACAGATGAGGCTTTATTTGTTGATAGCATATACTTTGTTTTGTCCTCATTCACTTCAAGACCAACGCGTTTCGCCTGTTCATCAATAGCTGTGAATGCTTCAAGTACAGCTCTCTTGGAGCGGCCGATGATGTCGATTTCGTCCGCATAGCCAAACAGTTGAGAAGACCTGTTGGAGATAGTGCATTCCATGTTAACACCACTCTCGCGCACTATCTGCTGAAGGACTAGGTTGACGAAATTACATGATAGCGCATCTCCTTGTCTGAACCCTGTACACGTCTGGAATAACTCGGATGACCCATTTGCACGTTGCTCCACGTATTTTGTAACGTCATGCGGCATAGCTGGATCAGATTTTCGGGATCTCGAGTTCCGACATCGCCAAAGAAGCTCTTGGCGACTTATGCTATCATATGCAGCTTTGAAGTCGATGAATAGGACGTCTGTGAAGTAAGCAGGGCAACTTTCACCCACGCAAATGGGCCCTCGACAGGAATATGCAGTTTTTTTTTCATTTTTTTTTGCATTTCTTGTAAAATCGATGGGATCCACCTTCAACCCAATGCCTCTGCTTACAACACATCTTTACTGGCTGAAATTATGGATACCTCTTCCTGTTCACCTCTACCAATTTGCCAACCAGCTCCCTTACCAGCTATCGCTGATGCTAGACCACCTCGACCTGTTTGTCTACAATCTTCGCTTCCATCCCTAACCACTGCAGTGCCATCATCTCCCGCTGAATCTATTCAACATCAATCAACACCCCACCAACAAACACTTTCACCCAACTCAACTGCACCCGAATTACCTTCCATAAACCGTTTTGGCACGACGACGTGACTAAGGAAGTTAAACGCCTATCCAGCTATCGCAGATGCTTCACCACCTCGACCTCGACTTCCTCCAACACCTCACCAACCAACACTTTCACCCAATTCAACTCCACTTGAATTACCTACCATAAACCGTTTTGGCACCACGTGGACTCTTACCGAATAGAACAACAGACTAAGGAAGTTAAACACCAATGCCGATAGTGTGACTTTCCTTATCACAAATGCTCCAGTGGATGCTGATGTCCTTTGGATAAACAGACTATCAGCCGTGGATTTTCTACAACCCTTAACGAATGCCAGAAGACTTCGCCACCCTGCCCCCGACACCATAGCAACTTTAAAATTAGTTTCTCTTCCAAATACCAATGGCTTTTTTGCTCACATACTGATGATTTACTCCGACTGGGAAAGATGAACATGACCAAATGGGTAGATAAACAAGATTACCTTAGATTTAAAAAAACTAATAAACCCAGTTTTACAAAACCCGTCCCTTTATCCTCCAACCCTAAGCAAACCAATTCTAAAAACAAACCCGTTCACTTTCCCAGATCTGACCCTAATTGGAGCTTCAAAACAAACCTGTTCCCTAGTTTTACGCCCCCCTTCATCTCAAAAAATCTTCCATATGTCCCTACTCCATCTAAGCCCAGTGGTGAACGGGTTCCCTTTAATCTAACTCATTCTCACCCCACCTCCTCGCTTTTCTCTACGCCAAACGAACTTACCCCAATAATTTCATCTCCCAACTTCGATACCAAATCTGGAGCCAAGTACCCTCATTTCCGCAATTCCCATATTCTTAATCCCTCATTAGCTCCTCTACCTAATAATAATCCCATTTCTCATTCTCAATCCTCGCAACTACCCCAAACTTCTTGTAGACCTTCTAATAGACGAGTTTCTTTTGATCTTTCAGCTGCGGGTCCAGATTCCCTTATTTCTAGCCCCTCACCAGTTCCTTTACCTAATAATTCACCCTTTAATAATCCTAACTTCATACCCTCAATCCTCGCAACCACCTCAAACTTCTGTTAGACCTTCTAATAGACGAGTTTCTTTTGATCTTTCAACTGCGGGTCTATGTTCCACTCCTAAAAATCTCCACTCTTCTCAAGGTTCTCCATTGGAAAGGTACCCTAATTTTATTCGCTCCACATTCTTAATCCAGCACAATTCTCTTCTCATCCTTCAATGATCACTTCATCCACATTTAACCTCTACTCCACCTCATTGACATCTCCTCACCCAACCTCTATCCCTTCACCCACCATATCAAATGCCCCACTCCCTATCCATACTCATGGATCTTCGCTTCCAATTTTATACCCTCTCACCACTCGAATTGCTAAATTAACTAAACAATTCGTTGACCTTAATGATGATGGTCGTTATGTTCTCTCTCAGAGATCATAGAATCTATTCTAACATTCGCCTTTATCTTGCTTACCTTCACGACAAACATGACTCTGTTTGTGTAGATGGTGTTACTAGAACCAATCTTATGGTATCTATTCAGCAAGAAGGCCTCCCAACCAACCCTGATGAGCTTAGGTAAATTTTCGTTCGTTTCCATGAATCTTTCAGACTAACTCCCGCTGATGTTGTATGTTAACTCTAAGCGTATCTCTCATTTGCAGAGGAGTCGTTCCAACTTTAATAGTTTTTTTCGTTCCTAAACCGCCTATCTCCTCTAATTATCCTCCAAAATACTTGTCCCTTTATTACCAAAATGTCAGAGGGCTTCGTACCAAAACCTCCGCAGATATCTTAATTCACTTACTAACCATAGGACGTGGTTTTAATTGTAGGTGATTTTAATTTCCCGAGTCTCCAGTGGACTCTCTCTGATGATGAATCACACTATACGAGTTCTAATGCAATGACTGATAAGGAAATACTATTCACTGATTGCCTCTCTGACTCAGACTTTTACCCATTGAGTGGTGTCAAAAATAATTTAGGCCGTCAACTCGATCTTATCTTCTCTTCTGATGTTGACAACTGTGTAGTATCAGCAGGTAATCATCTTCTTTCCACTCTTGACCCATACCATCCTCCTTTTTTCCTTACTTTTTCATATGAATCTTCCCATATCACCGCCGGCCACTCCAGAAAATGTAATGGCTTTTAATTTTCATAAGACAAATTTCCCTATGCTTAATAATCTACTGCGTGCCGTCGACTGTGGCATTATCTTTGAAAGTAACGATATCAACTCTGTCCTCTTCAATTTCTATTCACTAGTGTTTATAGTTGCCTTAGAGTCAATCACTACCTATTTCTCCGCAAAAAAAAACATTTCCTCTAGGCCTCCATCGTATAATAAAGAATTGAAATCCCTCCGAAATAATAGAAACAAACTATGGCGTAAGTTCTTGCAATCTCGCACTGGCTACGATTTCTCAACCTTTCAGAGTGCAAACTACAATTTCTCTGAACTCTGTAAGTCTCTTTGCCACAACTATCTTAGTCAAGTTCAATCTTATATTATATCCGATCCCAAAAGCTTCTTTAATTTCATTAATGCTAAAAGAAAGTCTGATAATTACCCTTCTACCCTTACATATTTGAATACTAGTTCAGACGATCCCTTAATAATCGCTAACGTATGTATATGCTCAATTTGTAGTCAATCATTTTCTGAAAACACCTCACTACCAGACTCAGATAACTTTTCCTACTTAGACACTTGCACTCAAAATTCACTTTCTTCAATTTTAAATCCCCCTTCTATAGTTGAAGATAAGATTAGCCGCGTTTTATTATCGCTCATAACCCATATGGTTCACCTCGTGAAAATAAAACAATGTGGGTTATTGCAAAAGCAGTGCTGTATATCAGTCGCTTTTTTTCTTATGTTTATTTGTTTTGCATGTAAGCACTTGTCTCTTTTCCTCTCTATTCCTTATACTGCTGACAAATCGCTGACATCCATTCACAATGGTAAATAGCCCTCTGCCGGCCAGCGTGAAAACCTCTATCTGGGTTATTGAAATTAACCTCGATAGAAACCTAGATCCCATGTCGTTTTTGTAATACATGTTAAAAGATAACCTCGACCCAGACCCAGAGATAATAAAACGCAGCTATTAATAAACTCAAAGTTAAGTATACTGGTGGTCCTGATGGCTTACCTTCAATGATTCTAAGAAAATGCTCGTCAACTTTATTACAGCCATTGACCGCTCTTCTCCAGCTCTCAATCTCTCATACGCTTGCATTAAGCTAAATAAATGAATATCGTTGATCTGCCTGGCTCGAGGCAACACTGGTACGTGCCGACCATAGTGTTACAGGAAGGTTTTAGACGCTCACATAGTACGTTGGATAGGATCTTGTAGGCAACATTAAGCAGGGATATGCCTCTGTAGTTCTTGCAGGACATAGGATCGCCTTTTTGTAGATTGGGCATATGGAGCTATTACGCTTGTGGATGGCCTTCTTAACTGGATTCTGGACTGGATCTTTATTGACTGGTCTTATGCTTCTTTGTTCCTCTGTCATCTCCTCTACATAATGCCCATTAATCAGTCTCTGTGCTTCGGTGACTAGGTTACCTTCGCTGTTTCGAAGAGCTTGCGTGCCAGTCCTATAACCAGATGCCAGTTGCTTGGCTGTTTTGTAGAACCGGTGGGTGTTGGTGGCGGTGCTAGACTCTTCGAGATACTTGAGCTGAGAGGCTGCGGATGCTCTTTTCTTTCTGCGCAGGGTTTTTTCTCTTTCCTTCTCTTTTCACGGTACTCCTCTCTTGCTGCTCTTGTTTTCCGTTGCATTCGTGCATTTTCCGTCTCCTGCTTCAATACCACGCATTCATCGTCATACCACGGGTTCTTTTTCCTGGGTGGCTGATAGCCCATGGTGGTCTCGGCTGTCTCCTTAATGATGTCGCGATACTGGTTCCACTGGTTGTTGACGCTTGTGGCTGGGTGTGCAGCAGAGAGTTTCCCGGTCAATTGCTCACTGTAGTCTCTGACTTTCTCAGATGTGCTAAGGCATGCAATGTTGAATTACTTCCTTTGGGCGGTCTTCGTTTTCTTTTCGTTAGACAGTCGGGCTCTGAACTTTGTGAGTGGTCAGAGTCCACGTTTGCGCCTCGGAAAGTTCGCACGTGCAAGATGTTCGATGCGTACCTTGCACCAATTAGCACGTGGTCGATTTGGTTGGCGGTTCGACCATCTGGAGATCGCCAGGTTGCTGTGTGTATCTTTCACCTGGGGAACCTAGTGCTACTTATCACCGTATTACAAGCTGCAGCAAAGTCGATTAGTCGGAAGCCGTTATCTGTTGTCGTTTCGTCGAGGCTGTGCTTTCCAACTAGTCCGCCAAAGATGTTTTCCTTTCCGACTTTAGCATTGAAGTCTCCGAGCACGACTTTGACATCGTACTTGGGACAGGCTCCGTAGGCCCCGTCCAGGAGGTCGTAAAACTCCTCCTTGTTAGACTCCTCAGCTTCATCGGTAGGGGCGTGTGCACATATTAGGCTGATGTTTTGGAAGGTAGCTTTGATGCGGATCACAGCCAGGCGATCGCTAATCGATGACTTTCGATGTTTGTCGATTTCCCACGACGAATCCGCATCCTAGCATGTGCAGTCTTTGATGATAGCTGTAATAAATGTCGCAATCTTTTCTTTTCGTTATACCTGATCCTATCCATCGTATCTCCTCGATCGCGGTAATATATGCCTTGTACCGCGAGAGGACAGATTCAAGTTTTTGAGTAGCACCTGGTGTATAGAGTGTCCTTACATTCCAGGTGCATACTCGTAGGTCATAGTCCATTTTCTTTCCGGGTCTGGTTGCCATTTGAGGGGGGTCGTTATCCGAGGCTTCATGCGTCTCTCATAACAATTGTTTTTTTTACTGTGGTCGGGTCGTTAGCCTAACGCACTAACCTCCAATCTGTAGGGCCATGGGTTTAATGTTGCAATTCTTTCCTTGATCAACATTCGCACTTCCAAGTTTAGCAAGTCAAGGCATAAAGCCAAGACCAGTATCCGGCGGCTACCAACGTGGAGGTATTGTAAGCACTTGATGTGTAGGAAAAGATACAGCTCGAGGCCCCCAGTTCCTGCAACATCCAACTTAGACTTAGACCCCACAACAACTTTATCTGCTTGTGGGTTAAATTTTAAAAGAACCAGGCACTTTGATCCATTTGGTTATTTTTAGGCCAATTTTTGCAACCCCTTATAAATTTAGTACAAGTACATTATGTATGTTTTTGTTTTCGAGTATGAGCAGTTATGCCCAGGTAGTTTAATTGATAAGTGCTTTTAACCGGATTATATAAGTTTATAATATTTAAAGTTTATAGGTAAACAGATAATGGGATTTCATAAAACTATAAGTGTTATAAGGATTAGAACATTTTTTAGTGCTGGTGTTTATTTTCAAGGCATAAAAAGATGAAACATTCGGATGAAATTATCATTTAAAACTTAAACGAGTAGCAGAGCAGTTGTATAAGAAAAAAATATTTAAAATTGATATATCTACTATACAAAGACTTCATATCTGTCGTCAGAAGTGAATATCAAATATCCGATGCAAATTTATTGGAAATTTAAACATTATTAATAACACTTTTTAATAACCTCCAACAAGAATGGATCGCAGCCCATAGATCGAGATTAAATTTCAACACCATAAAAGTTGTGAAAAAAGAAGCAGTTCCAGAGAAATGCGAAATAATGGAAATATCAGCTAGAGAAAAACTTCAAGACATGATGGATCATACTGCTAGACGGCTATTAGAAAGCAAAACGGACGATTAGATAACTGCACTCCCAAGAAATTTGACGCTACAGAGCAAATGGGGCTGCGATGGATCATCTGGACAAGGTGCATACAAGCAAAAAAATAAATACAATGGACGGTGAAACAGACGCAAACATGTGCATAACATCAGTTGTTTCACTCAAGCTCAAAAGTTCAAACGGTGAACATTGGAGAAACCCTCGCCCATCATCAGTTCATTTCTGCCGACCAATATATGTTCCAAAATGCCAAGGAAACTAGTGACATAAATACTACAGTCAACGATGATAAAAGTCAAACTTCTGATACTCAACCAACAATATATAAACACAAATAATCATATACAGATGGTTCAGCCCCATAGAAAAAAATGTCTTAAGAAATTGCATAAAGTTAATGAAGAAATAACTACATAATCACGAGTTCTTCTTAACTATGATTGACGGATAAGTCTTAAACGAATTAACTGAAACAAAGTCTATGCGATCATGTTGGATATGCAAAAGGACATAACAAAACTTTAATAACCAAGATGAATCAATTAACGAGGAACGTAACTTCGAGTATGGAATCTCTCCATTGCATGCTATTTAGAATCAGGTGCATGGAATTTATTTTTAAAACTTGCTCATACACTTCGACATGTGATGAGCTTGGATTTGATGTGGATAAACCAAACAAAGATTTGGAAATACGAATGATGGAAACACTTCAAGGAGATTTTTTGAACAATCAGAGGCAACCACTCGAATAACTGGAGTCAATGCAGAGGTAGTAATGAGGCTCAAAACAATACTTAAAGTTTTGAATTACAGGGAAGTAGTGAACGCAGTTAAATTTGCGGAATAAACCAAGAAAACAGCAGAGCTCTTGAAACAAAAGTATCCTGAAAAACTACTCACACCTACTCTGCATAAAATTCTGGTTCATAGTCAAAATATTATCGAATATCACTGCCACTTGGAGAATTGTCAGAAGAAGCCCAGGGGCCTATTTCATAAAACTATTAGTCTTGTAGTTGTAGACTTGTAGCTACAAGCATAAATAAGTATGGAGTTGTACTTTTGTGTTTCATAAAGATTTCCCTACACTTGTAGTGGGGCAAATTCAAACTATTGAGAATTGATTCAGCAACTACAAAAGTACAAGTCCGTAACTATGAGTAACGAAAATAAATAAATATTTGATTTTGTTGGAGCAGCAGCGAGAGTCTCAATATTATATTTACTCGTATTTCTATGAAAAAATTCGATGTGGTCCCAACTAAAAGCCTTTAACTTGATTGTTAGTGGTCGTACCTTCAAGGTGAAGATCTTTTAATACAGAGAAAGAAAATGGGTAAACTTTGTTTGAACAAAAATAGGAAGTTCCATATGTATTTGTGGGTAGATTGTACCTATTCTTTAAAAGAAGGACCATAATAAATGCGCAAAGATTGTTTATTTGGTATTGTTAGTTAAAATAAAAGAATTTATAAACTCTATATTGCCCAAACCATTTAAACATATATAATACAAAATGAGGACTTATAAAGAAACGGTAGTGGACCTTTGACTAAAACATGTATTTTAAATACATGTTTTTGGGTTCCATAAATGTATCCAGCAAAATTTGAGATGCATGCTTTTCTATACCTTTATATGTATACAGCAGACGCATTAATTTTGCTGGTCATTTCAGTAGCGTTTTCTGCCCATTTTACAACTGAAGCTTGAGAGTACCAAGGATACAAAATAATTGGAGGCCGCGGGGATTAACGATCAGAGTCAATTTTTTCCGAGATGAGAAGTCTCATCTTATGAATTCAGGTTAAAAAATTACACTGATCACCAAGGTTTTGTTACAGAAATCAAAGCATATTTTTCTATAGGATTTTGGTGTGCTGAACTAGGATCTGAAGTTAGAAATATTCCATCACATCACGTTTTTGAGATATTCTCGGTAGAAAATCAAAAAACCCGCTATGAACTTTCCCTCTGTATTTTGACCTCTACCATTGTCATTCTTTTTCAAATTGTTTCATGTATAGATTCGTTTCTAAAAGACCTTAAAGATGACATCATAATCTCATTTTCTACAGAAATTGACTTTGATCGTTCTTTCCCGCGGCCCTTTAACTGGAAGAATGCAATTGAAGCCTTCACATAAAGAAGAGAGAAGTGACATTAATGTAGGTATAGTTTTGAGACATTAAAGCTCAAAGTATTTTGATTGGGTCGTTATCTTTTCTTTATTTTCTTCAGTTACATGAATGGAGTAAATCCGTATTACAATCCTTTATGCAAACAACATGCTTTAAATTTGTATTTTGTAGTTCGTAAAAGTGTTAAGTAATTTCAACTCTTTATTTCATTAATATCTTTAAGTTCTGAATCGTAGAAAGATGCCAATCACACAGGAATTTAAGTTGTCATATAACCTGTTCATTGGTGAAAAAAAAACAATAAAAAAACGTAAACTAGTTCAAAGAGTGCATTCTCTTTTTATGTCAAAGTTAAGCTAATTTCTGCAATCATAATTGAATTAAATTAAGATTGCATTTTCAAAAGATTGCACGCCATTACACACCATGGGCATTATGAACATCAGCAACACCATGATATTTAGTATCATTACCTAATCAATGCACTGCTTCAAAACGCTACTGTTTGTGTAAGGCGTCAGTTATAGCTATCATTGAAACTCATCATTGAAAATTTTAATGATTGATTTTGAGACGTTTAGGAAGTAAAATCATTTATTCTTTTGATGGAAAAATAAAGCTAAAGACCTAATTAATATTTGTAGCCAAAAAAAATTTTCAAATAGGCCCAACTTTCCACATAAAAAGACTTTTCTTATTTCAATGATAGAACTACCTTACCAATGATCATTGAAAAATTAAAAGTCAATTTTTGTGGAAAGTTGGGCCTTTTTGAAATTTTTTTTTGACTAGAAATATTAATTAAGTCCTAAGCTTTGATCGTCCATCAAAATAATAAATGATTTTGCCTCCTAAACGTCTCAAAATCAATCATTAAAATTTTCAATGATGAGTTTCAATGATAGCTATAACTGGCGCCTAAGGAAGCATGACCAGAGATGAGTATTTACTTCATATGTAGTAGATCTACTTCATTAATTTATTTTAACACATCTGCTACGTAGCAACTTATTTCAACTTCTTTTAACTTATGTGTTAATATCATCCTGAAGAGGAGAATCTTATTGAATTTAAAACAAAAAATTCCTATTTGTTTCTATAAAATAAAAAAAAGAATAAACTAATACGATTAAATACATGAAATTGTGAAGCTTATTCTTAAGGTTTGTCCGATGTCGGCACTGGGGCACACTGGGTCGTCCGGAGCTCGCACTCAGGCGTTTTGTGTGACCCCTTTTTGACCCAGCTTATTTGCACTGTGTGGAATGTTTTGTGGACAATTTTGTTACTATTAATTAATTCATAAATTAACAAACAAAATTCAAAGGCAAATCGACAGAAATCCAGTGATTGCATGAAGGTTTTGAAGCTGCACAAAATATTACCTAAGCAAATTAACATTTTTATCATAGAAATGCAGCACTGAGGTGTTCAATGTGCAATCAAAATCCTAGCAGACAACAGTTTTTTGACATTTGAATGACTTTCCCCAGTGCGCCTTAGAGCAACGGGAACATAACCTATTGTTAAACGAAATATGTATACTTGTCTATAATATGTTTATGTCTGAATATTATATAAAATTAAAATAGTTGTTTTGTACCACCTATATAGTTTTTTTTCATTATCTGCTTCATATTTTGCAAATCTACTTCGATTTTGTGGACAATTTGTTTCACTTTATGGGCTCAGCATTCTCATCCCTGAGCATGACTACAGAATTTGTCATACTTTTTTATTTTTATTTTTTGGAAACTATAGATCTATTTGTATATATAGGTATACTTAAATATCATTCGCTGTTCAAAAACTTCAAATATAAGTACCTGACCATGCATATTCTACACACAAAATTGATTTTATTAGTCTTTCTAGACTAATAAGAAATTGAATTGTAGTAACAAGTCCGTCACAAATATTTTTTTGCGCAAATATTTATATGAAACAGAAAAATTCGCCGCACTTGTAAATTGACTTGTAGTTACAAGTCTGGGTTACTTGTAGTTATAAGTCTGTTCGCTTTCTTTATGAAACAGAAATTTTCCAATAATTTACAAGCTACACGTGAATTCACAAATAATTACATATTTGTCTTGTAGTTTTATGAAATAGGCCCCAGGAGTCTGAAAATAAGGACTACAAGAAAAACAAGAAAAATAGATATCAAATTACGTGCAAAATTTCAAGGATTCGACAGAATGAAGACTTATTTAATATGCTTACAGCCTCGTCGGATCCACTTATCTTTTTCCTGAGGCATGTAAGAAGTCAAAAAGATCTGAAGGCACAATACTCTCCAGAAATGATGAATTTACTACATATTAATGATAGATGATAGTTTCCAAGAAATCTAACGTTTGAATGTAAATTTTTAGTCCGTTCAGTTTTGTTTTCACTGTTTGACATATAATCTATCACTGAGATATTTTACTAATGTACTGTTCTATACCAAAAATACTACACAAATCATTTAATAAACAAAAAAAAAGTCTTTTTCCGCACTTTTCACCCAAATTGGTTTGTTTTCTTTTTTGCCTACTGTTTCACTTAAATCGTACTCAAACTACTTCAGATATTGGCTTTTGAACCTCGTAAATTAAAATACCAATTATGTAAATCACATTAATTAAAATGTCTTATTTCAACAGCAATTTCTGAAACACCCTGTAATTTTTTTTGAAACTCTCCATTTCCATAGCCTTGGAAATTTCTTTCAAGATACAAACAAAATTGTCGTAACGTCTTCATTCATTTAAAAGTTATGATTTTTGCAACCAAAACAGTCAATACGGGCCACTTTGGCCGCCTTTAATTAATTGTGTGAAAGGGCGTTCTTATATTTGATTTTAGTTTTACTTTTTACGTCTATTTGCTTCCAAAAATCTTTTGCCGAAATTATCATCATTATCTTCCATAGTTTGAAGAATCACCTTTAACTATAATACAACTTTTATATAAGAAAGAAAAAGATTTTCACTGTTAAACAATTACAGATAAGATTTTAATTGAAATCTTAACATATTTATTATACAATGTATTTATTTGATTACTTATGTTAAACTAATATTTACAGTAATAACAAATAAGTTCTCATTAATATTTGATGTGAAACTAAAACTAAACAAATTAAATAAATACTGACTTGACATAAATTTAAATTACAAAAACGAAAAAGAAAAATAGTTTTTGTGCATAAAGTTAAATATAATACATACAACTACATATTTTGTTGCTTGAATAAAATTTCCTTCTCAAAAAATTTTGTATTTTCATTTAAAATATAAATGGTTTGTTGATTCTTTCGGTTTGTATATTATGATAAAATTTAATTTTAAGGTACACAATTATATTTGTTTGTTCGTATGTATATATGAATAATATGCATAATTTCTTAAAATATATATTGGGAGTAAAAATGTCTCATTTAACATGTGTTTAAAAAAAGTTGTAAATATGTATTCTCTTTAACAATTCAAAAACTACTTTTTTTCTAAAATTCTTTAATTCTTAATTAATATTTGTATAAACTAAAATATTATTTACTTTTTATGAGGCACATTTCTTAAGGTTTCTTGTTTCAATATTAAGAACTTTTTTCTAAAGGAATATTAATTAGTTAAAGAAAAAGTTGTAAGACTTTATAAAAAGATAAGGATAGTATTCACATTCAGCATATATATTAAACAAGTAAAGTAAAATTTTTAACCACAAATACATGTACATTGGTCTGAATCAAAACAAAAAATCGAGAAATAACTATATAAATAAAATAAATAAGACAAGAATACACATTTTCACTAGACCCACGCAAGCACCTGTACAATTTACACATGTAGCTACTGTCTAAGAAGGTAAACATGTTCAGTATGATCTATTACAAGTCTTAGGACCCTTCATTACATATTTATTTTAGCTGTTGGAGTTTTCTTTCTTTGGATATTTTAAACAACATCAATGGCAAACGTTAAGTGCAAGAAGATGTAGCATTAAGGATAAGCTCAAGGACATAAAGATGTTTTTTGAGAAGAAGAAAGAGTCCTTGAGGACATCGAAGAAGTGCTGATTATTATTTGTTTCGTAAATACAATCCTGAGAATGTAGTACGGGGTAGTTAGATTTCATTGTATGGAGCTCTGAGAAATAATTCAAACATGCAGTTTGACTTCGATATTCGAAAGGGTATTAGTACACGAGCCGAAAACCACATTTTTCACAATTGCACCTAGAGTCATTTGGCCGCCATTTTGTTTTTAACGGTTTTTTTTTTGTTATCAGACGTAACTCACGCATTTTTGAAGCTACGAAAAAAAATTATGAGACAAACTTGTAGAAAATTTAATTGTCTACAAAATATGTTAAGTAACTTTTTTCGATAAATGCTTTTTTTAAAAAGTTATACTGCGTTTTCTGAAAAAAATGAGGGGTTGATTTTGGTATATTCATCATTTCTCATTTTTTTGTTCTAAAAATAAAAAAAATGTCGAAGTAAAAGTTATAGTCCTTCCAATTATCTATATTTTTTGCCTTAACAGTTTTGTTATGCGGCTTACGGTTCTCGCCCTGTAGCGCATATTAGAAGTAGAGAACTTTATAGAATCATATATTTTTAACTACTTGACTTCTGCTGGTAAATAGAAACCTCGAGGTTCGAAAGTAAATTTATACTCGAGCCGAAAACATCATTCTTCACAAGTGCCCCAAGAGTCATTAAGCCACCATTTTGTCTTTAACGTTTTTATATCTTCGCACGTAACTCACTTTTTGTTTATGCCAGACAAAAAGTTGTAGAACAAACTTGTAGAACATTTATGTAATTTCCTACAAAATGTTTCTTGTAACTTTTTTCGATAAGTACTTTTTTAAAACTGTTTTGCATTTTGTTTTTCAATTTATCATAAAAAAAATAAATGTTTAAATAAAAGTTCTAGGTAGGACCTTTCAACTATCTATATTTTTTGCCTCAATATTTTTTTCTTATGCGGTATACCTTATGATATGATTTGTTAATAGTTTAAATTATTTGCGTATAGTTTAACTAAATATCCAAATTGTAAAATTAACTAATATCGCACTCTTATTGAGAAATGACTTCAGAACTTTTGTGGGAAATTACATAGAAATTTCCAAATTAATATCTTTAATTTCTTAAATAATGCTAGTTTTATGTTAGATATGTAAGATAATTTTATCGAATGGGTTTGAATGGATGTAACTTCAAAACGGCTGTATTTACGATAAACAAGACCTAGTCTAATTATGATAAATCAAATCTATTTCTTTGTTGTTCACTCATTTTTGTAGTGAAAATGTGTATTATGTAGTCAATAATTTGTTTGAGTATTAGACTAAGAGCCCACAGCAGATTTTGGGTGTGAGTGATAGCAAAAAAAGAAGTACAGGCGTCGAAAGCTTCATTAAAGGCTATTAAAAAAATCAAAGTCTTGCAGTCCACAACTGGGGCCTCTGCGAGAAATAGTGCATCGAAAAAAAAATATGAATGCAACTTCGACGATAATCGTGTTAGCCGAAATTGGTTTTCACACCTCCCTAGATAAGCTCCGCGGATCCCATATCACGGAATCTGAGATCATTTGAGTGTTTAATTCGCCCTGCCGAACTGTTTAAAAAAACCGTTGTTTACTTAGAATTTTGAATTTTTTAAACGGTCTGGTAGAGCGAACTATAGACTCAGATGGTCTCAGATTCCGTGATATGTGATCCGAGGAGCTTATCTAGGGACGGTGAAAACCAATTTCGGCTAAAACGATTAACTTCGAAGTTGCATTCATATTTTTTTTTCGATGCACTGTTTCTCGCAAAGGCCCCAGTTGTGGACTGCAAGACTTTGATTTTTTTAATAGCCTTTAATGAAGCTTTCGATGCCTGTACTTCTTTTTTTGCTATCACTCACACCCAAAATCTGCTGTGGGTCTATATAGCCAATTATGATACGGATATAACAAAACAAAATTATAACAAAAATATAACATCCAATCCTATACGGATTTCTTGAATATACATACATATATGCACTACGGAAGTATACCACATAAGAAAAATATTGAGGCAAAAAATATAGATAGTTGAAAGGTCCTACCTGCAACTTTTATTTCGAAATTTATTTTTTCTATGATAAATTGAAAAAAACCTTTTTTTTTCAACAAAATGCAAAACAATTTTAAAAAAGTACTTATCGAAAAAAGTTACAAGAAACATTTTGTAGGAAATTAAATGTTCTACAAGTTTGTTCTACAACTTTTTTGTCTGGCATAAACAAAAAGTGAGTTACGTGCGAAGATATAAAAACGTTAAAGACAAAATGGAGGCTTAATGACTCTTGGGGCACTTGTGAAGAATGATGTTTTCGGCTCGAGTATAAATTTACTTTCGAACCTCGAGGTTTCTATTTACCAGCAGAAGTCAAGTAGTTAAAAATATAGCCGCATAACAAAACTGTTAAGGCAAAAAATATAGATAATTGGAGGGACTATAACTTTTACTTAGACATTTTTTTTATTTTTAGAACAAAAAAATGAGAAATGATGAATATACCAAAATCAACCCCTCATTTTTTTCAGAAAACGCAGTATAACTTTTTAAAAAAAGCATTTATCGAAAAAAGTTACTTAACATATTTTGTAGACAATTAAATTTTCTTCAAGTTTGTCTCACAATTTTTTTTCGTAGCTTCAAAAATGCGTGAGTTACGTCTGATAACAGAAAAAACCGTTAAAAACAAAATGGCGGCCAAATGACTCTAGGTGCAATTGTGAAAAATGTGGTTTTCGGCTCGTGTACTAATACCCTTTCGAATATCGAAGTCAAACTGCATGTTTGAATTATTTCCCAGCAAAAGTCTAACTACCCCGTACTAATGAGGTACATCCCAGATAAAAGAAAATCAAAAACAATATAATGTACTAAAATTCCACAACGCATTATTTCTTATATCATCATACCTACTTGCTGATTGTAACAAAAAAGGAGGTATTCTATTGCAACTTTTTATATGCAATGCTTTTTTTTTTCTTAAACTTTATTTCAGATGAAGACTTAAAGCTTATTTTTAATCATCAATCATCAATGAATAAGTACCTATATTTAAAGCTGGTACAAACAATGATGTATATTATTATATATCTAAGCTGAGTAATATAATATTACAATTTTAATTTAGTAAAAAGGTGTTACTAGAGGCCAAAAGTATAAATTACATATTTGTTTTTGTTTAATGTATTTGTATCATTTAATACAGTAGTCAATCTGTTTAAAGAAAAGAATTGTCAAAAAGCACTGAGCACTGTAGGTGCGGAATGAGCGGAATGTTATTTGATAGACAAAATCCAAAGTGCAATCTGTTACTATTTTTACTTTCTGTGATCTTAAATCCTATAAGAAAAATAAATTGTTAATTTTTTATTTCTCCGTCCGATTAAGGTCCGATTCTTCAAAACAAAGATTTGATTATCATAGTTGGCTAACCTTAATATAAATTAACTAATTACATTACTAATTGTTTTTTCAGCTTAGATACAAATATTCTTCCAGTTAATCCAGTGTTAGCTCATGTTTAAAATTTAATGGACAAATATTTCAGGACTTCACTCGACTGTAATCCAGGAAAACGGATGATCTCGCACTGAGAAATTGGGACTAAGAAGCTTAACAAAAATAAAGTTGTACAGGTAGTATCAATATAAGAATGTTTGTTTTGTTTCAATTTCAGGAAATGCCTCCCAGAGAATCTAGAACCAAAATCGAAAAGATTACATACCTAATATAAAAGTTTGTCTTATAGATCAACACAACTCAAAAATCTTTCACAATGGGTTACAATTCTTGGATTGCGACCTGGTAGACAAAGAGCTGGGAGCAAATCTTGTGGGTGAACGCATAATAGATGGGAAAACCGCTAATTTCAATCTTTCGTCCCCACTACGGGCGTCAAAGAAATCCTGCCAGACTTTTGGTATTCGATATCATTCGTACTCATATTTTGGTTGTGCGTTCACCTGCAAAATTTGATATTGGCTCTTAGTCTATAGTTTTTTTTTTAATTCCAAATTTTATTTTATAATTTCAAATGAAAAAAAAGATATTTTATAATGTCAATGGCACTGGACACTGGTGCTTTTCCTTTGGGTATATAAACATGTATTTTGGTTAATATTTGACCATACTCGTACATAGGTATACATTGTACATACCGTAAGCACAAATGAAAATAATGAATAGAGCTTCCAGTTGCCAGTTACCTACAGTAGCGTAGCTAGATGGGCGAGGGCCCTGGGGCAGAAAATAAAATGGGGCCCCTTAACAGAAATTGGTTTGGTTTTTGATTAACAAAAAAAATGAGAAATTTTAGAAGAGGTATGTAATGTTATAGGAATTTTTAACAAAAACTGTCAGCCTAAGATATTTCTTAGGGATATAATTTTTAAAGCTTAGCATGCAGTTTGGTTACAATAGCAAAAAATTGGTGGTAAGAACAGAAAAGTTAGTGGAATGTTTCAAAAATCGTTACTGAGCCAATATATGTATTTGAGTGGTCTTGATTTAAAAGTTCAGTTTGGCCGTAAAAATATTTTGATAAAAGATCGACAAAAAATTTTAGCCCCAAAAATTTTATTTTTGAGTCATTCCATATGAAAACGTCTATCAAAAAAGCATCAAGCACATCTCAGATTTTGCTCAAACTTTGTGAGATGCCCCTACCCCCTTTGAAACATTTGAAATTCCTTTTTTGTTTCTATTTTGAGATGGTATTTTAAACTGAAGTATAGTAGTTTTTGAGAAAAAAAAATAAATTCAGACAAAATAATAACAGGACCTGGTCAGAAGCAACGCTGGCAGATTTTTGCTTTTTAATTTTTCGTCAGACATTGGAAAATATGAAAAGAAAAAAGCTACAAAATAATGGAAAAAAAAGTTATAGTAAATTGTTTATTATATTTTTGAATTGATTTTATTTTTTGAAACTACTTTTTTTAGGTGTCATTTGGTAGAATCGGTGTGTTTTTTATATTGTAAAATATTTTACCAGTTTTTTAAACAGAACACTCAGTGAAATATACTAATGAGAAAAAAGTATTTGAGATTTGAAAACGCTTAGTGGTTTCTTTTTTTAAAGTCTTTTATTAAAATTTATTTAATATACTTATATAGGGAAATTCTATTATTTCCCAAAAAAATATGTTTTTTACAGCGTAAATCATAAAAACTACGAAATTTCAAATTTCTGTTGTTTTTTTTAAATAACGGTCGATGGATGATGACAAATCTGGTTTTATGTGAAAGCTTATATTATGTGGAGTAAGTCCTCCAAATTTGAGCAGAATACGCCCAATAGTTTTTTTTTTACCAGGTCAACCAAGTCTTAGAGGGCTCTTTTTTACAAATCAATCATATTTTTCAAAAATCATTTTAAAAAAAAACTGGACGTGATAGAATTTTTCTGAAACCAGATTTAGATTTTAAAAAGTCAAATCTATCTTAAAAAATTACTTGAAGGCGAAAAAAAACGTTGATTTTTGTAGACCAGTGTTATTATTATACCTTAATTCCTATATACAAATCACAGAAAGAAACGACAAAAACAAACCCAAATAAAACTAAAAAGCCATTTTCTTCACATATGTTTGTACATAATTAATAATTATCACCCCTACAACGGAATCCTATGAATGAGCTGCGGAGGGAATCAGACTCAATTCTGACATTTTTACTATAATCTGCTAGAATAACTAATCTCGGCCGTATTACAGAGTACCAAAAGCAAAGTCAAAAATGGAATTCATAGCAGTTAGCCATCATCTAGATAAAAGCTTTAACAGCTCCTTGGACCGGCAGATAGGCTATCTAAGATTTTATCAGTTTCTGTTGGATATTATTGTCAGAGATATTTGAGCCAAAAGTAGAAATTTATCTGGCAAAAAAGGTCCGGATATGCTATCCAAGACTTTATACACAAGTCTTGTAACTGACCCATAATATTCAAAACAAACTGAGCCAAAACATTCTTAAAGATAAGAAGAACTTTTATTTTCGCTTTGAAAAATTGTTTCGTCAGGCTGTCTCTGGGGCCCCCAAACCTTCGGGGCCCTGGGGCGCCGCCCCAGTTTGCCCCTGGGTAGCTACGCCGCTGGTTACCTAGCGTTACTCGATACATCGCGTCGTTACTTTTCTCTACAAACCTCGTAGTCGTCAGTCAACGTTCTATGAAAAATACCTACTCTTTGAATGCAGGTACCTATTCGGATCAAAATCACTGGATTTTATATACTAAACATTATGTATGTACGGTATCATGGAGGTGTCTGCGGTAAACAAAAATGTTATGAAGTGATACAAATAAATAAGATTTTATTTTATTTATTTTTTAATTTGTTTTTGAAAAACTTCACGTGGCTTTTACCTATCTACACTAACTTATACACACAATTTCACTATTAATGACCCTGTCAAAAAGGTACGTTTGGCTTTTAGGTTTTGAAGTAGAATCAATAAATGTTCATGTTATAATGGCTACCATCATTAAAAGTAATATTATGTATGACACAACGTCCTTATAAATTTTATGATAAAATAATTATTCTAAAACTAAGAAATTATAAGTATACACCTTTGTTTCTTTCGTATGTTTCAACCCCTTATCATATATTCATTCCGTAATTATCATTACATTAAGATTTACATATTATATGCTTTGGTCAATATCATATTAATTGTTATTTAAGATACAGAAATTTTTTTAAATAAAAATGATTTGTATGTATTAAATTAAGTACTACATAGTTATTATACATTGTATTGGAAATCATAAAATAAGCTTTCTCTTGATTTCATTGATTTTATGTCGCAAAATCAATTCTTTGCATAAGAAAAGTATTTTTACTAGAGATTGAGACATTTATTTGAAATTTTTCTATTTCATTTTGTGATTTTTCATTCTTGTAGTTTGATTTTTTGAGTAATTATATATGTATTAATAGTCCATAGTAAACATAAAGTAAAGGAAATTGTTATTTTATCAGGATTAGATTTTATAAATTCATAACAAATGGCACTAACGGTTTAAATAATGACATCATACTTAAGCATATTACAAATGTTCGCACAAGCGTTAATCGAGTAGCACTGGATCCTTCAGTAGGTTTGGTAATGATTCCAGATCCGATACCAGCTGCCATGACCATATCCTGAGGAATGCTACTTTTCAACTCATCTAAGTGGAAAAGTCATATTAGTCGGTAAAATGCGTGTTTAATTTGAATACAAAAAGACATTTACCTTCATCGCTGGAATCATCGATTTTGAAATTATGTTCAGCTGAAAACTTAGACCAGCCGACAGTATTTTTAGTTTTAACACGTGCATGCCAGAATCCAGGAACAAGTTCAATTTCATGTTTTAGTTTCCAAACACCGGTATGCTCTGGGTGCTTACTTGTGCTGATTATACTTTCTGAACTCCATGTATATGTCTGCAATAATAATACAAACCCTTAAATTTGTTTTCAAAGCGTTTTTCTAAAGGTTCGCAGTAAGTTTGGTCAACCTAATACACTGTGGTTTCTTGAATAAAGGCGATTTTGTTTTTTGTATAAAAGCTACTGTTAATTCTTAAGTGAAGTAAAGTTTCGGAACTTCTGAAGAGAATGCACTCCAAAAAAATACTTTGCTGTACCTTGAATCGCAATTTTTCTAAAGCTTTCAAAAAGCGTCGTACAACTAAGCAATGAAATTTGGTTCATTTCAATAAAGAAATTACTGGCATTCCTCAATATTTCTTGAGAAAAGTTCAGTAAAGTTAACGTAAAAAAGACTAATTTTGATAAAAGTTTATTAATACAAATAAATTAAAGTTTATTAATAAAAATGGGAAGATCAAAAATTTTGAATACAGCCGAGAAGGCAAAAATAGACGTTTACCACGAGGAAGGTTATTCAAATCGCCAAATTGCAAACAAAATTGAGCGGAGTGCAATTTGTGTTGACAATTATTTAAAAAATACTCTTTCCTATGGAAAACAATACAAAGGAAGGACATCGTCTTGTGATTTCACCATCTGACAGACGTAAAATCATTCGAATTGCCTCCAATTCCAGCTATTCCAATCAAATTCGAAGCAGGGGTAAATGCAAGCAAATCGACAGTTCGGCGTGTTATTCTTGGTGCTGGGCATCTGAAGAGGTTAAAGCTGTCAAAACAAAAAAACCCTGAATGCCGTGCGTAAGGAGCTTCGATTAAAGTTTGCGAAACTTCATATGTAAGTAAGAAAATTATTATGCAAATTCTACATACTGCTGAAATAAATCAGCCAAGTAGAAGCCTTGGCATTAGGGATTATTGATTAGGTACACAACTCAACAAAATAAAAAATTATTTTTGTTTCTGGGTTTATTTCATGCTTTTTTATTCGTCATGCTCCAAAATGATGGAAAAATACCTACACCCCCCCTAAAGCTTGCTTTTGTAGAGTTGGTAGTCAAAATACAGTTACCATAGTTTTCATAGAAATAATAAATGTTTGCTTAGTATTTTTTTTTAAAGAGGAAAGGGGAGGGAAATTCCTACGCCAATTTAGTATCTCTAGAGTATATTTGTGTCACAAACTACACACATTTTTATTTTGACATTTAAGGACGTTAAAATGATATTAATAATGTGCTTAGGTGATGCTAATGCATTTTGCTATAGATGTGGTTATTTTATCAAAATTCACATTATTATCATTTTTGAAAATATGTTAAGAAACTTAAGAGACATGCAGGATGTCTCTAAGATTGAATATTCTGCACGGTCATTTAGTAAAAAATTAAAAACTTCATTTGGAGCATACTCAGAAGAAAAAGGAAAACGTTTTAACTTGGACTTTATAGATTTCGATTTTAATCGTCTACAAAGGTCAATAAAATGAAACAATGATGGGAAATCATTCTATAGGTTTAATTTAGAATAGCACATTCCAGAGTTAGTGTGTTTGTTGATAAAAATTACCGTTTTAATGTGGGTACCAAACATTAAACAAAAAAAAATGAAGAAAAAAGGAGTTTTTTGTTATTTTCAATTTGATCAAAAATTTAAATATATACAACCACCTGGTTTTCAAACATTCACTTAAAATTGGTGAAAGCATTGAATATTGAAAACAAAAACTAACTTTTTCACGTAAAACTAAGAAAATTTAAATTTAAAAAAAATTATTTTTTTTTTTCAAAATTCTGAGTTTGAAAACTGATTAAAAAAAAACTATTCATGGAAATGACTTAATTTAAAAATTTAATTAAAGAATGGAGTCCTAACCTAAAAAAAAAATTTACATTAATCTTTTTGGCGTTGCCGTTGTTTTTTAATATTTTTGTTTAGTTTAAGTAACTTTTTAAAGAAAATTACCCCTCCTGCCTAAACAGGGGAACATAGGTACCCCTTATCATATGTTTTTTTTTTCGAACCAGCTTACACACTCTAGCGTTTTGACGTATCTTAGTCTTATATCTTAAAATATCTATTTAAATTGATACTAACATAGCACATTTTCATGAATTTTCAAATAATGTGCTCCTGGCTACAAAAGCAAACTTTTTCAAACATGACTATTTTCTATTTAATAAGTAATATGTAAGGAAAAAGAAAATCATGTGCAGAACCCAGAAACAAAATTTGTGTTGACCAGTGTTATTGATTCAAAATAGCCTTTACGGCATTTAGTCCTACAAATTGGCGTTTCGTCCGGCTTACTCACTTGGACTCATCAGTGACAAAGAAGGCTTTGTCTGACGCAATTTGTAGTGAGTTCAGTTTAACTTACATAGATTTTTAAGCAAAAAACCACTGTAAACTATATCCAAAAAGATTAGAATTCCTAATCATTAAGCTGGAATTTTTTTTGTCTGGGGCCAGGCATAGTTTCTATACAGGGTGTCACGTAATGAGTGGAAATACTGCAACTGGTGATAGCAGGTCTTATGACTGCTCCGAAAATAAATATAAAAAAATATTCTTCTTGTGGTCTCCATGGTATAATTTATGTTCGAAAAATGTCAAAAAATTCAGGGTCTCCTAAAATACCACCCATAAAGGATTCTTATTATTTTTGTATTCTTATAATATTCTTGAATAACCGTTCTAAATGAGCTTTTAGAATTATTATTATTTTAAAATTATTTTTTTATTTAAAAATAATTCAATATTTTTTTCACCAAAGTTTGAAAAATAATAAAGGGGAAAAAAATGAATGAGAACATAAGTGGCAAATTTGATAAAAATTGGCCTGTTTAATGTAATTTCCAAAATGGTATAACACATGTTTGTGTCTACAACCATAACCAATAAAATTGGCATTTAATTTACTAAAGTAGTTTTTTAACATTTTATCAGATGAAATTAAGTTACAAAGTTAAGTAAACACTGCGACGACGAATGAATAATTCATATTGTTTTTTTAATTTTTATTGCATTTAAAAATAACCGTTCTAAAATAAAGGCAGTAACATTTAACACTAGTTGCTGGATTTATTTTTTAATAATTTTTTTAATTAATTTTTTAATAAAAAAATGATTAAATATTTATTTTCATCAAAGTTTGATGACATACATATGGATTTTGGGGTTGTACCTTTGGGAATGTCAATTGCTTATTATAGGGAACCCATTGGCTTACATTTCGTTCTTGTCGATGCTGGGTTTTTTGTTCATGCAATTTTAGCCATCTCTTTTAGTCCAGTCATCACGTCGTGAAAAAGGGCCTCACCTTGCGCGCAGAGGCACTGTCTGATTTTTTTTCATGGATCGATAGAGGCTCATTTAAAAAGCTTAAATCCAAATTTGCACCACCTGACAACTTTTTTTACCAAAGTTATTGGTAAAAATGTGTTTTTTGCCATTTTTTCGTCTTTTGTGAATATCTCGGCTGCAGTATGTCGCACAGAAAAAAATAAAGTATGGATTTATTTATAATAAGATTTGCTATTATATTATATAAAAATTAATTTGTTTAAACAAATAAAAAAAAAGTTATAGTAAGTTGAAGTAAGTTTTTATTGTTTGAAAATCACTCTTTCTTGATTATTAAGAAAAAAGCTCATTTAACGATGAGGTTTTTATTTTTTACTTTAAAAGTATTTGTAATTACCTACAATTAAAAAAAATTCAGCCCTTAACTACTAACACAAGCCGAGAAATAAATTTATGAACATAGGTAAGTCGGCGCCCCCACGCAATTTTATGTTTTTAGGTTTTATTTTATATCTCAGCCCCAGTATGTCGCAAAGTTAAAATTAAAAATTTTTATTTTTTATAATAATTCTTTCTATCAACTTGCGTTAAATTCAATTTGTTTAAACAAATAGAAAAAAAGTTGCAGTCCATTAATAGGTTTTTTTGTGTTGATTTTATACCTTTTTTCATAACTATTGAGAAAAAAACTGTATTTAACGGTACTTTTTTTCAGGTTTACTTTTTTTTGTAGTCCATTAGTCCATTACGACAAAAAGGAGCCAAGTTCTTCATGAATTAATGACGCGTCAGTTTACTAACGCATAACAATATTCTTTCTTTTTTTTTTGTGAATATCTCGACCTCTGTGTATGCATGGTATGGAATGAAACTGTATTATTTTTAATAATATTCATTATGGACTTAAGGGAATTTTATTTTCTCCAAGTAGATATCTACATACCTACAAAAGTTAAAGTTAGTAGCAACTAAGTTAATTTTTTCTTATTCCGCCCACGCTAACTCTTTTCCGCACCATTTTCCGCACCACCCAAGGGGTAGAGTATGAGGCGCGTTTTTTTAAATCTTGTGGTATCCCCTGTAGGTCTAATCCACTGCAAAGATCAATAATTAAATTGGTCTTATTCTCAATCTGAACACTTCAGTCCGGCTTTTCGAAACCAGCAGGTTGCACCGCATTGTTTCGTACACGTGCAGGAAATCATGTCGATGAGTGTGGGTGGGATCGTCGGCCCTGAAGCCAACACCGGCTCCAATCCTCTTGAACTTTGTTTCCAGTATTTCCCAACCAAGCTTGTACTTGATGGAATGTCCGGAATGAGTGTTGTTCTGCTGCTGATTCTGTAGGTGGCAAAGAAGCAAGATCGGATTTGATTTTAACCCTCGCGCGTGAGAAAAGATAGTCCAGCGATGTTTCCTAACTGCTTCCTCCATATAGTGCAGTAAATACATTTTTCCCCACAGACGCGGCTTCTTCGGATTTAAAAATCTTCACGGTTTTCAAAAGGTTTGGAGCTTTCTTCAGCGAAGAGATTAGCTTACTTTTTCCAGATTTGAAAAAAGCAGAGGTTGTGTCACAGCAGCGACATGTACAAATGCTGAAGGCTGAGGAAAAGTGTTTGTGTGTGTGCACCGATTCAGCTATGTATGTACATATTAGGGTGGTCGTTATAATGTTTTTTTTTAGTTTTATTATTTGGATGGACCTAAATCAGCTCTAAATGAAGAAAAAAATTCCCTTAATTTTTAAGATTTTTATTTTCATCCCCTATAGTCGCTGTAGGGGTTAATTAAATTTCCCCTTTTTCAGAGCATGTAGGTGAGAAGTAGACAAGAAAAAAATCCTATACCGTAGTGGGGTAATATCTCCCACTACTTGGACGGAAGGGGCAATTTAATAAAATAATTGCATAAATAGAAAAAACTAATTAATAAACAACGGCAATACCTGCTGTAATGTTTTGTAGCTTTTTGGAAAGCCAGAAGTCCATTTTAATAGATGATTATTAAAAAAAGTTCGTTGAATAAACAATTTCAGCAAATTCTGTTTTCAAACCTATAATAAAAAAAAATAATAATTTTTCTTCAAAATGTTGAGTTTGAAACAATTTTTTGCCAAAACTGTTCATCAAAAAAAACTTAATTTAAAAACAAGCCGTAAGAATGGACTTCTAGCTTTCCAAAAAGCTACAAATCATTACTGTAAGTATTGCCGATGTTTTTTAATTATTTTTTTTCTATTTTATGCAAATATTTTATTAAATTACCCTTCCCGCCCAAGCGGGGGGAGATAATACCCCCCTCCAATCGGATTTTTTTCTTGTATGGTTCCCACCTACATGCTCTGAATTTTTTTGGCAGATCTTACGCGAATTTTCTAGTATGCAGAAAAAAAGGGGAAATTTAATTTACCCCTACAGGACTATAGGGGATGAAAATAAAAATCAGAAAAAATTAGGGAATTTTCTTTTCTTCATTTAGAGCCGATTTGGGTCCATCTGGGATAACCTTTTTTTAACGACCACTCTTATGTACATATGTATATTCTTTTATGGATTGCTCGACTCTCATGAGTCTTACAAGGCTCAATTTTTGGTAGATAGAGAGTAGATATACCTTTATCGTTCTTCTTGAAAAATATCTTCAAGATCGTGGCTTTTCAGTCTCCCAGGCCTTAGAAGATGTAGACATCTTTATAATACAAAATGCACTCACACCCAAAACGGTTGAGAATAAGACCAATTTAATTGATCTTTGCAGTGGATTAATGGTACGGAAAATTAACTTAGTTACTACTTACTTTAACTTTTGTAGGTATGTAGATATCTACTTGGAGAAAATAAAATTCCTTTAAGTCCATAATGAATATTATTAAAAATAATACAGTTTCATTCCATACCATGCATACACAGAGGTCGAGATATTCACAAAAAAAAAAAAAAGAATATTGTTATGCGTTAGTAAACTGACGCGTCATTTTTAATTCATGAATAACTTGGCTCCTGTTTGTCGTAATGGACTAATGGACTACAAAAAAAGTAAACCTGAAAAAAGTACCGTTAAATACAGTTTTTTTCTCAATAGTTATGAAAAAAGGTATAAAATCAACACAAAAAAACCTATTAATGGACTGCAACTTTTTTTCTATTTGTTTAAACAAATTGAATTTAACGCAAGTTGATAGAAAGAATTATTATAAAAAATAAAAATTTTTAATTTTAACTTTGCGACATACTGGGGCTGAGATATAAAATAAAACCTAAAAACATAAAATTGCGTGGGGGCGCCGACTTACCTATGTTCATAAATTTATTTCTCGGCTTGTGTTAGTAGTTAAGGGCTGAATTTTTTTTTTAAATTGTAGGTAATTACAAATACTTTTAAAGTAAAAAATAAAAACCTCATCGTTAAATGAGCTTTTTTCTTAATAATCAAGAAAGAGTGATTTTCAAACAATAAAAACTTACTTCAACTTACTATAACTTTTTTTTTATTTGTTTAAACAAATTAATTTTTATATAATATAATAGCAAATCTTATTATAAATAAATCTATACTTTATTTTTTTCTGTGCGACATACTGCAGCCGAGATATTCACAAAAGACGAAAAAATGGCAAAAAACACATTTTTACCAATAACTTTGGTAAAAAAAGTTGTCAGGTGGTGCAAATTTGGATTTAAGCTTTTTAAATGAGCCTCTATCGATCCATGAAAAAAAATCAGACAGTGCCTCTGCGCGCAAGGTCAAATGACCTAATGACTGGACTATTTTATGTGGAAATATAGCATACGTTTAATTTGAATTATGTAGTTGTTTGTTTTCAATAAATTATTAGATACATTTTTAAAACATGTTATTCAGCCTTATCGCCAATTTATTTTAGTTTTTCCCAGGAGTTGAATACTCTCATCGCCAATCTCCCCCGAATACAATTTCCCCCGGAAATAACTTCGAACTAGTTTCGAAATATTTTGAGAGAATTATTTAATTTAAATTATTGAACTGTCAAAGTTTGTGAATAAATTAATGTAATGCAATTATGTACCTACATTATTTTTGAAGCATTGAGATCGGTATTTCTTAAAATCTATACCATAGCCTTCAGATTAACCACCGTAAAAAGAGATCGGAGAAACCTAATCAGAATTCGAAGAAACTTGAGGGATAGAAAAAGGTATGGTTTGCATTGATTTTCAAGCTCACTTAATAATTTGTTCATGCTTGTAGGTTTGTAGGGGACTGCATTCTGAAAAAAACTATAGACGTTACGTGAAGCAAATCATTGACGATCACGTTAACGATAATCGTTTTGACGATTATCATTTTTAAAATTACGGAATGACCATCA
Organism: Dasysyrphus tricinctus; assembly: GCA_963921185.1. NCBI lineage: Eukaryota > Metazoa > Arthropoda > Insecta > Diptera > Syrphidae > Dasysyrphus > Dasysyrphus tricinctus. The sequence continues at coordinate 141,879,592 of OY992531.1, forward strand.
CCAGCTTTCACATATTAACTGGATATTTAAATGCATTCAGTGCCACCACCCAAAATAGCAGTTCATACGTTCTATCGTCAAACTAATGCATGCTTGCGTTTTTTTTTTTGCAGAAGTTGGCTACCAAAAAGGTGGCTCAATCCAGCTTCAGGGAAGTCTTGGCAGAAGTTAAATTAATTTTTTAGAGAAATGTTAAAATGAACAGACAAAACTGAAATAAAAAGGCAAAAGTAGAACTTACGTGTTATATTTTAAAAATCCTCCAGCTAAATTTATGTGAATTTTTTCCAGGGAAAAATCACTAATTTTCCTTCGGAAAAAAAATTGGCGATCCCTACTTTTTTCCTAGGAATTTTTTCCTTCTTTTCGAATATTGTTTACGATTGGAGAGTATCACACTGGGGAAAAATTCCGGGGGAAAAATTATTTGCGATAAGGCTGATTATTTTAAGTTTTTTTTTTAAAGTTAAAATAAGCCTTAAAATACATGGTACCTACAGATAGCTCAGAGTTTTTTTATCACTAGGTTAAGTTTAAAATTATTGTTTGTTTTACATAATTTCCAACAAATGTTAGTGAATGCGAGGCGTATGGCAGATTGTAAAAATCGAGTTTAGTTCGACTTTCAATTAATCGTTATTTGGCTTTTTGATTTGTGTGCATGTAAAGAACCTAAAGGTGAAATAATTGAAAGTCGAATCGAAACAAAAACTTTGCAATGAAAATCGAAATAATCGAAAACGAAACAATTAAAGGCGAAATAAACCAACGGTGAAATAATTCAGAAATGAAATACCGTCCGACCGAACTACCTAATTAAAAAACGAAATTAAAATTGTCTGAACAATAAAAACGAAATAAATGAGAAGTGAAACAATGAAATGCGAAACAACAAAATGCGACCTAGACGAAACAACAAAAAAAAGAAATGAAATAGACGAAACGATCTTTTAAGAGGGTAAGATTTAACCCTGAGTAAACTCTGCACTGAAAAACTAAACTGTAAAAGTTTCAAAATATCACTGCAAGCTCACACTATTGACCTTTTTTGTAATATTAAAAATTTATATACTCATTCATTCCATAAATTCACTATAACTTTCAAATAGGAATCAAGCTGGACACAAGCTTGAGAATTATATTTCAGTAGATATAACATTTTAGTCTTTCGCAGATCGCAGTTATTAATAAAGTTAATGGAAAATTATTTTGGAAGAAGCCACGTAATGATAAAATCTAAATAAATGCATTGAGCGTTATCACCGGGAAACTGCTCTTGAATTTTTATAGTCTGGGAGCCGGCGCGCGTGATATATTTTGGTTGGTGATTTAACCAAAGCTAATTTTTTGATATATGGTTAAATAGGCTTTAAAATAAAGCCTAGTGGAAGTCAGCTGGCCCACCAGCGCACAGTGGTCTCAAAAGCGAATCTAGCGGGTCAAAAGTCCAAAAAATATGAATTTTATATCAGGGCAGGTAGTACATAGGTTGATTGTACACATGTCAGAGACAATGAATAGAGTCAAATTAACTAATAGAAGACTTTAGTTTTCAAGCAATAATACCGTTAATTGTAGACACATCATTCAGTCATTGTCCGTTCAATATTTAATGATGGTAGGACTTTGTTTACCTCTTATTTGTTTGAAAAGTTATGAACTTTTTTGTTATTATTCCCAAATGTACTATATTTAAGAAGGTTAGTAATTTTGTTTATTTATGATTTATGGTATTTTAACTAAACGAACCATTTCATTTACTTTATTAGTAAGAAAAAATTGATAAAGCATTTATTCTGTAGGCTGCAACTTTTTCTGTACAAACCTGTACAAAAAGATTGAACTTAAACTAAGTTCCAGGATTAATATAGATTATATATTTTTATATTTCATCTGCCCGTTTTTGCCCGTTTTCGAAAAAGTAAAACATAACATCTTACAGGTTATTTGACGACAGTGGTCCAAATTCTTCGGCTAAAAGTGAAAAACTATCCGTGGAAAATATTTCAGAAGCCAACATAATATTAGCTAATATAGTTTAACCTATGTTCAAACCATAATTTAGTCCAAAAACTAGCATTGAGACATCATTTCATCATTATTTCTGAGTCTTGCTTGTCTTTTAAAAATAATTAATTGTCCACATAACCATGTAATAACTATTCTCTCTATTTGGCACCTGCTAGGCTATTTAGGTGTTTAAATAAGATACGGACACACACACCACTCGTATACAAAGATTTGGATTTATGACCCGCTAGATTTGCTTTTGAGCCCACTGTGCAGCGGGGGCCTTGGCTGCAGCAGCCCCACCAAACATGTAAACAAAAAATTAGGTTGGTCATAGAAAGCTGAAATTTGGTGTAATAATAGTTAACACCTTATACACAATAACACCTTATACAGTATCTGGGATTGAACAACCCGAGGACGACAAAGTCAAACCGACTTTTATATTAAGTTTTCACATACATATTATAGATAAATCTTATTTGTATTCTAAATTTTACCAATGTATACCCTTAGGCCCGTTATATGCCAAAAAAATTTTATTATTTATCAATGTATCTAATAGTCATAAATTAAGCCAATTGTAAATAGAAATGTTCAATGAAGCAAAATTGAAATTGAGTTATACAAAAAACATCGTCGATGGGAAAGTGGTACTTCTCCCCTGAGGCAGGGGAAGAGGCAATTTCTGAAACATCATTGTAAAAAATATTCAAATCGACGAAATCACATATGTATGTATGTACGTACCTACATATGTTCATATCTATGTAATGTGCTATAGCATTTTTGAAAACTTATACTCTAGTCTTTTATATGCTTTTTTAGAGAATTGCTTTTGAGAAAATAAATTTGAAAGTCAAAATTTTTGAACGAAATGGTTTTTTTTTTAAAAATTGATATTTTTAAAAATTTTGCGTAATGAAGTGCTATTTTTGTGTTCAATATTCAATGCCCTAATTAATTTTAAATCAACAACCGAGAACCAAATAAAAAATCTTTTGTAGTTTTTCATTCAAAATTATTAAAAAAAGGTGTTTTGCCCAAAATAAAACTGGAAAAAGTGTTTAATTATTCATGAATTATCCCGTTTTTTCGGGAAAAGTACCTACGGCTTGTTTTTACATTTGGTTTTCGGTAGCTGACTAAAAATTACCAAGGGAATCGAATATCGAACACAAAAATAGTACTTAAATAACTACACAAAATTTTTAAAAATATGAATTCGAAAAAAAACCCTTTTTTTTCTAATTTTTAAATTTAATTTTTCAAACACTATTCGCTAAAACAACTTGCTGTAAAAACAATTACATAATAGAATGGAGTATAAGCTTTTAAAAAAAGCTACCTATACGATACCACATTATTGTATTTGCTTTTCGTTGATTTTAAATATTTGTTTTGCACAATTTATTAAAAATTTAGATATCCTTGATTTTTTAATTTTTTTAGGTTGGTATTTGTTAACTTTTCCTGCTTAAATTTTTTCGTAAAATTTTTTGAACTATCCATTCCAATAGAAAATTTAATTTTGAACAAAAAGTTTTATATGTAAAATTGTCAAATTCGGCTTAGTTTTCGAGTTATACCAAAAATACTGAAAAGTGGCCAGTGTGACCATTCTCTCAGAAACTTACTTACTTACTTACTTAAGGTGGCGCTACAGTCCGGGGTGGACCAGGGCCTCAACCAACAAGCTTCTTCCAGCCGGCTCGGTTTCTAGCTAGCTGTCTCCAGTTTCGCACGCCAAGTTGGTTGAGGTCCTCTTCCACTTGCGTGCGCCACCTTTTACGCTGTCCACCTCTACTGCGTTGTCCCACGGGGTTGGATTCAAAGACTTTCCGGGCCGGAGCATTGGTGTCCATTCGCTCTAGATGACCCAGCCATCTCAGTCGTTGGCTTTTCACCTTTGTGGCTAGGTCGGTGTCGCTGTACAGCCCATACAGTTCGTTGTTGAATCTTCTTCTCCATTCCCCATCTATGCAGACGGGACCAAAAATCACCCGGAGAATTTTCCTCTCAAAATAGCCTAACGCGTTCTCATCCACTGTTAGCAGTGTCCATGCCTCTGCACCATACATCAGGACCGGGATGATAAGCGTCTTATACAGGGACAGTTTAGTTGCTCGAGAGAGGGCTTTGCTTCTCAATTGCCTTCTTAGCCCAAAGAAACAGCGATTGGCAAGAGTAATTTTTCGTTTGATCTCAGCGCTGGTGTCGTTCGCTGAGTTTATAGCGGATCCTAGTAATACAAAGTCTCTGACTACCTCAAAATTATAGCTGTCTATAGTGACGTTCTGTCCGAGACGTCGGTGTTGGATGTCCTTTCTTGTGGACAGCATATATTTTGTTTTGCTTTCATTCACCGGTAGACCCATCTTCTTGGCTTCCTTCTCAATGCTCACAAAAGCACCACTGACATCACGCTTTGTTCTTCCGATTATGTCAATGTCGTCAGCGTAAGCGAGTAATTGGACGGACTTTTGAAAGATTGTGCCTCTGGTGTTGACGTGAGAGTTTTGCACTATTCTTTCAAGAACGATGTTGAAGAAGTCGCATGACAGCGCGTCGCCTTGCCTAAAACCTTTTTTGACATCAAAGGTGTCGGTGAGGTCTTTGCCGACCTTGATGGAGCAGCGTGCATTCTCCATCGTCATCCTGCACAAACAGACGAGTTTGGCAGGGATGCCAAAACTAGACATTGCTCTATATAGCTCGTCTCTATAGATGCTGTCATACGCGGCCTTGAAATCGATAAAAAGGTGGTGGGTATCGATTTGGAACTCCTGGGTTTTCTCCTAGATCTGCCGTAGTGCGAATATTTGGTCGATGGTGGACTTCCCTGGCCTAAAGCCACACTGATATGGACCTATCAGGTTGTTGACGAATGGCTTCAGGAGTTCACAAAGTACGACAGAGAAGATCTTGTAGGCGATATTAAGAAGACTGATGCCTCTATAGTTGGTGCAGTCCAGAGGATCGCCTTTCTTGAGGATCGGGCAAACAATACTGAGGTTCCATTCATCGGGCATGCTTTCTTCCGACCATATTTTATAGATGAGCTGGTGCATACTCCTAACCAATTCATCGCCAGCCGCTTTGAATAGTTCAGCCGCAAGGCCATCAGCTCCAGCAGCTTTATTGGACTTAAGTTTAGATATGGCTATCCTCACTTCGTCAAGATCGGGTGGACGGAATTGTTGGCCTACGTCGTCCAGGTTGAATGGTGCAATTTGCATGGTAGCGGAATTCGGTTCGTCATCGCCGTTATACAATTTGCAGAAATGATTTTTCCATATCCTCAGCACCGACTGCGATTCCACCACGATGTTCCCCTGATCGTCCTTGCAGGCTTCGGTTCGGGGTTTGTAACCTTGGGAGGTTCTTTTTACTTTTTGGTAAAACTTTCGAACTTCATTCCTGCAGTGGCATCCCTCTAATTCCTCGATCGCGCGCTTCTCATGCTCTTTCTTTTTCTTTCTAAGAAGCTTGTGTTCCTCTTTCCTCTTCTGCTCGTAGAGCTCGCGAGCAGCTCTGGTCCTTCTATGCAGCGCCGCTTTGTATGCCTGTTGTTTGGCTGCATGTACTTGCCGGCATTCCTCGTCGAACCAGGGGTTTCGCTGTGGTGGTCGTGCGAAGCCCAGCACGTCAGAGGCGGCATCTCTGATGGCTTCCTGGCAGTTTTTCCACTGGTTCTCGATGTTTGCAGTTGGCGGCAAAGGACTAGTTAAGAGGGCGCGAGAGACTCGATCGGAAAAGGACCTGGCGATTTCTTGCGACTGTAGCCGTCCGACGTTGAACTTCCTGACAGTATTTCCCTGTTTTGGCTTTGGTCTGGATATCCGAAGAATTACCTTTGCTACAACGAGGTAGTGGTCCGAGTCAACGTTGGCTCCTCGGAACGTTCGGACATCCTTGATACTGGAGGAGTGCCTTGCGTCGATCGCAATGTGGTCAATTTGGTTGGCGGTTGATTGACCAGGAATTCGCCATGTCCCCTTATGAATATCGAGATGCGGGAACTGCGTACTAGCTACCACAACGTTTCGCCCCGCAGCAAAGTCGATTAGCCTGAGTCCGTTATCGGAGGTGGTGTCGTGCAGGCTGTATCTTCCGATTGTGCCACCAAAGACGTCTTCTCTTCCTAGTTTGGCATTCAAATCACCCAAGACAATTTTAATGTCATAGCTAGGGCATTGCTCATATGTCTTGTCCAGGAGCTCGTAGAACTCGTCCTTGGTGTCGTCATCTTTTTCCTCTGTGGGGACATGCACGTATATCAGGCTGATGTTGGCGAATTTAGCCTTGATGCAAATTGTCGTGAGGCGTTCGTTCACATAATTGAAACTCAAGACCTCTTGCCTCAGTCTGCCTCTAACAACAAATCCATATCCAAAAAGACGCTGCCCTTGTGGTCGGTAACAGTCACCGTAGTATATATCGCAGTCTTTCAGTTTTCTTTTGCCCGGCCCATCCCATCGCACTTCTTTGATGGCGGTGATGTCTGCTTTTTAGCAGTCTAGGGCCTCCGCTAAATGTTCGGCTGCACGTGGTCTATAGAGAGACAGAACATTCCACGTGCAGATCCGAAGTTCGTTGTCCTTATTTCGTTTGCTAGGTTCGTCAACAGTAAATCCGTCCGTATCCGAGGCTTGTTGATGCTTCGCAACTAAAAATAGCTTTACGTGGCCGGGAAGTCACCCCGACGGCACGACCCCCAACCTGGAGGACCAGACCCTACATATATAACTCCAAGGGCGGGAAGCCGGATTAACCGCTCCTTATAGGCCTGAGCTCCGAATATGTCGTAGTAGCCCGTATAAGGTGTTCACTAAGTAGTTCAGCCTAACTGGAACTGTAGACGCCACCGTTGATTCCATCTTGAGAATTCTTCCGCTGCTGCCTGGATGAAGGAGAAGTGCCTTAGTGGGAACACTCCTCCCCCCCTCTCTCGTTTGCTGCCCCCTAAAACCGTCCACAGGGATTGGAACCCCATCTTCAGTTAAAGGTACTAGGCACCCGATGTTCACCACTTGGAGGTGAGAGTAGGAGTTGATAGACAGTGGTTCGTTTTGAAAAAAAAGCTTGTGGACGCTTGTGCCCTCTTGAATGCACCGTGTCTACCCTTTGAACATCAGAAACGCATGGGTGAATTTAGTAGCATTTTTGGTTTTAAGCATGCTTAAATAAATAAATAAAATGGGCCAAACAAACATATTCAATAATAAAAACCCTTGCACGTAATTGTTCCTTTATACCCTTCATTTTCCGGTCTATTCAATAGGCTATAAGTCAATGTTTCAGAAAAACGAAAAAAGTGGGTCGCAAAATTCCGTCTGTCTGTCTGTCTGTCCGTACCTCAACCTACAGCCTAAGCCGCTGAAGCGATTTTCTTCAAATTTTGAACTTAAGGTTTTTTTGTAACTCTCCAGAGGGGAAATTGAATTTTTTTTTAGCTCAAAAAATAACGGTCTTGCTATACAACCGTTAAGGAAAAGCTTATTTATCTCAAAAACGGCTCCAACGATTTCGATAAACAAAAATCAGTGTATTATTGTAGATATGATGTACCTTTCAGTAAGAAAAAAAATCATCAAAAACATTTATTAACGGTACCTGCCATATAACGGTTTTTTGATTTTTGGTTTTCTCATTAACCGCTCATCTGATTTCAATAACATTTTTTGTACAAAAGCTTTGTTAGAATATAAATAATACTGCATACCAAAATTTTTGAAAAAAATAATTTTTGGATTTTTATAAAAAGATTCAAAATTTTTTTTTTGAAAATTAAATATTTCAAAAACGGGTTGATGAATTGTTTTGAAATTTTAGTTTTAAATATATATTATTATATACTCAAAATTGGCATACCAAATTTTTTTTGAAAAATGTTACAAAAATTTTATATATAAAAATTAATTTTTAAGAAAACGACTCCAACGATTTAAATTTTTTTTTTACATATATTCATATTTTTTTCAAGTAATCAAATGGCATACTTTTTTTTGAGCTCTAAGTTATTTATCACACTGTTTATACAATTAAAAGAACGATTTAAATGCTTTTTTTGTGTACTTTTTCTATAATTACTTGAATATTTTTTAAAGTTCTTAAGTCCCACACAACTTGAACATAAGAGCAAGTACGTGCGATCCAGTCGTGCATTTTATTTTCTTAGAATATGCCCAAGAATCATGCCTTAAAATATTGTTGACGAGTTAATGAACACCCTGTGTAGAAAATTTCAGCTATGGAAACAAAACCTTGAACTATTCTGCAAAACATGCATTATATTCTTGCTGCTTAAAAATGTAGTCTAGACTTTTCGCGAGATATTCGGCCTAACGGTATACATTGGTAAAATTTAGAATACAAATAAGATTTATAATATGTGAAAACTTAATATAAAAGTCGGTTTGACTTTGTCGTCCTCGGGTTGTTCAGTCCCGGTTGTACAGTGGCAGTACATTTATAACGAAAATTTGCATATGCTTGCAAAACTACTTACTTTATTTACTTATTTATTTATTTATTAATATTTATTTATTTATTTACTATTCGCACATAAGCAAACATTAAAAAAAAACCTTTTCTTTCTTCCCGCATTTAGATTCCAACATTGTGCTTTGTTTTACATTTCTAATACATGTACAAATGTGATAACAATTAAAAAAAAGATCACATACACATACATACATGTTTTAATTCGTAAAACGATTTAAACAGCTGTGTACCTATTTTGTTCCTTTTGTGTTTATTGTTTCCGTTTTAAACAGCATTTCTCAGATTTGCTTAGATGAAATGAAAGCCATTTCATTGGCTCTCTCTCAATTTAGCGAAAGTTAACGAAACTGAGCAGACGGCTATTATGGGTGAAACCATATTATAGTCTAGTCAAATTGTTGCGGAACCTAGAACTAATTGCAAAGGAACCTTTTTAAATGAGGTTTTATTGGAAATTTCGCGTAGAACACGATGGCGAAAAGTCTACCACTCTACCATGACGCTTTTAGCCAATATAGCCGATTATTCAAAATGGCGCCCTATTATTTGAAATCCTTGTGATAATATGCACAAGTAGGGTATCATTTTATATGTTTTTTGGGTCGAGAAACTCAAAAATACAATCGAAAATTATTTTTGATGAGAATTAACTTAAATAAAAATAAAATAAAGGTAATTGTATGCAAATAACCTAAAAACAGTTTTGAAATTGTATTTGACTAACGCTAAATTTACACTATTTGAAAACGTTAACTTTATGAAGTTTTTCGCAATTATTTTAGTTAATTCTGATCAAAAAAAAATTTCGATGGATTTTTTGAGTTCCTTGACCCAAAAGACATATAAAATGATACCCCACATGGGCATATTATAGGGTAAGTCGGTCGAATATGCCAGTGTGGGTAATATGCCACCTTTCAATATATTGCAGTTCTAAGTTGATGTTGGCAACGCTAACATTGCAATTCGCTCAGTTACGCTGAGTTTTCTGGGCACACGGATGCGGAAGTTATTAGGCAGTTTGGTTTGGAAAATATTCATGAAAGTTTAAATTCAAGTGTGTTTTTATAAAATTGAGTGCGATTAAAACCGGTTTTTTTTAGTGTTTTTTAGTGCGATATACGAAGGTTTCTTCCAAGAAGGTAAGACTAATTTTGTGTACTTAATGTTTGTTTGTGTCTAGACTTGATATGTTCCGTTAGTTTTCGGTCAGGGATACTTTTATATTTTTTCACGCTTTGGGGTAAAATGCCACGTTTGTTTTGTACCAACTGGCATTTTACCCACCAAAGTGGCATATTACCCCCTTTGATTTTAATTTCTTTCAGGTACGATAAAGATGGACCCAGATGTGACTGGGTGCAATGCTCCAATTGTCACAAGGATGCACAAGGACTGTCTCCAAAATGGAATCTGCCCGATATGTCCCATCGATTAAATGCCATATTAAATGTTTGCTGGCATTTCACCCCTTGAGAAGTGGCATATTACCCTCACGTGAGTTACATATTTGTATGGTGACCTCCGTCACCATTAGTACAACAACCTTTTATTTGTAATACGAATATGAATAATAAATCAATTCGTAAAATGCAAAATAAGCATATAAGTATATTTTCATATTGTAAAATAATATTGCAAAATAAGCATATAAGTATATTTTCATATTGTAAAATAATACATTGACCATAATAATAATCAAAGGGAAATAAATCTGATTGAACAAAATTTAATGATATATCTAGACTAACAGTCGTTAAGATACCTCGAAGAAATAAAGTCGTCGTTCGAACTACACTAAAAATAAAACTCTTTTTTTTAACTGGCGCAGTCGGAACGGAATCGAGTAAACGCGGAAAAAAAAAAAAATTGTAACTACAAATCAGTTACAAACATTTTTTTTAAATTGTTTTGTTTACCGTCCACAACCCCTCCTCCACCCGAATAAAGTACCAACAACTATTTGTCGGGAATTATAAAAAAAAAAATATATTAAGTTACTGTTGTAGACTACAAATCAGTCACAACAAAGAAACACAAAATAAAAAAAAAAAAAAAGAAGAAGAACAAACAAGTGCAGTGCGAACTAAAAATCAATAGTGCTTTTTTGTGCGAGTTTTATTAAAATACATTTTTAAAAATTTCGCGACAAATTCTTCACGACTCCAGAAGGAACTTGCAAATAGAGGATACAAACGAAATGGCAACCGACCAAACAAATCTTTTAAACACAATGGCACGAGTTTTGTTGAGATTAGAGGCGAATTCTCAACAGCAAGCTGATAGTCGAGCCATAGTGATTATGAAAGAAATTTCATATATTAAAGAATTTTCCGGCAACAGGCAAGAGCTGACTCAATTTATAAACGTTGTCGATAATCACATGAGCTTGACTCCAGAAGACAGAAGAGCTGCAATGTGGACTGCTATTTCACAGTGTAAGGTGATAGGTAAGGCAAAGGAACTGCTACTTACCAACAACATGAGCACATGGGAAGAGGCGAAGAATATACTGAAGCTGTCATTCCGGCCAAGCATCGACCAAGGGGAAGTTACCCGCCGGATCAACAATCTTAGAGTGAGTTCGGTATTAGATTTAATTAACAAAATTGAATATTTACTAACAGATATTCATACTATTATTATGTATGAGAATAATAAAGATAGTCTGAAAACAATGTTATATTCACTAGTAATTAACAAAATAAGAGAACTAGCTGCAGGCAACTTAGCAAGAGAAATTAGGGATGAATATGATCTACTTAAAGTCAAGAGTATATTGTATTCTTATGTAGGGTTCGATGTAGGTAACGTCCTTACTAACGGAAATAATACTAGAAGAAACCATGATTTTAGGCCCGCAGAAAGGACATACCGACAGAACAACCAACAGTTACGAAACAATACTAATAACAACTCTAGACAGACAAATCAGCAACAACAAAGTACTGATTATAATTTTACAAGAACAAACGACACAGAGAGACGACATACATACAATAACTCTGGCCAGACAAGCCAAAACCAACTCAATAATACCATACAAAATAGCAACCGAACACGGAATAACTATAACTATAACAATAACAATTCCAGACAGACCCATAATAGACAGAATGTGGAACCAATGGATATTAATAATATAGATCAAGGATCTTCCGAAGTGGTTCAAGAAGAAATACATTCAATAGAAGCTCCGGTTTTTCTGAATGTAGCCTCTCTGGTAGGAAAACACAGGTAGTATTTGCGTTGAGAAACCAGAAACACATATGCTTACTAGATACAGGGTCTACAATGAGTTTAGTAAATACAAGTAAGATAGACTGTAGTTCCTATAACGTACTCGAAGAGCTGACTTTAAACTTGTCTACCGTAAACAGCCAAAGTATAGAAACATTAAAAATTTATCAGGTCCCAGTACCTACAGAATTTGGCTACCCAGAAAATGTCTTCGTTAGAGCATATGGAAAGCCATTAGGAGAACAAAAATATAGTCTCTTGTTAGGAATGGATGTACTAGGAAACATGGTCGAAAGCATTAACTTTATAAAAAAGGAAGTACTTCTACAAAACAAAACTATACTCCCAATGGTCATTGAAGTAGAACCATTCATAGAATGTTATGAGTTAGAGGGTAGTACTGAAGTTAATTTACAAGATTTGAAAGTATTCGAGAAACAAGAAATACAAGATTTGCTTCAAAAATATAAAAATCTCTTATATAGAGATGGAGATCAGCTTACTAATTGCGAAAGTATATTTCATGAAATAAAACTATCCACAGACCAACAAATAAATGCTAGACTGTACCGTCTGCCTCAAAAACACGAAGAAGAGGTAAGAAACCAAGTTAATGATATGGAAAGGCAGGGCATAATACGAAAATCAAACAGTCGATACGCTTCACCAATCGTAGTGGTCGCCAAAAAGCCCGATAGCGAAGGAAAAGTTAAGTATAGAGTATGTGTCGATTATCGAGCTCTCAATGATATAACTGTAGACGATAAATATCCATTACCAAATATCGAAAGTATTCTTGATAAGCTAGGAAGGTCTCAGTACTTCTCAACCCTTGATTTAGCCAAGGGATATCATCAAATAAAGGTGCATCCTGATGATATACATAAGACTGCATTTGTTACACCAAACGGTCTATATGAATATACCAGAATGCCCTTTGGGCTGAAAAACGCCCCAGCGACATTTCAGCGTCTAATGAATGAAGTTCTCAGAGAGTACATAGGCAAAATTTGCATAGTTTATCTTGATGATATACTTATTTTTTCGACCTCATTAGAAGAGCACATAACATCGTTAGACAAAATTTTTCAAAAATTAGCTGACTACAATCTTAAGATACAACTAAGTAAATGCTCTTTTCTTAAGAAAAATACAGAATACTTAGGTCATATCCTTACTGCAGAGGGAATGAAACCTAACCCAAATAAAATAGAAGTAATCCAGAAATATTCACTGCCCCAAACAATTAAGCAGTTACAAGGATTTTTAGGTAGCACTGGATATTATAGGAAATTTATTGCTGATTACTCCAAAATAGCGTACCCGATGGTTAAATATCTAAAAAAAGATATGAAAATAAATAGTAAGGACCCGGAATACATTCAAGCATTTGAACGATTAAAAGAAAATCTTATCAGACATCCAATACTCAAATTTCCAGATTTTAACAAACTATTTTCCCTATACACTGATGCAAGTAATTTTGCGTTAGGAGCTGTTCTAACTCAAGAAGGGCAGCCAGTATGTTATGCCTCCCGAACATTAAACGACCATGAAAAAGATTATTCTACAACAGATAAGGAATTTTTAGCAATAGTATGGGCTACCACATATTTTAGACCATATCTTTGGGGTCAGAAATTTAAAATAATCACTGACCATATGCCTGTAAAATATTTAAATAAAAAATATAATGGAAAGGAGTTTAGTCAAAGAGTCCAAAGAGGACTTCTTAAGTTGCAAGAATTTGAGTTTGACATTGAGTATATAAAAGGGAAGGAAAATAAAATAGCAGATTTCTTAAGTAGAATCCCAGAGGAAATAAACGAAACATCAGAAACTGTACATTCATCGAATGAACAACTTTTAGACCATATACAAATCAAAGAGGGAATTGTTAACATTTACTAAACTCAGCTAATATTGACTTATTCTGTGCAAAATGAAATAATAAAAAAACAGCACACTAAAACAATAATTCAGGTTGATATGACGAAAAATGACAAATACTGGAAAGATTTATTTAAAAGAACTATTAAATCAGGAACAGTAGGAGTTTATTCAGAAGTAGATGATGCTGAATACAATAAAGTACAAAAAGTTTTAATTGAAATGTATGGACACGACAAAGAAGTAAAATTCTACAAGCTCACTCAGAGAGCAAGAGATTTAGAAAAGGTTGAAGAGGCCCATAAACAAATATCCTTATATCACATAGAAGAGAGTAATCACTCAGGTATAGTTGAGACATATCATAAATTAAAAAACAAAATATATTTTCCAAAACTTATAAAAGAAATTTCTAGAGTAATAGGGAATTGTCAGACTTGTCAAGAAGGTAAATATGACAGAAAGCCAATAAGACCAAAGTTCAGACTAACAGAAACTCCAATTAAAGGAAACGAAATTTTGCATATGGATGTTTATCATTTCAATAAACTAACATACCTGACATTTATTGACAAATTTACGAGAAAAGCTTATGGATACAATTTAAGTAGTAAAAATTGGACAAGTAAATTAGAATGCATAGACGAACAATTAAGTAAATTCGGAAAACCAAGAAAAATTATCTGTGACAATGAATTTAATTCAGAAAATATTAAAGAATACTTTAGGAAGGAAGGAATTGAAATGCATATGACAAAACCAAATTCGCATACTGGAAACTCAGATATAGAGAGATTCCACTCTACATTACTTGAAATTTTACTAACAATTAAAAATACAGACATTTCCACCAATAGAAAAATTCATAAAGCTATTCAGATATACAATAGTAGGTATCATTCAACATTAGGTATGAGTCCAAACTCAGCAGAAAAGACAAATCAGTTAAATTTAAGAACAAAAATAGAAGCTAAAAAGGAAAAAATTAGAAAAAAGAAAAATATTTCTAGGGAAAATTATGATGAAAAACGCAATGAAGGCTACATAAGGAACTATAAACATTTAAGACATAAAAATGAAACATATTATAGAAAACATAATTTAAAAAATGTTGACCCAACAAATATTAAAAGACCAAATCAATTCGCAGGTAATCTTTTGGCTGTATCAGGTGATCTCCTGGCTGATAATAATGCAAATAGCGGAAGCAACACTCATAATAACACCGATACAAACCAATAAGGGATATACTACATTAAATTTAGGATCAGTAGAAATAATTAATAATAGCCAGACCATATTACACATAATAGATACTAGGGATTTATTTTCAACAATCGGAATGATAGAAGTTAATCTACAAGCTTTACAATTAGAAAACAATACCGAAATAAGTAATGAAATTTTTAATATAAAATCTAAACTTCAAGCAATAGTTCCACTAAGAAGACAAAAAAGAGGACTTATAAATATTATAGGAACAGGACAGAAATGGTTGTTTGGGACAATGGATGACAACGACCGACAAGATATTATCGGACATATGAACACAATTGATACTAATAATCATGCAGCCATAAAAAACCTGAACCATCAAATACAAATTAACGAAAAATTTATGGACTCTATTAATAAATTTAAAAAAACAATAGAAACAGATAGAGAAGTTTTATCCTATACTTACCAAAGTATTGCTTCGAACCAAAAAGACATTATTAGAAAACAAATTATTACAGACCAACTACTAAAACTTCAAATATTAGAAAGCAAAATTGATAGCATTCTAGATAACATAGCATCTGCTAAACAAGGTAATCTCCATCCAAGCATATTGACAGGAGAAGAAATAAGGACATTAGGGATAGACTTTTATAAACTTGAAAACGCTAGAATAGGACTTATGAAACTCGACCAAGACAGACTTATAATAGCTTTGAAACTACCAAAAGACTATATTTTGACTCAGTTAAAAATGATTATACCAATGCCAAATGATAAAAAAAAAGAAATAGATATGGAAAATTTACAATTTATAGAAATAAATAATGTACAATATGAGTATAATCCAAGAAACATTTACTTGAAAGATTTAAATATAAGTAATTCATGTATAATAAAAGATTCATGTACTTTTCGTTACAATAAAGAAATTAAAGTAATAAAAATTGACGACGATACTTTGATCTGCAAAAATTTAGAAAAAGAAAATGTTTATAATCACTGCGATGATAGAAAATTAATTTTAACTGGAAATTTCATGTTAAATATTAATAATTGTTCAATAAATATATTAAATGTAACTATTTTTAATTATCAACTAGAATTTATTCAAAAATTTCATTATGAAGAAGAAACAAATTTAAATGTAACTGACAAATTAAAGTTTGAAGAAATTTCAAAAATGCAACAAATTGAAAATTTACAAAAAATTAATGAATTAACATATCACAGAACTATAAGTCAAATCAGTAATATTACAATGTTCTTAATAATTATAATTATTCTTATTGTAATATTTTTCATTAACAAATCAAATCGTAAATTGAAAATTAAAATAAATAATGTTACTAAGCCCCAACCAAATGTTAAAATTATGGAAATTCCAACGATTCAGGAGAATCTTAAGAATAAGGGGGGAGAAGTTACATATTTGTATGGTGACCTCCGTCACCATTAGTACAACAACCTTTTATTTGTAATACGAATATGAATAATAAATCAATTCGTAAAATGCAAAATAAGCATATAAGTATATTTTCATATTGTTAAATAATATTGCAAAATAAGCATATAAGTATATTTTCATATTGTAAAATAATACATTGAGCATAATAATAATCAAAGGGAAATAAATCTGATTGAACAAAATTTAATGATATATCTAGACTAACAGTCGTTAAGATACCTCGAAGAAATAAAGTCGTCGTTCGAACTACACTAAAAATAAAACTCTTTTTTTTAACTCGTGTGGGTAAAATGCCACTTTTTAAGGTTTTTTTAAAACTTCATTTGCAATGAATTAAAAGTATTAAAGTTATGTTTTTATTCCTTTATTTATTAAATAAAACAACAACCTAACTAAACTAAGAACTTAACTTAACTTGTCATTTACTATTTAATTTCAATTGTTTACTGTTAAGTGTGGCATATTACACCGACTTACCCTAACAGTTTTACTCTAAAATGTCAGATAATAGTCGGTCATTTTGAATAATTGGCCATATTGGAAAAACGCATCATGGTTGAGTGGTAGCATTGAATAACTACAAATAGAAGGGACACCGGGCAAAACGTCCACTAGGTGGCCTGGTTTGGCAGTCTGTCGCTGCAATCGCTCTATCAAATACAACACCCTTTAATAAATTTGTTCCTTAAAAGTTTGTTCCTTTTGGGAAATTTCCTTAATTGCCGAAGAAGAAAGGGAAGAAATGTTTTTTTTTACAGGGCATGAAAATGAACAACAACAACGAATTGAACAGCCGTTTTAGTTTTGCTTTTGAGGTATTTTTTTCAATGCCATTCGAGGACTCAAGGTTAATGAAAATATGGGGTAGAGATAAAAATTATATTTTCTTTTCTGGGTTGTGTGTTGTCCAGTAAAAAAAATTGTTGTTAGTGTTTTCTTGCAATTTGGGATGTTAACGATGATGGCTTTGTTTTGTTTTTTATATCTTGAGATCCATAGGCAAGGAATAATAATTTTTTTTTTTTTATTTGAAAACAAGTCCCAAGTGGTACATACACACAACACAAGTGTGCACTCTTTGATTTTTGGTGTGGTGGGTCGATCGGTGGTATATGTGTGGCGGAGTGTGTGCACACTTATGTGCTGTGAATGGGTCGTTTTATAGGTATATGCAGGAAGGTACCTGTTCCATCTTCTTTTAAATTTTTCGTTGATTTTCACGGATCCTTATCAATTAATATAGATTATCAAGTATTGAGTACCAATTTTCAATTCGTACCTATTTATTACATAGGTACCTTTCATCTGTCACATAAAAATAATGGTTTATAATTTGTTCTCATTTATTGTTTTTTCAACGATTTTGGTATAAATGTAGGTACCTACATACATACATTGTTATTTTTAAGATAGGAAAAATAAAAATTATAAGTATTATTATGTACTTAATAAATCAAAAAAGAAACTAAAGCAACCAGTGATAGTAAAGATGTAGTTTTTTTTTTAATTAAGGTTTTGTTTTTACTGTACCCAATTGAAAAATGTTTGAAATTTAAAACTAAAACCGTGAAACAGGGTGTAGAACACATTTGAAGGTATGTAGGTATGTAACTCCCTTTTTTTTAGCAACTAAGCGATAAAAATGGTTCTATCTTATGTTTTTCTTTTAAATAGAAGGATACACTTTAAGTGGACTTTTGAGAGGTAGATATTCTGATTTTAATTTGGCCATAATTCAATTTAACTTAAAATTAAAATAGCATGTATGTACACTAGTTAAGAAAAATTCTAGGAACAAGATTTTGTATTTTTTTGTCAGTGGTTTTTGTTGTATGTGTGAGATGAGACAGAAAACTTTTTTTTTAATTTTTCATCATCATCATCATCGTGTCCTGTATCCCCGGCTGGGGCATAGGGCGTCAACAAAACGTCTCCATCCTTCACGGTCTGCTGCAAGGTACTTAAGCTGTGGCCACGTCTTTCTCTGGGATTCTGCTTCCGCTAAGACAGTTGATTTCCATGTTGTTCTTGGTCTTCCAACCCGCCGTGCACCCTGAGGATTCCATTCAAAGGACTGCTTTGCAATTTCATCGTTTGGTTTCCTCAGTGTGTGACCAATCCAACGCCATTTACGCTTTCTTATGTCGACGTCCAGCCGCTCTTGACTTGTCCTGCGCCACAATTCCTCATTTGATATTATTTGTGGCCAGCGAATCTTTAGGATGTGGCGAAGACAGCGATTCACAAAAGCCTGCAATTTCTTCGAAATGGTAGACGTGACTTTCCAGGTTTCACAAGCATATAACAGCACGGATTTGACATTGGATTCGAAGAATCTGAACTTAGTGTGTAAGGAGATTTGACTGGATTTCCAAATTGGGGACAGAGTACCGAAGGCAGCACGAGCTTTATTTATTCTACTTTTAACGTCCAGATCCGTACCACCGTTTGCAGAAACAATTACAATACTGCCAAGGTAGTTACATTGTTCCACTACTTCAACTGGCGTCTCCTGTAAAATAATACGCTGCTGTGTGGAGCGGCCTGTGAGCATTATTTTTGTCTTTTTGCTGTTAATTCTTAGACCACTCGACTCTTCCTTCACTTGCAGTGCTTGGCACATCCCGTTCAGCCCACTGATGTTATTTGCCAGTAGACATATGTCATCGGCATAGTCTAAATGACTGAGCCTTTCGAACGGTCTCCATTGAATGCCCTGTCGCTCAGCTGTACCAACACTGGCCGTCAATACGTCGTCCATCGCCAGCAGGAAGAGAATTGGCGATAGAACATCCCCTTGTCTCACACCCTGTTGCACTACGAAGGAGTCGGATAGCTGCCCATTGTGCAAAACAAAACACCTCGCGTTGTTGTAGGACTCTTTAATAATGGCAACAATTTTTGGTGGAATTCCTCTACCAAGCAACGATCTCCATATACATTCTCGGTTAACTCGATCAAAGGCCTTTTCAAAATCCACGAACATGAGGTAAAGCGGTGATTGATATTCCATCGACTGCTCGAGGACGATACGCAGGGTGTTGATATGGTCGACACACGATCGACCACTGCGGAAGCCAGCTTGATGCCTCTTGAGTGTAGACTCGATTCTATCCTTTATTCGCTCGAGTATGATTGTTGCCATTAGTTTTGGGAAAACGGACAAAACGGTGATACCACGCCAATTGTTGCAATTCTTTAAGTCACCTTTCTTTGGCAACTTAACAATCACACCATCCTTCCAGTCCCTGGGATAGCATTCGTTTTCCCAAATGTTTTGTATCAGCGGATGTAAAATACTAGCCGCTGCTACGGGATCGGCTTTCAGAAATTCAGCTGGTATTCCGTCCAGTCCAGCTGCCTTGTTGTTTTTGAGGAGATTTATTGATGTACGAATTTCCGATTCTGACGGGGGTTCGATGTCAATACCCCTATAGGACCTGCGCATCTCGTTTAGTTGGGGCACTTCAGCACTCTGCTCAACTGAATCCTCATTTAGCAGGGCACAAAAATGGTCCTTCCATCTACGAAGCTGATCCTCAATTGATACCAAAAGTGTGCCATCCACATCCATTACAGGATGATTGGTGTTGCTTTTTTTCCCGATAACATCTTTGGCTATTTGGTACAATTCCCGGATATCTCCTCTTCTGGCAGCGCTTTCCGCATTATCTGCGAGTCCATCCAACTTCACCCTCTTGTCACGTCTCACACAGTGGTAGACCATCTTATGTGCAATGCGGTACTCTCTTCGCAAGTCAGCCTTTCGTTGAACATCAGCTTCGGCATTTATTTGGATTTTCAACGATTTGCGAAGTTCGATCTTATCCCAGGTGTCTTGGGATATCCAAGAGTCTCTACGTCCCGTTCGCTTGGGTACAGTTTCGGATCCAGCCTCCATTAAAACACTTTTAATTTCACCCCACATCTCATCAATTGTTGAATTCTGGATTCCATTTAATGACGAGGCTCTGTCGTTAAGGGTGGTGACATAGTTTCGACATATGTTGGGGTCATTTAAAGCATTAGTAATGAATTTTGTGCTCCTTGCTGCATCCTGCGCTGGTTTTTGTACGGCAGCGGTTCGTAGTTTGAGACTCATCAGAACCAAATGGTGGTCGCTTCCCACATCGGCATTTCTTATACTCCGGACATCACACATAGACTTCCTCCATCGCTGCTGAATCATGATATGATCAATTTGGTTTTCGGTTTGACCATCCGGATGCACCCAGGTAATTTT
The DNA here is from genome assembly GCA_963921185.1 of Dasysyrphus tricinctus. Taxonomy (NCBI): domain Eukaryota; kingdom Metazoa; phylum Arthropoda; class Insecta; order Diptera; family Syrphidae; genus Dasysyrphus; species Dasysyrphus tricinctus. The sequence continues at coordinate 141,900,168 of OY992531.1, forward strand.
GTTGCACGTCTTATGCTTAAATACAGTCCCACCTATCACAAGACGATTCGCGTTACAAAAGTCGACAAGCAAGTCACCATTTTCATTCCGTGACCCCACGCCATTTCTGCCCATCACGCGTTCCAGTCCGTAATTGTCTGAACCGACTTGGGCATTAAGGTCTCCCATAACGACTATGATGTCGGCTCTCGGAACCAGGGCTGTCGTTTCACTTTTTCAGAAAGCAGTACTTTGAGGAAAAAAATGCAGTACACAGCAGTACGGCACTAAAATATATAATCGTTCATACATTTAAGTTTTCTATAAAATAAAAAGTTCATACAAAAATTATAGAACCATACACAGGCTCATTACCTACATGACTTAAGAGTACTGCAGTTTGGTGCAGTGTTGTCAGTTCCAATTTTAAAAAAGTGGTAGATAAATTAAAAAAAAGTGTTATAACCAGATTTTTAGAGGTAGATTTTAATTTAAAAAAAAAATAAAAAAAATAGTTTTTTTTTCAAGTTTCATTTTAGTCCTAGAGAATCATGTTATTCATCGAAGTATATCTACCTTTCAAAAAGATTTAAAAGACTACCCAAGCAACACAAAAACTCTATAAGAGTTCTTGAAATAAATTAATCAGCTCTTAATGGCATCTTAGTTCAGTCTTCTTGATACCATTGCACTTAATAAGCACTTTCTGAATTCTTAAAAAGATAATTTAAAGCCAATACTTAAAAATACATCTTGAAGACATCTTATAGAACTCTTTTTGAAGTTATTTTTTCATATCTCTTTATGAAACTTCTTCAAAACCTCTTTAACTCCTTAAAAATAAGAGTATTTTAAGAGTTTACTGGCGCGCTCTCTCAAAGACACCTTGAAGAGGTCTTCCAGATATCTTTAAAGACATTATTGCACTGATTTCTTATCTGTCAACTTGAAGCTATGTTTCTGTATAGCGAAACGAGCTTGCTCTCTCAAAGACATCTTATAGACCTCTTTTTGAAATTATTTTTTCATAACTCTTTATGAAACTTCTTCAAAACCTCTTTAACTCCTTAAAAATAAGACTATTTTAAGAGTTTACTAGCGTGCTCTCTCAAAGGCATCTTGAAGAGGTCTTCCAGATATCTTTAAAGACATTGCTGCACTGATTTCTTATCTGTCAACTTGAAGTTATGTTTCTGTATAGCGAAACGAAATCCCACTATAAGAAGTTACTTATATCTTTTAAAAATGTTGAATTCAAGAAACTGTTGGGATAAATGGAAAGAAATAAACTGCCATTAATTTATTCTTGGAAGCAAACTAAGTTCAATCATATTTCCTGCACCATAATCTGATCGGTTTATAAAGTTCCTCTTGTCTTGCTATGCACTTGTTGAACACAGTTGTTGCCATTGATACTGGTTTGACATTTCGTTTTGTTAAGACCTAAAAAGTAATTAATGACCCGCTTAATGGTGTCTTATTAAGAAGTTATTAAGCGTGATTTGACTCTGGGGAAGAGTGACTATATCCAAGACGTTTTTAAGAGTTTTTTAAGAACTTTTCAAAACATTTTGAGATTTGGAAAAAATATTAGTTTATTTATGTATATTTTTTACAGGGTGTCATTAACATTAAAAAATTAAAATATTTTTATTTAAATGTTTAATTGATATTTGTGTATTTTTTGGTTTGTGTGTCTATCTGCTACGCATGTTAGGTTATATTTTGAGACCAAATGGCTACATTATTGTTATAAGCCGCATTTTATAAAACTTTTTGTTCAGATCTGTATGATAGAAAAAGCGTTTATAATATGTGAATAAAACTTTGAAAATTTTGCGAAACTCAGAAGGGTGAAAATAGCTTTAATTTTGATGTGTAATCAAAACGTGGACTTTCCTCTGTGCAACGTTACAGAGTATAGCACGTTACGTAGCGCTTATTTTCGGAATTCTGATTTGACATTTTAACACCTGTCAAACTAAAAGTGTTCTAGTGGACCCAGAACGTCAGGCGAGACATTAGGTAGTATCCACCTCCTAAATCGATTAGCGTACTCCGTTCTTCGAATCCGCCGTACCAAAACTTTTGGCACATTTTGACACCTGTCAAACTAAAAGTAGATATTCTAGTGGACCCCAAAGTTCGGGCGTGATACTAGGTAATATCCACCTCCTTAATCGATTGGTGTACTCCGCTTTTCGATCCGCCGTACCAACAGTTTTGGCACATTTTGACACCTGCCAAATTAAAAATATTCTAGTAGACCCAGGACGTCAGACGTGACACTAGTAAGTAATATTCACATCCTTAATCAATTGGTGTACTCTGTTACTCGATCCGCCGTACTAAAATTCTCAACTGCAAATTTTCGGGTTTCCACTGGAGCTAAAGCGCTGGCCGTGACAGCAGGTAAGAACAAACGTTGATGTTTGCACATATTAACCATGAGTTCCAACACTCTTTTTTTTGTTTGTGACTTATGTAAATAATAAAATGCAGATTTAGAAACAAACAAAATAAATAATTGCGTTACTATTTAAAAAGAGGCACCCTGTCGCTTACATGCCATATTTATTGATTTCAATTTCTAAAACTATTTCGAATAAAATATAATAAATGACAATTTGGGCTTGAATAACCGCAGATTTGTTTCATAATTTTGTGTAGACCTCTTAAAATAACATAATAACCCAACAAAATGCAATTAACATTTTTTTACTTCAGTAACGAGTTTTTTGTCTAGAAAGAAAATTTAAAAAAAATGTAAAAATCTGTATTTTTTTAAGCGCGTGAATTTTTAGGGGGGTAGCATCTATGACTTTAAAGTAAATATGATCGCGCATGTCGAAACACATTCTAGATATGCTTCGCAAAATATGTTAAGACTGTCATATTAAAATAACTAACTTGTCCGAGCTTCTTATCAATGAAATTAAAAAAATTCCTTATGTTTTCACCACTCATCTTAAGTTTCATTCCATTTCATTAAAATGCAACTCAATGTTTACACGCGTGAAAGAGAAAATATTATTTATTGCCATGATGCATGCGTAAAAGAGAAAAAGTAAACTCAGTTTTTTTTCTCGCTTCTTCAGTCCGCGTTTACTTTTAATGAGATTTTAAAGACCTTTTTATGAGGATTTCAAGATCTATTGAAAACCTCTTTAAGATATCTTGAATACGTCGTCAATACATCAAAAAAAGAAGTCCTCTTTATAAGCACTTACAAAGACATTAATTAGAACTCTTCACTTCATACAATTGGCTCCGCCCCTTTGGGCCTTTTTGGGTCTTAGAGACATCTTTAAGTTATCTTGCAGTGTTGAATGCTCTTTATTTAAGAATTCTGAAAGATATCTGTAAGAGGAGAATGTGTTGCTTGGGTAGTTTTCTTTTTTTATTAAAATAAAAATCATGCTTTGTGTATTATTTCTGAATCTATTTTTGACTGATTAAATCTTAAAGTCTCAGTCGTATCTATAAACTTTATCTAACTTTACTAACTTTGTCTAACTTAGCCGTCCAACTAGAAAAAGTTATTAATAAACTTTTTTTACTGCTGTCCTAAAGTTGTCTAACTGAGAAAATGGCATCGGTTATCTAAGATTTGTCTAACTTGACATTTTATTTAATAAAAAGAAGCATACTTGACTAGTCAACCATCTTCAAAAATCTTATAAATAAGGCTGACTATGTTTAAATCAATATGCTCTGCTTTAAAAAATTTGTATAAACTTTTTTTGAATAAATGCGTAATATGTGGGAATAAAAGGTTTGTTCGTGTACTTTCTGGGCTAAATTTGGTAGTCTGTCAAATTTTGAGAAGTGGAGATGGAATTCTCTCAGAGAGAAGCAAGACTGTGCAAAAGTAGACGAACGCATAGAACCAATAATTTCTGCCACTTTTTAAACGTCAACAAAATGTAAACAAAAAATCTACCAAGAAAATAAGAAAACAAAGACACAGCATTAGAATTCCTACTTTAACTTTATATTCATGATTTACTTTGATATTTTGCATTATTTTATTAGGTAGGTACATAGTATTAATTAATCCTAAACTCAATATTCCAGAAATGAAAAATAGAAATACACTTGAACACAAAATATCTTTCTATTTTAAAAATATTTGACTATAAAACATCAGTTTTTTAATTATCAAAAAGCACTAAACAATTAATATAAATTTAGTCTCATTTTCTTCTTTTAAAATAGTTAAATGAGTTTATGAGGATGAACCGATAGATAAAAAATCACTTTTAACAAGAAAAACAGCAGAACTAAAAGTAAACAACAGCCATTTTGTTTTTGTGTTGTTGCTCTAAGCTCACGCTTCACGCAGCACAGCACTTACCATTTCTGCCCGAACAAATATCTTAGCAGAATTTGGCAAAAATTGTCAGGAAGGGGAAATTTTTACTCTATCTCGTGCGTGTTCTCTTCTCCAAAAAGTACATATTTTTTGCGTGCGTGAACAGCTTCGGGCTAAATTTGGTAGAATTGGGTAGATTTTGGCTGTTTTGTGTGAGTACACGAACAAACCTAATAAGTGAATTACCTACAGTTTTTTTTTAATTTAAAAATTATATTCATTTTATTGAACATCTGAAAGAACAAACGATAAAAAAGATAACAGCTTAAATAAGTTGAATTCATCCCTTGCAGTATATGAAAAATAAAAAATAGTGTCTTAATCGCTCCTAATTATAGGTCAATGATAGCTACAACTGGCTTCTAAAATTTCTCATCATTTTGTTCTTAATTTAAATTCCATAGAGTTATTTAATAGAATTTAAATCGCCCTCTTTCTAAGATGGTAGCCTTCCACTTACCCTGGGCACCACGCACCAAAAATACCTAGTTTTATAATGAAAAGATGTAGTCAATGTCAAACACAAATAAATAGGTACTCGTAGTAAGTACCTTCAAGAAATATTGCCTATAAATTAATGAAGTATTAATAAATTGTTTCAGTAAACTTGCTACACCAAAGTTCTTGCACGTTTTTCTTTAAATCTATTTATTGTATGAACAAAATATGGTAATCTTTTTTGTGTAGAATTACATAAGCTACAAATTTTAGCGTTTAAAAACCAATAGTTTTCCAGAAATTAACCAAAAACTCAGCTTTACATCCTTTCAACCCCAATAAAATTGTTTGCCCGAGCCAAATTTAGGGTTTTTTTGGGAAATGCTTCAGACGTCAAAAGAAAGCTCCTCCAAAATTTAGCTTTGTCGGAATTTTGTCGAAGTAAAAGTAATTTCTTTTGGCTAGAGATCCATTAATAGAGTTTGATAATTTAGTTCTTGACAGATGGGTTAAAACTACATTTTGAAGTGAAGGGAATATTTTTGTTCCAAATGTCATCCAAAAGTCCTCAAACTACCTTTTTTCGGAGCAGAAAATAAAATTTGAAAAATACCAGATTTCCGAGTTTTTACTTATGAAAAGTATATTTACGGCAAGTAAAAAATCGGTTTCGAAGTTTTCAGGCGTTTAAAGGGTTTTCTGTGAAATTTTATTTGTTAGATATACATAATATTTAAAAATAGTCATCCTTACATGAAAGAGGCTATACATTTTTGGAAAGGGTTATGATTTGAAAATGTTGTATGGAAAAATTCTCAAAAAAAAGCAGTACTTTGGTCGAATTAGCAGTACGGCAGTACGGAGTTTCAAAAAGCAGTACAAATACTTCAATTGCAGTACTTCGACAGCCCTGCTCGGAACACTACTGTAAACCGAGTTAAGATGAGTGTAGAACGCGGTTTTGTCTTCCTCGGTCGCTTCATTTGTGGGGGCGTAGCACTGAATAATTGTGACGTTACGAATTTTTGAACGAAACCTTGCTGTCATTAATCTCGCAGAAATGGGCGCCCATGAGATCAAACTACGCCTCGCTTCTTCGTTCAACATAATTCCGACACCATGCAGTCTTTGGCCACCCTCTCTTTCATCTTCGCTGGAATACAGCATTCTCGTCTGTCCAGTGTCTGATCTGTATTCAGCTCTTCCTCTCCACTTAGTTTCGCTTATGCCCAGGATACTGATCTTTAGGCGAAGCATTTCACGCTCAACCTGCTCGTATCTACCATCGCTGTACAAGGATCGAACGTTCCATGCTCCGATTTTCGTACGTATGCGGTAGCCAAAAGTAACATTTGCGCTTCTTGAAAGACTTCTTCTATTTGTCAACGATTCATTTATTATTATGGCGTCTTGATTGACGCTCGTACATGAAGGATGCCGCACCCACAAATCCTATGTGCGGTTTACTGCAGCCGAAGCTACAGAAGGATTTTCTATAAAAAGATTACCTCTTGGGGACTCATTTCCATTTGTTGTCATAATTCATGTATTTGCATATATCCTTCCACCATGGTGTTTTCCGAGATATGATTAATAATATACATAAGCTCAGATTTGACAGGCACACCCGCCTTTTGTATGGTCAAACACATAACTGCTCGAGGCCGCCCACTGTGGGAAAACAGACGCCTTTTGTAGGTTGTAATTTTCTCGGAACTTTTTTGAGTCAATCAAATCACCAAAATCACACCTAATAATAAAAAAAACGACTTTTTGTGATCCCTTCGTAGGTACATACAATGTATATTATTGTGGTCCTTATATTGTTTTTTTTTGAAAATCCAACTTGGATAGGCATCAAATGACTCTAAATAGAGAAAATCAAATTTCCTAATTTTTTTCAGATTTTTATTTCACCCCCCTGGTCTCCCTTTTCCCACTTCAAGGTACAAATAATGGAGTTAGGGTGATTCTTATAACACACGAAAAAATCAGAACTTATAGATTAGATTGAGACGAACACAAAATTGTGTTGGAGGGGGGGTTTTTTTCCCCCCGTTCAGGCGGGAGGGGTCATTTTCTAAAAATTTGACCCAAAATAGAAACAAATTATTAAAAAACAACGGGACCACTTACAATGACGTGCTATAGATTTTTTTAAAGCCATGAATCCAGTCTCTAATATGTTTCTTAAATCAAGGTTTTTATTATAAATAGTTTCTGAAGAAGATAATTTTCAAACGAACAACATCATTATTTTTGTTTTTATTTTTAAGTTTGAAAATTATTTTTTCCAAAACTATTTACAATAAAAGCTTGATTTAAAAAACATATTAAAGACTGAATTCATGGCTTTAAAAAAAGCTATAGCACGCCATTGTAAGTGGTCCCGTTGTTTTTTAATAATTTTTTTCTATTTCGGGTCAAATTTTTAGAAAAAGACCTCCCCTCCGCTACAATTTTTTGTTCGTCTCAATCTAATCTATAAGTTCTGATTTTTTTTGCGTGTTATAAGAATCACCCTAACTCCATTATTTGTACCTTAAAGTGGAAAAAGGGAGACCAGGGGGTGAAATAAAAATCTGAAAAAATTAGGGAAATTGTTTTTCAATGTTTTGACTCGAATGAAGGCTATCCATGACAATATCCAATTTAAGGACCACCCTAATGTATATCTGTTGCTTCTTTGCAAATATTTATTGCATGGTAAATATTAGTATGCAAATTTGTAGATTAACATATTCTTAACATTGCTGATTATTTTTATATTGAAAAAAATAAAAAAAAAAACTTTAAATCTTTTTTCTTGTCCAAGTAGTGCGTGACCAATACAAAATTGTAAATAGTTGAAAAGAATTCGTTATTTTTGTTTTCATTTCGATGGTGATTACACAAATGTTTAGTAAAAACACAATTAGTTACTTTTTTAATTGGAAAATTTTCAAAAATGTTAAGAATATGTTAGTCTTCAAATCTGCATACTTATATTAACCATGCAATAAATATTTGGAAGGAAGCAAAAGATATACATACCTACGAAGAGATTACAAAAAGTCGTTTGAACTTTTTTCTAAAATAACGGTGAAAAGCCACAAAAACAAATAGTCTCAACAAAGTCTAAAATGATCATTATAAGTTGGGATATTAGGTTAGGTTAGGTTTCATTTTCATTGAAGCTTGAAGATCACATATCTCAGGTAAAACTAAATATTACAACAAAAACAAGGTGACTTAAAGTTGAATACACAAGTCACCTAACTAAAGTTCCGAACATAAAGTTCGGAGATTTTCTCACTTTGACAACCTTCAAAAATAAAAAAAATGCTTCGTGTTTTATCTTATAACGGGTGATTTTTTAGCTGGTTTGGTTTTGGCAACACTGGTTTTGACAGCTGACGTGTGTTTAGTACCTTGTGTCACTGTCAAACAGCTTCAGTTTGGTTTGCAATTTAACCATGGATCGTCTTACAAATGAACAACGCTTGCAAATTATTGAATTTTACTCTTGGAAAGCTCTTGGAAAGCTGGCCGAGGATCCGCTTTTTTATCGAAAAATTGTGTTCAGCGATGAGGCTCATTTTTGGTTGAATGGGTACGTAAATAAGCATAATTGCCGCATTTGGAGTGAAGATCAGCCAGAAGCATTGCAACAGCTACCAATGCATCCCGAAAAAGCCACTGTTTGGTGCGGTTTATGGGCCGGCGGCATTATTGGGCCATATTTCTTCAAAGATGATGCGAATCGCAGCGTTACTGTCAATGGTGAACGCTACCGAGCGATGATAACAAACTTTTTTTTGCCCGAAATGGAAGTTCTTGACTTGCATGATATGTGGTTTCAACAAGACGGTGCCGCATGCCACACAGCACGCGAAACAATGGCGCAATTGCGAGGCGAGTTTGGTGAACAGTTAATTTCAAGTTTCGGGCCGGTCAATTGGCCGCCTAGATCGTGCGATTTGACACCATTAGATTATTTTTTGTGGGGGTATGTCAAGGCTAATGTCTATAGGGACAAGCCCGCTTCAATTGACGCACTGGAAGCCAACATCCATGCATTCATTCGTGAGATACCGGCCGATATGTGTGAAAGAGTATGCCAAAATTGGACTCAGCGGATGGGCTACCTGAGACGCAGCCGCGGTCAACATTTGCATGAAATTATCTTTAAACATTAAATTGCAAGGTTCAAACTATCGATTCAAATAAATATTTCATTCATTTTTTCGAATTTTTTGTGTTTTTTTTTTTTAAAAAGTTCTAAACCTCTTAAAAAATCACCCGTTACCACAACTTAGTACCATGAATACAAAATTATAAACAAACATTTTGTTTTCCTTAAATTTGTTTGAATGGTTGAAGTTTGACGTCTGAGTCCGAACATTAGAATTGTATTTATTTAATTAATTAAAAACAAAAAGTAGTTTTTAAATTATTTTATAGATTTAAAAGTTTAGTCTACACATAATAAAAAAAAAAATAAAGAATACTTTTTGAAAGTGAGCGGCAGTTTGTTGTTAAGCTTAATTCAAGCAACAAATACAAGAAATTATTTAAATCTTAGTATAGATAATATACAGTGTGTCCCGGACCTGAGTGGAAGTATTTTAGGATGTGGTTCTTGGGATTATTCTAAGAAAAAAAATGTTTGGGGGGAAAGTTGTATCTCCCCTCCCTGAGGCAGGCAAAAAAAAACATTAAAAGTCAACGAAAACACATCTTATAATATGCTATAGTTTTTTATTGCAAGATAATACTCCATTCTTGCATTTGGATTTCAAATCAAGTTGTTTAAGCGAATAGGTTTCGAAAAATTAAATTTCAAAGTCAAAATTAAAAAAAAAAATGTGATTTTTTTTTAAGTCGATATTTTTCAAAATTTTACGTAATAAAGGGCTTTCTTGTGTTCAATATTCAATGCCCTCATCATTTATTTAGTCCATTACCGAAAACCAAATGCAAAAATCCTTCTTAGTTTTTGAGAAATTAAGAAAAAACAAAAGGTAGGTACTTTTACCAAACACACAACAATTAAGCGCAATTCTCCTCCGTATCGTAACCGGACTTCAAACGCACAATAATACAAATAGGCGTTTTCCTTTGGAGGTGGCGAAGTACTTGCAAGTACTTTGCCAGCTTTTTTCAATGGAACACATCAAACTGCTTTCCCATGTAAAATGTATCTACTCGCACATGAGAGCATGTGCAGTTGGTAGTACTAGAATATGGTTTTCATCTACTCACAAGTACTTTGCCACCTCCAAAGGAAAACGGCTAATAAAAGAGAAACCGTGTTGTATCTTTTTGTTGCTGTATGGCGATGAGACGGACACCAAACACCAATATATTTAAAATGCACCTATGTATACCTACATGTGCGCTCATTCACAAAAGAAAATCAAAGCACAAATTGAAGAAAAAAAATATGTATCCTTTCTTCGCTCTATCTACATATCTACTCGTATGTATCTATGTATATCTCTAAGAAAAATACAAAAGGATTTATTTGAGACTCACTTAGCCGAGAAGAAAACCAATTATTGTGTGAAAAGGAAATTATAGCTTCATGAGCGGCCACTGGATTTGATTGGTGCGACTGTCGTTTGAGCAATGCTCGGTGTCCCCTTCTATTTGTAATTATTCAATGGTGGTAGACTTTTCGGCATCGTGTTCAACGCAGAATTTCCAGTAAGACTCCATTTAAAAATGTTCCTTTGCAATTAGTTCTAGGTTAGTCTATTTTTTGAGCTAATTTGACTAGACTACTAAGTCTTTGTACTGTGGGTTAAGTCTATTATAGTTGTACTTGATCCGAAACTGACTCTACATGCTAATTAATTATAAAATTATTATTTCCAAATTAGATAAAACTTTAAATCAACAAAAAAAACTTAGGTATTATAAAGGGTGTTTTTTTAGACGTGTGGTTTTCAATCTGGCAATGCTTTTTATCGAGTTGGTCTTTTTGACAGCTGTTACTTGATTTATGCTAAGTTTGTTTTGCCATTTCTAATTGAATAGACTTCCCCCGGACCAACGTTTACAAATCGTGCAAATTTATTACCAAAACTGTGGTTCGGTTCGCGCGCTACGATGAACGTAGCTGCAGCTGGTAGCAAGAGTTGAATTTAGTTTAACTTCTGCTACACCATACATTCCTTGCTACATTTACAGCTTCTCATTGTGGCACAGTATACTATTTTTGTATCTTTCTACTTTGACAGTGCTACACGCGACAACTACAGCTACACCATTCTGTTCGGCCAGTTACAGTCAATGGGGAACGCTATTAGAGGCATGATCAATAACTTTTTCGTGCCTGAATTGGAGGATGTTGATGTTGACGACCTTTGGTTCCAACAACATTTTGCCAAAGGAAGATCAGCTTAAACGTAGAACTAGAATAGGCGGAAGCTTATGTCAAAGCCGACCGAAAAGTAGCTTTCCAAAACGTCAATTTCAAAAGTCACACACAATGCACTTACATATCTAATTGGTTGAAAGCAAACAAAATTTAAATAACTGTTTTTTCAATGTTAATTTTCTTATAATTATTCACATCATAGATAGTGGGGCCGTTAGTGAGCCCAACCTTTCATTTTGACCTGACGGGTTGAGCTTTAGTATACTAATAGTCCATGTCCTAACTTTACTTTTAAGAAGTGTTGCCAAGGTGGCAACACTGTCACAAGGACCAGAGAAGGGTTGCCACAATCCCGAAATGTTGCTTATAAATCGAAAACCAAGGGTCGGACGATGACCCGAGAGCTCCCGTTGGATTCAGCACCCTTGAAACCATAGGACCACATTATTGTTTTTCTCCCACCCCTCCCCTTGCACGAAGGAGGTGGAAAAAACTCATTTTGGAAACAAAATTTGAAAAGCCAATAACAGTTAGAAAAATATTTAAAGATGGTGTCGACAGTCGACGCAGAATTTCACAATCTACTACATTACATCCAGAGTTGATTGAAAACCTACTTTGGTTTTTTTAAAAGGCCACTTTCAAAGTGCTGGGGAGGGGGGATATGAAAGATTAAGGTGCCAGTTATAGCTATCATTGAAACTCATCATTTAAAACTTTAATGATTGATTTTGAGAAGTTTAGAAAGCGAAATCATATCTTATTTTGATGGACGATTAATGCTCAAGACTAAATTAATATTTCTAGTAAACAAAAAATTTCAAATAGGCCCAACTTTCCACAAATATTCACTTTTAATTTTTCAATGATCATTGGTAAGGTAGTTCAATCATTGAAACAAGAAAAGTCTTTTAGTTGAAAGTTGGGCCTATTTGAATTTCTTTTGGCTACAAATATTAACTAAGTCTTAAGCTTTATTTGGCCATCAAAATAATAACTGATTTTACTTCTTAAACGTCTCAAAATCAATCATTAAAATTTTTAATGACGAGTTTCAATGATAGCTAAAACTGGCGCCTAACAAACTTAAATATTTATCTTGAAATAATATAAGCATATGACAAGGGCGTACGCAGGATTTCGATCAGGGGGGGACAGACTCATTCAAAATATAAAGAACTAGATTTCTATTCTGATATTGCCGTGCTAAGAAGAAAACGTATCTACATGAGGATGGTCGTTATATGGGTTTTTTTGAGTTGTTATATTTGGATGGGCCCAAATCAGCTTTCCAAAATGCTACAAAACATTACTGTAAGTGTTTCCGTTGGTTTTATTAATTTAAGTAAGTAATTTTTTTCTATTTTATGCAATCAAGTTAGACGCTCGATTTAGTGGATCTCGAAATAGTGAACTATCCACTATAGTGAACACACAAAATTTTATAAAAAAAACGTATTTTGTATAATAATTTCGCGCAAGCATTTTACATAGTTTGAGAGCTCTGAGGAATTGTTTCTGTTTTTTGTTTAAACCTGAGAGAAAGCCTTGTTTAATGCTTAGTTAAAATTAAAAACATTCACATCGAACGAAATGTGCATTTTGATGGATCAAATTCGCCTGTATAAAGCCTTAGAAAGCTCCCGCTCGAATAAGTGAACAATCTCGAAACAGTGAACAGGCCTGGGGTCGAATCGCCGCATCCGTTCACGAAACGCCATTCGTACGTACGACAATTACGTGATACGTTATAAGTACAGATAAATTGAGATGATAGCATAACTTCACTAACGGAACGTAATATTTTAGACTGTACTAGAATCGAATCTAAGAATGTAATAGTTTAAACGTCAAAAAATCTCAGAAAACATGTGTTTACCAAGGCAAACAATTTTAATCAAATCAAGACCGACAACTAAAGCAATGAATTCGGCTTTTCTCTATTATTTTGATTTTTCCCCTGATGAAAACGAAGATGTTCAAGAAAGAATAACTCGAAGACATCTAAGAGACAAAAGCAATCCACTAAGTGTTGCTACTAAAAGCGTAAGTCGAACTATGTGTTAGGTGTGTACTGACATGATTTATCTTTGATAAAATCTCCGATTTTTTTATAGATTTATTAAAATATGTATTTCGAGTTAATAAAAAGCATTAGCCAAATTTGGATGTTGTTGCATGAAATTTTCAGGGGTACTTTTTTTGTGTGAAATTTATTTTGTTGCAGTTTGTCCTTTTATGTAGCCTTATAATTTATTTTGATTAAAAAAAAATAAATGAAATGATACTTACATTTTGTTTCCTTTTTAATGAGGTTTGGTTGAGGCTACCTACGAATGCCACAAACTGATCGAATGATAATTCGTTCAGCTGAATACGTGAACGTATAAAGTTATGCCAAATTACGTATTATGGCATCATGCCAAATACACAGTTTGAGTTTACGAGTTACACGTTAACGTATGCGGTGATTCGACCCCTGGTTCTTATTACTTCACTATATCAAGCGTCTAATGTATTTTATTAAATTGCCCCACCTACATGATCTGAATTTTTGGAAGATCTTACGCGAACTTCCTAGTATGCAAAACAAAGGAAAGGCTAATTTACCTTTACAGCGACTATAAGGGATATGAAAATCTGACAAAATTAGGTATTTTTTTCTTCATTTAGAGCCAATTTAGGTCCATCAGAGATAACTTTTTTAACAACTACCAGTGTTGCCGCAACCTGAAAATAAAAGTCGCTAGACCAACCTCCGAAAGTCGCTACATGGGCTTAAATTTTCAAACCAAAAAGTCGCTAGAAGTCGCTAGCAACGAAAGCTTAAAATATTTTACATTTTGAACAACCTTCGATTTTTGTTAATTAGTAAGATAGCGAAAAATTATGGAATTTATTATAAAAAATCAAATTATTAAAAACAGTAAAGTAATTCATTCGCATAAGACTTATAGGGATATATTTTCATTATTCATTGACATTATTTAAACTGTTGTTGGGCAAAACTGGACTTTATCTTATTGTTATTCCCATCGTTCTTGGACTAGATGGAACTATTACATTAAACAATTGAAATTGTCCATACTATTGATAAAATGTGAACTTAAATTCCGAATATTTACGCAGAAGGAATTTGCACGTCCTAATATATCAGAAACTCCTGCAATTTGGAACTTAAATCAGAACAATTCGCTAACTCTCAATTTCTATATAATTTGCTATTTGGTAAAATTTAATTTTCAATATTTGCAATAGCAACTGTCAAATTATTATTTAAATGTCATGGATTTAATATTACGAGGGCCATAATATGAAACAAAAAGTACTATTTTCATGTCTTAACTCACAAATTCACGTCTTCAAAAGTCGTTAGAAATAATCTTGCGATATCAAAATATTTTTTGTCGCTAACTAAGTGAAAAAGTCGCTATAGAAATAGCGACAAAGTCGCTAAAACGGCAACCCTGACGACAACCCTAATCTACATAAATTTCTGGCAATTGGAGACATATATGTATGTACTAGTAAATAATTTACTTTCTTATATAATTTGCCAGATCTTCAAGTGCTAGTATGGTGGTAACACCTTTTTTCTCAAAAAAAAGCAGATACGTGCATTTTTCTTAAAAAAAGCAAGGTTCTTTTTACAAACGACATTTTTCTCAAGCATTTTTAACTTATTATTATTTTGTATACATAAAATAATAGCTAAATAATTTGTAAAAACTGGCCTGACTCAATGCAGCCAAAAATATATATACATTTTTTCTTCTTAGCACTGCGGTATTAAAACAGAAATCCAGTTTTAAGGTGCCAAATTAAGCATTTTACTTTCTTAGAAACAAAAATTGCTAGGAATTCAGTTTCTAATATGTATATGTAGATATTTTGTTGAGAAAAAGACACTGATAAAATAAAAGTTCAACATCTCGAATAATTTTCTAGTGTTAAGGGTTTATTATTCATCAGCAAAAAATATGTGAAAGATATTTTGATTTGTCAGGGGGGGTAACTACCCCCCTGCCCCCCTTCCGTACGCCCTTGGCATATGACACATGTTTTTAGGGAAGTTTATAATGCACAATCTTACTAAATCAGAATGAACTCGATACAACCACCTTCAATAAAGTTATTAGCCTTCTTCATCAATGATGACCGAATGGTGGAACACATAAACTATTACCAAATTTCAGCAGCATTGACACGAAACTTGGTCCACATATTTCATTTGTCATAAGCATCAAGAATCAAAAGAGTCTACGAAAATATTTATAGTTAAAGGGTGTTTTTTTCATTGAAATGGAAAAATTTTGAACTACTGCCATAAATCCCCTCCCGAAACTGGAACGTTAATGAAAATTGGTTTAAAAACATTTGACATTTCATCAAGACCAAGAAACAAAAGAGACCAAACAAATATAAACTATCTGAGGGTATTTTTCAATAGGGAATGAGATGCAGATTTTTTGGCCGAACATTTTTATGTTTTTGAAACCAAGATACATAAATGTAATATGGTGCATAATTTTAAGGTATTTTTTAATGCTGAATCCAATAATATTGAAATAAAGTAGATGCTAGCTCACATAAAAAAGTTATCTTACTTTTAAAAAGTTAATGTCTGTAAATGATTTTATTTTTTGATTAGAATAGGTACGACATTACCTCTCAAAAAAGACCCTCAGACCATGGATATTTGAATGGTCTTTTTTGATTCTTGGTTCCTATGGTTAATCAAACGTTTTCACCAACTTTCATCAACGTACCAGTTTTGGGAGGGGTTTCATGGTAGTAGTTCAAAATGTTTCTAATTCATTGAAAGAAGCACCCTTTTGCTACAAATATTTTTGTACGCTCCTTTGATTCTTGTTGCTTATGACAAATGAAATTATGTGGACCACGTTTCGTATTAATGCTGTTTGAATTTGGTAATATTTTACTTGTTTCTCTAAAAATTCATTCTTTTTTTTATTGAGACATATAAAATCAATACATTTTTGAATTACAATCTTTTTGTGTTTTGGTCGACTTAAGATATGTCTGACTTAAGAAAATTAGTTTAATATTCAAGAATATTATCAAAAATTCATAGCTATAAGCAAAATATTTTTTTTTATTTGGTCGCTTGCTCCCGGCGAGCCATCACTGCTTTGCTCTTTTTTGGCAAATTTAACTTACTGACTAGGACTAAAACTAAAATTAAAATTAAACTAAAACTAAAATAAGACTAAAATTAAAAAAGATCCACCTTAAATACAAAATTATGTAATAGCTAAGGAAACCATAACAATTTGCATCAAACAAATGTTTATTTTAGCAACACTTCCATTCAACAATTTATTTAAATAGAGTCAACCCCTATAATTCAAAGGAGAGGTTTTTTCGTAAAACGGAGCTTGAAAACTAACGTTTGTATCTGGTCTTAATAGAGCGACGGATCCCTCATTAAGTAAATTTAAATGTGACAAATATTATTTGTCAGCTAAACAGTCAGCGATATTGGAGTCCATTAGAGATCTTACCAGTGGGTTTGAGTGGGAACTTATTCGTCTCATCTTTGTTAAAAGAAGATCTATTTGGTAAACCATTGAAGGGGTAACCTGAGTAGCTTCATATATAGTTTTGTTTGAAAATCATTTTTTGTCCGGCTTTCTAAACAGTCCGCAGCAAAATCTCAGAATTTGTCGTTCGAAGATCTGCAATTCTTTTGCCACAGTAGGGGATATCGTAAACCAACTACAGAATCCATAGGTCAAAATCGGTCTTATAAGGGTCTTGTACATAAGAATTTTTGTTTTTCCTAACATAAACTTTGAATTAAGTAAAGACTTAAGTGACGCTGTAACCATTTTAGCCTTTTTAAGTACAGCTCTAGCGTGTTTGTTGAAAAGAAATCGGTTATGGAAGTTTATTCCAAGGTATTTTGTTTCCGTACGCAGTGGGATTGCAAAGTTATTTATTTTTAAGTTTAAGGATTTGCTCTCTTTAACCGCAAATAGTGTCTCTTACCACTAGCATTTCTGAAACATGTCAATCCACATTTTCTTGAATTAATTTTCAATCTCCATTTTTTAAAATAATTTTCCACAAGTGGAAGCCTTCGCTTAATTTTTCTAAGTGCTAAAGAAGGCCGAGCATCACTTGCTAATATGATAGTGTCATCTGCATAATGAAGTGAACCAGGTTCATCCGTTATAAGGTCTGAAAGTCGAAAGTCTTACAAAAAAATATTGAACAAAAATGGCCCCAAGATCGATCCTTGAGGAACACCTGTATTCACGGGAAAAAAATTTGTGTGCTCCGATCCGATAAATATTGCGGATGTTCTGTTTGACAAGAAACTGAATGATTTTAACAAGCCAATTCGGAAAGTTTAGCTGTATAAGTTTAAATATAAGACAATGATGTCAAAGCAAATCAAACGCCTTTCTCAAGGTCAATATCTAAGCTCACTGTACATGTCTTGTTTCTTAGATTTTGAATAACCTTAAGCCTAATACGCTGCTGATGCGAAACGAAGAATCGCATACAAAAATGACACAACGAAATCATAAACTAAAAATTTAGTTCTACTTTTCGTTCTGCAGTACGCTGTTCGATGAGCGAAATTGATAATTGAAGCAGATTATTTGGAAATGTCTACACTCTTTTTTCGCACTCAATTAATTACCCAGATCATTTATTGTGTGTGAAAAAACGACATTTGTGTTTTTTCATGTTTATTTTTGTTGTTTCTTTCATTACAGCATGGCTGCTTGTGATTTTTTTGCATTTACATTTGTTTTTATTTTTTGAATTCGTGCAACTGTCAATGAATATTTTCCGCATCGTTTTCGTAAGGCATTTCGTTGTCTTGTTGGAGACCAACTTAAAATTTCGTTTCGCATCAGCAGCGTACTAGGCTTTATCCTGAAATAAGAGCAAGGCATGTTCTGTAGAATTCCCTTTCTTAAACCCTAACTGATTATTTGTTCAAAGGATCTGCTAAAACTCGTTCAAATAGTTTACCTATAATGGAAAGGAGCGAGATAGGTCGAGTTCTCAACTTCTCGGGTTGCCTTTTTCTTTGCTATTGGCAAGATCTTAGCTTGTTTTCAGGTCTTTGGAAAGTAGCTATTATTAAAACATTGGTTAAATATCAATGACAAAACTATGTCCAAGGAAAATGGAAATTTTTTCAAAATAAAAATTGAAATTTTATTCATTCTAGAGGATTTTTTAGTATTGAGTGAGGATCTATAAATATTAACACTGTTAGGTGAAGTAAATGGAGATAATGCCGGATCATAAGCATTGCTATCAGAAGAAAAGATAATTAGCCTATTGAATAGACCTTTAAAAAGGAACAATTACGTGCAAGGGGTTTTATTATTGAATATGTTTGTTTGGCCCATAAGCACGCTCAAAACCGAAAATGCTACTAAATTCACCCATGCGTTTCTGAGAGAATGGTCACACTGGCCATTTTTCAGTATTTTTGGTATAACACGAAAACTAAGCCGAATTTGACAATTTTACTTATAATCCTTTTTGTTCAAAATTAAATTTTCTAAATTTAAGCAGAAAAAGTAAACATAAACCAACATAAAAAAAATCGAAAAATCAAAGATTTTAAATTTTTTTTCTAATTTGCGCATAACTTTTTGTTTTCTCATGCGCCTTGGCTGGTTCGTCTGATAGCTGTTGGCTGCTCTCTTTAAGTTGTTCATAACCGTTTTCCTCCCAGAGGTGTTGGCATTCTTTTCATCGTCATCGTCAATCATGACTTGACTTGGTATGATCTCACTGGCAAAGAATTTCGTGGGATTTTTTCTTGGTTGGGAAATGCAGCCGGAGAATCGTCTGCAACTCTCTTTAATTCATTTGTTTTCGTGGTACTCTGATTTAAGAGATAACTACTTGAGGTTACAATCGAGTGTAAATTAATTATGGGTAAATTAACTTTCTCATTTTTACTTGCGATTATAGGTACTATAAGGCAAGTTTTGGATTCGTGCAAAAAAAAAATTTTGAGATAACAATCAAACATGATATTACGATGATAGAGAACACCAAAAAAATGGGTGGCACAATTCTGTCTGTCTGTCTGTCTGTCTGTCTGTTCGTCTACAGCCTAAACGGCTCGATCGATTTTCTTCAAACTTGGTACTTAGTGGTTTTTGGTGATTCTGCCGACACGTTTTTTTCATTTTTTTCTTAGAACCAAAAATAACGGTACCTGTCATACATTTTTTTTGGCAAATTTACATAATCGTATTTTTCTCAAAAACGGCTCGACAACTTTTCTTAAAAAAAATTCAATAAATTTATTTTAGTAAAGGCTTTCTTTGAGTGGAAAACCATTTTTCGAAAATGGTTATTAATGGTACCTCCCAAAGAACCATTTTTTTGATTTTTGATTTTCTTCAAAACGGTAAAACCGATTTCAATTATTTTTTTTACACAGAAGCTTCCAAGAAATATGAATAGTTTTGTGTACCAACATTTTTGAAAAAATGTTTATTGGATTTTTAAAAAATGTTTTAAAATTTTTTTTTGAAAATCAAATATTTGGAAATGGACATGATCGATTTGTTTGAAACTCAATATTTAGGACTTTTTTAGTACTTTCTAAAATATTTTTGGAAAAAATTTTACATTTATGAAAAAATAACGGTACCTTCCATACAAAAGTTAAAAAACCGCAAAGGAAAATATTTTTTTGCTTAAAAACGACTCCTACGATTTTGATTAAACTTTTTCTATATACTAAAATTAGTACGATCTACTACCAAAAATTATAAAATTTTACACTTTGCAACTATTAATAGTACCTGTCATAGAACGTATTTTTTTATTTTGAATTTTCTCGTTATCGACTGAACGGATTTAGGTGAATTTTTTTATATACAAATTTCAAATAAAATCAAATAATATTGCATATCAAAATTTTCAAAAAAAAAGTTTTTGGATTTTTAAAAAAAGTTTCAAACTTTTTTTTTGAAAATTCGATATATCAAAAACGGGTTGACAAATTTTTTTCAAATTTTGTTTTTATATACACATAAATATATAGTTTAAATCTGCATACCAAAATTTGTTCTTAAAAATGTTTTAAGAATTTTATATATAAAAAATTAATTTAAAAAAAAACCGCTCCAACGATTTTAAAAATTTTTTTTCCCATACAATCATATTCTATCATGAATTAAGATGGCATACTTTTTTTCACCTCAAACTGTCAAAAGAGTTGTTTTAGCTAATTTAAGTGTCGTATTTCATGCTTCTCTACATTTTTCTCTCATAATTTCCATGTTTGTATATACAACTTTCTTAAACTCGCAGTGTCTTGAACATAAGAGCAAGTACGTGCGACCCAGTCGTGCATTTTATTTGGATTGTCAAGGGAATCACTTGCTTTAATTTTAATAGCACTCTGATCACTTTTTTTAGATTCCAGCATTAAAGCTGGTATAAAGTGTTTTGTTTTTCACTAATTTTCACTACTTAGAGTCACTTGTCCAGTTTATATTTCTGTGGGCTCAGAGAATTTCCCCAGTTTTGCTGTCAAATACTAAGTAAAAAAAATTTTGGATTCGTCTGCTCAGTTGAGCGCTCTGATATATAAACTGAACAACTGTCTCAAGGAAAATTTAATTGAGCAGCAAAAGCCGTCAAGGTAAAAGTCAAACACAAAATTTGTTTTGTCGCACTTAACACAAGTCTGCTCGGCACGACGACGCACGGTTCGACTCGAAATCTCACTAAAAATTCATTCATCATTTATGAAAAGGACTATAACTTTATTTAAGGTGGTTGTATAGAGTTCATTCTGATTAAGTAAGATTGGGCATTAAAACATACCTTTAAAACATGTGTCGTAAGCTTATATTATTCCAAGATAAATATTTAAGTTTGTTAATCTTTCATATACCCCCTCCCCAGCACTTTGAAAGTGGCTTTTAAAAAAAAAACAAAGTAGGTTTTCAATCAACTCTGGATGTAATGTAGTAGATTGTGAAATCCTGCGTCGACACCATCTTTAAATTTTATTAATAAAAATATTTTTCTAGCTTCTATTGGCTTCTCAAATTTTGTTTCCAAAACGACTTTTTTCCACCCCGTTCGTGCAAGGGGAGTGGAGGGGAGGGGAGGAAGAAAATCAATAATGTGGTTCTATGGTTTCAAGGGTGCTGAATTCAACGGGAGTTCTCGTGTCATCGTCCGACCCTTTGTTTTCGAACTATAAGCAACATTTCAGAATTGTGGCAGCCCTTCTCTTATCTTTCTGACAGTGTTGCCACCTTGGCAACACTTCTTTAAAGTAAAGTTAGGTCATGAACTATTAGTGTAGGTACTAAAGCACAACCCATCAGGTCGAAATGAAAAGTATGCCCTCATATCGTGCACTAACGCCCCTACTAAGAGTGATAGGCTCGTTCTGGTATAAATTAATTAAAAGAAAATTTAAGATCTTACTTCACTCATCAAACAGAAAAAAAAAAGTTGAAAACTATGTACAGGCGCCAAATTATTTTAAATTTGCTTCCACCATTTTGATTTTCTGTAAGTCCAATTACGAAAGAGTGGTCGGCGAGAGCTCTCACGTCCGACAGAAAAAGTTAACAAAAACTTAACGAAGAGTATCTCTTCGCAATTATGTGCACGTCATATTAATTTCTTGTTCTCGCTAGGCTTCGTACGACCACGTACGTTGGCTTCCGACTTCTTAGTTCTACCTTAAGTTGTTATATTTAAAATGGCCGTGAAGTACCTATTATTCAATTATTATTATTATTTTAATTGATTTATTAAATAAATTTAGTGCAATGGATATTAACATAGATTTATAACAAAAAAAATTTCATAAAATTTAATTGATAGGTAAAGATAATGTTATTGAAGCACAAACGCAGTTAGAACCACCTCACCGACTGAATTTGGATCACCCCCTGAAAAGTGCATTTGGCGTTTTTCTTTTTTAACTCAGAGCAGATCACGGAACTGTCAAACAAAAATTCTATGTTTCTTTTTTAGCTTAGACACATCAGGGGGGCTATTCTGGTTCTATGATAAACGCGATGAAAAGTTTTTTCAGTGATAAATCTCAATTTCCGATTCTGGTTCAGTGTAAACGTGAAAACGTCTGTCAAACTTTTATCATATGAAAAGATATTTATCATCGAAAAATTTTGCCTGATAAAGCCTAATGATAAATTGAAAACGTAAACAAAACCAGAAACATGAATAAAATTTAAACAATGGACATCTTTATTGATTTTCTTTATTGTAAATAATTTGGTTTTAGATCACAACACGTGAGTATTTTTGAATAAATAAATCAATGTGGATGAACACACATAAAAGTTTTTATTGATTGACTCATTCATTGAAGGCGAGCAAATAAAAAACATGAGCTTTTTGTCTTATTAGGCAGATGGATTGTTCATTGGGAGGACGAGTGTGGGAATCTTTATCAAGAACTAGCTACAAATTGGTGTTAGCTGTCCCACATATTATTAATTTCTTCGCAATATTTGTAGGTTTTCTTAAATAAAAAAAAGAATTATTGCAAAAATATAGTGTTCCTTAATAGATACTCACAAACCAGTATCTACTCTTCTTTTTTTCATAGTAGGTAGCAGTGTTGCCAGAAACACCGATTTATCGTAATTCTCCCGATTTTCAGACCTATTTCCGATACACCGATATTTGGTCTTAATATGACACTTTTCCCCGATTTTCAATATTTCATAAACTAATGTAAACAAATTTGCCCATTGCAATTTCTGTTTCTTGTTTGTTAAATATCACCAAAATCGGCGTATAAGTGTCATCTGTCATGTCATTGGCTTTTCTTATTTCATTATTTGTTTTTATTTTAGTTTTTGGTAATTGGCTGGGTGCATGCGTCAAAAAAACCATCTAATAGCAATAGCACTTAATTTGTTCAAATAATTTGATCAAAATAAATATATTTAAAAATATTAAAATTACGAAACTTATGTAAGTCGTTGAAACTTGAATACTTGGAGTATCTGTTGGCTTATGTATAGCATTAGCAAATTAAATTAACCAAACCGCAAATAGGTTTAACCTAAACGCAAATAAGTTTCACCCAAGCGCAAATAGATTTAACCCAAACGCAACTACAATTAACCTTATCGCAATTCGATTTAAACAAAACGCAAATATAGTTAAACTATTAGCAAATCATTTTAACCAAAACGCAAATTGAATTAACCCGGGCTCAACTTGTTGTTCCAGCTGCGTGGTGAAGAAATGGAAGGCTTATAATAGTAGGAATAGCTCCACATAAGATTTTGACAAACCCCCAATTGTAAATCCAACTAGTTCTGCGCATTTTTCCAAGAACTTACCGACAAAATAAAAGGCCAATCACTTAATAATGGCTTTTTAACAATTATGGATAATACCAAAATCCATTAGACCCAAAAAGTACAGCTGGAACAATAAATCAAGCTAAGGTTAATTCAATTTGTGTTTTGGCTAAAATGATTTGCTAATAGTTTAATATTATTTGCGTATAGTTTAACTATATTTGCGTTTTGCTTAAATCGAATTGCGAATAGGTTAATTCTATTTGCGTTTGGGTTAAATCTATTTGCGCTTGGGTGAAACTTATTTGCGTTTAGGTTAAACCTTTTTGCGATTTGGTTAATTTAATTTGCGAATGCTATATTACTTTTTATGTATTACGTGTTATAAGAACTAACAGTCGAATTTATAAACTTTTTTCTAACGTAAGACAACGGAATTAGTTTCATAAGATTTGACTAACTTGACTTTTTATTTAATTAAATAAATTATATTTCCAACTATCAACCGCCTAAGAAATCTAATAAATAAGGCTATTAATGTTTAAACTAATAGCGCTATAGAAGACTATTAAATAAGGGAAATAATTGTTTTTAATTTTTGAAGTTTTAACAACTATTTACTAACAATATTACTTTTAAAAATTGTTTTAAATAAAATGAATAAAACCTTCAAGCAATTTAATTTTTTGTTTGAAAAGAAATCAGTTTTGATTTTCATTTAGTTAATGAAAAATATCTCACAATCTAAAAAACTCGTTCGGAAAAAAATCAGCAAAAACCTTTTTTTTATAAAAAAAAAACAGTTGCATTTGACCCCTGGCATGGCTTGTAGGTTTAAATCCGTTTCCCCGATTTACACCGATTGCTAGTGTGGTATTCTCCCGATTTCAGAAAATATTTTCTGGCAACACTGGTAGGTAGTAAGAAACACGGACAAAACACAGGCACGACATTTCAAAGCTTCTTAAATGTACCGATTTCAAAATAATTATTTAATAAATTGACTTTATTTATTCAATTTTACTGAAAATAATCTTAAAAATCCACCAAATCATTCGTAAATATCGAAAAAAAACTTCTTTAAAATAATTTTTGTTTTCATTCAGCACACATTCAGCACAAAATCAGCTGATTTTTGCACTGGTATAACGAGAATCAACATTTTGGGAAAAATGATATGATAAAATGAAAAAGTCGTATGAAAACTCTCGTGATAAAAAACTTATCATTTCATTTTATCATAGAACCGGAATAGGGGCCCAGAGCATAAAAAGTGTTTCTTTTTTCCATCGGAGCTAGCTCAGAGCTTGATCAATTAGCTCAGGGTTAAATGACCGAGCGAATCGAGCGAAACGCTGAGCACATTAAAAAACACATAATCAAAAATGGATTCCTTGGACAGTCGCCCGTCAACTTAAGGTAAACAAATAATTTTGTGTTTTATTTTTTGTGTTTATTTAGGAATAAATATAATTATTTCTGTTTTGTTCTATGTGTTTTGCAGCAAATTGTAAAAAAATCGCAAGAAATTTCACATTACCAAAAACACAATGAAATGACAGTTCAGTGCTCAAGTGTTTTTCATAATTAAATCTGAGGAATCTGATCATAATTTGCTCGGAGCTCTGCTCTGATCGCTCAGCCTCCGCTCGGAGCTTTGCTCAGAGCCAAAAAAGAAAAACGCCAATTGATATATTACTTACGCCATCTATTTTATAGTCCATAACAGCTTCTGACAAAGGTTGAACACTCCTGACCAGCCAATATAGTGTTACCTTTCGTCCGTCAATTTTCATATCTTCGAATTGAGGATTTTCGGGTTCGTATATCAAATAAATTTTATTTTCGTTCGCGCCAATTGTATTCTTAAAACAAAAAAAATTATTTTGATTTACCAAGAAAACAAATAGGTATACACACATATAACACTCTTTTATTACCTTAACTTCGCATTCATATTCACCCAAATCAGTTGATCCAACATCTTTAACAATCAAAATTGTTCGATTCTTTTCCTTGTGTATGGCGCTCTTTACTGAATATTTGTCGGAGAAAATTTCCAAGTATTGTCCGTTCCTCTTCCATTGAGCTACAGCAATTGGCACAGCTTTGTAGTCACAATAAAGCTCAGCCTTATCACCCTGTTCTGTATTTACGTGATGACGATGGGTAGAAACTTTGGGTGCATAGTGTACATCAATTGTCACTGAACCATGCAGAGGGTCCTTCGTTCCATCATCTCCAAGACATTGGTATATACCGGCTCGATCGGCATCAAAATAGTCGATAATCAGTTTCCCGTTTTCCAATTTGATGTCAAGATTTTCAGCTCTTTCTCCCTAAATTTAAAATATGTTTCAGAAATGTTTTACTAAGGATGAATTTTATTGCTTACATTCAAGGACCATTTGATTGTGGCATTTTCATTTACGAATGTCTTGCACTCCAAGGTATGGCTTTCTCCTTGATGAACTGTAACGGTCTTCTCCGTAACATCACGACCGTCTGAATAAATTGCCAGCTTGCCTCCAACAGCAAAATTTATATGCAACGTCACTTGTTCAGGGAGCACAGTGCAGTAGTAATCATCGGCATCCGGATCTTGGACATTCAGGATTCTGATGGAATTATTTTTGAAAACCTCGATGTGTTTGTCTAATGATGTCTGTCCGTTAACAATAAGGTTTTGTTTTTTATACCACATGACGGTGTTTTTTACTAAAATAAAGTAGGAATGAGGTTGTTTAATTATATTGATATGACTATTTCAAAATATTAATTTTTCTGGTTCCGTCACTTTTTCAACTAAAACAAAAACAACATTATTTATTTATTAGTTGATGGGTGGCTTTCAAAAAAGTATTTTTGGCAGAATAGAGTCAACTTATTTTTTATTTTTATATTAGTACACTAGTTTTAAGTTATTTGAAAACAACATCAACAACTAAACTTCATAAAACTAAAAACTGTAAATACATCAGAAACATTTTTCCAGTTTCAAATATAGTAGCTGCCGAATTGGGAGGGAAGAGTACAGAATCTCGAATGCCAAAATCCCGAAAAGCGAAAAATGAGAATCCCGAATGCCATAATCCCGAATACCCAAAATCCCGAATGCCAAAATCCCGAATGGACAAAATCCCGAATGGACAAAATCCCGAAAGCCAAAATCCCGAATGGACAAAATCCCGCAAACATTTGGGATTGAATCCCGAATTTCAAATTTATTTTGGTATTTCAGTACTTTCAAATAAATCAAACTGTTCTGTATGTCTTTTGATTTCCGCTCGCTTTGGCTTGATGACATTGTC
Organism: Dasysyrphus tricinctus; assembly: GCA_963921185.1. Taxonomy (NCBI): domain Eukaryota; kingdom Metazoa; phylum Arthropoda; class Insecta; order Diptera; family Syrphidae; genus Dasysyrphus; species Dasysyrphus tricinctus. Next base: position 141,926,958 of record OY992531.1, read on the forward strand.
TACAAAAGAAACTTTAAAATAAATCTTGAGATATAATACATTTGACATATTGATAAACATTGAAATATGGTATTTCAAAAGTCAGTTGTTAAAAAACTGACCAACTTTTCATTGAAAATAGATAATTTTCTTACAAAACATTGGAAAATGTATATTTTGAAGGATATAATCGCGAATGGCTTAGTACTTTTTTAGGTATTAAAAATCCCGCGCGAGTAACGAACATCATATCCATCTCCTATGGATATAGTACCTACATACTTGCTACATATCAACATACAATACTCTTTGAAATATCTTTTACAATTCATGTTAAATTCTTTTCAGTCCATGTAAACACTTTTGATATAATTATTTAGAATGTATCATATTAATTTTTTTCCATGATAAATAAATGCATCATATTAATTTTTTGCACGAAAAATAAAATCGTCGGCTTAGAGTGAAAAGCAGCTAACTCCTATTTCGCATTTTTTTATAAAAATTATTTAAACTAAAGTGTTCGCATTATTGCATAAAACCAAAATTACATTAATTAATTTGTCAGCACTCGCTTTTGTTAAATTCAGTGAAATTGAAAAGATTTGATAGAAAAAAAATGTGGATTTAGCCGCTTTACACTCTAAGCCGACGAAATGTATCATAATCATTTTTTGCACGATAAATAAATGTATCATATTAGTAACAACATCTTTTATACCCAGGATAAATAGAAATGGACCAAGATGACTTCCCTGGGGCACACCGGAGTGAGCTATGAATGAATTTGAAAGGCAGTTTCTAAATATTACTAGCTACGATCTTTTTTCAAGATATGATTTCTTCCATGTGGTAAAAAAAAGTTGGAAAACCAAAAGCTTTTAGTTTGAAGATAATAATGTTGTGGCTTAGTTGGTCGAACGCCTTAGAGAAATCAGTGTATATGCAATCCACTTCACTGCCATTTTCTAACGCATTAGAAGATTTATGCAAGAATGTAAGTAGGGTTGTAACTGTTGATTTATTCCAAGGAAAACAGCATCGCTAAGGCTGCCAAAAAGAGTTGACCTAAAACCAAGGATTTTTTTGGTTTTTTCTTCAACATTAAAATTTTTTCTGCTGGAGTGTTCGTCAAGGAATTTTTGTCTGCCTTTTTGGATCAACACCTGTGAGAAACGAATGACTTTCAATCGAATGTAAACGCAAATGACTTTACAACGAAAGAAGCTACCTTTTTTGGTTTTGGTTTTAAATCGACGCTATGCAAATGACCTAACATTACTTCGCCTCACGGCTTAAGACCTATTTAGTAAAATTTGACTTGGGTCGTTATCTGATACGCTTTGCAGCAACAGCTTAACGTCTCTAATTAAAACGGGTTCATTTGCAAAAATAGGATGGTTGTGTGTAAATCTTTTGAAATTTAAAAACACAATTTTGTAGTCCCCTATTACACGATGATTCTTTGCGTCTGACTCTTTTCAAAATTCAATGGGTGCGAAGGTGAAATCAGATGTTTTTTCTCCTTCACACCCATGAAAATTCGAAAAGAGTCATCGTGTAATAGGGGTAAAACTGAGTTTTAGCTGTCAAATGTGAGGAAGACTTCTGAATTTAATTAAACTATGCATGTTAAAATTATTAACTCCAAAACATCAAGACCTTTCGAGACTTCCACAGCCTCTGTCATTACCGGATGTTCGATGCGGGTGGATCATCTTTCGGGATGGACCACAAAGTCTGATCATCATCATGTGAATCTCAAAGTACCGAACTGTGTACCTCTGCGGGCAGTGGCACCTGGGCAACGTACTTGGGATGTATGGACTAGAGTTTGACGAATGAGGTAATTACACGATACGGTAAGTAGAGCTGGAACCCCCAACCCTTGGTTGTTGTTATAAAAATCATACCAAAGGTTATCGTACCTGCTTCACTGCAGGGCCGGAAGATCGAAGCGAAGACTTTTTGTAAGCTGCGATCATCATATTAATAATTTCTAATGGTTGCACACTGCAAGTTATTGGTTAATAAAATTCACATAATTTTAGAAAAATTTAACCTTTACGTTTAAGGTGCCACGGGATCACAAGATGACCCGTTAATTATAGCCCTTTGCAGGACGTGTCGTGGTGATTTCAACTAGGTGTGCGCTAACTTATTTTGCAATTAAAACATATTTTTTTAAGCTTATCACACAGTACCAGCGTCCCAAAGCGAACCTGTTTTCGGACACTTAGTCGCTGTGAAAAACAAGCAGATACTTTAAACACCAATTCTAAGCGGTTACAAAACTTTGTCACTATTAGTTTATTGGAAAAAGTAATCAAGGTCAGCAAAAGAACAAAAGCGCCAATGAGAATAGGTTACCACGAAGCCAATGCTTCAACTTATTGTTTGTTTTGTAAAAAAATGAAGAACCTTGGAACTGTAATTCATTTATTAGAGGAGGAGGACTTTTTTTCATTTAATAAAATCAAAAAAATAAAATAATGTTTGAAGTTATTCTAAACCTCTTTAGTAATTGTTTTGTCAGTTGTATTTTGTTTTGAATAATTCTAAACATTTTGGGCCAGTAAATAATTCTACGTGTTAAATTTAATCAATGGAAATATTATGCCTTTCAAAAATGTTGGCTACTTTATTTTATCGAAAACAAAAGCTTAATACATTCATCTGTGAAGGTGTTAACCAAGCTATATTATTCCTTGAAATTGGCATCAAATTTATTGAAAAAAAAAAATCAAGTGTAAAAAGTCTAAATAAATTTCAATATATTTTTAAAGCAATTATGATATTTTTCACTTTATTTGCTATTTTGCTTTTTTATAATTCTGTATTCACCTTTTTATATGTATATAAAAATTACAGTTAAAAAAATCAGTAGACTTCCCTTTTCTCTAATTTTTGTAAAAATTCCCAAGCAAAGGAGTTTTTGTCATGATCCCCCAGCACTGTAATGTGATTATCACCATCCATCACAGTACACATATTAAAGGTAATATATTGCGCATGTTGTCAATAATCGATTGTCAGATACTGAACAAAAAAAAAACTATTTAATTTTCAGAGACCTTGTCAAATTGACAATGGGTACATTCAATGCCTCAATTTCAGTACTGAATCTTCAGATTTCTGAATTCTGGCCAATCTGAGGCTTGGAAAGTTGAGAAAACTGAGAATCTAAATGTAAAATTTGGAAAGTGTTGAACATGCCACAGTACACACACAATGAACTGACAGGGGTCTCTGAGATTTTGACACTTGCGTGAACTTGAACGAAAATGAAAACTCGGAAGATATTACCTTTAATATGTGTACTGTGACCTCTGGTGCAAAGCAACGAAAATGAAACAGATACAGAATTCTCTACATAGCAAAGTGCAGAATGAAGGACCGTGGTGCGCTTCGTTCGGTTAGTGCTATGGTGGCTGTGGTTGCGACTAGTGCTTCAAAGTATCCGGATATTTCGGATATCCGGATATCCGAAACAGATCCGGATCCAGAATCGGATATCCGAACTATCCGGATAGTGTCGGATATCCGGATATCGGGAAAGTTAAATGAGACAGTTGAGATCCGACACTATCCAGATAGTGTCGGATCCTCGGATCCATATTTTGATCCGGATCCAGTTTAATGAACTTTCCATGTATAGTACAAGTAAAACAGGGAATATTAACAAAAATACCGTCATGAAACTTAGTAAAAAACGTTTCCAAAATACCCTTAACAATATCTGGGACTGGTACTTTTTGTGGGGGGTGGGGAGCAGGGGAGGGGAGTTTAATAGGAGTCGTAAGATTATAGAACTGAAAAATGATTTTGGAACAATATTAACATATGGCATATGATTAAAAGGTAATTTTGAATGCCGAATTCAATAAATTCAAAATCAAGCCGATACAATCATCATAAAAATAGTTATACTGCCTTTTTATATTAATATAAAAACGTGGAACAGGTAAAATAAATACTTGTCCAACCTTAATTTTTGTATCACATTCATAATAGTACATGTATACTAATTCGCTTAGGGTATGTTCCTGGTCAACATTAATTAAAATTAGTAAGCCAGTATACAGAAATTCCCATGTTTTTAATTTAAATAACAACTGCAGTTTACATCAAACAAAACACGGGTCAATTTATATATAAACATTTATTATGTTTTGTTATGTTCTAAAAATTTCTTATTTTGGTTTATGAAAATTAAACTGTCTGCATTTTGTGGAAGCAGTGCATTTATTTTGAAATGTTTCAGTGCCAATGGGTGCCACAGTACCAAAATAATTTGAAAGTGCCATGTTTGGCACTTAAGTGCCTGTTTCTGCAGCGCTGTTTCCAATCTTAAGCTTGAACTATAATATGTAATAATATTTAATAATTAAAAAAATTATTTTAATTATTTTTATGTGATAAGAAATGAAAGGTTGGAAAGGTTTTTTATTTTACCTGTTCTTTGGAAAACACAGAGATATTTTTATTAAAAATGCAGTATAACTTTTTCTAGAATGATTGTTCCGTCTTAATTTTGATTTTATGGAATTCAGCATTAAAAATCATATGTTAAGACTGTACCAAAATTAATTTTCAGTTTTATAATCCTACAATTCCCCGCATCCCACCCCCACAAAATAATTCCCTTCCAACCTAGATATTTGAAGAGTTCTCTTTGAAACTTTTTTTGCTAAGTTTCATGAAAGTAAGGTTTATTTTTATTTATGTATATCCTCTGTTATTACCTTACTATAACTATACAGGGTGTCCCGTACCTGAGTGGAAGTATTTTAGGATGTGATTATTGGGGTTATTCTAAGAAAAAAACTGTATGGGGGGAAAGTTGTATCTCCCCTCCCTGAGGCAGGGAGGGGAGATACAATCAACGAAAACAAATCTTATAATGTGCTATAGTTTTTTTGAAATCTAATACTTCGTTCTTGCATTTGGTTTTTAAATCAAGTTGTTTAAGCGAATAGTTTCTGAAAAATTAAATTTCAAAATCAAAATTTAAAAAAAAATGTGATTTTTTTTTCTTAAGTCAATATTTTTCAAAGTTATACGTAATTAAGTGCATTTTTTGTGTTCAATATTAAATGCCCTCATTATTTTTTAGTCCATTACCGAAACCCAAATGTAAAAATCTTTCTTAGTTTTTGAGAAATTAAGAAAAAACTAAAGGTACTTGTACCAAAAAAGCCGGAAAAAATTAATTTATTCATGAATTATCCATAATTTAACCCTTTTTTCGGGCTTTGTTGGTAAAAAACCTTTTGCTTTTTCTTAATTTCTCAAAAACTAAGAAAGATTTTTACGTTTGATTTTCGGTAATGGACTCAAAAATAATGAAGGCATTGAATATTAAACATAAAAATAGCACTTAATTACGTAAAATTTTGAAAAATATCGACTTTAGAAAAAAAACATCACATTTTTTTTTTTAATTTTGACTTTGAAATTTATTTTTTCAAAAAAATCACACCCCAAAATACTTCCACTCAGGAACGGGACACCCTGTATACACGTGAAAGTTAATCGAGCTGGATCCTTATCTTTATATGGATCCGAGGATCCGACACTATCCGAATTGTGTCGGATCTCAACAGTCTTATGTATCTGTCCGGATATCCAGATATCCGACACTATCCGAAACTATCCTGATAGTGTCGGATCCCAATTGTGTCATTCATATGTATCCGGATATCCGGATAGTTTCAAGATTCGGATACTGTTTGAAGCTCTAGCTTGCGACCAATTCCGCGGTCAGCTAGTAACATGGGACCAGAGTTAGGAAGCAACGATAAATAAAAGTTCAATTTCAATTACTTGTAATTGAAATCTCCGATCACTTTTTCAATTACTTTTAAATGAAATTGAAGAAATTCAATTACTAATTACATGTAATTGAAAAGTCTTAATTACTTATTATTATAGCTCGTTGTTGTTTTCTCGATCTACGCAAACAGGACCATAAATCGTTCGTAGTTCTTTTCCCTCGAATACAGCAAGGGAGCTTTTATCCGACTGGGAAAGGGTCCAAGCCTCTGCACCACACAGCAGGACCGGGATGATGAGTGTTTTGTAAAGCCTCTCCTTGGTTCTTCTCGATAGGGCTTTATTCTTCAATTGCTCCCAAGGAAACAGCGATTAGCAAGAGTTATTTTTCGTGTGATCTCCGCGCTGATGTTGTTTTCCGCGCTTACAGCAGTGCCCAGGTAGACAAAATCACTGACCACCTCGAAGTTATACCTATCAATTGTCACGTTCTGACCAAGTCGGTGGTGGGATTGGACTTTTGGTGATGAAAGCACATACTTCGTCTTGTCCTCGTTTATGGTCAGTCCCATTCTACCAGCAGCTAACTCCATTGCAGTGAGAGCACCGGTTACTGCTCGCTTTGTTCTTCCTATCACATCAATGTCGTCAGCAAATCCAAATAATAGTGTTGATTTAACGTCATCCTGATAATACGTATCAGTTTAGCAGGAATTCTAAAGCTGGACATGGCACGATATAATTCGTCTCTATTGACACTGTCGTAGGCTGCTTTAAAATCGACGAACAGGTGGTTGGTATCGATGTTAAATTCTTGGGTTTTCTCCAGAATCTGGCGTAGTATGAAGATTTTGTAGGTTGTAGACTTGCCAGGTCTGAAGCCGCTTTGGTAAGGACCTATTAGATCGTCAGCAAACGGCTTAAGACGTTCACATAATACGCTAGATAAGATCTTATAGGCGATATTTAAAAGGCTTATGCCTCTATAATTAGCGCAGAGTAGGCGGTCTCCTTTTTTGTGGATCAGGCAGATGGTATTGAGTATTTTGCAGATGTGTTGGTGTATACTCCTGACCAGGTCATCTCCAGCGTACTTAAAAAGTTCAGCTTGTAGACCATCGGCTCCAGCTGCTTTGTTCGATTTGATGGCTACTTTTGTCTCATTTTGGTCGGGCGGATGTAACTCTTGGTTGTCATCTAGATTGACTGGTTCGAGTCGATGATTGGTGGGATCTTGGCTGTCATCGCCATTCAACAACTGGTTAAAGTAAACTCTCCAGATGGCTAACATCGACTGGGTATCTACTACCGTGTTTCCATCCCCATCTTTGCAGGGCCCAGGGCGACTTGTGAACCTGATGTTGATTGTTTCACTCTTCTGTAGAAATTTCGCACCTCTTTCCTGCTATAGCATCTCTGCATCTCCTCGACTTCACGTTTTTGGTGGTCTTTTTTTTCTCCTTAGCAAGCGTTTCTCATGTTTCCTTCGTTGGACGTAGAGATTTTTGGACGCTCTAGTGTCCCTGTCGATCCACGACCTGTAAGCCTCCATTTTGGCTTTGTTTGCCTGAGCACATTCGGAGTCGAACCAGGGGTTTCTCGGAGGTGGTTGTGAGGAACCCAACACTTCTGACGCTGCGGTTCTTATGGCTTGTTGACAGTCATGGGATTTCTCGCAAGCTCAAGGGATACGCGATCGGCATAGGCTGTAGCGGTCACTTCCCATTGTAGTTGTCCAACATTGAATTTCTTCTGCGTGGTCGTTGATCGCCTTAGAGCTTCCATGGATATCCGCACTCGAAGTTTGGCTACAACAAGGTAGTGATCCGAATCGATGTTGGCTCCTTGGTATGTGCGAACCATTCGACCATTTGGTTACTTACATGTGCCCTTGTGGGCACATAAAATTAACATGCACGAGTTTGATTCAAATATAAATTCACTTTAAATATTAAGAAGAGTAAGGGATTGAACAGAAATGTTTAATTTTAACTCGAATCAATTTGAATTGAACTCAAAGGAGTACAAAACATAACTGTAACTGTCTTATGATTCTTACAGGCACTTGGCGTAAAATAATTGCAAAAGAATCCATCGAGACCACCGGTCATGAAAGATATTCAAATAGTTCCAAAATTAGTGCCACCACCGTAGTATAGTCGGTCCAAAGGTAAAACTCACTAAAACACTAAAACTCAATCAAACTCAGTTCAAGCAGTGTATACTTTTGCAAAGTTTTTATAAAGACATTGAAAGCTATGCCCAGGAACTTAATTTAAAATTTGCGAAAAGTGGCTTTTAAGCATCAATCTGATTTCTTTAAAAAATGTAATTTGTTAGTAAGTGAGTTTTAACTTTGAACCGACACGATATGTATGTGTGTAGCATGTATTATAGCTAAAGGAAACGCTCCCATTATTACAAATAGAATAAATTCGTATTGAATTTAAAGGATCTAGCATCCATTTGGAAAAACTAACTTTGAAATCATTTGTTTTAAACAGAAAACGCAAGCATACGCAAGTCGGATTCAGATTGTCCTATTGAGTTTATTTTTGTTGAGGTCACGCTTAGATATGAAAAACTAATGCTTTGCACGGCATACAGGCCTCATAAGAGCACAAATTTTGCGCCGGTGCTCAACGCAATGGAGGACTTAGCCTGCACCTCACCAAACTTTGTTTTGTGCGGTGACTTGAACTGTAACCTTTTAGATACCCCAAATGCTACTCTACTGCTTGAGGAAATGAAGTCACTGAATTTACGTCCAATTAATATTTCTACCCCTACACACTTCCCTCAAGGATCTTGTTCACTCTTAGATGTCTTTTTCGTAAGTGATATTGGAAAAACTCTGCTTTATAGTCAGCTATCGGCACCCAGTTTTTCAAAACACGATCTCATCTACCTTTCGCTGGACATCAACAACTTCTCCAAAGGGATGAATTTTTCTTTCAGAGACTTTCGATGTATCAACAACGAAATCCTCGTACGTGATGTTGCGCAAATATTCTGGAACTATATATATGGCATGACCTCTGTTAACGACCAAGTTTTGTTTCTACAAGAAAACATCAACTGCTTGTATGAAAACCACGTTCCTTTGAAAACTATACGTAAACACCATGATACACCTCAATGGCTCAGCCAAGATATTATTTCCCTGATGCAGGAACGTGATGTCTGCTACAGAAAGTGGAAGAAATATCATTTAGAAACATTTCTTAATAAATACCGCACTCTACGCAATAGGGTGACGATGAAAATTAGATCTGCAAAGTCTTCCTACTACAGAACTAAACTTGACCCGTCTAGCTCAGGAAATCAACTATGGAAACAACTTCGACAAATCGGTTTAGGCAAACAGAAAAACAATATCCCAGCTGATATTGATTGTAATAAACTTAATTCTGAATCTGTCGCATCCTCTGGTAGTAAAGCGAATCAACCTGCTTTCTTTGAGCGATCATCTGAAAGTATTACTGAAAATCTTTTTTACTTTCAAGGAGTCAGTGAAGAAGATGTTGTAGAGGCACTTTTATTGATAAAATCAAATGCTACTGGTCTTCTTCCATATATACTTCCGCACTTGATGTATGTCTTTAATAGAATCCTAACCACATCTGAGTTTCCATCGGAGTGGAAGAAAGCTAAGATCATCCCAGTACCTAAAAAACAACGGGACAGTGTGACAGAATTCAGACCAATAGCTATTTTGCCATTTCTTTCGAAAGTTTTTGAAAAGCTGGTTTTTAACCAAATGCAAAAATACCTTAAAGAGGAAAAACTATTTTTTCAAAACCAGTCGGGCTTTCAGGCGAATAAAAGTTGCAAGACAGCTCTTATTGCAGTGGTTGAGGAAATAAGAAATGCTCTTGATAAAAACCACCCCGTTGCTCTAACGCTCCTTGATTTTTCAAAAGCTTTTGACACAGTTGATCATTCGACTCTGTGTAGAAAACTAAAAACTAAGTTTAAATTTTCAACAAGTGCGATCAAACTGATTTATTCGTATCTAAATGGAAGGCAGCAGTGCGTCACAGTTGAAAAAACACGATCACAGCTATTAACAATACAAAATGGAGTACCACAAGGGTCTATACTTGGTCCCACGCTCTTCTCTCTATATATTAATGAATTATATAGGGTAGTGAAATACTCTTCGATCCACCTCTACGCTGACGATGTAAAATTTTTCCAAGGCGGCCCACTCAGTACTTTTAGTAATACTATCGACCTTTTAAATGAAGATCTCGAAAGCATTCACAATTGGGCCATTCAAAATAACTTACGCTTAAACCCGGGGAAATCAAAAGCTCTGGCTATTTATGGAAAGCCACTCGATATTTCAACACTACCTCCTTTGCAGCTCGCACAAAGCCCAATAGAGTGGGTTGCATCTGCCAAAAACCTTGGCATAATCTTTAATAGTACCCTCTCATGGGACACTCATATAAATAGTACTATTGGCAAGGTTTATGGTGGACTACGTACTCTTTGGGCGACTCAGCACTTCATACCGATTGAAACTAAAATACTTCTGGCCAAGACGCTTCTTCTGCCAATTCTACTTTACGGGTGTGAAATTTTTATGAGTCCCGACTCCAAAAGCCGGAAGAAATTAAATGTAGTTTTCAATAATATTGCTCGGTACGTCTTCAATTTCAAAAAACGTGAACATATCTCAACATTTTCTAGACAATTAACCGGAATTTCTTTCGATTGTCTTTTAAAATATAGGGCTTTGTGTTTTTTGAGTGACATAATCTATACTCATCAACCAGATTATTTATTTGAGCGCCTTAACTTCTTGCAATCAGGTAGATCTCAAATGCTAATCCAACCAAGATTTGCCTGTCTAACATCTGAGCGCCAGCTCTTCGTACAGGTTGTCAGACTTTGGAACTCTTTGCCTATTGGCCTAAGAAAAATTGGAAATATAAATTGCTTTAAAAACACCCTTTATTCACATTTGGCCCTTGAAACGAACTAATTATTCTTATTCCTAACTGTATTTTTTGTTTGTATTATAAAATTTATGGAATTTAGTTTACTTAGTTTACATACATACACACTTTGATAATTTAGCTTTAAGTATGAAAATTCTGAAACCTTTTGAATTATTTTAAGCCTTACAAACCTAAAAAGATTACTGTTATCTTACTTGTAAGTTGATTTGTGAAATAAAATAAATTGAAAAATTGAAAACATAGTTGACTCAAACACGGATATATTAAAAAAAATTAATATGATTCTATTTGAAACAACATCAAATGAAGTTAATTAGAACAAACAGAAATATCCTTATGTTAAATAGAAAGCATAGTTAATTTGAACAAAATCATGTTCAAATCGTTTCAACGATGAATTAATACGATTCTATTTAATTTAAACAGAAATCGCTTCCATGCCAAATCATATGTGTTTGAGTTTGATTTAAATACGAATATGTTCAATATTTTTCTCAGTGAGTTAAAAAAATCCGCATCCAGCGGTTAAGATGGCTGGGCCATGTAGAGCGGATGGATATCGATGCTCCAGCGCGTAAAGTCTTCGACGCCATACCAGAGGGAGTTAGAAGCCAAGGTAGACCTCATCTTCGATGGAAAAATCAGGTAGAAGGAGACCTCCGACTGCTTGAAGTGCGAAATTGGAGACGGCAGGCTAGAGATCAAGCCGGCTGGAGGGGCATATTAAGAAAGGACCAGGAGCACCTCGCTATGTAGCGCCATCAAAAGTAAAGTAAGTAAGTAAAGGATAAAACAATCATTAATGAATGTTGTTCGAGGATCTTGTTTTAATTTTTTGGCGGTGAACCGCCATTTTGTTTTAGTTTCAAGATGTTTTTAAGGTGGTTTTCTAAAAGAGACAGTATTTATGTATGGTTAACAACAGTAACTTTATTGGTAGTAGTAGCTTAAAAACGTAAGTTATCTTATAACGCATATTTTTGGTTGGTTATCAGAATTTTGTATTCCTTTTAACTGCATAAGTAAAAATTTTCCTAGAAATTATTTTTCTCATTAGCATAGAGAAGTGAGGCTACATTATCCCTGTCTAAATGTCAGTACCGTGGATGTCCTTGCCATAAAAACGTAAGTAATAACCCAACACAATGAAAAGGGTTCCCATTCAGAACAGACTAAATGAAAAAGAGATATTTTTTTAATGAAAAGGAAGTAGAAACGTGTGTGAAGTTGGCATAACATTTTTGAGCTAGACTAATGGGACCATGGCAGGAATTTGCTGCTTTTTTGTATTTTGTATACATTTCTATTCCAGATTTTGCAGTTCACCAAATAGTGGGTGTAACCGACTGTACTGCTTACTTCACTGTGAAGTAAGCAGTGCCTATCCTTTTCTCAGAAACCGGACTAGCTAGGAATCTGAAATAAGGCTCTGAATTTACAGTTTAATTTGCAGTTCATGAAAAAGAAAAAAACAAATTTTGAAATCCTTACATAAAATAAATGTCATACTGTACTGCTAACTTCACTGTGAATTTTGAAATCCTTACATAAAAAAATGTCATACTGTACTGCTAACATCACTGTGAAGTTAGCATAAAAGTCCTTTTCTCAGCAACGGTGATACTTAGAAATTTGCAGTTCAAGAAAAATTAAATTTTGAAGTCCAAATTTGAAGAAAAAAAATCGAATAAACTCATTTTTCACTGTTAACGTCACTGTGAAGTGAGCAGTACATCAAAGGGCACGGTAGTGCCCAGCCAAGTTCGCGGCACTACACCCTTTTTACAGGAACAAACTCAGGCGATTTTCAACCCCCCTCTTACTTCAGTACCATTAAAGTCAGAAACTTCAAATTCGCAGTATTTGCTGAGCTGATCAAACACAGGTGGCTCACCAAATTTCAACTCTTTAGCATTAGTAGTTCCCAAGATATAGGACTTCAAAAATCGCAAAAACCGTAACTGACTGACTGACTCACTGACTCACTGACTCACTGACTCACTGACTCACTGACTCACTGACTCACTGATTCACTGACTCACTGACTCACTGACTCACTGACAGATCATCAAAATTATGAAGCACTTCCAGACATCGTAGAAACTTGAAATTTCGCACAATGGTAGACCTTGTGGTGCATAAAAAGGAAAAAATCGAAAATATGCTATTTTCTATCCAGGGGGCGTGGCATCCACCCACTTTGTTAAAAAATCTTATAAATTATATGGGGCACTTCTGATTGTTGTAGAACAATGAAAATTGGTGGGTCTGTAGGGCTTCAAGTACTTAGAAAGAAAAAAATTGAAAAATTGGAATTTTCATTCAGGGGGCGTGGCATCCACCCACATTCTTTAAAATCCTTATAAATTATATGCAGCACTTTTGATTGCTGTAGAACGATGAAAATTGATAAGTCGGTTGGGCTTGAAGTACTTAGAAAGAAAAAAATTGAAAAATTGGAATTTTCCATTCAGGGGGCGTAGCATACACCCATATTCTTAAATTTGTTTATAAATTATATGGAGCACTTCTGATTGTTGTAGAACGAGACAAATTGGTAGGTCGGTACTGCAGTGATACCACTTTACTTCAATTGAAGTAGATCTACTTCTTTTTTTCTTATTTTTTAAAAATCTACTTCCTACTTCGCACCATCACTGAAATATGGGAATCTACTTCATTTTAAAATTATCTGCTTTAACCTTCTTCAATTTTACAAAAAAAATGCCAAATCTACTTCCTTTTCCTTTATTTCATTGAATTCGCAGTTAATTCAGTCATATTGTGTTTTTACCATGCAAATTGTGGCGTAGTTTTGATTTTTTCCCTACTTTATCTAGATTTGCGACTAAAATTTCCTGACGTGTCATGCTTGGTAGTTGGTAAGCACCGTTTTGAGCACAAATTGACTGGAATAAGTGGCGTTTACTGTTAGGAGCAAACAATAGATTCGTAAAAAAATTTACACTTGAACCAGGTGTTGTCAGGTTCTGAAGTGAAACCAATAAAAATTACCGTCGAAAAAAAAAAAACAATTTGTTTTATAATTTCAGCTACATATATTGAAATATACATATAAGTATGTTGATATGAAGTCTGAGAGAATAACATTTTTGTTTTTAATTTTGTTTAGATTAATTTAATTAAATTTAATCAAAAAGCCAGAACCAAAAAGGAGGTTCTTAATGCAATTTATTACTGAACTGATTTTATTGATGGAATATGTTCAGGGGTGTCTCCAGACCCAGAATATAAATCCAAGTTGGCGGGACTGGGGAGCGCAAGCGTCAGCCGCTATCTTGGAAAACGCGTTTTATCAAATACCTATCTACCTCGTGAACCGTGCGTCGTACGAATAAAACAATTATTTTTATAGAGTAAATACTCCATTCTTTTGTTTGATTTTTCTTACATCAAGTTGTTTTCGTGGAAAGTTTTTAAGAAATTAAAATTTAGTTGATTGTTTTCAAAAATTCATTGACTTAAAAATTAAACTTCTCAAAAACTTTTCGCAACAACAACATGACTTAGAAAAACAAATAAAAGAATGGAATATTAGCTTTAAAAAAAAATTACTATTATATTCGTACGATGCACGGCTCACGAGATATATGATAAAACGCGTTTTCGAAGATGGCGGCTGACGCTCGTGCCTCCCAGTCCCGCCAACTTGGATTTATATTCAGGGGACACCCCTGAACATAATCCATCAAGAAAATCAGTTCAGGAATAAATTGCAAGAAAAAAGTACCCGGCTTTTGGCCTAATAAATGTTTGTACAAGAAAGTACATTTTGAAATCTACTTCGATTTTTCTCAATCTACTTCACATTTTTCTTGGAAACTACTTCGGCTTTTTTTTCGGAAGTGGTAACGCTGGTCGGTAGGGCTTAAGGTATATAGAATGAACAAAATTGAAAAATTGGAATTTTCCATTCAGGGGGCGTGGCATCCACCCACATTCTTAAAAATCCTTATAAATTATACGGAGAACTTCCGATTGTTGTAGAACGATGAAAATTGGTAAGTCGGTTGGGCTTGAAGTACGTAGAAAGAAAAAAATTGAAAAATTGGAATTTTCCCTTCAGGGGGCGTGGCATCCACCCACATTATTAAAAACTCTTATAAATTATATGGAGCACTTCTGATTGTTGTAGAACAATGAAAATTGGTAGGTCGGTAGGGCTTGAAGTACTTAGAAAGAAAAAAAATTGAAAAATTGGAATTTTGCATTCGGGGGGCGTGCCATCCACCCACTTTATCAGAATTGCTATTATTTATTATATGGAGCGCTTTCGGTTGTCGTAGAATTATGCAACTTTGTAAGGCCCTAAGGCTTGATTTTCACCTGGTAAAGTTAATCTTTGCAAAAAGGAGTGAAATCACAACAAAAACATAAATGTTAAAAAAAGAGCCAAGTTCTTATATGTACAAGAAACCTGTACGTAAAAAGTCAGCCAAAAAAAGAAATGAGATCTAAAATATATGCCAAGTTTTAAGTTCATAAAGCTCAATATCAAATATCTTAAGTAGAGAAATATCAAAGCAATTCCAAATCATGACAGAAATTTGGTATTTAATGATTACTTATTAAAATTTGGTGGATTTACTTGGCAAGTTTTCTCTTAATTACTTACTTAATCACAATTTTAAAATGTATGAAAACTTGACCAGTGAACCCACCAAATTTTAATCAGTAATCATTAAATACCAAATTTCTGTCATGATTTGGAATTGCTTTGATATTTCTCTACTTAAGATATTTGATATTGAGCTTTATGAACTTAAAACTTGGCATATATTTTAGATCTCATTTCTTTTTTTGGCTGACTTTTTACGTACAGGTTTCTTGTACATATAAGAACTTGGCTCTTTTTTTAACATTTATGTTTTTGTTGTGATACCCTTTTCTCAGCAACTGAGCCACCTAGAAAATTGCAGTTAGGGTCCAAATTTGCAGTTTTGTATGCACTTCAAGAAAAAACTAAGTTCAATTTTTAAGTCCAAATTTGACAAAAAATCGAAAAAAATCACTTTGCACTGTTAACGTCAGTGTGAAGTTAGCAGTACATCTACCCTTTTCTCAGAAACTGAGTCACCTAGAAAATTGCAGTTAGGGGTTGGGGCCCAAATTTGCAGTTTTTCATTTAGTTCAAGAAAAAACTAAGTTCAAATTTTTAAGCCCAAAGACAAAAAAAAATCGAAAAATTCACTTTGCACTGTTAACATCACTGTGAAGTTAGCAGTACCTACATACCCTTTTCTGAGCAACTGTGCTAGTTAGAAAATTGCAGTTAGGGTAGAAATTTGCAGTTTTTCATTAACTTCAAGCAAAAACTAAGTTCAAATTTTGAAGTCCAAAGGAGAATGGGCAAATTTGTATAAAACATGGGTGTGAGCGGCCAAGAATCATTTTTGTTATTTTTGGATGTGGTTGAATCCTATAAATCACCGTGCAGAAGTTTTTTTCATTGTGGTGTACTTCAAAAACGAAAAAAATGCATTTTTATTTTAACACTTCAATCAAGTTTTACTAAGTATTCTGGTCTCTCTAATGCAAAAAAAGCAAAGGAACGTGAACTCTGAAATCTAGACCGTCTCAGGAATATTTTGTGTATATAAATGCCCATATAACATCATTAATACGTACATTCGCCATAAGGCCAAGATTACACATGTAAGTTTTACTTACCACTTATGTAAGTCTTACAGAAGTAACTTACAAGAGGCTTTACATTACAGATGAACTTACAGTAAAAAATACTTCCGTAAGTTTGAAAACTTATCACTGCCGTTTGCGTAAGCTGTGAGAGTTCCGTAAGTTGGAAAAAACGTTTTTATACTTGTAAGTTTTTCTTTCAACTTACAGCTTACGTAAGTTGATAAATTTACTGTAAGTCACTTACAGGGCTGTTTACACTTGTAATTTTATCAAAAGTTGCTTCCGTAAGTAACTTACGAAAGTAAAACTTACATGTGTAACCTTGGCCTAATACCGTATATTATAATTAACATAAAATTAAACAAATAATGGTTGATAGGTATTTTATATAGTAAAAGTGCATCTATTCAAGCTCTAAATCCCACTCGATTCCGTAATCGAATATGGTTTTCGTCAAAAACAGGCCAATTACCAGTGGTGCGTTCGAACGTTGCATTCTGTCTGTTCATATTATTGCGAAAATCATAGCCCACCCAGCCGTTATAAGTGGTCATTATTAATGTAGATGTATTTACGCTTTCATGTATTGGCATTTGGAAAGCGCCAATTAGTCAACCTGCTGTTATATAATTTTGTCCTTTGTGTTTTTTGGTCAGTGAAACCATATTCGACTTTCGAGGAACAGCTCTATTTTTAAATGAACCCTACCTCGCGGTGGAATTCCACGTTATTTATACGGCCGGTGGCGGCCAAGACTATCCAGCCCAAAGGGCTTATTTGGAGGTTCATGCGAACCCCAACGCCTTCAAACATGGGGTCTAAATCCTGATTAAAGTAATATATTTAAAAAAATAAAAAATCTGTTGAAATCCAAACTGGGTCTTTTTAAAACAGCAACGTGAGCTTGGGAGCTTCTGAAATCCCCCAAAACATAATACTACAGTGTCACGATATGTTTTGAAGTTAGGATAAAGCATTATACACACTAATAATATAATTTCTATGCAATATTTCCATATGCAATTGCATTATATTAACATTGAAATATCTTCTTTTTTAAATGAAGTGCAATATAACGCCCATAGTAAAAGTTGTTACTGAGTAACATATACCTTTCATTGACACTAATTTCATTTATGGCCACTAACGCCCAAATATGCCCATTCTCCTTTGACAAAAAATCAAAAAAATTCATTTTGCACTGTTATCGTCAGTGTGAATTTTTCTATTTTTTTGTCAAATTTGGACTTCAAAATTTGAACTTAGTTTTTTCTTGAAGTGCATACAAAACTGCAAATTTGGACCCTATTTGCAATTTTCTACCTAGCACAGTTCCTGAGAAAATGATATGTACAGCTAACTTCACAGTGATGTTAACAGTGCAAAGTGAATTTTTTCGATTTTTTGTCAAATCTGGACTTAAAAATTTGAACTTAGTTTTTTCTTGAAGTGCATAAAAAATTGCAAATTTGGACCCTAACTGCAATTTTCTAGGTGGCTCAGTTGTTGAGAAAAGGGTATGTACTGCTAACTTCACAGTGACTTTAACAGTGAAAAATGAATTTATTGTATTTTATTTTCTTCAAAGGACAATCGGCAAAAATGTATGGAAGGTGGTCTAGGAACCAATAACAACGAGACGTATGTCGTTGGAAAGGTATTTTTATGCGCTACAATAGTCACTATGGTGGCTCATTTCAAATCACTGTGTGAAATAAGTTATTCGTTAAACAACGTTTGGTTTTGGTACCATTAAGTGTGGACAAAATGTATACAAACTGGTCTTACCAGTACTAATAAGATGCATGTCGTTGAAAAGGTATTTTTATGAACAATAATAGTTACCATAACAACTTATTTAAAATCACTGTGTGGAAATAGTTATTCGCTGTTTTAGGGAATTTTAGCACAGATAAAATGTATGGGGCATGAGTAGCAATTAGCGAATAACTTTTTTCACACAGTGATTTGAGTTAAGCTGCCGTATTGACTATTGTAGTACATAAAATTTCCTTTCCAACGACATATGTCCCGTTGTTATTGGTTGAACTTGCCATCACACTTTTTGCCCATACTAAAAAAAAAACATTTTTTTCACACTAAAATGAACCACAATATTTCATTAGTTTACGAATAACTTTTTTCACACAGTGATTTGAACTGAACTAATATAAAAGATACTGTAGGTAATGGAAATACCTTTCCAATGACATATATATTGTCGTTTTTTGTTACACCAGTTTTCATAAATTTTGGCCATACTAAATATATTTTATTCATACTAAAATGCACCAGAGCACAATCCTATTTAGCGAATAACTTTTTTCACACAGTGATTTGAAGTAAGCCCCCATAGTAACTATTGTAGTAAATAAAAATACCTTTCCGACGACATATGTCTCGTCGTTATTGGTCTTGTAGACCGTTTTGTCCTATTCTCCTTTGGACTTCAAAATTTGGACATTAATTTTTCTTGAACTGCAAATTAAACTGAAAATTTTGAGCCTTACTGCAAATTTCTAAGTTTCACCGTTGCTGAGAAAAGGACTTTTATGCTAACTTCACAGTGAAGTTAGCAGTACAGTATGAAATTTTTTTTAAGGATTTCAAAATTTGTTTTTTTCCTTTTCTTGAACTGCAAATTCAGAGCCTTATTTCAGATTCCTAGCAAGCCCGGTTGCATAGAAAAGGATAGGCACTGCTAACTTCACAGTGAAGTTAGGAGTACCGTCGGTTACACCCACTATTTGGTGAACTGCAAAATCCGGAGTAGAAATGTATAAAAGATACAAAAAAAACTACAAATTCCTGCCATGGTCCCATTAGTCTAGCTCAAAAATGTTATGCTAACTTCACACACGTGAAGTAGAAAGAGGTCAAAACCTAACAGGCAATCAAGAATCTCAACAAAAATATGGTCAAAAAGAGAGAGAACAAGTTACAAATAAACAAAAATAAAAAGTGTCATTATCATCTTTTTCAGTTTTAGTTATTTTCACCCTGTTTTTTTTTAGGTGTTAGCAAAATGCTTTTACAGATTTGATACTCTGACTATAAATGAAACAAAAACAAAACCAAAAATTGTTTCCAATAAGTTTTAATTTTTGAAATTAAAAAAAAAAAAAGAATCACAGTTGGCAAAGAAACATCCATATATTCATATTTGTTCAAGTAATAAAATGGCATACTTGTTTCTGAGTGAGCTCTATGTTATTTATCGGGCTGTTTATACAATTTAAAGAACGATTTAAATGCTTTTTTTTACTTTTCCTTTAATTACTTGAATATTTTTTAAACTTTTTAAGTTCCACACAACTTGAACATAAGAGAAAGTACGGGCGATCCAGTCGTGAATTTTATTTATTATCTAGTAATAATTAAATGAAATTTAATTTAAAAAGAAAAAAAGGTCAGACTAAACAATTTTGATGTATTAATAGGCGTGTTTTATTATCATCGCGATCTGGATCTGGATTAACTTTTAACACGTATTACAAAAACAATTTTTAAAATTTCTCATTATTTTGATTTTGTATTACGTGTAAAAGTTAATCCAGCTCCAGATCCTAATGATAATGAAACATGCCTAATGTAGGATCTATTTACTCTAAATTAGGGATGGGTCAAATATATGGTAACAGGTGTTCAGTAACAGGCAAATAACAGTAACAACCTGTTAACGAAAATCGAAAATATTTGTTATTGAACATTTTTAAAAATAATGCAGTTTTTATTTATTCACGGAATAAAAATTGAAATACATTTTAACTCAAATTCATAATTTTGGGAATTTTCTTCCTTGCTCAAGAATTACGAGGAATAACAAGATGAGAATAGCATACCCATATAGTACAGGTGAAATAAAATAAATAAAAAAAAAAAAATAGTACCATCATGAAACTTGGTGAAATAGTTTCATGTTTTATGGGAATGAGAAATCAAAAGAGTCTATAAAAATATTTCACATGGAAAGGTGTTTTTTTTTTTTAGGGGAGAGGGGGATATTGTGGTACCTATATCAAACAGAAATATTAACTTTGGTGCAACCTAAGCATATGACATATGTGTTCTGACTGTTGAATCAAATGACACCAAAACCAAGTCGATACGACCTCCGTGAAAAAAGTTATTGTCATTTTTATGTAATGATGACTATATTTTCAGTACAAAAGTAAAATATTATCGGAAACCAGTTGAAAATAATGGTCTGTCGATGAAACCTGGCATCAATGGTTCACTTGTCATGAAAAGCAATAATAAGAAGAGTCTATAAAAATATATGTATGTTGTTAAAGGGCAATTAGTTTCGATATCGAAATCGAGATGGCGCCCCAATTGAAAAGGCACTCAATTTGGTCCCAGAGTTAACTCACCAAATTAGGTGAGTTTACTCGGAGTTAACTTAGGATTTCAATTGACTGAAAAACAAGATTCTGGAGTTAAATCAGGTTTAACACCGAGACTGGGATGATCTCGCCCTGAAAAACTGGCCCTTAATCTATTTTTAATCTGAAACCGTGGTTCACAAATGATTATTTCGTAATCAATGTATGGGGAATAATTATAAAACACAAACATTTTTCTAACCTTTCTAGGGATCGAACTCGGAACTCCTGAGTGACAGTCCAGCATTCTACCCACTCGGCCATCTTAGATATAATATGGAAGAGGCAAAAGTTAAATGAACTTTGTTTTCTTTTTTAGAGCTTCAAAATATTTCTACAACTAACCCTAGCTTCGATACGCGCTCAGACGGAGAACAAGCTGTAGATTTGCTGACCATTTCTAAGATTCGATTTATAGTCTAAACTCTAAAGAGCCAACGACATAAAAAGTCAAGTCATTTGCGTAAATCTGAAAATAATATTTGTCTGCCTACCTAAACACGTGACGAACAGGTGTAAAATTTGACGTACATTTTTTACATAGTTTTAATAATAGAGTAGCTAATTAGTCGATATAACTTGTTATACTTAAATTATAATAGTTTTGAAATATTGACTCATATTTTTTGTTATCCTTACATTGGAAATTGCGAACGTCACAATTTAAGACGACATTTTCTCCGAAATTAGCCTTAATATTTAGCTCGGAGATTTCAAAATATGGTGGATCGCTATTGATTGCATTACTTTCGATGAGTTCTCCTTCGGACTTATTTTCGTCATCTTCATCATAGTTGTAATCATCGTCTTCAGCATATTCATTGTTTTTGTCGTTGTCATCAATGGGGGAAGGCTTACAATGCGCTGAAAGAGAAAAGTTGTTTTTTTATTATTTCTGTGTTGCATTTAATGAATTTATGTATTCATATAAGGCAAGTTTTGGATTCGTGCAAAAAGAAAAAATTTTAAATAACAATCAAACATGATATTACGATGATAGAGAACACCAAAAAAGTGGGTGGCACAATTCTGTCTGTCTGTCTGTTCGTGTACAGCCTAAACGGCTTGATCGATTTTCTTCAAACTTTGTACATAGTAGTTTTTGGTGATTATGCCCACACATTTGTTTTTCATTTATTTTTTAGAACCAAAAATAACGGTACCTGCCATACAATTTTCTTTAGCAATTTTATAAATTTAATAAATTAATTTTATTAAAGGCTTTCTTTGGGTGGAAAACCGTTTTTCAAAAATGGTTATTAACGGTACCTCCCAAAGAACCATTTTTAAAATTTTTGATTTTCTTCAAAACAGTACGACCTATTTCAATTATTATTTGTTACAGAAGCTCCCAAAAAATACAAATAGTTTTGTGTACCAAAATTTTTGAAAAAATATTTTTTGGATTTTTAAAAAACGTTTCGAATTTTTTTTGGAAAATCAAATATTTCGAAAACGACATGATCGATTTTTTTGAAACTCGATATTTAAGAGTTTTTCAGTTCGTATATTTTTATTTTGAATTTTATCGTTATGGGCTAAACGGATTTAAATGATTTTTTATATACAAATTTCAGATAAGAATAAATAATATTACATATCAAAATTTTCAAAAAAAAAAGTTTTTGGATTTTTAAAAAAAGTTTCAAATTTTTTTTTGAAAATTCGATATCTCAATAACGGGTTGCCAATTTTTTTTCATATTGTATTCTTACATGCACATAAATATATAGGTACTTTAGATTTGCATAACAAAATTTATTCAATTTTTATTAAAAATTTTTTAAGAATTTTATTTATAAAAAATTATTTTTATATACAATTTTCTTAAGCCCGCAGTGTCTTGAACATAAGAGCAAGTACGTGCGACCAGTCGTGCATTTAATTTTTATTTACTTAAATGCATTTTGGAAGCTATGCTTCTATCGTCAATAAGCTTTATATAAATAAATTTTTATATCGAGATCCCTCAAATCGGAATACGGAATTTCGACTACATTGCCACAGCAAGCTCATTTTACTTTGAACTTCATTTCGTTGGTGGGAATAGGATTTTTCATAGATTTTTTTGGTGGTGGATCTGATGATGTAGGAACGTGTGACGGAAAAAGTTCTGGAGGTCGGTCTGGCGTCTGGGACGGCGACAGAGGAACAACTTTTTTTTAAATATTTTTTTCATAGATTTTTTTTGAAGTGGGTCCGATTAAGTAGGGCCTGACAGAGTGTATTCTGAAAGTTGATGGAATAATTGAGGCAAAAAAAAAAAATTTTTTGTATTTAAATAACTTTTTCATATATTTTGTTTGCGGTGTGTCTGATAAAGAACATCTTTTTTGCTTGGGATCGAATGAAAAAAATCTCGAAAAAAATTTAAATCTCGAATGCAAAAATTTCGAACTCACAAAAATCTAGAATGTACAAAAATCACGAAAGACATAATCTCGACACGTAGTTACTGTCTTTTCATTTAAGCTCGTTTTAATATATGCTTTTGGCTCTTGGTTAGAAAAGCTTCTCATTCATTATTCTTGGCGCCCAAACGTGAAGCAATTTTTTTTTTAAAGTACTGATTTGAAAAAGAAAAATAGGAATTTTAGAACAATTAAAGTTATAAGAAGTATTAAATCACAACAAAAACATAAATGTTAAAAAAGGAGCCAAGTTCTTTTGCGTACAAGAAACCTGTGCGTAAAAAGTCAGCCAAAAAAAGTAATGAGATCTAAAATATATGCCCAGTTTTAGGTTCATGAAGTTTAATATCAAATATCTTAAGTAGAGTAATATCGAAACAATTCCAAATCATGACATAAATTTGGTAATTAATGATTACTGATTAAAATTTGGTGGGTTCACTGGTCAAGTTTTCATCCTTTTTTAATTTGTGATTAAGTATTTAAGAGAAAACTTGCCAAGTAAATCCACCAAATTTTAACCAGTAATCATTAATTACCAAATTTATGTCATGATTTGGAATTGTTTCGATATTACTCTACTTAAGATATTTGATATTAAACTTCATGAACCTAAAACTTGGCATATATTTTAAATCTCATTACTTTTTTTGGCTGACTTTTTACGCACAGGTTTCTTGTACGCAAAAGAACTTGGCTCCTTTTTTAACATTTATGTTTTTGTTGTGATTTCACTCCTTTTTGCAAAGATTTATTTTGCCAGGTGAAAGTCAAGCCCTACCGCTCACAAAGTTTCATAATTCTACGACAACCGAAAGTGCTCCATACAAATAATAGCAATTCTGATAAAGTGGGTACATGGCACCCCCCCTTCTAAGTACTTCAAGTCCTACCGACCTACCAATTTTCATCGTTCTACAACAATCGGAAGTGCTCCATATAATTTATAAGAATTTTTAAGAATGTGGGTGGATGCCACGCCCCCTGAATGCAAAATTCCAATTTTTCAATTTTTTCTTTCTAAGTACCTTAAGCCCTACCGACCTACCAATTTTCATCGTTCTACAACAATCGGAAGTGCTCCATATAATTATAAGAATTTTTGACAAAGTGGGTGGATGCCACGCCCCCTGAAAGCATAATTCCAATTTTTCAATTTTTTTCTTTTTAAGTACCTTAAGCCCTACCGACCTACCAATTTTCATCGTTCTACAACAATCGGAAGTGCTCCATATAATTTATAAGAATTTTTAAGAATGTGGGTGGATGCCACGCCCCCTGTATGGAAAATTCCAATTTTTCAATTTTTTTCTTTCTTAGTACCTCAAACCCTACCAACTTACGAATTTTCATTGTTCTACAACAATCGAAAAGGCTCCATATAATTTATAGAATATTTAAGAAAGTGGGTGGATGCCACGCCCCCTGAATAGAAAATTGCAGATTTTCGATTTTTTCCTTTGTATGTACCACAAGGCCTACCGTTGTGCGAAATTTCAAGTTTCTACGATGTCGGGAAGTGCTCCATAATTTTGATGATCTGTCAGTGAGTCAGTGAGTCAGTGGGTCAGTGAGTCAGTCAGTTACGGTTTTTGCGATTTTTGAAGTCCTATATCTTGGGAACTACTAATGCTAAAGAGTTGAAATTTGGTGAGCCACCTGTGTTTGATTAGTTCAGCAAATACTCCGAATTTTAAGTTTCTGACTTTATTGGTACTGAAGTTAGAGGGGGGTTGAAAATCGCCTGAGTTTGTTCCTGTAAAAAGGGTGTAGTGCCGCGAACTTGGCTGGGCACTACCGTGCCCTTTGATTAATCTATCTCATTAAAACATATATGTATGATTAATTAATAAGCTTAGAGTGAATTACATAATATCTCCAATTGACATTGACACTTCATAAGTAAGGAGATCAGTACGCGGTTTATCGAGTTGCGCGTCAGCAGATCACCTTTAAAAGAGACGGTCATCTTTGGCATGTAGGATAGCAGATTAAAATTATATAGCAAACAGGGCCCTCATCGCGTAAAACCAAAGAGATCGCTTAATTAAACGATTATCGCTTTGACGATTTGTCTCTCTATATTTTCCTTTAGCTATGATAGAGACAGCTAGCGTCAAAACGACTATTAGCTTAGCCGATTCCACCCCAGGTCAAAAACCAGACAACTGCACTTATTGACTAAAACACGATTTTTTGATTCATATAGGTATTTGTTTTTTTAGTAAAAAGTTCATTTTTTTTTAAACATTATGACTGTGGTTTTTGTTCTCTTTCCAAGAAAAAATATTATTTCTCACAAATATCTTAAATTTTGATTTTAAAGACAGATTTTTGTAATTGCTTCAACTTTCAAAAATGTTTAGCTGTCTGGTTTCTGCAACGGATGCTTCAATTATCGTCTTTGAAGTAAGGGGTCACCAGCGAACCAATGAAGCCCACGAGAACACGAGATGCATAGTCATTGGATAAAAGGGTTAGTATAAGTACATGTCCCAAAAAGTTACTGTCTTACCATTTATAACGAACTTGAGTTGTAGTGAATTTATTACCTTATAAAAGCTCAGTAAGGAAAATCCAATTTACTTAAGATTGGCTCTCGGTTAACGACTTATCAGATTAAATTTTACTTAGGTCTATATCTGTTATGCTTCCCAGCAACAAATTAACGTCTTTAATTTAATCGGGTTTATTAGCAGCAATAGTTTGCGATTTTTCATATTAGTCCATAGGGTTGGAAATCGCTGAATGAGATCCATTTGCGTGACTGTGTATAAATCTTTTGAAATTTTAGAACACAATTTAAAAAACAAATCAAATATGACGAAAACTTCTGAATTTAATTGAATCGGTGAGTTGAAGAACAGTACTAGTACAAAATGTTAGTTTTGAGAAAAATAGAAATTACTATTTCACAGAATAGAAAAACAATTAATTTATTAGTACACAATATTGTATGGGGATTTGAAGTTTTCGAGTTCCTCAATGCCAATGGAATGGCACATCAAAATACAAATGGGACTGAATAATCGCCCGACAAAAAATTGCAAGTGCGTTTCTTTATTAATGTTTGCTGAATTGGGCCAATAGTTTCTTTTATGTTCTCACAAAATAGTGTTCACATTTGGCACTAGCTTTAATTTATTTTTCGGAGAGACCCTTTAACATCCTTAGTATGGGAAAATTTAGGCCGGAATCATTTTGAAATTAAATGAGTTCGAAAATAAGATTATTTTGTCTCATTCGTATTCATTTAATTTCGATATCTTAAAAGGGTCTAATGCATCTGAATGTAAAATTCTCCCGTTCCTATGTGGGACGTTTGCCCCAAGTTTGGAAACACTGTACCTACGTTCTGTAACTCTCGCATCGACAAAATCAGTCGAGAAACGTTGAAAAATGGAACTAAACTCATGCATTTTGTTTCAGTTTTCATCGTTTCTCGACCAGTTTCTTCGATGCGAGAGTTAACGAACGTAGGCACTGGTATAGATGCTCCATTGGTCACTTTTTGTATGGCTCAATGAATTTGAGTTTCAATGGCTCTTTACTTGGTAGTATTCCGCTTTAAAATAAAAATTTGATGCAGGAGGAGTGGGATAGTGTCCCATTCCTCTCGCATAAGAGTGTCCCACTTCTCCTGTAGGGCACTTCAAAGAGATAAAACATAACATCACTTAAAAAATGGCACGTACTTAACAAAATTAGAAATAATTAACTTCGTATTATTATAAAGGGTGATTTTTTAAGAGGTTTAGAACTTTAAAAAAAAAAAAAACACAAAAAATTCAAAAAAATGAATGAAATATTTATTTAAATCGATAGTTTGAACCTTGCAATTTAATGTTTAAAGATAATTTCATGCAAATGTTGACCGCGGCTGCGTCTCAGGTAGCCCATCCGCTGAGTCCAATTTTGGCATACTCTTTCACACATATCGGCCGGTATCTCACGAATGAATGCATGGATGTTGGCTTCCAGTGCGTCAATCGAAGCGGGCTTTTCCCTATAGACATTAGCCTTGACATACCCCCACAAAAAATAATCTAATGGTGTCAAATCGCACGATCTAGGCGGCCAATTGACCGGCCCGAAACGTGAAATTAACTGTTCACCAAACTCGCCTCGCAATTGCGCCATTGTTTCGCGTGCTGTGTGGCATGTGGCACCGTCTTGTTGAAACCACATATCATGCAAGTCAAGAACTTCCATTTCGGGCAAAAAAAAGTTTGTTATCATCGCTCGGTAGCGTTCACCATTGACAGTAACGCTGCGATTCGCATCATCTTTGAAGAAATATGGCCCAATAATGCCGCCGGCCCATAAACCGCACCAAACAGTGGCTTTTTCGGGATGCATTGGTAGCTGTTGCAATGCTTCTGGCTGATCTTCACTCCAAATGCGGCTATTATGCTTATTTACGTACCCATTCAACCAAAAATGAGCCTCATCGCTGAACACAATTTTTCGATAAAAAAGTGGATCCTCGGCCAGCTTTCCAAGAGCCCATTCACCAAAAATTCGGCGTTGTGGTAGGTCGGCTGGCTTTAGTTCTTGCACCAGCTGTATCTTAAAAGGCTTTACGCCCAAATCCTTCCGCAAAATTTTCCACGTAGTGCTGTAACAAAGGCCTAACTGCTGGGAACGGCGCCGAATCGACATTTCGCGGTCTTCTGTCACACTAGCTGATACGGCCGCAATATTTTCTTCACTACGCACAGTACGTAAACGTGTTGGTGGTTTAATGTCCAACAAAGTAAATTTGGTGCGAAATTTGGTCACAATCTTCCGAATAGACTGCTCAGAAGGTCGAGAATGCCGACCATAAAATGGAAGCAGCGCGCGATGAACATTTCGAACCGAGCACGAATTTTGATAGTAAAATTCAATAATTTGCAAGCGTTGTTCATTTGTAAGACGATCCATGGTTAAATTGCAAACCAAACTGAAGCTGTTTGACAGTGACACAAGGTACTAAACACACGTCAGCTGTCAAAACCAGTGTTGCCAAAACCAAACCAGCTAAAAAATCACCCGTTACTATTATATTGTTTTTATAAATCCTCATAAAAAAAAAATGACAGTTCTTTGAGTAATTCTATTAGCCTGGAGCATCATAATTGGTTGTTTTTCATGACATGATGCATATGGCAGTCTCCAATTATAATATTTTGCATTACGTATTTTCTTAATTTCTAAATTTTTGATTTTATTTTGTATGCATAGAAAATGGTTCTTTGAGTCTTGCGGTTGGCAGGTGCTATTTATATTGTTTAATTATTGTTCGGTTTAAGTAATTCAGTAATTTAAGTGAGAACACAACATCCTATGAAATAGGTTTTTTTAATATAGTCAGATATTCAGTACGAAACGTAAAGTACCATACATTTTGATACAATGGATTCATAAACCACTAAAAACATGCACACGGGAATGGTTGCAGTTTGAGAGTTGTAGGAGGTCATTAGGCCCTAGTTCTCCACGAACTGTCATGTGTCATGTCATCAATAATTTTTGTTAATAATGTTTTAATTGATTGCTTTAACAATTAAGCATTAACTCCAGATATCAGTGATTGAGTGAAAGAACAGTATAAATCCCAGGATTTGTACTGTTTTTCTACTAAGTCAGCGATCATAGTAATCTAATTAAGTATGAATTTGACTTTCAAATGAACTATTATTTTGCTGATTTGAAGGTTAACGTAAGCAGAACATTAGTCATTTTCAGCTCATAATTCAATTTTTGGCGCTTGTACTGTTCTCTCACTCACCGATTCAATTAAACTTTTCATGTTAAAATTAACGCAAAGCCCTTTCGAGGCTTTGCGGGGCCCCTCGAACTGCGAAGCCGTGTGCGGTGGCACACGCCTTGTGAATAAAAAAAAAGCTGAAGCTATTTTTGGACAAACCTAAAGCTAGCTAGTCACAGCTATTACTAGTAGCTAAAGCTGGACAGTTCTAGCTTAAGCTTTGTTTCATGTGAATAAAAAAAAGATTACGCTAAATAGCTTTAGCCAGAAAATTCTAAATTTAGCTTAATATTTCTAAAATAGTTGAAATTTGGTGAGCCACCTGTGTTTGATCAGTTCAGCAAATACTCCGAATTTTAAGTTTCTGACTTTATTGGTACTAAAGTTAGAGGGGGGTTGAAAATCGCCTGAGTTTGTTCCTGTAAAAAGGGTGTAGTGCCGCGAACTTGGCTGGGCACTACCGTGCCCTTTGATATTTTATATTATATAAAATTTTGTATTTATATTGTTTTAATTTTGTTAAGTGTTTGTACCTATTTATGTATGCGCTTGTGTTAGTTTGCTTGATTCTACTAACCACTAACACATGCACTCATGATGAGCCTCTGATTGTAGAATGCAGCTTGCTCTAAGGAAGCTCACTACACAAAGAATCTGAGGCCTGGTTCACACGAAATTGTACCGCACGATTTTTTGCAGTATAAATCCGAGCGAATAAGCAGTGGCGTATGTATTTTACATAGAGCCTTTCACATGACAATTCTACGACAAGAAAACGTACTCAGCTAAGTACGTTTATCGAAAACTCAACGGATCTATAAAAAAAAAACGAATGAACTGCGACGTATCGTCTTCCAGTGGCGTATAGTTTTATATAGTCTCGTTCACACGGTTAAAATCCACGTTGGGTATTTTATTTGTTCGTTGGCATCGAATGAGCTTCAGAGAGAGAAAAGCCGATGTACCTACACAAAAAAAGAATAATCGACCGATATGGTTAATTTAAAAAAAATATAACTCCGGTGATACTGATTGGATCTTGTAGGTTAAGCTCTTAAAGTAAAGAAGAGGAATGAGGCAATAAACATGCGTTTTTAGTTTTTCAAAATTATAAAAATTTTCATCAACATTCGAATTTAAAACAAAATAAAAGGAATTGAATTGGGCTTTATTCACCCCTTTAGTATGAAAATGTTTGCCTCTACTCAATGATTTTTTTACACAATATAGCCCGTTATGTCAGCTTTCTTAAAAGACCTTAACCTTGAAGATCCAATCAGTAGAACGGGAGCTATAATTTTTTAAAGCCATCCATATCAAATTTTAATAAAAAAATTCCATGTAGATAACGGGATCTTCTCGCTGGTGGATGGTCGTGGACAATGGTCCAAGCAGGTAATTTCAATGCAATTATTTTGATTTTTCGATCAATTTAAAATCAAGATTGTGTTGCTTATATTATACCACGTAGGATAATGAATGAGATATCAAAATAACCGTAATTCTATTTATATGTGACGTTTGAAAACAACAAGAAAATTCATCAATGCACTAAAGAGATATGAGTTCTTTTGTGAAAGCGCTCAAATATTCCCATTATCTCCGTCCAACGGTATTCTAGGAATCTAATTTTTTTAATTCATATTTAAACCAATAATTCCTATCATCCGTGCAAATTTCAGCTTTCTAGCCCTTGTCCTTAAAAAGATAAAAATAAAATACTTCACAAATTCAAACTTTTCCATTAATTTTCATTAAACTGCAGCTATTCGATATTTAAACGAATAAATATAAATATCGTGTGAACACCCGATATTTGTTCAGAAAAAACCGAATGCGATAAAAAACGTGCGGTACAATCTCGTGTGAACCAGGCCTGAAGTGTAAAAAAATGTACAACCTTAGGGTAGAACTAGAAAAGCCGGAACCCAACTTAAGTGGTCGAACAAAACCGAGCGAAAACAAGAAATTCATATGACGGGCACATAATTGCGAAGTGGAACTTTTCGTTTAGTTTTCGTCAACTTTTGCCGTCGTCGGACGTAGGAGCGCTCACCGACCGTAAGTGGGCGAATGCAAAATCAAAATGGTGGAGCCAAACTAAACAGAATTTGGCGCTTGGTGAATAATTTTTTAACTTCTTTTTCTGTTTTAGATATGAGTGAGGTCAAATCTTAGATTTTCTTTTAATCAATTTATATCACATCGAATTTTATTGGTTTCGCAAAGTAAATACCTAATAAAAAGCCTGTCACTCTGTGATGTGGATAAGTATGAGAAGATTAACATTAAACAAACAATAATTAACATTTTTTTTCACTATCAACCATTTAAGTGCATTATGGGTGGGTGACTTAGGAAATTGACGTTTCGGAAAGCTACTTCTCGTCGGTTTTGACAAGCTTCCGCCTATTCTAGTTCTACCTTTACACCTGATGAATCATCTCCTTAGGTTTAATATTTGTCTTCATTTTCTGTTTAGGTGTAGGCATGTATGTATATACAATTATACATAATACATAAATAATACAGTTTGCATTAGAGACATAAAAACATTCCTACTCCCAAACAGTAAAATAATCTATCTTAGTCTTCATGAGCAATCACATAAATGTTGACATCCAAATTCTAGCGGCATTATATTGGTTGGTTAACCCATATACGCCAGAAACATGAGTCATTGTGGAGTGTGCAGCCGCCGATTTGGCGCCGATTTACATAACAATACTGTTATCGTCTCTGCTTTCCAAGGGTAAAGTCAGTCAGTTTCAGTATATATACACTATAAATACAATACATGGAACATGGAAGGTGATGCCACCAATAGACAATTTTATACACAATTGAAGACGAAGTATCGGAGAAAAGGAGTCAAGTTGAAAACCCACGTTCTTTTCCGTAGATTTTTTGCGATAAATTTTGTAGGGTGTATTTTAGCGCTGATTATATAGAATTCAGATATTTTTCGTGGCGCAAATGTAATATAAGATTAACATTATCATGTTTAACACGATTACGCTGTGAAAAAGTATATTTTGACGTAAGCTTTCAGCTATGTTTGGGGTGAGAAAGAGAATGTGAATGATGTTGATGTGAATGCGAGTAGGTACTTCGTATGTACTTGGTACTTTTGACATAGAAATGATAGTAAATTGGGTTAAGTGGATTCCAGCGTCAATTCTTTTTATGGCAACGTTTTGATAACATTAGTCAGAAAAAGTGTTTGGGGCTATATGAATATGAACATGAATAATATGGATTACGTATTTAACCCATCATACAAAAATTTTGAGGAAAACTTTAAAAATAAAAACTGTGTTGAAACTTGAAGAATAAACATGTTTGTACTTTTGAAGGCATAAGCAGATAATATTAATTGTTTTTGTTATAAATATAAGCTTCTGCGTTGGTATTTCAGTGATTTTCTTAAACATGTATCAGAGATTGTTTAATTAAGTTACTAAACTAGATATTTGTTGAAGATATTGCCAAGATATTGCATCTAGTGTAAAATTTCGCAGTCAAAGCGCTAGTACTGTGGTGACCCCATAGATGTGTGAGTGAGAACCCCGTCAATGTATAAGTTTTACAATCTTCGGCGGCGGCGGTCGCCGCACAGTGGGGAAAACGTGGAAAAAATTCAATTTTCAAAAGTTTCAATTTGTAGGTATGTTTCATTATTCGTTTCTTATAGTAAAATAGTTGTTAATTCAAGAAATGAAAACCGTTTGCAGATAAAATATTTGTAAGCCCGGAGTTTATCATCCAAAGTTGAAAATGAGGAGAAATAGATAAAATCAGGGGTGGTTTTCGAACGAACCGTTTACACTAAATTCTGAAATTTTGTTAATGATTCTTCTATTTATAAGATTAAGATTTAAGATATACCAATACATTTATTGAGCGGGAAAAATTATATAAGAAATATTTGAAGAGAAAAACACTCAAAATTAGCGATTATTTTTAGTCTCATAAGGTTTTAAGTACTAGCGCCATTTGCCGCCAGTGTCACGTTGTTTTTGGCGGTTAGTGTAGAGTGTAAGAAACAATTTCCAGCAAGGAACGCACCCGGAACCGTCCATATTCGGTTTTCAGGGCAATTTGAAGTGCGGGAAAGTCATATACTAAAACAAAAAAATTAAAGTAAAAATTACGATATTGAATATATAAGAAGGTTTTATAATACAAATTCTATATACTACTGAAATAAATCAGCCAAGTAGAAGACTTAGCATTAAGGATTGGACTTGTTGAATTATTGATTCAAAATAGCTTTTTATGGCCTTTAGTCCTATAATAGTTTACAGTGGATTTTCGTTGAAAAATTCATGTAAGTTGAACTGAACTTAATATAAATTGCGTATGACAAAGCCCTCACTATGTCACTGATGAGTTCAAGTGAGTAAGCCGAACGAAACGCCAATTTATAGGACTAAAGGCCATAAAAAGCTATTTTGAATCAATAATTCAACAAATCCAATCCTTAATGCTAAGTCTTCTACTTGGCTGATTTATTTCAGTAGTATATAGAATTTGTATTATAAAACCTTCTTATATAGAAACTATGCCTGGCCCAGGGCATAAAAACTTCCAGCTTAATGATTAGGAATTCTAATCTTGTTGGATATAGTTTACAGTGGATTTTCGTTGAAAAATTCATGTTAGTTGAACTGAACTTAATATAAATTACGTATGACAAAGCCCTCACTATGTCACTGATGAGTTCAAGTGAGTAAGCCGAACGAAACGCCAATTTATAGGACTAAAGGCCATAAAAAGCTATTTTGAATCAATAATTCAACAAGTCCAATCCTTAATGCTAAGTCTTCTACTTGGCTGATTTATTTCAGTAGTATATAGAATTTGTATTATAAAACCTTCTTATATAGAAACTATGCCTGGCCCAGGGCATAAAAACTTCCAGCTTAATGATTAGGAATTCTAATCTTGTTGGATATAGTTTACAGTGGATTTTCGTTGAAAAATTCATGTAAGTTGAACTGAACTTAATATAAATTGCGTATGACAAAGCCCTCACTATGTCACTGATGAGTTCAAGTGAGTAAGCCGAACGAAACGCCAATTTATAGGACTAAAGGCCATAAAAAGCTATTTTGAATGAAATATTTTCTTTTATATTTTACTATTTAGAATCCATTTTTAACGATTTAACATCATAATATTAACAAGGGTTTTATATAAGAACAATTTGAAAAGTTACGATGTCACACGTAGTTTTTATTCAACAACTAGCTGACCCGGTGAACTTCGTACCACCTAAATTTGATCTGGCCTTTGATAACTGACTTTGAATTCCAAGTCATTAAGATCGACAAAATTGGCCATACTGTGTATGTAAATGTATAGGTAAATGTACATATGTAAATGAAACTTGTTCGTAATTCAAATGAATTCTATATCTTTTATTCACAATGAAATGAGGTGAGCTTCAATACAAAACTTTGTTTTGTTTTTGTTTAACTTTCCGGTGCGTAAACAAACAAAAAAGATTGCTTTCGTACACGCGAACACGTGACATACAGTTGTCTATGTGAGAAACACGAAATTCCAAATTTATGCTGCAAACTTCTAACAACAGGCCTTGTGATTTATTATTTTTCATTGCAAACGCCAGGCGCACGGGAAATCACAGCCGTTTGGATTCAAATGGCAAAGTCCGTTGAAAGCATCGGGATGCGCGGAATCGAAACATCATTTTCGATGACGTTATTCATAATCTTTTTCACAACCAGTCGCATTCCATTACAAATCCGATGCTGATTAATGTAACGCAACATGATGATTACTGCACATACTTCAAATTGCAGATTGTGAGATGATAATCTGGGCAATTCTAGAGTACTCAAAAATTCTGTAGGATAGGTGACTAATTCATCTTGGTAAATAACTGTGTCAACTGACTTAAAAGAAAACAGCTATCCCGAAATTGAATTTTGAATTGTAACGTTAAGAACATCAAAATCTTTGTTTTTCGCCACCAAAATTGTTCGTTTGCTCAGCCAATTATGGTTTTTGAATTTTTGCATTATACTTGGAAAAACACACCGAATGAGTTCTTCCTTTGAATCTGTTAGCTTGAAAAAATTAATCGGCAATGTGATGAATCCGGTCAAGATATCAACTGCAATTTTCCCATTACCGATGTCCAGCAATTGCTTTGGAAATACATATGCAATTCCATCTTGTTGCAAAAAAACTTTCACGTAAGTCGTTAATCGAAGGATCTTCACACGCCACCACAAATTTGACGATTTGACGAAGCATGCGTATAGCTCGTCAGCTGTAGTTGAACGTGGAATTATAGGAAGACTGTGACGAAAATCACCGCACAGCAGTATTATGGCTCCACCCAAAATCTTTTGTTTGCCACGAAGATCTTTTAACGTTCTGTCTAGTGCCTCCAACGACCTTTTGTGAGCCATCGTACATTCGTCCTTAACAATTCAAATCAATTTGCATATCTTAAAAATCTTGGCCATTGCGTTATTTGTGGCGATGTTGCAAGTTGGTACCTCATTAATTGGCATGTTTAATGGAAATTTTTATTTTAGTGTAGAATGTACCATCGATAAACAAATGTCTACTACATATAATGGTCTATGCCTCATTGAATATTTCTGCTATCACTTGTAGTTTTGAATTTGAAGTTTGGTGACGCACATGATGCAAACCATCCTTGGACATTTCGCCCTTATGGGTCTGTTTGTTATCGTGAAATTTCTTGCAAATTTTCACTAATTTTCACAAATTGAGATACAAATTGTCACAAATTCCTGTTTACATCAAAAAAGTTGCATCGAGAGCGCAATGAGAGAGCAAAATATTTCAACTACTGTCAATAATCGTGGTGGTCAGTGCCTGTCACAGCATTGCCACTAAACTGAAAACTTTCCGAAGTATGTTTTCAAAAAAAAAAAGCGTATATTCAGTTTTCTTAGAGAAGATCTGCATAGCTATTCCAATTTTTACTTTTATTTTCCAAAATAGAAGAACAAAAGAAATTCAAAACAGCATAATATATGTAATTAATTATGCTGTCACGATTGTTATCAAAGCAAGCCAATAGCCGTAAGCCGTAAGAATAGAAATGAAAAATTAGAGGACTACATTTTGGTGCATGATAATTTACTTTTCCGAAAAATAAAAGTGCAGTAGACTATTGCAATCATGGCAAAGTGGCACCGCCGTTTATACATAAAAATGACGTTTGTTAACTTTTTCCAAATTTCCCCAACTCTGATAGAATTGTCAATTGACAGGTTTAACACATTTTTTTGGAAAAAGATACCAAACAAACCTTATATTTGGCCCATAAATCTTTCGGATTCGAAGGGTAACATGTTGTTACGTGATGCAGATATGGCGGAATCTTTAAGCATTGCCCCAATGCGAATCGTTTTCGAGCAACTGTAAGAGTTGATACGCCTCACGGGACGGTTAGTCGCACACAGATGCCCATTAACGGTTCTCAATTGTTGAAATGAAGTTGAACAACAAATATGCACCTGCAACAGTCCAAGATTGTAACATTACTCATTATTGGGATGCACGCAGAGTCCTTGATTAATCGGATTCAGAATAATAAAAAGACTACATATATTTTATTATTTTAAAATTTGAAAGATTTGCTTTCAAACTCAATTGATTTATTTACTTTTTTTATATCAAACAGGCACTCATATTGCATTTTTGCACGTTGCTGGCAAACCGGAAGACCGATTTAGACCAAACTTCATTTAAACACTCACCGGTTCATACCAAACATTTCCTGAAAAGAATCATCCAAATTGGTTAAACCGTTTTCGAGTTTTTGCAGGACTAACGCACAACGATTGATTTTTATATATAAGATATAATAATGTGTAATATGATAATCAGTAATAGTTCTTCATTAAAACTCACTGTCATATCGTGAAAATTAAATTTTGCAATGTTTGGTAGTTAAAATTACGATATACACATGTATGTAGGCATCGCAATTTAAACTGCAATAATTTTGCAGTTTAATCTAATATTTAATGTAGTGATCATCTGACTGGATCGCTTGTGTAAACACAACTGTTTTACCGGAAGCCCTTAATAACTTGATAATCAATTTCAAAGGTCAACTTAATTGTCAGTTTCATTCAGCGTTTGTTAGTTACTCCACATAGTCACGCTCTCAGGTGTTATTTCGAAAGCTTATTCAGTTTAATTTAATTTTAGAAAAGAAGAGTCATTTGAATGTTTTTTAATTACAATTACCCCTGTTCTGATTTCCAATCGGAATAAAATCCGTTTACAATATTGATTTCCGTAAGGATTCAAACTTAGTACAAATTCACTTCCGCAATAGTCAATACTCAAACCTAATTTTCTTTTTCGAAATCTGTAAAAAGAATATTCGAAACTTCAAATATATTAAAAATACCTGTATAAATAAATTAAATTTAAAAACAACATCCAAAATGTAAGTGGTATCGTAGTCCGTGGCTTTTCTAGTGAAAATCTAGTGGAGTGTCTGCCCATATTTGCAACAAAAAAAATAAGTTTTTTTTAGATATTTAAATGCAAGAAAAGATTTAACTTCAAATTAATTCAAAATGTCAAGCTAGTTTTCAATCCACCTGAAAATCAAAACACACATTTAAGCGATAAAAACCTTCAATATATTTTTAGTGGTTACCAAACATTTTTATTTGCGATAAAGGTACTATAAGGCAAGTTTTGGATTCGTGTAGAAAAAAAATTTTGAGATAACAATCAAACATGGTACTACGATGATAGAGAAAGCCAAAAAAGTTTGTGGCACAATTCTGTCTGTCTGTCTGTTCGTCTACAGCCTAAACGGCTCGATCGATTTTCTTCAAACTTGGTACATAGTGGTCTTTGGTGATTATGTCGAAAATTTTTTTTATTTTTGATTTTAGAACCAAAAATAACGGTACCTGCCATACAATTTTTCTTAGCAATCTTACATAATCGTATTTTTCTCAAAAACAGCTCGATAGCTTTTCTTAAAAAAAAATTCAATAAATTTATTTCAGTAAAGGCTTCCTTTGGGTGGAAAACCATTTTTCAGAAGTGGTTATTAATGGTACCTCCCAAAGAACCACTTTTTTAAATTGTGGATTTTCTTCAAAACGGTACGATCGATTTCACTTATTTTTTTTATACAGAAGCTTCCAAAAAATATAAATAGTTTTGTGTACCAAATTTTTTGAAAAAATATTTTTTGGATTTTTAAATAATGTTTCAACATTTTTTTTTGGAAAATCAAATATTTCGAAAACGACATGATCGATTTTTTTGAAACTCGATATTTAAGAGTTTTTTAGTACTCTCTAAAATATTTTTAGAAAAACTTTTACATTTATGAAAACATAACGGTACCTTCCATACAAAAGTTAAAAAACCGCAAAGAAAATATTTTTTTGCTTAAAAACGACTCCTACGATTTTGAATAAATTTTTCCAATATACTAAAATTAGTACGATCTACTACCAAAAATTATAAAATTTTACACTTAGCAACTATTAATAGTACCTGTCATAGAACGTATTTTTTTATTTTGAATTTTCTAGTTATCGCTAGATGAATTTGTTTATATACAAATTTCAGATAAGATTAAATAATATTGCATACCAAAATTTTCAAAAAAAAAGTTTTTCGATTTTTAAAAAAAGTTTCATTTTTTTTTTTGAAAATTCGATATCTCAAAAACGGGTTAACAATTTTTTTCAAATTTTATTTTTATATACACATTAATATATACTTAAGATTTGCATACCAAAATTTGTTCTTAAAAATGTTTTAAGAATTTTATACACAAAAATTAATTTTTTAAGAAACCGCTCCAACGATTTAATTTTTTTTTCCATGTAATCATATTCAGTCAAAAATTAAGACGGCTTTCCGTTTTTTCACCTCAAACTGTCAAAAGAGTTGTTTTAGCCAATTTAAATGTCGTATTTCATACTTCTCTATATTTTTCTCTCATAATTTCCATGTTTTTATAGACAATTTTCTTAAGCCCACAGTGCCTTGAACATAAGAGCAAGTACGTGCGACCCAGTTGTGCATTTTATTTTTATTGAAAATCAATTCGCGGTGTGTCTTACAAAAAAATATTTTTCGTCATAATTACTGTAATTGGTTGAAGGGTAGGTACATTCCAAGTGAAACTGGTAAGAAATGATAATGTTGACGCTGAGGTATTGTGTACTAGACAAAGTGGAAGCCAAGTTAATGACTTTGAAGAATGCTGCGATTCCAGCAAGATACTTATTCTATTTTAATTAATTTTCTAACTTGAAATTCAAAAAAACTCTATAGTAAAGAGCAATCAAGGTTCTTCAGAAAGCAATGCACAAAAGGATTCAAAGAGCGAGAATTCCCCAAGGTTAATTATATATATTTTTGTGTGGGCATGTCAGGGACTGGAAATTTTGTGTAATAATTCCTTATACTGTTCTTTGTCATATCTCAGAATTTAATGAAAAATGAATAATGTAGTTTCGATTTAATCGAATTAAGACTGTTTCCATACAAAAAAGTCAAAAAACGCCCACAAAATGGGCGTTATAAGAACTTTGCTAGTCCAATTTCCGAAAAATAGTTGTTCAAGGCTTAGTTAACATCAAAATTTGTAACAATTTTAACGAAAAATTACTTTTTTTTTAAAGTAGGCGTGGCGGTGGGTGGAAATTTATTGTATTTTTTTTTCGCCTTAATAACTATCATGCCTGAAAATTTAATCAAAATCGGTTTAGTGGTTAAGTTTTTAGGGAATTTTTTCCACTCTCCCATACAAGGTGGCCTACTGTGCGCCGTATCGTGGGTCTGCGGCTATGTGAGTTCGCAATGTGATACAATACGTGAGACTGTTTCCCTTCTCCCGACCGAACGCATCTACAGCAAGTTTTTGGTGAGTAGTGTGTTTTGGGGAGATCTGGCTCCTCCCAACCTCCCAAGGTATTGATCCATCAATCAGACACATTTGTATGGAGAGTAATGGCAATCTAGCTACTTTTAGGGTTACCATTGCGCGCCAAAGAGGGCAGTTCAAAACAGGTAAAACAGGTGTACAAACTGCTCTGCATTAAATAGCCCTGTATTGAACTGCCCCCCTATTTTAAACAGCCCTGTATTGAACGCCCTGTTTTGAACTGCCCTCACCAAGGTTACCATCCTCTTTGGCGCGCAATGGTAACCCTAAAAGTAGCTAGATTGCCATTACTCTCCTTACAAATGTGTCTGGTTGATGGATCAATACCTATGAAGGTTGGGAGGAGCCAGATCTCCCCAAAACACACCTCTTGGGTGGTTGGTTGAGATGAGATGCGGTATCTTGGTATTATATGGTCTTTGCTACGGTTCATTACATACACTCAGTCACCAAAGTATAGGTATACCTACACCAATTATAATAAGTATAGGCATGTTATTGACACGCAATATGGCAATGGCATACATTTTGAATAGAACTTTTAATTCTCTTTTTATGTAACCAAATACCTATTAATCATTTTTCTCATAAATTTGCTAAGATACCATGAACTTTAAAGTAAAATTTTCTTTAAATTCATGTCACAAAATTAAGTATATAACACTACTCGAAAAATCAACATTTTCAACTTAATATTCGAAACCAGTACATTTATACGGCAACTTTTTGACTTAATTACTTGACTATTACTCTCGAACGCATAACATGTTTTCGAGTAACCTGTATGTACTTCCATTTTAGTCCCAGGTTTGCAGATGTGAGACTCAAGATAATTCCATAGGCAATGTTCAATAACATTTAAATCTGGTAATGGCGGAGGAGTTTTGAGTTCTCTATGCACACTAAACAAGAGCCTTTCTTTGAAGATTCGCGAGGTATTCTTGGGGTCATTAGATGAATAACCCCGTACAGCCAAGTTCTTTATCACGCTGATGAGTTTTTTCTATTAGGTTGAGTGAGTTAACCAAACCGATCCATTTTGCTCTCAAAAACAACCATAGATTGTCCACTCCAGGCGCTGCCATGCACCCCTTAACCATTACCGAACCACCACCATACTTGACAGCTACGGCCAGGTGCTAGGATCTAGTGCCGTATTTCGTTTTCTCCACCCGATTGTACGCCCATCAGGCCCGTGGATGTTATTATTCTCCGACAAGGCCATATTCAACAAACACGGCTCTGATGGACGTACAAAAGGGTAGATTTTCAAGAAATTGATTGATTTTTGGTTAGGTACCTACAAAGAGAACAAAAAGTTCTAAAAAATATATGCCATATTAGCCTATTGAATAGACCTTTTAAAAAGGAACAATTACGTGCAAGGGTTTTTATTATTGAATATGTTTGTTTGGCCCATAAGCACGCTTAAAACCGAAAATGCTACTAAATTCACCCATGCGTTTCTGAGAGAATGGTCACACTGGCCACTTTTCAGTATTTTTGGTATAACTCGAAAACTAAGCGGAATTTGACAATTTTACATATAATACTTTTTGTTCAAAACTAAATTTTGTATCGAAATGGATAGTTTGGAAAATTTGTAAAAGAAAATTAAGCAGGAAAAGTAAACAAAAACCAACATAAAAAAAATCGAAAAATCAAAGATTTTAATACTTTATGACTTATTTAACGTTCCTAGCACCTAGCACCAAATCTTATGTTAATCGGACCAGCCGTTCGGTCTGTAGGTCTGAACGCATTTAAAAACAGCCGAAAAACGAAATTGCGAACTTACATCCTTTTTATAAATTCTCTATAGTTCTAATGTCATATTATATCAAAATTTTGATTTCTAACATTTTTACGAAGGTGAAATTTGCCATATTGTACCGAGAAAGGGACTTTCGGGCCAAAACTGAGAAAAATTATAAGAAATGATAAAGTTTGAATGGGAATATCTCTGTCAATTTTGATTGAATATTAATTTTTGAACATGCCATATTAAGGCCTTTAGTCTCTTGTTTGTTTTGTCTGTGCATGTCTTGACCCTATCTTTGCTTCAAAAAAAGTTATGCACAATTTATTAAAAAATTTAGATATCCTTGATTTTTTGATTTTTTTTAAGTTGGTTTTTGTTAACTTTTCCTGGTTAAATTTGTTCGTAAATTTTTTTGAACTATCCATTCCAATAGAAAATTTAATTTTGAACAAAAAGTATTATATGTAAAATTGTCAAATTCCGCTTAGTTTTCGAGTTATACCAAAAATACTGAAAAGTGGCCAGTGTGACCATTCTCTGAGAAACGCATGGGTGAATTTAGTAGCATTTTTGGTTTTAAGCATGCTTATGGGCCAAACAAACATATTCAATAATAAAAACCCTTGCACGTAATTGTTCTTTTATACTTCTCATTTTCCGGTCTATTCAATAGGCTATATATCCACATTTTGTCAATAAAATATGCTTATTTAATTTTTCCTCTTTGTTTAACATTTTGCTTCCTGATGGTGTGTATTTACTTTTGTGGACTGAGTGTTGAAATAGCTTAACAGAACTTTAATTAAACTCTAATTTAATGGTCTTCAGGCTTCGTTGGTGCACGATATTACAACAGTCGGAA
Source organism: Dasysyrphus tricinctus (assembly GCA_963921185.1). Classification (NCBI taxonomy): domain Eukaryota; kingdom Metazoa; phylum Arthropoda; class Insecta; order Diptera; family Syrphidae; genus Dasysyrphus; species Dasysyrphus tricinctus. The sequence goes on from OY992531.1 coordinate 141,969,463, forward strand.
AAAGTATTTTGACAAATACATTGTTCCCAATTTTCTTTACATCTTTTTTTTATTTAGAAAAAATCTGAAAAAATATATTATGTATAGCGGTATCAGGATGAGCTTCCAAAAACATACAAAAGTTTGATTCATAATCATAGTTTTGAAAATAAAAATTGTATTTCAAAAACGTATGGGGGAAAAAGCATTTTGACAAAATTAAAAAGGCTCGCGATTATCGGTTAACTTTTATTACAGGCAGCGAGGATTGTTTTTTAGTATGCTTTTGGATACAGAATTCAAATCCGTCATCAATTTGTGGCTATCAGCTCGGGTTTCAAGAAATTGCCGTTAGAAAGTGACAAAATCGTTTTTTTTTTTTAATTTTTGAGACTGTAACAACAAGAAATAATTATTTTTCAAAAAAATTTGCGAAACTATCTGAAAGCACTAATCTATGTACTTACTCCTTTATAGTGATGTATCAAACCGCTCATTTTCAAACCGAGTTAAGCCGTGTTGAAACTTAAGCAAACCGAGTAGGCCAACTCGGTTTGCAGCAAAATGATTTAATAGTTTTTGTGCGTCGGTTTTGCATGATTTGGTTCGGTTTGCTTCGAGTCGTATTATAAGGCTGTGTATCAAAAGCAAATGGAGTTGCAAACTGAGTTGTTCAGTTGGATATCCGTAGCATTAGGAAAATTGTAAATATTTCTGATTTTTGTAAGGATTTTTTCAATCCATCGAAATTTTAGCCATCCTTGAATGGAACTTGAAAGTTCATGACTTGACAGATGGAGGAAGAACTGTATTTTGACGGAAAAGGTGCATTTCGATCCAAATGTCACAAAATTGCCTTAAATAACCTTTTTCCGGAGGAATGAGAAATTCTGATTATTTTAGCGGTTTTTTTAATCCATCAACGTGGACATACTTGAATGTTGTTTGACAGTTGATGGCCTGACAGATGAAGGAACAACTAATTTTTGACAGAAATTGTGTAGTTTGTTCCAAATGTCACCCAATTGCCCTTACATTACTTTTTTCCGGAGCAGTACAGAATCGGTGAAAATTTCAGATTTTTTAAGGGTTTTTTAATCCATCAACATCGTAGCTATCTTTCAATGAATTTTGACAGTTGATGGCTTGACAGACGGAGAAAGAGCTTTATTTTGACAGAAATGTGTATTTCCGTCTAAATGTGATACCCAATTGTTGTAATATTACTTTTTTCCGCAGCAGTAAAAAAATCGGTGAAAATGTCAGATTTTTTAGGGTTTTTTTTAATACATCAACATCGTAGCCATCCTTCAATGAATTTTGATAATCGATGGCTTAGCAGATGGAGAAAGAACTATTTTTTGACAGAAATCGTGTATTTCCGTCCAAATGTCCCCAATTGCCCTTACATTACTTTTTTGTCGAGCAGTAAAATATCTGTGAAAATTTCAGATCTCTTAGGAGTTTTCTTATCCATCAAAATCGGAGCCAATCTATCTAACCGAATTGTCTTTCGGTTCAAATAGAAGCCAACTCGTTTTAAATTTGTATTCAATGCTAATCATTTGGCTCGGTTCGAATGCTACAGAGCAAACAGTGCGTACAGAACAGAACATAATGAGTCGATGCCAAACCTAGTGGTTATGGCATGGTACATACCGAAACCGAATCGATAGCAGTCATTTTTCATTTTCAAACAAATCGAACTACTACCGAAACCGAACCCAATAAGTCTTTCGTCGCATTTCAATCTAACTCGGTTTGAGAAAAATTTAAACCGGTTCAACTCGGTTTGTGACTAACTCGATTTGAGCTGATTTAGGAAACCGAGTTGACACATCACTACTCCTTTAAATATCAGTTTAAATCTTTTCAATATCACACTTACTTTCCGAGAAATTCTTAGCTAGATATTAGTCTTAACTCGATATTTCAATGTAAGATAAACCGTGTATGGTGAAATATGCCAAACGCATACATTTCAATAAAGGATTGGTCAGAGAGGAAAGAGGATTTTGGAAAGATATATGGTGATATTTGAAGGAAAAATTAGTGCTTTCAGATAGTTTCACACATTTTTTTGAAAACTTATTATTTCTTGATGTTATGTACAAAGTCTCAAAAATTGCAAACAAAAATGATTTTTGGTCATTTTCTAACGGCAATTTCTTAAAAACTCGAGCTGATAGCCACAAACGGATGATGATTTGAATTCTGCATCCGACAGCATACTAAAAAACAATCCTCCTTGCCTGTACTAAAAGTAAACCGATAAGTGCGAGCCTTTTTAATTTTGTCAAAATACTTTTCCACCATACGCTTTTGAAATACAATTTTTAGGTATAAACTTTTTCACTTGCATCAGCATATTAGATAAGTTCAATTTGATATTTAATTTTGTGGGGTTAAAGTTACAAAAAACAGTTTTTGCAAATATGTATTTCGAAAACCGTTAATTATTTCAAAAGATTTTAATCTTAGCTCATGAAATTATACGAAAGAAAGATTATAACATCTAATAACATCTATAACACAATAATAATTTTGTAAAGTTTGTGCACGTTTTTCCCAAAATCTGTTGCTCTAACAAAATAGTGAATCTTTCTTGTGTAGAATTTTATGAGCTTAAATTTAAACCAGCTAGATTTTTGAAAAAAAAAAATAATAGTTTTCTAGATACCTACACATGTATTTCCAAAAAAAATTGTTTGTCAATTTACGGTCAAAATTAAAATTCAAATTTTGAAACGCAATAACTTTAAGACTTAATTGCTAGCTCAATATTTAGGTAATAAGACTGTAGGAAAGTTACTGGTTCCTCAATTATTCGTCGTAAAATGAAAATGGAATGAGTTATTAGAAAACAAATTCACAACTCACACCCTTTTTTGATAAAAACTGCCTTCTCCTTACCTGTTCCACCCAAAAACTTTATTTTATAATAAGGAAATTAACCCGAATACAAATTGTACAAAAATTGTTGTCCATCGATAAAGGAAGTTTTGATAAGTTTTTCAACTAAACTAAACGGAGCTCTCCATCGAAATTCAGTATTATACGAATTATTTCCTAGTTTTACTATTTTTTCACCTTATTCTCCTGGGCTGCTGGTACGTTGTCCGATAGGAAAAAATGATTGCACTTTGCAGTTCTTGTTCCGTTACTGGCTGAACAGAATGGAGACGGAGCTGCAACTGGAATAGCTGTCAAAGTTTTGAATACACACAAATTCAATGATGCGAACAGAACACGACGCAGCTGGACAAGTTGGCCAACTTTTAACTTTTGCTTGCAGCTTTTTTGACGTTTTAAAATTGCGAGCAAAACGAAGTGTTTACATGTGGGTTAAAGTGGTTTTTTAACTCTTTTCAATCACTCATAAAGACGTAAAGCAACTTTAACTTCTTTTTCATCATTATTCATTTTTATTTTTGTTTTCATTTTTATTTTTGATACTTAAATGTCAAAAAGCTGTACAGCTACATCGTGGGCGAGTAAAAAAATCACGTACGACATTTTTTGACAGCTATTCCAGTTGCAGTTGCAGATCCAGTTGCAGCACTCTATTCTGTTCAGCCAGTTAGTTGGTAGGGCTTATTAGATAGAGATTAGAGATAGCTATGTACACAGGAAGGAAAACTATCGAAAAGACACATGTAAACAAAATTGGTAGTACAAAGGTACATTTTAAATAATATGTAAACTAGGTTTGTTCGTTGAGTCACCCCAAGCCTTTTTTTAAAACCCTGAACTCACCCTGACCAGCAAATTCTGTGTTTTTTGACTCCTAGGGTCACCCAAAACTCGCCAGAAATAGATCTAGGTTTTTGGCTGAGGCTAGTTGAGGTAAAGAATAAATTGTCAGAGTAACATGAGCTTCAACGCATTTTTTTACTTTAATACAAATTGAAATAGAAAATAGAAGCTGGGGTTTGTTTCTATTCGTTTTTAAGGAAAATATTGATTCTTGCTCATTTCAGAATTGAGAACCCTTGGTGTTTTTTGAAAACCGAAAAACACAGTTTTTTTTGAAAACTCTTGTGGTTGTCAAGAAACCCTGAGTCAACTCTATGTTAAATTCAACGAGCGAACCTTTTTAAAATTTTGCATCGAATGAATCTCAATGAAAAATTTCGGGGCCCCCGTATCATTGATACGGCTGATACCGCGGTAGCTACGCTACTGGGTTGAGGTTTCGTATGCTTATAGTTCATGTTCCAACTTCAATTGTTCCATAATGAACGCAGCACTGGCAGAAGGGCGAAAAGGTAGTCACTTTATCTAGTTAAAACCCCGAAATATTATAGATAAGTATTTAAATCAAGAACCAGATGTCGGACGAAGACGCGGGAACTCTCCCTGGATGGACATCTTTATAGATATTTTACTAATTATAAGACTCAAATGCAATTTTTCATACCACCACCGATGAGCTATTGAATATAAAACTACTTTGCTATTAACTATTCAATCGAGCACTGCCAAATTCCATTTCACAGAAACCAAATACCTACCTATAATTCATAACAAAAACCAGAATATTCTTAATGAATTCCAAACTATAAATATAATTTCAAAAAAAAAAAAAAAAAATTGTAAAAGTTGAACAAAATCTTGAATGAATTGGAACTCTATACGGAGTCCAATATTTTGCTGACGGTCGAGTTCTATCCATTCCTTAAGATTTGAAATGCCAACCGCAGAGCTAGTCGTCGCGTCGTTACAAATAAATACACGGACAAAAAGGAAAGCAAAAACCAAAACTTGAAAACAGGATTCCGAACTGTATAGTCAACCGTCCATTGAACTTTTACGTTTTGCAGCACTTGAACGGGGATGCTTGGGAAAAAGTCCACATTGATGGCAATGGCATTCGAAACACTTTAGTTGGTGCACAGAGTTGTGCCACTGCCAACAAACAGATGTATAGATCCATTCGTATCGCCTTCGCCACCAACAGCAAGTAGGTAGTGTTGCAGTTGTATTTTTACAACACCAGAAAGAGAGAAAAAACGTTATGCGTATGGTATCGCTTAATCGAATCAAATGGGAACACATACCACAGTAATATTATTTTTTGTTAAAACTTAGGATAGCCCAGAAAAATTCTCAGCTAGGTTCCAAGTAGAAAGGGGTTAAATCAGAAATAAAAATTTTCCGGAAATCGGGATTGAACATTTAAAATTTTCGTTTGATTTTTTTTTAATTAATAATGCAAAACAATAGTCGAAATGGTCATCTGTTATAGTCAGTTCAGTTTTTTCCTAGTTTCTCGGAAACTATCAGTTTTTTTGTAAAAAAAATGAGAAGGCACAAATTGTAGTTTATGTACATGACTGTGTACCTAGGCTACACAAAACAAAATATTATCATTCCTACTTTTTCCATCACATCAATAAATTTATATGTAGTAGAGCTAATTTTGTATACCTACCTTTATTCAAATTGTAAACATATATTCAGTTGCTTCACTTAAACATAAAAACTTTATTTTCAAATTTTCTTCATAATATTCAATAGTATAAAAAGTCTGAGCAGAACATGGAATGGGCCTAATTTTCTAATGGCCAATTTCATAAACAAACACTAAAATTGCTTTTATCTAAACTCCTTCTAAATTGAATCACATTTTAAAATTTTCAGTTTCACCACCGTAGAAAAGGGATATTTTAATTTAACTGAGTTTGCCTCACATCCCTGGATACAAACAAAGAGGTTGTTTCCCTCGCACATGCGAAGTGTATGAGAGTGTAAAATGTAAAGGTAGATCTAAAATTATAAAATTAACTTCGAAAAATTTTGAAATCTACACACATTTTAGTATTTATTGCAACGACTGTTAAACTAGTTCAAAAGCCCTAAAAAGAAAAGGTCAATATACGGCTTTTTGAGACATTTAGAGCTACAAAATATGGAATTAAAAACATATTTGTTTGTATATTATAAAAATTTCCAAGTTATTTCTGTAATAAATAAAACTTGTTTGTGAAGACAAGGTGTAAAAATTTGTACTAGATAATTATAAACAATACCTATCCAAATTGTGAAATCTTCAAACCAAACTACAAAAGCTGTAGAACTCAAAACCTGTTAAATGCACAACACACGCATTCAAATCTACAACCATTAATGTTCAAACTACGTTTAAAACTAAACTAAATATGAAAGCTAATTCACTGTTTTCAACATAATTATTCACGAAATACTTAAAGAAAATTGTGAAATCTACTACCAAAATGTTAAAAGTACAAAAATCTGAAGAAATTACTTCAAAACTTGTAAAATGCACAGCACATGCACTCAATTCTACAAAAATTGTATGTTGTATGTAGAATCGTATGTAGAATCGTAAGCATCACAGCTAATTTTCCATAGGATCCACATAATGTACATAAAAGCTAGAATATTTTCACGGTTTTCAAGGTGTTTTCTTTGTTTACTTTCATTCGATAACAAAGCGTTTAGGTATAAAGTTCTTCGGTATTCAATTTCAAGTTAATTGTGAATAAACAAATTGGGTGGCGCAACAGCTCGTAGAGAACCAGGGCCTAGTGACTTACAACTCTTAACCATTCCGGAATGGAGGGGGCCTACAGTTTTTTGCAGTACCTCGGATAAAACATTTCTGTTTTTAGGTGGCATGGCTGGGAATCGAACCCACTACTTCGGCATGACAGTCCTACGCACTAACCATCATGCCACGAGGTACTACATCCTTTTCCGTGACCTTTTTGTGAATTAAATACCTACCCTTCGTTGGCATTAGGTCTTTTTTGGTTTTTATTTTTAAGGATTGTGAAGTATTTTTTGTTATTTTATAAAATTTTGTTTTTTAACTTTCATTTTAGTGCCTATGTGGTAAATTTATCGTAAATAGCTACTTAAAGATTATATTATTTTGAATATTAATAAGTTTTCATGTTCACCAATTCACATATTACGTAAATGCATTAAGTGATGGAACAAAAGTTTTTAGAAATAAGTAATGAAACAAAAAAAGTACGAAAATTCTCAGATTAATGGGTCTTATTTCATTTTTTAGGGCCTTATTTCATTATGAAAAAAGACCCCAGCATTATTTTGGGGCTTCATTGAAAAACAATTCGGGACCTTATTTCATTTTACATAATTTACAATGCTAAAACAACATTGTCTTACAGAAAAAATTGTGAAAATCCGCTAATCGAGGACCCAGAGCTTATTATGGACCCACCTCACCTTCTGAAATTAAAACGATGCGGGTAAGTGCGATAACAATACAACAGTTCAATACGCCCATCTGTTCTTTCCTTATGTTTAGCCACTTATTTTTCATGGAAAGCCTGTCTCTTTTCCTAACACTGCTGATAAATTACCGATCAGAGTAAAAACTAGTATCTGGGTTATTGAAATAATAAACCTCGATAAAAGCCTGGACCCGTGCTGTACACGTATTGAAAGATAAACCTCGACCCAGACCCAGAGATGATAAAACGCAGGTTAAATTGTTTGACTGAATAATATTAATCTTTAAGTTATGGGCATATTTTTCAGAAAGGGCTTTTTATGTATCTCCGTATAGTACCTCGTGGCATGATGGTAAGTGCGTAGGACTGTCATGCCGAAGGTGTGGGTTGGATTCCCAGCCGTGCCACCTAAAAACATAAATGTTTTATCCGAGGTACTGCCTCTTGCGAGGAACTGACAAAGTATATCTACTTGTCATGAAAAAGTGCTTCTCATGTACACTGAGGGAAAAATGTATGCACTCAGCACATCATTTTATTTACTCATCCCATATTTTTCTGCACACATACTTTTCTGTACTCATTACCTAATGAAATCTATACTGACAACATAAACCTATTAGCAGTGAAGCAGCTACTAAATAGTTCTGTAGACTCATTACACGAATATGTACCACGCCAGCTTACGATTATGTAGTGAGAATAGATTCTATGCACTATTTTTTGGTATCATTGCGTAAATATAAACTTTCCATGGAATCAGTAAATAATTATGTGTAGGTTGTCGCATGATGATGTACTGAGTATAGCTCATATGCACTTATTAAATAAATGTAAATAAATCTATTTAGGCATTTTTTGAAAAAAAACTGTTAGTTTTCTGCGATTAGTACAGTGTCTATGCACTCAATAAATAAATATAAATATTTTATGTATGCATTTACTAAAAACAAACCGGTTATCTGTGATAAGTACAGATTCTTTGTAGTGAGGACAGATCAAATTTGTATGTAATGAGTACATATTTATGTAATGAGTCCATATTTTTATGTACTCCATGTGTGTATGTCCTCACTACATATGTTTGTAACGAGTCTATGTACTCAATTCATATTTATGTAATGAGTCCATATGTCTATGTACTCCACATATTTGTGTAATGAGTCCATATGTCACTACACATTTATGTTATGAGTCCATACATTTAAGAGAATCCTCTGTAACGTTTCACCTTATTCTGAAAGTTTATTTTCTAGATATTTATTTTATTTTAAAAATACTTTGTGATACTTACTCGGATTTGAACTGGGAACCTTTCACACACGAAGATAGCACGCATCCACTAAGCCACTTGGGGGCACGAAAAACTGGTGTCAAAACTGAATAAGTTGAAACTCATTGCTTGGATGGCTGAAGTGCTCAATATACACATAGAGTCAGTAGAAGTTGCATGGACTCAGCACTCAGCACGGTAGCTAGTCAATAGATACATGTGTAGGTATTGAGTATATACCGTCTGTATTGAACAAATGTCACCATAGACTCTGTGCAGGTTGCATATACTCAGTATATAACGTTATGTATCAAATGTTTCTTATTGATGGATGGCTGGCGCTTGATATGCACTGATTATATACCGTCTGATGTCTATAAATGTAGACATAGACTCAGTACACGTCGTATTTACACAGCACATAACTTAATGTAGTTAATAATTTTTTATTTAGATGGCTGGCACTTGATATGTGTTGGGTACTAAACGTCTCTATTGAATAGATATCGAGATAGACTTAGTACACATTGCTTATACTCAGCACATAAGCTTAATTTTTAAATTTAAATTTTATTAAATCGAAACATATTTGACTTTAGCTGGTCCATAGTTTTGTAATGAGTATATTACGTCTGTATCCAATACACAAATCGGTACTCTAGATTGTTAGTTTTATTCGATACATAACTTGAATTATAACTTGTACACATTAACTTTACTTAGTGAATAGACCTTCGATGGCAATCCTATGCAAACATCGGTACATACAATTTACATTTATGGTTCTGTACGGAGTGCATTGATTTTTCCCTCAGTGTAGCCGTTCGGACTCGGCAATAAACTGAAGGTCCCCTCCATTTCTGCCAACAACACGCACACAGGAATGGTTGTGACGTTGTGAGTTGTAAGTCACTAGGCCCTAGTTCTCAACGAGCTGTTGCGTCACCCACTTTTATTTATATTTATGTAGATATCTCCAATTGGGCTATTCGAACTTTTCACTTCCTCTTTCAAAATACGATTTGCGATTTATCCCAACTTGGGCTATTTGCGTTTAAAATTGGGCGATTTAAGGCTCCTTTAAAGTTGAGATATTTCAGCAAAAAAAATAATTATTTTCAACTTCCGATTGGAAGGTATTATAATTGGTCCGATTTGTCAAATCGAACATTTGTACATATCTAACCGTTTCGAGCTTCCTAGAATCGGAATCCATTTTTTTAGGGAGATGTCTGTGCTTGTACGTTCGTTCGTACGTTCCTTTGCTTGTTTCGTTCACCATAATCTCAAGAATGAATAGAGATATCGACTTCGAAAAATTTTTATTATATAGATAGACCAGGAAAAATGGGTTCCGAGGATGAAAAAATAAATTCATGAAATATTAAAATTGGCATCGACGCAGAATTGCAACCTCTATAACATATCAAAAGTCCCCCAAAAGCCCCACATTGGCTTTTTGTGTAGATGCATTTGAAGTGGTGCAGACGGGAAGAATTTGGAGGTCTATCAAACTAAAATATTTGTGTGATATCACCTAATATCATCTGATACATGCTTTAAAAGTAGTTTTTAACGCTGAAATCTAATAAAACTAAATTCAAAATTATATAACCACCCACACAAATTTATAGTTTTATGTAATGATGACTTTTTTTCAGGAACAACAGGTAAAATATTACACAGTAAGAATTGAAAAATCACCAAATGAAAAAACCTCTAAAATTGGCCTTACCTTAGGAACTAGATGTAGACTTGTGAAAACACCGTGGCAAATCGCAAATGTATAATAAATGCAATCTCACGACAAAGAAATCATATTACTCAATTTCAAATACCTATATTTTAACACGAAATTTCAAACTCAATTAACAAGTATGGTGTACCTACCGTCTATTAGGCATTCCATATTAAGACAAAAAATATCTCAATAGAGTTGTATGAGAAGACTCTAGTTGTGATCACTCTATTTCATTGATATATTTTTTCTTCAGAGGTAGAAGCTAAATTTGGAAAATTTTCTCACATTTAAAGCAAAAAACTGTTAATTGTCGTAGGAATTTACCTTTTATGGAACCTTCGCCGTGGCACGAACTTACCTACCTACTTTTATCTGCAACCTACTCAGGCCGGGCACGGACATAGCAATTGAATTTAGTTTTATCTTTAGATGAATAAATTTATCGTTAATTTACCGGCGCAAGCGCTCCCAATCACAATTCAACATCGTAGCGTAGCAGTGATATTGAGTTAATTACTTGTGCTCACCCAAACATGGAGTCACTGGCTGAACAGAATGCAAAACGGAGCTGGAATAGATGTCAAAAATGCTGCAGCCGGAGCTGCAAGAGTTGAACAATTTTTAACTTTTACTGCAGCATTTTTGACATCTACTGCAGCTTTTTTGACATCTATTCCAGTTGCGTCTTGCATTCTGTTCAGCCAGTCAAGAAGGTTTACTACTCCTTCCGCATAGGTAAGCAAATGGGCGAACGTTGGTTGCTTGAGCTAGCTCAAGGCAAGTTTTTTTTTCCTACTTTATTTTATTTACTGATGGCAGTCTCCAAGAAGATGAAATAGTGAAAAATACGAATTTCTTTGGCCGGGCGAGTAAGACAGTCAGACTCACTCACAATGCAAACGAATTTCCCATTAAGTTACAGTACATTCAATCAAAGGGCACGGTAGTGCCCAGCCAAGTTCGCGGCACTACACCCTTTTTACAGGAACAAACTCAAGCGATTTTCAACCCCCCTCTAACTTCAGTACCAAGAAAGTCAGAATCTTCAAATTCGCAGTATTTGCTGAGCTGATCGAACACAGGTGGCTCACCAAATTTCAACTTTTTAGCATTAGAAGTTCCCGAGATAAAGGACTTCAAAAATCGCAAAAACCGTAACTGACTGACTGACTCACTGACTCACTATGACAGATCACCAAATTATGGAGCACTTCCCGACATCGTAGAAACTTGAAATTTCGCACAACGGTAGGCCTTGTGATGCATACAAAAGAAAAAATCGAAAATCTGCAATTTTCTATTCAGGGGGCGTGGCATCCATCCACATTCTTAAAAATTCTTATAAATTATATGGAGCACTTCCGATTGTTGTAGAACGATTAAAATTGATAGGTCGGTTGGGCTTGAAGTACTTAGAAAAAAAAAAAATTGAAAAATTTGAATTTTCTATTCAGGGGGCGTGGCATCCACCCACATTCTTAAAAATTCTTATATATTATATGGAGCACTTCCGATTGTTGTAGAACGATGAAAATTGGTAGGTCGGTAGGGCTTGAAGTACTTAGAAAGAAAAAAATTGAAAAATTTGAATTTTCTATTCAGGGGGCGTGGCATCCACCCACATTCTTAAAAATTCTTATAAATTATATGGATTGTTGTAGAACGATGAAAATTGGTAGAACGGTATAACTTAAGACAACCAAAGTTAAAAATAAATAAAATGCACCACTGGGTCGCACGTACTTGCTCTTATGTTCAAGACACTGCGAGTTTAAGAAAATTGTATATACAAACATGGAAATTATGAGAGAAAAATGTAGAGAAGCATGAAATACGACATTTAAATTAGCAACTCTTTTGACAGTTTGAGGTGAAAAAAAGTATGCCATCTTAATTCATGATGGAATATGATTGTATGGGAAAAAAATTTTAACATCGTTGGAGCGGTTTTTTTTTTTTAATTAATTTTTTGTGTATATAATTCTTAAAACATTTTTAAGAACAAATTTTGGTATGCAGATTTAAACTATATATTTATGTGTATATAAAAACAAAATTTGAAAAAAATTCTCAACCCGTTTTTGAGATATCGAATTTTCAAAAAAAAAGTTTGAAACTTTTTTTTTGAAAATTTTGATACGCAATATTATTTAATCTTATCTGAAATTTGTATCTAAAAATAATTCTCAACCCGTTTTTGAGATATCGAATTTTCAAAAAAAAAGTTTGAAACTTTTTTTTTGAAAATTTTGATACGCAATATTATTTAATCTTATCTGAAACTTGTATCTAAAAATAATCATTTAAATCCGTTAAGCTGATAACGAGAAAACTCAAAATAAAAAAAATACGTTCTATGACAGGTACTACTAATAGTTTCTATGTGTAAAATTTTATAATTTTTGATGGTAGATCGTACTAATTTTAGTATATGAAAAAAGTTTAATCAAAATCGTAGGAGTCGTTTTCAAGCAAAAAAAATATTTTCCTTTGCGGTTTTTTCACTTTTGTATGGAAGGTACCGTTATTTTTTCATAAATGTAAAATTTTTTCTAAAAATATTTTATAGAGTACTAAAAAAGTCTTAAATATCGAGTTCCAAAAAAATCTATGATGCCGTCTTCGAAATATTTGATTTTCCAAAAAAAAAATTGGAAATATTTTATAAAAATCCAAAAAATATTTTTTCAAAAATATTGGTACACAAAACTATTAACATTTTTTGGAAGTTTCTGTATAAAAAAATAATTGAAATCGGTCATACCATTTTGAAGAAAATCAAAAATTAAAAAAAAATGGTTCCTTGGGAGGTACCATTAATAACCATTTTTGAAAAATGGTTTTCCACCCAAAGAAAGCCTTTACTAAAATAAATTTATTGAATTTTTTTTAAGAAAAGTTGTCGAGCCGTTTTTGAGAAAAATACGATTATGTAAATTTGCCAAAAAAAATGTATGGCAGGTACCGTTATTTTTGGTTCTAAAAAAAAATGAAAAAAACATGTCGGCACAATCACCAAAAACCACTATGTACCAAGTTTGAAGAAAATCGATCGAGCCGTTTAGGTTGTAGACGAACAGACAGACAGAATTGTGCCACCCACTTTTTTGGTGTTCTCTATCATCGTAATATCATGTTTGATTGTTATCTCAAATTTTTTTTTTGCACGAATCCAAAACTTGCCTTATAGTACCTATAATCGCAAGTAAAAATTGAGATTTTCCATTCAGGGGGCGTGGCATCTACCCAAGGCCGTAGCCAGACAATTATTTCGGGGGGGATATACTTTTTCGAAAAAATATTTCACCATTTAAGCTAAGTAAACGGTTCTTTTGAGTAAAGAAAAGAAAACGCTTGGTGGTGAAAAAAATGTATTCAAAGAAAAAATGTCTGTGCTGTAAACGTTTTTTTTTTTTAATAGTAAAGCAAAATACAAAGCCTAGCTTACAGTTCCTGTTCGAAAATCAATACAAATATTTTCGCATGCCAAAAATGATTGAGGAAAAGTTCAAAATTACTCTTTTGTTTGATTGGTTAACACTTTCATGCTAAAAGGAACCATAGGCGTCATAGAACTGCAAAACAATTGGGAAATTGTTTCGCGTGGAATTAAGTGGTGAATATCAAATATTTACGCTCCCGAAAATAATGTATTCACCTCACAGCATTATTTGCATGCAAATTGTTTTTGCATCCAAAACTTATTTATTTTTCCATTTTTAAGCCTATAATTTATTAATAGAGGTTAATTAATGACTCAATGGGTAGCTTACGCAAAGCCAAACATTTTGTGCCTAAAATATTATATAATATTAAGCACAGAATAGGTGCAAAATTGTTTTGAATAATTTGATTTTTCTTTTGTATGGGGACTGTAAACTATGCTTTATCGTCAAACATTTAATTGTTTGCGCAAAACTCACTCCTATGACAAATAGATTCCTCCCATATGATAACTGCCTCAGTGTTAGTCTCAATTTGTCGATGAACTGACATTTACTCCAACCCTAAAAGTTCATCTTCATCGGTAGAATCTCTTAGGTCAATTTTTAGACGTTTCACTGTCGAAAAAGTTCTTTCCGGTGTGCATGTTAAAACCGTTAGAGTCGTGAAAATTTTAATAAGCTTGTGTATGTGAATCATGTTATATGGCATTTTGTCTACCATATCATGCATTCAGTCTTTAAACTTTAAAATGTCACGATCCAAAATTTTTTAAAAATTGAAGGGTTCTTCTTTAAATTTTTGTTCGTTTTTGCCAAGACTTAAGGGAATCAGAATACACGAATCTCATTTTAAGCTGACTTAAGAAATCATCAAGGTAGGTAGGTACCTTTACAATATTCATTAAAAATTATGTAGTACGTGAGTTAGGCCGTGTGCCAATTGCATCAAAATCCTGGTTAAATTTGATCCCATGGCAAAATTTTGACATTACTGAGGTGAATATAGACGTCAAAATTTTACCTGCTCAGGAGCTCGGTAAAATTGTTGCCAGTGGTTAATTTTTGACATGTCTATGCTCATGAAAGAGTGAGGGATTGATATAAACAAAGGCCTAGAATAATGAACTCAAGAAATCAAAACAAAGAAATATTCAGTATTATCATTTGTATAGGGTCTCATGGTTCTATTCAAAGTATACATTTTCAAGCGTAGGTAAATGTTTGCGGCACTTCAAATGATCTCCTTTTAAAAATTCGAAATTCTCTTCCCCGTTTGTTTGAATTACCTGTGATAAATCCTTCAAAATGCAAAAGAATCAATAAAATTTATTGAAAATACTTTTTCAGATGATTATTTATTTAGCAAACTGAATTATTTGTTCAGCGGACTGTCATTACAAAAAAAAAATACAACAACAAAACTAATGGGATATGTTTGTTTTAATAAAGTCCCCTTTAATTAAATTGACACAGCAAAAACCTTAAATTTTATTCACCCCTATAAAAACGAATAAAATTTAACTGGGACCAAATTTAACCAGAATTTTAACGCAATTGGTACACGGCCTTAAATCAAATTAAATTAATTAATAACCATCGCACAAATTTGAGTACAAAATTCATACCAAAATGGAAAGTATGATTTACAAATGCCTTTCTCAAAAATTTCGGGGGGGGGGGGGGGGGGGGGATCAAACCCCTGTGATCCCCCCCTGGCTACGGCCTTGCATCTACTCACTTTCTCAGAATTGCTATTATTTGTATAGAGCACTTTTGGTGGTCGTAGAATTATTAACTTTAATTAATTTAATTTAATTAATTACTTTGTAGAGCGGTAGGGCTTGATTTTCCTGGCAAAATAAAATCTTTGCAAAAAGGAGTGAAATCACAACAAAAACATAAATGTTAAAAAAAAGAGCCAAGTTCTTATATGTACAAGAAACCTGTGCGTAAAAAGTCGACCAAAAAAAGTGATGAGATCTAAAATATATGCCAAGTTTTAAGTTCAGGAAGTTTAATATCAAATATCTGAATTAGAGTAATATCGAAACAACTCCTAATTATGATAGAAATTTGGTATTTAATGATGACTGATTAAAATTTGGTGGATTTACTTGGCAAGTTTTTTCTTAACTACTTACCTAATCACGAATTTAAAATGTATGAAAACTTGACCAGTGAACCCACCAAAATTTTAACCAGTAATCATTAAATACCAAATGTCTGTCATAATTAGGAGTTGTTTCGATATTACTCTAATTCAGATATGTGATATTAAACTTCCTGAACTTAAAACTTGGCATATATTTTAGATCTCATTACTTTTTTTGGTCGACTTTTTACGCACAGGTTTCTTGTACATATAAGAACTTGGCTCTTTTTTAACATTTATGTTTCTGTTGTGATTGTAATTTTCTTTAAATATTTTTGTGAAATATATAAATATAAAAATGGTGTAGATGAAATTCAGTTTGGGGGGGTCATGAATTTGCAACATCAATCCGAGCTGAAACTCTTGAAAAATATAGTATAGCTTGAATTCTCTGCACATGCTGTGCTTAGTAAAAGTCCAGCTTTACCATGGTTTCCAATCGAAGGCGATCATGGAGAAGCTAACAGACGAGTACGCTGGTCATGCGAAACTAAATTTTTAGTTGGTCTCCAAATAGCTAAATTTTTATGAACCTACTGAAAAGACGTGTTTTGTTGAGCTCCTTAACGTGAACATTAAGATACGTTCCACACTCAGCCATAGAGTTACTGGAGAACAATAATGTGAAGTTTACATTAACGCAAAGTTAGCAAAGCAACTTTGACGAATCGGAAATTGATTAGATGGATAGTTTGCCTTTAATTAGTTTTGACAATCTAGAATTTGTCGTTCCAAGTTTTTTTGGGTGCTTTAATAACTTGATATAAAAAAAAACATAGAAAATGTTGAACGACAAGTTCTGAATTATCACAGCTAATTAGCGGAAAATTATTCACCTATTCATTTCCGATTCATCAAATTTGCTTTGGTAACTTGACACTCATGAAGCTAACTTGTTGGAATTTGCATATAAAAATTTGGCTTAATGTGAAGCATTTCTTAGACTTGAAACTGCGCACACATGCATAAACTATTTAGCTCTCGATTCGAGCACCAGTTTGCGTTTTGACTCAAACTGGACGATTGCCTGAATTCAGTTTTTCAGTTTGTGTCACATAGAGATAGAATACTAGTAATATGAAACTGCGCGCACATTCAACCAAATAGTTGCGTATATTTACCCATATAGTTGAATTTTATTTTTTCCATTTTCCAAACTGACAAATTTTTTTGAAAGTGCCATTGCCAACAACAGAAAGTGCGATTTTGGGCCACTGCGTGCCACCAACGGAAAAAGTAAAAAAAACTTCTTGTATGTCGTTTTTCATTGTTGAAAAGATATGATCTTTTTTCAAATAGCACTTTTTTTATATTTTATTCAAAGGTGAGATCTCAAGACTAAAGATGCTCTAGTTTGGGAGATTTGATCGGTTTTCATCCATACATTCTTCTGTCAAACGTCAAATCGAAACTGGACAATTTGTTTGATTTTAATTATTTATTCTGAAAGCGACTTTTATGTATGTACATTAATATGTGTGTAAATTGCATTTTCAATAATACAACTCAAAATTATTCCCAGATGATTCATTCAAAAGTGCGATTCTGGATTTTAAGATCAAATTTTTCAGATTTCAGTAAAAAACGTAGTTAATTTAAAAGAGACAATATTTGGACAGATGACAATGAGTAGAGGTTTACTTTTGTTGGCTGCGTTCCAGGTTAAAAAAAATGATTGCTTAAATATTTACATCACCTATGAATGTAAATGTTGCACGTGATGCAATTGTTGCACTCTAAGGTAAATTGTTTGCTCTAACATTTAATTCTACTGCACCAACATCAAAGTGCCATATGAAGGCTTGTCACAGTGCCATTTTATAGAAAATATGCCATAAGTGCACGATCGTGCCATATCGGCAACGCTGTTTATGCACGGAAAGAATTCTTGGATCAGATCAAGAAAAATGAGCTGCAAATCACAAAAAATTAATCCCGGTTTATACCTTGCCTCAATATTAAGTAATTTACATCTATTTTCTTGCAAGTTGCAAATCAAAGCAAAATTAAGATATTGATGTTCAAAAATCATGAATCAAAGCTATTTAGTATCAATTATTCGATTGAGAGAAAACAAAAATTGAAACCAACAAATTGCAATTTGATCCAAATATTACTAGTTGTATATTTGTTAATTTGCTTAAAAGGTTTGTGATCACCAATTTCATTTCGTGATTTGCCATTTGAAAGAGCAATCTTGCTCTACCCTTCATTTTGAAGGTATACACATTTTATTTTATTGATTTGAAATAAATATTTTGATTTCCTCTACTTGGATTTGAACTCGCATCCCTCCAGTTACTGAGCCAGCACGCATCCACTAGGCCAATTCGCAATACAGAACACTGCTGTCAGAAATTAAGAAGTAGAAACATGCCATGTTGTGGTGCTTTATTTCCTGCAGAAGTAAATTGCGACAGGAAAGTCGTGATTGGGGAACAAATATTTTGTAATTTGGATCCATTCTAATGGAGTTTAAAATTGTGACACAGAAAACATGATTTGCTAGAGTAAATATTTGGTGGTTTGAAAATCAGTGATTGTGCAATGTAAATTACTAAAAAGTGATCGCAAATCAATTTTAAAATTGATGCTATCGTGAGATCATTCTTTTGGAGAATAAATTACGCCAAAAAAGTTGTAATTTACTATGATCAATGCAAGCAAGCTTGAATCATTGATTTTAATTGTAAATCTTGACGAGACAAATTTTATAATTTGCTATGTTTTGACTGTAAATTTACCAGATTTTGAATCAATCTGTCATAAAAACGCCATAATTTACTATTAAAACATGTTTTGCACATTGCAGCTGAAAATTTTGCATTTGGTGATTTTTCAATTCTCTCCGTGTGAGACAGTAAAATTGAATAAATATTTAGCCAGTTTATATTTCTTTAGCGCTCAGTAATTTTCTTCCGTTCTTTGACAGAGCAAGAGAATAAAATATAAACACACATAGAAGCAGCGCCAGCGTTGCCACAAAGTGCCCGACCAGTCCTTTTGGCCCCCAGTTTTATATTTTGGCCCAGGCCTATTAGAAATGGCCCCATATTGTAAATTTCAGAAGCTTAAACACAATTATATAGTGCGTGTAAGTGATAGTTAAATACATAGTTGTACAAAATTAAATACTAGACATAAAAAAATAAATAAATAAATAAATTGAGTGGCGCAAGAGCTTGTGGAGAGCCAGGGTCTAGTGACTTACAACTCACAACCATTCCTGTGTGCGTGTTATTGGCAGGAATGGAGCAGTGATGGGAACTATCGAATAAAAACTATCGAATTATTCGATAGTAGCTTAATGTTCATTTATTCGATAGTATTTAGTTATACATTCGTTCATTCAGCAATGCAATTTTCGTTCAATCGCTTTTTCACTCGATATTAACTTTGAACGATTTAAGTATACTTTCTCACTCGACTACTACTACTTTTAATAGTTCCGATTCTGGAATCGTTCATTGGCTTTTCGTTCGATTACTTTTTTGACCGATAGTATTACTGAACGATTTTATATTACTTTTTTTTTGTGTTGTTCTTGTTAGTTACTATTTTCATTAATTTCATTCGCATTCTTGCTCTTTCTGGTATAGTTTTGGGTTGAAAATTTGGAATAATAGTGTAAATTTGATATCTGAGATTTGAGTGAAACTTGATATATGTTTATATTGTTTAAGTTTATTAATTCATCGATATCGTGGGCATCATTTAATGGAATTTGTCAGTTAATAGTCTAGCGAATAGAAGACAGACTCTACTTTGACACCCAAAAAGTATTTTTTTAAATGTCACCCAAAATCCCTAAAATTGCTCTTTTCCGGAGATAATAATAAAATTTTAAATTTTTCGATTTTTTTGAGGTTTTTTTAATCCATCGCCATCTTTGGGTATAAATGGACAGTTTTCATAATTATTCTTTGACGCAGAAAGAGTTTCACGTTTCACCTAAAGCCCTAAAATTGCCCTTTTCCGGAGTAATAAATAAAATCACTATATTTTCATATTTTTAAAGAGTTTGTTTAATCCATTGACATTGCAGCCAGTGATGCCAGACTTTTGCAATTGATTTACCCATGACTTGGACCAAAAATGCCCTTTTTGTCTACGATGTTGTCAACGAATGTCCATGATGTTGCCCACAAAAAAAAATGAAAAATACAAAATATAACAAAAATAAAAATCACAACTTTTATTCAAAAAAGTAAATATTTGAAATATTTCATGAAAAATAAGGCAAAAGAAGAAAAAATACAAACATATAACAAAAATGAAAATTAAGAAATTCATTCAAATTAATAAATAAATAAAATATTTCATGAAAAATAAGGAACTCAGAAATTCATAAATTAAGTAGGTACAATGTAGCAATTAATCAAAACGCTCATTAAAAATAATTCATATAACTGAATACAAGTTTTGTGCACATGTAATGATAGGTGATTCTTATTTACAACCAAATTCACACAAGTTATGTCTTTTGTTTGAAAAGATGATCTTATTAGACAGATGCTGTTAATCATTTCTTTTCCCAATCGATTTCGCATCTTACATTTTACGTCTGCTATTATCGAAAAAATTCGTTCTGCTTCAGCATTAGAGTGAGGTAGAGTCAATGCTATTTTTACAAGTTTTACTAAATTAGAAAACAAAATTTCATCATTGAAATTTTGAAGATGACAAATTTCATGCCACATCTTGTCATTAGGAAGTTTTTTGAGTGAACATTTTTGATCATCGCTCAAAAGTATTGAAATATTTTGGTACTCTTTAGTAGCTTTAGTAATTATTTCTGAATTTATTTCAACTTTTTTTAAAATAGCTGAAATTGATATATTGCCACTTTTAGCTACGTCGAAAGCTATATTTGGATTTAGAAATTCCATTTGTGTAACTGATTCGTCGTCAAATGGTAATCGATTCACCATTTCCGTCACTGCAGTTTTATAAAAGTTTAGACAATTAGACTGCACCTCTGTTTTATCAGCAGCATCTAATTCAATTAAAGTATTTTCACATTCATGTCCAAAGAAAATTCTGGTCAAATCTGCGATAATATATGTCGAGTTTTGGTTTAAGTTTCTCAATATGGCAAGTTGAGCATGCCATTGAAGTGCAAAAAAGGTAGGCTTGATGAAATGGCGACACACTTTCAACACCAAAAATTTGCTTTCCTCAACAATGCAGTGAACTAACACTTTCTGGTGCTGAAAAAGAGCGTTGAACTCATTAAAAACAAGAAGCGAATGTTTTAAAAAGTAAAAGTAGGCCTTCGTTTTGGTTTTTACAAGATTTTCGTATATTGTGTCCGCTTTTTTTCTCTTGTCTTCAAATGACGCCAATCGGAAATAAGATTTCAGTATTTCCCAATTTTCGAGAAGCCTTACCACGCAAGGATGTAGTGAAAGCCAGCGAGTACTAGCTGGTTTTAAAATTTTTTTTACTTGCCCACCAAAATACTCTTGGAATTCAACTAACTCTGCTGAACTTTTCGCACTTTCGGATATGTAAGTTGAAATTCCTCGCATTAGCTCTTCGATGCTTTTCGGCAATTCCTTGCAAGCATGTGAAGCAACTAATGCTGATGAATGGCAAATGCATTTCATGAGGAATAAATTTGGACATATTTCTATGAGTTTAGTGTAAAAAGAATTTCGCTTACCTACCATTACAGCTGCATTATCAGAAGCCATTCCAGTTATATTTTGAAGCGGTATATTTTTGCAATCATCATTTTGGAAAATGCCAAATTGCCAAATCGGCAAAAAAAGCACTCAATTTTATTTCTGCAACTTTGATTTTGTCTAGCGTTTTATTTGTTTTTTCAAAAAAAGTTTGTACTGGTAGTGTTGTTTTTATTGATTGTAAATTCAATAAATGCTTGGGGCCATTCGCATGCCGCAAAATTTCACTTTTTCCACATAAAAAAGATGCGCCACAAGCTTTGCAGAATGCCTTGAAATCGTTGTTTTTAACTGGCCTTAGCCACGCAGCAAATTTGGAATCCTCTTGCCACCTCATCTGGAAACGTTTCTTACTTCCCTTTTCTTCACACATTTTACTAAAAAAAAGATTATTGAATACCAAAAAAGCACTTTATAAATAATTATTAATAATAATGTTTTATTAAATTACCAGCCTAGCAGAACTCGTAAGCATTTAAGAGAAATAAATTGAAACAATGAATAAAATATTTGACATTTTGACATTGACGTTTAAAAATAGAAAATGAAATCATTCAATGAACAGAAATATAAATGGATTGCTTCAAAGTATGAATTTCAATGGCTGCATTCAAATATAAAACTAATATAAGTTTGAAAAATTGAAATGCCCTTTTTTTCAACTGAGAAGCATGAAAACGCCCTTTCGCCCTTTAACCCTAGAAGACTAAGGTTCGTCGATTCGACGAACGCATTTTTTTGTTTTTGTTATTTTTCTTTACTCTATTTCGCAATCGCTTTCGTTCTTCGTACAGCTCTAGTCATCCATGAGTTCTTGTTGTGTGCGGACGCTCGAAGCCTTGCGTGCTCAGGTAAGGTTGGTTTTTAGGGAAAAATAGCACGATCGTTCGTCGAAACGACGAACCTTAGCTTTAATGTAACTTTTAGTGTTGAAGTAATTTTTTTTATCTCAAAGCATTTGTAACAAATTCGTCAACAACAGTTTCGGAATGGCTTCGCGATTTATAATTTCGGATGAGGAAATTCAGGAAATAGAACGGATGATAGAAGCTTGTGACGATGACGAGAATTTCAATGAAAGCGAGTGTGAAAATGATATGGATGACAATGTGGAGGAAGAAGAAGGCTCGGACTGGGAAAATTTGGATGATGAAATAGACACAGAAGAAGACACTGAAGATAACATTCCGCTAAGTTCACTTGCAGAATACAGACGCTCAAAGATAATTTCACTTCCTGGAAAGGTGCTACGAGGTAAGAACAGACATATATGGACAACAAAAAAAAAGCAAAGCTACAGCTATGGTGCAAGAATTGTTCATCAACGGCGAGGGCCTACAAGAACACTAAAAACATTAGTTGACCCACTATTGTGCTTTCAAAGTTTTATTTCGAATGAAATTGTTGAAGAAATTGTAAAGTGGACAAACGTTGAAATTAACATCAAACGAACCAATTTTGAAACGCCATGTTCGACTATAAATTTGACGGAGGTTGATGAAATAAACGCTTTGATTGGAATTTTTGTACTTTCTGCCGCACTAAACAGACATACAACAGACGAAATTTTTGACTGCACATACTCGGGAAATAGATATAATTCCACGATGAGCAAAGAGCGATTCAAATTTCTTACAAATTGTTTGCGGTTTGACGATAAATCAGTCAGAAGTACTTCGGACAAGTTTGCACCAATAAGGAATTTGTGGGAAATATTTATTCAGAAATGTCGTCAAAACTATACCCCTGGTCTGTATTTAACCATTGATGAACAACTTTTGGCATTTCGGGGCAGGGCGTCATTTCGTATGTACATCCCAAACAAGCCCGCTAAATATGGTTTGAAAATAATTATGCTTTGTGATAGCGGAACCAAATACATGGTAGACGCAATGCCATACCTCGGAAAAGGCACGAATACAGGGAACTTGCCACTTGGAGAGTATTGTGTAAAAGAGCTTACCAAAACTGTCCACGGTACAAATCGAAATATCACAATGGATAATTGGTTCACGTCTGTGCAACTCGCAAAGTCGCTGCTCTGCTTACCGTATAAACTAACGCTCGTGGGAACATTGCGCTCTAATAAAAGAGAAATCCCAAATGACATGAAGAAATCAAGATCTCGCAAATGTGGAACGTCAATGTTTTGCTATGATAAAGAGTTAACACTTTTATCATATAAGCCGAAACCAAACAAAATGGTGTACTTGCTTTCATCCTGTAACGAAGATGGTACAGTCAATACGAGTTCGGGAAAGCCTCATATGATTGAATTTTACAATCAAACAAAAGGAGGCGTCGACTCATTTGACCAAATGTGCAGCAACATGTCATGTTCCCGTAAAACAAATAGATGGCCTATGTGTATGTTTTATGGAATTTTGAATATGGCATTTATAAATAGTTATGTCATCTACACTCACAATGTCATTTCAAGAAATCAAAAACCTTTAAAACGAAGGGAATTTATGAAAAAGCCGCATTCTAGTCTCGTTACCCCTTGGATGAAAAAGCGACTAGAACTTCCAACATTGCACTCGACTCTCAGGACTAACATTCAAATTAATACTGCCAAAGAGCAATCTTCAACAGAGCAAAGCACAGTTGAAATTAGCCCGAAAAAAAGAAAAAATTGCAAATTGTGTCCTTCAAAAAAACGGCGTATGACAAAATCAAAATGTGCAAAGTGCAAAATCAACATATGCGGACAACACAAAATTGAAATTTGCACCAAATGTAGAAATTAATTTTTTTTTCTGTTATTGTTATTTTTTTTCGTTTTTTTATGAATTAATGTTTATGTTTTTGTTATTTTGAATTAATATTTTTATTTATTTTTATTAAAAAAAAAATAAAAAAAAAAGATCTCATAAAACCTATGTTCCTATAGAAAATAAGAAAATAAAGACTTATGAATGTGAAACTTAAAGGTAAAAAATTGTTTTTTATTACACAAAAGAGTCAAAAAGAATAAGTTATTGATAATAACAAGAATTTGTCAATTACTTTTGCTACAAATTAGGTTCAAACATTGCGTCGTCGATTCGACGAATGATTAGTCTTTATGTACTAAAAAATATGATTAGTCTTCTAGGGTTAAGCTTATTTTTTTATCAAATGCCCACAAAAAGGGCATTCGCCCACGATCTGGCATCACTGATTGCAGCCATCCGTTTGTGAAATTTGACAGTTTATGATTTTAAAAATAGAAGAACTATTCTTCTTTGACGCACACAGAGTATTTTGTTCAAAATAATCCCTGGAAAGTTCGAAAATTTCTCTTTTTGTGGTCAAAACAAGATCTCAATTTGTTCGTATTTTTTTAAAAGTTTTTAATCTATTGTCATCGTAGCCATCCTTTGCTGAATTTGACAGGTTATGGCTTGACAGAGAGGGACTGTTTTCTGAGCGATAAATAAAGTAATCCGATACTTTTTGGCTTTCTTTTCCTTTTTCATAGTTTTCAATTTTCTTTTAAATAGTAAAAAAAAATATTCTTACGACTAACTCCGGTCGTATTTTAGTTTAAAAACGTATCTACAAGTATCATTTTCCTAAAAACAATCAACATTTTACTCTATTTCAAACGAATAAATGAATGAATGAATTCGTTCGATAGTTCAAATCATTGAGTTACTAACTATCGATAGTTCAAATCATTCGATAGTTCCCATCACTAGAATGGAGTGGACCTACAGTTTTTTGCCGAGTCCGAACGGCTAAATGAGAAGCACTTTTTCATGACAAGTATACTCTTGGAGGATTTGTCAGTTCCTCGCAAGAGGCAGTACCTCGGATAGAATATTTTTGTTTTTAGGTGGCACGGCTTGGAATCGAACACCACACACCTTCGGCATGACAGTCCTACGCACTAACCATCATGCCACGAGGTACTACATACTAGACATAACCATTTTTTAATAAAAAAGAGTGATGATTTTAGACTGATTTCTATTTAATTAAAACACATAAAATTTCAGAACTACTTATTCAGTTGCCCTAAAATTATAATGGCTATAGAGCAACAAAAGTGCTTAGAAAAAGTAGGTAAAGAAGGTCATGATATTGACGCTAGTAAAAGGTGGGTTTAGTTGAAAGGATTGATCATTTTCGCATGATCATTTATTTAAAGATATAGCTTTTTCTGCAATTAATTTATAAAGTCTTCCACACAGTAGTGCATCTGTTGAGTGCGTTTTTTTGTCTCGATGAGCCCTAAAGATTTTTTGCAGAGCAACTTGGTTAATTGGTGTAGTAAAATTCTTAAACCAGATTTTGTTAAACGAAATAAGACATATTATATATGTGCATACTGGGGCCTTTTTCTTTTTTGGTTTAGAAAAAAGCTCTGAAAAGAGTCCAAGCATGGCGATCATGTTCTGAAAACTTTCTGCACCAAGCGTGTTTAAAGTGCTTGGAATTATTTTTAAACCACATCTGAACCTTAGTTGTCAAATGCTTTTTTAATCATTTAACTCCGTCTATTCAATTATTTTATTCTGAGCTCATGGAGCGCGTTCTGAACACGTTCAGAACGAAAAAAGAAACACATTTTTAGCTCTGAGCACTTGGAGCTAAAAAAAGAAACAGAACTAAAAAAGAAAACCATCTATAATAGTGCTTACTGAAATTTGTTTTCAAATTTTAAAGTTATTTTTAAGAAATGGCTCGAAGTCGAAAGAAATCTTTAAATAATAACAAATTTGAAGCATCTGTGATTTTTGTTTTTTTTTTTCTCACTATTTATTTAATGCAATAATTAAATAAATAATAACAATTAATAAAAATATATTATGTAATATTTTTATTGGTTATTTTTTAATGCAGGATTTTTTTGTTAAATATTTGGCCCCAGCTTTTGTCAAATGGCCCCCATGAAATTTCGAAAAGGCCATGAAATTTCGAAAAGGCCCTCACTGCTTTTTTCTTCGCAGCAACGCTGCATAGAAGTCAAAACAACTCTCTCTCTCTACTTTCTTCTTAATTAATTCATGGCGACTAATAATAATTGAGCAAGTGAATCCAAAAAATGTCAGTCTCAGTTTTTAAGGGGAAAAGTGAGGAATTTTTGTGAGGAATCGTGTTTATATTTCTGAGTCCTCTGAGCCCTCTGAGATCTCAGAAATATAAACTGACTAGTTGTCAGTGTGTTGATTAAGTTCGGAGCTATTGCTTCTGGAGTTGCTCATGTGTGCGCTCATCGGTCAACTTGTGACTAAAAGCACCGACCCGTAGAATACGTTACATCCGTTGTGGCGACGTATTCAAGTGACAGCTCGATTAAATACATGTTTTCTTATGGGAACTGGTCCATAAGCAATGCATGCGTCGGACGCAACGGACAGAGTAGTCGAAACGTTAATGGATCCGTCCGATCCGTCGCCGCAACGGACCCACCGGATTCTATGGGTCGGGGCCTTAAACTGTTTTGTTGCAGTAGCAGTTGCATCTAGGCAACTATACTCTGTACAGTTTATATTTGCAGTACAGGAAAGATAGGATATTTGCCTTTCATTCTGACCATAATGGATTTGAATAAGCTATCTTTAATTAAAGCTCTTATAGGGTTGCCATGGTGAGCATTAAAACCTGCCGAAAATCTCACAAAAATAGCAATAGGGTTACCAACTGTATATTAATACTAATAGTTTTTTTCCGTGGGTAGGTGCAAAACATGCTTAAGGCTCTATGAGGACCGAAAAACGCATGCTCATAGAAGTGTGAGATTCTTACTACACTAAAACCACCTCCACTTCCCGATTGCAACTAAGTTGAAACTTATCTAGCAATTTATTTTTAACGAAGTTAATTAACGTGTTGCAGGTAACTTACCGGTGAAAGTTCCTGTTTATTCCGCGATTTAAAAGCGGTTTTGTGTCCACCGCACCAATTCGGAAGGTATTGTTCTTTGCAAACGGCGTCGGGTTGACTTCCCGGCCACGTAAAGCTATTTAGTTGCGAAGCAACAACGGACGGATTTACTGTTGACGAACCTAGCAAACGAAATAAGTACAACGAGCTTCGGATTTGCACGTGGAATGTTCTGTCTCTTTATAGACCACGTGCAGCCAAACATTAAGCGGAGCCCCTAGACTGCTACAAAGCAGACATCACCGCCATCCAAGAAGTGTGATGGGATGGGTCGGGTAGAAGAAAATTTACCCGATTTGCCATTCCAGCATAGTTGAGGTGCATTAGAAATGAAGGAAGCATTTATGTATTTTAAAACTTTGACTGAAGCCAATTGTATTGTTTTGGTACCTATGCAAGTAAATATAAAAAACCAATCGGTATCAATTTGTTTTCTTTTTATTTTGTTCCTTAGTTTTATTTTCATCTTCTCTAAAATTTTAAACCTAAGGTTTTTTGTTTATTCCCTAGAGACGAAATTAATCTTTGTAGCTCCAAAATAAAACGGCACCTGGCATTTCCATTTTGAAAAAGGCTTTTTTCCCTAAAGATTAGTAGGTATATAAATATTTGTGTGTATAATCTTTATTTGGATTTAAAAAAATTAAAAAAAAAACTGCAATTAACTGTACTTAATTAATTTCGACTTGCTCATTAAGAACATTTTGATGAAATTCGGTGAAGCTTTTAACAAGTAAGTGGAAATTATCATTTTCTCTAGCTTATTATTACTCATCCTTCATAACCACAACAGCAAGTTTGAGCGATTTAATCGTCCCTTTTATTTCTTTTTACATTTATTATTTTTAGGTAGCTAGGTATTCACTAGGGGGGCTCACATGGACCAACATGTTGTCCAACATTGCTTGACAACCACCGATGTTTGATCATTTAAACGCAAAACCAACCATGTTGTCCAACTTTGTTGTATGGTTTTCAAAATATTTTGAAAACTGTTCCGATTCAATCAAGCAATGTTGTCCAACCATGTTGTTCCATGTGAACCCCCCTATTCAGCACATTCAAAAACCATGCGCCAACAGACTAAAGGCAGACAGTAATAAATAACCACAAAAGCAAATATGAAATCGAACCCAATATTATCTATCCCCTCACTTTTCCCATTATGTGGTACTTTTTGCGTTTTTTGTTTTCCTAAATCGTTATACCTAGGTATATGTCTGTGGCAATAAGTTGAAAAACTTGAGTCGACTTAAGTGAAAATCAAGTTTTTTGCTTGGAAAATACACAATTTGTTAAACTTTTTTTTAGTCCAGGTCTCATTTCTCTACGTGAAATATAAAACATTTTATTTAATAAAAACATAATAGCTTAAGTTTTCTTGGACAAAAATTGCTTTTGTATAGCAGCTTGTCTACATTGACCAAATACCTTTCAAATCTTATAAAGAATGCATTTTTTTTAAAGTAGCTTAAGTCGTGACATAAGCTATTATGACACTTTAATGTGATAGATATTCATCGCTTAGGTCGACATAAGTTGTCCAAAACTTGTGTTCCAATATTTTAAAAAAGCTTAAGTTGACTTAAGTCTCAAAAATGTTACCAAAGAAATTGTTAAAACACCTTTTTTTTAAATAGCTTAAGTCCATTTAAAAGATTTTTAGCAGTTCAGTTAAAAGGCTTTTTACAAAAACAAAGATAGGATTAACTGGGTATTGCTCCTATCTATTCCGAAAAAAGTTTTAAAAATATGCAAAACTTGTTTTGCTCATACTGAAAAATGACTAAAATTGACTTAAGCTGTTTTAACTTATTACCACAGATGTATTCCATATTCGGTATTAATTTTTATGTTTTCTTTTCTCCACATGCAAATCTGAGTAGTCTACGAACACTCCTCCTTTTTTTGGTGTCTGTTTTATCATCTTCTTCGTATTTTGTTTCGGCAGACCAGTATTAGCTGGTGATGATACTGCAAAACTGGCAGTAGGCAAAACGATTAACGAAGCTACGATTAAATAACAAAATGCTCTTAATAAGGGTATTCATGCAACGTCGTAAGTTTACAAATTGTGTAAAATGATAAGTTTACGCAAAAGTTTGCATGAACGACCTTTTTATTAATTTGGTTAAATGCTGTGTAATTGAATCAGCTGTTCGTTAAACGTCAATATATTTGGGCGCGTTCGGCTTGGGTCGAGGAGTTGGTTTTACAGATGGTCTGTTTATTTGCATGTGTTTGTACAAATACATATTTGTTTTAATAGATACGTGTAGTAAGAACTCCTGTTAATTCAATTATATTTGTTTTGCATTGAAATAAATACATCAATGCCATTCATTTTGCTGGAATCTCAATAATATTTCAACTCAACTCAAGTGACAAAAAACCTTTAGCTCCCGATCCTACTTGTAAACGTAGTAATTTTTAAATAGAGAACCTCTCCCGAAAGTCGGAAACTCGGAAGGATAAAACAAAATGTAAAGCTAGAACTATTAAGGCTTTCTTAAACCAATGCGAAATATTTGGAACGACAACGAAACTTTTGCCTGTCAAAATCAATGGGTTAAAAACCCACGAAAAGTTGCTTTCCAAACAGTCAAAAGAAGAAGTGAGGAATATTCCACTTAAGTAAAATGAATCATCCCTCCCTTTTTTTCGTTCCAACTTCACCAAATGTCAGCTTCACTCCCGTGAGATGAGTATGGTTTTCATGTATTCGCTCATTTTCAACCGACCACTTCATAAACTATCAACAATTATTATAGTTCTAACTTAATGTACATGACAATAGTCGCGTTGTAAGGTAGAAATATATTAGTCGCAAGCTCAAGGCAGTGGTCGGATGAAATCAGCGAATACAAACAAATCGAAGTAAATAGAGCGCCCCCGAGTACACTTCACGGAAGTGAAACTGAAATTTGTTGAGGTAGGAACGAAAAAAAAGAGAAAAAGTGAATTATGGCTTAGTTCTGATTTTGACAGTTCAGAAATATACTTTGCATTGGCTAATGACATCTGTTTCTAACAGCTTCCGACTATTTAGAATCTTCCAAACCAGTGCGAATCATTCGTTGACCACAGCAAAAACATTAATAACAACACGTTGTAAATGAAAATAACACGTTCGTCGTTGTCAACGAAAGATTCGCATTGGTTTTAAGAAAAGTAGCTTTCCTAAAGGCTCTCCAAAACCAACACGAAATAAAAATGAATTATCTCAATACTAAAAAACAACAACAAACTGTCTTTGTGAATGCTTCGCTATAATTTCGCGTTGGTTGGGCAGAGCCTTTAATCGTTGAGTAAATGTAGACCTTCTAATTATTTTGTTTGTGTAAACTACGTTTTAATTCACAACTTTTATCACCAACTAATTGCAATGCCATAATTACAGAACACATTCAGAGCTTTTTTAGTTCTCCGGAATATCATTTATATCATGTTTCTAAACATGCCTAATTCTAAAAGTCACAAACACGTCTAATTCAATCTCTAAAAGTCACAATGACGTTTGGATAAGTTTAACCAAATATTTGGTTAATTTTCCGCAGCTAAATCCTTGGATAAAATTAACCAAATTGTGTAAACCATTTCCCATACAAAATTTGACAGTTCATTAACCAAAAGATAAAATTAACCAAATCGTAAACTTATCTAGTGTTTTACGCAGTTGCATGAATACCCCTAATAATGTTAATGAGTGGACAAAAACATGGTGAATAGCGCTCAATGAACAAAAGTCAGTCCACGTGGACTTTAAGTATAAAAAAA
The DNA here is from genome assembly GCA_963921185.1 of Dasysyrphus tricinctus. Taxonomy (NCBI): domain Eukaryota; kingdom Metazoa; phylum Arthropoda; class Insecta; order Diptera; family Syrphidae; genus Dasysyrphus; species Dasysyrphus tricinctus. Next base: position 142,000,618 of record OY992531.1, read on the forward strand.
AATAGATTGCCCGTCTTTCTTAACATAAAAAAAAAATAAATTGGGTGGCGCAACAGCTCGTGGAGAACCAGGGCCTAGTGACTTACAACTCTCAACCATTCCTGTGTGCAAGTTTTTTTGGCAGGTCGTGTTCCATTTGCGAATGAGGCAAAATATCTAGGAATGACTCTAGACGTGAAATTAAAATGAAATCCACACGTAAAAACGAAATGCGAAGAATTAAAAAGTAAATTAAGAGATAAGAACTGGCTACTCGGTAAATATTCTAAGCTTAGTATTGATAATAAGTTGATTTTATACAGGCAGATACTTAAACCTCTCTGGACTTACGGTATACAACTCTGTGTACAAATTTACTCGCGATACAAATTTAAGTAACTTACAAACGTTTGAAAATAAATTGCTTAGGTAATTTGTAAATGCACCATGACCATGGTATATAAGAAACGAAGATCTTCACAGGGATCTCGGGATTCCAACGGTTCGAGACGAAACAAAGAGTTTCGCGCGAAAACATAGAAATCGGCTATTAGATCACGCTAATCCAACGATTATTGACATTCTTGACGAGTCGAATTTAGTACGCCGCCGACGGCACGACCCCCAACCTGGAGGACCAGACCCATACAATATAAGTCCAAGGGCAATAGGCCTGAGCTTCGAATATGTCGTAGTAGCCCGTATAAGGTGTTCAGCCTTGTGGACGCTTTTGTCCTCTTGAATGTACCTTGTCTACCCTTTGAACATCACGAAGACCATGTAACCCATAAAACCATATCAGTCCCATCACGATATACATAAACATGATTTTTATATACACTGGATCTGGAAGATCACAACTTTTTTATTTCCCTCACCTCTTTGGTTCACCTTTAAAATCTACTTAGCTCTCTATCACTCTCCGCGAACCGCGACATCCAATTTGAAAAATGAAAATAAAACAAATTATTTGAAGAAGCCAATGGAACAATGTGTGGGAGAATGCAATACACTCTGAAATTTTATTGTGTATAGGATGTCTGAGCGTTTGACTGGTGTAACTATAATGACTGCCCACACTCTTATAACCACGAACCTCCACCTCCCACGTAGCAAAGGTTGCGATAAAAAAACCTGAGCCTTATAAAACACTCGTGCATTTCAGTAAAAAACATTTATTTGGACAGACAAGTTACAACATTTTATAGATCTGCTACAAACAAGGTTGATAGACAACATTTGAAAGACTGTCAATGTCATTGTTATGCAACAAAGTACCACTACTATTTAGTGTAATCAGAAGTGTACCTGCTCTGGAAAAGATACACTAACCAGATACAATCCACTTTAAATGAAGGTAACTGCAGATATTTTCTTTTTAGATTTTAAGGAAACTGTTGGAAATCGGTAGCCTTACAAATATTTAACTAATATTAGTTATTCAGTGACACGCCTGTGTTCATAAATTTCGTAAGTGTAGATAGAGGTACTTACTTACTACTTTTTTGTTAAGGTCAATTAAGAATTATAAACAAAAACCACTTCAGTATTTATAGAGATCATGATACTCTTCATACAATCTATAAGTGAAGAGCACACAATCCACTTAAATTGAATTTAGGCATAGCATTATCATAAAAAAGCATTATGATAATTTTTATGATTGTGCATAGTGCAACGTGGATGCTACTTGAATGGTTGATCTTATACATATTCGGATACTTCCTTATACTTCCTCCTGTTAGTTATATCGTTGCATTTAAAATTAAAAACATACATAATTAATAAAAGTGGAAGATTGCGTTGAACGTATAATATTTGTTTCGAGTAAAAGATGAAAATATTTATTTTTTAGCTTTACATACTGCCGTGTTAAGAAGACGAAAAAAAAAAGAAAAAAACGCGGTTTTCTGTTTATATTTCTAAAATTTTTGTTTCGTTGATGAATGGTTTTCTGTCGGATCTACAAGTGAATATTTTTTTATCATACATTTTTTGCCACATGTCCATTAAAATTCCACGTTTCAAAATTCTGTCATTTAAAATTATATAAACATTAAATTCCTGCTGTTTTGTTATTTTCTCAATAAGTTTATTTACATAGGTACACTCCCGGCAATTTGAATAGGTTCAATCATTTTGACACACTACTCATCTTCTCCTTTAATATTTATTGGACATACCAACCTTTATTTTACATTATGTATATTGGAGGACCATTTGTTATCACTTAGTTTGAGATATAAAACCAACTTGGAAAATACACTGTTATTTTGATATGCTACAGGTACGTTGATCATATTAACTAAACAAATTATCCAATTTTTGTTTGCCAAAAACATATTTAAAAAGTATATAGAAAAATCCAAAACAAACCACTGCTTACTGTCACTCATAAAGAAATGCGCTTTCATTTCTATCATAATAAAATAAATAAATAAATTGGGTAGCTCGTGGGACAGCTCGTGGAGAACCAGGGCCTAGTGACTTACAACTCTCAACCATTCCTGTGTGCGTGTTGTTGGCAGGAATGGAGGGGACCTACAGTTTTGGGGCGAGCCCGAACGGCTAAATGAGCAGCACTTATTCATGACAAGTAAACTCTTGGAGGATTTGTCAATTCCTCACAAGAGGCAGTACCTCGGATAAAACATTTATGTTTTTAGGTGGCACGGCTGGGAATCGAGCCCACACCTTCGGCATGACAGTCCTACGCACTAACCATCATGCCACGAGGTTTCTATCGTAATAAATTGTAGTGAAAAATCTAATCGCAACGTTTTGTTTTGTCGGATGAAAAACAAGTGTTTTCGGAATCAGAGTGTGCAAATGGGTACAATTTCTTCTTTTTGCATAGAAGTTATACTCACCTTACCCCTCTGGATCCAAAAACACTTGTTTTTTATCCGAGAAAACGAAACGATGCGATTAGGTTTTTCACAAAAAATTATTTCCATAGAATTGGAAGCGCATTTCTGTGCTAGTGACATTAATCTTTGGTTTGTTTTGGATTTTGTACACTTTTTAAATACATACACTAGTCAACGAAATTAAAGGAACAATTTTTTTTTTCAATTTTTGATAGTGTTCTTTGAAGAGCTGTATCTTCGTGACGAGTAGTCATAGGTATTGTTTTGAAAAATAAGCATTCTACAGCGTTATCTTTTTTGTTTCGAGAATTGTCTGCAAACAAATTTTTTTGAAGTACCTACCGTTTCTGCGTTATTGCAAGAAATGAAGCGAGGCAAAAAAATAATCACAGCTTTGCATTAATTGTAATACTTGAAATGACCAAGAAAGTATATTTTTCAACAAAAAAAAATCAAGTTTTTTTGTTTGAAAATTTTTGAAATCGGGCTTGGGCACACTTTAGGATTTGGGGTGGGTGCGAAGTTGGGTGTATGCAAAGTTTCTTTTGCATTTAAGGAATCTGGATTTAAAGAAACTTTGAGTTTATCCTATATCATTTTGAGATCTTTAAATAGACGAGCATCTAAAAGCAGAGTATGGATCATACTTTAAGTTAGTTAGTTAGCTAGTTGAAAACTTTATTAAGTAAAACATAATTATAAATTTACAATTGGTTAATCTTAATATAAATTTACAATTGGTTAATCTTAAGTTTAATATGGTTTGGCCAAAGGCCGTCTACCAGATTGACAATTTCTTGGTTCAATAATTTAATAATTTGTTTCATTAAAAGTCTCCTTCTTTAATACGTTTTCTGTTACTCAGCTCAGCGCAGTTGACGTGTACTTATATAAAATTTCCTAGCCTAATTTACCATTCAATATCTCCAGTACTAAATTCATTTCCATTGTAGTAACTCCAAAAAAACTCACTTGCAACTCCTTTAGGATGGGACATCTACGTCCTCTCTTTCTTTGAGATTGCAAGATCACATCAAATTGGTAGGTCCGGTCGATGCGGAATGTAATTTAAGTTCAAATTCAAAAACGTTCATCTTTAATCGGAAAATGGTTTTGGAAGTAAGTATGTTCTTTAAGGTTGTAGTTCAGTTGGCTGTATATATTTCGGTACTATGAAGATTGTGCCTCTATTTTAAAATTTTCGAAAGAAATTCAGGTTATCCTCTCAAGAATATCGTTAAATATGGAGGACTCAGAGCTGTACCGAATTAAGTCATATTTTGTTTTTTTTTAGCAGATTTTTGTGGATATTTTTCAACTCAAGTTTTTCATTTTTAAATAAAAGAATTATAAAAATAATTTAATATAATGAATAAACTTCTAAGTGCAGCATGTAGTTGGGCGTGTAGGAAGGTAACCGAAAAATCCGCTTCAAGAAAAACCTTAGAAACCTTTCAACTTCTTCAAATGGACAATATCCCCAAACTTGGGCACCGTAGAGCAATATTGAGGCAGCGGTAGCATGGAAATTTTTCATTTTTAAACTAGGTTCAACATATTTATTGTCAAGGCAACGGTTCCACACTAAAGAAATGGCTCTTTTTACCTCAGCCAGTTTACATTGAAAGTACTTTCTCATATTGAGGTTCGCCGTGATTAAAACACCAAGATATTTGTACTCCTTAACTATAGCAACATTTTCTCCTTGATATTTCCAGCTTTCGTTGCGCCAATATCGTCCTCCTCCTTCCCTGAAAATCATCATTTGATTGAATTTGATGAATTATTTGAACTTGATTGAAGGATAACATATCAAACCTAAAAATAGGAACTGAAACCTCCAAGAGTATACTTGGTCTCGGTCTCGACAAAAAACTGTAGGTCCCCTCCATTCCTGCCAAAACACGCACACAGGAATGGTTGAGAGTTGTAAGTCATTAGGCCTTGGTTCTCCACGAGCTGTTGCGCCACCCGATTTTTATTATTTCTTAAGCCCATTTTACACTATAAGTATTTAAATTTTGAAAAGTGTTAAGCTCTTAAGTCTTTAAAAATGACCTATTCAACTCAAAAAGTATCTTAAATCATATTCAAATTTTCATTTCTACCCCATTCCACCTTATGTGTGAAGGTTTGTTTTGAAAAATAAATAGCAGTAAAGCCATCTCCATAAGGTCCATCCTCCTAGTATAAGTTTTAGAAATAAAATGAATTTATAAAATCGTATGCAGTATTTAACGCTTATAAGAAACACGCTTATAAGAAAACCTCGCTTAAAAGAAACCTGAACAGAAGCACCGTGTACTTTCTCATATGAGTAGATGAGAACCAAAACTCGTCTTATCCACTTTTATCAAAAATTGAGATTTTGATGCAGATTTGTTGAGCTGGACATATTGAATAGTTTTTAAAGAACATTTGACAGCCTTACCCCTCTACACCCCTATAATATTGATGTCAAATGTCGTAATTGTTTCCAAAACTCTCCATATCCATAGTGAAACTTTCCATTTCCATGGTATGCAGAAGGTTTGGTTTCAAAACTCTTCTTATCCATCATAGGCTATTGATTATGTTATATAAGAAGGAACAAAAACGTTCACGGGTTTTTATTGTAAACAATTTTAAATTAATCATAAAAGATTGGATAGTATTGGAGTGCTTTTATATTAGCGGGGAATAGTGGGGAAACTGACCATATCCAATCATTTGCAGCAAAACTCTTCGTCTTCATATCCAAAATCAATTGCTAAATATCTTTTGAACGGAACTTCCAAAATTTGTTTGCTTTCAATCATAACATATAGATTTAAAAATCTTTTATTATACAAAATAAAATCTTTTCTAACATCTACCATGTAGCTTTAATTAGTTTTTTTCCATTTGCACAAAATGAAAATTTAGGATGTGACGAGTTTTGGTTCTCAACTACTCATATACCTACATATTTTAATATTGAATTGTGTGTTTATAAGAAACACGTTTACAAGAAAAACACTGATAAAAGAAACATTTCTCAAACCACGAACTTTCTATTTTCCATGTAAAGTTGGTTTGATTTAAGAAACTTTTAAAAAAACTCAAGAAACTGATAAAATATGAACAGACCCTTAAGAAAAATTCAAAGCAAATTATGCAAATGTCATTTATGACGCAATTTTAAATTTGAAGAGAAGTTCAGTTCAGTGTTCATTCTGACATTGAATTTTGTATTTGTTGTGTTTGTGTTCGTTTTTGTTTCTTTGTTTGTTTCTTATATTATCCGTAAAAAAAAACTTGTTTCTTATATCCGTATAAGAAACTTGTTTCTTATGTCCGTTCTAAGGATATAAGAAACAAAAATTGTGCAATTTTTGAGTTTCTTATAAGCATTATGTACTGTACCTACTTTTTAACCTATTTCATTATCGTGTCCTGTAAGCCAGGTGGGGGATAGGGCGTCAACAAAACGTCTCCATCCTTCACGGTCTGCAGCAAGGTATTTAAACTGTGGCCACGTCTTTTTCTGGGATTCTGCTTCTGCTATGGCAGTTGATTCCATGTTGTTCTTGGTCTTCCACCCCACCTAAATTTAAAAAAATATCTAGCCTTAAGCTTTAAATATAACCTTTCAGACATACAAATATTTGTTTAAGTCTCAGTAGATTAATTTTGAAATGCAGCTCGAATATATTCTTTCGATTTTTGGCTTATTTTCAATCACGTTAAGTGGAATTCCTTTTTTTTTGTAAAAAAAAAAAAACAACAATACAACAAATTACCCTATCGCAACCAGTATTGTTATACATACATACACTCGCATACTCTGACTCGCTATTCATCTCTTTATACTACATGGCAATAAACATAAAATTAACGGTGTGATCAACTTTTTTAACTTTATTTAAACTAACTCTAACTCGAATAATTATCCCAAAACTCTCTCTAACTCGAATAACTTTTTGGTATCCCCTGAAAACTCGACTTAAAAGGATCCGACGCTATATCAAGCCAGTGACTTCGAACTCTCTATTGTAAATATAACTTTCCAAGCACTAAAACTATTTTCAAAATCGTACACTGGATTGTTTACCCCATTTCGCCCTATAGTATACAATTTTTCGAATTATACCCTTTTTTGTTCTCATCTCATTTCACTTTCACCCTAAGAATGAAGCTTAATTTTTAAATATATTATGCGGTAAGAACATCATAGAAATGTAATTTAACAACACAAAAAGAAATTTAAATCGGATCCGTTTTTTGTTTTTTGCCCCATTTAACCCTATAGATATGATGCTTAATCACGAAACATATCTAGCCTTTAACCCATTCTCTAATTATATATCTAAGTAAACTCTTTCAAACAGAAAAAGAAATTTTGGAAAAAATTCTCCCTACAAATTGAATTTTCAAACAAAATGTTTAAGCCTAAAGCCTTCCACTTAGAATAACCTTTCAAACTCAAATAGTCCAGTCATTAGGTCATTTGACCTTGCGCGCAGAGGCACTGTCTGATTTTTTTTCATGGATCGATAGAGGCTCATTTAAAAAGCTTAAATCCAAATTTGCACCACCTGACAACTTTTTTTACCAAAGTTATTGGTAAAAATGTGTTTTTTGCCATTTTTTCGTCTTTTGTGAATATCTCGGCTGCAGTATGTCGCACAGAAAAAAATAAAGTATGGATTTATTTATAATAAGATTTGCTATTATATTATAAGAAAATTAATTTGTTTAAACAAATAAAAAAAAATTTATAGTAAGTTGAAGTAAGTTTTTATTGTTTGAAAATCACTCTTTCTTGATTATTAAGAAAAAAGCTCATTTAACGATGAGGTTTTTATTTTTTACTTTTAAAGTCTTTGTAATTACCTACAATTTTAAAAAAAATTCAGCCCTTAACTACTAACACAAGCCGAGAAATAAATTTATGAACGTAGGTAAGTCGGCGCCCCCACGCAATTTTATGTTTTTAGGTTCTATTTTATATCTCAGCCCCAGTATGTCGCAAAGTTAAAATAAAAAAAATTTATTGTTTATAATAATTCTTTCTATCAACTTGCGTTAGATTCAATTTGTTTAAGCAAATAGAAAAAAAGTTGCAGCCCATTAATAGGTTTTTTTGTGTTGATTTTATACCTTTTTTCATAACTATTGAGAAAAAAACTGTATTTAACGGTACTTTTTTTCAGGCTTACTTTTTTTTGTAGTCCTATAAATTTTCTATAAATTAAAAAAAATTAGTCCATTACGACAAACAGTAGCCAAGTTATTCATGAATTAAAAATGACGCGTCAGTTTACTAACGCATAACAATATTCTTTCTTTTTTTTGTGAATATCTCGACCTCTGTGTATGCATGGAATGAAACTGTATTATTTTAAATAATATTCATTATGGACTTAAAGGAATTTTATTTTCTCCAAGTAGATATCTACATACCTACAAAAGTTAAAGTTAGTAGTAACTAAGTTAATTTTTTCTTATTCCGCCCACGCTTACTCTTTTCCGCACCATTTTCCGCACCACCCAAGGGGTAGAGTATGAGGCGCGTTTTTTTTAATCTTGTGGTAGCCCCTGTAGGCCTAATCCACTGCAAAGATCAATAATTAAATTGGTCTTATTCTCAACCGTTTTGGGCGTGAGGGTATTTTGTTTTCACTCTCTTCATTAGTGTTATGACATTCAAGGTTTGGTCTCTGCTCTGTTTCATTTTCGTTAGAAAAAGCTGTTGTCGTGAGCACAAGGTCGTCTTCGGAGTCATCAGCAATATCAACTACGTTGTAGCAGCTTTTCCCGCAGCAGATCTTGCAGACGGCTGAACACTTCAGTCCGGCTTTTCGACACCCGCAGGTTGCACCGCATTGTTTCGTACACGTGCAGGAAATCATGTCGATGAGTGTGGGTGGGATCGTCGGCCCCGAAGCCAATACCGGCTCCAATCCACTTGAACTTTGTTTCCAGTATTTCCCAACCAAGTTTGTACTTGATGGAATGTCCGGAATGAGTGTTGTTCTGCTGCTGGTTCTGTAGGTGGCAAAGAAGCAGGATCGGACTTGATTTTAACACTCGCGCGTGAGAAAAGATGGTCCAGCGATGTTTCCTAACTGGTTCCTCCATATAGTGCAGTAAATACATTTTTCCTCACAGACGCGGCTTCTTCGGATTTAAAAATCTTCACGGTTTTCAAAAGGTTTGGAGCTTTCTTCAGCGAAGAGATTAGCTTACTTTTTCCAGATTTGAAAAAAAGCAGAGCTTGTGTCACAGCAGCGACATGTACAAATGCTGAAGGCTGAGGAAAAGTGTTTGTGTGTGTGCACCGTTTCAGCTATGTATGTACATATTAGGGGGGTCGTTATAATGCTTTTTTTTTTAGTTTTATTATTTGGATGGACCTAAATCAGCTCTAAATGAAGAAAAAAAATTCCCTTATTTTTTCAGATTTTTATTTTCATCCCCTATAGTCGCTGTAGGGGTTAATTAAATTTCCCCCTTTTTCAGAGCATGTAGGTGAGAAGTAGACAAGAAAAAAATCCGACCGGAGTGGGGTAATATCTCCCACCACTTGGACGGAAGGGGCAATTTAATAAAATAGAAAAAAGCCAGAAGTCCATTTTAATAGATGATTATTAAAAAAAGTTCGTTGAATAAACAATTTCAGCAAATTCTGTTTTCAAACCTATAATAAAAAAAAAATAATAATTTTTCTTCAAAATGTTGAGTTTGAAACAATTTTTTGCCAAAACTGTTCATCAAAAAAAACTTAATTTAAAAACAAGTCGTAAGAATGGACTTCTGGCTTTCCAAAAAGCTACAAATCATTACTGTAAGTATGCCGTTGTTTTTTAATAATTTTTTTTCTATTATATGCAAATATTTTATTAAATTACCCCTCCCGCCCAAGCGGGGGGAGATAATACCCCATCGGATTTTTTTCTTGTATGGTTCCCACCTACATGCTCTGAATTTTTTTGGCAGATCTTACGCGTATGCAGAAAAAAAGGGGACATTTAATTTACCCCTACAGGACTATAGGGGATGAAAATAAAAATCAGAAAAAATTAGGGAATTTTCTTTTCTTCATTTAGAGCCGATATGGGTCCATCTGGGATAACCTTTTTTTTAACGACCACTCTAATGTACATATGTATGTTCTTTTATGGATTGCTCGACTCTCATGAATCTTACAAGGCTCAATTGTTGGTAGATAGAAGGTAGAGTACTCCCCGCTTAATTGCACCGACCACTTTGTCTAATTTTTTGATCAATTAACCAGGCAGTTCAATCGACCGAAACATTAACATGTTTTTAGTTACTTAGCTATGGTTTTTTTGAAATCAATTAAACGGGAAAATCAAATAAGCGAGGTGCAATCAAACGGGGAATACTGTATACCTTTATCGTTCTTCTTGAAAAATATCTTCGAAATCGTGGCTTTTCAGTCTCCCAGGCCTTAGAAGATGCAGACATCTTTATAATACAAAATGCACTCACGCCCAAAACGGTTGAGAATAAGACCAATTTAATTATTGATCTTTGCAGTGGATAAGGCCTACAGGGGCTACCACATGATTAAAAAAAACGCGCCTCATACTCTACCCCTTGGGTGGTGCGGAAAATGGTGCGGAAAAGAGTAAGCGTGGGCGGAATAAGAAAAAATTAACTTAGTTACTACTAACTTTAACTTTTGTAGGTATGTAGATATCTACTTGGAGAAAATAAAATTCCTTTAAGTCCATAATGAATATTATTTAAAATAATACAGTTTCATTCCATGCATACACAGAGGTCGAGATATTCACAAAAAAAAGAAAGAATATTGTTATGCGTTAGTAAACTGACGCGTCATTTTTAATTCATGAATAACTTGGCTACTGTTTGTCGTAATGGACTAATTTTTTTTAATTTATAGAAAATTTATAGGACTACAAAAAAAAGTAAGCCTGAAAAAAAGTACCGTTAAATACAGTTTTTTTCTCAATAGTTATGAAAAAAGGTATAAAATCAACACAAAAAAACCTATTAATGGGCTGCAACTTTTTTTCTATTTGCTTAAACAAATTGAATCTAACGCAAGTTGATAGAAAGAATTATTATAAACAATAAATTTTTTTTATTTTAACTTTGCGACATACTGGGGCTGAGATATAAAATAAAACCTAAAAACATAAAATTGCGTGGGGGCGCCGACTTACCTACGTTCATAAATTTATTTCTCGGCTTGTGTTAGTAGTTAAGGGCTGAATTTTTTTTAAAATTGTAGGTAATTACAAAGACTTTAAAAGTAAAAAATAAAAACCTCATCGTTAAATGAGCTTTTTTCTTAATAATAAAGAAATAGTGATTTTCAAACAATAAAAACTTACTTCAACTTACTATAACTTTTTTTTATTTGTTTAAACAAATTAATTTTCTTATAATATAATAGCAAATCTTATTATAAATAAATCCATACTTTATTTTTTTCTGTGCGACATACTGCAGCCGAGATATTCACAAAAGACGAAAAAATGGCAAAAAACACATTTTTACCAATAACTTTGGTAAAAAAAGTTGTCAGGTGGTGCAAATTTGGACTTAAGCTTTTTAAATGAGCCTCTATCGATCCATGAAAAAAAATCAGACAGTGCCTCTGCGCGCAAGGTCAGGCCCTTTTTCACGACGTGATGACTGGACTAAAAAGGAAATTTTGAAATATAAAAATCAAAAACTCACAAATACCCAAAAAAAAGTACAAACCATTAGATTTTAACCTTAGAATAAATTTGTATCCAAATTATACATAGCCCATGTTACTCAGGGACATTATCTATACTTCTATACATATCTTTCCATTTATTAAAGAATTTTAAGGATCGGTTCAATAATTCCAGAGATAACCCCCTACAAAGGTACAAACAAACAAACAAATAAATGTTTCATCTCGATTATAGTTAGGTACTATAAGGCAAGTTTTGGATTCATGCAAAACAAAATTTTTGAGATAACAATCAAACATGATATTACAATGATAGAGAACACCAAAAAAGTGGGTGGCACAATTCTGTCTGTCTGTCTGTCTGTCTGTTCGTCTACAGCCTAAACGGCTCGATCGATTTTCTTCAAACTTGGTACATAGTGGTTTTTGGTGATTCTGCCGACACTTTTTTTCATTTTTTTTTAGAACCAAAAATAACGGCACCTGCCATACATTTTTTTTTGGCAAATTTACATAATCGTATTTTTCTCAAAAACGGCTCGACAACTTTTCTTAAAAAAAATTCAATAAATTTATTTTAGTAAAAGCTTCCTTTGGGTGGAAAACCATTTTTCAAAAATGGTTATTAATGGTACATCCCAAGGAACCATTTTTTTAATTTTTGATTTTCTTCAAAATGGTATGACCGATTTCAATTATTTTTTTTATACAGAAGCTCACAAAAAATGTTAATAGTTTTGTGTGCCAACATTTTTGAAAAAATATTTTTTGGATTTTTAAAAAATATTTCAAAATTTTTTTTGGAAATTCAAGTACATATTTCGAAAACGGCATCATATATTTTTTTGATACTCGATATTTAAGACTTTTTTTAGTACTCTCTAAAATATTTTTAGAAAAAATTTTACATTTATGAAAAAATAACGGTACCTTCCATACAAAAGTGAAATAACCGCAAAGGAAAATATTTTTTTGCTTGAAAACGACTCCTACGATTTTGATTAAACTTTTTTCATAAACTAAAATTAGTACGATCTACCATTAAAAATTATAAAATTTTGCACATAGCAACTATTAGTAGTACCTGTCATAGAACGTATTTTTTTATTTATAGTTTTCTCGTTATCAGCTTAACGGATTTAAATATATTTTCTTATATACAAATTCCAGATAAGATTTAATAATATTGCATATCAAAATTTAAAAAAAAAAGTTTTTGGATTTTTAAAAAAAGTTTCAAACTTTTTTTTTGAAAATTCGATATCTCAAAAACGGGTTTACAATTTTTTTTTCAAATTTTGTTTTTAAATACACATAAATATATAGTTTAAATCTGCATACCAAAATTTTTTCTTAAAAATGTTTTAAAAATTTTATATATAAAAAATTAATTTAAAAAAAAACCGCTCCACCGATTTTAAAATTTTTGTTCCCATACAATCATATTCCATCATGAATTAAGATGGCATACTTTTTTTTCACCTCAAACTGTCAAAAGAGTTGTTTTAGCTAATTTAAATGTCGTATTTCATGCTTTTCTACATTTTCTCTCATAATTTCCATGTTTGTATATACAATTTTCTTAAACTCGCAGTTTCTTGAACATAAGAGCAAGTACGTGCGACCCAGTCGTGCATTTTATTTTATATATTAGATATAGATGACAAATTTTCTTGGTTATTTTTTTTTTTATTCACAAGCATGTGTTATTTTGGAAAGTACATTAAATAGACAACTTTAATAAGTAATTGGCAAATAATATTGACATACAATTTTTATATTTTAAAGTTGGTCAAACTAAAAAAAATAATTTAAAAAAATAATACTAAAAAATTGCAATATCTGCTATTAAATTTTACCACCTATCAATTAGAACAATTATTTTAAAATATTCAAAAATAAAAGAAATAGTAAAAATGGTTCATCCATAGTCGTAGTGTTAACGTATTTGATTAAAGTAGTACTTGTTAACCCTGTATGTATATGTAGTACCTAATAATAAGCAAGGACAAGGTTATAGGTACCCATATACATACATAATATATTGTGCAATATTATTTATCAAATAACTATGTACAGTGTACATACATATATTATATATATTTTGTTCCATAATAGCCTATTGAATAGACCTTTTAAAAAGGAACAATTACGTGCAAGGGTTTTTATTATTGAATATGTTTGTTTGGCCCATAGACATGCTTAAAACAGAAAATGCTACTAAATTCACCCATGCGTTTCTGAGAGAATGGTCACACTGGCCACTTTTCAGTATTTTTAGTATTACTCGAAAACTAAGCCGAATTTGACAATTTTACGTATAATACTAATTGTTCAAAATTAAATTTTCTATCGAAATGAATAGTTTGGAAAATTTCTTAAAAAAATTTAAACGGGAAAAGTTGACAAAAACCAACATAAAAAAAATCGAAAAATCTAAGATTTTTAAATTTTTTTCTAAATTGCGCATAACTTTTTTCGGAGCAAAGATACGCTCAAGACTTTCATGAAAAAATTAAACTGGAGTCTTACGGCTTTAATATGACATGTTAAAAAAGCCATATTATTTAAAAATTGACAGAGATATAGCCATTCAAACTTTACCATTTCTTATCATTTTCCCTAGTTTTTGCCCGAAAGCCTATTTTTTGGTACTTTATGACAAATTTAATGTTCTTAGCACATAATACCAAATCTTATGTTAATCGGACCAGCCGTTCGGTCTGTAGGTCTGAACGCATTTAAAAACAGCCGAAAACGAAATTGCGAACTTACACCCTTTTTATAAATTCTATATAGTTCTAATGTCATATTATATCAAAATTTTGATTTCGAACATTTTTACGAAAGTGAAATTTGCCATATTCTACCGAAAAAGGGACTTTCGGGCCAAAACAGTGAAAAATTATAAGAAATGATAAGGTTTGAATGGGAATATCTCTGTCAATTTTGAACAAATATTAATTTTTGAACATGCCATATTAAGGCCTTTAGTCTCTACTTTGTTTTGTCTGTGCATGTCTTGACCATATCTTTGCTTCAAAAAAAGTTATGCACAATTTATTAAAAAATTTAAATATTCTTGATTTTTGATTTTTTTTAAGTTGGTTTTTGTTAACTTTTCCTGCCTAAATTTTTTCGTAAAATTTTTTGAACTATTCATTCCAATAGAAAATTTAATTTTGAACAAAAAGTATGATATGAAAAATTGTCAAATTCCGCTTAGTTTTCGAGTTATACCAAAAATACTGAAAAGTGGCCAGTGTGACCATTCTCTCAGAAACGCATGGGTGAATTTAGTAGCATTTTTGGTTTAAAGCATGCTTATGGGCCAAACAAACATATTCAATAATAAAAACCCTTGCACGTAATTGTTCCTTTATACCTCTCATTTTCCGGTCTATTCAATAGGCTATAAGGGCTATTTAATGTTTGAAGGCCTGAAATTAAAAACTATTATTTTTGGATGCAAAAACGTTTTTTGATGCAAAAAATAATTTCCTTTCTAGGCCTGTTGTTTATAATTTAAGGGTAAATTACTGACCCAATGTAATGGTTGGGGCTTAGGCCAAAGCAATAGCAAACATTTTTCGCTTTTTGAATACCTACATTCCATACTTTATTATGCACAGAATAGCTAGATGGGAAATTATTTTGAATTTTTCGATTTTTTTGGCATGGAACTTGTACACGATGCTTATACCAATTTTATGGGAACTATCTCCGCATGTTAAGTTATAGATAATAAAGTATGAATGATTTTTATTTCCAAAACAAGCACTCGGACTGTTAGACCCTTTCGAAGAAGATTCTGAAATGCAGCATTATATAACTTGGTCTTTTTCAGATTCAGATCATGGTATGTGCGTCTAATTATAAACTTCTGAGTCTGAACGTTAAAAATAAAACTTAATCCCAAATTTAAGAGTAGAGAGGGAGCAATATCTGAAAAATGTGTATGTACCACGCGCGATGGAGCTGAAATAAAATTGCTCACGCGACTGCATGCTCTATATGTTTGCTAGGCATAATGATTGATTTGATTCGATCTGTCTACATGATATTCACCAGTAAAAAAAAAAAACTTTTTCGTAGATACATTATGTTTATACATGAAGGAACTCTTTTTTATCGTTTCGTTTGCCCTTATGGCTGCCCTACAATTAGCCATTATTCACGAATAGAGAATAATAAATTGGTGATCGGTGGCCTTATTTGGGAATTGGGATATAAGTAATAACGAAGAATATAAAGTAAAATCGATCCAAGGGGAGACTTTAAAAAAGCAAAATAAGAAGGTACCCAAATACCACTATGTGTAGCCGCAAGGAATTAAATAGGGCCGTCTCTATTCATCCAGCAAAGTATGTATTCCTATCTCAAACTATAATAGGAGGTCAATGTTCTTATGATAGGTTTTAAAGAAGGTATGCATGTACGAACTTTTGTATGTACATATATTTCATTTCTTATCTATGATAGAGAAACAAATTGAAAAAGAAGAATAATAAATAATAGTGAAAAAGCATTTCGGAATCGATTAGAAATAAAGAGTTTCAAATAATTTATAGGGATAACCATTTGTATTTTTCTTTGAAGGGACTATGGTGTACATAGTACATTCCGTTTATTGTGAATTCACATCATGGTTATTTTCATAGATTTTAATTAGTATGAGAACTTGACCTGGCAACACTACTCAAAACGATACTTCGGGAGCTTCCAGCTGCTATATTTTAATTGGCAGGTCAGCGTCAGTTTATGTTGAAGGTTGAACCACCACTAAAAGAGGATAGAGGACGTGCAAAAGTAAAGGTAGAGTTTCAAAATAATTTTTTGCACGAGGTTAGCGCATCGCGCATGTAAATAAAAAGTATTTATTACAAGTTAAAAATCCGAAATGCCCAAAATATATGAAATTTAACTTAATGTGGGACGTAACATAAAATGGCTATGAACGGGCAAAATGGCACACCATATTTTTGGGGCAAAATGGCACAGTGTGAAATTGTTAACAAAATATGTTTGCGATATTTGCAAATAATTTAATTTAAATTCTTTGTATTCACTGTTTTAATGAAAGTTCCTTTTATATGTATTTAAGCTGAAACAATTTATTTATTTATTGAAATAATTTACAAACTTAATTTATAAATTATTTTTAGAAAGGCATCACGGTAGAGGAAGTGTACCAATTATGGAATACGCTCCTAATATGGAATAGTGCTATATTTTGAAAACTACGTAATATTTTTACCTGTTTATTTCAGGTAAAGCTTTCTTTTCATGCGCACATTCGTTGTTATTATCCTTGTGGAAGGTGATCTTTGAAGACATGAGCAGTTGTCAAAAGAAGTGTTTTGGTAAAGTGCGTAACAAATTATTGAGAGCTTATTTTTCTTATATTTTTTTATCGGTTCAAGCTTAAACATATTTTTGGTCCCGAGTTATTAGGAAAAAGCTCAATCTTTGAGATAACTTAAATTATTTAGGTGAGCTCAGTTAAATAATAAGTAAATTTTTAGATAGTTAAGTCAGTCTTCATGTTCCTAATATGGAATATCAGTATGTTCCTAATATGGAATACTATTTCACATTGAATATTGAATAGTATTCCTAATATGGAATAGTATTCCATATTGGGAACCACCTAAAATATTTGTTTAAATTTGTACAGTGGTTGTCTTGTAATTAATCAGATGACACCAAAAGAAAAAGCGTAACGTCTGGGACAAGGCGGATATGGTGAAAGCCATAGCAGCCGTCAAGTCAAAAGAAATGGGCTTCAAGAAAGCTGCAAAAAATTTTCATGTTACCCATACAAATTGTTTCAAATTTTTCAATACCTTTTGACCTCTTGCATTCATTATTACTCTGCCACAGAATCTCATAGATAATTTTATTTGTGTTTTCTGCACAGAAATTAAATTACCACATATATTATGGGGAAATCCTTAGTGGTCCATATTAGGGTCACTTTTTGAAATGTGCTCATTTTGTGTATTTTTACCTTTTAATTTATTAATTTTTTTTTGATAATTTGTTAAAGTTCTACTTTTGTTTAAAAGCAAGTTTATAATATTTTTATCAAGATCTATTTAAAAGACCGAAAAAAATGTAATGTTTTTGTATTTAAAATTGAGTTTATATTTTGGTATTCCATAATCGGTACACTTCCTCTAGCCAGACCATATGATGCCGTCTCTTAACTATATATATATATATATATTATATTTCAGGTTACTTTAAGTAAAACAAAATTGTAAAAAAAAATAATTTAGCAAAGGCTAATTATGTTTAATTGAAAAGTGAAAAACAAAAAAAAAATTATATTTCATCAAATTTTTGGTGACCGGATGTGGCATCTTTTATATACTGAATGGATCGTTCATCTGATGGATTCAAAATTTCGGCAAGTTTTTCGGTTATGTTGTCTGATGATACTTCAATTTGGCGAAATATAGGACATTCGACAAGGATATGCCAAACAGAGAGTATCGTTCCACAATTCGAACATTGCTCAGGATCTCCAGCATTATAGTAATGTTGAGTGTTAAAAATAGCTTTTCCAACTCTTATTCGGAAGAGTTTTATGCTATCTTCTCTGTTTAGAGACCGATTGTATGGTATACGCGCGTAAGTAGGTTGATGTTTTTTTAGAAAAGTTTCAGAGTTTTGCCAACTTTCGATGAGCTCTTTCTCAGCCCTTAAGGCTACTGCAAGCAAGGAAATTGTTGACAAAATATGTTTGCGATATTTGCAAATAATTTAATTTAAATTCTTTGTATTCACTGTTTTAATGAAAGTTCCTTTTATATGTATTTAAGCTGAAACAAGTATTGTCTTTTAGGCAATGGTTATTTTAAGTTCGTGTTTGTTATAAATAAAGTTTATACTAAATAAGAACTGTATTTGCTTATTTTTATCAAACCTTTATTTCTTAAGGTTTGATCTTTAATTAAGAGAGAATACAAAGCAGTAGAAATTAAATAGTAAATCCATTATTTTCAGAAGCATATGTGTACATACCTAATGAAATTAAATTCCAGGATAGTATTTTTTCACTTTATTTTAATTTTTTTATTTTTAAATTTGACTAGGTAGAAGTTGCATTGTTGGTAATTTCTGTTGATTTAAACGTTTACTGACTCAACTGATAAATAAATTTACATTGTTCGTTAGTTTTTTTTTCAGAAATTCCTATGTATGCGTGCCTTACAAAGGGCCGTACCGTCCATTGGGGCAACTGGGGCGATCCCCCGGGACCCCCGAACAGGGGGGGGGGGCGAGTGTAAAGTTAGCTTCGTTCAGCTCAATCTTACTTTCTTAGTAATTCCAACTGAACATCAACTGATGAACAAAATCTAAACCTACCCTAATCCAACTCTATTTTAACGATAAAGATGAGGCAATTGATCTTAAATCGAAGATTTATTCACTTCCTTTATTGCTGTTATAGATCAAACTGCTTCTGGTCTCAAAAAATGAAGCGGTCACGGAGATTTGCAAACAAGAATTAGAGATTTAGCTTCAAATTTACATTTCGTCCATTGTGTTTCTCATAACTTGAATCTTGATTTGAAAGATGCAGGATCGTGCCATAAAGAAGTAGAGGCTTTCTTCGATACCGAGCAATCTGTTGATGAGTTTTTCGGTCAGAGCATAAGTCGTTGGCGTCAGCTTCAAAGCCATTATGAGGCAGGTAAATCGCCTTTGAAAACCTTGAATCCGACGCTTTTCTGGGAGCTATGTAAACAGTAAACGTACCTGCTCTAAAACAAATCTTTTGTTATGTTTTTTTGTTTCTTAGAAAGAAGATTGATTGAAACTTTTAATTCTGTGCTCCTCCTTCTTCTGCAAAACGAAATTTTTCAAATAATTCATATGCCTTCCAAGATGTTACAATTGGAAAATATCGATCTGCCTTTTGTTTATGATTAGCCACAAAATATATATCAAGTATAAAGAAGTTGAGAGGTGGGTTTCACTTTAATTACAGGAAGATGCATCAAGGATTTGCTATAAGTGGAATATTGAGAAGAAGTTTTTTGACAGCAGATTTCGTAAGATCAAGATTCACTTCGATTAATTGTCCCATGACCAGAGATTTGATAAACCCCAACAGCGTTTCCATGTAACCATTTTCTACCCCATAATTGCAATTATATCATCACACCTTGAGAGCAGGTTCACTGGAATTAAGAAAGTTTTAAATACTTATGAAGTTTTGCAACCTTCCTTGAAAGCAAAGTCGTTAAAGAGTGACTTGAAAGAAAAAGCTTATAAGTTTTCTGTTGCAACAGCGACTAGCATTTTTATTAACACACACAAGCTTGTTATTGAATCGCAAGGTTCATGGTTCGCTCCCATATGACGGCAAAGAGTTTTTTCAATTAATACGAGCATAACCAGACTAAGCACCACTAAAGAAGTCTGATGATCGAGGTGGCTCTCGTGAAATAGCTATAACTTGCCTATGAACTTGGTGGTAACACACAAAAGTTGTTGTTGTTCATTCAAAATTATTCAATATAAATTGATGTATAATGCGCAGCATGCACTGCACTTGTGTGTGAATTTCCATTTACACACAAGACCCAACTTAAATTGTTAATTAATTCTTGACCAGTGTCAACTCTTTCAACTCATCCCCCCCCCCTTGTATGACCAACGAATTGTTGGCATACGAATCGGTGCATGGGGAAAAAAGAAAGAAACCGACTGAACAATAACAAGCTTGTGTGTGTTAGTAAAAATGCTAGTCGCTGTTGCAATTGATAAACAACGAAACCTGCGTTGGGGTAGAGCTAACCATGTGGCTTCAGTGGCGCGGTGTGTAGTGCATCGGCCTCTGAATCGCAAGGTTCATGGTTCGCTCCCATATGACGGCAAAGAGTTTTTCAATTAATACGAGCATAACCCAGTGTTGCCAGAAAATATTTTCTGAAATCGGGAGATTGCCACTCTAGAAATCGGTGTAAATCGGGAAAACAGTTTTAAGCCTAAAAGTCATGCCAGGTGTCAAAAGTACCTCCGTTTTTATAAAAAACAAGGTTTTTTGTCCGAAAATGTTTTTCAGGTTGTACATTTTTTCATACTTAAAGTAAATAAAATCATATTTCTTTTGAAAAAAATTGTTTGAAGGTGAAAAGTACTTTTTTTCAAAAAGCAACTTTGTTATATTTATTTTATTTAAATTCATTTTTAAATGTAATATTGTCAGTAAACAGTACGTAAAACTTCAAAATCAAAAATAAATATTTCCCTGAGGTATTTAATAGTCTTGTATATGGTGCAGCACCATTGGAGCTATAATGTTTAAATATTTGCAGCCTTATTTATTAGATTTCTTAGACGATTGTTGTGGATACCCATTTTCTTAAAAGTTTTCAGTAGTTGGAAATATGATTTATTTAATTAAATAAAATGTCAAGTTAGTCAAATCTTAGGCAACCAATTCCGTTGTCAAAGTTGGACAACTTTAGGACAACAGTGAACCAAGCTTATATCTTTTTGGAGTTGGTCGGATGTCTAGTGTTAAAAAAAGTTTATAAATTCGACTGTTTGTGCACCTTGCTAGCTTGGAAAGGAAAACGTAGATAATAAGACAACGATTTCAACAAAGATTAAAGTTTATTATCATTATTTTAAATATATTTATTTTGATTAAATTAAATCTGTGGTGTTTGGTAGAAACATGATAACTCCATTTTAAAATTTGCCTCCTTACCTCCACTTTAAATCGAGCTACAGACTAAACGAATGAACCGATTTTTCTCAAATTTGAAACATAACTTTTCAAGGACTATGTTCATAAATGTTCCAAATTTGAAGAAAATCGGTAAACTTGTTTAGGCTCTAGCACGATTTAAAGAGGACGTAAAGACGCAAATTTAAAAATGGAGTTTCTACCACACACCACAGAAATAAAGTGCTAATTTTAATTATTTTGAATACATATTCAATCAGATTATACTTTTAAGTTCAAACAATTGCATTCCTGGAACTTCAAGTATTCTTTATAAAATAATTTTCTGACGCATGCACGCAGCCCGTTTCAAAACCCAAAATAAAAACAAATAGAGATTTAAGAAGAAGCTAATGACACGACAGAGACACATACACGTCCAGCAAATGAACAAAGGAGAAACATAAATTGCAATGGTAGATAGGTTTACTTCAGCTTAAGATATATTGAAAATCGGGGAAAAGTGTCATATTTCGATCAAAAATCGGTGTATCGGAAACAGGTCTGAATATCGGGAGAATTACGATAAATCGGTGTTTCTGGCAACACTGGCATAACCAGACTAAGCACCACTAAAGGAGTCTGATGATCGAGGTGGCTCTCGTGAAATAGCTATAACTCCAGCCTATAAACTTGGTGGTAACACACACAAGTTGTTGTTGTTCATTCAAAATTAAGAAATATTTTATTAACTTTTTATTTTACCTTTTATTTGTGCGGGTAGATATAATTTTATCAACTTAACAAATACAAACATAATAAGAATTTTTTGTTGAAATTCATTTACCCACATTATGGAAATAATTGGGAAATAGGCCCCATATTTTATCTTGCCCCGAGGCCCCACCAGCTCAAGTGACCTGACCTTACCTTACACCAATACCAGTCAATATATTTGCTCGATATCAAGTACGGTTCAGTAGTGTTGAACTTGTAGCTCTATGGTGCAATTCTTGCAGTACGATTTGTTTTCACGCAGTATTTTTTGATCGTGTATTGAGCAATACATATTGCCTTTTGTAAGGCTCGCATTATTATAGGTGTCCACCACTACATTATCTAACACAAAAAAACATTTATTTTGTGGTGCCAAAATATTAGATAAGAATTAACATACGACTTCAGGTTACGTGAAAGCTTTAAAAAAAACTTACAGTCGTATTTGTTAATTCTTTTTCTAGAACACACTTTGGGAGTTGTCCAGCTAGTTAATGACTTAATAGTTAACCCATTACCCATCTCCTTATTTATAAACTCATTCCAACAAATATTCAAATATGACATTATTTACATATTCATTGATGCATGTACCTGAATTAAATCATTTTCGAATGAATACCTAAATTAATTTTAGTAGGTACCTTAACCATTAGCTTTTCATTCATTTCAAAACTATACTCTGTCCAACAAAAATTGGCAGTACAGGGCTAATGGGCAAGCTTTTTTCATTGCAATATTATTTTGTATATTACTGAAAGTATACAAAATAACTAAATACCTCCTGCAACATATAAAATTTCAGTAAATTGATATCTATCTCAGATTGATACCTATATGAAAAGAAAGGCGGAAGCAAATGACACGAAAAAAAAAACAGAGAAAACTTTATGTATAAGACAACATAAAAAAGATATTGACTGAAAACTACATTTTAAGGTTAAACAGTCAAAAAACAAATTTTTGCTTCCGTGAACGTCGTGGGGCAAAATGGACTGGTAGTTCATTTTGTCCCATGACGTTCTGGGCCTTTTTATCCCGGAAGGAGTTTTTCCCAATATCATTTTTTTTCTTATAAACATAGAATTGTTCAAAGATTATTTTAGTAAATTTAACAAAAACAAATAAAAGCAGATACCAAAAATTGTGGTTGCAAAATAACCGTGAGTTTGAAAGTCTTTTAAAAAGTTAATTTTTTTTTAGAAAACTGTCTGTTTTCATTGTTTCATGGTTTACACTGGACCCAACTTCATTCTATCTATGAAACTTAGGGGTGCGTTCGCAAAGTAGATTCTTAATGAGTTCTCATCATTAAAAATAAGATTGAGTTGCAAACCCAAAATCGGCTGGGACCTTCTTGCCCCGGGGTCCGTTTTGCCCCTCTCTCCACTAAATAAATTGTTGTTGTAATTCTTTGAAACATTTCGTACACTGCAACATAACCGTCGTGACGCGACATGATGACGCGTCGTCTTTTAATGCCAGAAGCATTCTGATCAGATACTAGCTTTCGCTTCTGTTTTGCTATGTGAAATAAAACATATCACATACCGACAGAGTTGCCGTTGTCAAGTTAAAACAATACAATGGAGTTTTTTCAGTGATTTTTATGAAAGAACTTTCGGTTTTGAAGCTTTTGAGAACAACATTTATAAGAGTGAGAGCCAAAAGTGTTGTCGTTTTTATTGTACCGTTTATTTGTTTGTATTTCTGAATAAAGCCTCGTACGCAGATCGAGCCAAAATTTCGCTCCCATACAAAATTCTCTCCAAAATTTAGCCAAGCTAAAATTTTGCCAAACACTTTAGCTGAGAGGTACGCAGCTCCAGCTAAAAAATCAAATTTTCGTTTCTTACTGAACGCACTCATCTGTCAAAATTTAGCGCGTGAAATAATTCTTCGGCACATTAATTCTCGAGCTAAATTGTGGCAGGTTCATTTATTTGTGAGATTATGTATAAGCCTTACGTTGCGAAAATGAAAATTGAGACGGAGAAATATTCAAGGACAAACGATTTAGCAATGCCAAAAGGAAAAATCTATTTTATTTGATTATTTTAACTTGAAATATTTAAAGAAAATTCTTTGAAATTGTTGAATAAAATTTCTTTTCAGAGAACAGCTGTTTTCTGTTATATGTATATTCTCCACAAAAATCTTGTGTCAAAATTTAGCTAGGATTTTAGCTGGTGTTTGGAGAGAAATGTGGAAGCGGAATTTTAGCTCGATCTGCGTACTAGGCTTAAGCCTATAAAATGCGATAAATTTGTGAGCATACCTATGTACATATTTATTTGGTGTGATGAAAAAAATAAATGGATCTTTTTTTTAATATGTTTGAAATGGTATCCATGGTAATCATATGCACATTGTTGCTCCATTTGCGGAAATTTGTAATTTAATTTAATTTAATTTAATTTAATTTAATTTAATTTTAAATGGGTGCGAAGGTGAGATCAGATGTTTTTTCTCGTTCGCACTCATTGAATTTAGAAAAAAGTCATGACTCAAAAGTCGTCGTGTAATAGGGCACTAATCATTAAATACCAAATTTCTGTCATAATTTGGAGCTGTTTCGATGTTACTCCACTTAAGATATTTGATATTAAACATCATGGCGCAAAATTTTAAACATTTAAAACCAGCTCTTAATCACTCTTAAAATGGCATTCTGCTCTAAATAATTGTCTTAGAGCGAGAGTCGGCTCTTTTTCAATTTTAAACGACATAAAGTATACTTTAACACTAAGGCACTCGTATAACTTTAAAAGCAGCAAAACCCTTCCTTATCTCATAAAAAGTATACTTTATCCATAGAGAAAAGTTATTTCACGAAAAAGAATTACCTAAGGGAAAATGTTTTAATCGTTTTTTTTAGACTTTTTAAATTTGTACTTTATTATAAGAAAAAACATATAAAATGAGGATAAATCCAATTGAGGGATCTTCAATTTTGCAATATTGTTTATGAAACACACAAACACTGTACCTACAACTCAACTAAATTGAAACAGTTTTCAAGGGAGTACAACAACAATTTTTTTTGTAATCAAAAATATAGTTGTTGTCTTCATGTACAATATGAAATATAGTTACACATAGGTTCGAAGCAAAACAACTACGTTAACTAGAGCCGGTTCTATTCCTTAAACGAGCAATGTTTAAAATTTTTGCGCCCATGAATTTAAAATTTGGCATATATTTTAGATCTCATTTTTTTTTGTGGTTGACTTTTACGCACAGGTTTCTTGTGCATATAAGAACTTGGCTCTTTTTTTTAACATTTATGTTTTTTGTTGTTTCCATCTTCGTTGCAAGCATATGTTTAAGAGGAACTACACAAAACTCACATGGATATTGGTTAAATGAAGGGGATCGCCTGAGAATATTGGTGGCCAAAAGTAAACACCAACCAAATTGTTTAAACTTGCGAACACTACTTAGCTGCAAGGAATAATAATAATAAAGGAGCGCTGTTAAATTGGGAATGACGTGAAGAACCTTGCACGAATTCATATCGATGTCTTAGGTCCAATTTTCAAGAAGTTGTTGATGGTTGTAGTTGACAGCCATAGTTATGATTTTGAAGAAAATGAAAAAATAAAATTCTTCTGTTTTAGTGGAGCCAATGAATTAAGTTCAAATTAAGAAGTTTAAGTGAGCTCTTCTTCTACTCCATACATTGCGTTTCGCCCAATGGATAAATAGAATTCACAGTGTATTCATGCTCCTAATTTCAATATGAGGCTGTGAGTGCAAAAGTAGTGTAAACCACATTTTTTTTTATCATATTTTTCGTTTTGAATCGATTTTTAATACTTTTTTAACTGAGATTCAAGGAGTGTACGTCATATTTTTGGAAAGCTTAGATATTTTAGAAATTAAAATTTTAGCATTGATGACTTTTGATGCATAAATGAAAATATACGAGACAAAAATATCAAAAATGCCAAAAAAAATGGGTTACACCACTTTTGCACTCACGGCCTCATATGAGTCGGTAAACATCGACCAAAATTTGCGTCTCAGAAGGGTACAACAGCATCTGACTGATGAGCCCAAATGTTGTATCTGGGCGAACGCAATGTTTGGAGTAGAGCTCACGTAAACTTCTTTATTTGAATTATGATAAAATAATAATAATAAAAATAAATAATAAAAGAAAATATGCCACCCTTCAATATTTATCACTTCTAAGTTCATATTAGGCGTGTTTTTTTGGGATTTTATATGAATAGTACAGTGTGAAATAAAAAAAAACGCATCCGCAGCGGCCTATATTTTTATATTTGCAATATGGTACGCCTGAACAACAGCTGTCACAACACAAAAGTGAATTTTATGAAAGTTAAAAGTAAAAATACACAAAAATTATTAACAAAAACTAACTTATGTGTAAGTAAAATGGGAATTTTATTTTTGTCTTCATTTTTTATTTTTATATAATTTATGTTTTCAATCCATAGATTTTAATATATACCTAGATAACCAACTTCGCCTTCAAAAGTGAAGCTCGGCCACCATTTTGTTGGAGGCATTTAAAACAAAAATTCTATTGTGTTTTGTGTGTTGTTGACTTTTTGCAGAGGAGATTTTCTAAAATAAAGTACATATTTCTATTTGTTTAATTGCTTTTTTTTATTTATGAAACGTGATTTTAAGGTGTGCAAGATTGCAAAAATATTAAAATACTTAGATCTGGTAGTGGCTTATGCTTGCAAAAACAGTGACAAGAAAAAATTATTTTTGCCATATTTATTGAAGAAATGACAATAAATTGTATTTGCAATTAAAGCCAACAATTTAAGCTTTTTTGTGATACCAAAAAATGTACATGTCATTACAGAATTTTAAAAGATATCAGTGTACAAAAGCAAGGCTAAGAAAAAAATTTTCGCAAGAAGTTAAATGTTAATATCTCAAAATACATATATTAAACGTAGCTAAGTATATAATTTTGTTACCGTTTATGGGATGGCAAAAATACCTTTCATTTGATACCAAAATCATTTCACTACTTCTTTTAAATTCCAAGATATAACAAGTTATTCAGAGAAAACACTAAAGTAATTAGGTAATTCTATTGTTGACATTTTTTGCCTCCAACAAAATTTGTTGGTAGGCTATGGTCGAAGTAAAAATGTCATGATTTAGTCTGCTTTTATAAGAGAACTTTTTTGTTGACTTTTTCGAAATTAAATATTGTGAAGGTGAAATCAATTTTTTTTTCTCATTTGCACTAATTTAATTTTGAAAAAAGTCATGACTCAAAAGTCTCCGTTTAATAGCAGACTACATAGAGTAGATATAATTTTATTAGCGATAACTTTATAATAACTACAACAAGGACTTGATTGTATCGCTAATTTTAATGCATTTACCTAGTTTCCCATTGGAAATTTTGCAATTCGCCAATTTTATTGGATTACTTGAGGTTCAACGATAGTTCAAGTACCTTAGTAGCCAAATATGGTTGAACTCTCCTTGAACTTCAGTTAGTTTCAGTTGTGCTAACTGGTTCAAAATTAGATCCATGGTTCAGCATTTGTGACTCATCGATTTCATCGGATCTACTGAAGTGCAACGATGGTTCAAATATTTTCTAATAACAATTTCAAGCTTGACCATTGTTGAACCTCAGTTAAACTGCTGAAATCAGTGAGCTAAAATAATTGAACCACACATCAAAACTGTTTGTAAAAGTGGTATTTAATCCTTCATGTCTGTACAAACTGGTTCTTATAGACCAAGGTTTACGTAAAGTGCTTCTCATATGAGCTGCGAATAGTGAAGCGTGAAATGACAATGATCGTGAATTAAGTCCTTCCATTCACATGATTAATTTGTTTGGTTGCTTAAAGATGCCAATTGGCATAAAATATAAACCCGGTACATGTGTGCTAAGAAAATGTCAAGATAAATGCTTTGTGGAATGAGTCTTGATCTTGTGGTTTGCGAATTATCGTTTGACAGTCCGCAGAAGATATCTTGCTAAATTTTAGACTTTAAACTAATTTAAGACCGTTTATTTTTAGCATAGCGGATAGGATCATTTTTTCATTTTGTCGAAAAGTTAAAACAAAACAAACATGCACTTACGAACGACCCTGTTTAGACTGTAATTGCTCACTACGCAAAAAAAAAAAATTCAAATCGGCCCAACCTTCCACAAAAATTGACTTTTAATTTTTCAATGATCATTGGTAAGGTAGTTCAGTCACGGTTGCCGCTGTGCGACTTTTGTCGCATTTTGACCCCTTTTATTGCCGCATGCGACCACGAGACGACTTTTTAAAAAACTAGCTCTTTTTACCCTTTTAAAGAAATCTTGCGACTTTTCTGACCCCATCTCTAGAAAATTGCATGGAAAAGTGTAAGTTCTTGGTTTCTTTTTTCTAGACATTTGTTTCCAATTTTCCATTTATGTACCTATATGAAGGAAACATAATAAGGGCATTCATGCAACAGCGTAAAGTCGTCGTAAACGTGTAGTAAAGTTTTAAACTTTGTAAATCTGTCAAGTTTTCCATACAAATTGTGATAGAATTACGAAGTTTTAAACTTTACAACATTTACGACGACTTTATGCTTGTGCAATTGTGCATGAATACTCATAATGTCATTACGATGATAGAGAACCCCAAAAAAGTGTAATACTACGTTTTCATTAGAGCCGAAATGAGGTAATTTCGCAAATCACAGAAAAAGTGTTTTCATTTGTAATTTGTTAATTTCGTTTGACAGCTCATTTCATTTTTGAATTTCAACTGGCTGTTAACCGCTTTTTGTTGTTGTTTTCTTTTGTCTCCTTCCATTGCGCTTTGACATTTTCATGCAAAACCCTTTCAGAGCTCTTCAAACTGTGTCTATTTGGGTGTGTTCGTCAGGTTTTGACTTAATTTCGAACCTAATTTCGTGCAAATTTGGTTGAAATTATCTCATTTCGAAATTTAAATTTGTAAGGGAAATGAGATGATTTCGTATCGAATTTGGAAATTTTCAACGAAATTACCTCATTTGGCCTAATGAAAACGTAGTATAAGGCACAATTCTGTCTGCCATACTACTGTGAAGGAAAAACTTGTACATCTCAAAAAGAGCGATTGTCCAAATTTTTTATCTTAAAAACGATGTCGTCCCCCAAAACTGAAAATGTGGAAAGGGGACACAAATGTCTTTGACTTTCTCATTAGCGGCTCCAACGGTTTTAATGAAAAAGTTTTTTAAAGAACCTTTAAGATGACAATAATAATGCATATCAAAATTTTGAACAAAAGACATTTTTAGATTTGTTAAAAATTATTATTTTTTTAGAATTTCCAATATTTCTTCTGTGGTGTTTTGTACAAGAATGATAAGGATATCTGACGTCTGATGTAAAATGCATCAAGCTAGAGCCTAAACGAGTTAAGCGATTTTCTTCAAAATTAAAATTATGAACATGTTCTTAAGAAAAATGTGCATACATTTTGAAGAAAATTGGTAAACGGGTTTCGGCTCTAACTCGATGTAAAGTGAACCGTGGATGTGAAGAAGCAAATTAATTTTTGGACTTTATATTTATACGAAAACTTCAGATTTAAATGTGGTAGTTAAGTTGAATAAAATTTTAATGATTTTTTTTTTATGGTCAATTTTCAAAGAAAGAAAATACAAAAAATAATTGTTTAGTTTCTTTGCGGTTTTTTATTCGTATTCTGGTTGTTTTTGTTATATATATCAAAAAATTTCTTAGTGCGACTTTTTTTTTCCTTGTGACCCTTTTATATGCGACCTTTTCAAATTCCTCAGCGGCAACTCTGAGTTCAGTCATTGAAATAAGAAAAGTCTTTTTATATGGAAAGTTGGGCCCATTTGAATAATTTTGTTTTGGCTAGAAATATTAATTAAGTCTTTTGCTCGATTTTTCCATCAAAATAATAAATGATTTTGCTTCCTAAACGTCTCAAAATGGCGCCAGTTATAGCTATCATTGAAACTCATCATTGAAAATTTTAATGATTGATTTTGAGATGTTTAGAAAGTAAAATCATTCATTATTTTGATGGACGATTAAAGTTCAAGACTTAATTAATATTTCTAGTAAAACAAAATTTCAAATAGGCCCAACTTTCCACAAAAATTGACTTTTGATTTTCCAATGATCATTGGTAAGGTAGTTCAATCATTGAAATAAGAAAAGTCTTTTTATGTAGAAAGTTGGGACTATTTAAATAATTTGTTTGGCTAAAAATATTAACTAAGTCTTAAGCTTTATTTGTCCATCAAAATAATAACTGATTTTGCTTCCTAAATGTCTCAAAATCAATCATTAAAATTTTTCAATGATGAGTTTCAATGATAGCTATAACTGGCACCTATGTAATTCATATAAAATTTCACTGTACTGCGGTCTGCGGTTAGCTTTCTCAATAAAACACGCCTATTGGCAATGCTGACAATGCAATTTGCTCTGTTTTTTGGATATGTACACGGATGCGAAAATTCAGGCAATTCGTTTTTGAAAATATTCGAGAAAGTTTAAGTTCAAGTGTGTTTTTACTAAATTGAGTATGATTAACAACATTTTCTTTTGTGTTTTTTAATTCAATATACGAAGAAAGTACGGCTAATTTTCTGTGCTAAATGTTTGTTCCTGTCTAGACGTGTTATATTCCATTGATTTTCGTTCAGCGATATTTTTATATTTTTTGACGTTTTGGGGTAAAATGCCACGTTTGTTAGACACCAACTGTGGCATATTTCCCTCACGTGTGGTGTGTGGGAAAAATGCCACTTTTTAAACTTAATTTGCATTTAAATATAAGTACTTAGGATACTTAGGTACTATTAAAGGTGGCATATTACACCCCCCATAGACTCACCCAATGTTTTTAAAAATTAAAGTAATGAAAATAATTTAGAAAATATTGTTACATTAGAGGGAGAGAAAGGTTATTTGCCAAAAAACCGAAAATCAATTTGTAATTTGTGTAATACTAGCAAATCATTAGCTTATAACTTGGAACAAGAGACCGTATCAAAAAGTAGTAGTAACCAAGAAAAGAATATTAATACAGTTATACTACGTTTTCATTAGAGCCGAAATGAAGTAATTTCGCAAATCACAGAAAAAGTGTTTTCATTTGTAGTTTGGTAATTTCGTTTGACAGCTCATTTCATTCTTGAATTTCAACTGACTTTTTGTTGTTGTTTTTCTGTCTCCTTCCATTGAGCTTTGTCATTTTCATACAAAACCTTTTCATAGCTCTCCAAACTGTGGCTTATTGGGTGTTTTTGTTAGGTTTTGACCTTCCAATCTAATTTCGTGCAAATCTGGTTGAAAATTTTGAAATATGAATTTGTGTGGGAAATGAGTTTATTCGTGTCGAATTTGGAAATTTTCAACGAATTTACATCATTTGGTCAAATGAAAACGTAGTATAAATGAAGAACAGAATGTTAATAAGATATTTGAAAAAAATTTTGTAAGTTAAACTAGACAACCTGTTTATGTTAAAACACATGTATGTAATTTAAGAAAAATATAAGAAGATTATAATAAAAATACTTGTAATTGGTTAATGGCTACGGATAAACAAGTAAAGCCTTAGTACATACTTGTGAATTATGTCGTGAATCCAATCACAACAAAAACATAAATGTTAAAAAAGGAGCCAAGCTCTTATGTGCACAAGAAACCTGTGCGTAAAAAGTCAGCCAAAAAAAGTAATGAGATCTAAAATATATGCCAAGTTTTAAGTTCTTGAAGTTTAATATCAAATATCTTAAGAAGAGTAATATCGAAACAATTCCAAATCATGACAGAAATTTTTTAATAAATGATTACTGATTAAAATTTGGTGAGTTCACTGGTCAAGTTTTCATACATTTTAAATTTGTCATTCAGTAAGTATTTAAGAGAAAACTTGCCAAGTAAATCCACCAAATTTTAATCAGTAATCATTAATTACCAAATTTCTGTCATGATTTGGAAT
Source organism: Dasysyrphus tricinctus (assembly GCA_963921185.1). Lineage (NCBI taxonomy): Eukaryota > Metazoa > Arthropoda > Insecta > Diptera > Syrphidae > Dasysyrphus > Dasysyrphus tricinctus. Next base: position 142,032,589 of record OY992531.1, read on the forward strand.
TGTTTCGATATTACTCTTCTTAAGATATTTGATATTAAACTTCAGGAACTTAAAACTTGGCATATATTTTAGATCTCATTCCTTTTTTTGGCTGACTTTTTACGCACAGGTTTCTTGTGCACATAAGAACTTGGCTCCTTTTTTAACATTTATGTTTTTGTTGTGATTTCACTCCTTTTTGCAAAGACTAATTTTGCCAGGTGAAAGTCAAGCCCTACCGGTCTACAAAGTTTCATAACCGAACCGAAAATGCTCCATACAAATAATAGCAATTCTGATAAAGTTGGACAATTCCAAATTTTCGATTTTTTTCCTTTCTAAGTACTTCAAGTCCTACCGACCTACCAATTTTCATCGTTCTACAACAATCGGAAGTGCTCCATATAATTTATAAGAATTTTTAAGAATGTAGGTGGATGCCACGCCCCCTAAATGCAAAATTCCAATTTTTCAATTTTTCTTTCTAAGTACTTTGAGCCCTACCGACCTACCAATTTTCATCGTTCTACAACAATCAGAAGTGCTTCATATAGTTAATAAGAATTTTTAAGAATGTGGGTCGATGCCACGCCCCCTGAACTGAAACTTCCAATTTTTCGATTTTTTTCTTCTAAGTACTTCAAGGCATACCAACCTACCAATTTTCATCGTTCTACAACAATCGGAAATGCTTCATATAATTTAAAAGAATTTTTGAGAATTTGGGTGGATGCCACGCCCCCTGGACTGAAACTTCCAATTTTCGATTTTTTTTCTTCTAAGTACTTTAAGGCCTACCGACCAACCAACTTTCATCGTTCTACAACAATCGGAAGTGCTCCATATAATTTATAAGAATTTTTAAGAATGTGGGTGGATACCACGCCCCCTGAATGCAAAATTCCAAATTTTTCAATTCTTTTCTTTCTAAGTACCTTAAGCCATACCGACCTACCAATTTTCATCGTTCTACAACAATCGGAAGTGCTCCATATAATTTATAAGAATTTTTAAGAATGTGGGTGGATGCCACGCCCCCTGTATGGAAAATTCCTATTTTTCAATTTTTTTCTTTCTAAGTACCTCAAACCCTACCAACATACCAATTTTCATTGTTCTACAACAATCGGAAAAGCTCCATATAATTTATAGAATATTTAAGAATGTGGGTGGGTGCCACGCCCCCTGAATAGAAAATTGCAGATTTTCGATTTTGTCCTTTGTATGTACCACAAGGCCTACCGTTGTGCGAAATTTCAAGTTTCTACGATGTCGGGAAGTGCTCCATAATTTTGATGATCTGTCAGTGAGTCAGTGAGTCAGTGAGTCAGTGAGTCAGTGAATCAGTCAGTCAGTTACGGTTTTTGCGATTTTTGAAGTCCTATATCTTGGGAACTACTAATGCTAAAGAGTTGAAATTTGGTGAGCCACCTGTGTTTGATCAGTTCAGCAAATACTCCGAATTTGAAGTTTCTGACTTTATTGGTACGGAAGTTAGAGGGGGGTTGAAAATCGCCTGAGTTTGTTCCTGTAAAAAGGGTGTAGTGCCGCGAACTTGGCTGGGCACTGCCGTGCCCTTTGATAAAGGGAAAAGTTGTAGTGAATGTAAGAAGGTAGAATAAATCCAGAATGAACAGTAGAAATGAATCCATTAATACTCCTAGAGTTAATAGTTTGTCCGCCGCCAAGGCCAACCCAGTAACATCTCACTTATTTGTATATAACACATACGAAATTAATAATTGTAGCATATTATTTGGAGAAGTCTACACTCTTTTTTCGCATACAATTAAGTAGTGACATTTGTGTTTTTTCGTGGTTATTTTTATTGTTTCTCTTATTACAGCATGGGTGCTGGAAATTTTTGTGCATTTGAATTGTTTTTAAATTTTTTTAATAATTAAAACTGTCAACCAATATTTTTCGTTTCATTTTCGTAAGCATTCCGTTGTTTTGTTGGAGACCAAATAAAAATTTCGTTTCGAATGTCACATCAGCAGCGTACCTACTAAGCTTTATGCGGGGAACTGCAAAATCAGGAAAATAAATAAAAACAAAACTACAAATTTCTGTCAAGTAGGTACTCATTTGCCTGGGTCAAAGTTGCTCTTCCAACTTCATAGACGTAAAAAAAATCGTTATCCCACGAACAATAAAATTAGTCATCGATGATCATTATGTACAAAGTACAAGTCACTGTAATTGCGGCTCGGAGTGTATTGAATTCACTTATTGACTTGGTGCGGTTGCTGAGTAAATTGGTAGATGACAACATTCCCTGGTATCCGCCGCGCTGCTTCTGATGCGGTTCTTCACAAGTATGTGCTGTACTATGTAGTCTTGTGAAGCAAGCTTGTTTGAGTAATAAAATTGCCGCTACTGTTCGCTTGGTATTTAAATTTATTTTTATTTTTACGTTCAAGAAATTTACCATCTGCAAATCCGTTAGATACATATATTGTGTATATGAACATTTACTGCCTAGTTATTGGCAAAATTTCGTTCAACATTCAGCCTTGTGCTTGTTGTTCATGCATGGGATTATATAATTCAGGTTTTATCTTGTTCGTTGTTGGATGTTCATTGTTGCATTTTTAAATTGCGTGTGGTCGTTGGATCAGTTTGCAATATGAAACAAGCAAGATAATTTTCAAAACTTTGATAATAATTAGTTTAGAAGAAACAAACTGCATAAGATTAAATATTTTAACTATAGTCCAGTAAATAGAGAGGTTTTACCCTACAAAAGGTCGGGTAGTTCTAAATTTTTGATATGTTATATGGTATGGTTTGTAGATGAAAATTCCAAAATTCCACAACCACGCCCCCTCCGCCCCTTTCAAATTCCTGGAAAAACTACAAAAAATTGGCACTTTTTTCAGTATATACTTCTTTCCAGTATATTTTTACGGAAAAAAATATATCGAAACTTTGTAAACAATAAAATTTCCTACAAATATGATCTAGAAAGTATTTGTGTACAACCACTACAATCAGCGCTATGGAGCTCCCAAAAAAGGCTAAAATTTCGTATTTTGTAAGATTTTCAGTTTATTCCCTCTTTACAGCACAATAACTCCTTAACCGCCAAGCTTAGGGCAAAATTTGTCATAATCAATCTTGTAGATAATTTAATTGGCTACCAATTTTATGTGACTACAGTCGACGTCCTCTAAGCATAAATCCCCCTAAATCGAATTTCCCTCTAACAAGAATTTTTTCACCATGTTGGTTGTATACTCCTCTCAAATTTCCAAACTTATTTATTTCTCACTAAATCAAGTTTTTGCAAAACTCTTTAACTTGAAATAATTTTGATATCCCGTGAGAATTCAGTTTAGAGGGAGTCGACTGTATTTTCATTTTGTGACCGATACAATTGGTTTACACTGACTACACAATCCCATTGCTGAATTTCGATAAAAACTTTGAAGTAACCATACCTTTCCAGATCCACCTGGGAGGATGTGGAATTCTTAGAAGATCAATCAATTCACTTCTACACCAACGGATCGAAGACCAACAATGGGGTTGGTGGAGATGTGTACTCTGATTTAAGTCTCTCATTCCGTCTTCTTTATCACTGTAGCGTATTCCAGGCGGAACTTCTAGCGATAGAAGAAGTACTATCTTAGCGTTAAGAAAATGTGATATCATCCTTCTCTGATAGCCAAGCTGCTATTAAATCCCTGGACTCTGTCTCTTCAAACTCTAAGAGCCCTTAACTGTCGATCATTTCTGTTGGAGATGGCGCAACAATTTATTATTCACCTCTGTTGGGTGCCGGGTCATAGTGACATTCCAGGTAATTGTAAAGCTGATGAGCTTGCTAGAATGGGAACATTACTACCAATTTTACCTGAAAAGCTTAATATTGGTATGCCCATCGCTACGTGTAAACTTTTGCTGAAGTAAGAAACCTTGGAGAGAACAAACATTGGGTGGGACAACATCACTACTTGTTTGGCGACAAAACAAATTTGGCCAAGCCTTGACTTAATGCGCTCCAAGTGTTTAAAATCTCTAAGCAGAGTGCACATCAGCTCTATTGTAGGTCTCATAACGGGGCAATGTTAAAAAGGTAGGCACGCAACGTGGCTTGGCGTACTTTTAGATGATTTTTACAGAAGCTGTATGGACGAGGAGGAGGAAGAATCGATTCTTCACCTTCTCTGTATTTGCCCTGCTCTTTCCCACAGACGTAGGCTCCACTTAGGAGATTACTACTTAATGGTTTCACGAGTGAGAAAGATTTTTCAAGATTCATCTGGTATCACATTGGGCCAACTTTGGTCTAAGTGTTAGTATTGATCCAGCTCTACCTAACCTAACCTAACCTAATACAATATGGTAAATGTATGCATATTTTGTCCACGTTGTTTGTCTTCCATCCTACTCATTGGAATACAAATTGTAGGTAGTTATGATAAAGGACATTAAAACGAATGCCAGTAAAAGATCAAAAATTCTGAAAATGACCAATGAACTTCAAGTCGAGACGAAAAAATGCTTTTGGAAACCACTGCTATTAATCTATGTTTGTCAAAAAAGGTTCAACACTCTTCTTCTTCTTACGCTCAAGACACTCCTACTCTCGGTAAGATGAAAATCAGTAATGAAAGCTGATACTGGGCTCTTTCGCAAGTAATACTTGTATTATTCGACGGATTTTTGGAGGAAAAGGCACAAACGTGAGCTCAATGAGCTGTTCAAAGACAATGTAGTCCAAAAAGTCAAAATACGTCGACTTGGCTAAACTAGATTGTGCGAATGGGAAACAATGCTCCAGCCTTTTGAGTTTCTGAATCCCAAGTTGAAGACAGTAAGGACGATCAAACCTCTGGATCAGAGGGTAAGCCATCACCAGAGCACTTGTGGTTTCGGCCCTTCATGGGTCATCTGAACAACACCTGAATTTTTATAATTTTTTTCCGAAAATATTATGTTTTAAAAAGGTGGGAGCGGCAGTGGGTGCAAGTTAATGTATTGGTTTTTCATCTCGTCAATTATCATGTCTATAAATTTCATCAAAACCAGTACCTATGTGGTTTATTTTTTAATGGAATTTTGGGCACTACCTCCAAAAATTAGCGACTAAAACACCGGGCTCAGAATATCGTGATGTCTATCCTAGTTTTCTGATTCTCCTATGTATACTTCAATCGATTAAGGTGGTTAGACAAATCGGTAATAAAATTTCTACGGGATTCCAGTACACTACAGTAGTATAAAACAGACATAAAAGAAAGTGAGTTCGTAAAAACTTTTGAATAGAAAACACTTTCTCAAAACTCACAGTATTCCAGATTGTATTGGTAACAAAATGAAAATACAGTCGACCCTCTCTAAGTCGAAATCTTCGAGTTAGAGAGAGTTTTGCAAAAATTCGATTTACAGAAATAAATAAGTTTGGAAATTTGATAGGAGTATACAACAAACATGGTAACAAAATTCTTGTTAGAGGGAAATTTGACTTAGGGGAGTTCGACTTAGAGGACGTCGACTGTAGTTACATAAAATTGGTAGCCAATCAAATTATCTACAAGATTGATTTTGACAAATTTTGTCCTAAACTTGACGGTTAAGGAGTTATTGTGCTGTAAAGAGGGAATAAACTGAAAATCTTACAAAATACGAAATTTTAGCCTTTTTTGGGAGCTCCATAGTGCCGATTGAAGTGATTGTACAAAAAAACTTTCAGATTATATTTGTAGCAAATTTTATTGTCTACAAAGTTTCTCTATACTTTTTTCCGTAACAATATACCAGAAAGAACTTATAAGCAAAAAACTGAGAAAAGTGCCAATTTTTTGTAGTTTTTCCAGGATATTGTAGGGGGCGGAGGGGGCGTGGTTGTGGAATTTTGGAATTTTCATCTACTAACCATACCATATAACATATCAAAAATTTAGAACTACCTGACCTTTTGTAGGGTAACCCCCCTATTTTTACCTCTATTTACTGGACTACTATAACTACCTACACATTTAAGAAAATTTTGGTTATTTAGTTATTTTTTATCTTCCATACTAATAAACGATGGACAGTATTAAGATAGAACTACAACATTTATCAACTTGTTTTTCTTATAAATAAGTGTGAAATAGTCTGTGACGTGTGTCAGAGAACGAAAATTCGCCAACGCGTTTAACGAACGGATAACTTCTTACGTTTTTACCAACACACTTCATAAATCAGTGCATGTATGGAACGCTCGTATAAGAAAATCAACATACACAATTTTATGAAGTGGAGGATTTGGTTAAGTGTTAAATCATTAACATCATCATCATCAATGCCTTCAACCCCGATTGGGGCATAGGGCCCCAACAAATCGTTTCCATCCCTCACGGTCTGCAGCTAGATATTTTAACTGTGGCCACGTCTTTCTCTGGGAGTCTGCTTCTGCTAGAACTGTTGATTTCCATGTTGTTCTTGGTCTTCCAAATCGCCGTGCACCCTGGGGATTCCATTCAAAGGACTGCCTTGCAATTTCATCGTTTGGTTTCCTCAGTGTGTCATTTACGCTTTTTTATGTCGACGTTCAGCCGCTCTTGACTTGTCCTGCGCCATAATTCCTCATTTGATATTAATTGTGGCCAGCGAATCTTTAGAATATGGCGTAGACAGCTGTTCACAAAAGCCTGCAATTTCCTCGAGATGGTAGTCGTGACTTGCCAGGGTTCGCAAGCATATAACAGCACGGATTTGACATTGGATTCGAAGAGCCTCAACGTTGTACGTAAGGAGATAAGACTAGATTTCCAAATTTAAAAAATTTAAAACATCGTCAATCGCCAGTAGAAATAGAATTGGCGATTGAACATCTCCCTGTCTCACACCCTGCCGCACTTCGAAAGAGTCGGATAGCTGTCCATTGTGTAAAACAAAACATCTTGCGTTGTTATAGGACTCTCTTATAATGGCAACAATTTTTGGGTGAATTCCCCTACCAAGAAGTGATCTCCATATACATTCAAAAATTATAACACCTTGAAAAAAAACAACGTTGTCCATACAGCAGGACCTACTTGTAATATCATATCTATCTTTGTAATTATAAAAATTGATTTTGTACGCAAATATACTTTTTTGGTAATTTTTTTTTAATTTCCGCTTGTCAAAATGTCAAATCCGTTTTGTTCAGCATTTTACTCCGTTTAATCTTTTAAATTATTCTGAGCTCATCCAGCGCACTCTGAACATGATCAGAACTAAAAAAGGAATACAAATTTGAAGCTCTGAACATTCAGAGCTAAAAAAGAAACACAATTTTTTTGACAGTTCAAACTTACAAATGTATTCAATTGAACCAGTGTCAGTGTAGTTTACCTGCAAAAACATGACCGAAGCGAACAGAACACGTGATGGAATTTAAGTAAGCCATTTGATTTGATTCAAAAATAGTTGCGCCCAATACACATGTGCAAACACACTAAGAAGAGGGCAACACAAAACAATACGAGTATAAGGTAGTTAGAACGTTCATAAAGTCGACCTGAAAGCACTTCCTTAACTGCAGAACGTGCAAACAGGGCTACCTTCTCATATTACGGTTTATAACAAGTACAAGTACTAAGGCTAAACTTAGCAAAGTAATCAGATCACCATCCTTGTTTTAAGTTCTCTGTGACAAAGATACTTAACAAAAAAAAAAACTTTATAATGCTACATTTCTACAATTCTTCATTGTTTGACACAAATTAAACATTCTGTCTCACTTGCACTTCATAAGAAAAAAAAAAACTCATTTTGCATTTTGAAAGGTGATGTCAAACTAAAACTTCTTGCAATTTTGTTGTGCGGTCAGAACACCAAACAGATTTATTTAATCTGAACTGAGATGAACAATTGGTGGAAACATAGCATGACACACATTGGAGATTAGTGCCACATATAAAATGTTGTAGTTTATTATAACTTTAAATGAAAATTTATACAGAAATTTAAAATAGTTTTATAGGTGAATTATTGTAGATACTCTGGCCCACTTTTTCCTATTTCAGTACTCATTCATACCCAATTACTATATTATATTCGTACATTACCTGATTTTTCATGACTAGGTATATCTTTATTATAAAACTAGAAAAGAAGAATTAAGAAACTTTTTAGCTAATTTAAATTGAATAATTTGGACAGATTTGGAAAAAAAGGGCAAATGAAATAAAAACGACTGCCCTGTTAAGCTATTCTTCGTGTAGGAAAAGAAAACAATAAGCACCAACTGAACTTACTTGGGTTATTTGCCAAGCAAACAAACATACAAGATCTAATATTATTGACTATCCCGATGGCATGACGGTGTCAATAAACTAAAGAACACTGTCCAAAAAATTTGCATTCATTTCACGTTCAATTGATCAGTGATGGGAAAAATACTTAAACAAATATTTTCTTATTTTTGCGGGCTGGTAGTTCGTTTTTTTGTAATACTATTGCTTTTGGGGTTATTATTACGGGTGGATTAGAAAATGATCATGATTATTTTCAAAACCATCTATTGTGATTTTGTTTCGATCGAGCATTTTATGCTCTTATGACTGAAAACTGGTAACATTTTTCTTATGTTTTCCATGGGACAGAGAATAGAAGTTCAATGATAATGATACCTAGAGTATCTTATATGTTTTTTCTATCTTACACTATTATTTAACTTTTATGTAGTTGAATTTTTAATGAAATTCTGTAAAGTAAGAGGCGCCTTGTGACAATTTATGTGACTGCGTCGTTATAGCTAGCCTTGAAATTTCAGTTGTTCATTTTGAAACATTAAGAAGGACTTATGGGAAAGGATTATTTTGATGAAAAACAAAAACAAAGCTTGTGTTATTATTTCTAGCAAAAAAAAAAGACTCAGTTTGTTCAAACCTTCCACCAAAAATTACTTTTTATATTTTATGACCATTATGGTATAGTAGTAGGTAGTAGTAGTTTAATAATTGAAATGGTAAATGTTTCCCAAAACAATAAACATAGTAACCTACAGAATGAAATATTTATTCTTATAAATATATAACCATTTTATGACGTTCAATACGTCACGAGATATTTTATTTCATTTTTCGAAGAGAAGGATATGCCTGCGCTCTCTTGCACCAATATTTTAAAGGCTGATTCCGCATTTTAAACAGCAGCCATGATCATTTAACAGTTCGATAAGCTCTACTTGAATTGCATCCGGGACTTCAATCACCTTTATTACCAGGCGAAAACGCAGGGGGGGTTTTCGGGGCTATCATTTATTCCAATGCGATAAGTACATACTTCAGAAGTTATGAATTTACATTAAAATAAGTCAAATTGAATTTAGCATTGAAAAGACAGAATGCCTTAACCCGGTTTTGAAAAATTACTCAAAAAATGGGTTTGCAATTGGTAGTCCCACAGAATGTCGCAAAACAAACGAATCGAGACCATTGCGAAGGTGGTCCGGAAGAATATTTTCGTCGGTCTATCTATGTTCCTTTTTTGGACCATTTTTTATTGATGCAGTTAAAAAATTGATTTCTTGACTATCGTGATTGGATGATTTTCTATCCGAAATGAAGATGTGGCTCAGGTAAAAATGTATTTCTTTTATTTTCTTGATATCTGCAATTTCAAATTAAATTTGGTTGCAGAAATTGTTTGGATATGCCAAATGAAATCAGCCCAAAAACTTTATAGACACCTTAAATGTTTCCGATTCCTCCTTATATAAAATAGTTCATCGTTTTATGCAGATCGGCGTGACACTTCCGGTATCTTGGCTTCAAGCGAGCCATTTTTTCATGCCTGTGCAGATTAAAAACATATCTGTGAGGAAAAACCGGCGAGGAGCGACTGAAAAGTTTTATGTTGCTCAACATTCTTAGAGATATTCAAATAAATTATGAGGAGGTTATAAATATATTTTGCAAAAGTACCAAGGCACAAGGATTTTATTTTATAAAGTATTGTGCCTAGCTACAAATCTATTCTTTTTATATGCATATTACCCAAAAAAACCTACTGATAATACATTTTTTTTCATAAGTAACCATTTAATTATTTTTGAAACCCTTCCCCCCTGAAAATTTGTGTGCGTTCGCCCCTGTTCACAATGATTTCATTACGATATTCCGGAGTGCATTACCAATATCATTGTTTGTTCTCAAGATATTCGAGATATCACAAAAATGTCAACAAGTTTTGGTACAGTTTCTTGCAGGCACGGATCCAGGAATTCTGCTTGGGGGTAGGCCTGCCAGACGTCCCGATTTTGGCGGGACAATCCCGATATTCAAACCCTGTCCCGATATATGTCCCGATATACAAACTGTCCCGATTTTGTCCCGACTTTTCTTTCTTACTCATGAGAATAACTTTCTTGTATCAAAGAATATTATTAAAATGATTTCCCGAATTAAGAAGAAATATGTGATGTAGTACATATTTAGTTTAGTTTATTTCGACGGTATTTCTTGCAAATTTCTAGGTTTTCAACAAAATACAATTTTATAAAATTTGAAAATTATAATGCTGCTCTGCATGATTTCATGTTGTCAAATCTTAATGTGTTGCCTTAAAACATGAATTTTCATCGACTTTGCAGCCCTAGTCAATGTTCAGCCTTAGGCAATTGCTTAAGAGGCACCGGACATGATAATTGCGATTAGTTTTTAAATTTTATTAATTAATCCTTCAAACAAAAATTGCTTTCATATATTGACCACGGCGAAATCTTAAAATTATTTGCAAAGACATCAAGTGGAAATAAGAAATCGAGATATTTTTATTTTCAAGTGATCATTAGACAACAGCTAGGTCAATGCTTAAATATTTTACCAGAATTGCAAATCTTTCGAAATGACAGAAAGTAGCAAAAAACCCAAAGATATTTTAGTTACAAAACTGAATTATCAATGCTCCCGATATAATCTTTTTATTTCTTTTTTGTCATAAGTGTTAGCTAGTAAACATGTTTCTATTTGTTGTATATTTAACAGTTCATTGTTTTTTCTTAGTCCCGATTTATCCCGATTTTTTTTTCACTGATGTCCCGATATTGCGAAAAATTTATCTGGCAGCCCAACTTGGGGGGGGGGGTGGTCATGAGATTGAAACATCATACCTTATTTGAACTCAAACCTCTTGAAATATATAGCCTTGAATTTTCTACATATCTGTATATATAAAGTCCAATTTTATCATGACTCCATTACAGTCGAAGGCATGATCAGAAATCTTTGCCGCTCACTACGTGACCAGGCCCTAAGACTATATCGGACTCCTGGTTAGAGTAATAGTGCACAAATTTCAGGCTGCTGGAAAACTTATTTAACAACAAGATTTAGTCCATTTCATACTTTTCAGATCATTATGAGAGTATGATGAACGGGTGCCTATTGTTTCGTCTTTTTCATTTCGCTCACTGGTTTTTTCGTTTTGGTCGAAATAAATTCCGTTTTTTAAAACATTTACATATTTCATTTAAAGTTTTTTTTAAGTAACATTTTGAAGTTAAAATAAGTCTTAAAATACATAGCACCTACATGTAGTTATTCCGAGTTTTTTTATCACTAGGTACCTCAATGCATGTCAGAAAAAAAGGCATGACCGTTTAAAATTATTATGTTTGTAATAATTTCCAACAAATTTTAGTGAATGCAAATCGTATGGCAGGTTGTGAAAATTGAAAATTTAGTTCAGTTCGACTTTTAATTAGGTACTTCGGCATCGTTTGTTTGGCTGTTTGATTTTTAAGCGCATGTAAAGCCTAAGGGCGTTAAAGTTCGCGCGAATTTTAACGCCTTTAAGTTCTGTACATGCACAAAAATAAAAAAACCAACAAACGATGGCGAAATAATTGAAAGTCGAAATGAAAAAAAAAACTTTGCAATGAAAATCGCAACGAAACAACTAAAGACGAAATAAACTAAGAGTGAAATAATTCAAAAATCAGAATAGACGGAAAAAGAAACAATCAAAGACGAAATAAAACTCGAACGAACTAATTGCAAAACGAAATTAAAATTTTCTGAACAATAAAAATGAAATAAATGAAAAGTGAAAAAATGAAATTCGAAACAACAAAATGCGAAACGACCTAGACGAAGCAACAAAAAAACGAAATGAAAAAGACCCATGATGAACATATAAGATTGGAAGCAAAATTTTCGATCTAAAAAAATAGGTGACAGTAGCTAAAAAAAGGAGTACAAGTGTCAATTTGAAACGAAAAGCTAGAAATAATTGCTAATATGTGGTGGAATCCATGCCGAAAAGCAAAAACTGTTGTCAATGCAAAGAGGAGGGTATTTTCTTACATGGACATTAACAATTTCGTTACAAATTTGAGTACTGCACATAATTTTTTATTAAGTACAACTTAATTTTAATGGACTTTTTCAATGCTCTTTTGCAACATTCCGTTATAAATTCAGGTATCTCATATAATTTTTACCATAAAATAGAGTATCTGGATTCGCTGATTAGAGAGGCAGACATATTTCTTTAGTTAAAACTATTTTTTTTTCGGAGTTTGTATGGAATTTCTTCAAAGCTTTTTTCAAAATTCCTTTATAAATCCAGGTACTGTGTATTAGGAGTCTGTTATATTTTTTTCTAGTAAAACAGTGTATAATGATTTACGTATAAAAGAGGCAGACATACTGATTCAGTTAAAACTGTTTTTGTTTTTTGCTTTTAAAATACAGGAGAGTTTGTATGGAGCTTTTTAAAGCCTTTTTTCAAAATTCCGTTATAAATCCAAGTACTGCAACGGACGTCTGCTATAGTTTTGTTCTAACAAAATAGAGTATTCGGATTCACATAACAGAGAGGTAGACATACATATGACTTTTTTAAAACTTTTTTGTTTGTTTTTGAAATACATTGGAGCTTGTATGGAGTTTTCAAAGCCTTTTTTTTCAAAATTCTATTATAGATCCAGGTAGCAGGTACTACACCAGGTTTCTGTTTGTTTTATATATCAGAGAGGCAGACATATTGCTTCAGCACAAAACAAAAAGTGTCTTTGCTTTGAAATACAGTGGTTTTTGTATGGACATTTTTTAAAAATTCCGTTACAAATCTGGGTAATGCACCAAGTATCAGCAGATAACTTTTTTTAATAAATTTAAATTAAGTATTAACATATCAAAGAGACAGACATATTCCTTCAGTGAAAACTGTGGTTTTTAAACTTTGAAATACAGTAGAACTTATATGGAGATTTTTAAAGTCTATTTTTCAAAATTCATTTAAAAAACTAGGAACTTCACCACTTGTCTGCCAGTATTTTTTTTTTTCAAATATAAAAATTAACAGGAAACGCATTTTATTTTGTTTGAATAGCAACAGTGAAACGTGAATGGAGATTTTTCCTTATTTTTTGTATTTCAAAATTCCGTTAAAAATCCAGGTGTTTGAAAATTATTTGTTTTGGTTTTATTTACTATTTTGTATTAATATATAAAAGATCTAAAGGTATAACTCCAAGTCTCCAAGATATACTACATACTATGCCTGCCTTTACTATTTTTGAATAGAAACAACTATAAAGTCTTACATATCAAAGGGGTGGACATACTGCTATCACGTTTAGAGGTCGATTTTTTTTAAATTTTTGCTACCCCAGTGAAATGTCCATTCCATGCTCAGGAAGCCTAAAAGAATGGCTCCACTTATCGTACAGAAATACCGTAAGCTTACCGACCACTGGCTCTTAGACTATAACCACCGCATATGAAAACCATGACTGGCGGCCATGCTATACATCAGTGACGAAGCGTTCATGTATTGAGTGGAATGAGTGCTTCCGTAAGACAGTTCACAAAATGCTCATAGCAAAGAATTTTAATATTCGAAAATTCAAATTGTAGATACATTAAATACATTTACATCATTGACCTATTATTATAGTATGTCAACGATTTACATTTTCTTGATATCTAATATTAATAAATTATCTCTTATATTAATTAATTATTTCCCGATATTAGGTATTACATATCACGGGAAATGATTATTATCTTTTAATAAAATCACTCACGAGAACAACGCTTAAATCCGCACATCATCTAACCAAACAACCCACAAATTTCCATTATACGCCAAGCCAAGCCATTTGAGAATGCGTAACATCACTCCATTCTCCATTATAAAATACTATACGAGAGTTTTTGCTCTAGAATGCGCAACAGCTTGGCATTCTCTGATTTTACCTTCTTAACTCAAATTCCGTCCAAAATTCAAAGTAAAATCTGATGATTTCTTTCTGTTTGCCCAACGTGTGAAGAATGAGTTGAGTGAGTTCATTATGAAAATTCAATAGCAAAACTAAAGAAGTATTGAGTCGTTTCCTGCCGCACATTCCTATTGAAAAAGGGGTAGTTTTAGTTTTATACTTTGGATCTTCGGTATTGTGATTGTGTGTGTGTGAATGCAAATCGTATATAGTGTTTCATCCATAAGAAATGCATTGATTGGTGTTTTTTTCGATTTGATTAAGTTTTTTGGGCGAATTGTTTTGTTTGTGATTGCTTTGGCGTTTTGCTTAATGCTTATGAGTACCTGCAAATGCATAGCAAAGAGTGTTTCAAATTAATTATTTCGGCTAGAGAAAATACATTTTTTATACCTACTCTTTATAATATTATTAGGCGCAAAAAAGCGGTATGATATAAATTCTAAACTAAAGGACTTTTATTTTTTGAGTTTTAAGTTGTGTGCTTCCGCTTCCGAAAAAGTCACGCCTCGTGCCTGCTATACATATATATTATCTAAGAGGGTCCGCGTCCAGGGCTACCAGTAATTTTTGTCAATATTTATTTCCTGATCATATCATTACGAAGTTACGAAGTAAGAACTTGCTAAAGAAAAAAGAAGCTAACCATTAATAGGTCATGGTTTTCGTATAGTTTACTAAAATATATATGGAATTACCCAAAAAGTATGACCCCTATGACCCCCCCCCCTGGATCCGCCACTGGTTTCTTGCAGGTTTTTTGATTTAAAAAAGCTGTTTTTTTACTTGGTCATGACCCCTATGACCCCCCCCCTGGATCCGCCACTGGTTTCTTGCAGGTTTTTTGATTTAAAAAAGCTGTTTTTTTACTTCCAGTTATCAATTATGACCTGTATATGAAAAATAAAATCAGTTCGAAGGTATTCGAGTCGAAAACTTTTTTTCCACAATTTCTTATATGTATTTTTTTTTATTTAGAAAATCGATATATTTATTCTTTCTTGAGATGGTGAACGGAAAAGGTAAGAGAACTTACGTATGGACGAACTTTCTTAAAAGCACAGACATCTCTCAAAAAATGATGGAACCCGATTCTAAGGAGCTCAAAAGCTCAAAACGTCGTGATATGTAAAATTGTTGTTATAAAGATAAAGAATAATAATTATAAGGAATAATAAAAAAACGGCTAATGTAAGAAAATCCTAGAGCTCACATCTGTGGAGTTGGTAGGGCAACTTTCACCCACACAAATTTTTTGACATTTTTTTGCATTTCTTATCCCTATTTTGCAGTTCACCTATAATAAGACTGCGAAGCGGAGTTAGCAGGTCACATTGTGTATCTCAGGAGCTAAACATGCTAGGAACTTATAGTAAGGCCCCAAATTTGCAGTGTTTCTGCATTTCAACGATAGGCTAGGCTCAAAAGTTGAAGTCCTAAATTAGAAAAATGCAACAAACGACTTCAATATGAATAATACCCGCAGTAATAAATCCCGTGGGCGATATTTCCCAAAATAAATAAAAAAAATACTCTGAATGATTTCGTCTTTACCCCCTTCCCCTCCCCCACAACGATTTTTACTTGCGATTATAGGTACTATAAGGCAAGTTTTGGATTCGTGCAAAAAAAAAAATTTGAGATAACAATCAAACATGATATTACGATGATAGAGAACACCAAAAAAGTGGGTGGCGAAATTCTGTCTGTCTGTCTGTCTGTCTGTCTGTTCGTCTACAGCAGTGTTTTTCAAACTTTTTGAGTACGCGACCCCTTTGTTAATAAAAACATTCTAGCGACCCCCACATTCATAATAGGCGTTTTCTCGTTTTTCTGTGTTTCTTTTTTAGCTCCGAGCACTCGGAGCACTTAACTTGTGTTTCTTTTTTAAATCAGAGCTAGCTCGGAGTACGCTCCATGAGCTCAGAATAAAAAGACCGAGCGAATGGAGCAAAGAGCTGAGCGCAGCCAACTTCACTCTTTTTAACACTAATTTAAAGTGGCCGCGTTCGACACATCAATTTCAGTTCACAATTTGGAAATTTTTCAAGTTTTTGATTGGCCAGCTGTCTGATGAAAATAAAGTCATTACTTAATTTTGGTGAGTTGAACGCATCGCAATCGTATGACAGTTCAGAGCTCAGATGTGTTTCAAAATTATATCGGAGAGCTCTGATCATACTCTGCTCAGAGCTAACTCCGATAGCTTGATCTCTACTCCATGCTCTGCTCAGAGCTAAAAAAAAAAAACGCCTGATAATACTTTGTCAGTTTTTTAAAAAGTGACAAGAATCGAGTCCATCAAAATCTTTGTCAAACAGAGCTCAGATGGTTGTCAAAAAAGGTAAGGTATTTTTAGATTTAGAGCCCACAGCAGATTTTGGGTGTGATTGATAACAAGAAAAGAAGTATAGGCATCGAAAACTTTATTAAAGGCTATTCAAAAAATCGAAGTCTTGTTGTCCTCAACCGGGGCCTTAGTGATGAATCGAAAAAAAAATATGAATGAAACCTGGAGGATAATCGTGTAAGCCGAAATTGAATTCCATCCCTCCCTAGATAAGCTCCTCGGATCCCATATCACGGAATCTGAGATCATTTGCGTATATACTTCACCCTGCCAGACTAAAATTATCATTTCTCGCTGACCTTTTTGCCCACATATCTTACTCTAAGGGAGACAAGAAAACATTTTGACTGCAAAAGACAAAATCAGAGGACTCCTCGCAAAACTTCGTTTGCGTTCAGAATATTTGCAAAAAAATGTATGATTTTTTCCCTGGGTTCAGAGATTCTCGGCGAAATTTCATCAGATGAATCCTTGCCATGACATTAAGCGCTCACAGTTCTCTAATGAGAGTTTGCATAATTAGGAAAAACAACTATTAAGTGACTTTCCAGAACTCTATTCTGAAGGTGGAAATGGACAGAGATAGATACTCATTCCATTTTTGAATATATCATTCCATCTGGCCGATTTTCCATCGGTAAAGATGATAGAAAATCTTATTTATTTAGCTGCAGATGGTATGCTCCTAATCCAATGTAAAAACCATTGATTATTTCTGGATAAAGAGAAGAGGAAAATATCTAGAGCTGGCAAAAGAGGCTTTAAAATTGTTAGTGCAATTCACCACTTCATACCTATATGTGAAATCACGTTATCTTCCTTCAATAGGAAAATGTTTTAATTGTTAACACCTCAAAGATACAACCAAGTCTTGAACATTTAATAAAAGAAAACCTTTTTCAGTACCTTGTACCTAATGGCTTGCGACCGCGACCCCCCTTATTATTCTTGGCGACCCCCTAGGGGGTCGCGGCCCACAGTTTGAAAAACACTGGTCTACAGCCTAAACGGCTCGATCGATTTTCTTCAAACTTGGTACATAGTGGTTTTTGGTGATTCTGCCGACACATTTTTTTCATTTTTTTCTTAGAACCAAAAATAACGGTACCTGCCATACATTTTTTTTTGGCAAATTTACATAATCGTATTTTTCTCAAAAACGGCTCAACAACTTTTCTTAAAAAAAATTCAATAAATTTATTTTAGTAAAGGCTTTCTTTGGGTGGAAAACCATTTTTCAAAAATGGTTATTAATGGTACCTCCCAAGGAACCATTTTTTTAATTTTTGATTTTCTTCAAAATGGTTAACCGAAAAAATTTTAATAGTTTTGTGTAACAACATTTTTGAAAAAATATTTTTTAGATTTTTAAAAAATATTTCAAATTTTTTTTGGAAAATCAAATATTTCGAAAACGGCATCATAGAGTTTTTTGAAACTCGATATTTAAGACTTTTTTAGTACTTCTAAAATATTTTTAGAAAAAATTTTACATTTATGAAGAAATAACGGTACCTTCCATACAAAAGTTAAAAAACCGCAAAGGAAAATATTTTTTTGCTTGAAAACGACTCCTACGATTTTGATTAAACTTTTTTCATATACTTTAAATTAGTAAATTAGTACGATCTACCATCAAAAATTATAAAATTTTACACATAGCAACTATTAGTAGTACCTGTCATAGAACGTATTTTTTTATTTTGAGTTTTCTCGTTATCAGCTTAACGGATTTAAATGATTTTTCTTATATACAAATTTCAGATAAGATTTAATGATATTGCATATCAAAATTAAAAAAAAAAAAGATTTTGGATTTTTAAAAAAAGTTTCAAACTTTTTTTTTTTAAATTCGATATCTCAAAAACGGGTTGACTATTTTTTTTTTCAAATTTTGTTCTTATATACACATAAATATATAGTTAAAATATCTGCATACCAAAATTTGTTCTTAAAAATGTTTTAAGAATTTTATATATAAAAAATTAATTTAAAAAAAAACCGCTCCAACGATTTTAAAATTTTTTCCCATACAATCATATTCCATCATGAATTAAGATGGCATACTTTTTTTTCACCTCAAAATGTCAAAAGAGTTGTTTTAGCTAATTTAAATGTCGTATTTCATGCTTCTCTACATTTTTCTCTCATAATTTCCATGTTGTGTGCTCTTGTGTCTTGAACATAAGAGCAAGTACGTGCGACCCAGTCGTGCATTTTATTTTATAAAGCACCTCTCCATGGTAGCCTTTTATTTACCCTTGAATTAATCATTTTAACCTTGAGGATCCGTCTGCTAGATCTCAAGTTATGAGCTTCTAAAGAAAACATCACCCCTATTACGATTGTCAATTATCAATTTGATAGTTGATAAATTTAAAATTCAATGTTTAAAAATCCATCTTATAAAAGTATAAAAATATAAAAGAATTGTTGACCAGTTTATTGATAAATTGAGTTTAAAAACCAATTTTCAAGGTTTATCAACTATCAAATTGATAATTGACAACCTAAATAGGGGTGGTAACTGAATTATTTTAAGTACTCTGAATGACTTTTTCTCTAACCCATTCCCCTCCCCCACAACGATTTTTTTATAAAGCACCTCCCCATGGTAGCCTATTATTTACCCTTGTCTTAATCATTTCAACCTTGAGGATCCGTCTGCTAAGACTCAAGTTATGGGCTTCTAAAGAAAACCAAATTTTAACTGAATTATTTTAAATATCCGTTTTGTACTCTAAGTCTAATGGATCTCAGATCTCACTATTGGATTTGATTACTTTGATTACTTTCGTTACTTTGATTACTTTCGTTACTTTTTGGATTTGATTACTTGTCGTTACATTTGGATTTGGGTACTTTTGATTACTTTGGGACTCGATTGTTTTTAGTTACATTTGGTTTTGATTACTTTTGAGTTTTGGATTTCGAGCTCCGGAAACGAGGATAAAGTAGGTTAACATTTCTATGGATATTTCTTTATTTTGGATTAAAACTTTGTAAAATATAATATTTAAACTACGAAGTACTGCGAAGTTCTGCGAAAATATAAAGTAACCAAAGTAACCAAAGTAATCGTTCTTGGTAAGGTAATCGTTACTCAGAAAAGTAATCGATTACTTTGATTACTTGAAGTAATCGTAACAAAGTAGCAATTACTAACGATTGCTTACACCACTACTTTTTGGGCACAACCCAAATAGGATCATTGTAGGGACTCGTTGAATTAACGATAATTTCTGAACTTTCAGCAATCTGTCGATCTACCTCAGACTTATGAGCTTCTGGATACCTATAGTTTTTGGAATAAATGGGTATATCATGCTTTGTAGGAATCTTGTGGCTATACTCTGTAACAGCCGTTAGGTTGTCACCCTCTATGTAAAACGCTTTTCGGTATTTTCGAATGGTTGAAGATAAATGTTTTAGTTCCTCTGCATTAATATTTTCAAGTTTTAATTTATTTGTTAGTTGATCAATATCAGGATAATGGAAATTTATGTCTAAAGTGTTTTCACTCAACAAATTTATTTCTTCGTTTGTTATTTTAATTTGAAAATTATCATCGAAAATAAGAGGTAAAGTAGCATCTTAAGTTACTAATTGCAATTTATGAAAATCGAGTTTTGCTTGTAAAGGTCTTTAAACATTACAGCCAATAATGCCACCAAAACCCGTGTTTAATTCTGTTTCCAGCATTTCCAGTTTTGCTGATGCTATTAAACTCTTTAAACGATGGGATGGTGATTTTCGAATTCACTGACGTACTTGAATTGATGGATTTGAGCATCATCGGTTTTCGAGATCGGATTTAAAGCGTCTGTGAAACAAACCTTTTTGAATCAAAGAAGTACCTGCTCCAGAATCTATACCTAAGCAATTTTAATGGAATTGAATTGGTTCTGATAATATGCAGGGAAGAGTTCGGAGGTGGTTAGTTAAAAATTTTGATATCTCGAATCGTTGGGATATTCTGTTCTTTGGACGGACTCACCAACAGGCAAATTTTGTGTTTGCAAGTGCTCGACTTGCATTGACTGGTGGGTTCTTCGAGATAAGCCTGATGTAGTGGCATCTTGTCTATTATTATACGAATTATTTCCAATATTATCCGGATTATTAAAACTACGATTTTGAAAGTTTGAGTTTTGAAGAACATTACTTGAAAGTTGATGTGGACTATTTTGTCGAAAGTTTCTGGGATTTGAATTTTGAAAGCTTTTAAAATTTCCACTTGATCTAGCGGTGTAAGGATTTGACTGATTATTGTAAGGCGTGTTCTGCTGGTGTGAATTTGGTGTGGAAAGTTCTATTGTTATTTGCTATTTGTCTGAATGAATTACTCAATAATTTCAAACCCTTTTTTAAACATAGTAACTTATTTATACTGCCTACTATTGTATGCAAGTGTTTTAACTTCCTTTATGTATAATTCTTTTTCGTCGTGAGCCATCGAGTAAGTATGTACATACATATGTACGCTAGATTTTGTGTCTTTATCATAACTTCTAACGATCTAACATTCGTCGCTTTGAATAATAATGCAATGGCAATTTAGTTGGTAGGTACTAAGAAAAGTAATTATTTTCTTTATGGGTGCAGCAGTCGTCAATACAATGAAATTTATTATCCCATCGGCATCGGCTTGACGGAAGAAACAAACTGCAAGGCTGTCGTCCCACTTTTTAAGGTGTTCACGGAAGTATACAAGCCGAAGCCAAGCCAACCAACCCTATATTTCCCAATCGGTGGCCTTCGTGAACGGATCCTACCGCAATCCACAAACATGCACTTCAATAAATCACTTTCTTCGCCCCCCTTCTTTCAGTACAATAAATGAGAAGCATTCTAAGGTCGTCTCTCATAAGTGGTTCATTAACTAAAGGTCAGTATAGTCAGTTTTGCTGATGACGGAGACGGCGGCGTTGATAACCTTTGTATAATAACAGCCTAAAAAAGAAAAGTTTTCCAACTTACAACGAGAAGCCTGTTATGAGTCATGGTTTTTTTCGTGTGAAATTGGAGAAGTCTACTGGGGCCTATAAAATAGTTTTGCCGTGTATATCACGATTCCATTATTCGATCATCAGCCAATCAATCAATCAAAAAGCAGTAAGTACCTACAAAGAGAAACAAAAAAAAAAACAATTATGTATTGTGTATAATGCACGTGCCCACAAAGTTAAAATTGCTAGGACTTTTTAATATTTGTTAATAAAAATATGTAGTTTCCTAGCTGTAAAAGGTGCACATATACATATTCTATTTTCTCATAAAACACCTTTGTATTTGGTATTATACGTAATAGATTCGAGGCTTCAGATTGGTCGAAATTATTGCATTAATACATATTGTTAAAACATAGATTTTGCCTTAGAGGTCAAGATTTAACAGCATTTTTAATTTTTTTAAATTTATCTTCTTAGCTTTACCCCAATATTTTGGAAAATTAAACATTTTATCCAAAAACCTATCTAGATATATTGCTATATAAAACATTATTATGATTACCTTAAATGCTCTGCTTAGCAAACAGCAAATACCGGCAATGTTGTTGATTTTTAAAAAGGCTCTAATTTTTTAATTCCAAAATTGCATTCATTTTTTTTTTGTATATGTTTATAGGTATATTTGAAAAATCTGTTTTGTGTGACCTATTAGGTGAAACACTTAATATTTGTATGCGATTAGAGTCTTCAAAACTTCCGTAATGCTTAAACGTTCTTGAGAGTTGTCATCATTATTATACTATTCATATTCACAAATTTTGAACCCTTTTTGAATAATAATTTACAATTTTTCTTAACACAGAAATCCTGAGTAGGAGAATCAACCAACTGCTGTAACAAACAATCGGACCATGTGAGTAAAAAAAAGTTAAAGCTATTTTTGAAAGAGGCTTAAGCAAGCTAGTCACAGCTTATAGCTTAAGCTTAACAGTTCTAGCCTAAGCTTTGTTTTATGGGAATACAAAAAAGATTACGCTAAACAGCTTTAGCTAGAAAATTTAAACTTAAGCTTAATATTTTTAGCTTTCGTTTGTTATTCACATGTTTCGACTTCATAGCTGAAGCTAAAACTGCAATTTTTGGGACCGAAAAGCAACGCAAGGAGATTTTTTGTGTTTATTTACCAAAACTGTTTCTTTGCTCTATGGCAAGTAGCTTTAACTTTTTTTTTTATTCACAAGGCACATTGTTCTCATGTTAAAAGAACTAGTCAAAGCTTTCTAGTCAGGGGTTCAGGAATCTTGATATTTGTGTAGCTATAAGTATAATATTCTAGCTAAAGCTATTTTTAATCACACAAATTGGAGCTTAAGCTGGAAAAATAAGCTAAAGCTACATGAATTTAGTTTTGGATATTTTAAAATAGCTATTACTAGAAGGCATCTTTTAGGTTCTAGCTTGAGCATGTTTTTAATCACACAATACCTAGCTTTAACTCAAAAATCCCAGTCTTAGCTTAGATAAGCTTTTTATTTATTCACCAATTGAATAGAAGCACTTTGAAACAAAGTAAGGTATTTCATAGACAAAATTAATGTTTCTTGTGTTTTTTTATTATAATGCAATCTATTCCAAAACATTACAAACTACAAAACATTTTGAGAGCTGCCACTTTTCCCCTATACGTTTACAAATTTAACAATATATGTACAAATGTACATGTATAATATAGGTACATACTTCGAAGCAATCAATTTTGTTTTTATATTTAAATAATGTAGGCAGTACCTAAACTTTACTTGGTTTATCTCTTAAAAATTTCTGATTCCTCGAGCTCTAGATTAAGTTCTACCAACCAAAATTCACTATCACTGTGACCTGATTTTTCGAATTAAATTATTGTCTTGCATTCCGAACGGGTCATTGACTTATAATTTATCGAGATTGATTGATTATTTTTATTATCAGTGCATTAAATTCCTTTGGAGATAGCAAGATAGATAATAAATTATACTTGAAGCAGATGCCAAGCTTACTATTAATTACTATAGAACTTAAACAATAAATTCTTGAGGAATTATATTGAATTAAAGTAATATCAATGAATGTTTATTGCAAACTTTCTTGGATTTCGTAGGAAGCAAAATTAAATAAAAAAACGTCGTAAATATCGCTGACTCATAAGACCGAAATAGAAAAAAATGCAAATATTTTCCTGCTATGCTCCGCAAAGAAAACTGAATGATATTTTTTCATCTATAGAATCTGTATGAAAATCTAAGAATAGATTCATGCAAGCGCTTTGTCAAAACTAGACCATGTTGGCGCAATCTTCACCAGGTGCGTTTCTTGGATCTCAGTATTAAAAGGGGGCGCAATTTGTAGGAGTCACTACAAATTCACAACTAAAGCTGGGACCACACTTGCCATTTCAAACGCGAGAGACTATTCAGGCGATAGAAATAGAACACATGAATTTAATGAGAATGAACCTACCGAATGCTAACGAGAAATCGCGATGGTTAAAAGTGGCAAATTTATTAAATTTTTCTGGCGAAATTTACAATGAAAAAAAACGTACCCACTAAGATGTTTGTGCTCACACTTTCAATTAAAAATAGTGCTACTAAAATATCCTAGCAACTAGAAAATATCATGCACGCCCTTCTGATTTTCAATTGTACGATTATATAGCCGCAAGAAATGAGGCACATGGATTTAAATGTGAATACACACATATGCGACTTTAAATCGCAGCGATTAAAAAAATGAAGCCAGATCTATTTTTCGAGCATTTTTTTGATTTCATTTTAGTGAATTCAAATTAAATCATATTAACTCATTGCAAGGATTCGTTAATAATCCGAATGTATGTATACCTAGGAACTGAATGTAAATCGTCGGTTCAAAGGTAAAACTCACTAAGTGCAGAAAAAAAAGTTCAAGAAAATGAGAATGAAATGCATTTTTTTAATGCAAAAAGCCTCATTTTGCAAGTTTTTTATAAGGACATTGAAAGGTATACCTGGGAACTTTATATTTAATAATTTTCGGAAATTGAATTTTCAGCTTCAAAAAGTATGTTTCAGTCTAATTTCCTTCAAAAGTGTAAAATGTTAGTTAGTGAGTTTTACCTTTGAACCGATGAAATATAAGTGCAGTGTGGTTTTACAAAATGCCACATTAAAAAGATTAAATAATCTGCACAAACAGTTTGACCTACCCCATCGTAGTGAGTAAAACTTATGATTGATTTGCATTGCACGTATATAAGCGTCCTATTTACATTCTTTTAAGTGAAGATTTACTGAATCATTTATGATTCATAAAAATAGTTCGATTCATTCGTTGATTCAAACAAGCTTACAAATGAATTCATAAATCCAGAATTTTTCACTTATGTGAATCCTTTATTATTTTGAGCAAAATCACTTTAAATAAGACGAGAAAATCAGTGTTATTTCTTTCATGATAAAATACCCACACACATGATTTCCTACCAAATATCATTGCTTAGATATGAATTTCTAAACTCTGGGCACACACGTTAACCATACTGGAAAAATGCTGAGTTTTCCAGGAACGGACTTTTAACTCCCTTCACCGAATTAACAAAATATCGTCATTGGAAAAATCGTTTAATGTAAAACCGATTATGTACCCGCCGATTTCCATCATTAATGAACTTCCCCATCGTGTTCGTCGTCTAAACACAAATTCTCTCTCCACCCAACCGCGCTCATACAAAATAACAACACCATACACGTTCGTTCACCGTCCTTTTAATTTATTCTGCCTCCCTTTCTTTCAACAACACACGTTTATCATCAGACAAATTAAGACGGTAATTTTCCGTGTTATTTAGAGTAAATTTCTTTCAAACGTTTCGGGGAAAAGTGAATTGCTTCCACTTAAAAGATTATAACTAAAGTTCTAGTGGTCGGATCTTCAAGATTAAGACCTTGAAATTACGGGAAAGTAGTAAGATGCATTTGAATAAAAAAAAAACAATGTGAATTGTAGTTATTTCATGTTGTTTGGTATTTGGTGGGTATTTTAAAAGGGAAGATGGAAGGAACGGTGTTATATGAACGCAATGCTACTGGGGGCATCTTGCCTGCATAGATTATGAACGGAAACCATTGCGTCAATGATATCACAATATCTTTACACCACCAATACCGTAGAAATTGGAGCGCCCTAGATAATCTCCAAATTCACCTTTTAAGTAAAGCCGCCCCCGATCTCCGAATGCAGAAATAGAAGATCAACGCCGAAATCGTGCCAATTCTCATTTGTTTTGGTCTTCCTTGGAAGCTGGCTATTCAAGTCACGTCCAAAATAAATAATTGAATATGTACTTTAGTTCATTGCTGTGGCACGGGCCGACAATTATATTTTTTTCATTTGACTTTCACTTCTTTTTAACGTAAAGCAAGAAAAGCAAAAAATAACATCATTGGTTTCCTATATTCTGGTATAATGTGAGCGTTGAAAGATAAAGGTAAATATAAAAATATAGATTAGGGTGGTTGATACTTCTTTTCAATTTGTTTGTTTGAATGGTCTTAGTCTTAACAAGGTTCGGAGAACAATAAAATATGATTCATCCTCTCGTGAAAAATTAATAAAGGGAATTTTATTTTTGATCCTATCGCAAATCTTATTTTACTTTTAAAATAAAATTTTTTATCACGATCGAATGCAATTACCTGCGATCCGTAAAATATGGTTCTTTCCCGAATTTATCACACGGGAACTATTGAAGATCCATTCACGATCCGTTAAAAAAAAATGAGCCTTTGTTTTTAAAAGTGGTATAAGTCCATTTTTTCGACAGCATTTAGGTTATAAAAATGTTGAATTTTAAAATGCAAACATATTTATTAAAATTCTCTCAGAAATTTAAGGGGCTAACCCCTAAATGGATTTATTCCATTTTCAATAAAAACAAATTATAAAAAATAAAATTAACAAAAATGTAAGTCCATACTTGTATACACGCATTTAGCCCGATAAATCTAGGAATTCAATCAAAGTTAATTGAAGTACAAAATTTGTTGATGCAGCTTTGTTCCAATGATAGATAAGAATATAAAACTACAGTTTTACACCAAAATTTGTAATGTCTTCTAGGGTAAAATGGGGTAAAACTGAAAAAGGGTCGAAAAACTAAATGTTTTACAATGTTCAGATACCTTGTTTATTCAGCTTGAATTTAGTTTTTTTTTCAGATACCTTGTTTATTCAGCTTCAATTTGGTTTTTTTTTTTGCTGTCGTGTAATTTTTTTTTGCATGGTTATTTGACTTTGAATGAAAAAGATACTTTTAGCCTTGATTACCAATATCTCAGCAAATAATGATGTTATAAAAAATTCAAAGACAGTTTTGAAAATTTAAGAAAGCGTTTTACAAGATTTTTTTTTAATTTTGTAGAAATTATTTTTTTTTAACCGTTCACCGTTAGTTTAAAAAAAGTTCTAAAAACCGACGATTTGTGGTCTTTTCGTAAGTCTTTTTTTTCCTTTGCAAATATTGATTGCATGGCTTGCGTTGGTAAGCAAATTTGTAGACTTTTAAGTTAATAATAATAACGCCATCACGTCATTTTTTAGCGGAAGCAGAATCTCAGAGAAAGACATGGCCGCAGTTAAAATACCTTGCAGCAGACCGCGAACGATGGAGACGTTTTATTGACGCCCTATGCCCCAGCCGGAGTAACAGGACACTATGATGAGGATATAAATTACTGAATTTCAATACACAAAAAACACACCCTTAAGCCAGACACAGGAATGTGCAAAAGTGAAAAAGTGGCAACATCGTTTTTGAAAGTTTTGCTAGTAGTCCATTGTAACTTGCATTTTGGGTAGGACAAAATTTTTTTTCTTTCGATGTATAGGGGGGTGTGAGCAAAACCCGATTTTCGGGTGTGGAAAAGGGTTAGAAACCGTTAGCTTTACACAAAAATTGTCTAACTTCTCTTACAGAATATTAAATTCTCTACAATTTATGTTAAAATACTTTTTGCCGTAAAATTGAAAATAAAAAAGCCACAGATAAAAATAGACGAATATCTTAAGTGTTTTCTCAAAAATAATAAAAAAATTTAATTTCTGGAAAACTTTCGTATATTTGTATCTGTATCTTCTTTATTTTATTTATTTATGGCAAAATGTACTACAACATTAATTTTTGCAAATTCAATTTTCTACAAGAAAAGTTAAATTATTTTTGTGTAAAACCAACAGTTTTTAAGATATCGTGCAAACCCTTTTCCACACCTTTTTCAAGATGGCGGCCAAAATGGGGGGATTTCAAAATTCAAACCCCAAAATCGGGTTTTATACTCACACTTGGGTATTTTGAAATATGTATGTATTATATTTTCTTCAAAGTAAAAGTAGATAGATACCTTGCAGCACACCATGAAGGATGGAGACGTTTTGTTGACGCCCTATGGCCCAGCCGGGGTTACAGGACACGATGATGATGATGTATTATATTTTCTTCAATATACGCACACTAACAGTAGAGTTATTATGTATATGGTATACCAATAAATTTAAAAAACTTAAACTAACTTACCAACTCGAAAAATTTTTATTTGCATATTCATGCTTCTGGTTAAGGGGGGACGATATAAAAGTGATTATATTTGTTGTAGGAATCTTTAATAATGGCAACAATTTTTGGCGGAATTCCTCTACCAAGCAACGATCTCCACATACATTCTCGGTTAACTCGATCAAAGGCATTCTTAAAATCCACGAATATGAGGTAATGCGGTGATTGAAATTGCATCGACTGCTCGAGGACGAGACGCAGATCGACACACGATCGACCACTGCGGAATCCAGCTTGATGCCTCTTGAGTGTAGACTTGATTCTATCCTTTATTCTCTCGAGAATGATGGTTGCCATTAGTTTTGGGAAAACGGATAAAACGGTGATACCACGCCAATTGTTACAATTCTTAAGGTCACCTTTCTTTGGCAGCTTAAGAGTGTTGCGAACTGAACAAAACCAGTAATTTGCTAGCTTTTGTTTTTGGGTAGGTATATAAGACCGGTTTTTTTCATTTTCCTCAGATACTTTGTTATATAAAACTTTTTATTTTTAATAGTTGGTCACTATTAGGCGTTTTATTGTACTAAAAAAAGCATTTTGTAAAAAACGGATTTTAACTTCCAAATTTACCTACATAAATAAAATAAATAAAATAAGTGTTTTTAAGTTATTCAAAATGATATCTTTTATCTACTTCATGAAAAAACACGTTGAAAATCTTCAATATCAAATCAGTTTAATATGGCTAACGTGCAAGAGGAGAT
This sequence comes from Dasysyrphus tricinctus, assembly GCA_963921185.1. Lineage (NCBI taxonomy): Eukaryota > Metazoa > Arthropoda > Insecta > Diptera > Syrphidae > Dasysyrphus > Dasysyrphus tricinctus. The sequence continues at coordinate 142,061,417 of OY992531.1, forward strand.
AAAGAAGGCAAAGAACTGATATCTGAAGCTTAGAACTAAGATTAAATATACAAGCTGATATATTTTTTCTTCGGAGAAAAACAATCAAATTTTTCCTAAATTTATCCAGCTGTGGGGTCCAACAAACTCAGAAAACAATAAGATTGTTCAAAAAGCTACCTATTTGTGCAGGACAAAAAATGTGGGTTAGTCTTGAAATTAAAGAAAAATATTCCAAGTTGTCTACAAAAGAAAGAGGAACATATTCCTTTCATTTGTATTTTAGTAGCCAATTGAACCACGAAAGCGAAACTGAGAGACAAATATAGATCAATCAAGTGATTGCAGCATTAAATTTGGTAAGAAAAAAGAGGGTTTAATTAATAAATTTAATATTTAAACAGGAAGAACAGAAAATACCCAACAAAAGAAGATTTTTAAAGAAGTAGTGCAGTGCAAGACTTTGTAAAAAATTTATCAAATATTAAATTTTCATCAAGTGAATTAGAATTATTAAATCGAGGCTTAGATTTCGCACTACAACTTCCAAAAGAACAAGCAATACAAAGTGCTTTGGTTAATAATGAAACAGCTCTAAAACACTTCAGTGATGAAGATGAAAAAGCTAGAGCAAGATGTGAAGCTGTTGAAAAAATAAATAGTGCGAATTTACCGAATATATCTGCTAAAATGAGAGTATTCAGAAAAGCAGCAAAGAGTCTAATGGCCAGTTGCACCGACCTCTTTTAAATTTTTATTGCTTCGTTTAATTTTAAAATGACATTTATCGGTTGCACCAACCACTTCTAAATCTAACAGGCCAATAAACGAACCACTAAACTAAAGTTCCATTTTCCTCCAGATAAATTTTAAAAGCAAGTTTAAATGAACATATCTAACTACCTACAGACAAAATAATTCAATTTTATTTGACGGAATATTGTTTATTCCAAATTAAAATAACGAAAACAACAGGTGAGGGCATTATAATTCCTATTTATAATTCACTACTTAAATAAATAAATTACTCCAGAGTGATTATAGACTGATTATCATGTGTTCATCTGATAACGAGCTAAATCAAGAAAGACCTGACGTCGAAGATTGTTCAGGTTCACAGAGAAATCCATTTTCTGAATTCGATGACGTCGCTTTAAAATATTGGTTAAAAATTTCCAAGCAGTGTGTCGAAAAAATATAAGTGTTTTTTCTCTAAAAAATAAAGAAAATAATAATAAAAAAAAACACCAAGATGGCGCATTGACTGTATCTAAGAGAATTCCTTGTTTCTGTTAATTGTGTATTCACATTTTCCTTATTGCTATCTCACTTGCACTGGTTAGATTTTTTTGTTCAGTTTAATAAACAGATGATAAAATCCAGGGGTGGTTCGCGAACTACATTTTAGCTAAAAAATGCTTGAAAGAGATTGGTGCAACACAAATAAATTTATCAGTCCGATAAATTTTAATTCCATTTTAGCAAAAACCGCTTTTAGTGAATTTTGGAGCAACTGGGCATAAAAGAAAAGAAAACTTCAGTTATTTTCAGTAAAGCAGACAAAAGCAATAATATTGTCATACTTGATAAAAGAGAATACACTGAAATAAATGAAGTACTAATTGCAAATGTACCAAACGAAGAAGTATTTTCAAACCCTTTACCAGGAATGTTAAGACGAACTACATTAAAAAAGCAGCAGATATTTTCATTAATGAAAATTTATCAAGAAAACTAAACTTTCAAATCCAGTACTACCGCGAATGTATTCTCAACTTTAGCTACATAAACCTGGAAAACAAATTATACCAATTACATCAACAACAGGATCAATACTTACAAAACTTGAATAATGGTTATTAGATAGATTCAATAATCTACCAAATAAATTCGAAATAAAAGCTATAAAGAATAGCATCGAATTTGCAGAAAAAGTAAAAGAATTAAACATAACCAGTAATGAAATTCAAGTCTCATTCGATGTAGTATCTCTATATCCAAAGGTCCCTATTGATGAAACTTTAAAACTTCTTAAAGAGTGGTTAGAAACAAATTCTTTAAGACAAGAAGAAATCAATGAACCAACTAACCTTACAAAATTATGTATGAAATGAATGAAAATTTGTTTCAGTTTAATCAAAAATTCTGTCGACAAAAGTTTGGTTGCAGTATGGGTTCACATTTGAGTCCATTTTTGGGAAATTTATTCATGTCAAATTTAGAAACTGAAATGAAAAATGCAAGAAATTTTCCAAAAATTTGGTTCAGATTTAAAGATGATGTATGGGCCATAGTCAAAAAACAAGAACTTCGAAGTCTAATAAGCTTACTAGATAAAACAGAATATCCAACAATCAAATTTACTCACCAAGAAGAAATAAACGGAAGATTAAATTATTTAGATTTGACTATAATTAGAAAAGGTGAAAATTTCGAGTTTGATATTTATCGAAAACCTTGAAATACTCTAAGATATATGTCGACTCGCTCTAAGTCGAATTTTCACGGGATATCAAAATCCGTTCGAGTTAGAGAGAGTTTTGCAAAAACTCGAGTTAGAGAGAAATATTATAATGGTTTAAAATTTGAGGGGAATGCAAATTAGGGCGAAAAAGTTCGAGTTAGAGGGAAATTCGTCTTAGAGGGAGTTCGACTTAGAGGGAGCCGACTGTATAACATCGGACTCTTTTCATTCATTTGAACACAAAATATCAGCTTTCCATTCAATGATTTTTAGAGCTTTGACTATTCCGATGACGAAAGAAAGAGATATACATTGAAATACGAAAGATCAAAGAAATAGCTAAGATAAATGGATATACAGAACAATTAATAGATGATATGACGATTGCACATAGAAGAAAACAAAACTTAAGAAATTATACAACTTTGGATTTAATCAGAAATGAACAAGATGAACAAAAGAAATGGTCAAAATTAAATTTTTATCCAGAAATAACATCAAAATTAAGACCAATTTTTAGTAGACAAAATATAAAAATAAGCCAGTGTAGTGAAATAAAACCTAAAAATCTGATTAGTGGCTCAAAGGACAAAATTGAAAAAATCAACAATCAGGAATATACATACTCTATTGGATGCAGCGATTGTAGAAAGGAATATCTAGGACAGACAAGAAGACCAATTTTGAAAAGATTGAAAGAACATTTTGGCCGTGTAAAATACAATGAACCTGAGAAGTCGAGTGTAGCACAACACATGCTCGATAATAACCATAATTTTAGCTTACAAAATTTGAAATTAATTCGAAATGTTAATAATCCTTATGAATTAGATGCATATGAATCTCTTAACATTGTTAAAAATAGAAATAATTGAATGAATAGTGACGATGGACCAATAAAAGATCCAATTTTCTAAAAATTTTATAATAGATCATAAATTCACTATGAATTTGTTCGTGTAGTTTGTTTTGTTTATATTGAGTTATTTGTATTTAATACTAGCTGGCCCGCCCCGGCTTCGCACGGGCATACAATAATAGGTATATATCTATATTATTAATATTGAGTTTGTTTGATTGGTTGGATTGGATGTTGGAATTGTTTTATTCCTATGGAATATAGAAATTTTAAGCTTTTGTAAAATATAAATTTTTGTTTTTTCATCTTTTGTATTGACATGTAAATCCGATGACTTCAACGTCTTGAACATTTCGAGATACATACAATTTTCCACGTGCGAAGCGTGGATTTTTTAGTGCCAGCCCACACACCTGTTGGTTATAATCATTGCAAAGGCAAGTCAGATCAGGAATTGTAAACTCTTCAATATAAAAGGCGTGTCTTGTTACCATTGGACCGTGTGATAGTAACATATTATTTTCTCCTTTGAATTTGCCATTTGAAATCGTTGCTCCGATTACATTATTCATCAATCTTTTCACAACCTCACACACATGTTGTTTTACATCGACCACTAATCATTGGAAAACCCTACAACACGGATATAAGAATTTAGAAAGTCTGAATATCTTCTTAATATGTATTCGTTTACTTAGTATAAATTTACTATTTTTTACTACATAATCCAAGTTTTTCTTTTCTTCAAATACCTAACTGAAATAAGCAAAGAAAGACTCCATGTATTAGATTGCGTTTTTATATGTATAAGGGGTCGGTTATAGCGATCAGTAAAATGCATCAGTAAAAATTTGTAAATGCTTTTTGAAACAAAAACTATATGCAAATCGATGACGAATGTAATAAAATAATTTTTTTTTAAAAGAAAAACTTGATTCGGAATTGTATTTTTTGAGAAAAACCATTTATTTGATTTTACTGATGAAAACTCATTTCACGTATCAGCTGATTGTCATGTCACTCAAAATGAAACGATTCGTTCCGCCTGTTTGTGTTCCAATTTTTTACTGTTTCAGTACATACGAAAAAAATTACTGATGCATTGACATCCAGTAAAAATAGAAAGAAGAAGAAGACATTAGTTTTACTGACACAATTTTACTGTTCGCTATAAACACCCATCAGGAAAAAATTCCGAACTCCTTTCGTTTCAACTTTTTACTGATGTATTTTACTGATCGCTATAACCGGCCCCTAAAGGCCTGACAAAGTGCGCGTAAGCATCCCCGATCATTTCCAGAATTAAAAAAACAAAAACAAATAACTTTTAGCCTGCCAAAAGTTATTATAAGAAAAGTCACAAAATCGAATAATTTATTTTGGTCATATCATATGTAGTTACATTATTGTGTCAGATGCAACGCATATTCGTTTGTATCTAATGCGCCAGTTATAGCTATGTATCATTCAGGCACGAGGCGTGACTTTTTCGGAAGCGGAAGCACACAACTTAAAACTCAAAAAATAAAAGTCCTTTAGTTTAGAATTTATATCATACCGCTTTTTTGCGCCTAATAATATTATAAAGAGTAGGTATAAAAAATGTATTTTCTCTAGCCGAAATAATTAATTTGAAACACTCTTTGCTATGCATTTGCAGGTACTCATAAGCATTAAGCAAAACGCCAAAGCAATCACAAACAAAACAATTCGCCCAAAAAACTTAATCAAATCGAAAAAAACACCAATCAATGCATTTCTTATGGATGAAACACTATATACGATTTGCATTCACACACACACAATCACAATACCGAAGATCCAAAGTATAAAACTAAAACTACCCCTTTTTCAATAGGAATGTGCGGCAGGAAACGACTCAATACTTCTTTAGTTTTGCTATTGAATTTTCATAATGAACTCACTCAACTCATTCTTCACACGTTGGGCAAACAGAAAGAAATCATCAGATTTTACTTTGAATTTTGGACGGAATTTGAGTTAAGAAGGTAAAATCAGAGAATGCCAAGCTGTTGCGCATTCTAGAGCAAAAACTCTCGTATAGTATTTTATAATGGAGAATGGAGTGATGTTACGCATTCTCAAATGGCTTGGCTTGGCGTATAATGGAAATTTGTGGGTTGTTTGGTTAGATGATGTGCGGATTTAAGCGTTGTTCTCGTGAGTGATTTTATTAAAAGATAATAATCATTTCCCGTGATATGTAATACCTAATATGGGGAAATAATTAATTAATATAAGAGATAATTTATTAATATTAGATATCAAGAAAATGTAAATCGTTGACATACTATAATAATAGGTCAATGATGTAAATGTATTTAATGTATCTACAATTTGAATTTTCGAATATTAAAATTCTTTGCTATGAGCATTTTGTGAACTGTCTTACGGAAGCACTCATTCCACTCAATACATGAACGCTTCGTCACTGGTATCATTGTAATTCATCATTGTATATTTTAATGATTGCCTTTAGAAAGTAAAATCACTGGTTATTTTAATTCCAAAACAAAGCTTTTGTCTTTATTATTCACCCTTATTACGACAGTCGTTTTACTAAAACGCCAGTAAAACGACACGGCTCTAGAAGCGACAGTCGGCGTTTCAGTAAAACGACTGAAGTTAAAATGGTGAGAATAGCTAAGAGCGGAGAGAACACTTAACTTTTAGTTTCATTCAAACGCCAATTGTCGTTCCTGGAGCCTTGTCGTTTTTCTGGCGTTTTAGTTAAACGACTATCTGGCAAAAAAAAAATCATTTTGGCCCAGCCTTTCACATAAAATGAGTTTTATTATTTCAAAGATTAAACTACCTTACCAACGATTATTGAAATATTCAAAGTCTTTTTATCTCGAAGAAGTTGGGCCTATTTGAAATTTGTTTGGCTAGAAATATTAAGTAAGCCTTGAGCTTTATTTCTCATCTAAATAATAAAGGATTTTGCGTTCTAAATGCCTTAAAATTGAAGAAAACAAATTTTAAAGCTGAGTTCCACTGAAAACTATGGTTGGCACCTAACAGATAAATTAGAAAAAAAAAAAGTGTGTGTGTCAGCTCCGACGCACGACTGGAGTTTCCTCCTTCAGATCGATTGTCTAAATAGGCACAGAAAAGGCTTACTTAACCTATATATTTTATACAGTAATGCATATATTTAGGTATAAATATCTTAATCAGAGAATATCTAATAAAGAAACCAATCCTTTGTACTTTTCACCTTCCAAAACCCATTTGCTTACATTGTTGTATTTATTTAATTTCGTGTCGAAGAATAGATATGAATTGCAAGAACAAGAAGACCTGTGTTGAATGACGAGTTGATTTTATGTGTGCGTTCTTCACTGCTTTTCACTAATACTTTGCAAATCTAATACATCAGCTGTTCGCTTCAGCTTGTAGGCAAATCAAATTGACAGCTGAGGATTGGCTTCTTTACTTGATATTCTCTGATCACAACGATACTAAAGAAGTCACAATTCGTACTTTTTTAAGCGAGTGCGAGTGAGAAAAAAATGCATTTCAATTTCTATTTCTGGTGCAGGGTTGCCAGTTTACTGCAATTGCAGTAGATCTACTGCATATTTTTTCTCAAAATCAATCTGTTGCCTTAAAATTAAATCGACTGCACTTGGTTTTACGAACAAAATTACCCTTCACGCCTTAATAATAATGTGATATGTTTAATTTATAGCTATTTTTATGTTTTGTTCGAATGACATAATTATGTATTTAGTTTTTTGCAAAAATAAATAAAAAAAAATTTTACTGAGTAAATATTGAATCTACTGCACTTTTTTTGTAAATATATCTACTGCGAAACATTTTCTGAGAAGTGGCATCCCTGTATTTGGTGTCGCTTTTTCGTTTCTTGGTCATTCTGTATCTGGTGTCCCTTTTTCGTTTCATCGTTCAGCAGATTTTACTCCGCATATTTTTTTCATATCGGGGGCTATATATGAAAATCGATTCTTAAGGAGTAAACTCCAAAAACTTGCATTTTTTTCCTAAAAAAGTAGTGAATGCCTAAAAACGGTATTTATTTCATGTTTTGAGATGAGATTAGGACAATCAAGACTAAATTGTATTGTCCCGTTTTTTCATACAATTAACTCCTATGTACGATGCATCCTCAAGTATCGTATCCCAATGTGCAATAGTTGGCAATCTTCTCCATGTGTTCCCAGTTTCCCAAAACTGATAATCAACTGTTCTTGATTGTTGGCCTGTGAAGGCCAATTTACCAATCGCAAATATATGTACATGTATGTAGGTTTGTAAATACTTCATTATTTGGTAGAACGGTGCATAACCAAGTAAAGTCCTATGAAAATAAATTCACAAATGACCTTCAACACCTTTACCCTTTTATCATTTAAATGTTTTCTTTTTTTGCCTTTTCGTTTGCTGGTATAAGACACACGCTGACCGTCTAAGACTCAAGGATTAGAGATGGAGATTACAAAATAGACCCCAAGCTTCTTGTATAATAATTTGTCCTAGCCAGCCATATGTTTGCAAATGCATTTGTTCAATTAAACCGACAACGACAATACACAATTAAAACTAAAAAAAATAAACTTTTTCTGTCTCAGCAATAATTATTATACATATTTACTGACAGAAAATGAAGAGCTTGTTTTTGAAATAAACTTTATTTTTTCACATAAAAACATCAATTTTTCTTTTTTATGATAAAAGTGCAGTGCCAATTATTGAAAATTTCTCAAATAACTTTTTAAACCTTGCCAGTTATTTTTTGAATATAACCCATAAATTTGAGCTCAATCTGACGTGTGGTTCTTGAGTCTATAGGTCATACACAGACAAACATTCGTTTTTATATATATAGATCAATTAAAAATATAAAAAAATATTTATAAAAAACTTACTGACAATGGAAGCATTGCTTCCGAAATGCATTTAAGTAAATAAATAAATAGTTAAAATAAGTGTCTTTAAGTTATTCAAAATAATATCTTTTATTTATTCCACGAAAAAAACACGTTGAAAATTTCCAATATCAAATCAATAAATTTTCTGTAAAAAGTGGTTTTTAAAAATTAAAAATTTCAATATCATGATGATACAATAATTATAATTACATAATTAATGAAAATTGTGAAAAATAAAAACTGCAAACAAAATTTGTCAAAAAAATACCATTAGGTATAAATAGTTGATTGTCAAAAATGTGTTTTTTCAAAATTTACAAGCATTTTTATTTTGTAAAATTAAAAATTTTCTCCAATAGTGGCTTAGTAAAAAATTGAATTTTATGTTATTAAATATTGTTTTGCAAAAAATGCTATAGTTTAAGCTACATTTGCTTTGAAAAACATCCATTTTTGCCATTTTCTCGTTTTCCTAGAGGCTTTAATCAAAAACAAGAGCACAACATTAAAATTTTTTTCCAATGATGTCCTAGAAAACAAGTTTATCTGTCCATAAACACCTTAATCGTTTTGATCGGACAAGTAAACGCTTCACAATCTTTTTCATGAAATCACCATTTCAGTCCGGAGCGCTCTTAATAGCTTTTTCACACCGAACCGAAATCTTGATTTCGAGCAAAAAGATTTTAAAATGTACTTAAATCGTTCACACCACACATATGTAGGTAATAAAGATTTTGTTTTGTCATTTCCAAAGAATTTAAGTGCTCGTAGGAACTCTAAAAAAAGCAAAAGTCGCAAGACACAACTGTACATGTTTCACTTTTTCTTTAAATAAAACATAAAAAGGACCACAGCCTGAATACACTGAACTCATTAATATAAAATCTCTTTTTTCTATCTTCTCTCTTCTATGGGTAAACTGTTATACGGGAAAGAACATATGAGTATTCAAGTGTGATTGTGAATAGTCCAAAAAGATTTGGAGAAGATTTTGTGGTATAATCTACTAGATTACGAAATCTTAAAATGTATGGAAAATATAGTTGATTTTTATGAGATTTTGATCTTTTGGCTCGAATTCTAGATTTTGATTTGGTGTGAAAAGGCTAGGTATAGCAATCACACCATCCTTGCAGTCCTTGGGATAGCTTTCGTTTTCCCAAATGCTTTGTATCAACGGATGTAAAATAATAGCCGCTTCAACGGGATCGTAACAAGATACAAAATGGTACAACTCCAGAGACAGATCCCCCCAAAATAAACAATTATTACACCAGCTGCTTGCTATTAAGTGCATAATTATTATAAATTTGTTACCCAATACAAATTTCCACAACATAGTTGGTACATAATTTTAGCTTGAATAATACAATATACAAAACAAGTAAAGAAAAGGCATTGATGTAGGTACATACCAGGCACGAGGCGTGACTTTTTCTGAAGCGGAAGCACACAACTTAAAACTCAAAAAATAAAAGTCCTTTAATTTAGAATTTATATCATACCACTTTTTTGCGCCTAATAATATTATAAAGAGTATAAAAAATGTATTTTCTCTAGCCGAAATAATTAATTTGAAACACTCTTTGCTATGCATTTGCAGGTACTCATAAGCACTAAGCAAAACGCCAAAGCAATCACAAACAAAACAATTCGCCCAATAAACTTAATCAAATCGAAAAAAAACACCAATCAATGCATTTCTTATGGATGAAACACTATATACGATTTGCATTCACACACACACAATCACAACACCGAAGATCCAAAGTATAAAACTAAAACTACCCCTTTTTCAATAGGAATGTGCGGCAGGAAACGACTCAATACTTCTTTAGTTTTGCTATTGAATTTTCATAATGAATTCACTCAACTCATTCTTCACACGTTGGGCAAACAGAAAGAAATCATCAGATTTTACTTTGAATTTTGGACGGAATTTGAGTTAAGAAGGTAAAATCAGAGAATGCCAAGCTGTTGCGCATTCTAGAGCAAAAACTCTCGTATAGTACCTATTTTATAATGGAGAATGGAGTGATGTTACGCATTCTCAAATGGCTTGGCTTGGTGTATAATGGAAATTTGTGGGTTTGGTTAGATGATGTGCGGATTTAAGCGTTGTTCTCGTGAGTGATTTTATTAAAAGATAATAATCATTTCCCGTGATATGTAATACCTAATATTGGGAAATAATTAATTAATATAAGAGATAATTTATTAATATTAGATATCAAGAAAATGTAAATCGTTGACATACTATAATAATAGGTCAATGATGTAAATGTATTTAATGTATCTACAATTTGAATTTTCGAATATTAAAATTCTTTGCTATGAGCATTTTGTGAACTGTCTTACGGAAGCACTCATTCCACTCAATATATGAACGCTTCGTCACTGGTACATACATATTCGTTCATTTTTGTGTTAATGCAATAATATTTAAATCTACAAACTTATTATTTTACTGTTTCAGGTTTTTTGGTGATAAAGTTTAGTTATTAGCATAGTTAGGTATATATCTTAAATTTTCCTCCTGGTATTTAATTTCTTCAATAAGAAAATGCAAAACACCTAGGTATGTATTATGAATTATTATTCTTGAAATGCTGCTATTATTAAGAAAATAATTTATGTATGTAATTGAATTTAATGAACAATGCCTGGCAGTCATGCGTGGAACAGTTCAAAAAATAAAGATTTGACACAGGGAAAAAAACTGTGATTCGTGAACTTCAGTTTTTAATAATTGGAGATTGTTTGGAATGATGTTAAATTGATTTAAATTACTTCAATTGAAAAGTTATGGATGCTTTTTCTTTTGATTAAAAGTTGAGTCATGTGTGCGAATTAATTATTTGACAATAAACAAAGAAAGCTATGTATGATTAATGTATTATATAGGTATATAGGTATGTATGTACAAGAAACAATAAGAAACAAGGAGTATTAATATATAATTGAGATACATATTGAGTAAATTAAAAGTTTAAAAAAAAAAAAATTTTACAAGAATTCATTTTTGATCGTCCAAAAACAAAGTAAGTCAGATCATGAATATTTTACTTTGCCACGAAAGAGACCGAATAATAGCAGATTTTGATGTTGTTCGGAAATGTTAGATTATAAACAATAAAGTGATGTCATGATCCATATAGGCCGAATAGTATGTAAAGAGAACCGTCCCGAGGGTCTCGTTTGCCTTATAATCAAAGGCATTCTAAGGAAAAAATGTTCGCAGTATAGCAGTTAAGATCGGATGATAAGCCCATCTGAGTGAGAAAATCGTCTAAGTATCCAAATTATTGTAAAAAAAAACATAAAATGGAATTAGGTACAGCTGAAAAATTCTACCAAGCATACCTAATACCTATACTGTCTACAACTATCCAATTTATAACCTTCAAAAACCACTCAACAAATGAACAGTAGGTACCTACATTAATAGTTATTTTGTTTGAGATTGTAAGATAAATGCAATTTTATGTATGTACGTTGTACGTATACCTCAGGTTGGAGTTAACAACACCTCATGAGTAGAAATAGAAACTATGACAGACGGAATGAAGGGAAGCAATCTTTCCATCGGCGCGGGTTTCGTGCCGATTTCTTTTTGGAACATTTGTTGTTTTTCTATTATTGGAACATTACCTACAACTTTTAGTTTTATCACTTACACCATGTAAGATTTTGGTTCATGAAATTAACAAAATTGAAAACTCGATTGATATTTAAATTCAATTGAAATCTTACAAATTGATTTGATATTGAAGATTTTCAACGTGTTTTTTCATGAAATAAATAAAAGATATTATTTTGAATAACTTAAAAACACAAAACGAACCCTAACTCCTATCCAACTCACCTATTTTGTTAACATATTATTGATTAAAACTGACTTGTCTGGGCTAGAAAATTTATTTTACATACCTACATGTATTGTTAATGCTACTATCATGTTACTTTCTTATATCAATCATGGTTTCAAATACCAATACCTTGTGTTTCTTAACCCAATATACCTACCCTAATTGTAATCCAAGCTACCAATAATGACCTCCTCAGACATAGGTACCTATATGTGTAAACCAGATACAAAACATATACATATGTACATAATACCTACATATTTATGTGCTAAAATAAACTTCAAAGTGATAAATATAAAAAAAAATATCGAGTTAGTACCTACCCCAAGGTGTAATATGATAAAATCGTGAACAATCGCTCTTGAAGAACGTGCGCGTTCACTTAAAAGTTTCTCCCCGCACTGCCACACCGGCCGGCCGTCGCCGTCGTCGGTCGCCAACGGAGCTTCGTTTTACAGCCGCCACTTAACAAGGTGTTTCAAACGCAAGGAAACATGATCTTATAGCTGACCAACAAAGTCTATTGGACCATAATGGAAGCCGCCATTATCCAAGTTAATAAATCTAATCTTGAGAAAATTTATTTCATTTGTTGGCTACCCACTAGTCAGCGATTACATTATCTCGGTCCATGGCTACCAAGGATAAGTGCGCTGTGCACTAAAATAATGATTTATTAAGCGTTGGAATCGTTTCAAAATTGTGGAATACACATAGGTACAAAACATTACTTTTGCTAGTACGAAGCATCGATCGTAAAGAGAAATACCTACTTACACACGTACATGCACATTAGGGTAGACCTTATAAAGGTCATTGTTTTATTTTGATTGACGCACCACCTTTATTTCTTCCAAATGAATTGTAAAAAAAAATCCTGTAAGTTGTGAGCTCTTTCTACTAACGTTAACTTGGCCCCCAAGACGAAGGAAGATGGAAAAACAAATGTATTTAAAATAAAAATTTGAAGTTTTATAAGCTTTTGTAATACCTAATTGACAGACAAAATTTAAACTTTGTTACAAATTTAGTTTTATATGACTTTATCTAGGATTCAGAACAAAACTAATATAAATCAAAACCGAAATTAAGACCAATAGCAAATAAATCAAGCCAATTACAGTCAAACTTCTTTAGAAAGAACTTCCTTATAACGATTATCTCCTTATTGTGAACTGCCAGCCGTCCCCTAAAATAAATATCCTTTAAAAATGTGTCTCCATGCAACGAATTTCTTTATAGCCCAGTCGGAATGTACATTTGAAATGCAAACAAAATAAGATAGGGGTGTTTTTTGATTTTATTCGTTTGGAGGGTTCATAAAGAGTCTAAAAAAAGTTTATGATCTCCTATCCCCATTGCGATGGCCGCCATCTTGGATTTTAGAAACAAATATTTTTTGCTAAATAACTCGCCTATTTTAAACTTTTGACTAAAAATGCCCTTAATAAAAGTTGTTCAAAATTGTATTATCTGTAACTTTGGTCGTAATCATTTTTTCTCCACGATTGATATTTTTCGACTTAATCCGAAAAAAAGCATTGTGACATTGTATTTCAGTCAACTCATTTATGAGCGTTTTTGAACCACACAAACAACAAGTTTGATATTTTTTCAATACGTTGAAAGAGGAGAGTATAAGGAGTCTTAAACCAACTATTCAACCGTCAGCTTTTTCTGTTGTCTTTTTTATGATGACTACGCATTGTTTAGGAACAACACAATTTGTTCCTTTACCTGGTTTTTAAGGCTTTGAAATTTTGGTGAGCAGAAACGGTTCGATGAATCAATTTTTAAATTTACAAGAATATTGATGCTCTCAAAGTCTACAAATTTATGTAGGTACATACACACGCAAGCCTTGCATTCGATATTTGCAAAAAAAAAAAAAAAAAAGATTTACGAAAAGACCATCACAAAAAGTCGGTTTTTAGTACTTTTTTTAAACTAACAGTGAACGGTAAAAAAAAACCTTAAAAAAAATTTGTAAAACACTCAAGTTTCTTAAAAAAAATTTTTAAAAAATTCTAGTGTCATTTCTTGCAATAACGGTACTTCAAAAAATCTTGAAACAAGAAACATAAAGCTGTAGAATGATTTTTGTTTCCACTCATTACGACCACTCGTCACAAAGATACAGCACTTCAAAAAACACTAAACTCAACTTAAAAGGCAATCCGTTCAATGAATTGCAAAATATCCTTATGGCTAGTTTCTCAGTGGAATTTTTAACATGAGGTTCAGCTGAACCTGAATTTCAGTATTAATACATTCAATATCTCTTGAGTGCATAAATTCGCTGTGTGGTCGGAGTTTGTTTAGTTTGAATACAGTGTGTTTCGTGATTTTCTAAAAATTTACTTGGAACAGACAAAAATATAAAAAATAACGACAACACTTAGGTACAATGTCACGCTATAACTTTTTTAAAAGTTAAAGCTATAGGTACCTACAGTTCTTTTGAGTAAAAAAATTCTTCAACGTGAGGAAAAAATATTTTCGACAAAGAAAAAATGTCCGTGGTGTAAAATTTTCCTTATTCGTCGTCAGTTTACAGTTTCCAAAAAAAAATCTCAATGAGACTGATCTATGAAAAGCAAACACAAACGCCAAACGCAATTTTTTTTCGGAAAAAGAATGTCAGTGACATTGTTTTGTAAGAAAAAAATTCGTGGTGAATATAAAATTTGTTTTTCTTTGGGTAGTTCACAGTTCGATAAGAAAAATTTAAACGTCAAAAAACTTTTTTTTCGCAAAAAGCGCTCTCATAAGAAATACCTACATGTAGTTTTTTTTCGTCAAGTAACTGTTTACTTAGCTTAAGATTCCATTCTTTCGCCTTGTTTCTAAATCAAGTTGCTTTAGTGCAATGTTTAAGAGAAATTAATTATTAAACGAAATTTGACAATAAAGTATTTTTTCTTTTCAAACTGTTTTATTTTCTTTCAAAGCCTTACATTATTAAGTATAACTTTTATTTTCAGTATATCATTCTCTTATTAATTTGAAGTCGAAAATGGTCTTAGGGGCTAGTTATAGCGATCAGGAAAAATAAATAAATAAATCAAAAACATCATTTTTCAAATGGATTATTTACTATATTCTCAACTGATTTGAAACACAAATGCTATACGAATCATTGAAAAACCAACGCTCGAAGAATTTAAAATTTTCAATTTTCAATTCTTGCTTAAAAAATTGTTTTAACTATTTTCCTGATGGAAAGAAATTTTTCGTATCAGGAAAATTTATTTGCGTCTGGAAAATAGTTAAAATACATTTTAAGAAAAAATAATTGTTCAATTGAAAATTTTATTTGCATACAAAATTCTTTGAGTATTTTATCATTAATTCGTATAGCATTTGTGTTCCAAATCCGTTGAAAACGTGTTAAATAATCCACTTGAAAAAATGTCCTGATCGCTATAATTAGCCCCATACAACGTATACTTTTAAAGACATTTCAAAAACAACTTCGTTATTTATAGCCTATTGAATAGACCGGAAAATGAGGTGTATAAGGGAACAATTACGTGAAAGGGTTTTTATTATTGAATATGTTTGTTTGGCCCATAAGCATGCTTAAAACCGAAAATGCTACTAGATTCACCCATGCGTTTGTGAAAGAATATTTTTGGTATAACTCGAAAGCTAAGCCGAATTTGAGTTAAATTTTTTTTTGTTCAAAATTAAATTTTTTGTTGAAATGAATAGTTCAAAAAATTGTATAAAAAACTTTAGCAGGGAGAATAAACAAAAACCAACCTAAAAAAAAACAAGCTCTTATGTTCTACTAAAATAGGTATATAAGTTTCGTATCAGCAAATGAAGTAGGGTTATTTATCGTTAATTTTTATATTAATTCTGTTTTAAGTCGTGTTTTTTAGAAAATTACGAAACGCTGTATTCAAACTTAAATAACTCCAACACACCGAATTTGGATATACACTTTAGTGAAAATGAATGTATGAATATGTACCTTCATTGGATATACCAGGTCATTGGTATATCCATGTGGGCCAGTGTTCCATAAATGTTTGCCCATTATCGTTTAAAGTTAAGCTATAGGAATTTCGGTTTCACAGTGCAGTGCAACATGAACCTTAGTTTAACATATTATATGATGCAACTTGGTATCATTTTATTTTTCCATTCAAATAAGACTATTATTCAAACTATTATTGTGGAAATGAAGACAATTTCCAATTATTCAACCGCACCGCAAGCATGGATTTTGTTGATGGTTGGTTATGAAGCAAATACAAAATTGAAAAGTAATGAATTTGATCCAATATAATGCAGGCTAAATTCTTTGGCATTAGAACATGTAGGCGAATCCAACATCGTCTTAAACCTTATATCACAGAGAAGGTTAACATTTCTTTTTGTTATTGTGGGACGTAGCACAAGGTCCCTCTCACAATTAGTAATAAATAATTTCGGCGTCACATTTCTTAATTCATACCTAATTTATGTATGGTCTTCAATTGGTGCACTGAACAAAAATGAATATCGTTTTAATATTGTATTCAGATCACAATATGTCAGTTTATAAAACTTTAATTTATAGAAATATTTTTAGTACAAAAAAAAGTATTTTGATCTTTTTATCAATTCAATTTTTTTATTAAATTTTATTTTATATTGTTACTTTTACTATAAAGGTTTATAATATAAAATTTTATTGTTTTATTTTATTAAGGTATAATAATAAATCCACATCGAAAATTCAAAACATTGAAGTTGGTAATTCTGATATTTCATAATATAAATTATAAATTTTAAGTAACACTGAGTATGAAAACCGTCATGTCTACATGAGAACGCATTTTATAGATGTTTTCGTGAATCAGTTGTTATTATAATTTATAAAAAAAGCAATCAAGTATATGAATTTACCTTTATAAAGGTGTTTTTTTTAGACGTGTGGCTTTCAAGAAGAAATAAAACGCATATATTTTAATGTTATGGCCAAGAATTCAGCTTTATTATAAAGATAAGGGTTTGCCATTATGTTTTAAAAATGATTTCGGGCAAGTGGCTGGCTCGAATTAGTTCCAGCCGAGGGGCCCAATTTTCGGCTACCAACTTTCGACGCGATGGCGGATGGACTCATTCGGGTCTTCTTCGATACTCTGCTACACAGCACAGCAGCAATAGCGTCTTCGGTGCGCACTGTACGGACTGCGTCTTTGAGGATGCGCACTATCCACTAGAGCCGACTCTCCTGGGCGATTATTTCGGCCAAATATTGGACGTAGCGCTCGATGCGTGAAACAATACAATATTTTGGTAATAAATTTGCACGGTTTGCAAACGTTGTTCAGGAGCAAGTCTATTCATTATTAGGGCTGACCACGATACCAAACCCAACGATACTTTTATAAGTATCGTCTCGGTTTCGTTAAAATCGAAAAATGTCCACCTCGAAAGGAAAACGGCTAAAATTAAGTCCACTACTGGTTTCAAAAAAGAAAAAAGGACTTAATTCCACGATATGCCAAAAATGGGAGCAAAAAAATGAGATTTTTGCCCATCATAAAACGCAAGTAAAATGTTCAATTGATAGCAATAAATATAAATCACAAAATATCAATTTGAAATTAATAATTTTAAAATAACCTTAAGAAATATCAATTTCATATTAATGTATTGAATTGGTATTAATATAGGTTTATATGGTATACACAATTTACACATCCTCAAGCCGGAAATATGAATACGCAAAAAGAAAACATTGCAACACCGATTTTGAAAGTTTTAGTATAGATGAAAACAGAATTTAATATCAACTAATGGCTTAACTGATATTTTCAAATATATTACCTATATTTTCTTCGATATACGCATATTAATAGTACCTATTGTAATGACTTGGAATAAATTAAAAATTAAATGCACGACTGGGTCGCACGTAATTGCTCTTATGTTCAAGACGCTGCGGATTTAAGAAAATTGTATATAAAAACATGGAAATTATGCGAGAAAAAAGTAGAAAAGCATGAAATACGACATTTAAATTGGCTAGACCCACTCTTTTGACAGTTTGAGGTGTAAAAAAAGAATGCCATCTTTATCCTTGATTGAATATGATTGTATAGGAAAAAAAAATTTTAAATCGTTCGAGCGGTTTTTTAAGAACAAATTTTGGTATGCAAATTTAAAGAATATATTTATTTGTATATAGAAACAAAATTTGAAAAAAAATTGTCAACCCGTTTTTGAGATACCAAATTTTCAAAAAAAAAGTTTTAAACTTTTTTTAAAAATCCAAAAACTTTTTTTTGAAAAATTTGATACGCAATATTTTTAACTTTTATCCGAAATTTGTATATAAAAAAATATCTAAATCCGTTTAGCCGATAACGAGAAAATTCAAAATAAAAAAATTGGTTCCATGACAGGTACTATTAATAGTTGCAAAGTGTAAAATTTTATAATTTTTAGTAGTAGATCATACTAATTTTAGTTTATAGAAAAATTTTAATCAAAATCGTAGGAGTCGTTTTTGAGAAAACAAATATGTTCCCTTGCGGTTTTTTAACTTTTGTATGGAAGGTACCGTTATTTTTTCATATATGTAAAATTTGTTCTAAAAATATTTTAGAGAGTGCTAAAAAACTCTTAAGTATCGAGTTTCAAAAAAATCGATAATGTCGTTTTAGAAATATTTGATTTTCCAAAAAAAATTTTGAAACATTTTTAAAAAATCCAAAAAATATTTTTTCAAAAAATTTATTACACAAAACTTTTGTGAAGAAAATCAAAAATTAAATAAATGCTTCCTTGGGAGGTACCATTAATAACCATTTTTGAAAAATGGTTTTCCACCCAAAGGATGCCTTTACTAAAATAAATTTACTGAATTTTTTTTAAGAAAACTTGTCGAGCTGTTTTTGAGAAAAAAGCGATTGTGTAAAATTGACAAAAAAATTGTATGGCAGGTACCGTTATTTTTGGTTCTAAGCAAAAATGAAAAAAATGTGTGGGCAGAATCACCAAAAACCATTATTTACCAAGTTCTAAGAAAATCGATCCAGCCATTTAGGCTGTAGACGAACAGACAAACAGACAGACAGACAAACAGAATTGTTGGACGACTTTTATCACCCAAAATTGTTAATTAAAGGCTGTTTTATGAATTTTTGTTTGGTGTAAGCATGCCAATTTAACTTTAATTGGTATGTTCACTTCCACTTAGACCATTCTTAAATACTGGCGTTTTTCAAATCGGTGTTCCTTTGTTTCTTGAATTCTTCTAGAAATGGTTTCTTAAAGCCTGAAATTTTGTTGCTCTTTAATTCTTCTTAAATCCTTCTAAAAGCCAACACAAGGCATGTGAGGTTTTCCCAAAAACTGAACAAAAAAACATAACTCTTAAGTTTCAATTAAAAAACGGACTTTCATTTTGTATAACCTTGAACAATAAGAGCATAAGAATAACGAGTGACGAATTTCAAGATTCGAGGTAAGACTATAATAGTCGGAAGGGCTATAATGTCAAAGACCAACGAAAAGTAGCTTTCCGTACCGTCACATCAACTATCTCTTGTTGGCATTCCTGTTTCTCCAAATGTCAGTTTTACTTAAGTGAGGCGCGCTCCCGAGCGTAATGTTGATTGAAACTTGACACAACGTTCCACTCCGCAACTACAGCCGCGTCACATGCTTTCCGTGCATTCGCTTGTTTTCTTCCGACCACTTAAGTGCGGTTCCTAGCATTATAGGTCTGGCTTTGGGGCCCGAATGAAATACCCAATAAAAAAAACTTAACCTACACAATACTGATCACAATTTTATGTGTGGAAAACCGAACGTTCTGCACTCCAATTGGGCATGAACATACTTTAGGGGAAGGGTGCTAACAGTGAGACACTTAGAATAATTATTATTTAAGCAAAAACTACTACATATTTGATTGTAGTCTTTATTGAGACTGGCAAATGTATCGTCCTTCTCCTTGGCTGATACAAAAATTTAAGGCTTTTAGTTAAAAATGAATACAGTAATTTTGGACGTTGAATAGATGCTATAAAAATACGCAGCCTGCAGACCATGGCCGCATGGCCCTTTTAGAGAAAATACGCCTCTGCGTGTGACCCAGTTGTATACTTTATTTGCTGTTGAGTGTTGATCGCATTAGGTGGTACATATGTAGGTCGCCATCCTATTGAGAATATGCAGATAGGGAATGTGTTTTATATTCAAAGTCGATGTATCGGTTGAAATACTAGATCTTACAATACACCATTAATTGGATGTAATATAATAACATTTTGTTAAAACTATTATTGCTTTAGCTACCGTATATGTATATTTTGTACATGCATTTTTGTTTACAATGCACCCCTCTTAAATTTCACATTAGCCTAGCGCCAAAATTGACAGTTGAATCATTGAAAAGATGTTATCATGTTATGTAGGCCACCTTTGAGTCGGAGTTTTGTTTTCTCACACAACTGTCACAAAGTCACACATTTAAAAGCTTATCGAGCGGAAATACAGTTTCTAGTAACGAATTGAATAGGTTGTCCGTATCAATACTTCACTCATTACAAACCGTCGTATTTAATCCATTTGACAATGAATCTAATGTGAGAGCAATAGTTGTCGTGCCAGTTAGAAAATTATTATAATTATTATTTTTGAAATTTTCTGGTCAAGTAACCCCTTAATCTACATATTTGTTTGTAGTGGTTTAATAGACTTCAATGTTTTTTTTTTTTTTTTTATTGAAATCATCTCGGTTCTCTCTGTTGGGAAAAAAAATGATAGATACACGAATAATGCGCGCCAGTAGTCTAGTCAAGGCATGTT
Source organism: Dasysyrphus tricinctus (assembly GCA_963921185.1). NCBI lineage: Eukaryota > Metazoa > Arthropoda > Insecta > Diptera > Syrphidae > Dasysyrphus > Dasysyrphus tricinctus. The sequence goes on from OY992531.1 coordinate 142,082,324, forward strand.
GTGTCTGCGATTAGGTTTCTTCGATGTTCCAATAATCAAAATGATGATTATTTCATGGATCAAAGAATATTTCTAGAAGAAACCATCAACCGCATAAAGGGATAGTCTTCCATTTGTGATTCAATGATTTCGTATTATTTCCGACGGAAAACATAGAGAAAATTTGCGATTTTCCGCATCTTCGCATTCACTATCAGAGATCAAAGGGAAAAATGTATGGTCGGTACGCATGCAATATTGTAATATGTAGGTATACGAATGTAACATTATATCCTTAACAGCGCGGTGGACCTTTGTGGTTTGGACTTGGTAAAGAAACAGAATGAGCATCATGCAGTCTTTATATGCATGCTCGTAACTTCATACGTGCTTGTGCATGCTTCTTTTTTTAAACTATAAACCTGATATCCCAGGGAAGATGAACTTAACGTCATTGGCCTTCCGAAAGGAATACTAATAAACGCACACAATTTTTTTGTTAAAATAATATGAGAGTATTGTGGTACCTACGTATAACAAATACAAAATTTCACACTGCAGGTGAACTTATCGACTTTATAAATAAACGTTGCGGAATGAGGCAACAAAAAATAAATTCTGCTTGGTTAGTCTTCAGATAAAAATATAAATCACAGCTTTGCTCAATGCACATATAATAAATACTTGAGGCTGTGATTGCAAAAGTAGTGAAACCTACTTTTTTTGAAAATTGTTGATGTATGTATAAGCGATCATAAATATTATTTAATTTGAGATTTAAGGGGGTAAAGTCACATTTTTTGAAAAGCTTAGGTATTAAATTTGGTGACCTTGACTCGGCGTCAAGCGGAATCTGGGCGAAAGGGTAGGTTGTACCTGTACTGGGAAAAATAGGAAAAAAATCCATCCGAAAATCTTGGTTTAGTACATAATAGCATAATATTTAGAAAAGTAGGTAATGAAAATCGATACCCTATATCAAATTTCCACATTTAAAATTGTTCGTATTTTTTTTAAGAAACCTAAATAACCATGCTATTGATCGCAATCATAAATCCAAAAATAAATATTAATAGTTTCGTAAGAAAATTAAAGTTTGACTGAGTGATCTTTCAAAAAACAATTGTGGGCTAACTTTGGCACTTCGTATTCTTAAAAAAATTTACCATAGTACCCTCGGCAAGTTATTCATAAAAAATGACCCTTTTCAAAAAGATTTCAAAATGCTACAAGGGCTACTTTTCTAGATTTTGAGAAAGAACCAATTAAAAGAGCATTTAAACAAAAAAAAGAGCCAACACTGCAAACGACCCCCAAATACAAAAAATACCCCAATATAATTTACAATTTTGAAAAAAATAACAAAAACTTTAGAAAAACTGTTGTAAAAAAATTACATATTAACTTTGTTTCCCAATTTTGTAGCTCTTTGTTAACAGTTAGGTAAATTCAAAGCTGAAAGATGCGATTGGCATGTTTCTTTCTTCTTTAAGGAAGTTTGTAAATTTATTTTTCATTAAAAACAATTTTGAAAAAAATTATCCTGACACACACGCTGCTATGCGGAGAGTAAAAATATGTGCTGGAAAATTGTATAAGTTGGGACAGAGTTACTCATCCAAATGATTTCTAATATGAACATATTTCCAATTTTAAACCGAAATCCCTCTATAATAGTGATTACAATATAAATTCTGTAAGTATTTTTTTTTTGCTTTTAATTCAAAAAGGTGTAAGTCAATTTATAACTTTTTCTGGATAGCTTATTGAATGGCAGAATTCATAGCCCAGATCAAAACATGATATGTCTTCATCAGAGTTAATAATGAGTGGATCTAAAAATCTTAGCACAAAAAATTTTTATATTTGAAATCAATTATTCTTAACGTGATTTCATCGCAAGTTGTCTGATAGTATAGTAAAACATTTTTTTATAGCAACAAAATCATCATAGGAAACATTTTCTTTTTTCAAACAAGCTTCAGCTTCGTGGCCTATATAAATATCTTCAAAATATTTAATGAGCAATTCGTTTTCGTAGTTAATATTTTGAATTTGTTTGTGTTTCAAGAATAGACATCTATTTTTTAATAAATGAAATTAATTTTTTAATGAAAATGAATGCGTTCAGATTTCAAAGAATTTTTTATTCAGAGGAAGAATTTCCAAGAATTTTTTATTAGAGGGTAATTCGAAAATTTTGAAAAAGGAAATTTAAGTAGATAGAAATATTTAGGCCTAACTACATTCAATTCTTTTTTGTACAAAAGTGAGTATATTTTTCCAATAAAGTGCTCAATCCTATCTTTAATCTCAAGTTTTACAAAAGTAAAAGTAAGAGCGTTCCTAACTTTTATTTTTGCAGAAAAGTGAAACACAACTACATCTAAACAAATAGTAAAAAAAACTAATTCATAGATGTCACTCACATCGATAATGATTGCTGAACTAAGGTAGAACTATAATGGTCAGAAAGCCACTGAAGCTAAAGTCAAAAACCAACGAAAAGTAGCTTTCCGTAGCGTAGGCCTTTATTCTGAAAAAGAGGCCAAGAAAATCTCAAAAAGAGCCAATTTTGGATGATTTTAGAAAAGTTGAGCCAAAGAGCCATACATGAAAAAAAGAGCCAAAGTGGCTCAGCCCTGTATGCCACTTATTCATTCTGAAATTTTATTATTATTTGTTTTTTACTTGCAAGAGAACCTCAGATCAGTTCATATAATTTTTACGTGGATTATGCATTTTGGTACTCTACTGGTGTATGTCAGATTAGCAGTCATTCAAGTAAAAAACTGTTTACGGTAAATTAGAGTGAGATAGATCTACATTACATACCGTACACTGCGATCTACGCCTGGTAAGCTACATTCCTGCTTTTACTCCCAACTTCTCCAGGCCCGGACTTAGAGAACCGGGGCCCCAAGGCACTTGGTATTATGGGCCCCCCTCCATCACGAAGCTATTTTATTTTGGTTTGGTAAATAATTGTTAATACACTACAAATCAAACAATTTTCAAACTACTTTAATTATAAGAAAATACAACATTTATGTACATACATTGATACTTTCATCCATATAATTTAATTTATCATTCGGCAAACTTTCTTTTGGGCAAAAGACAGAATGACATCATCGTAATTGATTAACTGCACGATTTATGATTTGACAGTACAGACAGTGAATTCAGCCTATTAAATAATTCTTTACTCTCTTTAGCGCCGAAAATGACCATTCTGCAGAACAATTTGACGCTGGTGTACACAAAGCATTCTGAGCGCGATTCCAATATTTGGATAAATATCCAAAAAGCTCTTTTCTAACAAAAATGTGTACAGCTTTAGTGACGACAACTCTGTAACTTCATCATTGGAGCTCGAAGGTGCAGACACTCGTTTTTTAAAGTTAAATCTAAGTCTCCTGGATAAAAAGCTATAAGGTTTATTGCTTCTTCACTATTATATTTTGATTCCAAGCGATTTAGTTTCGAAAGAAAGTCAAACTTTGTACTTAACTCTTTTTAAGCCGATCCCCGTTTCTGCAGTTCCGCAATCAGTCTATCAATAATGACATTGTAAGTGGCAACTCTAAATCTGTCCTTACCAGAGAGTTCGGTCTCGTTTCCCCTGACTTCATCGAAATGGACTTTCCGTTTTCGTTTTCTCTGCATGTAATCAGCACAGTTATTATAGCCCAATTTTTCGAAAGCTTTCGACTCATAAAGGTCAAAGGTACTGGATTTACGTATCTCTTCTAGATAAATTAACGAAGACTGATAGAGTTCAGCGAAGGTACCCAGGTCAATGTTGACAGACTGAAGTAGCTTATTCACTTTGTTGAACCTTTCTAGGATATCGTTACAAAGATTTGCCAAAAAACAAGTATCCATCGAGTCTAATGAGTTCAGAAGATCAGAAGCTTCAGCGCGCGTCAACGATTTGTATTTATCGCATATAAAAAACACGCTTATAAGAATACCTCGCTAAGAAGAAACTTGAACAAAACACCGTGTACTTTCCCATATATTTTCATGCTGAATTGTGTGTTCATAAGAAACACGTTTATTAGAAAAACACTGATAGAAGAAACATTTCTCAAAGCCGAACCTTCTTTTTTCCATATAAAGTTTGTTGGATTTAAGAAACTTGCAAAAAACTCACGAAACTCATAAAACTTGAACAGACCCTTAAGAAAAATTCAAAGTAAACTATGCAAATGTCATTTATGATGCAATTTGACATTTGAGGAGAAGTTCAGTTCACACTTCATTTTGACATTGAATTTATTATTCGTTGTGTTTGTGTTCTTTTTTGTTTCTTATATCCGTATAAGAAACTCATTTCTTATATCCGTTCTAAGGATATAAGAAAAACTCAGTTATAAGAAACACATGTTATGCAATTTTTGAGTTTCTTATAAGCGTTATATACTGTAGAGCTGCTATGATTTCATCCCAGGAAGAACACAGACTTCGGCAGGAGTCAGCTCGAGCAGACCATTTTGTCTGGGAAAGACTCTTTAAGACTGAGTTTCAGTTTCAACTGCAAAATTTCCCATCGATTTTTTGATGCTGAAAAAAAATTCTACGATTATTACAAAAACATATCGATACCTTCCCGTAAGAATGTATTAAGCGACATTTTAAAATTTTTGAGTTGAAATTTTAAAAAGCCTCTATTCAGTTATTTATTTGGGTATTTTGTATTAATAAACAACATTTATAGAGGGACTTTGAGTTGAAATACCCGTTTCAAAGCTTTTTATTCTTTTGCATAGGTACATACAAAAATTCCTAAACCAGAGGTTTTTATCGATGCCTTAAAAATTTTTGAAATGTCGCTTAATACATTCTTACGGGAAGGTATCGATATAAAATGATATAGCAGCTTGACAACACTCGGCCGTACATGTTTTTTTTTTTTTTAAAGCTTAATTCAAGCATATATGTTCCAACAAGATTCAGGGAACGAGCTGAACAAGGAACGAAATCAGTCAGAGAGTTAACTTGTTTTATTCTCGCTTGAAGTCCAGAATATACACCCGACATATTGCTTGCATTATCGTAAGATCTTCGGCCTTATGGCCACAATTTGGAATGAATTTCAAAAATCGTTCGACAGGACACCCGTTTTCAGAGACTTATCTCACTATAAAAGAAAGTTGGTCTACGTGAGAAATGTCCGGAGTAGACTCTACAGTGACGGAAAAGTATTTGGCTTGTTTTATTTCTGTGAGGGTGGTATCTATGACATTTTCTGCCATGATATTGATCATTTCATCATCATTTTATTTGTTGACGAAAGATATGATGTTGAACCACTACCTTTGTTAGGGGCCGGTTATAGCGATCAGTAAAACACATCAGTAAAAAGTTGAAACGAAAGAAATTCGGATTTTTTTCCTGATGGGTGTTTATAGCGAACAGTAAAATTGTGTCAGTAAAACTTATGTCTTCTTCTTCTTTCTATTTTTACTGGATGTCAATGCATCAGTAATTTTTTTTCGTATGTACTGAAACAGTAAAAAATTGGAACACAAACAGGTGGAACGAATTGTTTCATTTTGAGTGACATGACAATCAGCTGATACGTAAAATGAGTTTTCGTCAGTAAAATCAAATAAATGGTTTTTCTCAAAAAATACTATTCCGAATCAAGTTTTTTCTTTAAAAAAAAATTATTTTATTACATTCGTCATCGATTTGCATATAGTTTTTGTTTCAAAAAGCATTTAAAAATATTAAATATTGCAAAAAAAAATTTTTTCTGATGCATTTTACTGATCGCTATAACTGGCCCCTTACCGTGGCGTTTAATGTGTAAGTCCAGAAAAGGATTGAACTCAGCCAAAATCTCGAGTGTCATAATATCGTCGTCGTTCTATCAAAACTCCCTAAGTCAATTTCTCTTGAAAACGGGAAACCTCTCTTGAATACGATATATTTATCAAAATTTAAACATTTTAGTTGTGTTAAAGGTCTCCTAGTCTCATGTTGGCCTATTTATAAATTAAAAAATTCCCAAAATCAAATATTTTTAAATTCTGATTAGTACAAATCCATAAAAAGGACCGATGTCTAAAAATAAATAAAAATGGATTTAGGGAGTTTTGACTGAACGACGAACATTTTAGTTGTGTTAAAGGTATCCTAGTCTCATGTTGGCCTATTTATAAATTAAAAAATTCCCAAAATCAAATATTTTTAAATTCTGGTTAGTACAAATCCATAAAAAGACCGATGTCTAAAAATAAATAAAAATGGATTTAGGGAGTTTTGACTGAACGACGAACATTTTAGTTGTGTTAAAGGTATCCTAGTCTCATGTTGGCCTATTTATAAATTAAAAAATTCCCAAAATCAAATATTTTTAAATTCTGGTTAGTACAAATCCATAAAAAGGACCGATGTCTAAAAATAAATAAAAATGGATTTAGGGAGTTTTTACTGAACGACGACGATATATATACCTAGTTTTTACTATTTTTCGATCCAAATTTCTCATATGAACCTCTAAACCGCAATCCGCGTGCTGAAAGTGACTCCATAACAGCCACAGTGCGTCTCAAAACCTCTTGCCAGTGTTTTACTTTTTTTAGCAGTAGATTTTTTTTAAACAATGATCAATTGCTAAAAACTAGGTATATTAACAAATGTATTTTTGAACGAGTAGGTAATAAAATAATTAAACAGTATTTGCATAATTAATCACTTAAACTTTCCATCAATAAAATCAAAGTTTTGAAAATACTATAAAAGCCCAGGAGACTCTGAGCGCTGAGCGTGTCCAGCAAACGTTGCTGAAATTATTCATTTCCTTACAAAAAAATTACAGTTTCAATAGAACTTACGTTAAGTTTCCACAAAACCATCTTGTTTTAAGAATTTAATATAAGATTGATAAGAGTATTAAAATAAAAAATTTACGTAATAATATACTTTCTTGAAAAAAAAAAAAATTGGAATATATTCCTGGCTTTAAGAAAAAGTATTGGTTGATTTTCTAACTTGTTGTTTATGTTAAGTCTTTTTTTTTTTTAGAAATTCGGCCCTTTCAAAATTTGTTTCTTGTCTCGACTCGAGCTTAAACTTGGTATAGGTATCTAATGCAAAACATCTTTAGTGCATTCATAATTTTAAGTAATGACAAATTTAAGCCACTTCCCACTGTCGGATTTTGACGAATTTTGACACATACTAGTGAACAAAACTGCGAAGGAACTTCTCTACAGAGTTGTTGGACCTGCCATCGGGACTTGGGGCCCCTAGGCTGGCTGTGTACTAATTGGGTATTAATTTTCTTAGGGTTAAACCCTAGATTTCCCTGATTAAATAGGCTTTTTTATCGGATAAGAGACATAAAAAAAGGAATTAATCAAGTAAATTAAGCTACAGAGTTGTTGGTCCCGCCATGACTTGGGGCCCATAGGCTGGCTGGGCCACTAGGCCTGGTCTATGTTACCCTAGGCGGAAATACGGCACTGAACTTCTCGTAATAGTGGGCTTTGTGTTACCATAATCTTTTAATTTTGTGTAACCCTGGGGCCCAAAGTGAGTTTTGTCTGTGTGCATACCGTTTTTTGTGATTCCGCAAGAGTGAGTTTAAAATTTTTGACAGATATAGTGTGCACTACCAGTCAAATTTATTCACATTTGTTTCTTGTGTTGGGCGTGAATAGATTGTGTACATGGAAAATCATTCACGCTTCCAGGATTGGTCCCTGGACTCGATTAGTGTTGTGGAAATTGTTTTAGTCATTATCTAGTGATAGGTACTAAAAATCTTTCGCAAAATGTCTTATTCGTACGCAGTTCAAGAATATGCGAACACCGAACATACATATTATCTTCGGTGACAGCCGTCGTAATTCCGCCAACAGACTGTATGGCGAAGGGTGCCCAAATGTATTGCATCAGCCAGACCAACGTGTTTTCATATATTTCTATGCACACCTATCATACTCGCAATTCACTGTGAGTGACAATCGTTTAATAGCAAAATTGACACAATTTTGTAATTTATACCACATTACACAATAATTCAGTCATATTGCATTTTTACCATGTGAATTTTTGGGTTGTTTCGATTTTTGTCCTCATCATGTTTTTGAATCTAAGGTTTTCGAAAATTTCGTGACGCAACATGGAAAAAAAATTCCAAAAAATGATGCAGACATGCACATTGTAGCTCAAGCTAAGTAGTATAGAACATTGGCGTATTTTTGCTGTTCCAGAAAACCTGCTTATTAGGAAGTGTAAGACGAATGATTTACCAAAGATAAATGAAAGTATTTGAAAGATTGAAAAAAAGTTTTGAAGGGAAATTTTCATACTTCAGAATGACCATAGAAATTTTTTCGAAAAAAAAATTACCTCGAGAAATTATATATCCTAAATAATTCATTTTTTTCAAAATTTTAGATTCGAATATCTCAAAAACCTGAAATGATTTAGTAATTCTGAGTTCAGATTTGAATTCAGAGCATCAAATAACATCAGAAGTGTATAATTGGTTCAAATTCACACAGTGTAAATAATTAGTGATTTCGAGTGGATTTTCGGAACTATAAAAACACGTTCAATTTGATCTAGCACTTGAGTCCAAATGAATTGTCGTAGAATAAAATGCACGACTGGATCGCACGCACTTGCTCTTATGTTCAAGTTGTGTGGGACTTAACAACTTTAAGAAATATTCAAGTAATAATAGAAAAAGTATAAAAATCATTTAAATCGTTCTTTTAATTGTATAAACAGTCTGATAAATAACTTAGAGCTCAAAAAAAAGTATGCCATTTGATAACTTGAAAAAATATGAATTTATGCAAAAAAAAAAATTTTAAATCGTTGGAGCCGTTTTCTTAAAAATTAATTTTTTATATATAAAATTTTTGAAACATTTTTCCAAAAAAAATTTGGTATGCAAATTTTGAGTGTATATTAATATACATTTAAAACTGAAATTTCAAAATAATTCATCAACCTGTTTTTGAAATATTGAATTTTCAAAAAAAAAATTTGAATCTTTTTTAAAAATCCAAAATTTATTTTTTCCAAAATTTTGGTATGCAGTATTATTTATATTCTAATAAAGCTTTTGTGCAAAAAATTTGATTGAAATCGGATGAGCGGTTAATGAGAAAACCAAAAATCAAAAAAACCGTTATATGACAGGTACCGTTAATAAATGTTTTTGGTGATTTCTTTTCTAACTTAAAGGTACATCGTATCTACAATAATACACTGATTTTTTTTTATCAAAATCGTTGGAGCCGTTTTTGAGATAAATTAGCTTTTCCCTAACGGTTGTATGGCAAGTACCGTTATTTTTTGAGCTAAAAAAAAAATTCAATTTCTCCTCTGGAGAGTTACAAGAAAACCTTAAGTTCAAAATTTGAAGAAAATCGCTTCAGTGGTTTAGGCTGTAGGTTGAGGTACGGACAGACAGACAGACAGACAGAATTGTGCCACCCACTTTTTTCGTGTTCTCTATCATCGTAATGTCATGTTTGATTGTCATCTAAAAATTTTTTTTTTGCACGAATCCAAAACTTGCCCTATAGTACCTATATCGCAAGTAAAAATTTGAGGTAAGACCGAACTCGACGGAACTGAACTTCAAATTTTTTTTGTATGAAATTGTATGAGGTATATCGCACTAAGCAGCATGAACTTCAAGGCGCGGAACCAGGCGGCAAAGTTGATAATATGACCAACTATGCCGCGCCCTGAAGTTCCGTTGCCGCAAAAAATATTTTTGAGTTCAGTTGCGGTGCAGTTTCTCTGAAGTGCAGTTCCGTCGAGTACAGTCTTACCTTTGTTCTATAGGACACAAACTGAAAAACTTATTTCAGGCAATCGTCCAATTTGTGTAAAAACACAAACTGAAAAGCTGCTCGAACTGAACACTGAAGACTGAATAGTTTCTTTATAGGTATATGAGGCCGTGAGTGCAAAAGTGGTGTAACCCATTTTTTGGCACTTTTGATATTATTGCCTCATATTTTTACATTTATGCATCAAATGTAATCAAAGTAAAAATTTTAATTTCTAAAATATTAAAGCTTTCCAAAAATGTGACGTATACTCCTTGAATCTCAGTTAAAATCGTATTAAAAATCGATTCAAAATAAAAAAAATATGATAAAAAAAGTGGGTTACACCACTTTTGCACTCACAGCCTCATATGGAAACTGAAAGTTGCATGTGCACGAATAGCCAAGAACATAGGTGTTAGGTATGTATATTTTGTGATGACATTATAAAGCGCTTATTAAATGCTAATTAAATGCCCAAAAATAAAATTTAATACTTAAGCTCTTTTGGTAAAAATCAATATTTTGCTAACTTGAATTAAAGTACCTAAGCATCAGAACAACTTCCTCAATTGCTTGAAACATTAAGTACGAAAATTAAGGCCACTTAACACGATAGTAGAGGTCATATGACCTGTCATTATATTTTCTGTATGATTTCTAAAATGAGCTTTCATTTCAAGTCAAGTCATACGGTTATCATTTTTTTTATGTTTACACGTCTTTACTTCGCATTTGATTTTTTATATGGTTATCTGTCAAATCCAAAATAAAAGAAAAAGAAGTCATAAACAAATAATTTTTTTAAGTGCAAAATTACTTTTCTGCAATCATCCATTGTTATTTTCATTAAAAATTCTATTTTTTTGTAAGAATATTTTTGTTTTCAATACTCTGAGTTCACTATTTTCAATAAAAACAACAAATTCCGTTTGACTTCTCAAATAGAATTAGCTGCAGTTCTAATGTCAAAAAAGTCATATGCTTTTTGCTTTTGAGAAGTCATGTGAGATCTATGAGTGCGTTCAGACGATTTGGTATGATTTTTCTGACAGGTCATATGACTTCTATAGTCGTGTAAAGTGGCCTTTAAACTTGATCCTTTATTAAGGAGCTATTTAAATGCTCTACGATTCAAAAACAAAATTAAAAAAAAAACTTAATTTTCACAAAAAAAAATGGTACAGTTTTGACAAAAAAATACACATTTTTTTTTCTACCTAAATCTTTTTCATTTGTGAAGTGCTCGTTTCAACAATTTCGAAACAATTTTCGAAGATCTGAGGCAAAAAACTCCATTTTCATTTATCACCCTGTTCTGCTAACTTAATATCGATTGTTCTCCCAAAAATGCAAACTTTTTCGACTCAATCTCTTTGATTATTTAAATGCTCACCTAGTTTCAATTATATCATTTAAATATAAAAAAATCAAAGATCTGAGGAAAACAAAAAAAAAATCCGTTCTCCATAACGAATCAAAAAGATTTGGATTTAAGTTAGCATGAGCAGGTATGAGAAATTGATTTTTTTATTTGCGTTAGATCTTCGAAAAATTTTCGAAAATGGATCATCAAATTGAACTGAAGCAAACATTAAATGAGTCGAAAATCTAAAAATATTTTCAATTTTGTTTTGTCAAAATTGTGACATTTTTTTTTTTGAAAATCATGTTTTAGTAATTCCAATTTTCGTACTTAATGTTTTAACCATTTTATTAAAATTCAAATTTCGTACTTGATGTTCATTTTAGGACATTGTTCTGCTAACTTTAAATCAAGTTAGCAGAACATTGACTTTTACCAAAAGGACTTGAGCATTAAATTTGTAAGGCGTTTAATTAGCATTTAATAAGCGCTTTATAATGCCTTCACAAACTATCCCCCATATTAATAAACAGCGGATAAGAACGTGCTAGCAGTTATACATTTGTTTACTTGTTATTCTCATTAACAATTGTGAAATAGTCTGTGACGTATGTTAAAGTACAGATAACTTGAACTCGTCAAATTCCGCGTATAACGAACGGATAACTTCTTAACACATACACGCATGCGTGTAATAGGACTACCAGTAAACACTTCGTAGAGCAGTGCATGCATGTTCAACACCACAATTTGATTAAGTGGTGAATTTGATGAAGTGATAGAAAGATTTCATATCTTTTTTAATAGGAAAAGTTATCAAACGGTCAAGTTGTCCATCCATGTTCCACTTAACACGTGTGTTAGGGAGCGGATACCAGTTTTTATTAATACTGCCGTATAGCTTGCTCTACTTACTGCTTACTTGATGGACATCATTTCAAGTGTATAGTGTATGTCCTCCTTTTACTTAATTGTCCTCCCTATGTCTCCTAATAATCTTTCAAATCATTTTTATACGATCACTTTTAAGACTTCTTTTCAGAACTAAATCACTTAATAAGAAAAAGTAGACAGCACTGGTTTGAATACAAAGTATTCGAATTTAGAAAAAATCCAGAAATTAATGACGAGGTATTATTTGACGAGATAACTTGGGTCAAACGATAGTATGATAGTATGTCAATGAAGAAGAAACTGAAAAAATATAGACAGTTGTGACCAAATAAGAAATGATTTGAATTTTGAAACATTTTGATGAAGAACATATGAGTTATCTCTATAATTTTCAGCTTGAAAAACGTCGCGATGGAAAATGCTCCCAATTCCAAATAATATTTGGAAACCGAGATCAAAACCTACATCGCCAAGCTCCTTTGAATTAAACATTAATTATGTATGGACATGTCATACATACTTATTCCAGTATTTATTATTTTGTTTTTTCGTTTGTTTTTAATCTCTTCTGTATATTTTTCGACGCACATACACAATTTTAAATAAATATAATCCGTCCCTTAACTTTTGTCCTGTTTTTGCACCTGACAAAATGGTCACCGTACATACATACATAATAGTACTTATTTAATTCACCTAAACACATTGCTCCTCATGCTTAGAGCAATTGACAGAATCTTTGATGTAAAGTATCTAGGTCTAGGTATCAATTTGTCACTGTCAAAAACTTTAAAAAAATTTCGGGTCATACACAAGTTAATGTACAGCACGAAATTCACCATGCATCGTGCTCATAAAATGTAAATACACGTTAAAATTAAAATGCTTCCACGCAGTGCAGGTCAGGTATCTACTTTCTTATCCCTTCCAATACCCTATTTAATTGTTATGCATAAGACCTTCACCCGATTTTAAGGTTTTTTTTTTTTTGCTGTCGCATGTAGATGTAGATTATCTGAGGCAAAGGTTATTTAATATTTTTTAATTTTTTGTTTGCCTTCTCGTCACGTCGCGTGTCGCTCTTGTCATTCTTTCTCTTCGATTTTCTATTGGCGCAGTGATGTAATTTTTATATTTTGGTTTTCAGTTTTTAAAGAAACCTTAAGAAGCGATAACATGTCATGATGTCGTCATCGAACAGTTCTACCACAGGAGATGTAAGCCCGCTGTCTTCGAAGAAACTTTCAATTAAATTAATTTTTTGTTATCTTCGAGTATAGAAAAAGACATTAATTTAATTTAAGGATGACAGTATAACACGTTTTATCTTGACGCAATGACGCCACTGCTTAAAGTCGAAGTGTATCCTATATCAATGGGTGCACAATTACACTTGAATTGAAGGTCAAATTTGAAGTCTTATGCTGACATTAGGCAGGAAAGTATCACGTTAACGTTTTTAGAAAAGCTTTATTTTGGTTTTCAAAATGTTCACTATTTCGCAAAAGAGTATTTCTAATTAGGTATGTAGCTCGAATAATATTGCATTCTACTAATTTTTAAACAAAAATTTATTTTTACTGCTTTTACGAGTGGGATGTAGGTATTGCCTTTTTGACATTTTATTTTGTTTTATAAAGCGTGACTTATACACCAATGCGAAGTGTCTCAGGTAAATTTCTAAGTACCTACCTTTAGGCGGTTTTCTTTTTTAGCTCCATGCATAGCACTTAACAGTCAGAGCACTCATGAGTGCTCAACTTGTGTTTCTTTTTTAAATCAGAGCTAGCTCAGAGTACGCTCCATGAGCTCAGAATAAAAAGACCGAGTGAATGGCACAAGTAGCTGAGCGCAGCCAACTTCCCTCCTTTTTCACTAATTTCGAGAATTGAATTTCAGTTCACATTTTCCAGCAGTCAGATAAAAATTAAAAGTCAGTACTAGATTTTGGAACGTATCGCATCAATCGTATAGCATTTCAGTGCTTAGATGTGTATCAAAATTATATCGGTGAGCTCGAGCCCTACTCCATGCTCTGCTCAGAGCCTTATTTATTTAAAAAAGAAGAATTTATTACACTATTTCTATAATAATAATTCTAATAATTTATATGTAAAAAAAAGTTATAATCAAAATTTAAACATTGATATAGCTCATATGTTTTTGATTATACAGTAAACGCTCGATATAGTGAAGTAATAAAAACCAGGCCTGTTCACTCTTTCGAGATTGTTCACTTTTCGAGCAGGAGTTGTAAAAGGCTTTCTCAAGATGAATTTGATCCAAAATGCACATTTCATTCGATATGAATGTTTTTTATTTTAATTAAGCATTAAACAAGGCTTTCACTCAGGTTTAAACAAAAAACAGAAACAATTCCTCAGTGTTCTCAAGCTATGCTAAATGCTTGCGCGCTATTTTTATACAAAATAAGTTTTTATATAAAATTTTGTGTGTTCACTATTGTCGATAGTTCACTATTTCGAGATTCACTAAATCGAGCGTTTACTGTAATTTGTTATTTACAGCTTTAGGCGCCAGTTATAGCTATCATTGAAACTCATCATTGAAAATTTGAATGATTCATTTTGAGACGTTTAGGAAGTTAAATCATTTATTATTTTGATGAACGATTAAAGCTCAAGACTTAATTAATATTTCTATTCAAAAAAAAAAAAATTTCAAATAGGCCCAACTTTCCACATAAAAAGACTTTTCTTATTTCAATGATTGAACTACCTTACCAATGATCATTGAAAAATTAAAAGTCATTTTTTGTGGAAAGTTGGACATATGTATTTGAAATTTCTTTTTAACTAGAAATATTAATTAAGTCTTAAGCTTTAATCACCCATCAAAATATTAAATGATTTTGCTTTCTAAATGTCTCAAAAATCAATCATTAAAGTTTTCAATGATGAGTTTCAATGATAGCTATAACTGGCATCTTAGTGTTAAAATTGAAGAGAATTGAATTTGCTACGAATTTGTACCGGGTTTTTTTTTCTAAGACTAATAAAACTTAAGCTGCCAGCCACGGAAAACTTTTTAAAACTCGTTTTTCAATACGGTGGCCAAATAGTGGGGCTTTCAACACCTTAAATCGAGTTTTATACTTGCACTGAACCCCTTTACACATCAAAAGAAAAAATCTTTATTCAACCCAAATTGGGAGGTTATTGTAACACTTTAATAAACATTTTGCGAAAATGATAAAATCTGCTTTATTAGATGATTGACAAATTTTCTTGGTTATTTTGTTAATACACAAGCATGTGTTACACTATTTTGGAAAGTGCATTAAATAGAGACCTTTTTTAAGTAACTGGCCACTCAATTTCTCATATAATTTTAATTTATTAGAGGTGGTCAATCGTTTTTGAAAATAAATGTTTGTACTAAAAAAAAAATATTTAAAAAAATTATAATAATAAAATGTACGACTGGGTCGCACGTACTTGCTCTTATGTTCAAGACACTGCGGATTTAAGAAAATTGTATATAAAAACATTGAAATTATGAGATAAAAATGTATTAAATTAGCTAAAACAACTTTTTTGACAGTTTGAGGTGAAAAAAAAGTGATGTAATATGATTGCATGGAAAAAAAAATTTTAAAATCGTTGGAGCGGTTTTTTTTTTAATTAATTTTTTATATATAAAATTCTTAAAAAAATTTTAAGAACAAATTTTGGTATGCAGATTTAAACTATATATTTATGTGTATATAAAAACAAAATTTGAAAAAAAATTGTCAACCCGTTTTTGAGATATCGAATTTTCAAAAGAAAAGTTTGAAACTTTTCTTAAAAATCCAAAAACTTTTATTTTGAAAAATTTGATATGCAATATTAATTAATCTTATCTGAAATTTGTATATAAAAAAATTCATTTAAGTCCGTTAAGCTGATAACGAGAAAACTCAAAATAAAAAAATACGTTCCATGACAGATACTACTAATAGTTGCTAAGTATGTGTAAAATTTTATAATTTTTTATGGTAGATCGTACTAATTTTAGTATATGAAAAAAAGTTTAATCAAAATCGTACGAGTCGTTTTCAAGCAAAAAAATATTTTCCTTTGCGGTTTTTTCACTTTTGTATGGAAGGTACCGTTATTTTTTCATAAATGTAAAATTTTTTCTAAAAATATTTTAGAGAGTACTAAAAAAGTCTTAAATATCGAGTTTCAAAAAAATCTATTATGCCGATTTCGAAATATTTGATTTTCCAAAAAAAATTTTGAAATATTTTTTAAAAATCTAAAAAATATTTTTTCAAAAATGTTGGTACACAAAACTATAAACATTTTTTGGAAGCTCCTGTATAAAAAGTAACGAATTGAAATCGGTCGTACCATTTTGAAGAAAATCAAAAATTAAAAAAATGGTTCTTTGGGAGGTACCATTAATAACCATTTTTGAAAAATGGTTTTCCACCCAAAGAAAGCCTTTACTAAAATAAATTTATTAAATTTTTTTAAGAAAAGTTGTCGAGCCGTTTTTGAGAAAATACGATTGTGTAAATTTGCAAAAAATGTATGGCAGGTACCGTTATTTTTGGTTCTAAAAAAAAATGAAAAAAAGGTGTCGCCAGAATCACCAAAAACCACTATGTACCAAGTTTGAAGAAAATCGATCGAGCCGTTTAGGCTGTAGACGAACAGACAGACAGACAGACAGACAGACAGAATTGTGCCACCCACTTTTTTGGTGTTCTCTATCATCGTAATATCATGTTTGATTGTTATCTCAAACATTTTTTTTTGCACGAATCCAAAACTTGCCTTATAGTTAGTACCTATAATCACAAGTAAAAAATATGCAATAACTACTATTGAATTTGAACATCTATCTACTACAAAAGTTATTCTAAAATATTACAAAAATAAAAAAAATAGTAAAAACTGTTCATAGCGTTCACGTATTTGAAGATAGTAGTACTTGTTAACATCTTTTGGAAAAAACATCATAACATGGTAACCACTGGGAAAATATTTTTTTATATTTTTTTCTGGAAAGGTCATAAGGCCTGCTATAACTTGTTGCAAGGCTATCCATACTTACAGGACACCCTGTTTGTTATGACAGGTCAATCTTAAAACCATCTAACCAAAGGTGTTATCCATCATTTTAATTTCATTCCAAAAACTGATGCTCCTCAGGCCTCAGGGTATCTACCTCCTCAGTTAGGCCCTACTTTTGAATTATGTATCCCCCTGTGTTCGTTATTCCTAGGAAAATTCTAATTTATGTGGATGATATGAATATTTTTAGATCTGTGAGTGATCGCTTACTTTTATAAGGCGATGTAAACAGTTTTGTTATTATTTGGTGTAAGGGTAAGGAATGGTTTAAATTAGCAATCTATTAATTATCCGGCAATGAGTTTTTCTAAAAAAAAAATCGGAAGCATTATAGTGCAATTTTATACTTTTCGCCTTGAAAGGATTTTCGTTGCCCCATCCCTATAATTTTCTTCTTCGGAGTAAACTTTTTTAGATTCAACCTCTGTCACAAAAGAATTGATAACTATCTTATAATATTATTTTATTCATCAATATTTTCAACGAGCATATTTGATTGCTAGTTTGGCTTTTTTTGTGCGTTATCGTATGAAAGAATCGAGTTTATACAAATTCGTTTCATGATTTCACAAATACTCGGTTCAACCTGGGAATAGTTAAACCAAGTCAAAGCACTTAGCATTCAGTCTCCGTCTTGACGTGGCAAAAAAATCATTATTTATAAAATATTTTCTGAACCGTTTTAGCTACGCCACCCTTATGTCAAACAAACATTACCAATACAAAACTCGCAGGTAATTAAAAACATAAACAAACCCTCGGCTGATTTCCACAATTACTCATTTCAATTAATTATTATTGGTGAAATTTTGGTAAGAATTCGTAAAGGGATAAATAAAATTGAAGAAAGCGTTCTTACTAGCAAAAAGATAAAAAGAAATTTCGTTTACACTCCTGTTTGTAAATTTCCCGCGAAGTCGAACTGACATTAAGACACTAAAACGGCCGTACTACGGCTTTAAACCCCCATGAACCAGTTTAAGCTTACTCCTCATCTATTCTTCGTGTATTTTTTTTATAAATAAGCTTTTCAGGATTAGAGGTGTTGTAAAGGCGTTGGCATAGTACCTCGTGGCATAATGATTAAGGTCCCTCTATTCCTGCCAGCAACACACCCACAGGAATGGTTGAGAGTTGTACGTCGCTAGGTCCTGGTTCTCCACGAGCTGTTGCGCCACCCAATTTTTTATTTTTGAAGTCGTAACTTTACTCCGTCGCTAAAACAATTTTATAACTAAGATTTATTTTGCCTTCTTACCCGTTAGTCCCTTTTTTCCTTTTTTGCCTATTTAAGTTTTTCGCCTTTTTACTTGTGATATAGGTACTATAGGGCAAGTTTTGGATTCGTGCAAAAAAAAAATTTCGAGATAACAATCAAACATGACATTACGATGATAGAGAACACGAAAAAAGTGGGTGGCACAATTCTGTCTGTCTGTCTGTCTGTCTGTCTGTCTGTATCTACCTGAACCTACAGCCTAAACCACTGAAGCGATTTTCTTCAAATTTTGAACTTAAGGTTTTTTTTGTAACTCTCCAGAGGGGAAATTGAAATTTTTTTTTAGCTCAAAAAATAACGGTACTTGCCATACAACCGTTAAGGAAAAGCTTATTTATCTCAAGAACGGCTCCAACGATTTTGATAAAAAAAAATCAGTGTATTACTGTAGACATGATGTAAATTTCAATAAGAAAAAAAATCACCAAAAACATTTACTAACGGTACCTGCCATATAACAATTTTTTTAATTATTGATTTCCTCATTAACCGCTCATCCGATTTCAATGAAATTTTTTGCACAAAAGCTTTGTTAGAAAATAATTAATACTGCATACCAAAGTTTTTGAAAAAATAAATTTTGGATTTTTAAAAAAAGATTCAAATTTTTTTTTCAAAATTCAATATTTCAAAAATATGAATTAATTTGAAATTTCAGTTTTAAATGTATATTAATATATATGTACTCAAAATTGGCATACCAAATTTTTTTTTGAAAAATGTTACAAAAATTTTAAAAAATTAATTTTTAAGAAAACGGCTCCAACGATTTTTAATTTTTTTGTTTGCATTTATTCATATTTTTTCAAGTAATCAAATGGCATACTTTTTTTTTAGCTCTAAGTTATTTATCAGGCTGTTTACACAATTAAAAGAACGATTTAAATGCTTTTTATACTTTTTCTAAAATTACTTGAATATTTTTTAAAGTTCTTAAGCCCCACACAACTTGAACATAAGAGCAAGTACGTGCGATCCAGTCGTGCATTTTATTTTCTTAGGCTTCGGCCACGCAATGAGCGACGAGCGACTGAGCGACTGAACGCTAATACGTACGCTGAACTTTACTGAACGACGTCGCTGAGCGATTAGTTGGGAAAATGCCATCGTCAAGTGTGGTTCGTCGTAGCTTATTAGTTGAAAGTCACGTTCATATTTATAGATCTATAATAAGATCGAGAATACGTAGATTTGGTGTACACCCCATAAATCGTGAAAGGGCAAATTATGGTGAATTTCACCATTTATATCAAAATCTTCGCAGATCTCCAGATCGATTTTGGCAATATTGTCGTATGTCGGTACCATCTTTAGATTTGCTGCTGGAAAAATTTCTACCAAAATTAACAAAACAAAAGAAAGCAGTTAGTCAGAGCAACGGCTGGTTTTATATTTAAGGTTATTTTTTTTTTTATTTTTTTTTTTAATCTTTATTTTCATTCTTAGGTTTTGCACTGGACGGCTTTGGACAGCTGAAATTAAACTTTCTGTATTTATTTTGTCCATCTTATTACTTCGTCGCTCAGTGATCGACTGAAAAATTAAAACAGATTTGATTGCTGAGCGACGTCGCTCTGTCGCTAAAAAAATCGCTCAGTCGCTCAGAGTTTATGTGGCCACCTCCATACGATTTCATGTGTTTTAATTTTTTTGCGTCGCTCAGCGACTCGTCGCTCAGTCGCTCGTCGCTCTTTGGGTGGCCGGAGCCTTAAACGTTAATTGTTTTTCAAGATTCAAAAATACAAAAAAAGATGTTTTGAATTTTTGTGTACGTATTTTTTTACTAACTAACATTAGCTCTGTTCCAAAAATTGACAAAAGCGGCCACAGTTACTACTAGTCACCAATTTGTCTAATTTCTGTTCCACACTTCAAATATAGGTTTGTTTTGGGCAGAAGAAAGAACTCATCAGAAAGTAAAACATTTTCCCCTCCTGATAAATTCTACCCAAGAAATTTCTTTGAGCAGAAACTCTTTGGTTTGTCAAGTGGCATGTTGACATAGGTCAGATGTCAAAAAGAAAAAAAATCTTGCAAAAAACTGCAAACAAATCAGTTCAAAATTTTTGGAAATTGTATTTCATCAAGGATAAGGAATATCAATAGGGCAAGTATCCTGAATTTTAAAGAACATGAACGAAAAATGCTTCTGGTTTTAAATGCAAATACGGCACTTAAAACTGCGACGCCAATTACAAACTCCCCGAAAAAGTTGAATAAACGTTAAGGATCTTAAATGGGTTCCACTTGTTTCTGCTCAAGTAGATAATTGCTCTATAGGTACATACTTCAAGGTACTTTCAAGAGACAAGCGTAGAAAACTATTTCCTGACAACTTTGAAAATCTGTTTGCAGTTTAGTGCTACTTTAATTGAACGTTAAGTTATGTTAATATTCTCTTTAATTGATAAATGCCTTTTTAAGGTTTTTATTTTGCCTTTTTTAATGTTTTTAAGTCATCAAGATGCTTTCCCTGGTGATCTCATTTAATTTTCATTCTGTGTTAGCAAGATGATTAAGTACTCTTTTTTTCAAGGTCACGAACCGTCCATGACCTAGAAAAAAACTTAGTATAAAAGAATCTATAACTGACCAATTACTGAAACCAGCTGACCTTTTATACAGATCTTAGGGCCTTTCAGGTGGTATTAAATTTTTATAATTTCCCATAAATGAGGTGCCAAAAATTGCGCGTGACCTTGAACAATAATTTAAAAATTCATTAAAAAAAAAACTGGCTGACCAATTACTAAAACTAGTTGACTTTTATATAGTTCTTAGGACGTTTCTGCTGGTATTAAATTTTTGCAAATTTCCCTAAAATGAAGTGCCAAAAATCTTTGTGACCTTGAAATTTATTTTAAAATTCATTAAATAGTCCAGTAACCTTGTAATTTCATAGGACTGAGACCTTGCGTCAGGTCCGGTAGTTCTGATTTTTTGCTGAGTTGTTAATGATGTTAGCCTAGTAATAAATCCGATTTTTCGACCTCGAGTGCCGAACGCAACATTGGTATACACCATAAACCGCGAATTTTTCGCGGTTTTTTCACGTATTGGCCATTTTAACCATTACGCCTTAATTTCCGAATAAAACATTGCTCTACGATTTCAACCTTACTAAATTTTCTTTAATTTGAGTCCAAAGCCGGTTCTCTAGACATAACAGTTTCCAAAGGATGGCTTTTCAAAATATAGCAATGAAAAATTTAAAACAACAATTCCATGGCGGTCGTGAAGAACCAGGTAAGTCGAGATACCTGAAGTGAATTTTTATTTCTTTTAAAATTCTAAAATATATATTTAACAATATTTTACAAAATTTAAACATCATCTAACATTTTCCAAAAATATTTAACAATGCATGACGAACACTTGTTTTGAACATAGACCCCGACCTTCTTTTTTTTGTTTAAGTTGGAGTTACCTGGTTCTTCACGACCGCCACGGAATTAGTATATAAAACAGTATAATATCAAAAAAATGGTCTTTGACATATGCTTCATCAAAGCAATAGAGCGTGGAGATTGAGCCAAAAGAAGAAAACTATATAGTACTGGATGGGGGGTGTATATCCCCCCGTTTCCCGACATCGTAGAAACTTGAAATTTCCCACAACGGTAGGCCTTGTGGTGCATACAAAGGAAAAAATCGAAAATCTGTAATTTTATATTCAGGGGGCGTGGCATCCACCCACTTTCTTAAATGTTCTTATAAATTATATGGATCACTTCCGATTGTTGTAAAACGATGAAAATTGGTAAGTCGGTAGGGCTTGAGGTACTTAGAAAGAAAAAAATTGAAAAATTGGAATTTTCCATTCAGGAAGCGTGACATCCACCCACATTCTTAAAAATTCTTATAAATTATGTGGAGCACTTCCGATTGTTTTAAAACGATGAAAATTGGTAGGTCGGTAGGGCTTGAGGTACTTAGAAAGAAAAAAAATTGAAAAATTGAAATTTTGCATTCAGGGGGCGTGGTATCCACCCACATTCTTAAAAATTCTTATAAATTATATGGAGCACTTCTTGAAGTACTTAGAAAGAAAAATATCGAAAATTTGGAATTTTCCATTCAGGGGGCGTGCCATCCACCCACTTTATCAGAATTTCTATTCTATTATTTACATGGAGCACTTTCGGTTGTGGTAGAATTATGAAACTTTTTAGAGCGGTAGGGCTTGATTTTCACGTGGCAAAATAAATCTTTGCAAAAAGGAGTAAAATCATAACAAAAACATAAATTTAAAAAAAAGCCAAGTTCTTATATGTACAACAAACCTGTGCGTAAAAAGTCAGCCAGAAAAAGTAATGAGATCTAAAATATATGCCAAGTTTTAAGTTCATGAAGTTTAATATCAAATATCTTAAGTAGGTAGAGTAATATCGAAACAATTCCAAATCATGACAGAAGTCTGGTATTTAATGATTACTGATTAAAATTTGGTGGATTTACTTGGCAAGTTTTCTCTTACATAACTTAGGTACTTAATCACAAATTTAAAACGTATGAAAACTTGACCAGTGAACCCTCCAAATTTTAATCAGTTATCATTAAATACCAAAAACACCCACGAAAAAGCTCTTACACTCATGAAACTCGCCAAAAATATTAAATTTGTCATGGCAACCAAGAATAAATATAGTGCACATAAATATATTTGTTCTGGGGGATTTTTTATTAAAGAGAGGGAAAATCTGGGAAGAAGTTGAAAGATTTGAGCCAAAATTCCGATTTGGTGTAATTGAGGTACATATATACACTAAGTATGGTAGGTATATGATTTAAGGGTATTTTTTAATGCTGAATCTAATAAAAGCACAACCAAAATGATACAAGCACCCTTAACAAAGTTATGGTCCTTTTCAAGCAATAATCAATTTTTCCGTAGAACAGGTCAAAATGTAACCGCCACAAAAACACTATTAGACAAAAGATATTTGTATGGACTATTTGGATTCTTGGTTGCCATGACAAATTCAATATTTTTTGCGAGTTTCATGGATTTAAGAGTTTTTCCGTGGGTGTTATGGTAAACATTCTACACTTGCCCATCCCCCCTAAAAAACACCCTTACACCATGGATATTTTTGGGGACTGTCTTGATTCTTAGTTCGTATGACAAATGGAACATTCACTCCAAATTTCATTTACATACCTTTATTTTCAAAGGGGTTTCGATAATATTTTACCTGTTGTACCTGAAAAAGTCATCATTACGTAAAAAGGACTATAACTTTTTTTTGGGTGGTTGTATCATTTTGAATTTGGTTTCATTAGATTCAACGTTAAAAACTACCCTTAAATTATGTATCATATGGTTAGGTTGTATCAAAACATTAAACAATTATTTTAGTTTGATAGACCTCCAAGTTCTCCACGTCTGCACCTCTTCAAATGCATCTACACAAAAAGCCAATGCGGGGACTTTGGATATGTTATAGAGGTTGCAATTCTGCGTCGATTCCAATTTTAATATTTCATGAATTAATTTTTTCAACCTCGGAACCCATATTTCCTGGCCTATAGTGGTTGCATCCTTGCTTCGACCTCTATTACAGGATGATTCTTTGCATCTGACTCTTTTCGAATTTTCATGAGTGCGAAGGAGAAAAAGCATCGGATCTCACCTTCGCACTCATTGAATTTTGAAAAGAGTCATACGCAAAGAATCATCGTGTAATAGGGGACTTCGCAACTGGAGGGTTGCGAGTTCAAATTCAAGTAGAGTCACGCGTAAAGCGGCCCATAGACACCACACTTGTGCGAGGAAAATCAAAATTCTTTGATTTTCGGTGCGGTGCGTCGATCGGTGTAATAGGGTAGAGCAGGATTGATCTTTCCAAGTGGCAATATCACGAAATAAAAGTGGTGATCACAAATCTTTTTTGCAAATTTACAAATTGTGCAATTGAGGAATATTTGGATCAAATTGCGATTTGTTGTTCGCAATTTTTCTTTTCTCTCGATAGAATAATTGATACCTACTTAAAGAGTGTTGATTTACAATTTTTGAGTATCAATATCTTCATTTTGCTCAGTTTTGCAAATTGCAAACAAATAGTCGTAAATTACGATATCCCAAGTCAAGGTATAAATCGGGATTCATTTTTCGTAATTTGCAGTTCATTTTTCATGATCTGATCCAAGAATTCTTTCCGTGTAATAGTATGTATGTAAATACTTGTATGGCATGCTAAACATGCCCCCCCCCCCCCCTCCCCCTCATTTAAATCCTGCGTATACCTTTGCCGTGCCGAAAAGTCAGAGCTCAGAAAGCCAAAACGTTCTTAGTCATCCGAACGGCCAGTCACTAAAAATAAAAGTGGTTTACATTCTATATGCAATAAACCATTTTGGTAGATAAAGTCTACCTTTTTAGTCTTTTTATTTAAATCAATTATTGCACTGTCTTGTTCTTTGTTTGGAAAATATGATGTTTAGAAAAAAGTGATCAAAGGTCAATAGGTAAATTTTGTATACATTCAATCACGTGTTTATATCTCATGAATTAGGATGATCTAACGATGCATAAGAGAAAAAGTCAACCAATGCGAAAAATGTTCAAAGGTTATTCACAAAACAATTAATTTGTTGTTAGTTTCTAAAAATTCTGACAAAAGCTTGAAAACTACTGTAGGTAGGTACGTTATCTCTTTTCTTTAGTCTGAATAATATCTTTCAATTTAACCATGTACTTATCTCAACGTGGTCATGAGTAGCGTTCAGAAAGCTTTAACTCTGACTCAGCAGTAGAACTGAAAGTAGCACCAGTGTGTAGTGTATTAGTCATCAAATGTGCATTTTTAAATGCAGCGGGCTTTGCAAGGTAGATATACCTATGTACATGTACCTACATACCTTGATTTGGTGAACTAAAAACTTTCTCTGATTATTTAATTTTGTATCTGTTTTTGATTTCAGAGAGCTGTATCATATAGAAAAGTCATACATATTCGTTTGCCTTTTATCAATTGAAAACAGTGTTTTGTAATCTTTCAGATAAGAATATGAAACGCCACACATGTATGCCTATAAGTTCTTTTAACGTTTTTATACCTATGTACAGGTCTACATAATTTTATTTTTTTTATTGAAGATTTTGATGGTATGTATGTTTTTACTTTTAGGTCCTAGCATGTTTTATCTAAAGCAGCTTTTTTACAGAATATTTCCATTTATAGGAACATTTATTAACAAAACTATTGAGCAAGAAGGTAAATTAGCCACCCAACTATCGAATGGCAAGTCCGCAAAGAATTTTCCAGAAATAGTGTTAGGTATGTAGGTACACCTAAGAATTTCATGTTTTCATATAGGTACCTATGTATGTACAGTTTATATGAGATGATTAGGTGCCTTATCTTTTGATAATGATACGAAAATGATATCATTTTATCAGTACCTAACTAACTGAGTTTGTTTGAAAGTGTGATTTTAAATATTTTTAGATTTTGTTTTTCAAACTCATTTTTGTGTTGTGTTTTTACTTATTAGGTACCTACCTATTACTTAAGAGTATCTAGCGCTCTAAATCGCTATAAATCGAATTTTTGGTTTTAGTTCTTGAAAGAAGTATTTATATCAAATAAAATTGCATGTACAATTGTTATGTACGACACGACCCCATCTAGAGTACCTACGCCTCGCAAATATAGTCATCTCAAAGGTATGTTAATAATGATTTACTATTTCTTCACCAACTTATAAATGGCCAAATTGATGCTCCTGAATTGTTAGTTTGTATTGGCATAAATTACCGCGGAGGATCTCACCAATTGCGAAGATTTGAACTTTTACACGTTAATTTCCATAGAACTAACAACGGTATTCATGAGTCTCTTAACCGCATGTGCAAAATTTTTGATTTAAACGGCTCCCCTCTTGATTTTAACATAAGTAAGAAGGGATTAAGGAAAGTATTTCGAATCAGTGCTCCACGGTTGTGATTGTTTTTACTTCTTGAAACTATGACTTAAATATTTTGTATATTGTTTAATTATGTATGTTTATAGATTTTTTGTTTAATTTTGTTAATTTATTAGTATGTTATTATGCATGTGTTAGTTTTACTAACCACTAACACATGCACTTATGATAAGCCTCTGATTGTAGGTTGCAGCTTGCTCTAAGCTCAGTACAACTAAGAATCTGAAGTGTAAACAAAAAAAAATACAGAAAGTACAGTCAGGTTATTTTTTTCATCAATTTTTACATTCCTTCATTAAAAAACACTGTTTTTATTTTGCGCTACTTGAATAAAAAAAAGTAGGCAAATACTCTCTTTATGATACCTAAGGTATGACACAAAAATTAGATTATAGTAATAAAGGTTAGGATGAAAAGTAGTTAAGCTAACGCCGAAATCCCCTGAAAAACTGCCCAAAAAAATGGAAAAACTGTTAAAATTGTGTTTTTCTCTGTGCAAAATAAACTAAACAAAAACATGAAATGAAGACAAAAAAGAGCCACATCAGAAAGCAGGCCGAAAAAATATTGTTATACGACTTTCAATTCAAGTTCGAGTATTTGCTTCTAAAATCAGGACAAAGAGTGGATTTAAAGCCAGTATTAATTAATATGTAAGAAGTTTAATCAAGTACAGGAACAAAATCGATTGGATTTTCGTAAAACGCATATGAAGTGAAAGGAAATGTGGAGAAAAGTGTTTTTTTTTTGTCAGATGAAAACATTTTTAATTTGGATGATCCGGATAAAAACAACCATTATTCTTATGATTTTAAGAAAAAAAAAACACGATACTTGGAGCTCACTGTAATGAAGACGGTGGTTTATTGAGTTTTTGTGGTTGTTATGGTAATAATTCCACACTTGCCCCTCCCCCTGAAAAAAGTACTGTTTTAGGACTGATATTTTTAGGGACTCTTTTTATTCTTGGTTCTGGTGACTAATGACACATCTATATCATTTATATCCATACAACATGTGTCATATTGTAGTGAGGTAAATGTTGTCCAAAACCAATATTCCAGTTTAATAGACTTCCAACTTCTCTCCTGTCCACCTCTTCAAATGCTTTTACAGAAAAAGCCAATGCGGGGATTTTGGGGACCTATGTATATGCTAATGATATAGAAAGTGCAACGTCAATTTCAATTTTAATATTTTATATATTAAATTTTTCCAGATTCCCCATACGATTTGTGATATTATGTTCGTTCTCGTCATAGTCTAGGATCCCGCCATACGACGACCTACCCTCATAAAGATAAAAGGTACCAGAAGTATTGTAGGTAGTGTCTATTTGCTCATAGGTTGCTTGTCGAAATGTGGGCAAGGCATAGGGCTGTCAAGCAATTATTCTCAATTTTTGGGGGTTTTCAATTACCTGCCCCAGCTTAGATGGTAAGTCTAAAGATATACAAAAAATGTCATATAAAGAAAATTATATTTGAAAATTATAAACTAAGAGATTTTTTGAAATTCGAAATTTCAGTAGGATAGTAAATGAGGGTAAACAAAGAAAAAAGTCTAAAATCTATTTTCCAAACGAAAAATGATAGAAAGTCTTTTTCTTTTATGATCGATAGATTTTTTAAATGCAAGAAAATCATTATTTATATAAAAACAATTGAAAAAATCTGCAAATCGAGATATGAACATAGAAAATAGAGGTTTCGGGAATAATTCAATTTAAATCAGAATGATGCTTTATGAAAAAATATTTATATATTTTCAGAAAGATAATTTAAATAAATGTTACCCGTATTTTACAAATTTTTATTTAACCTTTATTTTTAGAGTAGTGAATTTTTTAAATTTGCACATTTATAATAACAAAATCAAGTCTCCGAAAAAGTTTTCAGCCCCTTTTTTTTGCCTGAAAAGATAAAATCATGGCTCCTATTTTTTTTATCATCAAAATTAAAGTCTATAGGTAAACTTCGGAAAAATGACAGAGTATGATTTTCTTTTTTTTTAAAGTGAATTGGAGTGTTAGCTTTGATAATCGATATTACGATAGATGAACCTGTAAGCCCGCATACCCAGATTTTGGTTACACATCCACCCTCAAAATATGCTGTCGGCTCTTGTTCTTGTAATTAAAATCCAAAATCATCAGAAATTTTCTTGGAAAAAATAAATGTGCATAAATTCACTTCACTAAAAATAAAGGTTACCTACCAAAACACAAATTTGAAAAATATGAATAACATTTTTTTTTAATTATCTTTCTAAAAATATTAAAATATTTTCATTCAGCATCATTCTGATTTATGGTCAATTATTTCCGAAACTTCAATTTTGCAGTTTTTGACTTTCACAAAAGAAAAAAATTCTTTTTATTTTTCGTTTGGAAAAGAGATTCTAGACATTTCTCTTTGTTCACCCTCATTTACCCTATCTACTGAAATTTCAAAAATCACGTAGTTTATAATTTTCAAATAAAATTTCCTTTATATGTTACCTATTTTTCTTATATCTTTACAGCTTACCATCTAAACTGGGGCAGATAGGTAATTGAAAAACCCCAAAAATTGAGAATAATTGCTTGGCAGCCCAATGCCTTGACCACATTTCGACAGGAAACCTATGCGCAAATTTTTTTTTAGACACTACCTAAAAAACTGTATACCGCTCTTTTGGTACCTTTCTGAGGGTAGGTTGTCGCTTGGCGGAATCTTTTGATTTTTTTTATCAACTACAATAATTGAGGCCGTGAGTACAAAAGTGACGTGTTACCCATTCTTTTGGTAGATTTGATAGTTTTGTCTCGTATTTTTACATTATTTACACTCGTACATCAGAAGACATCCTAGTCAAAATTCTAAATTCTGAAATATCTGAGCTTTCGAAAAATGTGACTTTTTCTCCCTGAATCTCTAGTTAAATTATGTATTGTATTTAAGATCGATTAAATAAAAATATAATACAAAAATATGATACAAAAAGTGGGTTAAACTACTTTTGCACTGACAGCCTCAGTTTGCGTGCCAGGAATTGCTACATTTAATGCATTGTATCTAATGTTGTATCCTGTATCCCAAATCATTTGTACTGCCAAATAAAACTCCCACAATAGTAGGGGCGTTAGTGCACGATATGAGGGCATACCTTTCATTTCGACCTGACAAGCTCACATAAAAACGTTATCTTACTTTTAAAGAGTTAATGTCTGTAAATGATTGTATTTTTTTACTAGAATAGGTACGACACTACCTCTCAAAAAAGACCCTCAAACCATGGATATTTGAATGGTCTATTTTGATTCTTGGTTCCGATGATTAATCAAACATTTTCACCAACTTTCATCAACGTACCAGTTTTGGAAGATGTTTCATGGTAGTAGTTCAAAATATTTCTAATTCATTGAAAAAAAACACCCTTTCGCTGCAAATATTTTTGTAGACTCCTTTGATTCTCGTTGCTTATGACAAATGAAATATGTGGACCATTTTTTAATGTGGTTATATCGAGTTCATTCTGATTAAGTAAGATTCGGTATTAAAAAATACCCTTGAAATATGTGGCATATGCCTATATTATTCCAAGATACCTGAATATTTAAGTTTTATAATCTGTCATATCCCCCTCCCCAGCACTTTGAAAGTGGCTTTTTAAAAAAACCAAAGTAGGTTTGTAATCAACTCTGGATGTAATGTAGTTGATTGTGAAATCCTGCGTCGACACCATTTTTAAATTTGATTAATAAAAATATTTCCTAACTTTTCTTGGCTTTTCAAATTTTGTTTCCAAAACGACTTTTTTCCACCCCCTTCGTGCAAGGGGAGGGGTGGGATAAAAACAATAATGTGGTCCTATGGTTTCAAGGGTACTGAATCCAATGGGAGTTCTCAGGTCATCGTCCGACCCTTGGTTTTTGATTTATAATATAAGCAACATTTCGGGATTGTGGAAACCCTTCTCTAGTCCTTCTGACAGTGTTCCCACCCTGGCAACACTTCTTAAAAGTAAAGTTAGGACATGAACTATTAGTGTACTAAAGCTCAACCCGTCAGGTCCACATATCTACCTCTGGAGGTCTTACGCTCATATTTTTATCCCGTTTTAATTCTTAAATTTCATACTGCAGCTTAAAAGAACCTGTTTGAATTGTGACTACTTGAACTACCTCAAAAATGCCCAACCAAAAAAGGCGTAAGACGAAATAAGTTGCAATACCTCGGTATCTCCTATTGTTTTTTAAACATAACCATTGTATATCCAATCTATAGTATTCTCATGAAACACGATTTTGTAGGTAGACATTTGGTCGATAGGTTCGCTGTGATCGCCTTACCGAGATCCCTTAACAAAAATTAGTATTACATTTGGACGCATAGATGGCCACGAGCTTTTTTTCTTCATGAGAATACTATAGAATTTATATACAATGACATAACCCATTTTTTCTTAGGGGTTTTAATACTTAGTGAACTAAAAGGTTTACACACGTTTCAAGTGATAGACAGTAAATATAATTTTGGAATGGTGTGGCATCAATCTCAACGCAGTATCTCTCTGGCAATTACCCTATGTACAGTACAATGAACATATGTATGTACTTGTATACATACGGTCGTACTCGTATAATTACAATAAATAGGAAATACATAGGCCATATGGTACCAAAGTATATCTATCCCTTTTGTTTGCATTTTCACAATCGTTAAACACCTTCCAATCATAACTCTTAAAGTTCCTATAGGTATTAGTTTTGGTCAATTAGATCAATCTCTCACGCCCACGAGCGGTAATGAAAGCAAACAAAATTAAACCCACTTTACCCAAGTGTATTATTTGCCTATAATATTGTTGTTGTTGATCACCTTGAAATCTTACCTGTATTTATACATCCAAATAACAAGCAGGCAGCTAGCAGCATCACAAGTTTGAAGTATTCCATATTGAACTGGACAGATTGCCGTTTCACCGGAAACTAAAGATAAATTAAGAGAAAATTTATACCGATGTGATAATAAACACAACTCGGGTAACGAATATATCGATTTAATTAAATCACTCAATCGGAATGCACTTCAGCACACAAACACACTATATCAACAGAACCGAGAAGAGAAGCTTCTTCGAAGCGCTTGGCCCTGATTTTGATTAAATTAACAACAGACACCCTTTCAATATGAATGATGTGCTGGGGATGTGTGTCATAAAAACCAACAAACCCAGAAACAACGATAAGGACACTTCTTGTGAGTACCTAACTACCACATTTATTCAAAATCATACGAAACGATTCATCACTTTCAGATATGTAATTGCATCGGTGTGTCAGATACAAATTTAATAATAAGAACGAACTCCGCCGCGCCGACGAGTAACGTCGCCGTTGTTTCAAACGAAGCCCGAAATTGAAGAAGTTTCCACCTTTCAGATGAATCTTCTTCTTATTTTCTAGATAGGTAGTTAGGTATTCAATCAAACTTCTTTAAAGGCTCTATAATTAAAGGACAGATGGACTAAAATCAACTTACACGAATACCTGAAAAAACACCCAAGAACCGAAACCTTTGAACTTAATTTTAATCAAAACCGCCTATTCCCGATAGGTCGTAAGAAAAATAAAAAAAAAAACTATCGTTAATGGAGCAGTAGATGGATTGAAACACCTTTCTATGTTAGAAAGAACAGGTAGCACAAGAAATCTTCGATCGGGTGAAAATATTTTTTCTTTATTTCAAATACCTAGAATGGTGTGATTTCTTTAGTCGGAACGAAATTTGCTAGCACTCGCACTCGTTGCACCGAAGGCAATGCCGGAATAAAATGTACTGAATTAATTAAGAAAAGAAATACACAAACATGCTATGCATGAGGAGGTATGGGGTATGACTTTTCAAAGTGGTAAGCGTGATAGCAACATTGTTGTTGGTGTCTCCTATGGTGAATTTGAGCAAGTGTCACCAGCGTTGCCGCAACGAAAGTATTAGAGAAACCTACAAAGAGTAGTATTTTGAAGAAAATAGTAGTAGGTACTGAGATTTTTGAGCTTTCAAATAATATAAGATTAGGAAACATTTTTTTCTATTTTGTTTTAATAATACAGAAAAACCTATAATTTTTATTTTCCTTTAACAAAATTATACATTTTTTAATACATATTACCTATAAAAAATATTTATCAAGTAGAGACTCTTCATTCAAAAGCCAACATCTCTGTGACTCTTTTCAGATTTTCATGAGTGCGAAGCAGAAAAAATCTGATTTCACCTTCGCACCCATTGAATTGAAATAAAAATCCAAAATAAAGTAAACCAAATGGAACATAAGGGTGTTCATGCAACGTTGTAAAACCATCGTAAGCGTTGGAAAGTAAATAACTAATGCCAACGGATGAACCAGCTGCTTGGTTTATGACATCATTTACCGAAATTAAGGTATTATTTTTTTGGCTCGTTCATTCGGCCCTTGCGACAGACTTTATGATCTTACGACTGCAACGTCGGAAATAAGTGAAACCATTGTAACCGGTACAAACGTTGGAAAATAGAAAATTGAACATAATATTTTGTAGGGCATGGGCATCGAAACTTCCAGCATAATGATTAGGAATTCTGAACTTATTATGCATATAGTTTACAGTTGTTTTTTGTAAAAAAATCCATGTAAGTTAATCTGAACTTAATACAAATTGCATATAACAAAGGCCCTCTCTATGTCGCTGATGAGTCCAAGTGAGTAAACCGGACGAAACGCCAACTTATAGGACTAAAGGCCATAAAAGCTATTTTGAGTCAATAATTCAATAAGTCCTATCCTTAATGCTCAGTCTTTTACTTGGCTGATTTATTACATCAGTAATAGAATTTGTATTATAAAAAAACCTTCTTTTGAAAACAAAAATAGTTTATTTTAAATTATTTGCGTTTTTATTCGTCGTTTTGTATTAAGGCATACAGTTAGCAGTTGAAAACCACCAAATAAGAATTAAATCTTATCACGTTGAATAAATGAAAAAATAATCTAGCCTCTAAAAAAAATAGTAGTATGGATGAGGAAGGAGGAGTACGGTAGTTCGAAAGTATCGAGAGTAGTACAATACTACTATAGTATTACTTTCAGCTACACTGACTGTGACTGTGATACCATTGTATATAGACTCAGTTTATATACATTGGTGATACTGTGAATGAGAACGTGATATCGATTGATATTTTGTTTCGAAACATTTTGAGGAATAGGTACGCTGGAAATCGGAATTATTTGTGGTGAATTTAATACTCCGTTTTCACCAAAAGATAATTCGGAACTTAAGGTAGAAGAAGATTTAAAAGAACCATGAACAGATTAAAAAGAAGATTAACTTTGACATCATACTTCAAAAGCAAATGGGGTCTCATTTTTTCTTATGAAGTGGAAGTGAGATAGAATTTTTCATTTAGGTCAAAGAATGAAGAACTGAATCCAGCCTCGAATGAAACATTCAAATCCATAAACAATAGGTTAGTTTCATTTGTAAAACGTTTTGTCCTGGGATAATTTAAAAACATTTAATTCTAATTTTCTAGATCTACGAAATAAATTTGTAAATTAACTAAAGTTTTCTTTTGTTGACCTAACAATTATTAAGGGATTAAAGGAATGTCTGAGTAAAGTTGCGATTAGGTATTCGACACAAATACTCAGGAAAGGTTAATAACTTCAGAGGAAAACAATGCACCACTATTTTATGGCACATTTGAGTGAGCTGTAGATCCAAAAATAATTATTTTTTGACCTGTACACTATAACTTTGTCTCAAAATGTATGTGTTATTTATTTGTAACCAGAACTTACAATAAGCCGTATAAAAGTTAAGCAATTAATGAACAAATCGAGAAAAAACGGTTCTATCGGTATAATTGGTTATTAAAAGTTTGGAAAAATTGTTACAAAAATTGTTGGAGCCGTTTCCGAGAAACTAATATATAAGAAAATATAGGCGTGGCAGTGGGTGGATTTCCTCCAGCTAAAAAGAACCAAGTGTGAGAGTTTCAGAGAAACCAAGCATAAGATAAAGTGCACGACTGGATCGCACGTACTTGCATTATATATGAGTAGTTGAGAACCAAAACTCGTTATATCCTAAATTTTCATTTTGTGCAAATAGAAAAAAACTTTATAAGGCTAAATGATAGTTGCTAGAAAAGATTTAAGTTTGCATAATAAAAGATTTTCAAATCTTAATGGTATAGTTAAGAGCAAAAATATATTGAAATATCCGTTTAAAAGATATTTAACAATTAAATTTGAATATGAAGAGCTTTGCTGCAAATGTTTGGCTATGGCTAGTTTCCACACCATGCCCTCTCTCTCAATTGCACCCTTTAATATAATAGCACTACACTAGTTTCCAATCTTCAATGACCTATTTAAAGATTTTTACAATAAAAACCCATGAACGATTTAGTTCCTTCTTAAATGACATAATCAATTGCCTATGATGGATAAGAAGAGTTTTGAAACCAAACCTACTGCAAACAATGGATATGGAAAGTTCTGATATAAATCGCACTGTGGATAGGAGAGTTTTGGAGACAGTTTCGATGTTTGACATCAATATTAAAGGGGATTTGAGGGGTAAGGCTGTAAAATGTTCCTTAAAAACTATTCAATATGCTCATCTTAACAAATCTGCGTCAAAATCTCAATATTTGATAAAAGTACTCGGCTCGTTTTCGGGCTCGATTGTGGCTCTGCTAACCACGGCGAAAGGCGAATTGCTGTTGACAGGGGGTAAGACAGAGAGGATTATATTTTTATTCTGACAACAATGAGGGGGATAAGGGAGATAGGTGCGTCAGCTGTTAGGTGTCATGGCAACGACAGAATGAGGTAGAGAAAATAAGTAAAATAATCATATGCGTATATGAAATCATACAATGGTGTTGGTTTCTTTTATGAATTAATGAACACGTGGGTATATCTATAGATATAGGTGCTATTATATTCTTGCAAAAATTGAAATTCGAATTAAAATTTCCAATTTTTGTTTCAAAATCAATTTTCAAGTGTGTATCAATATAGATATTGATTGACTCACTCATTTTATAAGAAAGCAAATAAATTTAATATATTTTCTAGTACATGTATTTATGTAGGTATCCAATAAGGAGTTACTTTTATGAATTAGATGTTTAAAGGGGGGCAAAAGGGGGAAAACTAAGTGAAGGTCGAAAATCTATTTTCTAAACGGTAGGAGATAACTTGTTGATTTTTTCACCTTTGATAGAAAATAAAATTCTAAGAAGGTTGTAAGACCAACATTTAATCCAAAAAAATCCCACGGAAAGCAGACAAAAATTATTAGTGTTTGAGGAATTTTTAAAAAAGATAAATTTTCGTGCTTGATGATTTTTTAAAATCAATGCTTTTTTTGGTTGAGTTCTTAGAGGTTTTAAATTTTTAACTTTTTGAAGGCTGAGAAGAAAAACTTAAAATTTTACTGAGTGATAACTATTGTATATTTTAGTATCTGGTAAAAATTTCGATTTTCTAGAACAAAGCTAAGTGGAGATATTTGAAAATTTACTCTAGTTTCAAGTTACGAACGATTCGATTTTCATTTTTCAAAATTCAAAAGTTGTTGAGAAAATAGATAATTTGGAAAAATAATCAACTATACCTACATTTGTACCTTCAACTATCTTCTAAAATAATGTTTCACAATCTTTAAGGATTAGTTCAACCAAAATGACACTATGTAGTTTTAAATGACTTTCACAAAATCATTTTTAATTAAAAATTTAATAAAATGGTTTCACTAATAAATCTTCAACTTTAAAAGTTCTTAACGGATCTTCACGATTGAGGTCTTTAAATGTGTAACAAAAAATTACCAACAGTAACAACTTTATTTTAAAATATAACTAAGGGACCCTTCTCTGGCTTTAAAAAAGCCATTGCATGGCATTGTAGGTGCTGCCGTTATTTTTTAATAATTTATTTTTGATTAGGTATGTCATTTTTTTTTGAAAATTAACCCTCCTGCGGGGAAAAACGGACCCTCCACCCGATGCATTTTTTTTTCTTGCCTAGGGACAAACTATATGCTCTAGATTTTTGACATACTTTTTCAAAAAAAAATCAATCAATGAAATAAGTTATTTTAGGAAATAACAAACTTTTTTACTCTATAAGTATTGTTATCGCCCACTATGTATTGTAGGTACCTACTATGATTCATAAATATTCAGAACTAACCTACATTATTTTAAAGAAAATACCTCTTTACACAATTAAAAAAATTCCTCCTTATTAATTTCATTAAAACATTTTTTTAGTGGGACTGTGATTATATTTTGATATATTCATGATAAATTTCTATTATTCCAATTTACTACAATCACTCACATAACTAATAGCCCAGTCAAATTAGTCAAAAAAAGGCATCAAATCGCATTTTTCGATGGACAAAATTTTTTTTATGGAATCTGTTTGGCTACGTCTCCTGATCATAAAAACGAGTTTTTGGGATTTTTGAGGTAAGGGAAGACCCACCATCTTGAAAAAGAGATTGGTTTTGTTTTTATGCAATAACTCGCTTGCATTTTATTTTACAACAAAACGTCCTAGTACAATCTTGTAGAAGATAAAATTACCTATAAAATAAGCTATCAACGACCTCTGCAGGTAGTTTCATTTTTGAGATATAACGGACCAATGTTCACCTATGGGTTGTGTTTTGGGGGTGGTATGACTTTTCTTGAGTTTTCTAGGTAACCGTTGATTTTTTTGGATGATGCTCTTAGAATCATTTTCAGTTCTTGTATCGACCTATAAAATGAGCCATCGATCGATATCATCGGCCACGAATTGTGCGAGTAATCCAATTCATAGGATCACACTTTATGAGTAAGGAGAAAAACATAAATATATTTTTTTTCGAAAATGTTTATCTGGTGAATCGTACAAAAAAGCTATTACTTAAAATGTTGTCCATAGTAATGATAAAAATTTAACATACATGGTACGTGGAGTTGCATCCGCACCACACAGAAGGTTGTTAAGCATAGCCGGGAAACTTAAGACACCTACATTTCTTGTTGTTGAAAACTGAGTTATCTTTTCTCGATCCAAATGTAAACCGAAGGTATTGCATGCGATTTTACAGGTGTTACCTAAAAAGAACTCAACAAGATTTCAAATTTATTGATTGGTATTCATATATGTATAAAAATCAAAACACCAGTGCTCAGACTAAAAACTAAACTAAACTTGCTTTCAAAAACATTTGGGCAAAAATTTGGATCATTGAGTTTTCATCGTTATGAATCTGCAAGAGCAGGGTACTTTCATCTTCGCAATAATTTTCAACAATTGTTATACATTTGGGGATGTTGCTGCAAGTTTCACCGCTGCAGTGTGCACAGACGGCGGAACATTTTAAACCCGCTTTGCGACATCCACAAGCCGCTCAACATTTTGATGCGCAGGAACAAAACCTTCATTTTTTCGGGAGGAGCTGGTTCCTTGGTGGACATCACAGGAACATACATTTTTGTATTTTTTTTTTTCAACCCCACTTTTCCGGATCCTGGTCGTTTCCTAGCCACGTTTTTACCTGGTGATACGTCCGAAATATGTATATGCTGTCGTAGCGCATCTTTTGTGGGGGGAAAATAAATTGTTTTTCGTTTTTTCCACGGACTTCGTAAATTTTTTATTACGAAGTTCGTCAATTGAAGTTGTCTTTCCTCCACCATAGAGCGCCATGAAGAATTTTTCCCCTGCCACAATAAGTTCTTCTGGGTCAGCGACTTTTCGTTTAAAAATGTCCACTTCTGCAGCAAGGTTGCCAGCATTTTTTTTATTGTGGTAACGAATTTCATTTTCCCAGCGAAGTACGTTGTAAAAATAAAATGTTGTCTGATACAATTGTAGTGACAATAAGCAAATCAGCATCACCTTTGTCCTGAAAACTGTATAACCTGTGTCTTGAAGTTTATGTCTTAGGAGTTGGATGAACTTATTTTTGTTTTGTTAGTTGGCAGGGAATGGTTCTTGGGCTGTTGTTGGGATTGTGTCAGCATTAAAATTCAGCTCAACAGATCTTTTTTTTGTTGTTCTACGGAATCTTTCCCATGTCTTGGTACCTGCAATTGCAGGATCATCGGAATATCCGTCAAAGATAATGGTAGCATTGAAACCATAGTGGTTTTCAACGTACTTTATATATTTTTGACAAATGTTACCGATAGTAGGTTTTGTATTGAAGTCCCAAACAACTTTATGTAGAAAGAATCCTCCGTCTATCACAAAGTACAAATTTCGTTTTCGAGCAGCGCCAGCGGTGAAAATGCATCGTATAATGTTGACTTGGTACCTTTTCTCATACCTTCTTCTGTTCGTATTGAAAACATTTTTCCATGTCATCGAGGGACTTCTGCGTGATGCACATTCTTTGAAATAGCAAAAACGGGTCAACTGCTGCTGTTTATATTGATGCTTGTTGTCATCGCTGACAGAGGAAGCACCTTGTTTTTTCTTTGAAAACTCAATGATCCAAATTTTTGCCCAAATGTTTTTGAAAGCAAGTTTTTTTTTTTTTTTTTTTTTTTTTTTTTTTTTTTTTTTTTTTTTGACCGTGGGTAGGCGCAAAACCTGCATCAGGCTCTATGAGGACCGGAAAACGCGTGCTCATAGAAGTGTGAGATTCTTCATCATCATCATCATCGTGTCCTGTAACCCCGGCTGGGGCATAGGGCGTCAACAAAACGTCTCCATCCTTCACGGTCTGCTGCAAGGTACTTTAGCTGTGGCCACGTCTTTCTCTGGGATTCTGCTTCCGCTAAGACAGTTGATTTCCATGTTGTTCTTGGTCTTCCAACCCGCCGTGCACCCTGAGGATTCCATTCAAAGGACTGCTTTGCAATTTCATTGTTTGGTTTCCTCAGTGTGTGACCAATCCAACGCCATTTACGCTTTCTTATGTCGACGTCCAGCCGCTCTTGACTTGTCCTGCGCCACAATTCCTCATTTGATATTATTTGTGGCCACCGAATCTTTAGGATATGGCGAAGACAGCGATTCACAAAAGCCTGCAATTTCTTCGAAATGATAGACGTGACTTTCCAGGTTTCACAAGCATATAACAGCACGGATTTGACATTGGATTCGAAGAATCTCAACTTAGTGCGTAAGGAGATTTGACTTGATTTCCAGATTGGGGACAGAGTACCGAAGGCAGCACGAGCTTTATTTATTCTACTTTTAACGTCCAGATCCGTACCACCGTTTGCAGAGACAATACTGCCAAGGTAGTTGAACTGTTCCACTACTTCAACTGGCGTCTCCTGTAGAATAATACGCTGCTGTGTGGAGCGGCCTGTGAGCATTATTTTTGTCTTTTTGCTGTTTATTCTTAGACCACTCGACTCTCCCTTCACTTGCAGTGTTTGGCACATCCCGTTCAGCCCACTGATGTTATTTGCCAGTAGACATATGTCATCGGCATAGTCTAAATGACTGAGCCTTTCGAACGGTCTCCATTGAATGCCCTGTCGCTCTGCTGTACCTACACTGGCCGTCAATACGTCGTCCATCGCCAGCAGGAAGAGAATTGGCGATAGAACATCCCCTTGTCTCACACCCTGTTGCACTACAAAGGAGTCGGATAGCTGCCCGTTGTGCAAAACAAAACACCTTGCGTTGTTGTAGGACTCTTTAATAATGGCAACTATTTTTGGTGGAATTCCTCTACCAAGCAACGATCTCCATATACATTCTCGGTTAACTCGATCAAAGGCTTTCTCAAAATCCACGAACATGAGGTAAAGCGGTGATTGAAATTCCATCGACTGCTCGAGGACGATACGCAGGGTGTTTATATGGTCGACACACGATCGACCACTGCGGAAGCCAGCTTGATGCCTCTTGAGTGTAGACTCGATTCTCTCCTTTATTCGCTCGAGAATGATGGTTGCCATTAGTTTTGGGAAAACGGACAAAACGGTGATACCACGCCAATTGTTGCAATTCTTTAAGTCACCTTTCTTTGGCAACTTAACAATCACACCATCCTTCCAATCCCTGGGATAGCTTTCGTTTTCCCAAATGTTTTTTATCAACGGATGTAAAATACTAGCCGCTGTTACGGGATCGGCTTTCAGGAATTCAGCTGGTATTCCGTCCAGTCCAGCTGCCTTGTTGTTTTTGAGGAGATTTATTGATGTCTGGATTTCCGATTCTGACGGGGGTTCGATGTCAATACCCCTATAGGACCTGCGCATCTCGTTTAGTTGGGGCACTTCAGCACTCTGCTCAACTGAATCCTCATTTAGCAGGGCACAAAAATGGTCCTTCCATCTACGAAGCTGATCCTCAATTGATACCAAAAGTGTGCCATCCACATCCATTACAGGATGATTGGTGTTGCTTTTTTTCCCGATAACATCTTTGGCTATTTGGTACAATTCCCGGATATCTCCTCTTCTGGCAGCGATTTCCGCATTATCTGCGAGTCCATCTACCTTCACCCTCTTGTCACGTCTCACACAGCGACAGACCATCTTATGTGCAATGCGGTACTCTCTTCGCAAGTCAGCCTTTCGTTGAACATCTGCTTCAGCATTTATTTGGATTTTCAACGATTTGCGAAGTTCGATCTTATCCCAGGTGTCTTGGGATATCCAAGAGTCTCTACGTCTCGTTCGCTTGGGTACAGTTTCGGATCCAGCCTCCATAAAAACACTTTTAATTTCACCCCACATCTCATCAATTGTTGAATTCTGGATTCCGTTTAATGACGAGGCTCTGTCGTTAAGGGTGGTGACATAGTTTCGACATATGTTGGGGTCATTTAAAGCATTCGTAATGAATTTTGAGCTCCTTGCTGCATCCTGCGCTGGTTTTTGTACGGCAGCGGTTCGTAGTTTGAGACTCATCAGAACCAAATGGTGGTCGCTTCCCACATCGGCATTTCTTATACTCCGGACATCACACATAGACTTCCTCCATCGCT
Source organism: Dasysyrphus tricinctus (assembly GCA_963921185.1). NCBI lineage: Eukaryota > Metazoa > Arthropoda > Insecta > Diptera > Syrphidae > Dasysyrphus > Dasysyrphus tricinctus. Next base: position 142,123,665 of record OY992531.1, read on the forward strand.
GCTGAATCATGATATGATCAATTTGGTTTTCGGTTTGACCATCCGGATGCACCCAGGTAATTTTGTTGCACGTCTTATGCTTAAATACAGTCCCACCTATCACAAGACGATTCGCGTTACAAAAGTCGACAAGCAAGTCACCATTTTCATTCCGTGACCCCAAGCCATTTCTTCCCATCACGCGTTCCAGTCCGTAATTGTCTGAACCGACTTGGGCATTGAGGTCTCCCATAACGACTATGATGTCGGCTCTCGGAACACTACTGTAAACCGAGTTAAGATGAGTGTAGAACGCGGTTTTGTCTTCCTCGGTCGCTTCATTTGTGGGGGCGTAGCACTGAATAATTGTGACGTTACGAATTTTTGAACGAAACCTTGCTGTCATTAATCTCGCAGAAATGGGCGCCCAGGAGATCAAACTACGCCTCGCTTCTTCGTTCAACATAATTCCGACACCATGCAGTCTTTGGCCACCCTCTCTTTTATCTTCCCCGGAATACAGCATTCTCGTCTGTCCAGTGTCTGATCTGTATTCAGCTCTTCCTCTCCACTTAGTTTCGCTTATGCCCAGGATACTGATGTTTAGACGAAGCATTTCACGCTCAACCTGCTCGTATCTACCATCGCTGTACAAGGATCGAACGTTCCATGCTCCGATTTTCGTACGTATGCGGTAGCCAAAAGTAACATTTGCGCTTCTTGAAAGACTTCTTCTATTTGTCAACGATTCACTTATTATTATGGCGTCTTGATTGACGCTCGTACATGAAAGATGCCGCACCCCCAAATCCGATGTGCGGTTTACTGCAACCGAAGCTACAGAAGGATTTTCTATAAAAAGATTACCTCTTGGGGACTCATTTCCATTTGTTGTCATAATTCATGTATTTGCTTATATCCTTACACCATGGTGTTTTCCGAGATATGATTAATAACATACATAAGCTCAGATTTGACAGGCACACCCGCCTTTTGTATGGTCAAACACATAACTGCTCGAGGCCGCCCACTATGGGAAAACAGACGCCTTTTGTAGCCGCCCAATATGGGTTACAGACGCTACCTGCTGCTGCCGTTGGCCTTTTACCAAAAAAGCTCCTCCGCCACCAGACTATCATGCCGTTGACCGCTACCTGCAGTTCATCCGTCTTAAGGGGGCTTTTAACCATCCCAAGGACAAGTTTGTGCCCTGACCAGCAACGCTGGGTTGTCTGCTTATCCCGGCATCCATTCGGTCCCCCTGCACGTTAGCGTTACCCGCCCTCTACCACGCGGAGGTGTGCATAGGGATTTTCCTATCATTGAGCCTAGGGCCATATGGCGTCCTAGCACTCTCAAGTACTTTTAGAGGGCAATTCTTAGATTCTTACTACACTAAAACCACCTCCACTTCCCGATTGCAACTAAGTTGAAACTTATCTAGCAATTTATTTTTAACGAAGTTAAGTAACGTGTTGCAGGTAACTTTCCGGTGAAAGTTTCTGCTTATTCCGCGATTTTAAAGCGGTTTTGTGTTCACCGCACCAAGTCGGAAGGTTTTGTTCTTTGCAGACGGCGTACTAAATTCGACTCGTCAAGAATGTCAATAATCGTTGGATTAGCGTGATCTAATAGCCGATTTCTATGTTTTCGCGCGAAACTCTTAAAAAGCAAGTTTAGTTTAGTTTTTAGTCTGAGCACTGGTGTTTTGATTTTTATATATGAATACCAATCAATAAATTTGAAATCTTGTTGAGTTCTTTTTAGGTAACACCTGTGAAATCGCATGCAATACCTTCGGTTTACATTTGGATCGAGAAAAGATAACTCAGTTTTCAACAACAAGAAATGTAGGTGTCTTAAGTTTCCCGGCTATGCTTAACAACCTTCTGTGTGGTGCGGATGCAACTCCACGTACCATGTATGTTAAATTTTTATCATTACTATGGACAACATTTTAAGTAATAGCTTTTTTGTACGATTCACCAGATAAACATTTTCGAAAAAAAATATATTTATGTTTTTCTCCTTACTCATAAAGTGTGATCCTATGAATTGGATTACTCGCACAATTCGTGGCCGATGATATCGATCGATGGCTCATTTTATAGGTCGATACAAGAACTGAAAATGATTCTAAGAGCATCATCCAAAAAAATCAACGGTTACCTAGAAAACTCAAGAAAAGTCATACCACCCCCAAAACACAACCCATAGGTGAACATTGGTCCGTTATATCTCAAAAATGAAACCACCTGCAGAGGTCGTTGATAGCTTATTTTGTAGGTAATTTTATCTTCTACAAGATTGTACTAGGACGTTTTATTGTAAAATAAAATGCAAGCGAGTTATTGCATAAAAACAAAACCAATCTCTTTTTCAAGATGGTGGGTCTTCCCTAACCTAAAAAATCCCAAAAACTCGTTTTTATGATCAGGAGACGTAGCCAAACAGATTCCATAAAAAAAATTTTGTCCATCGAAAAATGCGATTTGATTTCCTAATTTGACTGGGCTATAAACAAAAAAGTCCAACATAATCTCAATTTTGAAACAATAGAACCTTTTCATAGAAAATTGAAGTCCACTTTTACACGGCGCATTTTTACTTTGCATGCTTGTAGTGTGAACTGTCCCTGCAACTTTTTGTCGTTTCTCTTTGTTTATATTCTTTTGTTTTTCTTATTTTGCTATATTCTTGTTCTGGATGTAGCTCAATACAACAGAAACAAACATAGATATGTATGATAGACGACAGAGGAAGATAGCTGTCAAAATAATGCGCAACTGAAAAAACAATGCGTAACTCGAACATGCTTCGTGTAAGAATGCGTGCATTACCGAATACAAGTTCAAAAAGAAATAAGCAAGTGTTGCGCATTAATATCATGCGCCGTGTGAAACTGGACTAAAGAACAAAGCACAAAATCGTTGTTTTACTTGTCTCCCTTGGTCTCCCATAAATTTTGTATACGTTTTTCTCTATCTTCTGTTACTTTTTTAACCTTAATATTTATTCCTATTTCCTAAACTATCTGCTCATTCTCCCCGCTTCAATTCGCCACAGCCATAGTTCGTTCTCGCCTCGTCCAGGTGTCAGGCCGAACTTTCTTCTTCATGATAGTACTATATAATAATATGCAATGGTACTTGCTCTTCAAGTTGCTTATAACTTAAGAACTTTTAAAATATGCAAGTCAATATAGAGCAAATATATTAATAATTTAAACAATTAGAAAAATGCATAAAAAGCATTTAAATCGTTCGTTAAATTGTATAAGCAAATAGTAAAATACCTTAGCACTAAAAATCAAGTATGCTATTTTATTTCTTGAAAAAATAGGAATATATACAAAAATTAAAGGTCGTTGGAGCGGTTTCCTTAAAAATTAATTTTTTATGTATAAAACTCTAGTATATATATTTTAAACAAAATTTTGGGATGCCAGTTTTGAGTATTTATTAATATACATACATTAAGCATATTATTTTCAAAAAAATTCATCAACCCGTTTTCAAAATATTGAATTTTCAAAAACATGGGAGGTACAGTTAATAACAAATATAAACAATAACAAACTGATTTTTTTATCGAAATCGTTGGAGCCGTTTTCGAGATAAATTAGCTTTTTTTACGGTCGTATGGCAAGTACCGTTATTTTTGGAGCTAAAAAAATTCAATTTCTCCTCTTGAGATTGTAACTCTCCACCTTAAGTTAAAAATTTGAAGAGAATCGCTTTAGTCAGGCTGTGGGTGTTCTCTATCACCGTAATGTCATGTTTGATTGTTATCTCAAATTTTTGTTCACGAATCCAAAACTTGCCTTTAGTACCTATATCGCAAGGGCGTGGCAGTCGATGGTTATAGTTAAAATCATTCCCTTAAGAAGAAACTAAAAATTTCATACAAATCGTTAGAGCCGTTTCCAAAAAAAAAAAACGATTACAAGGATTGTTTGTTTTTGTAATAAGTACGAAACTTCTTATGTGAAAATATGCAAAAATATTAAAAATATGCATTTACAGTAAAATATGCAAATTAAAATAAAACATGCAATTTAAGCACGAAAAGTTAACAAAACCAACAAAGAAAAATCAATTTAAAAAAAAAATTAAACAGCGCATAACTTTTTCGGACCGAAGATACTCTCAAGACATACTAAAACAAAGTATAGAAATGTTTTAAGGCCTTAATATGACATGTTAAAAATCATATTGTTTGAAAACTGACAGAGATATAGCCATTCAAAATTTACCATTTCTTATCATTTTTCGCAGTTGTTTGCCCTTTTTTTTGGTACTTTTTTACAAATTTAACATTCCTAGCACCTAGTACCAAATCTTATATTAATCAGACCAGCTCTTCGGTCTGCAGATCTGAAAGCATTAAAAAACAGCCGAAAACCCAAATAGCGAACTTAAATACTTTTTAAATATTCTACATATAATAGTCGTTATGTTAGGTATATCAAAGATTGATTCGAACATTTTTATGAATGTGAAATTTGCCATATTGTAGCGAAAAAAGAGAAAAATTATAAGAAATAGTAAAGTCTGTATGGGCATATCTCTGTCAATTTTTAACAAATATTACTTTTTAAACATGCCATATTCGTCCCTACTTTATTTTGTGTTTGCTTGTCTTGACCCCTTCTTTGCTTCAAAAAAATTATGCACAGTTTATTAAACAAAATTAGAAATCCTTGATTTTTTTATTTTTTTAGGCTGTTTTTTTTTTTACTTTTCTTGCTTAGTTTTTTTAATAGAATTTTTTGAACTGTCCATTTCAATAGAAAATTTAATTTTGAAAAAAAAAATCAATAATAAAAACCCTTGCACGTAATTGTTCCTTTATACCCCTATTTTCCGGTCTATTCAATGGACTTAAATATAAAAATACCATTTCAAATTAGTCCAGTAACCTTGTAGTTTCATAGGACTGAGACCTTGCGTCAGGCCCGGTAGTTCTGATTTTTTGCTGAGTTGTTTATGATGTTGGCCTAGTAATAAATCCGATTTTTCGACCTCGCGCGCCGAACGCAACATTGGTAAAAATCCAAAAAAAGCGAATTTTTCGCGGTTTTTTCACTTATTGGCCATTTAAACCATTACGCCTTAGTTTCCGAATAAAACATTGCTCTACGATTTCAACCTTACTAAATTTGCTTCAATTTGAGTCCAAAGCCGGTTCTGTAGACATAACAGTTTCCAAGGGACGGCTTTTCAAAATATAGCAATAAAAAAATTTAAACAACAAATAGTATATAAAACAGCATAATAACAAAAACATGGTCTTTGACATATGCTGCATCAAAGCAATAAAGCGTGTAGATTGGGTCAAAAGAAGATGGGGGGTGTATGCCCCCCGTTTAGGCGGGAGGGGCAATTTTAAGAAAAGTTGACTTCAAATAGAAAAATAACTTTAAAAAAACAATGGTAGTATCTGGACGAAAATCCATTGCTCACTTGAAGCCAGAAATCCATTCTTTAATTTTATTTTTAAATAAATTTTTTTTAGTTGATAGTTATTGAAAAATTTACTTTCAAACTCAAAATTTTGAGAAAAAGACGATTTTTTTTGTTAATCTATTTTTATTTTTTTATTTTATGGTATTAAGTACTATTTTTGTTTTTGATTTTCAATGCCCTTATTAATTTTTAGTTAAAAACTGAAAACCAAATGCTAAAATGACTTCTAGTTTTTGAGAAAACTGAAATTAACATGATCAACTTCACTGTTTTCAGTCTAGTATCCTTTTTCTTCGGAGTGGGAGGGCTCTGCCTCAGGTCCAGTAGTTCTGATTTTTAGATGAGTTGTTTATGATGTTGGCCTTACCAATAATCCAAGTTTTCGACCTCGAGCGCCGAACGCAACTTTGTGAGATATGCATTAAACCGAGAAATTTTCGCGGTTTTTTTTCAGTTATTGGCTATTTTAACCTTTAGGGCCTAGTTTGCGGTTATAACTTTGCTCTACCATTTCAAAATAATTAAATGGGCTTCAATTTGAGCTAAAAATCAATTCAAATTATGAAATTTTTCATAAAATTTTGAATTTAGAATGCTGCAAATCGAATTGAAGGGGGGCTTATTCACCCCTTGTGTGAAATCGTTTGCCCCTTTTCAATGATTTTTGTATACTGTGTAGCGCGTCATGTTGGCTTTATTTTAAAATCTTAATCATGAAGATCGGATGAGTAGAAACGGAGTTATGATTTTTAAAGTCAACCATATAAAACTCGAGCTAAAGTATTCGCTTCAGATAACTCACTGGTGGGTACTGGTCGGCAATCAAATACATTTTGAAATTTTAGGGTTTGCGCAGCCAACCTAGCCAGCTGAGATGAATCGCCACTGGCATGCAGCTGCAGGAAGACAGGGCTGAGTCTGCAGTCACTGTAGTGGGGTTTCTTGCGAAAATGTGCCTGACATTGCACCTGAGGTAAATTTGCACTTCCCGATCCGATATCGAAACGCTCGAGGATCTCATCAATGACCCCGCTGCAGATATTTGTGCAGAAACAGAGCCAACATCTCGGTGGAAAAATGCGAGAAAAAATCGGGCGGATCGGGCAGACAATGCTGAGGTTCCATTCATCGCGCATGCTTTCCTCCGACTATAATTTACAGATGAGCTGGTACATACTCCTAACCAATTTATCGCCAGCCGCTTTGAATAGTTCAGCCGCAAGGCCATCAGATCCAGCAGCTTTATTGGACTTAAGTTTAGATATAGCTATCTTAACTTCATCGAGATCGGGTGGACGGAATTGTTGGTTGAATGGTGAAATTTACATAGTAGTGGAATTCGCCACCGACTGCAATTCTACCACGATGTTCCCCTGATCGTCCTTGCAGGCTTCGGTTTGGGTCTTGTAACCTAAGGAGGTTCTTTTTACTTTTTGGTAAAACTTCCGAACTTCATTCCTGCAATGGCATCCCTCTAATTCCTCGATCGCCCGCTTCTCATGCTCTTTCTTTTTCCTTCTAAGAAGCTTGTGTTCCTCTCTCCTCTCGCTGCTCGCGAGCAGCTTTGGTCCATCTATGCAGCACCGCTTTGTATGCCTGTTTTTTGACTGCATGTACTTGTCGGCATTCTTCGTCGAACCAGGGGTTTCGCTGTGGTGGTCGTGCGAGGCTCAGCACGTCAGAGGTGGCATATCTGATGGCTTCCTTGCAGTTTTTCCACTGTTTCTCAATATTTGCAGTTGGCGGCAAAGGACTATTTAAGAGGGTGCGAGAAACTCGATCGGAAAAGGACCTGGCGATTTCTTGCGACTGTAGCCGCCTGACGTCGAACTTCCTCATAGTATTTACCAGTTTTGGCTTTGGTCTGGATATCCGTAGCATTACCTTGGCTACAACGAGGTAGTGGTCCGAGTCAACGTTGGCTCCTCGGAACGTTCGGACACCCTTCATACTGGAGGAGTGCCTTGCGTCGATCTGGTTGGCGGTTGATTGACCAGGAATTCGCCATGTCCCCCTATGTATATCGAGATGCGGGAACTGTGTACTAGCTTAGCTACCACAACGCCTGAGTTCGTTATCGGAGGTGATGTCAGGCAGGCTATATCTTCCGATTGTGCCACCAAAGACGTCTTCTTTTCCTAGCTTGGCATTAAAATCACCCAAGACAATTTTAATGTCATAGCTAGGGCATTGCTCATATGTCTTGTCCAGGAGCTCGTAGAACTCATCCTTGGTGTCATCATGTTTCTTCTATTTGGGGGCATGCGCGCATATGAGGCTAATGTTGGCGAATTTAGCCTTGATGCGAATTGTCGTTAGGCGCTCGTTCACATTGTTGAAACTCAAGACTTCTTGCCTAAGTCTGCCTCTAACGACAAATCCACATCCAAAGAGACGCTGCCCTTGTAGTAGGGACGTTCGTGCACGATATGGGGACATGCCTTTCATTTTGACCTGACGGATTAAGCTTCAGTATACGAAGAGAACATATCCTAAGGTAAATTTTAAGAAGTGTTGCCACGATGGCAACACTGTCAGAGTGCAGTAAAACAGGGATACCACCCGACTAGAAAGGGTCTGTAAGCTAAAATTGTGGTCGGTAACAGTCAAAAGGCGTCTGTTTTCCCATAGTGGGCGGCCTCGAGCAGTTATGTGTTTGACCATACAAAAGGCGGGTGTGCCTGTCAAATCTGAGCTTATGTATGTTATTAATCGTATCTCGGAAAACACCATTGTGGAAGGATATATGCTAATACATGAAATATGACAACAAATGGAAATGAGTCCCCAAGAGGTAACCATTTTATGGAGAATCCTTCGGCAGCTTCAGCTGCTGTAAACCGCACATCGGATTTGGGGGTGCGGCATCTTTCGTGTACCAGCATCAATCAAGACGCCATAACAATAAATGAATCGTTAACAAATAGAAGAAGTCTTTTAAGAAGAGCAAATGATACTTTTGGCTACCGCATACGTACGAAAATCGGAGCATGGAACGTTCGATCATTGTACGGCGAAGGAAGATACGAGCAGGTTGAGCGTGAAATGCTTTACCTTAAGATCAGTATCCTGGGCATCAGCGAAACTAGGTGGAGAGGAAGAGCCGAATACAGAGCTGACTCTGGGCAAACGAGAATGCTGTATTCCGGGGAAGATGAAAGAGAGGGTGGCCAAAGGCTGCATGGTGTCGGAATTATGTTGAACGAAGAAGTGAGGCGTAGTCTTATATCCTGGGCGCCCATTTCTGCAAGAATAATGACAGCAAGGTTCCGTTCAAAAATTCGCAACGTCACAATAATTCAGTGCTAAGCCCCCACAAATGAAGCGACCGAGGAAGACAAAACCGCTTTCTACACTCATCTTAACTCAGTTTTCAGTGGTTTTCCAAGAGCCGACATCATAATTGTCAAGGGAGATCTCAATGCCCAAGTCGGATCAGACAACTACGGTCTGGAACGCGTCATGGGGAAAAATGGCTTGGGGTCACGAAATGAAAATGACGATTTGCTGGTCGATTTTTGTAACGCTAATCGTCTTGTACTGGGTGGGACTGTGTTTAAACATAAGACTTGCAACAAAATCACCTGGGTACATCCGGATGGTCAAACTGAAAACCAAATTGACCACATCATGATTCAGCAGCGATGGAGGAAGTCAATGTGCGATGTTCGAAGCATTAGAAATGCCGAAATGGGAAGCGACCACCATTTGGTTCTCATGAGCCTCAAGCTACGAACTGTAGCTGTACAACGTCAATCACAGGGTGCAGCAAGGAATTCGAAGTTCAATACAAATGCTTTAAGTGATTCCAACATATTTATTTATTTAGCTTAATACAAGCGTGCACTTAAGTGTCTACTTAATTCTAAACTTAAATCTAAACTTAATTCTATGGTGGGTTTTTCGTTGTTTTTTTTTTTCTTTTTTTTTTTTTTTTTTTAACTTTTATTTATATTATATTTATTTATATGTCGTAACTATGTCACCAACCTTAACGACAGAGCTTCGTCATTAAACGGAATACAACATTCAACAATTGATGAGATGTGGGGTGATATAAAAAGTGTTTTTTTGGATTCTGGATCCGAAACTGTACCCAAACAGTCGAGAGTTAGAGACTCTTGGATATCCCAAGACACCTGGGATAAAATCGAGCTTCGCAAATCGTTAAAGATGCAAATAAACGCCGAGAGGATGCTCAACGAAAGGCTGAATTGCAAAGAGAGTATCGCTTAGCACATAAGATGGTCTATCGCTGTGTGAGACGAGACAAGAGGGTGAGGTTAGACGGTCTCGCAGAAAATGCGGAAAACGCTGCAAGAAGAGGAGATATGAGGGAATTGTACCAAATATCCAAGGAAGTTGTCGGGAAGAAAAGCAACACCAATCATCCTGTAATGGTACACTTTTAATATCAATCGAGGATCAGCTGCGCAGGTGGAAGGATCACTTTTGTGCCTTGCTTAATGAGGATTCTGTCGAGCAGAGTGCTGAAGTGCCCCAGCTTAACGAGATGCGTAGATCATATAGGGCTATTGACATCGAACCCCCTACAGTACTGGAAATTCAATCTTCGATAAATCTTCTCAAAAATAACAAAGCAGCTGGACTTGACGGTATACCAGCCGAGTTCCTGAAAGCTGACCCTGTCAGAACGGCTAGTATTCTACACCCGTTGCTACAAGCTGTGTGGGAAAATGAAATCTATCCCAGCGACTGGAAGGATGGTGTAATTGTTAAGTTGCCAAAGAAAGGTGATCTTAAGAATTGCAACAATTGGCGAGGTATTACAGTTTTGTCCGTTTTTCCAAAATTAATGGCAACCATCATTCTGGAGCGGATAAAGGTTAGAATCGAGTCTACACTCAAGAGGCATCAAGCTGGTTTCCGCAGTGGGCGGTCTTGTGTCGACCATATCAACACTCTGCGTATCGTTCTTGAGCAGTCTGCGGAGTTTCAATCACTGCTTTACCTCATGTTCGTGGATTTTGAGAAGGCCTTTGACCGAGTCAACCGCGAATGTATATGGAGATCACTTCTTGGTAGAGGAATTCCCCCAAAAATTGTTGCCATTATAAGAGAGTCCTATAACAACGCAAGATGCTTTGTTTTAAACAATGGGCAGCTATCCGACTCTTTCGAAGTGCGGCAGGGTGTGAGACAGGGAGATGTTCTATCGCCAATTCTCTTTCTACTGGCGATTGACGATGTTTTGACGGCCAGCGTTGGAACAGCAGAGAGGCAGGGCATTCAATGGAGACCGTTTGAAAGGCTTAGCCACTTAGACTATGCCGATGATATATGTCTCCTGGCAAATAACATCAGCGGGCTGAACGGGATGTGTCAAGCTCTGAAGGTAAAAGGAGAGGCGAGTGGTCTTAAAATAAATAGCAAAAAGACAAAAATAATGCTCACAGGCCGCTCCACACATCAGCGTATTTTAATACAGGAGACGCCAGTTGAAGAGGTTGAACAATTTAACTACCTTGGAAGTATTGTTTCAGCAAATGGTGGTACTGATCTGGACGTTCAAAGTAGAATAAATAAAGCTCACGCAGCCTTCGGTTCTCTCTCCCAAATTTGGAAATCATGTCAAATCTCCTTGCGCACAAAGTTGAGATTCTTCGAATCCAATGTCAAATCCGTGCTGTTATATGCTTGCGAAACCTGGAAAGTCACGACTACCATCTCAAAGAAATTGCAGGCTTTTGTGAACCGTTGTCTACGCCATATTCTAAAAATTCGCTGGCCACAAATTATATCAAACGAGGAATTGTGGCGCAGGACAAGTCAAGAGCGGCTGGACGTTGACATAAGAAAGCGTAAATGGCAATGGATTGGTCACACGCTGAGGAAACCAAACGATGAAATTGCAAAGCAGTCATTTGAATGGAATCCTCAGGGTGCACGGCGGGTAGGAAGACCAAGAACAACATGGAAATCAACAGTTCTAGCAGAAGCAGACTCCCAGAGAAAGACGTGGCCACAGTTAAAATATCTTTCTGCAGACCGTGAAGGATGGAAACGATTTGTTGGCGCCCTATGCCCCAACCGGGGTTACAGGACTTGATGATGATGATGAACAGTCACCGTAGTAGATATCCCAATCTTTCAGTTTTCTTTTTCCCGGACCATCCCATCGCACTTCTTCCATGGCGGTGATGTCTTCTTTGTAGCAGTCTAGGGCTTCCGCTAAATGTTCGGCTGCACGTGGTCTATTCAGAGACAGAACATTCCACGTGCAGATCCGAAGTTCGTTGTCCTTATTTCGTTTGCTAGGTTCTTCAACAGTAAATTCGTCCGTATCCGAGGCTTGTTGTTGCTTCGCAACAAAATAGCTTTACATGGCCGGAAAGTCACCCCGACGGCACGACCCCAAACCTGGAGGACCAGACCTTTACAATATAACTCCAAGGGTGGGGAGCCGGATTAACCGCTCCTCATAGGCCTGAGCTCTGAATATGTCGAAGTAGCCCGTTAAGGTGTTCACTAAGTAGTTCAGCGTTACTGGAACTGTAGACGCCACTGTTGATTCCATCTTGAGAATTCTTCTGCTGCCGCCTGGCTTTCATTGATGCCCCATTTATATAAGTTTCTTGTATTCTAGGTACATTTAGCGAAAAATTCAACCTGAAAAGTGCATTTTCTAACCATTGCGACCAGATAAAGCTTGTCCGACCAGCAGTTTTGTAATTGTTTGGACTAAAGCTTACGGTTGGCATCCAAGTTTTGCGTGGTGGGTTCCTGGACTATTATTTGACTTATTATGACTTCCTTAAAAATAACACTAGAAGTATTTTTTTTTTGTTCATTCTTTTTATTTTTATTCTGATTCTTTGAGATCTAGAAATTGTTTGCTTCGTTTTTCAACAAATTTGACCACTTATGAAGAGCCAGCATATAAACAAAATAATTACTTTGTTTTCAATCAAAACGTATGGCTAAAAATGATATTTATATTTTCCTAAATTAATTGTTAAGGCTTTCGTTCAAGTTATATAGATATAATTTTGTATCGTAAATTATATATTTATTTATACTTTTCCGCCACTTTTCTGTGTTCGACTATTCACCATCTGCATCTATCTCATCATCCCTAACCAAACTCACAGCACTTAAAGTATGCAATGAAAAAAAGAGGCTCTCAAACTTGAGCGAACCAAATAAATTAAACGAAATGCGATATAGAATGCCAATTTTCGGTTTCGCACAAATTCTTTCGTTTTTGAAAAACGAACCTTTGGTTTCATTTCATTTATTACAGTATCTGGCCCCAGATAAATTTTGATTAAAAAGGTCTTTGCCGACCTTGATGGAGCAGCATGCATTCTCTATCGTGATCCTGCATAAACGGATGATTTTGGGAGGGTTGCCAAAACTAGACATTGATCTATATAGCTCACCTCTATAGATGCTTCCATACGCGCGGCCTTGAAATCGATGAAAATTTGGTGGGCATTTATTTCGAACTCCTGGGTTTTTCCAAGACATGCCGTAGTGCGACTATCTGGTCGATGATGGACTTTCCCGGCCTACGATCGTAGACCACCCTTCTTAAAATAATCCTGTTACCTGGCGTATCTCGGGAACCAAGCGTGCTAGGAACTTGTAGTAAGGCTCCAAATTTGCAGTTTTTTTGCATTTCAATGATAGGCTAGGTCAGAATTTTGAAGTCCTTTTTTTGAAAAAGAATTCATACTGACCTGCTAACTTCACAGTGAAGTTAGCAGGTGATATGGGGTATCTCAGGAACAAAGCATGCTAGGAACTTGCAATAAGGCTCCCAATTTGCAGTTTTTTTGCATTTCAACGATAGGCTGTGTTCAAAATTTGAAATCCTCAATTTAAAAATTTTCCAAATTTGACTTCAATATGAAGCAAGTAGGTCACATCGTGTATCTCACGAACCAAGCATGCTAGGAACTTGCAGTAAGGCTTCGATTTTGCAGTTTTTAGCATTTCAACGATAGGCTAGGTCAGAATTTTGAAGTCCTTTTTTTAAAAAAATTTCATACTAACCTGCTAACTTCACAGGGAAGTAAGCAGGTCACATGGTGTATCTCAGGAACCAAGCGTGCTAGAAACTTGTAGCAAGGATCCAAATTTGCAGTTTTTTTGCATTTCAAAGATAGGCTAGGTCAGAATTTTGAAGTCCTTTTTTTGAAAAAAAAAATTCATACTGACCTGCTAACTTCACAGTGAAGTTAGCAGGTCACATGGTGTATCTCAGGAACCAAGCATGCTAGGAACTTGCAATAAGGCTCCAAATTTGCAGTTTTTTTTGCAGGCTATGCTTCACTGTGAAGTTAGCAGGTCAGTATGAAATTTTTTTCAAAAAAAGGACTTCAAAATTCTGACCTAGCCTATAGTTGAAATGCAAAAAACTGCAAATTTGGAGCCTTAGTTCAAGTTCCTAGCACGCTTGGTTCCTGAGATACACCATGTGACCTGCTAACTTCACTGTGAAGTTAGCAGGTCACTAAATTACACCGTTATTTGGCGAACTGCAAAATCGGGAATAGAAATGCAAAAAAAATGCAAAAAAAACTGCAAATTCCTGTCAAGGTCCCAATTGCGTGGGTGAAAGTTGCCTTGCGAACTCCACAGACGTCTAAAATTTACTATTCTAACTGATAATTGTGCAAACTGCAGTTAATGAAGGCAAATATAGGTGTTATAAGATCTCAAACTCAACTGGTCTACTATTGTAGACCACGCGCCCACTTACATAGGTTCCTTTTTTCATTACGTGGTTGCAAGGATTCTTTTGGGTATTTTGGTATTTTGGAATTTGGCGGTCCTAATACACGTTAAAACTATGCTAGTCATTGTTTTTTTTCTCTACTCTAAGAAAAAGTAATCAGTAATCACATATGAGATTTTTAAAATGTTAACGCTTTAGTAGCAAGAACCACTTGAAAAGCATTGCACTAACTATGATTCAAATAATATTTAGAAATAATTTGGTTTTGTGACTCGCAAATATTTTTTTTTTTTTAATTACGTAATTATTTGTACTGAATTTGTTGTTGTTTTTAATATTCTTGAAAATTTGTTTTTGTTTATATTGTACTTTTTACCAAAAACTACTGGTTGGAGTAAATAAAAAAAATAAGAAAAATCCTATTTTTTTAAAGTTTAATAACTTTTTTTCCATTTTGATGAATTTTCAAATTTTAGAGTTTAATTCTAAATTCCATTTATGTAAACAATTATCTGTTTTGCTAAATGTTACATAATTGTTCTTTCCTTATTAAAAATCCTTAAAAGTAAAAAAACCCTAAAAAATCGAGTCATATTTGTTTATAATTTTATAAATTTATCCCCTCAACTCCATCATTATTATTTTATTATACGCCTTCTTTTAAAGTGTATCTACTAACAGGAATCATCCAACTCCATTTTTATATATAGTTATTTGGAACCTTTCCTCCTATGGTTGCCAACCCAAAAGCCAAGCAACAATATAGCGCCCGCCATTTTCTTAGTGTATGTGAATCGTAACCGTCCGTTTAAAATGTTTGTTCTTTTGTACTGTTGAACGTTCACCCAAAATCAATTTAAATATTTTTATTAAATCACCAACTGTGAGACATAGGTATAATTTTATTATTCCTTTTATTTTATTATGCAATCATTTTTCAAAAATTCTTATTGGCCTGAAGAAGAACGTGGTAGGATGTTGTAGGAACTGAGGGCCTCGAGCTAGTGTTGCTTAAACATCGGTAGTATCGATGGTAAAAAACTGTCGCGTACATCGATAGTTTTAAAAAAATTATCGATAGTTTCAATAATTCCAAATTATGCTAGTAAAGAGACCGCGAAAGAACTTTTCAGGTTGTGACCATACAAATTTTAAGCAAAAACGTGTAATATTTTCAAGTTTTCTTCATCATAATTTTTATACTGGAATCCTGATATTTAGACTATAATTCTGCTGGTTAAGAGCTACAAGACATCATATATGTGAATAGTTGAAACCAAAGATAGGTACCTACCTACTTGAAACATTTAAAATGGCAAAACACATTAAACGCAAACAGTTTTGAATGTGCTTAAATTAAGTACTTATGATCATTTAAATTCGATTTTTAAAAAGAAATTTTGAGACCTTTCTAACCAAATATTTTTTTTTTTTTCAAAGCATAACTTTTTTTTTTTAATTCCTTTTTATTTTGCAATTTCCTTAAGGCTATCAATAACTTATAATTATCTTACTAGGCGCTCAACGATAAACAAAAAAAAAGAAAGTTTGTATACTAAAAAGCAAGCAATAATACATAAATTAATTTAAATAGTTTCAAATTGAAATATGTACTAAGATTTTCATCTGATTTTTATAATTCAATAGATTTGGCAATAGAAAAGTCTTTTTAAGGCCTTTTAAAAATATGTGTAACTCATTTGTTACAACTATTGATGGTATCGATAATATCGATAGTTTTTTTTTGTAAAAATATCGATACTATCGTAAATGGAATCTATCGATGTCTAAGCAATACTACCTCGAGCTGTATCTTTTCCTACACATAAAGTGCTTACAATACTTCCAAGTTGGTAGCCGCCCGGATACTGGTCTTGGCTTTATGCCAGGACTTGCTAAACTTGTAAGTGCGAATGTTGACCAAGGAAAGAATTGCAACATTAAACCTATGGCCCTACAGATTGGAGGTTAGTGCGTTGAGCTAACGACCCGACCACAGTAAAAAAACACTTGTTATGAGAGAGACGCGAGAAGCCTCGGATAACGGCCCCAATCAAATGGCAACCAGACCTGGAACGAAAATGGACTATGACCTACGAGTATGCACCTGGAATGTATGGACACTCTACACACCAGGTGCAACTGAAAAACTTGAATCTCTCCTCTCACGGTACAAGGCAAATATTACGGCGATCCAGGAGATACGATGCATAAGATCAGGTATAACGAAAAGAAAAGATTGCGACATTTATTACAGCTGTCACCATAGACTGCATATGCTAGGATGCGGATTCGTCGTGGGAAATCGACTCAGATCGAAAGTCTTCGATTTTAAGCCAATAATCGATCGCCTGGTTGTGATCCGCATCAAAGTTACCTTCCAAAACATCAGCCTAATATGTGCACACGCCCCTACCGATGAAGCTGAGGAGTCTAACAAGGAGGAGTTTTAAGACCTCCTGGACGGAGCCGTCCGGAGTACGATGTCAAAGTCGGAAAGGAAAACATCTTTGGCGGATTAGTTGGAAAGCACAGCCTCCACGAAACGACAACAGACAACGGCTTCCGACTAATCGACTTTGCTGCAGCTCGTAGTACGGTGATATGTAGCACTAGGTTCCCCAGGCGAAGGATACACACAGCAACCTGGCGATCTTCAGATGGTCGAACTGCCAACCAAATCGACCACGTGCTAACTGGCGCAAGGTACGCATCGAACATCTTGGACGTGCGATCTTTCCGTGGCTCAAACGTGAGCTCTGACCACTTTCTTGTTGTGACAAAGTTCAGAGCCCTACTGTTCAACGAAAAGAAAACGAAAACCGCCCAAAGAAAGAAATTCAACATCGCCTGCCTTAGCACATCTGAGAAAACCAGAGACTACAAGCAGCAATTGACCGGGAAACTCTCTGTCGTACACCCAGCCACAAGCGTCAACAACCAGTGGAACCAGTATCGCGACATCATTAAGGAGACAGCCAAGACCGCCATAGGCTATCAACCACCCAGAAAAAAGAACCCGTGGTATGATGATGAATGCGCGGTATTGAAGCAGGAGACGGAAAATGCACGAATGCAAATGCTGCAACGGAAAACAAGAGCAGCAAGAGAGAAGTACCGTGAAAAGAGAAGGAAAGAGAAAAAACCCTGCGCAGAAAGAAAAGAGCAGCCTCTCAGCTGAAGTATCTCGAAGAGTACAGCACCACCACCAACACCCACCAGTTCTACAAAACAGCCAAGCAACTGGCATCTGGTTATAGGACTGGCACGCAAGCTCTTCGAAACAGCGAAGGGAACCTAGTCATCGAAGCACAGGGAATTGTAGACGTGTTTAAGCAGCATTTCCAGCAGCTGCTAAATGGGCATTATGTAGAGGAGGCGATAGGGGAACAAAGAAGCATTAGACCAGTCAATGAAGATCCAGTCCCTGCACCCAGTACTGAAGAGGTTAAGAAAGCCATCCACAAGCTTAAGAACAACAAAACCTCCGGCTCGGATGGCTTAACTGCGGAACTTTTCAAGTATGGAGGAGATGTTCTGCTAGGGTGCATGCACCAGCTCATCAACCAAGTTTGGGAGGAGGAAAGTATGCCCGGCGATTGGTCAAATAGCTCCATATGCCCAATCTACAAAAAAGGCGATTCTATGTCCTGCAAGAACTACAGAGGCATATCCTTGTTTAATGTTGCTTACAAGATCCTATCCAACGTACTATGTGAGCGTCTAAAACCTTTCTGCAAAACTATGATCGGCACGTACCAGTTTGGCTTCAGGCCAGGCAGATCAAGGATAGACCAAATCTTCACATTGAGGCAAATCCTGGAAAAGACCAACGAATTTCAAGTCAAGACCCACCACCTATTCATCGACTTCAAAGCCGCATATGATAGCATAAGTCGCGAAGAGCTTCTATGGGTGATGTTGGAACTCGGGATCCCGAATCAGTGATGGGACTTCTACCACTTAAGTGGTATTTCTACCACCTTTTTTTGTTTTTAAAATTCTACCACCTTCAACTCAAAATCTACCACCTTTTACCATTTTGCTGCTAGTAATAATAATTTTTCATTTCTATCATTGTTTTTTTGCGTTTGATCATTGAATAAATATAAATAGAAGTGACACCGCATTACTCAAAGCGCTACTAGAAGGTGTATGGCCAATAGAAACAAATAAATAGAAATTATGAAACTTTTGCGTACGCAAACCAATTCTCAAAGGGATATTTATTTATTTAATATTTCCTTTATTACTGGTTTCCATGACGATTATGGGTCAATTTATTATTTTGTATTTAAATTTTGTTTACAATTTGTGTCATAAGGGATGGTGGTATTGGTTGCTTTTGTTTTTTTTGTTGCCATGACTATGATTTTTCAAGCTAAGCAGAAGATTTTATTTTTCTTATTGAAATATAGAACAAAATTATTTGAGGATAGTCTTATTATTATTTCATAATGTGTTTAGATACAAAAAAAAAGTATATGTGGGAAGTTTAGAGCATGCGCGGATACAGGGGGGGGGCAATGGGTGCAATTGCCCCCCCCTGGGCAAGAATGAACGAAGTTTAAAATATGAATTTAATAAAACGTAATCAAAAAAAGGTTATTTCGTTATTCGTTTATAAAAAAATTTCTTGGCAGTGCAACGTTGCAGCAATGAGTGGCTGTGCGTAGGCCGATGGCCGACCAGGTTTAGTTAAGAAAAGTATCACTATGCACAAATAGCCCTGAAATTGACTGCAAAGTTAAGATCTTTAATTAAAAGATAAATGTCCGGCTACATTACTTTATAGCATTTTATAAGAAAAGTCAATTTATTTCATACTAGGGAACAGGTTGAACCCTAAAAATATTCGATTTTCACTTTTCAAAATGCTGGTGAATGAAAAATTTCACATTGGAAAATAATGATTTAAAAGTTATTGCTCCACCTCCAACCCTCCTTTACAAATTTGTTAGTGGTTTTTATAGTTAAATATAACGGGAGAGGTGACAGGGGCACTTATCTAAATTTTCAACCTTGACGTTGATTTTACTTTTAAACAAAATTTAATCTTTAAAATACGTCGATTTACGAGTAATTACCTTCAAACATTTTTAATTTTGCTTCAAATGTTCAGATCTACAGGATAAAGATATCTAATTAAATTTAAAATAATAAACTACATTTTTATATAAAAGTTATTGAGATATACAAAAAAATTCATACTAAATGGGTGATAGAGTTCTTTTTGTGATAAATAAAATGTGCGTTTCCATTAAGGGAGTACTTTCACTAGAAAACTCTCGAGAGCGACTTTCGGGTATCTGTCCTCCCCTCTGGTGAGCTTATTTCATGACTGTGTCTGTGTTCACTTTCGACTTTTACTCTCGAGAATTTCTTCAGAGCTGCTCGCCGCCTTTTTACTCTGAAATGGATACGCACATGTGTTTCGAGTTCGCAGCGATGCGTGCAGACGTGCTGCACATCTATTTTAGGCATAAGATACGTTTTTGATGTGAGAATTTTGTCACTTTTATGGATGTGTTTTAGGAACTTCCATGTTCCATATTATAAAACTACCGAAGAGTGGGAATCCAAAGAAGAAGATTGCAGAGAAAAACCAGGAAACCACTACAGCAGTCACTGCCGAAGTGCCGAAGAGAAGTTGCATGGAACTTTTATACCTAAGGAAAGGATAGTTGTTTCGTCAATTCGATTGTCAAATGATTGCCATTTTTCGACGCAAATATTGCTATTGTATCGAAATACATGAGTCTGGTAAGGGTAACTCTGTAGTCGATGCTTTGAGCTTATATGAAACATTTATATTAAAACTTAACGAAGGCTAAGTATATTTTTAATGAAATGCATAGTGAAAGTTAGTCACAATCGAGAAGGTTAGACGGAAAGATTTAATAAAGAGTGGTGTTTTCTTTGTATTTTCCACTATAATCATTGGGTTTTATTTCAATGTTGGAAAGTTTGGTTTTGTATCGATGGACTAAGGCATCTAATACGGTTCATCTCGGTTTCGATCTATAATTTTAGTTTAGCTAAAATACAGATACATATTGTAAAATTAATGCAATTGTTTTGTTTGCACAAAATCTTTTTTATCAACGTCCTTCAATTTTCTTGCAAACGCATTTGACGTTATGAATACGTTCTCCGGCTTCTCAATATTTTTGTTTCCAACTCGATTTTTGATTGCAGAATTGCACCACACATGATGTTTTCGAACATGTGACTTTAGCAAACTGCATTATCGAACACAAACTTGAATTTGCCTTTTCTAACAGCAGACTTTTGCAGTTTGCGTTTGATATGCAAAACGCATTTTGACGCTGATGACGTTCTCGAAAACGGCCTCTTACTAGCAAGGTTAGATAAGGTTGCCAGCTACAGAAGAGGATGGAAATTTCGATCGAACTCGTACGTCATGTGTCTGAATAGGAACATACCACTGTACCATTATGTTTTCCGAACATAATTATAGAGTTACGCGGATCTACAGGGAACTCAAAAACGCTGTAAAGATACCATGCTATAGCTACAAACCGCAAAAATTCATTTCACAAAGTTCAAAGTACCCTCTATTCGAGAACTGTGGCAGTTATGAAAGAGTTTATGGCTTTCTGCAAATTATAGAGCGGTATGAAGTGTACCTACACAAATTTTCTGTAAACCTTATCAAGATTTTGGAAACTCACGAAAATTGCCCCCCCCTGAACAAAATCCTGGATCCGCGCCTGGTTTAGAGACTTATTGATTTTGATTATTTATGTAGGGCGGAGGGTTCATTTTCATTTAGTTCCTTGTATAATTTCTGTGAAAAATAGTTTTTGCTCTCAGATTTTAATTTAGGGATGTAGCTATGTACATACATATGTACTGTTCATACATATTTACTGGCTGATTAGAGTAAGTCATATTTTAAACAAGACAAACACTTTGTTTTTGAAATCGTTTGGTCACCTTCCGGCAGGCAAAGTGCGTGGCTTCAACCAATGGAAGTGCAGCAGGTCTATTGCTAGGACATTACTTATAACATCTTGCTCAGAAGCTCTGATTGATGTCTTTAATTTCATAATCTCTCTCCTCTGTAGGAGCATCGAATATTAGCTTATACCACCCGCCATTTTCGAGAGATTATTTCAATTATATCCGGCTACAGTCAGCAGAAAATCGTAGACGCTCTCCATTAATGCCAATGGCAGCCCACAATTCGGACATTGTATAGGCCAGGAAATCACTAGAACCTCCTTCTTTGCGCAGAGGTTGTACTATAGACCATGAAGAAACGAGGACTCTTCTTGATTCTAGTTTATGGTTCTATAGTTGATTTTTTATTGCCATAGAAAACTATAAAATTTGCATCCATAACGTGAGAAGCGCAGTAACACAGATAATAGAGTTACATACGCATCCCAGTACAAATAAATATTACCAATTTTCAATACTTTTCCTTTCAAGCTTTTTTTCTTCTTCCCCAAAAATTAAATCGACAGAGACGTTATAATAAGAGCTTTTTACTATAATGAAATTGCTTGGGTAAAATAGGTAATGAGCGGGTTTGTGCATGTTTTTCTAATATCGTTGCTCCTACGAAAAAAAGTGTCACAATATTTTTTGTGTAGAATTTTTTGAACAATAATATTAATTCATTATTTTTTTGAACAAAAATTTACATTCGCTGAAATATTTACAAAAAACTGTAATATTTCCCTTTTACAGTACAAAATCAAAAGTGTTACTTTGACAAGCTATAACTTCAAGATTAATTAACCTACAGAGTTTGTTAATAGCTCATTTTTAAGATAATTTTACTGTCTAAATGTTATTTTGTCATTATTTTCTTGTAAAATGAAATTCGATCGAGTTGTTGAATAAAAACCAAATCACTTTCTTTTTCAAGATGGCAGCCTTCGCCTTACCGCGGGCAACTCACAAACTTGGTTTTATATTGAGGAGATATTATAGCCAAACACAAATCGTTAAAAAAATTTTGCCCATCGATTAATGAAATTTTAATCAATTTTTTGACAAAACTAGCTCCACTATGAAGTTTTTGCACGATTTTCTCTGAGTCTATTAATTGTATGAAAAAATTTAACTTTAATTTAAACTTAATTAATTAAATACTTTCTTTAACTTTTACTACTTATTGTTTAGGCTTCAAAGCCCATTGTAAAAGATTCCATTGAAATAAAATAAAATAAATGAAATGAAAAAGTATGTTAACCTTTTTCGTGTAAAATTACATAAGCTACAATTTGTACCTTCACATTTTTTCCCAAAAACTGCTAATTTTCGTGAAATAAAGAAAAAACTAAATTTTACCCCCCCCCCCCTAAAAAATTAAGCCCCGGCCCAAATTTACCGAACTTTTTATGAAATGCTGAAGACATCAAAACAAAGCTCTCCACCGAATTTCAGCTTTTTGGAATTTTTTCGAAGTTTTGCCATTTTTTTTGTCTAATTTTCCTGGGCTATTCCTTTTTCTCTCTAAAGAAATCCTTATTTAAAATTTATTAATTCGGCGTATTTTCATATTATCTGGTTTAAGACGAAAGCTAACAACTAATTAATGATTTTCTCAAAGATGAATGAAGGTATTTGGAAGATTCAAAAAGAATTTCGAAGCAAAATGTTCATACTTTAGTTAGAATGACCATAAACATTAATTCGAAAAAAAAATTACCGCGAGTTTTTTTAAAACAAAAATGTATTCCTTTTTATTTTTAAATTTGAATATTTAAAACCGTGACGTGCTAGAGCAATTTCTAAGCCAGATTCGAAATCAGTACATCAAAGACCACCAGAAAAGTATATTTTGGTTAATGTTAAAGACAAAAATTCAAATTTTGTCACGCTAAGTAGTTAATTAGTGTTTTCTAGTAGATTTTCGGAAACAGTAAAAACACGTCAATTTTCAACTAGCGCTTGAGTCAAAATTGGTTGCCGCAGAAAAATACCTAAGACAGAGATTTGTTGGAAATTGTTTATGCTCCCAATTGTTCGGTGATGTTATTCACGAATAATGGATAGTTTTTGAGCCATGAGTAAAATCCGCCCAAAAAATGCACTTTTGCTTAATTTTTTGCATTTTTGTCCACGTTGTGTCACGAAATTTTGTTCGAAAACCTCAGATTCGGATTCAGCTCCCCCGAAAACATAAAAAAGGAACAAATCAAAACTACCCTACAGCTTGCATGCTAAAAATACAATTTGACTGGCCTAAATCGCAATGTAACGAAAACGATTAATTTTGAACGATAATCGTGAGATAATTCATGGTTCACTCCCACATTACGGCAAAGGGCTGTTCAATAAATATGAGCAAAACGAAATACTCGTGAAATAGCTATAACTCCATGCTAAACAGCTCGGTGGTTACACACACAGGTTGTTGTAGTTCATTCAAAATTATTGGAAATTTAGCCAAATTTATTAAAAATAGTAATGGGGCGTTTCGACAAAAGGATACGTATGTGCCTTATTGTTTTCTAAATGACTTTTAATTAAAATAAGAACTATCCTGATATAAATTGGTGAACTAGTAGGTATGTAACAATTCCGAAACTTTTTTAAAATTAATTTACCTAATTTAAAGTTCGAAACGATTTTAGTTGCTCAGTACTTGTTGTATTAATTTCGAGTTCTCCTATCTTTTTATGGCCATAACATCTAAGAATCACATTATTTCAATTATTATTTAGTCTATCAAAAAAATTATGTCAGTCTCAAATAAAGTAAAAGTTTTCTAAAAATTAAAATTAAATTAAGTTGTTGCTAATCAAAACCTTATAACTCTATAAGATAATCACCATCAGGTTTGTCTAGTAATAGCGTAAACAACATCTATGAATATGCCCCAATAAGTTCTTAGTTTCGTTTTCAACCGCTCGCCAGTACCTATTTGATTATTTTGATAAACAACACGCCTGCACCGTCACTGATGTCATAAACAAAATTGTAATATAGGTAGTACAAGAATTTTTTTCTTTTTTTCAATTCCTCGATTTTCGATTCATTCGATATCAAAACGCACGTACCCCTATATTCATATTGTGGTGATGCATCCACAAACAAACTAGCTGTTACTATATAAGCGCTCAAAGTAAATGACGGTAATGTTTTTATTTTTAGTTCTTATACTTACATCTTAAAATCTACTTAATTATTTATTCAAAAGCCTTGTATATTTAAAATAGCTTTTTATGGCCTTTAGTCCAAAAAATGGCGTTTCGTCCGGCTTACTCACTTGGACTCGTCAGTGACATAGTGCGGGCCTTTGTCATACGCAATTTGTTTTAAGTTCAGTATAACTTTTTGGCAAAAAACCACTGTAACCTATATCTAACAAGATTAGAGTTCCTGGATCATTAAGCTGGAAGTTATTTTGTCCGGGGCCGGGCATAGCTCATATAAGGTTTTTTTACTATACAAATTCTATATATAGTACTACTGCAATAAATCAGCCAAGTAAAAGACTAAGCATTAAGGATTGGACTTGTTGAATTATTTTTTTGCAGTAGTATATAGAATTTGTATTATGTATACAAAAACCTTCTTATCTTTAAAATATTCATCATAAAATCGAACAATTTTCTAAAAATTAATTAAAAGTATTTGGCGTTTGGAAATTCTGTGTAGCAACTTATGTATATTCTTCTCTCATGCCTATCTCAAAAAAGTGGTACTAGAATATAGCTTATTTTATCTCCTGTATATTAAGAACTTTATCCAAATGATCAGATCAATTGAACTCAAGTTGAATACCTCAGAAATGCTATGCAGATTTCGTATCAAGAAAATCAGTACATTTATTATTTATATACTAAGCTTTGAAAAAAAGTTTTATTTGAAAAGGCAACGAAAATCATTCAAAACTACAAATTCTAAAGAAAATTTAAATTTCATATTAGAACACAACTAACATCCAAAGCAGACACTACAATCGTCCTGAGACCCATCGTTTCCATAGCAATTCATAATAAACAAAAATAACAAACAATGCTTTTATTGAAAAATTCCCTTTCGAATACACCAACTTTTTATAATTAAGGAAATTAATTTTTATGTTATACACCAACCTCATCATAATGTTTAAAGCGAAAGCAGAGCTACTTGAAAACGATGCGGACATTTTGCCCGGTGTCACCTTCTATTTATATTTATTCAATGGTTTGATATTTATGTAAATTTTTAATTATAATTATTATTATTTGAACTAAATACTACGAGTAAAATGCGGAAACCACTGACGTTTCTTCAAAAAAAATGTCTCGTTGTAGTGTTAAGGTACTTTGACACTGTGGCTTATTCTGTTAAGGACAAATTCTTTGGCTTATTTGAATAAGAAGAGTCTACAGCCGAAGCAATCTACAGCAAAGTTATAGAAAAGCTTGCGTCTTTTAATATTCCCCTTGACATATTATTGGCTTTTCATTAGACAATGCTGCTGTTATGACGGGTACACTGACTGGCGTTAGAAGCACACGGTTGAAAAATGTGAATCCTAATGTCTTAACGATTAAATGTAGCTGCCATAATTTAAGTTTGTGCTCCACCTATGCTGCAAAGTATTGACCAGAACACATTAATCGTTGAGGGACATATATTTCTACTTCTGTCAAGTTCAAACAAACAAAAAGATTTCATAATTTTTCAGAAAGTACTTGGTGTCGATGAACATCAAATTTTAAAAGTTTGTCAAACCCGGTGGCCCTCTTTAGAAATTGTCGTCAAAAGTATCATAGAGCAGTGGAGTCCCCTATTTGATTTTTTTTATATTACATTCATTCGAAGATCCTTACTAAAAAGCTATGAGTATTTTCAATTTTCTGAAAAATAAAGAAAATTTAGTTTTTTTTTTTATTTTATTGCCTTGAATTTTAAAATAATTAACGACTTGAATAGAATATTTCAATCTGAGATGACAAAAATCCACCTCTAAGTCGAAACCGAATGAATGGAATCTTTTAAGTTAAATATAATGAAAAATTTTATAAACAGGTAAATATTGACTTGAATACGGATGTAAAAAATTCTGGAAGCTATTTGCCATACAGTCAAATGTATTTTGGTTTATATTTTGAAGCATATATACCTACTAGAAAATGAAATACATGAAAATAAAATCATGGAGCTACGAAAAGTTATGTGCAGCTATTATGTTGAGTTATGTGTACAAATTCAAGAACGATCTACTTTTTTTGATGAAAAAATTAAAGTATTAAAATATTTAGATCCGAAAAAAATCCATGCTGGAACAATCCCAACAGTCATTGGACCTACAAAATATTTTCCGCCAAACGCTACAACCATTGAAACGCTCAATGATTGGGTGGAGAAAATTCATCGGCGAATTCAAAATAATAGAAAGTTTCAAAACTGATGACATTGTACTTTTGTACCACAGTGGATTTTTATTAAAAAGTTGAAAGACGGTATGGGAGATTTAATGTTTGAAAACCTTTCATCATACGTTACAACTTTGTTGTTCACCACACAGTAGCGCAGCAGCTGAACGTTAATTTTCACAGCTCAAAAATATAAAAAATGATAAAAGAAATAAACTAAACACCAGAACTATTCACAACATTTTAGCTGCGAAAGAACTTTTGGAAAACGGGGAACATTTTGATCCCCCAGAGTTGTTGGCTACATATGCTTCTAAATACAAATTCAAAGACGGATGCTTAAAAAATAATAATTTTATCGATTGTGAACTACATGTGGTATATAATTTTTAATTTGAATGGACTGATTTTATTTATTTTTTTTTGATTTAATTGTTATAAATAAATGATTTATTTACCATTAAAGCATTTTTTCTACCACCTTTCTACCACCTTTTTGTTGGGCTATCTACCACCACTTTAGTTTTCCGAAGTCCCATCACTTCCCGATCCAACTATGCCGTATGACGTTACAAAATTCGCGGTGCAACGTGCAAATGGGTAACAGCTCATCCGAGTTATTCCAGACGTGTACAGGATTCAGACAAGGAGATGCACTATCATGTGATTTCTTCAACCTAGTCCTGGAGCAGATAGTGCGCAAGAGTGGGGTTAATATGGAAGGCACTATCTTCAACAGGTCTTCTCAACTGCTTGGCTATGCGAACGACATCGACATCATCGGCCGCTCCAAGAGAGCTGTACTTGAAGCATTCACAGCTAACGCGTTGGTCTTGAAGTGAATGAGGACAAAACAAAGTACCTATATGCTATCAACAAACAAAGCCTCATCCGTCCATCGCCTAGGACAAAACGTCACTGTTGGTAGCAGTAATTTCGAGGTAGTCAAGGAGCTCACCTACCTCGGAATAAACATCAATTCCACGAATGACACCCTAGTGGAAATCCGACGAAGAATTACCCTAGCGAACCGCTGCTACTTCGGTCTGGCCAAACAAATGGGTTCAAAACTCCTTTCTCGAAAGACAAAGTGCACGCTATACAAAACGCTAATTTTACCAGTTCTATTCTACGGGCGCCGAGTGCTGGACGATAAGTAAATAAAATGCACGACTGGATCGCACGTACTTGCTCTTATGTTCAAGTTGTGTGGAACTTAAGAACTTTAAAAAATATTCAAGTAATTATAGAAAAAGTATAAAAAAGCATTTAAATCGTTCTTTTAATTGTTTAAACAGCCTGATAAATAACTTAGAGCTCAAAACAAAGTATGCCATCTGATCACTTAAGAAAATATCAATATATGCAAAAAAAAAAATTTAAAATCGTTGGAGCCGTTTTCTTAAAAATTAATTTTTTTATATATAAAATTATTGTAACATTTTTCAAAAAAAAATTTGGTATGCCAATTTTGAGTATATATTAATATACATTTAAAACTGAAATTTCAAAACAATTCGATTTTGAAATATTGAATTTTCAAAAAAAAAATTTGAATGTTTTTTTAAAAATCCAAAATGTATTTTTTCAAAAATTTTGGTATGCAGTATTATTTATATTCTAACAAAGCTTTTGTGTAAATATTTTTATCGAAATTGGATGAGCGGTTAATGAGAAAACCAAAAATCAAAAAAAACCGTTATATGACAGGTACCGTTAATAAATGTTTTTGGTGAATTTTTTTCTTACTAAAAGGTATATCATATCTACAATAATAAAATCGCTTCAGTGGCTTAGGCTGTAGGTTGAGGTACGGACAGACAGACAGACAGACAGACAGACAGAATTGTGCCACCCACTTTTTTCGTGTTCTCTATCATCATAATGTCATGTTTGATTGTTATCTCGAAATTTTTGTTTGCACGAATCCAAAACTTGCCCTATAGTACCTACCTATATCGCAAGTAAAAAGGAGAATTTATACTGGGCTTTTTCGAGAGAAAAATTCTTCGGCGGATATTTGGTCCTATATGCAAAGAGGGTGATTGGAGGAGAAGATTCAATCGTGAATTGTACGAGCTGTACCAAGATGTGGATGAAGTCCAAAGAGCCAAAACACGAGGACTACACTGGCTCGGCCACATCGAGCGAATGGACAACAGCGCTCCAGCCAAGAAAATGCTCGAATCCCAGCTCCTAGGTTCGAGACTACCAGGAAGACCGAACCTCTGCTACAGGGACCAGGCGGTCACAGACGCAAGAGCGCTTGGTCTCGATGACTGGAGGGAGCGTGCGGGGGACCGCAACCGATTGAAGACCGCAATATCTCAGGCACAGATCCTTCATGGATCGGGAGCCGGATAAGTAGGTTAGTAGTGAAGAAGAACGTTTAAACTCCCGCTGGATTCAGCACCCTTGAAACCATAGGATCACATTATTGTGTTTCTCCCACCCCTCCCCTTGCACGAAGGGGGTGGAAAAAAGTTGTTTTGGAAACAATAATTGAAAAGTTAAGAAAAGTTAGAAAAATATTTTTATTAATAAAATTTAAAGATAGTGTCGACGCAGAATTTCACAATCTACTACATTACATCCAGAGTTGATTGAAAACCTTCTTTGGTTTTTTAATATAATAGCCGTTTTCCTTTCGAGGTGGCGAAGTACTTACGAGTAGATGAAAACCCTAATCTAGTACTACCAACTGCACATGCTCTCATGCGCGAGTAGATACATTTTACATGGGAAAGCAGTTTGATGTGTTCCATTGAAAAAAGCTGGCAAAGTACTTGCAAGTACTTCCCCACCTCCAAAGGAAAACGCCTAATATAATGTAGTATATTGTGAAATTCTGCGTCGACACCATCTTTAAATTTTATTAATAAAAATATTTTTCTAACTTTTCTTAGCTTTTCAATTTTTTTTCCAAAACCACTTTTTTCCACCCCCTTTGTGCAAGGGGAGGGGTGGGAGAAAAAAAAATAATAGGCGTGTTTTTTATCATCGGGATCTGGATCTGGTTCTTCTTTTAACACGTTTTAGAAAAGTTCCCATTATTTTGTTTTTGTATTACGTGTTATACTTAGCCCAGATCCAGATCCCGATGATAATAAAACACGCCTAATGTGGTCCAATGGTTTCAAGGGTGCTGTGCTGAATCCAACGGATGTTCTCGGATCATCGTCCGACCCTTGGTTTTCGATTTATAAGCAACAATTCGGGACTGTGGCAACCTTTCTCTCGTCCTTCTGACAGTGTTGCCACCTTGGCAAAGTAAAGTTGGGCCATGAACTATTAGTGTACTAAAGCTCAACCCGTCAGGTCGAAATGAAAGGTATGCCCTCATATCGTGCACTAACACCCCTACTATCACGAACATAGGAACAGTATATACAAAAATATAGGAAGTCAGGTACTCTTCAAAAAACTATTAAATCATTTTTTCGTTCAGACGAACAAGAGATGTCAAAAATTATTGTGAACAAGAATTTTAAAAGATATTTTAACTTTCAAAATCAAAAAACAATTTACTCTAAGTCCAATAGGAGCCAATTTATGTTTTTCAATACACTTTTCAAAATGGCGGACAACCCAACGTTTCCTGCCAGCAAGGCTACCTATCCCTTACGCAAATTTAAGGAGTTAGAGCAAACATTTATAAAAAAAACAGCCATACTAAAACGCCTTCTATTTTGACGTTTCTAGCTCTCGTACTATAATATCCTCGGTGGAAATTTATTGGTAAATACGCCGCACAATGGTCAAAAATAGTCGATTTGGTGGCCAAAAATCAAATTTTTCATGTCTTCAAAATACTCAAGTTTCATTATAAGTCAGTAGAAAGATACTCTTACTCGCAATATGATAAATTTTGTTTTCCTTAATATACCCAGGCTAATAGAAAAACGCTTCATACTTAGAAAAAATTGTATTCATGTAAAAGACATTTTCTAGCATGGTTTAAAACCACGATTTTTTAAGAAAAGATACCCTTTTAGAAAACGATAGGCTTTGTTATAGCAAATTTTTCTATATATAGGTATTTGTATGTAAGAACGTGGAAAAAAATTAGAAAACGGTAAGCCGGATAGTACCGTTCGATTTTGTTAAACCAATCTTACTTAAAACATATTTTTCAGAATCATTAAAGTGGTACAAAAATTCAAACCTTTTCACAACCTTTATTTATTTATGTATTGAAAGTGAAATACATATGTGCTCTGACTTTAGGAGTTAGAGCGAACAAAAGTCTGTATAGTGACATTTTCTTCGCAAAATTTTACATGAAGTATATACCTTATTGTTTTTATTTAGTCAGTTAAGAACTTACAAGTGAGCTTGTACTAGTTTTATCTGGCCCTACCAAAACTGTGTTCTTGCTCACTTTAACTCGTTACTTTGTTCCGTTACTCTTGCCCAGTAATAGATTTTTGCAAGACTGATTTAAAGTTATTTGCAACTAAACTTTTGCTAAGCAAGTGGTGGCTTAAAAGCATTGTATTATAATGTGGACCTACAAACTTCTTTTTGATTGTGTTTGTGAAGACCCGAAGGCAAATGCCAAAGACTTAAAAAAAAAAGTGACTAGTAATTTTTTTTTTAATCCGATGGAAATCTTCAAAAGACAATCGGGAAGAATCGGTAACAAGTAGTGTGGCATTGTGGGACTCTTACCGCACTAAAACCACCGGTGAATCAAGACCAATCTATGAAAGATCGACAAATGATTATTAATTATTTATTAGTTATAAGTTATAACACTTTCCCATAGCTTTTAGACCATCAGCTCATGAGGCTTGGTTCTTCTTTATCTCCGAACATTGTTTCGCAAATTTAGGACGGTCTCCATTTCGGAGTTGGTATGATCTTGCAGTCGCTGATTGTGTGATACAGCGTGTTTTTTACCACTTCTGTAACCATTTAATTTTAAAGGTGATGTAGATCGCTATTTCTTTTACACCAAGGGGCATTAATTATTCCACGAAGGACCTTGCTTTGGAATCTTTGGAAGGGTTCAGCATTCGTTTTTTTTGTACAGCCTCATAGTTGGATGTCATATGTCAAAACGGGTTTCAGTACTTGCTTATATAACATTAGTTTGTTCTGGATATTGTTGTGAGTCTGGGTTACCACGGGGGTGTACTTTGATGCGGAAAGGGGGCGCGACACGCTTGCTCTTACTTGGCCTAGCTCGAAGGATGGGGGGTGGTTATTGCTCCCCTTTCACACATCTCCCACTCAACAAACAAAATTAGGGCCAGCAGGAAACTGTATAGTAGTAGGAAAAGGAATAGGATAAGGAAAGGAACTTGGATAAAATAAAAAAGGATAGGAGAATCAAAGGCAAAGGATAAACATAAAACAAGGTATCTAGGTATGCCAATGCCCAAATGGAAGGCTGGATTCCGAAACGAGTACCATTAAAAACTAAACCTAACCTTAAGTAAACCCCTAACTCCTACAGTTTATATCTGTTCAGATATAATAATTTTATTTTAATTTTTTTTTTCTATGGAGATATGTGGTATTTTACCTCTTCTAGCCTATAACTGAACTAACAACTACACTCCGCTCGAAATCCAACTTCTCAATCGGGCAGTGGTTCGCCAAGTCAGCAACCGACCTTGACAGATGGAGTAGTCAAGTGTTGGCCTACCCACCCTTGCATAAAAGGTACAACCTTTGCCACCTCCATGGCCGTGTGGTGTTGGAGGTGACCCCGAGCTTGACATCCAATCGCAATCTAAAATGTACTTATGTCTTGCCTGTCATCTATCGTCCAAAGTTTGTTATATCCACCTATAGTACGGGGTAATTAGATTTCATTATATGGAGCTCTGAGAAATAATTCAAACATGCAGTTTGACTTTGATATTCGAAAGGGTATTAGTACACGAGCCGAAAACCACATTTTTCACAACTGCACCTAGAGTCATTTGGCCGCCATTTTGTTTTTAACGGCTGTTTTTGTTATCGGTCGTAACTCACGCATTTTTGACGCTACGAAAAAAAATTGTGAGACAAACTTGTAGAAAATTGAATTGTCTACAAAATATTTTAAGTCACTTTTTTCGATAAGTGCTTTTTTTTTAAAGTTATACTTATACTCCTAAAAAAAGTAGGGGTTGATTTTGGTATATTCATCATATCTTATTTTTTTATTCTAAAAAAAAAAAAAAATCGAAATAAAAGTTATAGTCCCTTCAATTATCTATATTTTTTGCCTTAACAGTTTTGTTATACGGCTTACGGTTCTCGCCCTGTAGCGCATATTAGTAGTAGAGAACTGTATAGAATGATATATTATTAACTACTTGACTTCTGCTGGTAAATAGAAACCTCGACGTTCGAAACTAAATTAGTACTCGAGCCGAAAATATCATTCTTCACAACTGCCCGTAGAGATTCCACGACGTACTTAGAGAAAACAATCGCACAAAAACACCCACCCCCCTCACAGATTGAAGGACAATATAGCTAAGTATGTACATAAATACCTACCTTACGAAAATACATAATTTTTAAGATCAACGCAATCATAATTTTGATCAAACCAATGAAGTTACAAGAAATCACTTAGTACGGGGTAGTTAGACTTTTGCTGGGAAATAATTCAAACATGCAGTTTGACTTTGATATTCGAAAGGGTATTAGTACACGAGCCGAAAACCACATTTTTCACAATTGCACCTAGAGTCATTTAACCACCATTTTGTTTTTAACGTTATTTATATCTTCGCAAGTAACTCACTTTTTATTTATACCAGACAAAAAAGTTGTAGAAGAAACTCGTAGAACATTTAATTTCCTACAAAATGTTTCTTGTAACTTTTTTCGATAAGTAATTTTTTTTTAATTGTACTGCATTTTGTTAAAAAAAGGGTTTCTTTTCAATTTATTTCTTATAAAAAAATAAATGTCGAAATAACAGTTGTAGGTAGACCTTTCAATTATCTATATTTTTTGCCTCAATATTTTTTTCTTACGCGGTATACCTTATGAAATGATTTGTTAATAGTTTAAATTATTTGCGTATAGTTTAACTATATTTCAAAATTGTAAAATTAACTAATATCGCACTCTTATCGAAAAATGACTTCAAAACTTTTGTGGGAGATTACATAGAAATTCCCTACTTAATATCTTAAATTTTTTTTATGTTAGATAAATGTAAGATAATTTTATCGACTGGGTTTGAATGGATGTAACTTCAAAGTGGCTGTATTTACGATAAAACATATTAAGACCTTTTGTGTAGAAAGTTCAATTTTCTATAAGAAAAACGTAAGTAGTTAGTTTAAATACTTGTTATTATGCATAAAGTTGGAAAATTCCAAATACAAACAGGAGTTTTCTCCCATACAAATCGTATGGAAAACCGAAATCTGCGTCGGGCATGCCTAAACATCATTTTTAGGAGCCCACATTTTCACAGGCATCTTTTTACGCTTAACTGAAACTTTTGAGCCTGTTTGGAAGAAAACTTTTTTTTGGAAACAGTCTAATAATTATGATAAATCAGATTCTATTTCTTTGTTGTTCACTCGTTTTTATAGTGAAAAACTCCATGTTGAGGGTGGGGTGGAAGAGATTTATGTCGTCAATTATTTGTTTGAGTATAGCCAGTTATGATACGAATAAAACAAAAAATTAGAACAAAAATAAAACATCTAATCCTGTACGGATTTCTTGAATATACATAAGCGCTAAAGAAGTATACCGCATAAGAAAAAAATATTGAGGCAAAAAATATAGATAATTGAAAGGTCTACCTACAACTTTTATTTCGACATTTATTTTTGTATGATAAATTGTTGAATAAAACACAACATCCCAGTTCAAAATAATGACCATTTAAAACTAAGCTTTTGTTATCATTGTCATATTGTTATGTCATATCTAACCTGAAATGTAACATACTGAATTTCTATCTTTTTTTAATAAATTGATAATTGAAGTCATCGAGAAAGGTTGTAATCCATTTATTTCTAAGGGATCATTTATAACTTCTAACATAAATTGGAAACCCTTTTTTTAACAAAATGCAGTACAATTTAAAAAAAAAGTACTTATCGAAAAAAGTTACAAGAAACATTATGTATGAAATTAAATGTACTACAAGTTTGTTCTACAGCTTTTTTGTCTGGCATAAAAAAAAGGTGAGTTACTTGCGAAGATATAAAAAACGTTAAAAACAAAATGGTTGCTTAATGACTCTACGGGCAGTTGTGAAGAATGATGTCTTCGGCTCGAGTACTAATTTAGTTTCGAACCTCGAGTTTTCTACTTTCCAGCAGAAGTCAAGTAGTTAAAAATATATGATTCTTATACAGTTCTCTTCTACTAATATGCGCTACAGGGTGAGAACCGTACGCCGTATTACAAAACTGTTTAGGCAAAAACTATAGATAATTGAAGGGACTATAACTTTTATTTCGATTTTTTTTTTTTTTTTTAGAACAAAAAAATAAGATATGATGAATATACCAAAATCAACCCTTGCTTTTTTTAAGAAAATACAGTATAACTTTTTAAAAAAAGCACTTATCGAAAAAAGTGGCTTAACATATTTTGTAGACAATTAAATTTTCGACAAGTTTGTCTCACAATTTTTTTTCGTAGCGTCAAAAATGCGTGAGTTACGCCCGATAACAAAAACAGCCATTAAAAACAAAATGGCGGCCAAATGACTCTAGGTGCAATTGTGAAAAATGTGGTTTTCGGCTCGTGTACTAATACCCTTTCGAATATCAAAGTCAAACTGCATGTTTGAATTATTTCCCAGCAAAAGTCTAACTACCCCTTACTACTACGTCACTGACTCATGTGCTCATCTTTTCCAGACAGAAACCCCACACACCATTGCATCTAAATCTAGCAATCCATCACTAAGACCTCTTCTTATCAATTCTCATTGAAAAAAAAAACATATAGGAGGACTTTCCTTCAAACTCCTATCCTTAATAGTACGAGAGCTAGGCAGCGTCAAAACACAAGTCATTTAAGATTGGCTGGTTCTTTGATACACGTGAGGGCAGCCTTTGGCTGGTGGAAAATGTTGTTATATCCACAATTTTGAAAAAGGGTGTTGAAAAAATAAATGACATTTTCTCGGCTCCTATATACCTAGAACAAAGAGTAAAAGTTTTTATTTGATTTTGTTGGTTAAAATATCTTTTAAATTTCGAAATCATGAAAAATTGTTGTCGAAAAACTGTTAAAATGGTTTTTAGCGTTTATCTCACATTTTGTTCATCTGAACGAAATTTTTTTTAATAAACTAAACAGTTCCTTGTATAGCACCTGATATTTGTGTGTATTTGGATTTTTTGTGAACTAAAAAATATCTAAAATACAGTGTAGTGTAGTGCCTGTATCCAGCAAATAAATCTTAAGGTAAGACTACGATTTTTACGTCGTGGTGCAAGGCTTGCAGGGGGACACAGTTCAAGTGTTTTATTATTCAATAAGGGGGATCTATCTCCTACAGGCAGGAGGGGAAGTTTTGTAAAAATGCACTTACATACAATGCATAAAACAATATTGTTAAAATACAACAGAAAAACTTTCCACAATTAGTCCGTTTCTTTATTTAATTTTTCAATCAAGTTATAGATGTATATAAAGTTAGCAGGACACTTTTGGAAATTCATGTTAAAAACTTTCCTATCATTAGTTGCTAATTAATTGCGAATTAGTTACGCAAAAAAAAAATTAATTGCTTTTTTGGTTTAGGAAAAAATGGGTGTCCTGCTAACTTCATATGAACTTAGCAGGACAACTTTCTCAAAAATAGAGATAATCGAGGTGAAAAAAGTTTATTATTGAGGACTAATTAATTGCGAATTAGTTACGCAAAAAAAAATTTTATTGCATTTTTGGTTTGCGAAAAAATGGGTGTCCTGCTAACTTCATATGAACTTAGCAGGACAACTTTCTCAAAAATAAAGATAATTGAGCTGAAAAAAAGTTTATTATTGAGAACTAATTAATTGCGAATTAGTTACGCAAAAACAAATTTTATTGCATTTTTGGTTTGCGAAAAAATGGGTGTCCTGCTAACTTCATATGAACTTAGCAGGACAACTTTCTCAAAAATAAAGATAATTGAGCTGAAAAAAGTTTATTATTGAGAACTTATTAATTGCGAATTAGTTACGCAAACAAAAATTTTATTGCATTTTTGGTTTGCGAAAAAATGGGTGTCCTGCTAAGTTCATATTAAGTTATTAAGTTATTAAGTCCTCATTTTTTCGCAAACCAAAAATGCAATTAAATTTTTTTTTGCGTAACTAATTCGCAATTAATAAGTTCTCAAAAACCAACTTTCTTCAAATCATTAATCTTCATTTTTGGGAAAGTTGTCCTGCTAAGTTCACGTGAAGTTCGCAATACGCCTATTTTTCACAAACGAACAAAAAATTAATTTTTTTTACGTAACTAATTCGCAATTAATTAGCTCTCAATAATCAAATTTTCTCAGCTCAATTATCTTTATTTTTGAGAAAGTTGTCCTGCTAAGTTCATATGAAGTTAGCAGGACACCCATTTTTTCGCAAACCAAAAATGCTATAATTTTTTTTTTTGCGTAACTAATTCGCAATTAATTAGTTCTCAAAATCATTTTTTTTTTTAATCGTTTATACACATTTTTGAGAAAGTTGTCCTGCTAAGTTCATATGAAGTTGGCAGGACACCCATTTTCTCGCAAACCAAAAAAGCAATTAATTTTTTTTTTGCGTAACTAATTCGCAATTAAGTAGCAACTAATGATAGGATAGTTTTTAACATGAATTTCCAAAAGTGTCCTGCTAACTTTATATACATAAGTTATAGTTGTCAATAGTTTTTAAAAATTATTTTAAATGGTGAAATAATGATAGAAAAAACTGGTTAAGGTTGACAGAGAAATATCTACAGTTTGCTAATCCATTGCCGCATCGCAATTGATTTAATTTCATTGCGTCGCAATTCTATGTAGATTTGTCAGTCACATGCACTTGGCGCACCTGTAAGCTGCCACCCGGGCAGCCCCGGTTTGCCCTCCATAGATCCGGGGCTGGTGATAACACGTATAGTATGGTAATATTGTATCAATAATTTGTTCTATAGCGAGGTAAGTTTCGGACACCAAAGAAATGTCTATATGCTCTATGTCTAAAAAGATGTTTAGTTTTGATACATGTTGTAAGAGACGGTTTGCATTCCATGTTGCGATTTTAAGTGTTGTTGTTTTTCAATCCTTTTAAGGATAAGTACAAGCATTTCTTTGATAAATGTTTCTTCGTTTTTCCGCAAATTTTTTTATAACCTGGGAATAGGATTTATTTTCATCACTTTTCTTAGTGTAAAAGGGCCCACAGACACCACACTTGTGTGCACACATGTGTCGGTGTGCGGAAATGTGTGCTGTGTGTGGGCTGGTGCACACATCGATTTTTGGTGTCAGACACGGAGCGAGTAAAAATCAAAAGTTTTTGATTTTTGGTGTCGGTGTCTCGATCGGTGTGATGTGTGTGGGGAAGTACACGCACATTTATAATTAAGTTGCATCGGAATCGCGTTCGAATGAGGAGCGTCGAAAGTTTTTCGATTTAAAATTTCATTATCATTATGGCCTTTTTTCTATGAGATCTCTAAAGTGTGTACGATTTGATGTGGCGTGTGTGGCGGAATCGCACACCGGTGTTGGTACACATGTGTGCACAAGTGTGGTGTCTGTGGGCCCTTTAATTGCTTTTGCCGGTTGATTTTAAGTTTTGTCGACCGTTACTTTTTTGCTTTCAACTATTGCTTTTGTGTTTGTTGAGTTTCTAAGCTTGTTCCAGTTTTGTTTTTTCTTTTTGTGTCTTGGAATTTTTTTGATGAGTGGACATCCTCTATAACTTGCAGAATGATTGCCTTGACAGTTCACACATTTCGCTTTCTGTTCTCTGTCCATAGGACAGTTTATAGTTGCATGCCTGCCTTCGCATTTAACACAAGCAAATTCGCGATTGCATTTTTTATTTGTGTACGCCCAAAGGCTTAGCAGTGCTTGTGTAACAATTTTTGACTTTCGCATTGGTTCAATTTTTACAACTATGCTCATAATTAATTTAATATCTATTGTAAATCTTTTCGAGACTTTCTTTATTTTCGAAATTAAGCATAGGTAAATGTAGGTGGAGATCTTTTTTTTGTCGTCGATACGCCAGTGGAGTGTTTGATTATTTAATTTTTAATAAGATTATTAGCATTGAGAGCTTGAAAGACTTTTTGTATAATGTCTTCGACAATTTCTTTGGCAACACATGAAGAGTGAAGGCCTCTTGACACTACTTTAATCGACCTTGTAGCTTTATTTTCATACGAGTGCCACTGAATTTGCCTATTGTTCAATTCTTCAGTGACAAGATC
The DNA here is from genome assembly GCA_963921185.1 of Dasysyrphus tricinctus. Classification (NCBI taxonomy): domain Eukaryota; kingdom Metazoa; phylum Arthropoda; class Insecta; order Diptera; family Syrphidae; genus Dasysyrphus; species Dasysyrphus tricinctus. The sequence goes on from OY992531.1 coordinate 142,162,562, forward strand.
TATACGCATTGGCGTCTTCAACAGTGACTTTGCAATTGTCTTTATTGTATAATGTGTACTTACATGTCTTATTTTTCTACCATGCTCTTAAGCTCGCAAAACATTGCCAATCCAGAAATCAGGATTGGAGGTGGTACTGTTTGCCTGGCACCTCATAAGACTTCTTCTGGAGTGCATCTCCTATTCCTTTATTTGATGTTCTCATTATAGTTATAGACCGAGAGCCCACAGCAGATTTTGGGTGTGAACGATAGCAAAAAAAGAAGTATAGGTGTCGAAAGCTCCATTAAAGACTATTAAAAAAATCAAAGTCTTGCAGTCCACAACTGGGGCCTTTGCGAGAAACAGTGCATCGAAAAAAAAATATGAATGCAACTTCGAGGAAAATCGTGTTAGCCAAAATTGGTTTTCACCCCTCCCTAGATAAGCTCCGCGGATCCCATATCACGGAATTTGAGATCATTTGAGTGTTTAATTCGCCCTGCCAGACTGTTTAAAAAAACCGTTTTTCACTTAGAATTTTGAATTTTTTAAACGGTCCGGTAGAGCGAACTATACACTCAAATGGTCTCAGATTCCATGATATGTGATCCGATGAGCTTCTCAAGGCATGAGTGAAAACCAATTTTGGCTAACACGATTATCCTCGAAGTTGCATTCATATTTTTTTTTCGATGCAAAGGCCCCAGTTGTGGACTGCAAGACTTTGATTTTTTTAGTAGTCTTTAATGAAGCTTTCGACGCCTATACTTCTTTTTTTGCTATCGTTCACACCCAAAATCTGCTGTGGGCTCTTATTCTATTATTAGCACTTTTGGAGCTGTTTGATGACTTTTTTGAACAGTCTCTGGGCTACCCTCTGCTTTTCGTTTCATGGACTTACGTTTTATTTCTGTTGCCATCAGCTTCAAGAAGGAGCTCTTCCTCATCAGTATGAAACTCAATTGCAGTTTTTTGTGGGCTTTTCACTAAAAGTGTTTTTGGACTGGACTTGTTGTCATTTGAGGTCTTCTTGTCTAGCAAACTGACTTTTTCTTCAAGTCTCTTCGTTAATTTCAATACACCTCCTCAAATTAAATTTCCTTATCAAACCCTAGGAAGTTAACTAAATTTAAATGCTTAATTCTATTTAAGTTTTTTGTTAATATATCGGCAATCATATTCACCCCGATTACATAATCCGATGAATAGGTTGCGGATCCCATCCGACAGAATTTAAGAGCTTTTAGTATTAGAAAATCCGCTGGTGAAAAACTGAAGGAATGTCGATAACATAGTTTAAATATTTTTAGATTAGTGAATACTTAACCCATCCGCGTTCCATATAACTTTTGACATTTCAAATCCGCATCAAAATTGTTGCGGATCCAAACTGAAACATTTGTTTTCCTGATAAGTTTTGACAAACAAATATGAAAAAAAATAAACTGAAAGTTGAAATTAAAAAAAAAAAAATTAAATTAAATTTTTGGCCCAGCTATAATCAAAGTTGTAGTGGGCAGAACATAACAAAGTACATATAAGCTGAACTAAGAAAAGGGACCACTTTCGCCCGCATTTGAATGGCGTATCTATGTGTGCGTTCTTTTTCTAGCATATAATATGTAGGTACCTATCTATAATGTCGGTATTTACATTGAAACATTTTTTAAAATGACGATATTTTTTCATACATAAGTGAAGGAAGTAAAAAGGACTCAATCGTACGTTCCTGACAAACTATACTACTATTTGTTCTATTTTCTAGTTTCTCGTTATTATCTAAAGTCAATTGCCATTTGTTTGATGGTGTGAGTAATTCTGTATAAAGTGAGGAGGACAGTAATAAAATATGAAGAGGACAAGGACAAACTTCACATTGAAAGATTTTTCAATGTAAACATTTAGACCGATTTCGGGAAAAATCGTAGTGTAAAAGTCAGAAAATTATGTAAGGATTGCTACAATTTCATCTAGCAACGACGGAAGAAAACTTAATTTGCATTATTAAAGCATAAAATCGAATATGTTTGCATTGTAAATTTTCCTTTTTCGTCTGCAATTGGCCCAAATGCTATTTTATTTTTTTTTTCTCTGAACTTTATCAAAAGCAAATAATCGATTACAACTGGAACGCAAGCCATAGTAGGGTTACTATTTTTGGAAAAAGAACGCACCAATGACGCTGCATGCCAAAAACTGACAGCATCGATAAGAAAGTTCGGAAATGATAAGGTAGTTTTAAGAATCGACAATGTAGTTCTTCCGGCGGATTTACTAATTAACTTCTACTGGGGACGTGAATAGACTGCGAATCGAGTCGACTCCCCGTGAGTTAAATTCTGCGGATTTAGTAATCGGCATGATTATTTGTTGAAATATACTTTAAATTAACAAAACCTTTTTCATATAATTATATCTCTTACAAAATGAACTTTGATATCTATATGTTTACTTCTCGCATGGTAAACTGGATTTTGTACCAGCTGTTAAGCGCTTAAGTTGTCCCCATATAGCACAATCGGATTTGAGGCAACATAACCAAATCCAATGTCATGAAATAGATTACGCAAGTACACAAGTTCCTTGGATGCAGAGCAAAGAGCCATGTACCTATGTACTCTGCTTCAGTACTGCTGAGTGCCACAGTAGGTTGCTTTTTTGGACTCATGAGACTGCACATCCAGCAAGCATGAATACGAAGCCCGTAAAAGATTGTCTATCGTTAGAGTCTCCACTCCAATCAGCATCACCATAGCCAACCAATTAAGCTGCAGATTTTCTGAAAATAAGTTCCAAATTTATTGTTTTGTTAAGGTATCTCAGCAAATGTTTTGCTGCATTTGAATGCTCCTTATGTGGATTCATATTGAATTGTGATAACTTGATCACAGAATGTGATATATCAGGTCGTGTTGTCAGACTTATACAGCCTTATTCATAAACGCATCATAGCTTGTGCATAGTGCTATGTACTCGTTATAATGCGTCTGAACGCAAAAACCTTATTCATAAAACTTATGCAACGTTACATAGACTCATTATAAGCTAAACGCGTTTGGAGGTTGAATAGTGGCAACATAAGGATATTTTATAGTATCAAATGTCACTAACACACACAAAAGTGAAATATTTAGATATATGCCCACATACATATCTATACCTATTCTTCCCAATAAAAACTGTGAGCGAATAATGAAATAAAACAACAAAACAGATTATTTTCTCAAAAAATTTAATTTTCTTTTATTTATGCACATAAATACGTATCTATTATAAACAGTAACACAACGAAAACTGAATTATAATACAAAAACCAAAATAAAGAAACTAAAAACAATCCAACCGGTGGTGGCGGCAGCGCAGCAGGAAAAATGGGGGTTGTTTTTTTTTTATAAAATTTCACTGGAATATCAAATTATTGCTGAGTTTTTATCGAAACTTTTATTTATTTTTGCTAAAAATGAGTAGCGACACAAGAACTTCAAAATTATAATTATAAATACAGAAAATGAAAAGACCGAACTGGAAGCATTTTGATTTTATTGATTTTTCACAAGCAGCTGATGTTTGTTTATGTGATGTGGAAGTAAAACGTAATAGATTTCCTCTTTTTGGTACTTTATTTGACACAAGCGTTGCATAACTAAAATGGATAGGGAAATTTTTTATGAATAAGGATTTATGTAACGTTACATAGTGGCTACATAAATCCTTATGCATAACTATTCATCTGTTTAGCGCATTCTAATGAATAAGGCTGATAAAGTTTAACGACCCTATAAGTGATTGAAACATTTTTGTATCCACCTTTGCACAGTTTCGGCATTTTATTAATTTTTCCAATTTTGATCCTGGATCTAAAGGTGTGCTGACAGGTTTACATTCTAATAATTGATGGGGCCTTTGTGTTCTAGGTTGAACTCCGCAAATAGTTTTGACTTCATATTAACTAAATCTTTCTTATCTTTGGAAGCAAGAATTATGTGATCCACACATAAAGCTAAAATATTTACGATTTCATTTTGATTTAAGGTATAAACACAATTTTCATAGGAAGATCGCACGAAACCAATTTTTAGCAGTACACCATTTAGTTTCTGGTTCCACTGCCTTCCAGGTTTCTTAAGTCCGTATAGAGCTTTCACCAGCTTACACACTTTTCCTGCGTTTTATCTACAAAATGTTCAGGTTGTTCCATATACACTACCGTTCATTTGAATAGGATCAACATTTTAAAGTGCGATTAACCGTTATAACTCTGAATTGAGCGGACTAAATGAATTTTTGTAAATGGCATTAGAGAGAGCATCCAATTTAAAAGCGAATAAGAAAACACACAATCTTAAAATTACTGTCATCACAAGTTTTATTATCATTTCTTTAAATTCATGTGCAAATCGTAGACCTTTTTTTGGTTCATTTGAATAGGTACACCGTCCTCATCATCACTTTTGCTTGGAACTAGTTGGAGGTCAGACCTTTTAAAGTAGAAATACTGGCACTGAACCCAGCTTCTTCCCTTAGTTTAGCCATTTAAACCAACGAATTAGACGCAACCCTCAAAATTGTTCGTCTTTCACTTGCGGAGGTGGCAGGTTTTGTGCATCCTTTCATATCGATACCATCTTTTTGTTTATTTTTCAGATAATTAAAGGTCAAAGAAGAGATCCTGTTAATTTTTTCCGAAGTTTGATGTCCCGTTTGTCCTTGATCATGAAAACTATAAATTCCTGCGTACTCAACCGCGCCAAGAGCTTTTCCTCCACTCTTTCTTAATTTTTGTATGTCATGCAGCCCCGGATCTACGATTTTTCCGAACCGGGGCAAAACTTGATTTTGGCGCCCTTGCCGTTTTTGATAAAAATGAAAAAAAAAAACACATATCTGCTTGGTTGGATTTTTTTTTCACTGGGTGAATAAAACTTTTTAATGGATGTGCAGCCCATACCTATTCAGCAACTTATTACTAAAGATAAGAAAATTAACAATGCCTAAACAAAGACGATACATAACCAAGGTTCGTAGAACGATAAAATATGATTCGTTCTCTCGTGAACAATTCAAAAGAATTTTGTTTTTGATTCGATCACCAATCTTATTTTTTGGTTCCTAATAAAATTCGTTTTCATTCGAATCAAATCTTCAAGGATCTGTAAAATATGGTTCGTTCTTGAATATCGGAGAAGTATTGAAGATCCATTCCCTGAACCGAAGAAAGAAAAGTGTAAATTTACGACAGGACACAATAATTTCAAAAAGCCAAAGTTACGCAAGATAAAGTATCGAAGTACAAAGTTCCGAAAAAAGTTTTAAGCCCTCGGGAATTCGTTGTTCCTTGAGCGATTTCAATGAAATTGACATAGGTGATAGCTGAAACAGAGTTATAGCAGAAAAAAATATTTTCAAAATAGGATGTTTCTAAAATATGTCAACATTTTGCAACTTCGTTCTTTCTTGAGAGATTGGCATGAAATTCACTCAGGTGATAGCTGATACAGAATTGTAAAGGAAGAAAATATTTTACATTACGATCTTTCAAAAAATGATAACATATATTAACTTCTTTATTCCTTGAACGATTGCAATGAAATCGACACACAAAATTTCAAACCTTAATAGTACGAGAGTTAAGCAACGCCAACGTCAAAACACAAGTCATTTTAGATTGGCTGGTTCTTTGATATGCGTGAGTGCAGTCTCTGGCTGGTGGGAAATTTTGTGTTATCTGACATTTTGAAAAAGGGTGTTGAAAAAAGTAAATCCTATTTTCTCGGAGAGTAACATGCTTTATTTGATTTTGTAAGTTAAAATATCTTTTCAATTTTTTGTTTCCAAAAATGTCATGATGTCGATACATGAAAAATTGTTGTCGAAAATTGAAAAAATGGTTTTCAGCGTTTGTTGCACTTTTTGTTCATCGGAACGAAAAAATTTTTACTGAACAGCTTTCTTAGAGCACCTGATTTTCTACATTTGTGTGGTATTTAGATTTTTTGTGAATTAAAAAAGATCTAAAATAAAGTGTAATAAAGTTGTCAGTATCCAGCGAATAATTCTTTAGGCAAGACTAGGATTTTTACGGCTTGGTGCGACGCTTGTTGAGGGACACAGTTCAAATGTTTTATTATTGAAGAAGGGGGGTCTATCTCCTACAGTTTAGGGAGGAGGGAAAGTTTTGTAAAAATACACTTACATACAATGCAAACAATTATTGTCACAAAACATCAGAAAAACTTTAAACAATGTATTATAGCTCGTTTCTTTTTTAAATTTTTAGTTTTAAATTATTTTAAATGGAAAAATAATAATGGAAGAACTGCTTAGGGCTGACGAAGAAATACAATTTGATATTCCATTGCCGCCTCTCAATTCATTTTATTTCATTAAGCGTCGCAATTCTCAGTTTCTTCAGTCACATAGATTTGGCGCCCTTGTAAGCTGCCGCCCGGGGCACAGGCCCCGGTTTGCCCCCCCATAGATCCGGGGCTGATGTCATGTCAAAGAAACTATGATATAAAACCCAAAAATAGCATTAAAAGGTCTGACCTTCAACTAGTTCAAATCAAAAGTGATGATGAAGACGGTGTACCTATTCAAATGAACCAAAAAAAATGGCTACGAATTGCACATGAATTTAAAGAAATGATAATAAGATGTGTGATGACAGTAATTTTAAGATTGTGTGTTTTCTTATTCGCTCTTAAATTGGATGCTATCTCTAATTCCATTTACAAAAATTAATTTAGTCTGCTCAATTCGGAGTTATAACGGTTAATCGCACTCGAAAATTTTGAACCTATTCAAATGAACGGGAGTGTTATACACTCATCCAGTTCACTATTAAGATAATGTAGATGTGATATTTAATTGATGTAACAGCAATTCTAATTTTACTGCTAACGCTACTACTTGTCTTATTGTAGAATACCTGGTGAGAGTGGTGACTGGAGAAAAAGTTTCATTAAAATCCAGGCCATACTTTTGACTACAGCCCTTAGCTTATACAAGCCTCGCCTTGTACCGTTCAATTTCTCCATTTTTATCTCTTTTAATATTAAAAACTCACTTTGGTGGCTTTTGACTTTACGATCAGCTGGCAAATCTACTAGGTCCCAAGTTTTATTTTCTAGCAGCGAACGATATTCTGTGTCCATAGCATTTGCCGAATTTTGGAATCCTTACTTCGCAATGCTTCCTTAACGGAATTTGGTAAATTTTCTGTGTTTCTAATTTTTCCTCTACACTACACTACAAGAAACCTGGTTCTCTTTTTCATTAGAGTTCACCTCTAATTCTTCATTATCACAATCCTCGAAGTGGTCCTCACCTGCAACAGCATTGTCATCACCAGAGTCAGCATATTCTTCGTCTTCTTCCTCGTTAACTGCATTAACAGCACAAGCATCAACAACAGCATTAACGGCAACATTTTCCGTAGCAGCCTAAATATCAGGGTTCTCGATTTTGCATACATACAAATCATCATCTTCTTGTGAGAGTGCATCTTTGAATTCAGCTTCCTCATCTTGGTGTTCTTTCAAAGATTCGATAACTATGAAATCAGAGTCTGAAAGACACATTTTGGATGGATTCTTAATGAATTTGAAATCGTGACTCGTATGTATCTTATCCGATTTTCATGCATATAATCTATAGGCTTTTGGCGTCATCAGAGTACCCTACCATTACGCACTCGATGCCCTTTGGACTGAACTTGGAATTACCTGGCTTTTTAATCAGCATTAACGCTTCAAATGGTGTTTGATGCTCCAATAATTTATTTGGTGATCGATTTCTTAAATAGGTACACGTGTATATCGCTTCATCCAGAAACCTTCCCTCAGCCCAGACGAAATTAGCATACAACACGCCATCTTCACCAGCGTCCTGTTTGCTCGCTCAGCGCACCCGTTCTGTTGGTATAAGCAGAAGTTAATTGATGTTTTATACCATTATGCTTTAAATAGTTTTTAAAATCATTGTTAACATATTCTCTCCCGTTGTCGCTTCTTTAAATTTTTATTTTATTACCCTTCTGTTTCTCTGCCATTGCTTTAAACGTTTTAAAAAAATTCAGAGTCTCACTTTTCTGACGCAAAAAATACACAAAAATCATACGGCAGTACACTAAGGGAAAAATGAATGCACTCCGTACAGAACCATAAATGTAAATTGTATGTACCGATGTTTGCAAAGGATTGCCAGCGAAGGTCTATTCACTAAGTAAAGTTAATGTGTACTAGTTACATTTCAAGTTATGTATCGAATAAAACTAACAATCTAGAGTAACGATTTGTGTATTGGATACAGACGTAATATACTCAATACAAAACTATGGACCAGCTAAAGTCAAATAATATGTTTCGATTTAATAAAATTTAAATTTTAAAATTAAGCTTATGTGCTGAGTATAAGCAATATGTACTAAGTCTATCTCGATATCTATTCAATAGAGGCGTTTAATACCCAACACATATCAAGTGCCGGCCATCTAAATAAAAAATCATTAACTACATTAAGTTATGTGCTGTGTAAATACGACGTGTACTGAGTATTATCAAGCACCAGCCATCCAAGTAAAGAAAACATTTTTTACATAAAGTTATGTACTGAGTATATGCAACCTGCACAGAGTCTATGGTGACATTTGTTCAATACAGACGGTATATACTCAACACATATCAAGCGCAACCCATCCCAGCGGGAAATATCGTCCTCAATGAAATTTATTGCTGAAATAATCAATGAATTCACTTGCCAAATCATAAGAGAAACGACATGCAATGATTTAGTAGGTGAAGAGTAATGCAAAGTTTCCTCAGTTCGTAGCTTTGATTCCACTTTCTGCTTTGTGTTTATGAAACGACCCTTTATTTCGGTGAATTTAAAAGGGAAAAGTATGTGATGAAAAAGTTGTGGAAAAGTAATGTACAAGATCATCAGTTCATTGTTTGAATCCACTCATCTGCTTTGTAAAGTGTTCATGGCGAGAACAAAAAAAAAAAAAAAACAAATGTGAGTGAAACTCATGGTGAATTGTAATCGATGATTCCAACGATGAATAGTAATGCACAAAGTAGTTTATAATTTTTTGGCAACTATAAATTCTCATTTTGTTGGATACAGTTCACAGTGACTTTCTTTAAAAAAGTCCATGTAACACGAACTGAAGTCAATAGAAATTGCGTTTGCCGTAACGCCAAATATTTTTGATTTGAAATGGAAACAACATTTTGGTTTGTTTTCATTTTAAAATAGAGGGTGCATTACCGATGGGATTTAGTAAACAATACAAATGGGAGGATTTTATTGATGAAAAAGAAACTACCACTAACCTGGTGATTTCATAACTGAATTTTCATTCGATTTTTCATCGAAATTATTGAACTGATGAATAAGCTAAATACCCGTATGTAGTGAATTCACAGATTAAGCAATCACCATGTTTTTCATCACCTGGGTCGGTGAATAAACAACTTCCATTGAAGTAGTGAATTCGTTAGTGAATTTTCATCGGAAAAGTGGCATGTGCTTCCCGCCAATGACACGCCCATGTTAAATTCATCAAAGGAATAAGCTGAAAAGTGGCAGGTACAGCTTCCATTCCTCAAGGAAAAAGCTGGTTTTTCCTCAATGAATTTTTTAATTTTTCCCGCTGGGTAGACTCGTTACAAGCATATGTAGTGAGGACATACACACATGGAGTACATAAACATATGGACTCATTACATAAATATGTACTCATTACATACAAATTTGATCTGTCCTCACTACAAAGAATCTGTACTTATCACAGATAACCGGTTTGTTTTTAGAAAATGCATACATAAAATATTTAAATTTATTTATTGAGTGCAAAGACACTGTACTAATCGCAGAAAACTAACAGTTTTTCCAAAAAATGCCTAAATAGATTTATTTACATTTATTTTATAAGTGCATATGAGCTATACTCAGTACATCATCATGCGACAACCTACACATAATTATTTACAGAGTCCATGGAAAGTTTATATTTACGCAATGATACCAAAAAATAGTGCATAGAATCTATTCTCACTACATAAACGTAAGCTGGCGTGGTACATATTCGTGTAATGAATCTACAGAACTATTTAGTAGCTGCTTCACTGCTAATAGGTTTATGTTGTCAGTATAGATTTCATTAGGTAATGAGTACAGAAAAGTATGTGTGCAGAAAAATATGGGATGAGTAAATACAATGATGTGCTGAGTGCATACATTTTTCCCTCAGTGTAGTCATCTATGAATGTCAAAAAGTATTTAGCGCCTCAAAATGACACGTTCCTTATGGGCCCACATATATCCGTATGGATAATAGAAAGCACATACTTACTTCGATTCTCTGACAATCCAAATGGTAAAGATGACATTTTTCCCTTGAAACAGATCTCACATTTGATAACAGCTTGGCTGATTTTTGAGAGCTCACACCTCGAACCATATTTTTATTGAACAAGTTATGCAAGCATTGACCATTCAGATGGCTATACCTTTGGGGCCACAGAGCAAACACTTTATCCCATCCCATCAGCCGCAACAACACTTCCAGTAAATTTGTTATCACCAGAGTCTCCAGCACCACCAGAAAAACTAGCAACTCCATCAGCATCACCAGCATCTCTCACATTTGTAGCAAGAGGGCAAGAGCATTAAATTGTGCTTCTTTAAAAACGTAGACGTTGTTGTACTTTGTCGCATACAGCAGCTCAACAGATGAACTATCAATAATTTCTGCACGCTTTTCTGAAAAAAAAAAACTATTTTATTTCCAGCACTAGTTGCTTCACTTACTGAAATAAAGTTCATGTGTAGATCAGGAACAAATAAGACATTTTTTAAAGTAATCTTATTGTTTGCAAATATGTAGCTCTACACTGCCTATCCCCGCTGAACTAATATACTTCCCACCAGCCAGTTCAATTCTTTCCACATGATCGCTATAGCAAGAAAACTTATTTCTCTGACAGCATAATGGCCAAATCACAATCTCGCGTTCGGTCGGTCGCGCTTTGACGGGCTTTCTACCGACTTTACGATAATCTGTGTAATAAAGCGCGACCCTTAAATTTGTAAAACGGAATGTAGCTTCGGGCGTTAACAAATTACGAATATGACAGAAGAAAAAAGTTATGTTTCCTTAAATTAACACTACGAAAATTCTTCACCAAAAAGGGGGAAATTAACTCTCTCTTTTATTTATAAACAAAAGCAGCAGTGGGTTCGGGAGCTAAATTTGAGCAGGTTTTCTTTGCTCTTAATTATGAAGCAATGAAAAATAAAGATCCCGAACATTTTCTTTTAAATAACTAAATGATTAATGTTAGTATGAAACCACTTCACAATTTGTAAACTTTAGCTTGGTTTCAATTTTTGTATTTTAATCCACTGAATTCGGCGGAATAACTGCGAAAGATGAACGATGGTTTAAGCATATACATCGCTACTATCTCATACTTGAACCACAATTAATCCGCCAAAATCGGCGAGTTAAAATTGCTTAACCAAGGATGTACAACTGGCCGTTAGAAAATCCAGTTAAAACGACTAAAACAGAGACAGTTCTTGCAAAAACTAGCCAAACACACCTTTTTTGACATTTTATGAATGTCAAAGTGTCATAATGGAGTTTGTTCGATACGATGGAAACAGAAGGAATTTCAATACAACACAGCACTCTGCATCACATATCTACCACTCATCACACATAAATCTAATTTTTTCTGCCCGTTTGACATAGTTGATCGTTGTGAGGTACAAAATTCACCATATTTAGGGCCAGTTTGTTCACAGTGGGTTAAATCTGCAATTAGATTATCGCACTGATTCTGTTAAACCCATAGTTATGGATCTGTGATCACTCAATTTTCAGTATGATTAATATATCATAGTTTTTTTCCAAAAATCTTTACATTTTAAAGTCTATCTGTCAAATCAAATTGTTTATTTTTTTCTTGCAATATGGACGATGCTAGGTTTCTGTTTATTCATGTTCTTTGTTGGTAGGAATTCGATAGATTTTGTTTCTTTTTGTCTATACCACGCTTTGGGAATAACCAATGGTGAACAAACTAAATTCCAGGAAATCTTTGATTAAATCGTGCTAATCAAACAGAATCGGCGAATAAGTGATTTCTCCAATTAAGTGCTCAAATCATGGATTCTCTGTTTAAAATTTTGCCGAACAAACGCATTCAATGATAATCAACTGGAATAATCATTGATTTAAGTTGACAAAGTGTGAACAAACTAGCCCTTAGCAAGTACCGAAACCAAGAGGTATGAAGAGAAAATTCCATTATCGAGTTCTAAATTTCCTACAAGCAACAACCATAACAACCACAGACAAAGTACAAACAAAGAGCACGAAGAATGTTTTTCCTTCCGAGGCACATTTATTTGAAATCTATACAAATATTTACAAAAACACACTTATTTGCACTAGCAAAGATTAAACAAATTACAATTGCATTTAGTTTGTATTGTTGACTGAAAATGTGTTAAAGTTTTCACAAATAAACGAATTAAAACAAGAAAAAATAAGTGCCAAAATAAATAAAACCCCCATCCGAGCTCATTTTTTAAGGATCCAAGCAGTACCGACAAAGTTCGGTCAGTGAATTTGCTGTCAAATCCCTTAACAAAACACATTAAATGAGTGAAGTCACCATACATTTCAATTGAAAAACTTTTATTGATAATTCAAAATTCTTTTGCTTTCGAGGAACGTAAACCAATGCTCATGTTCTATAACCCTGGCATCAACAAAATTCGTCGAGAAGCTTTTAAAAATGGATCGAAACTCATGTGTTTTGTTTCAGATTTCATCATTACAGAACCTGGCACAGTGTACATAAACACTCTCTCCGGAACTTAAATTGGGCGCGTTCAATGTTTGAATGGATAGCCTATCTAGGATAGCTTTCTATCCATGTATGTGTTTGAACGCAAGTCAGCTGTTGATGACATTTCTCATAGGATAGCTTTGTATCCTAAAATTTTTAGGATAGCTTGGGATCTCTTTTCTGCCAGCAGCTGTTTCGTCATCAGCTGTGTTTTAACAAGGGATTACAACAACACAAACCTATCCAGATCGCTTTAGTTCGGTGTTTGAACGTGGCCATTGATTCAAGCAATCGAAAATGAAAGAAAGAAAGAAAGAGAACAGTGCAAACAGCTGTCAAATGTATACAAAAAAATCGGAGGTACTGGAAATGAAATTAATAAAACAAAAACAATTAATTTCACAGGAATATTTAGTTTATTTATTTGATTGTTTTTGCTTATAGCTGTGTAGTTTATTCAACTGTTATGTAAATAAAAGGATAATAGAGACACGTTAATAAATTGGTATAGTTCTATTATAGTCAATGTGCCTGTTGAACTGCAACAAAATACACTTCAAACACGTAGATACAATGAGTTTTATTGTATATAAAGTAAATCACAAAACACAATTTTTAGTTTCTACTGGCTTAAAGAATTACTAAGCTATTTTGTTTAAATCAGAAATGGTAAATTTTATTAAATATTTGCTAAAACAATTCTCATGGGCACAAAAAAAGAAAAAGTCTATTTTAGCTGTCAAATCGCGACTGGAATAGAAAATAGATCTATTCGGGCGTTTGGCTTAGGCTTACGATATCTACGATCTGAGGCAAGCCCGACGCCTGAAGTAACATTTAAGATTGCCCCATAAGAGTCCATTGTTTCTATTCAATATGTCAAAGTCGGCGCGACCGAACGCTTAATTGTGGTTTGGCTATAAGTGACTCGCTGATCCACTGTCTAAGATCCATGTGTTTTCATCAAATTCTTTCACACAGATTGAGTTTAATAATGCAAAAGCTCATGTTACTGCACTTGGAGGGTGCTTAAGCTTTTCGTGGCAATTTGAAGCCACATGGCCTTGGTGCTTACATCTATAGCACCTCCCTTTGAAGAATCCCCTATCTGACGAACCTGTAGATACCATGGGCATGTTGTTGATGCGCAGAATTTCTCTGCGCATGTTTATTTTTATTTCTATTCTGTATGAATAATGCTCGTTCAGAAAAATTATCGTTTGGTTCATTTTCTCCTCGACGATGACCTTCCTCCAGAACATTAATTTGGTGTTTAGTCTCCATGTTGTGTTTTGTATAGGTATTTGAAAAATAAAAATTAAGAAATTAAATAATTATTTTAAGTTTTAAAATTTTATTTGGTATTTATTGAAAATATTTCACAACATTTGAATTGATAAATTACTATGCGACGCGTTTCGTTTTTATATAACCATCTTCGGGCGTAATGTGTTGACTCTCGGTGTTTAATCGAGTTGTTGTTAATCCAAGCTTTTTTATTTATTTTATTTTTTTTTTTCCTTCAGAAGCCTTACCTTCAAATTTTCGACCGATGGTAATTGATCACGTGACTCAATTGCATTGATGAAATTTTCGCAGGCACTGGGTAAACTTAACAGTAAAATTATCGCCAAAAGCTCATCCTGTAGCTCGATATTAAGTTCCTTAATTTCGTCTGCCGAATCGAAGAAACAATTAATATGATTCTGAACATTGTTACCTTGCATTTTTAATTGAAGTAGTTGCTTGAATAGCGTAACTTTCCTTGCCGGTCCTTTGGGTTGCTGGATTTTTTCACAAACACATCCATACTTCTGCTGACGTCTTGCAATTCCTTATGTAATTGATCTGCGAAGGTTACGCACCAAAGTATAGCAGCTAGAGCCTTTGCATTTTTTGAGGATGAGGTGAGGATTCCTCCACCTTATCTGGTTCTGGCTTCACAGAACCACCGGAGATAAGGCTCCATAGATCATTGTGTATTAACACACTTCTAACTAATATTTTCCACGAATTATAGTTCAGCGTATAATTCAAGAGTGATTTTATTTTGCATGTGCATAGTCCCCTATTATACGATGATTCTTTGCGTCTGACTCTTGTCAAAATTCAATGAGTGCGAAGGTGAAATCCGATGCTTTTTCTCCTTCGCACTCATGAAAATTCGAAAAGAGTCAGACGCAAAGAATCATCGTGTAATAGAGGTCATAGTATAGTAAGATAGGATATAAGAGTTTATAGAGTTGCCAATAAGTGATTAGATTTAAGTAGCATAAATTAAATATACATAGTTTAATTTGTTCTTCGTAATTTCAATAGCAATTCCTCGTAATATGGATTCAACTTGGTGAATCTCTATATTTTCTTTGGAACACTGCTGATCTTTTCTTTCGAACTTTTCATAGTTATTGGTTCCTTTTTTGTTAATTACTTCTATGTCATTTGATTTTTGTGTGGGGGTTATGTTATTGATGGAATAACCCTTGAGGAGATTACATTTGGTGAAGTTCTTGGTGTTTTTCTTTCTGTTTCCTAGAAGCAATATTTGGTCATCCCCAGAATCCGTAGGAGCGATCTCCGAAGAGAGTGGATTTTTCAGTTTAACTGGATTGACACATGGGGTATTGTATCATTGAGTAAAGAAATGTCTGTAAATTTGACCCTAATGTAAGTAAGTGCTTTAAATATAAGCTTAGATGGAATATTCAACCAAATAAAGAAAAAATACCAACTCATTAAAAAAAAATTTGAATAACTATTCAAAGTGGCTTCAAAATTATTATGAAAAAACGTGTGGGCATAATCACCAAAAACCACTATGTACCAAGTTTGAAGAAAATCGATCGAGCCATTTAGGCTGTAGACTACCACCACTTTTTTGGTGTTCTCTATCATCGTAATATACCTGATGTTTGATTGTTATCTCAAATTTTTTTTTTTGCACGAATCCAAAACTTGCCTTATAGTGCCTATCGCAAGTAAAAAGATCGTCATTGGAAAAATCGTTTAATGTTAATAATGACTAAATATATAGGTACATAGTAAATAGAAAAAGAAAGCACCACATAGATTCGCCAATCAAATGGGTGTGAAAGTGGATCTTTTTCTTAGTTCATGCTTCTATGTAATTTGTTGTGTCTGCCTGTCCATTACAACTTTGAGCATAGCTGGGCCCAATCGTATCGTTTCCGTTTCCGATACCAATACCAAACGAAAACGAGACTTTTCTGGCATCGTGGCCAGTCCTAGTTTCCTTCTATCTTTTTGAAGAAGAACTTACCGCTATCTGTCAAGGCAAACGATCATAAAAAGTTTGCTGGCACCCACCCCATAGCGTAAGTACCTACGCCCTTGATGTGCTTATCTATATTCGTTTAATTTTGTATTGATCATAAACTATATTTTTTTTTATTTGATTCGCTTCGAATTATTCACTTTTCTAGTGTATAAAAATTCGACGAACCCACCCCCAGGTGACTTGGCTGCATCCTAGAGTGAACCTTAATGAATTTAGTATAAAATGAGCTTATTATTTGAGTGAAATATTTTAAAAATCTTTTATGAAAGATCTAAGATATTTGAGCTTGAAGTTGGCAACTGCAAATGTAGTTCTTTCAGGTTTTTATTTTATAATCTTGCGATCTAGAACATATAAGAAAATTATATTGGTGTCAAATGAAAGGTACATTTCTAATCTATTCAATGTACCTAAAATTATTTTTCCACTATAAGCAAATTTTTAAATATTAAAAATTAAACAATATGGATTTACAAAGTAATTAAAGAGAAGTCTTATAAAATATGAATAAGATTTTTTATTTATTTACTTATTACTGGCTTAATTCAAGCTGATTTACATAAAAGTCATTAAAAAAATCTTAATGTATTAACGTTAAACTGTAAATAAAAAGAAAAATGCAATTACAAAATAATAAAACAGAGAAAAATGACATTAATCATAAAGAAACTCCACTTATGAGTATCATTTCAAGCACCTTGCTTTGCTAAGTGCCTAAGTTTTGATATGGAAAAATCACTTCTGCAAATTGTATAACGGCGATGACGAACCGAATTCCGCTACCATGCAAATTGCACCATTCAACCTGGACGACGTAGACCAACATTTCCGTCCACCCGATCTCGACGAAGTGAAGATAGCTATATCTAAACTAAAGTCCAATAAAGCTGCTGGAGCTGATGGCCTTGCGGATGAGCTATTCAAAGCGGCTGGCGATGAATTGGTTAGGAGTATTCACCAGCTCATCTGTAAAATATGGTCGGAGGAAAGCATGCCCGATGAATGGAACCTCAGCATTGTTTGCCCGATCTTCAAGATAGGTGATCCTCTGGACTGCACCAACTACAGAGGCATCAGTCTTCTTAATATCGCCTACAAGATCTTCTCTCCCGTACTTTGTGAACGCCTAAAACCATTCGTCAACAACCTGATAGGTCCATATCAGAGTGGCTTTAGGATAGGGCATTCAATCATCGACCAAATATTCGCACTACGGATCTTGGAGAAAACCCAGGAATTTCAAAACGAAACCCACCACCTTTTCATCGATTTCAAGGCTGCGTATGACAGCATCTATAGAGACGAGCTGTACAGAGCAATGTCTAGTTTTGGTATCCCTGCCAAACTCGTCCGTTTGTGCAGGATGACGATGGAAAATTCACGCTGCTCCATCAAAGTCGGCAAAGACCTCACCGACACCTTTGATGTCAAAAAATTGAGAAGGAAGCCAAGAAGATGGGTTTTGTGGTGAATGAAAGCAAAACGAAATATATGCTGTCGACAAGAAAGGACACCCAACACCGACGTTTCAGACATAACGTCACTATAGACAGCTATAATTTTGAGGTGGTCAGAGATATTGTCTACCTAGGATCCGCTATAAACTCAGCGAACGATACCAGTGCTGAGATCAAACGAAAAATTACTCTTGCAAATCGTTGTTTCTTTGGGCTAAGAAGGCAATTGAGAAGCAAAGCCCTCTCTCGAGCAACTAAACTGTCCCTGTATAAGACGCTTATCACCCCGGTCCTGATGTATGGTGTAGAGGCATGGACACTGTTAACGGTGGATGAGAACGCGTTAGGCTGTTTTGAGATCAAAATTCTCGGGGTGATTTTTGGTCTCGTCTGCATAGATGAGGAATGGAGAAGAAGATACAACCACGAACTGTATGGGCTGTACAGCGACACCAACCTAGCCACAAAAGTGAAAAGCCAACGACTGAGATGGCTGTGTCACCTAGAGCGAATGGACACCAATGCACCAGCCCGGAAAGTCATTGAATTCAACCCAGTGGGACAACACAGTAGAGGTGGACAGCTAGAAGGTAGCGCACACAAGTGCAAGAGGACCTCAACCAACTTGGCATGCGAAACTGAAGACAGCTAGCTAGAAACCAAGCCGGCTGGAAGAAGCTTGTTGGTTGAGGCCCTGGTCCACCCCGGACTGTAGCGCCACCTTAAGTAAGTAAGTAAGTAAGTTTTGTTTATATATATAAGGTAAGTATTTATTTGAGCAGGACACCTTAATTATATATTAAATTAAAGGTTTGAAAAAAAAAGCGTGAAAGTGTATGTCATCATTGAATTTTTAAAAATATCGTTGTGCAAAAGGCAGTGCAAAAGGCAGTGCAAAAGAAGTTTTTCTTTTTAAATATCTTAAAATGTATTAACAGTAGTAAAAGAATTTTAGGTATATTGAAAAGATAAGACATTTGACACCAATATTATTTTTCTACATGTTCTTGATCGCAAGATATCAATAGTAACATAATTATATCCAAAAAAGCTGAAAATACTCCATTTTCAGTTGCCAAATTCTAGCTCAAATATCTCAGATCTCGCTCGTATCTCGTGGCATAATGGTTAGTGCGTTGGACTATCATGCCAATGGTGTGAGTTCGATTCCCATCCGATCCACCTAAAACAGAAATGTTTTATCCGAGGTCCTGCCTCTTGCGAGGAACTGACAAATCCTCCAAGAGTATACTTGTCATGAATAAGTGCTTCTCATCTAGCCGTTCGGACTCGACAAAAAACCGTAGGTCCCCTCCTTTCCTGCCAACAACACGCACACAGGGATGGTTGAGTGTTGTTAGTCACTAGGCTCTGGTTCTCCACGAGCTGTTGTGCGTCCTAATTTATCTATTTTATATCTGATCTCCCATGACTAATTTAGAAAATATTTCACTCATATAAGCTGAACATAAGTTTTCTTTGATACATTAAAATAGGAGCACCCTACAAAAGTGAGCAATTCCCTTTATTATTTAATAAAATTCATTCGTTCTTTATATTTTCTTAAATGGATTCACATAATTCAAAGTCTGCGGTTTTCTAGTAATTATACGTCATCGTAATCATGTTTGAAAAGACTGCAACAAAGGAGAATAGGACAAAACGGTCTACAGGACCAATAACGACGAGACATATGTCGTAGGAAAGGAATTTCTATGAACTTCAATAGTTACTATGAGGGCTTACTTCAAATTGCTGTGTGAAAAAAGTTATTCGCTAAATAGAATTTCTGGTGCATTCTAGTATGAATAAAATATATTTAGTATGGGCAAAATTTATGAAAATTGTTCAAACAATTAACAACAATATATATGTCATTGGAAAGGTATTTCCATTACCTACAAAACCTTTAATAGCAGTTCAGTTCAAATCACTGTGTGAAAAAAGTTATTCGAAAACTAACGAATTATTGTCGTTCATTTTAGTGTGAAAAAATGTTTTTTTTTTAGTATGGGCAAAAAGTGTGAACGCAAATTCAACCAATAACAACGGGACGTATGTCGTTGGAAAGTAAATTTTATGTACTACAATAGTTAATGAGACAGTCTATCTCAAATCACTGTGTGAAAAAAGTTATTCGCTACTTGTTACCCATGCTCCATAAATTTTATCTGTACCAAAACTCAACAAAACAGGAAATAACTTTTTCCACACTGTGTTTTTAAATAAGTTGTTATGGAAACTATTATTGTTCATAAAAATACCATTTCAACGACACACATATTATTGGTATTGGTGAGACTAGTTTGTATAAATGTGTTCCACACTGAAATGTACCAAAACAAAACCTTGGTTAGTAAATAACTTTTTTTCACACAGTCATTTGAAATGAACTGCCATAGTAACTATTGTAGCGAGTAAAAATACCTTTCCAACGACATACGACTCGTTTTTATTGGTTCCTAGACCACCTTCCATACAGTTTTGTCGATTGTCCTTTGTAAAGAAATGATAACATGGAAATCGGAGAGTGGCCACGAAATGTTTTAATCAATACAAGATATGACCTAATAATAGCTATTTTACAATACAAGATATGACCTAATAATAGCTATTTAAAAAAAAAAAAAAAATTTTGAATCTCTTGTAAAAGCGTAAGAGATTCTTGTAGGTGTTATCGTAATAATTTTACATTTGCTCCTCGCCTTCAAAAAAGCTCCCTTTAACCAAAGATATTTTCAAAACTCTTTTGATTCTTGACAAATGAAACGTTTATTCCAAGTTTCAGTGACATACCATTATTTTCAAATAGATTTTGGTTATATTTTACCTGTTGTATCTTATCTACTTAAGAAAAGTCATAATTACAAAAAAAGAACTACCTACATGCTACATCTTTTATGGTTTAATCGTATCGTTCTGATTGTTCTATTGTCTTTTCAGTAGATTCAGTGTTGAAAAGTACCTACCCAAAAATCATGTGTCATGGATGGGCCTTCCACCTTAACCCCTCACTCTTTCTTTAAACGCGTCTTTTACGAGATCCAATGTTGCGATTTTGAGGTACTTTAGATATGATATATAGACAGAGACTGAAATTATGCGTCGATACCAATCTTAATATTTTATGAATAAATTTATTCAAAAGTAACTCATTGAAATGTTTGCTTCGAGAGTAAATATTTGAAGCTTTTAAAACACAAAAGCTAGTGCAAATACTTCGTTTTCGCCGATCTGTATAGTAGTATATCAACCTATGTTCGTTTTTACCTGTGTGCTGCTGCCAATTCACATGAGAAAAAGAAAGATTTGAACCATAATTTTCAAACTAAGGAACACATTATGGTCAATGCAAATAAATACAACAATAATGAAAGGTAAATATAGTTTGCGCCCGAGACTATTATATGACTTAAAATATACTTAAAAAATTAATTGAGAATTTCCTAATGTAGGTACTGGTATTTGTTATTTGTCTAACGAATGAATAAGCGGCTCTTTTTATTTGCGATATATACACATAGTAGGGGCGTTAGTGCACGATATGAGGTGAGGGCATACCTTTCATTTCGACGGGTTGAGCTTTAGTACACAAATAGTCCATGTCCTAACTTTAATTTTAAGAAGTATTGCCAAGGTGGCAACACTGACAGAAGGACAAGAGAAGGGTTGCCACAATCCCGGAATGTTGCTTATAAATCGAAAACCAAGGGTCGGACGATGACCCGAGAACTCCCGTTGGATTCAACACTCTTGAAACCATAGGACTACATTATTTGTTTTTCTCCCACCCCTCCCTTTGAAGGGGGTGGAAAAAAGTCGTTTTGAAACAAAATTTGAAAAGCCAATAACAGTTACAGCCCTATTATTGACACGATTCAAAACTAGTTTCAATGTAAAACTAGTTTCGAGTTGCAGGTTTTGAACATATTGGTATTATTCAATCAAAAATTGACATCTAAAACTTAAAATCAGAGTTTTAGATGTCGTTTTTTGTTTGAATAATACCAATATGTTCAAAACCTGCAACTCGAAACCCCTTTAGAACAAGTTTTACATTGAAACTAGTTTTGAATCGTGTCAATAATAAGGCTGTTAGAAAAATATTTTTATTAATAAAATTCAAAGATGGTGTCGACGCAGAATTTCACAAGCTACTACATTACATTCAGAGTTTATTGAAAACCTACTTTGATTTTTTTAAAAAGCCAATTTCAAAGTGCTGGGGAGGGGGGATATGAAAGATTAACCAACTTAAATAACAGGTTTTTCAACAGGGACGCTACAAAAGTAGAGCGAAAGGGACAGCAAACGACGCCATATTTCTTGCCGCTCTTTTGACATTTCTCTTCAGTAAGTTTTGCCATTTCATGATGGAAAGATATACGAGCCAACAACAAGTCGAAACTATTAAAATTTACTACCGAAATTCGGAGTCAGTGGCCTCAACTTTAAGAGCGAAAAATCATCTTCAGCGAGGCTCATTTCTGGCTGAATGGCTTCGTCAATAAACAAAATATCCGGTATTGGTCAGGCAGCAATCCACACGTACTCCATGAGTCATCATTGCATTCCGAAAAAATTACGATTTGGTGTGGTTTATGGGCCGACGGCGGCGGCGTCATTGGGCCCTCACCTCATATCGTATGTAATTGCATCCGCTAAATTGAATGGTATCATCCGTTTCATGATCAGAGTTAATGGGAAATTTTTACTTTTTCTAATAGAGGGATATTTTGTATCAAGTACGGTCAGGTGGAAACTAAAAAGTAAATAACGATTTCTCAGAGAAGAAAAAGTGGATTGGAGTGATTCAAAGCTATTTTTGAAGAAAAATAATACAATTTTCAAATTTAATTTCGAGTTCTGTGAAAAAACTCACGTCTTTATTGAATCGGTTATATTCAATCAGAAATTATCTTATTTCTTACATTGAATTTTCATTCACTGATCCCAAAACTGGTAGAATCTGGTGATGAAATTTTAATAGGATCTTCATTACCACCAGGACTACCAGAAAAGAGCTGAAACAGACCCTAGGAAGGTGGAGCTTTTTTTGTATGGCTACACAAGTCCGGAAGTACACCTCTGATGTCCAAATTTTGGCTAGATTTTCCAGTGTAATCGGAAAAAATGGGGTAAATTATTTTCTCATCAGAAGCCTTAAGGTATTATTAACACAGTACATTCAAGGAAAATTTTTAAATAATAATCCGTAAGATGGAGGAATCATGGAAAACATCAGTTTAAAGGGCTCAAAATTTCAATGGTCCGCTTTAACCCCTTATTTCAGCCGAAAGCAAATTTTTTACTATGAAATCATTATAACAGCTGGATTCCGCATGAAAAATACTGAAAGAAAAGTGTATCACAATGCCATATTAAACACTTTTATACATGAGGTTTTTTCCACCTCGGCCCCACTGTGCGGCGCCACAAGCCACAAGCGAATGTCACAATCAATTTATTGGAAACCAACTTTGGAGAACGTGTTATCTCACGAAATGGTCCAGTCGCTTGGCTGCCTCGGTCGTGCGATTTGACGCCGTTAGACTATTTCCTGTGGGACAACGTCAAGTATATGGTCTATGCCAACAAGCCAGCGACGATTGATTAACTTCGTACGAATATCAAACGTGAAATTGCAGCAGTATCGGCTGACTTATGCTTGAAAACTGTCGAAAATTGGGTTCAGCGTCTGGACTTCTGCAAGCGTGCCCGTGGTGGCCATGCAAAAGAAATCGAGTTCCATACATAATGGCATCGAACGTACTTTCACAGAAATAAAGAATTTCATTGATATCCAAAATCGTTTTTGTGTTATTTAAAAAAAACTTTTGTAGCGCTCTTATTGAAAAACTCGATATTTATCTTGGAATAATATAAGCATATGACACATGTTTTAAGGGTATTTTTAAATGCCCAATCTTACCAAATCACAATGAACTTGATACAACTATCTTCAAAAAAGAGAGAAAGGTTGGTCTGACTAACAGCCCCACTAACAGGTACCTGCTACTAGTTAGTTTGATTTTATTATAATCAAAAAATTCATTTACATATATTTTTATAATGATTTTCAATAAAAAACATTAGGCTTTGACTTCCAGTCGTTAGCTTGTCTTGAGATGAGAGGAACAAAACATTTGTATTTGTTTGATTTCAAGAAAATCCAACGATTAAAGGGCAAGGGTAAAGGTAGAACTAGAATAGGCGGCAGCTGTCGGAAGCTTATGTCAAAACCGACCGAAAAGTAGCTTTCCGAAACGTCAATTTCACAAGTGACCCATAATTTACTTAAGTGGTTGGAAGTGAAAAAAAAATTGTTTATTCAATGTTTATTTTCTCATACTTATTCACAGCACAGAGTGATAATGCTTTTAATTATTTATTTTGCGAAACTACTAAAATTCGATGTGATATAAATTAACTAAAAGAAAATTGATTTGACTTCACTCATTCATTCATCAAACAGAAAAAAAAGTTGAAAACTATGTACCAAGCGCCAAGTTCTTGTTAGTTTGCTTCCACCATTTTGATTTTGCATTCGCCCACTTACGAAAGAGCGGTCGTTGAGCGCTCTCACTTCCGACGGCAAAAGTTAACGAAAACTAAACGAAAAGTTCCACTTCGCAACTATGTGCGCGTCATATAAATTTCTTGTTTTCGCTCGGTTTCTTACGACCACTTAAGTTGGCTTCCGACTATTCTAGTTCTACCTTAATGCCCAGCCAAAATCGCAGCACTACAACCTTTGTACAGGAACAAATTTAGGTGATTTTTAACCCCCCTTTGATTGAAATTTAGTGGATTTACTTGGCAAGTTTTCTCTTAATTACTTAATTACTTGATTACTTACAATTTAAAATGTATGAAAACTTGACCAGCGAACCCACAAAATTTTAATCAGTAATCATTAAATACCAAATTTTGTGTCATAGTTTGGAGTTATTTCGATTAGTGATGCCGCGAATAGTGAAAGTGATTGGGCCGAATACCGAATATTCGGTCGAACATTTCGGCCGAAGCGCAAAATATTCGGTAGCCGTTTATCTCAGTTCAGTGCCGAGATTCAGCTAATTTGAAACCGTAGGAAGTGAGTGAGATGAGCCACTTTAACGTCGAAAATCGATTCAGCTAGCAAAAGTGAGTGAGTGAGCGAGTGAAATGGAATGTCAGATTACTCGCCAGATATTTCCGCGGTGACTTGCTGTATGTGTTGATAAATATCCAGTTTTGGATAGGTATGTGTGCTTTTCTCAATAATTCCTATTCATGGATAGGAAATGAAATAAAAAACAACAATGAAAATAAAAACAACTACCCTTTAATTGATTCTTAAATCTTATTCTATTATCATATGCACATATGTATGTATATTAAATAAAATTATATCTACTTTTGACACAATTAAACTTTTTATTACTCAAAGGATGAAAACTCACATTGAACTTTAATTACATCAACAAAAATAATTGAAACAAAAGATACTCCATGGTTAGGATTCCAATGTTTACATTGTTGTATTTGTTATTTCATTTCGCGTCCATTAGCGGTGATGTGAAACGGAATATCAAAGGTAACGAGTGTGACAAGGAGGTCACACCCTGGCTCTTTTATACTTATTCTTTGTCTCATATTCGAAACTAAATTCGAACCTACTCATTTCACTTAAATAGTTAGGCGCCAGTTATAGCTATCATTGAAACTCGTCATTGAAAATTTTAATGATTGATTTTGAGACGTTTAAGAAGTAAATGGGCAAATAACGCTTGAGACTTAGTAAATATTTTTAGCCAAAAAAATAATTCAAATAGGCCCAACTTTCAAAATAAAAAGACTTTTCTTATTTCAATGATTGAACTACCTAACCATTGGTCATTGAAAAATCAAAAGTCAATTTTTGTGGAAAGTTGAGCCTATTTGAAATTTTTTTTGACTAGAAATATTAATTTAGTCCTGAGCTTTAATCGTCCATCAAAATAATGAATGATTTTGCTTTTTAAACGCCTCAAAATCAATCATTAAAATTTTCAATGACGAGTTTCAATTATAGCTATAACTGGCGCCTTAAATCACTTTTGCGAGTGAAGTGGGATGAGTCGGCGAGTCATTTCATCTTACTCACTGAAATAGCTGAATTTCGGAACAGATTTAATAAATCTATTTGGTGTTTCCACTCCACCGCACAAAAAGATTTAAAAAAGATTCACTTTGACAGTGCCTTTAAAAATGCAAATGGTGTTTCATTTTTTCTTATGAAGAGGAAGTGAGAAAGAATGTTTCATTTGTGAAGAACTGAATTCAGCTTGTTTTAATCCCAGATTATCTTGTGGTGAAAACGTATAGTTTACGATCTCATAACTTTTTATGGCTGACTTTTTACGCACAGGTTTCTTGTACATATAAGAACTTGCCTCTTTTTTTAAACATTTATGTTTTTGTTTTTGTAGATTTTATATTATGAAGATAAATGTACTTACGAAATATATAATCACTAGTCAAAAAAATGAAAGGAACAATATTCAAGATTTTTTTCAATTTTTCTTAGTGTTTTTTGAAGAGCTGTATCTTTGTGATGAATGGTTGTATTAGACCGAGAGCCAACGACATAAAGAGTCAAATCATTTGCGTTACAGTGTAAGTCACATCAATAATAGCCTTTGAGGTGTTGAACCCATAACCGTTTATCTGCCTACCTAAGCACGTGTCGGAATTGGAAGTAAATGTTTACATTGTTTTATTTCAATGCCTTATGGTCGGAGGGGAAAAGATTGCATACAACAAACATTTTTCTAGCAATTTTAACAAATTGTTGTCATCGGTCAAACTCTCTGTAGTCAGTCCCTAAGAAGAAAGAAAGCAATGAAGTTTCCAAACATTATTACACTAAGAGATGGCTGCCAGGGCCGGCCCGAGTGAAATTTGCGCCCTGCGCATACTTCATCATTACCGCCCATCAATTGCGGTCAATGGTGGAAGAAATCATATCCTCATTTTACCCAAGGGGTAGACTTTGCAATGCTTTTTTTTACTTAACACTTTTTTGTCCCAACCTACTCTCTTAACAATGTTGGTACCTAGATTGTAGATGGACACGACACTTTTGTAAATTCATAATAAAAACTGAATTTGTTCGAAATATGTAAGAACCACTTTAATGTTCATTAAAATATACAAAAAGATTTTATACTTCAGAATTATATTCAGCCTTTAACAAAAATGTAAACACGCTAGATGCTATACATATAAACTAATTACTACTGGACTCTGACTCTAGGCATAGCAGATCTACACATTAAATATACTCTCAATATAGATTCTTTTTCCTTTCTTTTATTTTGAGTTTTTAGTTTGACCACAATAAGAACACTAGCACACAAATAATGAAATTAGATAAGTCAAAAAGTCCTTTTTTCTTAATGAAAATAATGCCTGGCAACAACAAAAAATAGATAAACAGAGAAATTGAATAAACAAGATTCCCTCATTAACGACAACCATCATCATAATCATAAATCGTCGCATCATCATCATTCCTTATTTCCATATTTTAATCCTTTGTCTCAACACACAATAAGACAGTGCTACAATTTCATATTTCACTCATCGATAGAAGCCTATGCCAAACTAAAACATAAAAAACACTTAACCAGAAGAGTTTAATTCCTCGCGTTCCAATGTTTATTCGCTATGCTATCTAGCTATCCTAAAAATTTTGAGATAACTTGAGTTGTTGTTGCGTCAGCTGTTATCAGCTGTTTTTAACAAGGGATTACAACAACACAAAGCTATCCGGATAACTGAGAATAGCCAGCGGAACGTGCCCATTCATAGACATAGAAAAGTTGGGAACCACCAGGACTCGAACCCAGAACCCTTCGGTTGTATCCTGACGCATCGATCAGAAAATTCCAAACCACACAAATGTTTGCTACTAAAGTTTTTCACGTATACACTAGCATGTTGGTCGACAATGTTGACCAACAATGTTGATCAGCATAGTGTGGACCCACCTTAAGAATTTCTGCTAGATTAACATTTCTGGCTTCGATTTCATATAGAAAAACTGTTATCGTGCGCATGTTATCACCATGCTGGCTGTAGTGTTAATTGTCTGTATTTGCAGTTGAAGAATTTTGTTTTTTGTTGCACAGCATAGGGGTGGGTTTGGGTTATGAAAATAAAAAATGCCTTCACTCACACACACGATGGTGAGTGAGTTGAGAATAACGTCGACAGTTTGAAAAAGAGAAAAATAGCAAATAGGTAGGTATCTGTTGGTAAAGGCGAACAAATTCGTGCACTTTTCAAAGATTTTGTGATGTAGATTTTTGTTACTGTGGGTGAGAATAGGAAGATAGACATCGACTTATTTTTGGAATAGTAGATAGATATATGTATGTGTATTATAACTGTGTTTAAATTCAGAATAAACTGGTAGTTATATACTGGATATCACTATTGGTGTGAGGAATAAAAATTAAAAAAGTAGGTAGGTATAGGTAGTGGCTACGAGAAGTGGCTTTGTTAATGCCTGCTCAAGGCGCCCCTTGGGTTCAGCGCCCTGTTCATTTGCACCGCTTGCACGTATAGCTTGTCCGGCCCTGATGGCTGCATATGTTTAGTTTGAACGCATAACCAAAAAATAGGTATGAGAGTTTGTAGGTGCATGCATCTTAAAATCGAATTCAACAGTCTGGCAGGACTTTTTTTGCCGCCCGTGGTAGGGACGCATTGTTGAAAATAGTGGTTTTCAGACTGTTGTGTTAGGGGCACATCCACCTCAATTTATTTATTAAAAATGGGAAATGATCCTCTTGTCATTTCCTTTGAGTCCAAAGAATTTAATTTGAATGGTCTGATTAATTTATTGAACTCAATCAATTTTAATATTTGAATGTTTTTGTTTGTGAACTACACTCCTCGTCAACTGAATACGCACAAACATTTTTTAATATACTTTATCCATTTTTTCCAAACAGTGATGGTTATTATGCCATCTGTTGATGCTAACTATTCCCTTAAGATGTTAAGCAGATAATTCCGAAAGAATTATCCAAAAACAACCGTGAGTTTTTCTTCAACCACTTGCAAAGTGTTTTATATGCAAAGTAGGAGTTTTTTTTTAGTCAACTGAATAGGTACAACGCCATTTTCTTCGTTGTTTATAAGTTTTTTGGAGTGCTTGACAGTTTAAATTAACGATTTTAGTGTTTTCAGTAAAATTTAATTCTTGATTTCAAATTTTAAGAAAAATGGGTAGATCTACGTGTCTTAACAGTTTTGAAAAAGCTAAAATCGATTTACTTAGAGACCAAGGCCTAACTGGACGTGCAATAGCTGATAAAGTTGGCCGAAGTTTTAATGTAGTTTATTCTTACTTGAAAAATAAAGATGCATACGGCAAAAACATGAAGGGAGGTAAGAAAACAGCAACAACAGCAGCTGAGAGACGAAGAATTTTAAGATATGCATCAAATTCTTCTGATTCTGTGGCAAAAATAAAACAAAAAGTTGGCGTAAACGCAAGTTGCTCAACAGTATTAAGAGTAATCAACAACTGAAGCCATCTTAAACGAATGAAACTTAAGAAAAAACCACCACTTGACGAGAGACGGAAAATGTTGCGATTAGATTTTTCAAGACTTCACATGAGTTGGAAAAAAGAATGGTATCACGTGGTTTTTTCAGATGAAAAAAAGTTTAATTTCGATGGCCCTGATGGGTTCAACTTCTATTTTCACGACTTAAGAAAAGAAAAAAGATTTTTAAAGCGCCATCATAGTCGTGAAGGAGGTGTCATGATATGGGGAGCAGTCAGTTATTATGGAACAGTTGAGCTCGAGGTTGTAACATCAAGAATGACAGCAGCTGGGTATAAAGTAATTTTGGAAAGAAATTTTCCTAAATTTTCTAACATCTTTGGACTCATAAACTGGACCTACCAACATGATAATGCGCCTATTCACTCAGCGCGCATAATAAAAACATGGATAGAGGAGCAACAAGTGCAGTTGCTTCAATGGCCGCCGTACTCACCTGATCTAAACATCATAGAAAATGTCTGGGGATGGTTAGTACGCAAAGTTTATGAGGGTGGTCGTCAGTTCGAAGACAAAGAAACCTTAATTTCTGCAATCAAATTAGCGTGGAGCGAAATTTCGTCAAATTACATTAAAAAGCTATACGATTCCATGCCGGATCGAATTTACGAAGTAATTAAAAATAAAGGTGGAAGTACCCACTACTAAACTTAAACAAAAACTTGTTTCATTCCATTCCAATACCAATTTTAATTTTTGTACCTATTCAGTTGACTCAAAAAAAAACTTCTACTTTGCATAAGTTACACTTTGGAAGTGGTTAAAGGAAAAACTCACGGTTGTTTTTGGATAAAACTTTGAAATTCTGTTATTTATATGTTACGAAAATTTTTACCATCAACAGATGGCATAATAACCATCACTGTTTGGAAAAAATGGATAAAATATATTCAAAAATGTTTGTGCGTATTCAGTTGACGAGGAGTGTATATCAAAATATCTACGACATGGGCGTAAAGGTTCTCCTCCCCTGTCCTCTTTGAAATAAAATAAAAAAAAAACTTTTATTTTGTTTCTATAAAAGCTATGGATACTGTATTTCAACTCCCAACTTAATCTTTCCAATCTGTTTCTTCCCAACTTCAACTCACGAAAAAAAATCCAACCCTACCTGCACATCGAAGAGGTATTCACTTCCTTTATTGCTGTTATAGATCAAACTGCTTATGGTCTCGAAAATGTTGTGATTGATTCTTTGAAGAACAATTATGTTAACAATGTGCCGCAGTTATGAGGGGCGCCTATTCGGATTTTCAAAAAAGAATTTAAGATATAGCTCCATATGCATACATTTCATCCATTGTGCTTCTCCTAACCTGAATCTTGTTTTTTTTGGTGCCAGTTATAGCCAGTGACATCTTTAGGCATGAACAGCCCCAGTATACCAACCGATGGTAATTTTTGAAAATAGCTATGCGAAGTTTAGATTGGATTTATCTGGCTTTAGTAAAATAAGTGATACAATTGAAACAAAACTAGTTACACTATTGTCCTTAATTCTTTTTTTGTGAAAATATTGCAATAAAGTCATAAGAGTATTAATTTGGCTTTCGTAATAAGGAAGCAAAAATTATAATCAATTACT
This sequence comes from Dasysyrphus tricinctus, assembly GCA_963921185.1. Lineage (NCBI taxonomy): Eukaryota > Metazoa > Arthropoda > Insecta > Diptera > Syrphidae > Dasysyrphus > Dasysyrphus tricinctus. Next base: position 142,193,356 of record OY992531.1, read on the forward strand.
TGTTTTGTTTTTGTTTTAAATAAAATTATAGCAAAGCGAATAAAACTCAAAAATTTTGAAAATGACGTTTGGTACAAAAACTCTCGCAAAATCGAAGCGGCGGGTGCGCACGGCGCGTGGGAACTTGCGGGGAACGGCACGCAATCGCGTCGCCCCCCCGCGGTGTTTGCTTTGTTTCAGAAACTGCTAAAACGTAAAATTAAAAATGTTTTCAACAATTTTAGTGTTTTATTTGTAACCATTAAACAATATTTAACAAGCGCTATTTTTTCTGCCATTTTGCCCATTTCTGAAAATGGAAAAAAAAGCCAGAAATTTTTTAAGCCGTTTTAATCCACAACTTTTATCTCCAAATAATCGCGATGTGAATAGATGTGATAGTTACAAAACATAGTCAGAGATAATTCTCTGAGATACCACATATATGAGGGGTATAGTTTCAAAACTCTCTATTCCAGTTTTTTTTCAAAAATGAGTTAAGCATGAGGAAATGTTCCTTAGAAGGTCCTTCATCTACGTAATCAGGTAAAATTTATAAAAACTTACTATTTTCTAAACTTTTTTGTTCTTGAAAAGTGGCGTTTTTTTCAAAACTACACTATTCCATTAGTCGTTCAGTTCAAAACTCATCTATTCCCTTAAAAATCAAATTCTGCACCAAAAATCTCCTTTTTCCTTAAGATTTTAATATTTTCAAAACTCATCATATTTTCAAAGCCCAAATTTTCACAGAAATTTTTGTTTGGTTAACTGAAACTTTTGAGCCTGTTTGGAAGAAAACTTTTTTTGAAAAAGTCTAATAATTATGATAAATCAGATTCTAATTCTTTTTTGTAGTGAAAAACTCCATGTTAAGGGTGGGGTGGAAGAGAGTTATGTCGTCAATTATTTGTTTGAGTATAGCAAATCATGATACGAACATAACAAAACAAAATTATAACAAAAATAAAACATCCAATCTTGTACGGATTTCTAGTTTAGTTTAGTTTAGTTTAGTTGAGGCAAAAAATATAGATAATTAAAAGATCTACCTACAAATTTGTTTCGATATTTTTTTTTTTAAACAAAATGCAGTACAATTTTAAAAAAGTACTTATCGAAAAAAGTTACAAGAAACATTTTGTAGGAAATTAAATGTTCTACAAGTTTGTTCTATAACTTTTTTGTCTGGCATAAACAAAAAGTGAGTCACGTACGAAGATATAAAATCCTTAAAAACAAAATGGTGGCTAAATGACTCTAAGGGCAGTTGTGAAGAATGATGTTTTCGGCTCGAGTACTAATTTACTTTCGAACCTCTAGGTTTCTATTTACCAGCAGAAGTCCAGTAGTTAAAAATATATGATTCTATATAGTTGTTCTCTACTACTAATATGCGCTACAGTGCGAGAACCGTAAGCCGCATAACAAAACTGTCTAGGTAGAAAACATAGATAATTGAAGGGAATATAACTTTTAATTCGATTTTTTTTTTTTTAGAACAAAAAAAATAATATATGATGAATATACCAAAATCAACCCCAACTTTTTTTAAGAAAATGCAGTATAACTTTTTAAAAAAAGCACTTATCGAAAAAAGTTACTTGACATATTTTGTAGACAATTAAATGTCCTACAAGTTTGTCTCTCAAATTTTGTTCGCAGCGTCAAAAATGCATGAGTAACGTCTCATAACGAAAAAAAACGTTAAAAAGAAAATGGTGGCCAAATGACTCTAGGTGCAATTGTGAAAAATGTGGTTTTCGGCTCGTGTACTTATACCCTTTCGAATAATCAAAGTCAAACTGCATGTTTGAATTATTTCCCATATAATGAAATCAAAGTACCCCGTAGCCGTACTAATTGTTTTTCTTATTAAATTTTAAGTCACGTTTCTAACAGTACCTTGTATTTTTTAATTTCATTTTGAATCTTAATGGTTGGTAGGTACCTTTACTTGCATGAAAGAAGGTGCACAATGATTTATTCTTTAATACTAATAACTTGCTAGACTATGATTTGTTTCCAGGAATAGGTTGAAGAATAACTTTACTTATTGTTGTTATAACTTTCGTTTGAATGTTCATACATAATATGTATGTAGTAAGTATGACTTGGTCGTAGCTGTCGCATGTCACTCAAAACCATGTTAGACACAATCTTGGTATGGAAATGATTCGAGTGTTTTCTTCTTATCAAATCAAAATTCAAGTAGCGGATGGCAAATAACACGCCTTCTATTGGAAGTGGTAATTAATCAACATTCCTACCGTTTTGCCGTTTTTCTATACTCCGGGTTTCGGATTCCACTGAAGTTTAGTTGTGCGTTGGAAATTAAGAAGTGATTATGTAGCACCCACCAATATGTGCCTGTCTGAAGACAATAACCGAAACGTGAGTGGTCCAATAAATTGTAACATTGTCCAGTCAAAATAGACATACAAATGTGCAAACCCAGCCAAAATTCCGATAAGGCTGAAAATTGGTATAGAATAGACCATCCTTTAGACGTAATAAATCAGCTGCAAAAAGTCCTTGTCAATCTTATACGAGCATGAAAAGTTATTGAAGGTCAAGTGTCGAAAAAAAATGGTTTTTCACCTATAACTTTCAAACGGTAAATACTTTTAAAAGTAGTATGAGTAAATTTAGTAGATCAGGTAATTTTCTAAAAAAAGTATTAACACACATTTTTTTGTAAGACAGATGACTTAAGAAATAGAGCTGTTTTAAAAATGGTTAACTGACGAAAATATCGGGTATAACTCCTTAACGCTAAATAATTTCGGAAAGTGTTTCAAGTAACGTTTGTAGACCATTTGACTCTTTACACGAAAAAATTTAAAAAAAAATCCAAAAATGTACCGTTAAAAAGATAAAATTATTTTAAGAATTTGGTCAAAAGCCAAAAATAACGGTTTTCTGATTATTACTCGTAAATGACGAAGTTGTTCAAAATTAATTTATGCTCAATTTGTAGACGATTAAATATTCTGCTTAAAAGGTTGTTACACTTTTTCCTTACGAGTGGTCAGTTACAAGATATTGCGATTTCAAAATGGCCAAATGTCGAAAATATAGAATTTTCACGTATAACTCCTAAACAGTAAACGCTATCATAAAGTATTTTATGCAGAGTTTGTATCAAATGTGGTGCTCTACAAGATAATTTTTTTCAAAAATATATAGTTATAGGTGAAAAACCTTTTTTTTCGACACTTGGTCTTCAATAACTTTTTATGCTCGAGTGGGATGGACAAGGACTTTTTACAGCTGATTTGTTATGTCTAAAGGAAGGTCTATATCAATTTTCAGCCTTATCGGAATGTTGGCTGGGTCAAATGTCTATTTTGACTGGACTATTGGTCGATCAGTTGGGGAGAGCGCGGCTAAAATTAACATTTTTTGCTAGAACCGACGATCCTCTAGCACAGCTATACTCAACCTGCGGCCCGCGGACATTTCCAAACAAAAAGACATCATTTGAAAGACAAGTGGAAATAGCTCCATCGACAAACGAAATGTCACTTTGTCTTTTCGCTTTCACGAATAGCATTTTCGTTTCAAATGCTTCTGAAAAAGATAATTTGGCACTTGATGACAGTCCATCTTCTGAAAAGAAGAGAGCATCGATTCTGAATTTGAAGAAAGAATCAAAACCAGAAGGACGCATTCATGCCCACAATTGAAACGTGAAAATTGTCAAATATTATTTGCTATTTAATTTTGGAATTGCCATTGTGCATTTTCATTATACTAAAATTTGGAGTTAAAAGGAAACAATTATGAAAAAAATGAATAGGCCAAACATTTCACCCTCTCCATTATCGTCATCTTCATGCCTTGCTGTAGAATTTTTGCTTAGGAAAGAAGTTAGCTCAAAATAAAAACCCAAAGTTGAGACATTCGTTGCTGTTATTGATGAATATCAATAATAGCTGTGTGAACGTTTTATCAACCAAATGCAACAACCAAGTTCACAATTGGGTACAAACAAACCCAAACTTCAGAATCTAGAAAAGGGCTTCAATTTGTTCGTTTGGCATTCTGTAATAGAGCTGTGTAAATCGTTCAATTCAAATGATAGAATCGTTCAAGAATAGATCACCAAAATGATTCGATCATTTCAATCAATCGATCATTTACATTTCACAGAATTTATTACTGGTTAATGTGATTAATGATAAACTGTACCGATTTTGATCGAATACAAAATAACACAACTTGGATGGATCAAAAAAGTTAAATGAATGAAATTTTCAGTTTCTTACTGCTCCGGAAAGTTGATTTCATGTCAATTGGTTGACATTTGGATCGAAATATACTTTTTGTGAAAATACAGTTTGGCCCCTATGTCAAATTCCATTGAAGGATGGATACGATGTCGATGGACTAAAAAACATCTAAGAAATCACAAGGTTTTGAAAAGAAAATCGAAATTCATCGAAATGATTGAAAGCAGTGAATGCATCTGATACATGTATTAGAAAATCACCACAATTTAATGAAATGGTGAATTTGATGAAGTGATAAATACTGGAAAGGTATCATATCTTTTTTAATAAGAAAAGTTATCAAAAGTTGTCTATCCGGCCAGTTAACACGTGTTTTAAGGAGCGGATACCAGTTTGTTAATTAATACTCCTGTAAGAATGTAAAATGAGTAACCACAACATACATTTTCCTCCTTCTTCTTTAGTTAATATAGACAATGTTGTTGACAGAAAAAAAGTCAGAAGGCCGACGCTGGATTGAAAATTAACATTTTGGATCAACATACGTTTGGGAATCATCATTTTCAATCCTACAAAAAATGTGTAAAGAAATAAACGCAATAGGTTTAGCGTGCAGGAACAAGCCAGATCTTGAAAAAGTGTTCTAAATTTCAGAAATCAAATTAATTTTTATATTAAACCATTCAATCTAAATTACTTTACACCTACATAAGTGCAAAAAATAATTCTCTTTGCGTCCCGAGGCAACATAGCTGAAACGTCCTTGTGGCCCTTTTGAAAGAAAGGTTGAGTTTGGCTGCTCTAGCAAGATTCAAGATACCTACATATCAGTGACGAAGCGTCCATATATTGAGTGGAATGAGTGCTTCCGTAAGACAGTTCAAAAATGCTCATAGCAAAGAATTATAATATTCGAAAATTCAAATTGTCGATACATTAAATACATTTACATCATTGACCTATTATTATAGTATGTCAACGATTTACATTTTCTTAATATCTAATATTAATAAATTATCGTTTATATTAATTAATTATTTCCCAATATTGGTATTACATATTATCACGGGAAATGATTATTATCTTTTAATAAAATCACTCACGAGAACAACGCTTAAATCCGCACATCATCTAACCAAACCCACAAATTTCCATTCTACGCCAAGCCAAGCCATTTGAGAATGCGTAACATCACTCCATTCTCCATTATAAATAAAATACTATACGAGAGTTTTTGCTCTAGAATGCGCAACAGCTTGGCATTCTCTGATATTACCTTCTTAACTCAAATTCCGTCCAAAATTCAAAGTAAAATCTGATGATTTCTTTCTGTTTGCCCAACGTGTGAAGAATGAGTTGAGTGAATTCATTATGAAAATTCAATAGCAAAACGAAAGAAGTATTGAGTCGTTTCCTGCCGCACATTCCTATTGAAAAAGGGGTAGTTTTAGTTTTATACTTTGGATCTTTGGTGTTGTGATTGTGTGTGTGTGAATGCAAATCGTATATAGTGTTTCATCCATAAGAAATGCATTGATTGGTGTTTTTTTCTATTTGATTAAGTTTTTTGGGCGATATTGTTTTGTTTGTGATTGCTTTGGCGTTTTACTTAATGCTTATGAGTACCTGCAAATGCATAGCAGAGTGTTTCAAATTAATTATTTCGGCTAGAGGAAATACATTTTGGACACTCTTTATAATATTATTAGGCGCAAAAAAGCGGTATGATATAAATTCTAAATTAAAGGACTTTTATTTTTTGAGTTTTAAGTTGTGTGCTTCCGCTTCCGAAAAAGTCACGCCTAGTGCCTGCTACATATGTACTTATGTGTATGAAATGTACATGTATGAGGTTTGACTGACAAAACCCTTTTTTAATTTAAAAGCCATATTTCAGCTACATATTTAGAAGATGTCAAGACAACAAATCATGTTGTGTCAACTTAACCCGGATATGGAATAAGTTGTAACATCGGCTGGAATGTGGTATAAAAATACAAGGTTGAATATGAGATGAAGGGTCGCCGTATTTTGATTTTGTGTGATGTCATAGCGAGTGTTCCCCAACACAGCTTTAAAAAAAATTATTTTTTGTTTTACTTTAAAGGAGAATGGGCGTTTCGTCCCATATGTTGTAACATTTTCTGACCTATATCACTGGAAAGGTCTCATTTTTTGCATGGGCATAAGCCTGTAAAAATCAACCGGAAAAGGCAATTGCACTGAGCAAAAGCGATGAAAATAAATCCTATTCCCAGATCGTAAAAAATGTGCGGAAGAACGAGGAAACGTCTATCAAAGAAATGCTTCAACTTATCCTTAATAGGATTGACAATTTAAACATAAAACAGCTAACAGAAGAAGTCGCTCTTAAAAAACAATGATGGACAGAACACTTAAAATCGCAACGTGGCATAAAAACGGTCTTTCACAACACTTAACATCTTACGCATAGTGCATATAGACATTTGTTTCGTGTCCGAAACTCACCTCTCTATTGAACAAAGTCTTGATAACAAATTACCAAACTAAACGTGTTATCACGCTCCGCACCCAGCTGACAAAGCTAGGGGAGAATTAGCAATACTTATAAGGAAGTGCTTAACACACTATGAAGAACCAAAGTTTACTAATGAAAATATGCAAGTAACAACAATATAAATAAAATGCACGACTGGATCGCACGTACTTGCTCTTATGTTCAAGTTGTGTGGGGGTTAAGAACTTTAAGAAATACTCAAATAATTATAGAAAAAGTATATAAAAAGCAATCGTTCTTTTAATTGTGTAAACAGCCTGATAAATAACTTAGAGCTCAAAAAAAGTATGCCATTTCATTACTTGAAAAAATATGAATATATGCAAAAAAAATAATTAAAATCGTTGGAGCCGTTTTCTTAAAAATTAATTTTTTATATATAAAATTTTTGTAACATTTTTCAAGAAAAAATTTGGTATGCCAATTTTGAGTATATATTAATATACATTTAAAACTGAAATTTCAAAACAATTCATCAACCCATTTTTGAAATTTTGAATTTTCAAAAAAAAAATTTTAATCTTTTTTTAAAAATCCAAAATTAATTTTTTCAAAAATTTTGGTATGCAGTATTATTTATATTCTAACAAAGCTTTTGTACAAAAAAATTCATTGAATTCGGATGAGCGGTTAATGAGAAAATCAAAAATCAAGAAAACCGTTATATGGCAGGTACCGTTAATAAATGTTTTTGGTGATTTTTTTTCTTACTTAAAGGTACATCATATCTACAGTAAAACACTGATTTTTTTTTTATAAAAATCGTTGGAGCCGTTCTTGAGACAAATAAGCTTTTCCTTAACGGTTGTATGGCAAGTACCGTTATTTTTTGAGCTAAAAAAAAAAATTTCAATTTCCCCTCTGGAGAGTTACAAAAAAACCTTAAGTTCTAAATTTGAAGAAAATAGCTTCAGTGGCTTAGGCTGTAGGTTGAGGTACAGACAGACAGACAGAGAGACAGACAGACAGACGGACAGACAGACAGACAGACAGACAGAATTTTGCCACCCACTTTTTTCGTGTTCTCTATCATCGTAATGTCATGTTTGATTGTTATCTGGATTTTTTTTTGCACGAATCCAAAACTTGCCCTATAGTACCTATGTATATCGCAAGTAAAAAGAAAGAGTTTAAGATAGCAGCTATATACTGCCCTCCAAGGCGCTCTCCAACTGAAGAAAACTTTGCAGAACTCCTAAATTTTTTAGGTCATAACTTCCTTGTTGGTGGCGACTTCAATGCTAAACACACCCACTGCGGATCTAGGCTTAGAACTACAAAAGGAAAAAGGCTATAGGTACCAATGAATTTGTAAAAGCAAAGCTTATAAACAAATAAATATATTGTAATATTTTCTCAGGTTCGTTAATAAAACTTATTTACTTTATTTAAAGTCGGTAAACATCGATACAAAATTGCGTCTTAGAAGGGTACGATAGTCATCTAACTGATGAGCCCAACTATCGTACCTGGGCGAAACGCAATCATGGAGTTGAGCTCACTTGAACTTTTAACTTTGAATTATATATTCGGTCACTCCACTTAAACAGAAGAATTTCTTTTCAAATTTTCTTCATATTTAATTATTATAAAAAGCCTGAGCGCGGGCATTTGAAATTCTAAGTGTCTGAATTTAACCAAATTCACTTAGAATAATAAAATTCATAGTATCTTAATGCTTTGATTTTTATATTAGTCGGTAAACATCGATACAAAATTGCGTCTTAGAAGGGTACGATAGTCATCTAACTGATGAGCCCAACTATCGTACCTGGGCGAAACGCAATCATGGAGTTGAGCTCACTTGAACTTTTAACTTTGAATTATATATTCGGTCACTCCACTTAAACAGAAGAATTTCTTTTCAAATTTTCTTCATATTTAATTATTATAAAAAGCCTGAGCGCGGGCATTTGAAATTCTAAGTGGTCTGAATTTAACCAAATTCCCTTAGAATAATAAAATTCATAGTATCTTAATGCTGTGATTTTTATATTAGTCGGTAAACATCGATACAAAATTGCGTCTTAGAAGGGTACGATAGTCATCTAACTGATGAGCCCAACTATCGTATCTGGGCGAAACGCAATCATGGAGCTGAGCTCACTTGAACTTTTAACTTTGAATTATTTATTTAAAACGTCCACTTATTTATCAAACAAAATAAAACACTTTACTTTTCTTACTACAAACAAAACGATTTATTATTCACCACTGAAATTAATTCACAAACTTTACTTTTCACTTTTATTATAACCAACTTTATTCATTCACGATTAAAAACAAACTGTCTCGCTGCCGTTCAAACATGTGCCTCTTATACTTGTTTTCCAATTTCTGGAAAGTAGTGGAGTGTTCTGGTCTCTGCTTCCAGAGCTTTCCGTAGGGGAAATTTCCCAATAATTTCCCTTCCAAAAGCTTTTATTTGACAGCTGGTAAATCTGCTATAATCCGGCAGATGGCGCTTCTTTCATTTGAGAGTTGCTATAATTATAGCTAATAAGGGTATGTTTGCACTGTGTCCGTTTGTTTGCTTTTCGGAGTCGTTACAGTTCAAATTTGGAAAGTCATTACACTGCCCCCTCTAAGGATTGATCGTCCCGAGCAAATCCATCATTTCCTTCACCATTATAACGATGTAAACGGTCGCTGTGAACTACTTTTAGTTTGCCTCTTAATCCTCTCTGAATGCGGTAGACGAAATCGTTTATTCGTGTTACTACGGTGTAAGGGCCTTCCCAATTTTGTTGAAGCTTCGGTGAAAGTCCCTTCCGACGGTGGGGATTATAAAACCACACAAGGTCTCCCGCTTGGTATCCTGTTGTTGTTGCTTTTGTGTCATATCGTGTTTTCATCCGGTCACTTGATAGCTTTATATTTGCTCTTGTCCTTTCGTGGATGTCAACTAGCTTTTCTTTGAGGTTGTCCACGTAGTCGTCTATTCCTTGTGGCTCATTTGCAGAACATCCAAATTTGATTTCAGTTGGTAGACGTATCGTGCTCCCGAGCAGGATTTCTGATGGTGTATGTCCTGTTGAGCTATGTACCGCACTTCGATAGGCCATCAAGAACAACGGAATATGCCGATCCCAGTCTCCTTGGTTGTCGCTTACAACTTTGGAAAGGTGTTCTTTAAGGGTCCGGTTGAATCGTTCAACCATCCCATCAGATTGTGGGTGAACCGGTGTTGTCCTCGTCTTCTTAATGCCAAGGAGTGTACAAACTTCCTGAAAGATTTTGGACTCGAAGTTCCTCCCTTGATCTGAATGGAGTTCCATCGGTACACCAAACCTGCTTACCCAGTTGAAAACAATCTGATCCGCGACTGTTTTGGTTTCCTGATTTGGGATGGCAAATGCCTCAGGAAACTTGCTGAAGTAGTCCATTACTACCAGGATGTATCGGTTTCCGCTTCTGGTTTCTGGAAAAGGGCCTGCAACGTTTATTGCAATTCTTTCAAAAGGCGTGCCCACATTATACTGCTGCATCTTACTCTGGACTTTTCTGCCTGGTCCCTTGCTTGCAGCACAAGTATCGCATTGTCGGCACCATTTTTCGACGTCTTCTCTTGCGTGTAGCCAGTAGAATCGCTGCCTTACCTTTTCCAGTGTCTTATTGACACCCAAATGTCCTCCGGAAGCACCATCATGCATCTCTTGCAGAACGTCATTTACTTTGGAACGAGGTACGACTAGCTGCATCACATATGATTTGCCGTCTGTGGACTCCCATTTACGTCTTAGTACTCCTTCTTGTACATGAAGCGAGTCCCATTGTGCCCAATATGCTTAAAGGGTTGGACTTCTATCAGAGATGTCAGCCCCTTCTGGTTTTTCCTGGTGTTCCTTCCATGCAAGAATGGGTTCAATATCCGAGTCTTCTTGTTGGGCAGCTCTTATTTCTTCATTACTCCAACCGTGAATGGGATCGGCTCTTAGTCGCTGGATGGAAGCAACCTCCTTCTCTTCATGACGTGTGCAGTGCTTGCAGTCCGGTTTGCATGGTCTCCGAGATAAAGCATCTGCATTTGAGTGCAACCTTCCTCTTCGATGTTGGATCTGGTAGTCGTATGTCTGCAATCTCTCAATCCATCTTGCCACTTGACCTTCTGGATTTTTGAAGTTCAACAGCCAATTAAGTGCGCCATGATCTGTTCGAAGAAGGAACTTCTGTCCATAGATGTACTTATGGAAGTGTTTTGTTGCCGATACTAGAGCTAGAAGTTCTCTTCTGGTCACACAGTAATTTCTTTCTGGCTTTGAGAGCACCTTGCTGTAATAGGCAACGACCTTCTCTTCTCCTTCGTGGACTTGTGATAGTACGGCACCAATTCCCACGTTACTTGCGTCAGCGTCGATGATGAAAGGTTTCCCTGGTGTCGGATAAGCCAAAACTGGTGTATTGCATAGGTGCTGCTTAAGTTCCCGGAAGCTTTTCTCGCACTCGCTTGACCATTTGAACGGTTTGCCTTTCTCTGTTAGCTGGTGCAAACTTTTGGCGATCCCAGCAAAATCCTTCACAAATCGTCGATAGTACGTGGCTAGACCAAGAAAGCTCCGGAGTTGATGTTTATCCTGTGGTGTTGGCCAATTCTTTACGGTGTCAACTTTTTCAGGATCAGTCTTCACTCCTTGGGAAGAGATGGTATGTCCCAAGTATTTTACCTCAGACTTGAAAAATTCGCACTTGTCTGGATTCAATTTCAAGTTTGCTTCTCGAAGCCTCTGGAACACGGCCTTAAGGTTTCCACAGTACTCATCAAATGTCTTACCATAAACAATGACATCGTCCAAATAGACTAGGCAAGATTTCCAAGTAAGTCCTTGTAAAACGCACTCCATCAAACGCTCAAATGTTGCCGGAGCGTTGCATAGTCCGAAAGGCATCACTTTAAATTGCCACAGACCATTTCCTGTGGAGAAAGCCGTCTTTTCTCGATCTTCTGGATGGATTTCTACCTGCCAGTAGCCACTCTTCAAGTCCAATGTTGAGAACCATTCAGCTCCTTCCATCGCATCCAGAGTATCGCTGATTCTTGGCAGAGGGTAGCTGTCTTTCTTTGTCACATCGTTCAGCCTCCGATAGTCCACACAAAATCGAGTATATCCGTCCTTCTTTTTGACAAGAACAACTGGGGATGCCCAAGGACTTTTAGAGTTTTCGATTAGCCCATCTCTATTCATTGTCGATATCATCTCTGCAACTTCGGTTTGTTTGGCTAATGGGAGACGTCTTGCTGGTTGTCGAATAGGTCTCGCGTCTCCTGTGTCGATTCGATGCTGCACCAGTTGTGTTCGACCATACTGCCCACTGGGTGACGATAGTATATCAGCGTACTCGTGAAGGAGGCTTCCAGCAACACTGAGCTGACGTTCATTTAATTTGGATAGCTTCAGAATTTTTGCCTTCATAGAGTTCACTTTCCCAGGGTCCACAGATTTGTGTGTGTCAGCTTCTATGATTTTAGTTATTGCGGATACGGATTCACACCTTCCAACAACTTCTCCTTTTCTAAGCTTGACTTCGTACGGTAACGGTATGATGTTGAGTATGTGTACAGGCACCATGTTGTTCTTTGGTTCCACAAGTGTCTTCCCAAGGATGATGTTTTGGGAAGAATGCTCAGAGTCTGGTTCCACCATTAGATATCGATGACTACCCAAATCACCCTTTATTTTCGTCTAAACAAACACTTCTGAAGAAGGTGGCAGGCAAATATCTTCCTTAATGACAGTCCTTAGTGTTGATAAGTTTTCGTTGCCATAAACCATAGGAATTTCCACATTTTGGTACTTAAGAACTTGCTTCCCGATATCAAGAATTACTCCATGCTCTTTCATGAAGTCGATTCCAACGATGCACTCGTCACTATATCTGCTACCAGAAACAGATGTGAAAACTCCAGTTCTGCCAAACGGATCGTTAGACGAACCTCCCCGTACACTCTGGCTGCCTCTCCTGTTGCTGTTTTCAGACGGTAGGCGTTGGTGTTATGCAGCCACGTCAACTTCACCAAGTCCTTTCGAACAATGGAGGCAGTGGCACCGGTGTCGATCGTAGCCACTTGCTTCTTCCCGTTAAGTGTTGCCTCCATAGTCAGACTTTTGTTGTTTCGTTTCGTCTGTGAGACTTGGATGGTGGTTCTGGGGCCATCGATACCAGAAACCAGCTTCTGCCCCTCGAAGTTGGTTCTTACTCGTTTCCCGGTTGAGAAACGGGAAGAGTAGGAGTATTGACATTGTTGTTGTTAAAGTTTCTGCTTCCACAATGTTGACATGCAGGTCTTCTAGGTGGCAATCTGCACTGGCGTTGAAGATGTCCGGTGTTGTTACAGTTCCAGCATCGAGCAGGCCCATCTCGCTGGTTCCTTTGGAATGCAGTTCTCTGGCAAGAACACTCCTCAATTTCTAGTTCTCTTACCCGATGAACTCCTTGAGAAGCCTGTTCTGCTGCTTCCATAGTCAGGGCGAACGCTAATGCTTCAGGGAGTGTGCGTTTACTGCCGTTCGAATTGCTCGCTGAAGGTTGATGTCAGATACAGCACGAACAAAGGCTTCTGTTGCGAATTGGTTGATGATTTCGTCCCCTGCAGCCAGATATGCCAGGTGCGCCAACCGTTCGATGTCTGCTTGGAGTTGTTGCAGAGTTTCTCCTCTTTTCTGGACTCTGGAATTGAGTTGGACGCGGAAGACTTCTTGCATATGGCCATCTCCAAAACGTTTGTCAATGGCCTGAACGAGAGCACTGAAGTTGCCATTTTTATCTGCTGGTATGCTTTGTAACAGCTCAGCAACAGGTCCTCTGAGGGCAAGCGTTAGAGCTATGCATTTGTCTTCCTCATCCCAGCCATTTGTTGCTGCGGCTGCCTCAAACTGCTTCTTGTAGATTGACCAAGAAGTTTGCCATTCGAAGGTTGGTGGATGCATCTCCTTTTTCTTTGGACAGTCGCCAGAACTTTCTCGAACCTTCATTTTCTTTACTTTATCTTATTCCTTTGTAATGGATTCGATTTTATCTTCGAACTTTGCTTCTATTGTCGATAATTGTTTGTCGACACGCTCGTCAAGGGCAATAATTCTGTTGTCAAAATCCTCTAACTTACCTTCGAGAAGATTTCGAAGATTTTTTTGTTCTTTGCTTTGTTGTTCTAGAAGATTCTTTTGCTCTTGGCTTTGTTGGTCGAATCGTTCGAGAAGATTCTTTTGTTCATGGCTTTGTTGATCGAATCGTTCGAGAAGATTCTTTTGTTTATTCCGTTGTTCTTGGCTTTGTTGTTCTAGAAGATTCTTCTGCTCTTGGCTTTGTTGTTCGAAACGTTCGAGAAGATTCTTTTCCTGACTATCAAATTTGGCAAGCAGCTGAGACAGCATATTGGTCATCCCCAATGTACTTACTTGCTCTTGCTGTTCTTCCATTTCAATGTCAAATATAAACGTGTCCGGGTTTTTTCCACATCTTCTTAAATCTTCTTGCAGACGAATTATAAGATCATTCTTTGTTCCAGCAGTAGGAAGATCTCGCTTATTCAGTTCTGTCTTAAGTTCCACTAAATTGAAATCATTCAAAGATTTACCCATTGTCTTTTTTTTCTTCACTTTCCACACAATAAAAAAACTGAGTGCACACATAAAATAAGTTTTATCCCACTTCTGACACCAATGTAATATTTTCTCAGGTTCGTTAATAAAACTTATTTACTTTATTTAAAACGTCCACTTATTTATTAAACAAAATAAAACACTTTACTTTTCTTACTACAAACAAAACGATTTATTATTCACCACTGAAATTAATTCACAAACTTTACTTTGCACTTTTATTATAACCAACTTTATTCATTCACGATTAAAAACAAACTGTCTCGCTGCCGTTCAAACATGTGCCTTTTATACTTGTTTTCCAATTTCTGGAAAGTAGTGGAATGTTCTGGTCTCTGCTTCCAGAGCTTTCCGTAGGGGAAATTTCCCAATAATTTCCCTTCCAAAAGCTTTTATTTGACAGCTGGTAAATCTGCTATAATCCGGCAGATGGCGCTTCTTTCGTTTGAGAGTTGCTATAATTATAGCTAATAAGGGTATGTTTGCACTGTGTCCGTTTGTTTGCTTTTCGGAGTCGTTATAGTTCAAATTTGGAAAGTCATTACAATATATTATCTTATCCTATCTAGGTACCAAGCAGGCCGCAAAAACAACTGCGAATTTTATTCTTCTGGTTCGCTAACATATTGGCCATCTGATACTAAGAAAATATAAGACCTTATAGACTTTTTCGTAGTTAAAGTTATTAAACGAATTCATATAAGTGTCGAAGGTAATTACGACTTGTAACTCCAGTAATTTTATCACTGAGTGAAGTGGAAATAATAGAAAAAAGTAATCGTAAGCTCGTGAATAAGAGAAAAACTGGAACATATTCAGGGATAAACTTGAAAGTTATATAAACCTAAGATCAACTATGCAAACAATTGAACGAATTGATCATGAAGTAGAACAATGTATTGCTGATGTGCAACAGGGTGCTGAAGAAAGTATTCCAACTATTTCGAACGCAAGAGAAAAGGAAATAAAATTCCTGTCGAAATAAAGGAGTAAGTTACGAGATTTCCAGGTGATAAGGCAGTTTTTAACCGTCTTAACAACGAACTAAAGAAAAGAATCTGTGAGCTTAAAAATTATTGACTTAGTAGTTTCGTGAATAGTCTGACGGCGGTTGCTTCTACCGAATACTCCTTATGGAAAGCAGCGAAGCGCCTAAAAAGAACACAGACCATTAAACCCGCCAATGAAATCGCAAGATGGTAAATGGATCGGAACATTGGCGTAGCGTAGGAAGGATTTTTTTCTAAGGTGGGCAACCAGCCAATTCACAAAAATGCGTAGACTAAATAATTTTTCCTTAATAACTATGTATTTTGGCTTGTTCAAAAGAAAACTAAAGAATGAAGCCGACTACGACAGCAACTGGCCGCGTTCCGCTGGTTATTCCCAGTTATCCGGATAGCTTTGTGTTGTTGTAATCCCTTGTTAAAAAAACAGTTGATGACCGCTGACACAACAATAACTCAAGTTATCTCGAAATATTTGGGATAACTAGATAACAAAGCCAACAAACATTGGAACGCGAGGACTGTAAGGCAAATTAACACTCACTAGAAGTGCTACCAATTCAAAAAATTAAAGCAAATGCAAATGCAAAAAAATCACATTTTTAAATATCTTTAAGGTTACGTATTGATAAAATCGTCTGAAAACATTTTGGCCTTTGTTTTCATTTTTCACACTTCGGGAATAACATTTGGCATTAAGGCATGTTAAGTTTATCACTTCACAGTTTCACAGATAGAGAATCAACCCCCAGTACTCATATCTAGTTTGACGAAGATGTCTACTGTATAGAGCAATGGAATATTTTACATTTTGAAGTTGGCAGTTATGCTATCCATTAACTTAGTCGAAAAAGAGTTGTACGGTCGTATTTATAAGCTTTGTTTTACTTTAGATTAGACAGCCGTTCAATTCTAAAAAGTTATTTGAAAACTTTGTTCACACTTGGACAACGGCATCGATTGTCTAATATTTTTCTAGCTTGACATTTTATTTAATTAAATAATGCATATTTTATTTATTTTTTACTGGCTTAATTCAAGCTGATTAACATACAAAACATAACAAATCTTAATGCAAAATATTTAATGCATATTACCAACTATAAAGAACTTTTAAGAAATTGTGCTACTATTCAACCGTCTAAGAAATCTAATAAATAAGGCTGATAATATTCAAAGGCTTTTTTTAATTCAGAGTATTACAATTATTCAATTTGATTTGTCTTTAAAGAGGTAGTCTTTTGAGACAGTTATTGAAAAGAAAAATGAATGCTTCCACTAAGTTTTCATCGAATTTTGAAAAGAATCCTCAAAATATGAATTTAAATAGTAGACTAAAAAACAAATTGAAGCAGCATATAAAATAAAACTTGATTACAAAATCTACCTTATAGTATAAATATGTATTGTTCAACAATCCCTTTGCCATCAGCTGTTACTGGAAATTAAAAGTTTTTTTTTATGACGTCTTCTTTTTTGTATTAAAGAAGTCTCATACTTACTTTCTGATTTACTTTTCTGATTTTTTTTTCTATTTCAAACCAAATTTTAAAATCATTCCCGAATGTTTCAAAGTTATGGGGAGAGTACGATAACTCAGGCGCCAAGAAATTATAACGATTTTTTGTAGAACAGTTTAATACAAGCATTTTTTACTATGGAAGGGGGGGTCTAGCCCTCCCTGTTTGGGCGGGAGGGGCAATTTAAAAGAAACAGTACCAAAAAAATATTAAAAAATAACGGTAATACTTACAACAAAGTATTATACCTTTATTTAAAGCAAATACTTTGTTCTACTAGCCAGTTTTTGAATCAAGTTATGCATGGTTTTTGAAAAAATGAATTTTAAACTCAAAATTTGCGAGAAAAAAGCATAAAAAAAGGTTTAAAGTGTAATTTCTCAAAACTGTAAAATTATATATCATTTTTTTTCTGAAATTCGTTGCTCTAATTAATTCTTAATCAAAAAATGAAAACTAGATGATTCTATGTCTTCTAGTTTTTGAGAAAATTGAAAATAACTAAAACTACTACCGTACAAAACTCGAATGTTTGCTCGTTTTTACTTGCGAACTTGCGATATAGGTACTATAGGGCAAGTCTTGGATTCGTGCAAAAAAAAAATTTCGAGATAACAATCAAACATGACATTACGATGATAGAGAACACGAAAAAAGTGGGTGGCACAATTCTGTCTGTCTGTCTGTCTGTATGTACCTGAACCTACAGCCTAAACCACTGAAGCGATTTTCTTCAAATTTTGAACTTAAGGTTTTTTTGTAACTCTCCAGAGGGGAAATTGAATTTTTTTTTTTAGCTCAAAAAATAACGGTACTTGCCATACAACCGTTAAGGAAAAGCTTATTTATCTCAAGAACGGCTCCAACGATTTTGATAAAAAAATCAGTGTATTACTGTAGACATGATGTAAATTTCAATAAGAAAAAAAATCACCAAAAACATTTTAACGGTACCTGCCATATAACGGTTTTTTTTATTTTTGATTTCCTCATTAACCGCTCATCCGATTTCAATGAAATTTTTTGCACAAAAGCTTTGTTAGAAAATAAATAATACTGCATACCAAAATTTTTGAAAAAAATAAATTTTGGATTTTTAAAAAAAGATTCAAAATTTTTTTTTCAAAATTCAATATTTCAAAAACGGGTTGATGAATTATTTTGAAATCTCAGTTTTAAATGTATATTAATATATACTCAAAATTGGCATACCAAATTTTTTTTGAAAAATGTTACAAAAATTTTATATATAAAAAATTAATTTTTAAGAAAACGGCTCCAACGATTTTTATTTTTTTTTTGCATTTATTCATATTTTTTCAAGTAATCAAATGGCATACTTTTTTTGAGCTCTAAGTTTTTTATCAGGCATTTTTTACAATTAAAAGAACGATTTAAATGCTTTTTATACTTTTTCTATAATTACTTGAATATTTTTTAAAGTTCTTAAGCCCCACACAACTTGAACATAAGAGCAAGAACGTGCGATCCAGTCGTGCATTTTATTTTTGTAATGATCTAAGTGGGTATGCTTTGAACATTTTGAACATTACAACTGCTTTGTATATGTTTCCTTAATCCATATTCTTTAAATGCAAAAGAAACTTAGCATACACCCAACCTTGCACTTACCCCAAATCCTATAATGTGCCCAAGCAGGGGGGTTGCAGGGGGGCAGCATGCCCCCCATACATACCTCACTGTTTATACGCCAGCCGTAATACGTAAGCAGCAAAAAACAAACATCCCATACAAAAGTAGTTATAGTAGTTATCGATTTTTTCAAAAACTAGAAGACATAGAATCATCAAGTTTTCAGTTTTTGATTAAGAATTAATTAGAGCAACGAATTTCAGAACAAAAAAATGTTATATAATTTTACAGTTTTGAGAAATTACACTTTAAACCTTTTGTTTATGCTTTTTTCTCGCAAATTTTGAGTTTAAAATTCATTTTTTCACAAACCATGCATAGATTTCACTTGCGATTCAAAAACTGGCTAATAGAACAGAGTTTTGGCTTTAAATAAAGGTATAATACTTTGTTATAAGTATTTCCGTTATTTTTTAATATTTTTTTTTTACATTTTTGGTACTGTTTCTTTTAAATTGCCCCTCCCGCCCAAACAGGGTGGGCTAGACCCCCCCTCCCATAGTAAAAAATGCTTGTATTAAACTGTTCTACAAGTTATCGTACTCGTGCCAAAGTTATGTATTTTAAAGAAGGTTCTGGAACAGAAAAAGTGTATTTTGATCCAAATGTCACCCGATTGACTCGAAATCAAAAAATTAAAATATCGTTTTTTTTTAATTCATCCACATTATTATGTTACACAAGGTTTTTTGAAAATAATTTTGCGTTATCAGTTTATCACTCATTTCTTTTAAATTAAAACATAATTTTTTGTTTGGTTTTGGTAAAAAAAATTATCATAACTGATAAGTTGTTGGAGCAAGTGGCCACACCCAAATAACAGCGTTGTGCTTCTACAGTAGGGTGTGCTTATTTTATATGGCGAAAAAAATACACTTCAGATTCAAAATCTAATACCTGCCAAAAGTTGCATTAGAATCGTAGGAATAAGAATATGTGAAAAAAGTTTGAAATTAAATGGTTTTTTGGCTAACTAAACAACAACGTTTATTTTCGAAAACTGTGTGTTTACTGTTTTTTCCGTCTATTGTTCGGATATGCTTAGAGTAAATCTGAGTTGATTAAACAAATTTAAATAATATTACATAAAGTGTACAAACAATCAAATAGAAACTAATTAAAGGCAATACAAATTTGAATTAGGAAATCGAAATCACTCAAAATTTGATTTTTGTACAATTTTTTAAGTGTGACAAATAATACTGATAAGTTTGTTTAAATCAATTTTTACTTAGAAAAGATACCAAATAGCTTAATATTTTATAAGCAAATTTTATGTCACTGAAGAAGAAAATGACACACATTTTTTCTTATAAAGAAACCTTTTTGAAATATTCATATCTAAAAGCATAAAAAACGTTTTTCGCCATATTTGAGGGTATGCTAGATCACGAAATATTTTTTTTTGTTTTTTTAAACCCTCCCGGAATCTGAAAGTACTATTTCCTCTTATTTAAAATCAATTTTGAATTCTAAAAATCTTTTGACTTCTCACACAGAAATTCCAAGTTGAAATTTCTCAGTCGTTTAAAAATTTGCACAGAACACTTTTCTCTGATTTATAATTTCTCGAATGTAACAAATAAACGTTTTTTAGCGCTCTTTTCAAGCTCATTTAGCGAGCCAAAGCCAAAGCCAATAACTTAAACGAAAATTCCAGATGAAGAATTTAATTTTAATATGTAATGCAACTTTTGGAAGATTATTACACACTACACCCCTATATTTTATTTTAAAATTATGTTCAACATATGTATAATCGAAGCTCTTAAACACTTTAAGCTCTATTTATTTAATTGACCCCTCACGATTCAAGATTTGTTTTCTTATGTGCGTGCAAAGGCACGTACACGTACACGTGTCTTTGCATGTACATAAGTCAAAACAAAACTGATCATACATTTGAAGTTTTATGACGTTTACCAAAATTCGTGAAAAATCGATCTAATTGTGAAAAAAAATTAATTTTCGTTAGAAAAGTGTTAGAAACGGGAACTTCTCGGATTATATTGTAAACACATTAAATCTATATGTTGAGGTATAAGTGGGCTGGAACTTCCAAAAAACTGCCAGCATATCAAGGTCGTTTCCCAAAATTTGTGAAAAATCGATCTAATTATGAACAAAAATCATAACTTATGTTAAAAAAGTGTTAGAAACAGGATTTCCTCGGAATTCATTAAATACACATTATATTTATCTGTTAAGACACTTCAGAACTTTAAACTTTTAAATTTATTTGAAATTCAAGTGTTTTTTCTTTACAAGTTTGAAGTCCCAAAAAACTGCCAGCATAAAAAGGTCGTTTACCAAAATTCGTGAAAAATCGATCTAATTATGAAAAAAAAAATTATAATTTTTGTTAGAAAAGTGTTAGCAACGGGAACTCCTCGAATTATATTGTAAACACATTAAATCTATATGTTGAGGTATAAGTGGGCTGGAACTTCCAAAATCAAGGTCGTTTCCCAAAATTTGTGAAAAATCGACGTAATTATGAACAAAAATCATAACTTTTGTTAGAAAAGCGTTAGAAACAGGATTTCCCCGGAATTCATTAAATACACATTATATTTATCTGTTAAGACACTTCAGAACTTTAAACTTTTAAATTTATTTGAAATTCAAGTTTTTTTTCTTTACAAGTTTCAGTTTTTCATAACGGTTTTTATTTTTTCTAGGCGTGAAGGCAGCAGAACTTTTTTTTTAGGTTTGAGGAACTTCTAGGGTGGTTTTCTGCAGCGAAAAAAAAATATTTTTTTTATTATATTTCGATAATTCAAGTTAGCATCCCATTTTTCAAAATCGTTTTTTTTTGTGAAATCAAACAGAACTATTTTGGAAAACTATCAGGAACTATAGAACTCAGGTGCATACGACAAGAACTCCAAAAGAAGATTGATATACTGACATTTTATATGCTAACTTCAAGGACACGACATCAACGCTATATCATGGCCACCTTTGCTTGATACAATTGGTGCCAGATACATCCGTTACGAAGGCTACACAAAAATTGCAAAATGCAGTCGGTAAAGTTAGTGATCGGACGCAGAAATGGCGTATCATACTAAACGAAACAAAATCGATGATAAACACTGTTCCAATTTATATAACAGTACAGCAGTACCTTACTCCAATACCGCCAAATACCTTGAACGATGAAATGAAAAAGGAAAGATCTTTTCGCTGAGAAAATGTGTGTGTGATAAGAAGCTAAAAAGAACAATGGTTTTTGAATACCAATACCGATTTTTGAATACCAATTCACATCTATTCACAGACAAGAAATTAAATTACAGAAACAATAATGTATAGTTTTATACATTTGAAAAGTATGTTCGTTGTTTGTCGACGTGACTACATAAATCAACAGCAAAGGAAGAAATTTGCCACTTGGAGGCGATGAAAAGTCTGGACTGGCTCCTGACAGTGAGTGTCGGCAGATTTGGATCAATTTGGGGCTGAAGCCAGAACATGTTTTGCCTGGAATTATGAAAGATAACTTCTGGGAAATTGGAGAAACTGGGTACCGGGCTATCTGAACCATGCTCTGAGTTGCATTTTGATCGTATTGTTGGAAAAAGTGTTCCAGTTCCAGAACTCGTGAATATGGATGACCGTGATGTTTTGGAGATTCAGAATTTGGTTTCCATTCAGTATAATCGTGACCTCGACAGTAGCTTGAAACTGTTGCCTTAGAAGCATATAGATTGTGTGCTGTTTAAAACACTGGAATTTTTTGGATTCACTTGCTGAATTATTTTTTGTCGCAGTAAATTAAAAAAAAAGCAAATAAAAAAGAGTTGTCTTGACTTTTATGACAGGAATTCAGTTTATATTATTCACGTTCTCGGACGGAGGAAAATCACTAGAACTAGGTAAATCTGACCGCGTTCTGTTTGACGTATCAGTCAGAACGCGTAGGGCAGCGGTGCGTTCTGACCGTCCCGTTGGACCGCGTTCTGTTTGACCAGGCCTTAAATGTGACTTCTCTGCGCTCAATATTATGTGATGAATTGATTGATCAAAATAGAGATTGATAGTCCACATCATTTCTAGTAATCTCCGTTTTTTAAAGCCACCAGTTAAAAAAAAATATAAAAATAAAATAGATTTTCAAACAAATTTTTTCTCAAAAACTAACACATCAATCAAAAATTGTTCAAATAATTTGATCTTACCTTTCCAAAAATACAAAATTTTCTCATCGGGATGATACTTGTAAATTATTTCTTTGCCATCTACTTCTCCGTTTTTTGACTTTTAAACGTGCATATCTGCATTCCATTCCTTTATTTTTCCGAATTTTTCCTTACACCTACGACTTTCTTGTAATTGCATAATCTATCGAATACAGAAGAAAACAAATTCACGCGAATTTTTTTACTTCACAATCCTTTTTCTTTCGGTAAATTTGTTGTTGTTATACTGCTTTTTTCCAAGGGGATGATTTAATTGGAACAGACTAAAGTGCCTCGTTGTCTTGGTAAGTATAAGCTCATACAAAAAACACGATGATCAAACGGGTTAACAATGGAAAAGAAATTAAAGCCAAGAAACACAGGCGAAAGTGCCACGATATCTAAATTCCGCACTTTAACGGAGCCGTATAAGTTAATTCGCAGATTAACTAGTTAAAGTGCGGAAACTTGCTCATTTAAATAAAATTTCGCACTTCAACGGGTCGAACCAGGGGCCTATAACACAATACATAAAGTGCTTGTTGAACAAGTGAAATTCAACAACTTTTAAAAATTTGTGTAACACGAGACAACAAGTCTAGGAGAATTTGAACAATTGTTTTGGCTTATTTCAACAAGTGGGAAATTTCATAAATTCACCGTTTCTGTAACTGGAAACAACAAGAGCTCGAAAAATAGAGAATAAACTTGTTGAAAAGTTGATAAATTTCAACCGACGGTTCTGAACTTGTTCAAAGTCAACAAGTAAGAAATAAATGCTAGCAGTAGTGTTTATCAAGTGATGAAATCGTAAGAAATAAATTGTTCATCAGCAAAAATTTGAAAACTCAGTACTGAATCGTAACGTTGAACGCAAAACAAATCTGAAATTTCAGCAAATCGTCCTAGTGTAATATGCCCAAGAATTAATAGTTTTGAGAAACTGAAGTGTAGGTGGGTTAGTAAAAAACATTTTTTGATTATTTTTTAATTTTAAGTTTGAAAATTATTTTTCAAAAGCTATTTACAAAACCAGCTTTATTTAAAAAGGAAATTGAAGAATGGATTTTTGGCTTTTGAAAAAGCTATGCCCGACATTGTGAATTATGGCGTTGTTTTTAATAGTTTTTTTCTATTTTAGGTAAATGTTTTAATAAATGATTTTTTCTTGTCTTCGTTCAACCTAAAAGGCTCTCTCCTTTTGTCACATCTCATATTAAACATTCTGTAGATAAAATAAAGGGAAATTGAAAGAATTTTTTGTCATTTAAATTTAATTTTAAAAAAATCTACAAAATTTAGTTATTTTTTCAGCAAAAAATATGCGCATTGAGTATTTTATGCTTCAATTAATAAAAACATTCATTTGGAACGAAATTATAATCTTTGACGTCTAGCATGTATGAAACGGTCCACTGTGCACCGTGGAGGAAAACTCTATTTATTTACAATTACTGTATTTTGTTCTTAAAAAACAAACATTAAAAAGCCAACACGCCACCGTACCAAGCCGACAACAGACCACAAAAATACGTGTGTGAAGTTGGCATAACATTTTTGAGCTAGGCCAATGGGACCATGGCAGGAATTTGCAGTTTTTTTGCATTTTTTATGCATTTCTATTCCTGATTTTGCAGTTCACCAAATAGTGGGTGTAATCGACTGTACTGCTAACTTCACTGTGAAGTTAGCAGTGCCTATGCTTTTCTCAGCAACCGTGCTAGCTAGGAATCTAAAATAAGGCTCTGAATTTGCAGTTTAATTTGCAGTTCCAGAAAAGGAAAAAACCAAATTTCTAAATCCTTCCATAAAAAAAAATTCATACTGTACTGCTAACTTCACTGTGAAGTTAGCATAAAAGTCCTTTTCTCAGCAACGGTGATACTTAGAAATTTGCAGTTAGGCTCCAAATTTGCAGTTTAATTTGCAGTTCAAGAAAAATTAATGTCCAAATTTTTAAGTCCAAATTTGAAAAAAAAATCGAATAAATTAATTTTTCACTGTTAACATCACTGTGAAGTTAGCAGTACATACCCTTTTCTCAGCAACTGAGCCACCTAGAAAATTGCAGTTTAGGTCCAAATTTGCAGTTTTTCATGCACTTCAAGAAAAAACTAAGTTCAAATTTGTGCGTCCAAATTTGACAAAAAAATCGAAAATTTTACTTTGCACTGTTAACAACAGTGTGAAGTTAGCAGTACATACTCTTTTCTCAGGAACTGAGCCAGCTAGAAATTTGCAGTTAAGGTCCAAATTTGCAGTTTTTCATGCACCTCAAGAAAAAACTAAGTTCAAATTTTTAAGTCCAAATTTGACAAAAAATCGATTAAATTCACTTTTCACTGTTAACATCAGTGTGAAGTTAGCAGCACATACCTTTTTCTCAGGAACTGAGCAGGCTAGAAAATTGCAGTTGGTGTCCAAATTTGCAGTTTTTCATTTGCTTCAAGAAAAAACTAAGTTCAAAGCCCAGCAAAGATAGAAGACAATGCAAGATATAAATATCTGATATTTAGTTGGAGAGAAATTATCTCCTGTGGAGTCGGGGTGTAATGGAGGCTGCCTCCGATTCGCTAAGTTTTGCTTGGTTATGCAAACATAAGCAAGAGCGATCCAAGCCGCTCCACGCATGCATTTCACAGCTGTTTTGGACTTGTGTATGAAGCAAAAAGAATTTTGAATTTGTATGTGTAAGTTTCTTTCTGTGGTGGTGGCAGATTCTCATATTCATGCCGATAAGTCAATTCGCAATATTCGACTCCCCTGCAGTTGACCAGATTCGCACTGGATCCGCGTTGGCGTTTTTTTTCTCAATTAGTGAACTCGTCGAATGAACTATCGATTCCTGAACATCCCTACCAATATCCGAACTATATTATCGCTTTTGTCATTTATTGACATTTCATACGTGACACGCAATCTCTAAGGGTGTTCAAACAGTCTTCATGTCAAATTGAGTCACCTCACATGAAGCCTTTCTATACATCATCTTAAATTGTAGACAGTTTATTTCTTCAAAAAGAATGATAGATACCCAAGTAACATCGTTGGAGCTAATAGAAGCAAAACTGTTCTTTAGCAGCTTGTAAGCAGTGAAATCCAAAGCTTTAGCTCTTAAATAGATTATTGCACAGCTCCCTACATTTCATTTAAAAATGATGTTCTATAATCGAAGTTTCAGAACACTTTTAGCTCTATTAATTTTATAACGACTCACGATTTGAAAATAGGTCTTTAATAACGTTCAACGTTTTTTAAACGAGCTAACTATTGATATCAGCACATAAAGAAGCATTGTAGAGCTGCTTAATTTCATGTTCAAAATACAAACGCATGACTTTATAGAAACCCAGCGGGAAAAATTAAAAAATTCATTGAGGAAAAACCTGCTTTTTCCTTGAGGAATGGAAGCTGTACCTGCCACTTTTCAGCTTATTCCTTTGATGAATTTAACATGGGCGTGTCATTGGCGGGAAGCACATGCCACTTTTCCGATGAAAATTCACTAACGAATTCACTACTTCAATGGAAGTTGTTTATTCACCGACCCAGGTGATGAAAAACATGGTGATTGTTTAATCTGTGAATTCACTACATACGGGTATTTAGCTTATTCATCAGTTCAATAATTTCGATGAAAAATCGAATGAAAATTCAGTTATGAAATCACCAGGTTAGTGGTAGTTTCTTTTTCATCAATAAAATCCTCCCATTTGTATTGTTTACTAAATCCCATCGGTAATGCACCCTTTATTTTAAAATGAAAACAAACCAAAATGTTGTTTCCATTTCAAATCAAAAATATTTGGCGTTTCGGCAAACGCAATTTCTATTGACTTCAGTTCGTGTTACATGGACTTTTTTAGAGAAAGTCACTGTGAACTGTATCCAACAAAATGAGAATTTATAGTTGCCAAAAAATTATAAACTACTTTGTGCATTACTCTTCATCGTTGGAATCATCGATTACAATTCACCATGAGTTTCACTCACATTTTTTTTTTTTTTTTTTTTGTTCTCGCCATGAACACTTTACAAAGCAGATGAGTGGATTCAAACAATGAACTGATGATCTTGTACATTACTTTTCCACAACTTTTTCATCACATACTTTTCCCTTTTAAATTCACCGAAATAAAGGGTCGTTTCATAAACACAAAGCAGAAAGTAGAATCAAAGCTACGAACTGAGGAAACTTTGCATTACTCTTCACCTACTAAATCATTGCATGTCGTTTCTCTTATGATTTGGCAAGTGAATTCATTGATTATCTCAGCAATAAATTTCATTGAGGACGATATTTCCCGCTGGGTAATGTCAAAAAATAGCACTTCAAAAGCTACACAAAAAACGGCTGTAGCCCAGCGGGAAAAATTAAAAAATTCATTGAGGAAAAACCTGCTTTTTCCTTGAGGAATGGAAGCTGTACCTGCCACTTTTCAGCTTATTCCTTTGATGAATTTAACATGGGCGTGTCATTGGCGGGAAGCACATGCCACTTTTCCGATGAAAATTCACTAACGAATTCACTACTTCAATGGAAGTTGTTTATTCACCGACCCAGGTGATGAAAAACATGGTGATTGCTTAATCTGTGAATTCACTACATACGGGTATTTAGCTTATTCATCAGTTCAATAATTTCGATGAAAAATCGAATGAAAATTCAGTTATGAAATCACCAGGTTAGTGGTAGTTTCTTTTTCATCAATAAAATCCTCCCATTTGTATTGTTTACTAAATCCCATCGGTAATGCACCCTTTATTTTAAAATGAAAACAAACCAAAATTTTGTTTCCATTTCAAATCAAAAATATTTGGCGTTACGGCAAACGCAATTTCTATTGACTTCAGTTCGTGTTACATGGACTTTTTTAAAGAAAGTCACTGTGAACTGTATCCAACAAAATGAGAATTTATAATTGCCAAAAAATTATAAACTACTTTGTGCATTACTATTCATCGTTGGAATCATCGATTACAATTCACCATGAGTTTCACTCACATTTGTTTTTTTTTTTTTTGTTCTCGCCATGAACACTTTACAAAGCAGATGAGTGGATTCAAACAATGAACTGATGATCTTGTACATTACTTTTCCACAACTTTTTCATCACATACTTTTCGCTTTTAAATTCACCGAAATAAAGGGTCGTTTCATAAACACAAAGCAGAAAGTGGAATCAAAGCTACGAACTGAGGAAACTTTGCATTACTCTTCACCTACTAAATCATTGCATGTCGTTTCTCTTATGATTTGGCAAGTGAATTCATTGATTATTTCAGCAATAAATTTCATTGAGGACGATATTTCCCGCTGGGAGAGTTTAATTACTAATACTTTCACACAAACTCTTGTGAAGTTAACACTAGCGCATGCGCTTGAAATCTCTCTGAGCATTATAAAATCTATCTCTGAGCATTGGGAAATGGAAGACTCGATACGATAGAGCTACAGCAAATCGACTATAGAGCTCAATACTAAACCTCTCTCAAATAAAATACTACTACTCAATATTAGGGTGTTCCACAATAAAATATATTAGCCATGACTTCAACGGGAAAAATTAAACCAAAACTAGAAAATAAATGTATTCCTTTCACTTTCTGATGAATACCGAGTATGCACCACAAATATCAAATTAGATGCTAAATTCACATTTTTTTTATTAAAATCAATTAAACAGTTTACTAAAAAATTTTTTTTAAATAATATTAAATCTATGGCTGAGTCGCAAAAGTACTTGCTTACGTGCTAAGAAATCATAATGCACTTCAATGTTGAATAGAATTTAAATAAACAAGAATTTTTTTTCCAGAAATTTGAATTAGCCAACGACTTTCAATTTCCGAACACCCTACTTTTTAAGTACTGAACGCAAAACTCTCATTTTGTGGAAACTAGCTCTAGAAGAGCTCGGTTGAAGACAAACTATGTTCATAATAAAAACTATGGCGACGGAAAAAAAATCATTGAATATTTTTTTTTTATTTATTTAAACGAATGCAAAATCTTTCCTTTCAACAAAAACACAATAAAATATTGCAATGAAAACAAAAATATTTAATTTCATGATTTATTTAATTTATTTATCAATTTTTTACATTGTTTAGGTAAACTTTTTTAAATATTTCACAGCGTAAAATAAATACTTTCGAAGGCGCGTTGTTATTTTTCGAGGTACCTTCAGTACAATTGTGATAAAACTAAACGCGCACTAAAAAATCACTTACATGGCACTCACAAATATTAATTTTATTTCTCACCACGACATTTTCTCTGCGAATATTTAATTAATTTCCACGACATCACATGACCATTTCGATTGCTACTATCACACACATGAAATACATCTCCATAATATTATTTTAATTTATCATTTGTATTATCTAAACTAATACAAACAAAGTGCTGTCAAAAATGTTGCTTTAAAGATATCTGAATCATGAACCAAAGAGCTTCAAGGCCATACTAGCCACTGACAAAGAGCTGGCTTCGAGCAAAAATTAGCTCTCAAACTCAATGAATTCGCTGTAAGCATGCTTTACACTTGCTTTAGAAGCGCATCTGGAGCTTCTTTTGAAATCAAAGAGCTTTAAGATTTGCTCTAAAAACGCTGTTAAAGCATTTGAAGAGCTAAAATTGTTACTTGGGTACTTTACTTTAGCTAAACTATACTTTTAAATTAAGACTTATAAGTCTAAATTTACATTTCTGTGTTATTCATGATCAGATTTGGACGTAAAATTTTGAACTTAGTTTTTTCTGGAAGTGCATGAAAAACTGCAAATTTGGACCTTAACTGCATTTTTCTAGCTGGCTCAGTTGCTGAGAAAAGGGTATGTACTGCTAACTTCACACCGACGTTAACAGTGAAAAATTAATTTATTCGATTTTTTTTTCAAATTTGCACTTCAAAATTTGGACATTAATTTTTCTTGAACTGCAAATTAAACTGCAAATTTGGACTCTCATTGCAATTTTCTAGCTTATGTACTAGATATGTACTGTAACTTCACAGTGATGTTAACAGTGAAAAATTAATTTAATCGATTTTTTTGTCAAATTTGGACTTCAAAATTTGAACTTAGTTTTTTCTTGAGGTGCATGAAAAACTGCAAATTTGGACCTTAACTGCAAATTTCTAGCTGGCTCAGTTCCTGAGAAAAGAGTATGTACTGCTAACTTCACACTGACGTTAACAGTGCAAAGTGAATTTTTCGATTTTAATGCCAAAGATTTTTTTGTCTTGTTTTATAGCTGTTTAAATTTTTATCTGAAAAAAAAACGTAGCAATCATGCTAAAAGTCATCTGAATTTTCAAGATTTTTATGACAGGCGACCAATCAGAAGCTCGAAAAATTCAGATATTTGAATCCATGAACGGACGGCTGATTTAGAATTTATTTATTTGGTTTATAAAAACAAAATGTTTTAATTTTTATTCTAAATCAAGCAGTGATAATGAGAATCAAAATTACTGTTCGCGTACCTCCCAAAACTACGAATTTCTACGAATTTTGCCCAAAGTTCTGTCAAAGCTCATATAAAAAAAACAAAATTCAAAGCAATTCGTAGTTTTCGAAAGTACACAAAACCATTTAAAAAGAACCACAGATGTTGTCATTGTACGGTGAATAAAATATTGATTTATCTAACTGAAAGTAAGTAAGAGCAAAACAAGCAAAGCGCTGATTTTAGATGAAATGTTTTCTTTTTTTTCGGAAACTTTTCGACTCATCGCGTAAGAATTACTTGTTGAACTGGTTCAACAAGTCGAGGGAAATATTTTCAGTTGACAATTGTTGCAGTTTTTATTGAGTTACAGGAATGATTTTCACTTGTTGAACAAACATAGTTGAACAAGTAATTGTTGACTAGTTGACTTGTTGTTCTGTGTTATAGGCCCCAGGTATCATTAAAATATCGCAACACACAACTTTTTGGATTAACCAGAAAATTCAACTAAGTAGCTATATAATATAACTTATCTCACTTGATTGAAGAATTTTTCCTGTAAAAACAAAACTAATGATCCTTACATGAACCATGTACGATGATTTTCTGAAGTACATTTTTCATTAAAAAAAAAACATATTTATATAAAAATATAAATATTATTAAGGACATAACAAGATATATTTTCACTAAGTTTTATTTAAATTGAACAATTTTAAGGAAAATGCAAAATAAAAATAAAAACAAAAAAAAACGTTTTTCGCTATTATCTCGGAAATTTTGAGGTTATGTTAAAAAAATTTGTGTAAGTTGTAGGTTTTTGTGTAATCTACAACATTTCTATTGAACACTTTTCATTGTGAGGTGAACTTTAGTCGGAAAACGCAATAATACTTTTTCACCGCCAAATCCCCCCACAAACTCCGCTGCTGGCAAATAGATTTTTTTTGCATTCGTTATAATCCCCTGCACCATTTTCAATCGTTAAACTGCTTTGGCTGTTAAATTTTTTTTTTATTAATGTGTAAAAAGCCTAAACTATAAATGTATTAATATATAATGTAAAGTGTTTCATTTCCACATACATTGTGACCAGAAAATCCGAAGGAAAAATGAGATTTTATTTTATCCACTTTTTCAATAAATATCCAATTTGGTCAACGACTAATCTTTAATATACGTACAAGTACCTACGATATTATTATTTGTATTGAAAGGATTATCTAATCTTCATTTATCCAAAACAATAACGTCGAATTAAGACCACGTTATAAAACACAAAAATAAAAATCTGTGCCGAGATTCCGCTAATTCGAAGTCGCAGGGAGTGAGTGAGATGAGTCACTTTTCGTCGAAAATCGATTCAGTTAGCAAAATGAAATGTCAGATTACTCGCCAGATATTTCCGCAGTGACTTGGTGTATGTGTTGGTAAATTTCCAGTTTTGGATATGTAGGTATATGTGCTTTTCTCAAGAATTCTTATTCATGGATAGGAAACGAAATAAAAAACAACAACGTAGATAAAAACAACAACCCTTTTATTGATTCTTTAATTTTATTTTATTATGATATGCACATTATATTAAATAAATTTATATTCTATTCACTTTCAACACTTTTAAACTTTTTATTTCTCAAGGGTGAAACTCACATTAAACTTTAATTATGACAAAAAAAAATAATTGAAACAAAATATACTCCAAACTCCATTATTAAAGATTCCAATCAAAGATAATATAATAAGTATACTTTTTATATTATCTTTGCTTTAACTTTTTTGAAGGTGGTTGTATCGGGTTCATTCTGATTTAGTAAGATTGGGCATTAAAAAAAACCCTTTAAACATGTGTCATATGCTTGTATTGTACCAAGATAAATATTTAATATTTGATGGCTATAGTTTCAAAACTCTTCTTTTCCAATATAGGAATAGTGTAGTTTTGAAAGAAACAACATTTTTCAAGAACAAAAAAGTTTACGTAGGACCTTCTAAAGAACACTTCTCATACTTAACTCATTTTTGAAAAAACTGGAATAGGAGTGTTTTGAAACTATACCCCTCATTTAACCTTTTATATCCCCCCTCCCCAGCACTTTGAATGTGGATTTCTAAAAAAACCAAAGTAGGTTTTCAATCAACTTTGGATGTAATGTATAGAAGATAGTGAAAATCTCTGTTGACACCATCTTTAAATCTTATTAATACAATTTTTCTAACTTTTGTTGGCTTTTCAAATTTTCTTTTCCAAAACGACTTCGTGCAAGTGGTGGGAAAAAATCAATAATGTAGTCCTATGGTTTCAAGGGTGGTGAATCCAACGGGAGTTCTTGGGTCATCGTCTGACCCTTGATTTCCGATTTATAAGCAACATTTCGAGATTTAAACTGGTAAGTGGCATAATCCTTCTCTTGACCCCTTTTGACAGTGCTGCCACCTTGATTTTAGACTGCCAATTTTGTTATTAATATTATGCTGTCAACTGTGGTTTGGATTTATGTGTTTGTCTTTTTTCATCTCGTGTAGAATGTGAGTGCAGTATCAAATAGTGTTTTTCCTTTTAATGTTAGTTTGTCGTTTAAAGTTTGTCCTGCTCTGTTTTGTTTGATTTATCAATTTCATACTCTTCTAATGAGTCTAGTAGCCTTCCATTCTTACAAAAATTTAATGGGCTAAGGTTATTGTCCAAGTTTGAGTAGTTATGTTTGTTGTCTATAAGGTGAATGGCGTAATTAGATTTTGTATTTGGTTTATGGCCTTTTCGATTGGCAATCCGAAACACCGATTCGATACATGCGAACGCTTCTCATTTCGATTCTGAAATCAAAACTAGAACAATTTTCTCTTCTTTTCAGAACAAGAACTGTCATTCTGTGCTGTCCCCAATCAAATCCGACCATGTGATCATCATTGCCATTGAGCATCATGAAGCCCCTCAGAAACCTGGGTTCCGATTACTCGCGGACTTTGGGGGGGGGGGGGGGGGGAACATGATGCAGAACGCAACCGATTTTGTCTCAGATCCATTTCGTGGCGTTAAGAAAAGAGATCAAGTCTTTGATCTTCATTTCGGAAAGTCCGTTTAGGTCGTCAAAAAAAGCCATTCCAAACGATTGTGCTCTCATTCTGGCTAGAGCTGGA
Source organism: Dasysyrphus tricinctus (assembly GCA_963921185.1). Classification (NCBI taxonomy): domain Eukaryota; kingdom Metazoa; phylum Arthropoda; class Insecta; order Diptera; family Syrphidae; genus Dasysyrphus; species Dasysyrphus tricinctus. The sequence continues at coordinate 142,226,671 of OY992531.1, forward strand.
CATTTACAAGAAAATGAAGGACTGTTTCCTTTTCTTGCAGGTCTCCACAGCTGCGACAGTGAGTAAGAGTATTGTAAGGAATACCCAGCCTCGCCGCATGTTCTCCAATTGGCCAGTGTCCAGTGCAGGTTGCTACGACCCTGGCTTTGTCCGCCATCGCCATTATGGATATTTTGCAGTTGGTTAAACTGCTCCACCTACGATTGGATTCCCTAAGGAATATTGACAATATATTGCCCTTCACAACTCCAAGGGGAATGTAGGCTCTTTCCGCAAGTGAGATGTGAAGGGCTGCTGCCCGTTCATTTCCCTCAATGCCACTGTGACCAGGAACCCAGATAAGAGTGACCTTGGGGTTAATGTTTAGACTTGCGAGCTCATCTCGGCATTGTTGGACCAATTTAGAGGATGATATAGCCGAATCAATGGCTTTAGCAGCCACCTGACTGTCTGTAAGGATGGCTGTATTACGATTTTGGTTTGGATCTGCTTTAAGTATCTTGCATGCCTCCCTGATTGCCAGTATTTCAACTTGAAATACACTAGCAAAATTCGGTAGCCGAAATGACCTAGAGATGTTGAGAGACTCAGAGAAGACTCCTGAGCCAACACCGCACTCCATCTTTGAGCCATCAGTTTGTGTCGAAGTCTCTCGTCACGGCGTCATCATCCCAGTCCCTTCTGGATGGGAATAAGACTTTAAAATCTTTACTGAGGCTCATTGTAGGAGCGCGGTAGTCAGTGGGAGTCGAAAATATATCAGTGGGAATCAAATTTGTGATATTGCTGCGACCATAAGGTTTAGCAACCCAAGAATTTGATTCTTTAAGTCTTAAGGCACTGCAAAATACTAGATATTTTATGTGTTGATCAAGTGGTGGAAGGTGCAGAAAAACGATTAAGGCATCCGTTGGGCAAGATCGAAGAGCCCCTGTGGTACCAACACTAGCTGTTTTTTGAACCTTTTTGAGTTTGTCGATGTTAAATTCCTTGTTTAGTGCGGGCCACCAGACAATCGAACCATATGTTAGAATCGGCCGTACCACTGCAGTATACGTCCATAACATCATCTTTGATTGAAGGCCCCACTTTTTTCCAAAGCTTTTACTGCAGGCATAGAAAGCTTTGCAGGCCTTCCTGACCCGTTCTTCGGTGTTTATTTTCCAGTTTAACTTAGGGTCTAGGATGACACCCAGATATTTTGCACTGGTTGATAGTGAGAGTGTTTGGCCGTTAAGTCGGGGTGGAGTGAAGGGTTGTATCTTAGTGTTGGTAGTAAAAAGCATCAGTTCATTTTTGCTTTGGTTGACTCCTAGACCACAACTCGTAGCCCAGTTGCTTAGTTTTCTCAAAACCATCTCTGTGATTTCGCTTATCATAGGAGTAAACTTCCCTGACACTAATAATACCAAGTCGTCCGCATACGCAACCGCCTTCACATCACATCTCTCCAGTTTAACGAGGATTTTGTTTTTGACTAAAAGCCATAGAAGAGGTGACAGAACACCGCCCTGGGGTGTTCCTCTACTGACGTGTTTTGTCGAGTTTGCATTACCTAACGAGCCATGAATCTTTCTATATTTGAGCATGGATATTATCCATTCTCTGATGTAGTTCTCTACACACAAGTCAACGAGTGCCTCAAGAATAGATTCGGTTAGCACGTTGTTGAAAGCCCCTTCTACATCTAAGAATGGAGCGAGGGTATATTCTTTGAAGTTGATGGTTTTCTCAATTGTACGCACTACCTCATGAAGGGCCGTCTCCGTCGACTTACCTTTGAGATATGCATGTTGAGAGTTTACGAGAGGACATGTCTCTAATATGTGTGTCTAGAATACGCTCAAGAGTTTTATGTACAAAAGAGGTTAGGCTAATTGGACGAAAATCCTTCGCGGATTCGTGTCCTCGCTTGCCTACTTTTGGAATAAAAAACACTCTTACATGTCTCCAAGACTCTGGCACATGGTTGAGAAAGAGGCATCCTTTCATCATCGCTAGCCATGGGATTACCACATCTTGTAGCTTTTGGAGCATGATTGGTAGAATTCCATCTCGGCCTGGAGATCTATTCGGGGAGAAAGTAATAATAGCCCAGGCTATCCTTTCTTTAGTTATAACGGTATTGATATGCGCTACACGAGCTAAAGATAAGTTATAAGTTCTAAGCGTTTCGGGGTAGCTATTCTCGCAGCCCGGAAAGTGTGTCGTCATCAGCAGTTCTAAGGACTCTGTCGGGGAAACTGTCCAAGATCCATCAGGTTTTTTCAAGAACGAAAGATTACAATGCTCCTTAGAAAGAACTTTGCTAAGCCTTGCGGAATCTTTTACGCACTCAATAGAATGGCAGTATTCTCTCCAACCAAGTTTCTTCGCTGATGCGAGAGCACGCTTGTAGACTTTCAAACAGTCTTTATAAGGTTGGTAAAACTTGTGTCTGTGGCAGCTATTGAAGATCTTCCTAGTCATTTTTCTCAGACTAGATAGGTCTTCATTCCACCATGAAGGAAGGGTTTTACGGCTATATTTAACTGGGCAAGAGACCTTAAAAGCAGTGTTCATAGACACTTCAATGGTTTTCACCATTGATTCTAGATCTATAACTGATTCTGGACTCGGATTCGGTATATTGCGCAGTTTGGAATTTACGATTTGGCTGAACTTCGTCCAGTCAATTCTTTTCGGGTTTCAATACTCTGTAGGGAGCAGGGGTTTCAGACTCGAAATTAATTTTGAAGAGGATCCATCTGTGATCTGAAAAGGAATTAAGAGGGGATAGTCTCCAATTCTCCACTGATAGCTTAAAGTTATCGTCAACACAACTTGAGTTTATTTATCCTCAAGAAGGTTAAAATATATATCTGCCATTAATCCGATGAGTGGAGATCCCATCGCTAGACCTCCTTTTTGTTTATAAATTTTTTTGTTATAATAATTGAATATGAAGAAAATTTGAAAAGAAATTCTTCACTTGAACTTTTAACTTTGAATTATATATTCGGTCACTCCACTTAAACAGAAGAATTTCTTTTCAAATTTTCTTCATATTCAATTATTATAAAAAGCCTGAGCGCGGGCATTTGAAATTCTAAGTGTCTGAATTTAACCAAATTCCCTTAGAATAATAAAATTCATAGTATCTTAATGCTGTGATTTTTATATTAGTCGGTAAACATCGATACAAAATTGCGTCTTAGAAGGGTACGATAGTCATCTAACTGATGAGCCCAACTATCGTACCTGGGCGAAACGCAATCATGGAGTTGAGCTGACTTGAACTTTTAACTTTGAATTTTTTTGCTATAGGTTAAATAATTTTGTTCTTATGCTATTTTTAGTATAAGAATTAATTCCGCAAAGTTTACAAATTTAATTATTGAAGGTGGTGGCCATAGTATGGCGGCGTCAATTTGTTGTTTGGTTATTGTTGCGTTTGCTTCGAGATTGTCTTATAGTATTTTTGTTGTTTCTTGAATGGGTATATTAGTATACATACATACATGTTTGTGACTTCAAATTATATAATTTTATGTTGTGATGATATACATATATACAGTTGAAACTCGACTAACCGGGATGGTCGGGACCGAGCCCATCACGGATAATCGAAAATCCCGGATAATAGAACTTTTTCTTTTCTCAAATAAAATAAAACAGAAATTGATATTTTAAGAAAAAGCCATTATCACGACGCGTCACTTCAGATTTTTCAACTAGAACTGAACAAAATCCATACAAAAATAAGAAACAAAACAAAACGCAACCCGAAAAATTTATTATCCCGTTACTTCTTTTAAATGCAATGCAACAGATACAAAATTCCTTTGGTTTCTTGATGTGAAAAAAAACTTGTTCGGTCTTGTTCTCATGTTACGGATAATAGAGTTTTTACGGATATAAGAGTTTTTATGTTCAATATTTTCATCACGGTTAATAGAGCGTCCCAGTTAATCGAATCCCGGATAATCGAGTTTCAACTGTGAGTGTGTTTCTTTATTCATTCCGGAATAGGAATAGAAAAGATAGAATAGATGAAATATTTATCCAGAATGGAATGAATAAAGAAACAAAACTGGGAAGCAAAAGGAATAGCAACCAGTTGTTCGTTGATATGTCAAAATAATTGAGTACAAATATATTTTTGTTTTACGTAATTATTAATACTGAAATGCAAAATGAGTACAAAATATCATTAAATACATAGCAATTTGATGCGAGACGTATTTTTGTTATTTTAAAGTGAATAACGCCCCTGCGCATCTTTCATAAATGAGAATTCAAAGGAGAAAAATTGCAATGAACGCACCTTATTCCTTTTATTCCATCTTTCAAATGGAATAAGAAGAATGCATTCCAAATGTTCCGGAATGAATAAAGAAACAACAAAATGGTTTATCCGGAAGATTCCATTGAATAAAGAAACGCAAAATGCTCATTCCAAATATTCTGAAGGTTCAGAATGAATAAAGAAACACACTCTGTATATATTACCTGCCCCTCCTGGTTAAACGGGTGATAAAGCATAAAGACCCATTCCTATATTAAGAAGTGCTTGTAGTTTTGTCCCTATAAGATGAATGAACGAGAAAGTATATGAATCGAAATGATTGACTTCAAATATTTTAACATACAAATTTCAGCAAACAAATCTCACCTATATGATATAATGTATGTTTGCGTATGCACATATGTACATATTCTCATGTTTACAATACTCTGGACCAGTGTTGCCGCTGAGGAATTTGAAAAGGTCGCATGAAAAAGGGTCACAAGGAAAAAAAAGTCGCACTAAGAAATTTTTTGATGAATAACAAAAACAATCAGAATACGTATAAATAAATTACAAAAACTTATGCATATTTTTCTTAAGAACATGTTCATAAATATTTTAAAATTGAAGAAAATCGCTGAACTCGTTTAGGCTCTAGCTTGATTCATTTTACATCGAACGTGAGTTATCCATTCTTGTTCCAAACACCAACAGAAAAAATATTGAAGATTCCAAAAAAATTGTAATTTTTAACAAATGCAAAAATTATTTTTTTTTTTTAATTCTTAGGTATATGCAATATTATTGACATCTTAAGGGTTCTTTAAAAACTTTTTCATTAAAATCGTTGGAGCCGTTAATGAGAAAGTCAAAGACATTTGTGTCCCCCTTCCACATTTTCAGTTTTGGGGGAAGAAATCGTTTTTGAGAAATAAATTTGGACAGTCGCTCTTTTTGAGATATCCAAGTTTTTCCTTTACAGTTGTATGGCAAGTACCGTTATTGTCAACCAAAACCTCTTAGGAATTACCAAAAAATCTTAACTTCAAAATTTGAAGAAATTGTTTCAAAGGTTTTGGGCTCAGGCCGAGGTAGAAATAGATAGACAGAATTGTGCCTTACACTTTATTGGGGTTCTCTATCATCGTACTGACATTATCGTCGGCTTAGAGTGTAAAGCGGCAAACTCCAATTTTTTTTTTGTCATCATAGACCACTTCAAAAATTGCTTTAAAATACAATTATCTATCAAATCTTTTCAATTTCACTGAATTTAGCAAAAGCGAGTGCTGAAAAATAAATTAATGTAATTTTGGTTTTATTCAAATAATGCGAACACTTTTGTTTAAATAATTTTTTATAAAAGATGCAAAATAGGAGTTAGCTGCTTTTCACTCTAAGCCCACGTTATGTTTTCTTCATATACATAAATGGAAAATTGAAAAAAAAAAATGTCTAGAAAAAATAGAGAACTTAACCTTTTCCATGCAATTTTTTAAAAGTGGGGCCAGAAAAGTCGCAAGATTTATAAAAAAGGGTAAAAAGAGCTAGTTTCTTAAAAAGTCGTCTCATGGTTGCATGAGGCAATAAAAGGGGTCAAAATGCGACAAAAGTCACACAGTGGCAACCGTGCTCTAGACTCTAGATCTAGTGTATGAACGATGCTTTGAAAAGAAAAACATGTGTTTCACAATTATTGATAAAAATAATTAATGAACAAAACTCATTTGCCTATTTGCCACTTGCCCCTCTGGTAAAAAAATAGTCTTGTAAGAGGTATATATGTATATATGTATATGCTATGGAACAATTAAGAGCAAAGAAATATTGATTCAGTTGTTTGTTCGTTTCCAAAATTCCATTGACCTTACTCACAATAATGGTATTCTTCCGATTTTTTGTATTTTTCCATATGAAATAATAACAAATCGACATAGATATATTTGACATGAGCAGAATGTGCAAATGTAGATATTGTTTATAGGAACTTTGGAATAGATTTAAAGTTATGCAAAGGAAAACATTAAAAAATTAATAGGTTTTCACTGTTTTTATGAAAAGTGCTTTCAATCAGGTATTAAAGTCGCACCAACCAATCAGTTTCTGTTTTTAATATTAAAACTAAAGTAGTATGTGACAATACGTCTAAGTTCTGAATACAAATCAAAACTTTTTGAATGCTCATTTAAAAACAAAAAAATAATATAGTGAAGCTGCAACTCGTTATTTTCTATTTATGTAAGATAAAGGAGTCAAAAAATCATTATTATTATAGGTAGAAGAGAAAAAACAGAAAAAGAAAAGATAAGATAAGATAAAAAAAGAAAAGGAAAGAAAAGACAGAACAATAAAACAATTTTTTTAAATAAGATTATATCAATAAATCTCATCAAAAAAAAACATGCATTAGGTACAAAAACAACACGACATCCTCTAAAAAACTAGATTTTATGTTGATGGGTCTGAGTTTTGCTAATTGAATGAAATAAAGGCGATCCACACTTGTAACCGCGCTTTATTATCGCACATAACCCATAGATAAATGGTTCACATTATGAAAATAACGATGCGGGTTAACCATAGGCGCCCGCAGGATTTTGTCCAGGGGGGAAGACACCAACACAATTCTGAGATATCAAATTTTCAAAAAAAGATAAAAAAAATGTATTATTCAAAAATATTTCCTTGATTATTTTGAAATGCAATATGCACTTTGACTAACCTACTATACACAAGGCTACAACTTTGTGTATGCTTGATTTGGGACTAGTTAAGTATGAAAACCACGGTCTGGCAGGGTTGCCGCGGTCGAAAGGTTGCCATCTGATTTTTTCAAAATGCAAAAAAAAGGGTCAAAATTAACCTACTCGCACAAGGCTGAAACTAATTTATAATTTAGTTTATACATTCTTATGCATACAAAAACTATGCCAGACGGGTTTGGCGGTCGAAAGTGCCAGACGAGCCTAAAGCTCTTAAAGATTAATAAAAGATATTGGATAACTTGAGAAATTTGTTAGGTAAAACTTAGTGTATTCTTTATTCGTGAAAATAAAGATCTAAGAAAATTTCCGCAATTCTAGGGCTGCCACCTATTTTTTTCAAAATGTAAAATAACTTCCAAATGCAACATATCTACTTTTAGAATGCTGATTTTTGAATTTATGAGAACTTATGTCTTTTTGTACATGAAAAAAGAGATGCCAGACCAGTTTTGTTGGACGAAAATAGCTTGCCAGACGTGTTTTTAAAGTTGGTATTAAAAAATGTCTTTGATTTGTCAGAGAATAATGTTCTTAATGTAACACGTTAACTGCGTATAGTCCTAATACTTATTAAATCAAGTCTACAAATTTTGATATGTTTCTCTTACTGTAGACGGAGGGTTGCCACATATATTTTTCAGAATTTTATAAAATTGACAAAATTGAAACACCAACCTACCTTAAGTTTTCGAACACATGTAAGCTTATGCCATCTTGTATATAAAAAAAACATACTTGACGCGTTGGACGGTCAAAAGCTCCTGCCAGACGACCGTAAGGTTTAAAAATTGGTATTATAAGAAATTTCCTTTCTTGATTTTTTCTTAAATTTCAAAAAACTGTCAGAATTGCAAACCTACCCACACAAAGCTAATTTTTACATATATGTTAGCTGACATCTTCCTGTATATGAAAAAAAATATACCAGACCGGGCGGACGGTCAAAATATCCTGTCAAACGAGCCTAAAGTTTTAAAAGTTGGTATTCATACATATTCATATTCATTTCTTGTAATACCATCTTTTAAGACTTTAGGCCCGTCTGGCAGGACCTTTCGACCGTCCGTCCGGTCTGATATATTTTTGTTCATATTCAAGAATATGTCAGCTAACATATAGGTAAAAATCAGCTTTGTGCGGGTAGGTTTACAATTTTTACAGTTTTTTGAGATTTATGAAAAAATAAAAAAAGGATATTTCTTATAATACCATCTTTTAAGACTTTAGGCCCGTCTGGCAGGACCTTTCGACCGTCCGTCCGGTCTGATATATTTTTTTTCATATTCAAGAATATGTCAGCTAACATATATGTAAAAATCAGGTTTGTGCGGGTAGGTTTGCAATTTCGACAGTTTTTTAGAAATTTAAGAAAAAATAAAAAAAAAGGATATTTCTTATAATACCAACTTTTAAAACTTTAGGCTAGTTTGACAGGAGCTTTCGACCGTCCGCCCGGTCTGGTATATTTTTTTTTTCATATACAAGAAGATGTCAGCTAACATATATGTAAAAATAAGCTTTATGCGGATAGGTTTGCAATTCTGACAGTTTTTTGAAATTTAAGAAAAAATCAAGAAAGGAAATTTCTTATAATACCAATTTTTAAACCTTACGGTCGTCTGGCAGGAGCTTTTGACCGTCCAACGCGTTAAGTATGTTTTTTTATATACAAGATGGCATAAGCTTACATGTGTGCGAAAACTTTAGGTAGGTTGGTGTTTCAATTTTGTCAATTTTATAAAATTTTGAAAAAAATATGTGGCAACCCTCCGTCTACAGTAAGAGAACCATATCAAAATTTGTTGACTTGATTTAATATGTATTAGGATTATACGCAGTCAACGTTTTACATTAAGAACATTATTCTCTGACAAATCAAAAACATTTTTTAATACCAACTTTAAAAACACGTCTGGCAAGCTATTTTTGTCCAACAAAACTGGTCTGGCATCTCTTTTTTCATGTACAAAAAGACATAAGTTCTCATAAATTCAAAAATCAGCATTCTAAAAGTAGATATGTTGCATTTGGAAGTTATTTTACATTTAATAAAAAAAATAGGTGGCAACCCTAGAATTGCGGACATTTTCTCAGATCTTTATATTTTGACTAATCTGTTCACGTAAAGAATACACTAAGTTTTAGTCTTGTGCCAACAAACTTCTCAAGTTATCCAATATCTTTTATTAATCCTTAAGAGCTTAAGGCTCGTCTGGCAATCACTTTCGACCACCAAACCCGTCTGGCATAGTTTTTTTCATGCATAAGAATGTATAAACTAAATTATAAATTAGTTAGTAATTAGGCTTGTACGAGTAGGTTAATTTTGACCCTTTTTTTGCATTTTGAAAAAATCAGATGGCAACCTTTCGACCGCGGCAACCCTGCCAGACCGTGGTTTTCATATTTAACTAGTCCCAAATCAAGCATACACAAAGTTGTAGCCTTGTGTCTAGTAGGTTAGTCAAAGTGGCTGGTAGCTCTCCGACTAGTACACTTATTTTAGCAGACAGCATTTTTTTTATCAAAATGAGATTTTCCTCAGCAGTTTTTTTTACTTTTGTATGGTAGGTATCGTTATTTTTGCCCAAAAATGAAACATTTTTTTATATTTTAAAGGGTGTTAAAAAATCGTTACGCACCAAGTTACAAAGCAAATTTAATAATAGTCTTAGAAGATTATAATGTATTGAATTTTCCAAAAAAGACTCTCTAATATTTCTTAAAAACCAGTACAATACTCAAACTTCTTGTAAGCTTCTGCATAGAAAAAATATCAACACCGCTCTTACCGTTTTCGAGAAAATCGAAAGTAAAACAAAAAATTGTTTTATCACTCAAACGTTGTGCTCACTAAAAGTAATTTATTGACTTTATTTTCAATCTGTGGGGCCATTTTTGAGAATATTTAATTCGTCACAAATTCATATTGCAGAAACGGTTAAATTTGTTCTAAGAAAATTAAAAAGAAAACTAGTGTGAAATTACAATTTTCAGATTACATAGTACCTTTTCCTAAACCTATGGGTACATATGTTTTAAGCGTGCACAAAAAAAATCCATACGAAATATTGTTGGAGCAATCGAGGCAGGACCTCAATTTTGTATTTAAAATCGGGAGTGGATAAAATTCTGTTTCAAAACTCAGCTCTTTTTTTCTTTAAGGAATATGTGTCTTTAAGAAATCTACTTTTTTCAGTTCTTTCTGCTACAATTCTGTTTTCAAATTTTTTTTTCAATTCTGTAATTCAAAATTATAAACAACAAAATGCGTTTTAGTCAGTTTTTTCTCAAGTAATTCATATTTATAAACGCAAATGAATAATTTGCCAACTCGTTTAACAAATAAAATTATTTCATATTTTAATTTTAAGACGAGGCTCAGGTAATTGAAACAGGAAGAATCAAACGCCCTCCTTACATTTTACAAACCTTCTTTTTATTATGGTCAGAATTATGTTAACAGAGTTTGGAAAATCAAAATTTTGAGAAGCGGAATTTCAAAAGTAAAATTTAGCAAAAATTATTTTGACGTTGCAAAAATTTCGACCCCAACACTTTAAAATTAAAAAAAAAAAAATTTGGTAGCATTTGTGGGACCAGCAGAACTTAATTGCGACTAAAGCCCAAAATCGAAAAAGAAAAAACTCTTTTAATTAATACTGATTTAGGTAATTTCTTGTTGGTGTGAGAAGTTTTAAACTTCGCAAATCTGTCAAATTGTCCATATAAATTGTGACAGAATTACGAAGTTTCAAACTCTACAACGCCTACGACGTGTAACGGCATCTGCTGTTCCCATCCGATAAAACTGATGGTTTGCTTTCCCCTTGCTCCCTTAGGACCACAGGATCCCCTAAGCAGAACCTTGGAACGTCGCACATAGGAGTATTTGCCTACAAAACTCGGCCAAAAGTCGATTTTTCAAGTGTCAAAATTGAAAGGGGAACTTTTTCCAGACAATAGCTAAGATCCCATGGAACAATAGGCTAAAATATTTTTTTTATTGCTCAACATATTTTGACTATGATATTAGTTCAAAGTCTTCGATTAAGAATTTGTCACTTCTTTTTGTAATCAACCTTCAAAAAATTTGAAACATTTTATTAAATTATTTCTTAAAAATTTTGTGTAGTCTGATGAAATTTTTGGTATATAAAAATCAACTACAGATGTTCACTATTATATTGAGCCATTTTTACGACAAATATTTTAATATTTATATTTTTTTCGAATTTTTGTTCAAAAAATGCAAACAAAAAAACACTATTTTTGTTGGTTCTTTTTCACTGGGAAGTAATTTTTTTATAGATGTAGGTGGAATTGGGTTCTCATTTGTATATGGGTGGATAAAATAAACCATCAAGCTTCATTTTCAAAAAGAATCGGCTGCGGATATTTGCGGATGTAGTTGTTTTTTGTCATATTGTATTCCCACTTTTATGTCCATTCAAACTGACTATTTGTGCTGTTACTTTTCCTTGGGATTTCATTTTTTTTTATTTTTTGGAGTTATTTCGTAATTATTTGTATAAAATATGGTTAAGCAAAGCTCCCAGTATTGATTAAAAAAAAAATATTGGCTGCAACTTTGATCCTTTTTATCTTTTTTGGTTATATCGTATATCCGATTGTATGCATTTTTTCTTGTTTCCAGTTGAAAAATTAAAAAAAAACTTGAAATTTTTTTTTTGTTTTAAAAGAGGGTAAATTTATTAAAAACGGTATTTTTTACATGGTTTAAGATGAAAATATTGCAATCAAGACAAAAAATAATTTTGTCCGGTTTTTGCATACAAATACTCCTATGTGCGTCGGGTGGGTTTCTCAACTAACATTGTACGATCTGGCATGCTTGTATCACCATATGACAAGCTCGTCGGTGGGGTGGATACTTGTACATTAGCGATGGACGATATATCGATAACTGTTACCATCAGCAACTATAGTTATTCGTTGGTAACTGTTATAACCAGTTACTCGATATCAAAGTTACCAGTTACCAGTAGCTATCAGTCCACGTCACAAAAATCTTTAGTTAAAAGCAAATCTGGGCGAAATATTTATGTTGACAAGATGTATGACTTCGAGGTCGACGTACGGAACAAAGTTTGCTCTCATAGTTATTTTAACTGTCCAGTATGTCCATCACAAGCAGCTTAGGGATGGCTATACCCTATACTATACAATAAATGTTCATTTATTGAAATTTTAATCATTGAGATTCTATTTTCTGCTAATAGGTTTATATAGCCGTTTTTGCTCTTTTGGGTGACATTAAGAACGAAACACTAGATATTAATGACATGATGTTTTCCATCCCATTTTTTTAATAATTATTATGATATCGATGGATTGAAAAATATATTACTGTTTAAGATTTTTGTTTGCTCTAGAAAATGCAAATAATTTGCAACAAAATACTATATATGCGCAAAATAATAGTTTGTTATCCATCTGTGAAGCCAAAAGCTGTCAAATTCCCTTGAAGGATGGCTAATGGGTTAAAACTCCTCTAAAAAATTCAAAATTTTGGAGATTTTATTTTGTGCTCCGGAAAAGGGCGATTTCAAGCCTTTCCACTACCATTTGCAACGAAATACTCAACATGTGCCATAATATAGTTTGTTACCTATCTGTCACGCCATGAAATTTCACATCCCATCGAAGGATGGCTACGATGTAGACGGATTAAAAAAACTTTAAAAAATCCGAAATTTTTGAGAAAAGGGCGATTTCAAGGCTTTCGACTGATATATGCAACAAAATACTTAACATGTGCCATAACATAGTCATAGTTACTAGATATTAATGACATGATGTTTTCCATCCCATTTTTTTAATAATTATTATGATATCGATGGATTGAAAAATATATTACTGTTTAAGATTTTTGTTTGCTCTAGAAAATGCAAATAATTTGCAACAAAATACTATATATGCGCAAAATAATAGTTTGTTATCCATCTGTGAAGCCAAAAGCTGTCAAATTCCCTTGAAGGATGGCTAATGGGTTAAAACTCCTCTAAAAAATTCAAAATTTTGGAGATTTTATTTTGTGCTCCGGAAAAGGGCGATTTCAAGCCTTTCCACTACCATTTGCAACGAAATACTCAACATGTGCCATAATATAGTTTGTTACCTATCTGTCAAGCCATGAACTGTCAAATTCCATCGAAGGATGGCTACGATGTTGACAAATTAAAAAACCTCTAAAAAATCCTTATTTTTTTTTAGATTTTCCTTTTTTGCTCCGGAATAAGGTGATTTCAGAATTTTTGGAATATGTTTTGAACAAAATACTCTAAACACGTCAACAAATTTATTCGATATCAAAGTTATTAGTTACCCTTCAAAGTTATTGAAATAACAACTATTTAGAAATAACTGAGGGTTATTCGATATTAAAAATACTTATTACCCTTAGAAGTTATTAAAATAACCATTAAGAAATAACCCTTAAGCCTTAAGAGTTATTTTTAAATTATTTTTGTTGAGTACTAAGTATTTCCGAAGAAAAAGTAGTTTTCATAATTTTCAATTTCCTCAAAAACTACAAACCCTATACAATGGTCTGGTTTTCAGCATTCGACTCAAGGCTAACAGCAAGATTGAATGATGAAAGACAATTTACTACTTTATAGTGTAAAATAAAAAATAAAAAATCATTTAAAAACATTTTTCAATTTTTTTTTTAATTAATTTTGAGTTTTAGAACGAATTTTTCAAAAATTGTTAACTTGATTTGACTATATAATAAAAGAATCTGTTTTAAGCTTTTAAAAAAGATGAAGCACAATATTGTAAGTATTTCCGTTGTTTTTAAATAGCTGTTTTTCTTTCTATTTTCAGTCAATGTTTAGGGAATTTGTCCCCCCTTATAGCTCGCGGCCCTGCGCTAGGGTCTTTTAGTATGTTATACCTGGGGGTCACCCCTACCACATTAAAAAATAACCCAGAGAGCATGATTTATTGCATTTATTTTATAATTTTGAGTCTTCGTTGACTGGACTATAGCCCGTTTCTTAAATTCCGTTTCAAATATACATAGGCACTGTACTAGGGGTCTGCTATAACTTTTTTCTAATAAAAGAGAGTATTCAAATTAACATATCAGAGAGGCAGATATATAGCTTAAGCTAAATTTTTATTTCCTTTTGAAATACAGCGGAATTTGTAAGGAGTTTTTCAAAGGCTTTTTTCAAAATTCGTTATAAATACTGGTATTGCACCAGGTTTCTCCTATAATTTTTTTCTAACAAAAAAGAGTTTAAAAATCAACATATCAGAGAGGCAGACATATTGCTTAAGTTAAAACATTTTGTTGTTGCCTTTGAAATACAGCGCAACTTGCATGGAGTTTTCCAAAGACCTTTTTTTCAAAACTCCGTTATAAATGTAGGTACTGTACCAGGGGCCTATAACACAATACATAAAGTGCTTGTTGAACAAGTGAAATTCAACAACTTTTTAAAATTTGTGTAAAACGGAACAACAAGTCTAGGAGAACTTGAACAATTGTTTTGACTTCTTTCAACAAGTGGGAAATTTCATAAATTCACCATTTCTGTAACTGGAAACAACAAGAGTTTGAAAAATAGAGATTAAACTTGTTGAAAATTTGATAAATTTCAACTGACGGTTCCGGACTTGTTCGAAGTCAACAAGTTAGAAATAAATACTTGCAGTAGTGTTTATCAAGTGATAATCGGAAAGATTGGGTGCGTTCATCAGCAAAAATCTGAAGACTCAGTACTGAATCGTAACGCTGAACGCACAAAAAATCTGAAGTTTCAGCAAACCGTCATCTTTTCTGTCAATAATTGTGTTTACTATCTGATTTTACTGGAAGTGAATAGGAAGAAATGAAAAATTTAAATTAAATTTTAATCACAAATGAGTGACGTAATTAGTTATTTATGTAAATTGATTGGAAAACGCTTGTTCTTTGTTTTTATTTGGATTAATATTATCGAAAATAGTTGAAGCCGCAATGTTTACTTACAACCAAAAAAATACTAACACCTATTGACTACTCCAAACTACACGTCCTCGTCGGGTTCTATCACCGAATACAATCTTTTATTGATAAAAACTGTGAAAACTTTTATTTCGTGTTATTTTGTTAAAGAAAAGGCAAAACACCGTGGAAGAAAACTCTTATTATTAACAATACATTTTTTTTGTTGAAAAAAACATTAAAAAGCCACCGTACCAAGCCGACAACAGACCACAAAAATACCTGCATCCACTATAAAGTAAAATTTCTATGTGCGGATTTTTATGTCTCGTTTTAAGCTGTCATCTGAATTTTAATCTGAAAAAACGTAGGCAATCGTACAAAAAGTCATCTGAATTTTCAAAACTTTTATGACTGCTGACCAATCAGAAGCTCGAAAAATTTCGATATTTGAATCCATGAGCGGACAGCTGGCTTAGAATTTATTTATTAGTGAAGAATTTGGTTTATAAAAACAAAATTATTTAATTTTAATTCTAAATCGAGCAGTGATAAAGAGAATCAAAATGTCTGTTCGCGTACCTCCTAAAACTACGAATTTCTACGAATTTAGCCCAAAGTTTTGTCAAAGCCTTACATATATCTATTAAAGCTCATAATATTTTACAAAATTGTAGAATTTCTACGAATTTTATTTTTATATGAGCTTTGACAGAACTTTGGGCTAAATTCGTAAAAATTCGTAGTTTTGGTAGGTACGCGAACAGACATACAAATATGAAAATACACCTATTCAAATAAAAACTTGACATTTAAAAAGAACCACATGTATTGCCATTGTACGGTGAATAAAATGTTTATTTATCTTACTGAAAAAGTAAGAGCTAACAAGCAAAGCGCTGATTTTAGATGAAAATTTTTCTTTTTTTCGGAAACTTTTCGACTCATCGCGTAAGAATTACTTGTTGAACCGGTTCAACAAGTCGAGGGAAATATTTTCAGTTGACAATTGTTGCGGTTTTTATTGAGTTACAGAAATTATTTTCACTTGTTGAACAAGTAATTGTTGACTAGTTGACTTGTTGTTCTGTGTTATAGGCCCCAGGTGTCTGCTATAATTTTTTTTAAACAAAAGAGAGTATCGATATCGATATAAACATAGACAAACATATTCCTTCAAACACTTTTTTTTAAGTTTTTAAGTAGGTACATCAGAATTTTTATAGAGATTTTTAAGGCCTTTTTTCAAAATTTCGTTAAAAAAATTAACGTTATCATGTATCTGCTAAAAGTTTTTATAATTAATAAAAACTATACTACTTATTATGTCAAATAGCGGGCGTATTGCTCAACAGGAAATACATTTTTTTGTATTTGAGGAGAAACAGTGAAATATGTAGGTATGGAGATTTTTCCCCAATATTTGTATTTCAAAATTCCGTTAAAAATCCAGGTACTACAGCAGGTGTCTGAAACTATTTTTTTTTATTAATGGACTGTAAGTATATATTCGACTTTGCTGCAGCTTGTAATACGGTAATACGGCACTAGGTTGTGATGCTTTTTATTCGAGGCTGAGGTAAGCTCGTCGTAGTCCAGAGTTTTCCCGATGAAAAGCAAATAAAATTTGGGTTAAGAAGGAAAGAACTCGGTTTAAACACTAGCTTTATAATATTTTGTCTTTATTTATAAGAAAAAGAGTTTTATAATATTACAATTTTGGTTCCTTCTGTCTTAAGATAACTAACACAGTATTTCATATAAATATTACAATTTCGGTTTGTCTTATGATAACTAACACGGTATTTCATATAAATCAAAGCTGGGTTTTGTAGAGCTACAGGAGTAAACTCTGCCCACAAAATCCACTTAGAAGAAGCGAACCAGGGATTAAACGGTAGGAATCTGATTCCAGCCCAAGGTTAGTCCAAGGGAGAACAACGGGTATAGCCCTGAACCAACTCGGAAGAGCAGGCAGAGAGAACAACGGTAGGAATCTGATTCCAGCCCAAGGATAGTCCAAGGGAGATCAGCGGGTATAGCCCTGAACCAACTCCAAAGAGCAGGCAGGGAGAACAACGGTAGGAATCTAGTTTCAGCCCAAGGATAGTCCAAGGGAGAACAGCGGGTATAGCCCTGAACCAACTCCAAAGAGCAGGCAGGGAGAACAACGGTAGGAATCTAATTCAAGCCCAAGGATAGTCCAAGGGAGAACAGCGGGTATAGCCCTGAACCAACTCCAAAGAGCAGGCAGGGAGAACAACGGTAGGAATCTGACTCCAGCCCAAGGATAGTCCAAGGGAGAACAGCGGGTATAGCCCTGAACCAACTCCAAAGAGCAAGCAGGGAGAACAACGGTAGGAATCTGATTCCAGTCCAAGGCTAGTCCAAGGAAGAACAACGGGTTTTTAACGGCGGATGCTAAAAAGGTGCTCTTTAAATGATACAGGGATGCACCAAATAAAGGACCTAAGCTTATCAAAGTTGCTAAAAACAATGAACCGCTGGAAACTTAACTCTCTTTAAAATTCGGAATTATTTATTAATAATTAGGAATAAATTCGTGGTAACAAGCTTCGGCTTTTCCGGATTTTTGTACCTCGTCATCACGATTTTTGTGCCACAAGACAGTGTGAATTGTAAGCAGGTCAAATGTAAAATCGTGTGGCGTCGGCAGCACCGAATGCAATGTGCAGTTGTTTTTGCTTATCAAATGTATTCTGTGTGCTGTGGCCGTTGATCATTCGATGGGTGGTGGCGGGCGTATGTTATGCTGATATTTGATGTAGTTGATGTAGATGGCTGATAACTGGTCTATGGCGGTTTAATGGTGATGTAGGGTGCTGATAGCTGATGTTGCTGGCGGTGGGTGTATTTATAAATGGACGGTGACGGATCGTTGAACGCTTGTCGTGGGGGGGAAGTGAAAAGTGTAATACTTCGTTGGCGAAGGATACACACAGCCACCTGGCGATCTCCAGATGGTCGAACCGCCAACCACGTGCTAATAGGCGCAAGGTATGCATCGAACATCTTGGACGTGCGAACTTTCCGAGGCGCAAACGTGGACTTTGACCACTTTCCTCTTGTGACAAAGTTCAGAGCCCGACTGTCGAAAAGAAAACGAAGAACGCCCAAAGAAAGAAATTCAACATTGCATGCCTTAGCACATCTGAGAAAGCCAGAGACTATAGTGAGCAATTGACCGGGAAACTCTCTGCCGCACACCCACCCACAAGCGTCAACAACCAGTGGAACCAGTATCGCGACATCATTAAGGAGACTGCCGAGACCACCATAGGCTATCAACCACCTAGTAGAAAAAAGAACCCGTGGTATGATGATGAATGCGAGGTATTGAACCAGGAGACGGAAAATGCACGAATGCAAATGCTGCAACGGAAAACAAGAGCAGCAAGAGAGGAGTACCGTAAAAAGAGAAGGAAAGAGAAAAAAAACTCTGCACAGAAAGAAAAGGGCATCCGCAGCCTCTCAGCTCAAGTATCTCGAAGAGTCTAACACTGCCACCAACACCCGCCGCCGCGAGCTTAAAACAAAGAAATTGCATTTTATTTTTTTTTAATTTTTGTCCACAAGTCGACGCACTGTGCGCCGGTTCTACAAAACAGCCAAGCAACTGGCATCTGGTTATAGGACTGGCACGAAAGCTTCGAAACAGCGAAGGGAACCTAGTCACCGAAGCACAGGGAATTGTAGACGTGTTTAAGCAGCATTTCCAGGAACTGTTTAGTGGGAATTATGTGGAGGAGGCGACAAAGGAAGGAACAAAGAACCATAAGACCAGTCAATGAAGATCCAGTCCCAGCGCCTAGTACTGAAGAGGTTAAGAAAGCCATCCACAAGCTTAAGAACAACAAATCCGCCGACTCGGATGGCCTACCCGCGGAACTTTTCAAGCATGGAGGAGATGTCCTGGTAGGGTGCCGGTGCATATGCAGTAGCGTAGCTAGATGGGCGAGGGCCCTGGGGCAGAAAATAAAATGGGGCCCCTTAGTAGAAATTGGTTTAGTTTTTGATTAACAAAAAAATGAGAAGTTTTAGAAGTTAGGTAATGTAATGTTAAAGGAATTAAAAAAAAAAACTGTAAGCATAATATATCCGTTAGGTATATATCTTTTTAAGCTTGAATGCAGTTTGTTTAAAATAGCAAACAATTGGCGGTAAGATCAGAAGTGTTAGTGGAATGTTAAAAAAAATCGTTAATGAACCAATATATTTGAGTGGCTTATGGCTTTCTTTCATTCAAAAGTTCAGTTTGGCAGTAAAAATATTTTATTTTTTTTTTTTAATATAAGATCGACAAGAAGTTTTAGCCTCCAACATTTTATTTTTTTGTCATTCCATATGAAAACGTCTATCGAAAAAGCCAGCATATCTCAGATTTTGCTCAAACTTTGTGAGAAGGGGTAGCCTTTTGAAATATTTAAAATTCCTTTTTAACCAAGCTCAATCCGTCATAGCTCTAAAAATGTTTCTATTTTGAGATGGCATTTTAAACTGAAGTATACCTACTAGTTTTTGGGAAAAAAAATAAATTCACACAAAAATTCAAAACACGGTGCTGGAAATACGTGTATTATACAG
Organism: Dasysyrphus tricinctus; assembly: GCA_963921185.1. Taxonomy (NCBI): domain Eukaryota; kingdom Metazoa; phylum Arthropoda; class Insecta; order Diptera; family Syrphidae; genus Dasysyrphus; species Dasysyrphus tricinctus. Next base: position 142,246,271 of record OY992531.1, read on the forward strand.
ATAACTGATTTTTTGCGACCTTCAACTGACTGCAGTCAGCGTTATCTTCGGGACTCTTTAGAGTCCTTTATGACTCCTTTTTAACGCTGGGACTCCAGGACTCCTCTTTTTAAAAATGATTGAAATTTGAATCCTTTTACAATTTTAGGACTCTTTTTCATAAACGCACAAATATTTATTGAATTCTATGATATGAACGAGTTCAATTCGCTTGAAACTCATTTTTTCCCTTTGTTTACATTACACAGTTTCAAAAAAAATTGTTTCATACAAACAGGTTCAAAAGTTTCAGTTGAGCGAAAAAAGACGTCTATTTGAGCTCTTCATATTCATGCTAAGACATGCCTCATCGCAGGTTTAGGGTATCCATACTATTTGTATTGGAAAAAACACTTGTGGCCTATTGCACAATCTTACAAAATTGTAATTACAGTTACAAGTTTGTAGCCCACAAAATTTTAAAATTCCAGATTCTTCAATAAAAATTTGTAGTTGTAAATTTCCATCGAAAAATTGTAATAACGGTTCTGAATTTTATTCAGTTTGTGAAAAATTTCTAGTGGTTAGAAAAAGAAAAATTCAGCAATGGATTCCTTTCCGACATTTAAGTGCCCAATTTGAAGGCAGTTCTGCATTAAGCAGCATCAATTTCGTTTACCTAAGCTTCCTTTCATATGTCTTAAATGTTTAAATAAAATACAAATTTTCAGAGCGATTCATTTCAAATTATACATCTTATTTCGTCAATAAAAGAAGTTCTCTCATTACATACGGCATTCGGCTCAAAGCGCTATTCAAAGCGGATGAAGAAAAGCAAACAAAAATGACTACTTTTTTTTATCGTGGGACGTAGAGCTACGTCCCAGTAATATCAATTTTGTGTGAGCCTTAGACTATATATGATGTTAAAGAAGATAGATTTACATGCATAGACATAAATACAACACGCCAAAACACAAAATATTGAAAAAATGATCATTTTTATTTGTACTGGATGCGATCTATGCAAATCTAGTTTCTGTGATTCTATGTTATATTATATTAATATTAAGAATCTTGTTTTGTTTTGTTAAGAAGAGCAACTATTTATTTAATGTCTACTAAAAAATTGAAAAGATGGAAGTTTTTATTTATTGCTTTGTTTAAAAAAGAAGCTATTTGTTATTTTTTCTTAATTAAACCATGTAAAATTAAAACACTGATAAATTTTGATGTTTTTCTTGAAGTTTTGATGGGACTCCTTTTTTCAGCCAGGACTCCTTTTTTTTACTCCTTCCGAAAATTTTCAGAGGTAACCCTGCCAGTGTCTCGACTATTTCTCAGATATTAAAGTGCATATATCCGTGGCGGTCGTGAAGAACCAGGTAACTCAAACTTAAAAAAAATAGAAGGTCGGGGTCTATGTTTAATATCATTCACAAAATCTAGATAATGTGAAAACAAGTGTTCATCATGTATTGTGCAATATTTTTGGAAAGTATTGGAAGGGTAAAATTTTGTTATTGATAAATATTTATTTTAGAACTTTAAAATAAAAAAAAATCACTTCTGGTATCTCGACTTACTTGGTTCTTCACGACCGCCATGGATATAATAGAAGAAATAGAATTAAAAAAGACGGGTTCAACACACGCCTTACACAAAAAATCTCAACTGTTTTGAGAAATTGCCTTTTTTAGGCCACAATCTTAATGTGTTCTGGTTGTGTTATTTGTATGTGTTGTGCGTGTATATATGTAGGTGGCTTAAGGAAGCAAAAATATAGGTCAGTTTTAAAACCGTTATTTTTTTATGAAAAATTACTGGATTTTAGATTTTGTTGTTCTAAAAAGTCTTAAAAATACAAAAAACAGGTATTGAATCCCCTCTCCTATGACTTTTCCCCTTTTTGTCCCTTTTTTACAAAACATCGATTTTTTTTTATTCCTTTTGATTTCAGTGACAAACAAAATTACAACAAACAAATTTTCAACATTTCTGGTCATAGGTCAAACTATTTGCCGTTAGTATCAAACAAAAAAGAGGTTGGGATAAGTTTTAAAAAGCTGCTTTTCTATGTTTTAAGCACAAAAAATTAATCAAAGGAATGAACTTTTTTATATTGGGCGAATGTCAGAATTGAGTCCGCAGCTCACTCATTGGATTTTGTAATAGGGGTGAATATAAATGAAATGTATTCTGTCCGAAAAAAGAGTGAAACCATTTCCAAATTATCTTGAAGAAAAATCAATCTTGGGCGTATAACAGAGTACCAGAAGCAAAGTCAAAACGGCATTGTGCGTTTATGATCCCAGGAGTCAGTTTTTCAGGATTTTTTAGTTTTGGATCGCGTGAAAAGATTTGTAAAAACGATATTACGAAATACTCCCATTTTTTCTTGTTGAACTTCTCACCAAAAGTTTTTCAAGCGCAAGACCAAATTGAAATTTCTAAGGCAAATCACTAAAATTTGTTGTCAAAACTGAAAATCCTTGTCGTTTAAATTTGAAATGTGACTGATTTTAAATATTTAAATTCAGTATGAACCGCGACGGATCGATTTTAAGTGAAATTCAAAATATTATGATGGAAACTCATAGCAGTTAGGCATCTTCTAGATGAAAGCTTTAACAGCCACTTGGACCGGCAGATAGGCTATCCAAGATTTTATCTGTTGGATATTACTGTCCGAGATATTTGAATTCAAAAGTTGAAATTTATCGGGCAAACAATTTCCGGATAGGCTTTCCAAGACTATATCCACAAGTCTTGAAACTGACCCATAATATTGAAAACAAACTGAGCCAAGACTGTCTTAAAGATAAGAATTTTTATTTGGCTTTGAAAAATTGTTTCTGCCAGTCTCTGGGGCCCCCAAACCTTCGGGGCCCTGGGGCGCCGCCCCAGTTTGCCCCTAGGTAGCTACGCCGCTGTGCATATGCACCAGCTCATCAACCAAGTGAGGGAGGAGGAAAGTATGCCCGACAACTGGTCAAATAGCTCTATATGCCCAATCTACAAAAAAGGCGATTCTATGTCCTGCAAGAACTACAGAGGCATATCCCTGCTTAATGTTGCCTACAAGATCCTATCCAACGTACTATGTGAGCGTCTAAAGCCTTTCTGCAACACTATGATCGGCACGTACCAGTGTGGCTACAGGCCAGGCAGATCAACGATAGACCAAATCTTCACATTGAGGCAAATCCTGGAAAAGACCAACGAATTTCAAGTCGAGACCCACCAAATATTCATCGACTTCAAAGCCGCATGATAGCATAAGTCGCCAAGAGCTTCTATTGGCGATGTCGGAACTCGGGATCCCAAAAAAACTGATCCAGCTATGCCGCATGACGTTACAAAATACGGGGTGCAACGTACAAATGGGTAACAGCTCATCCGAGTTATTTCAGAGGTGTACAGGGTTCAGGCAAGGAGATGCGCCATCTTGTGATTTCTTCAACCTAGTCCTGGAGCAGATAGTGCGCAAGAGTTGTGTTAACATGGATGGCACTATCTTCAACAGGTCTTCTCAACTGCTTGGCTATGCGGACGACATCAACATCATCGGCCGCTCCAAGAGAGCTGTACTTGAAGGATTCACAGCTATTGATGAACAGGCGAAACGCGTTGGTCTTGAAGCGAATGAGGACAAAACAAAGTATATGCTATCAACAAAAAAAGCCTCATCTGTCCATGCATCGCCTAGGACAAAACGTCACCGTTGGTAGCAGTAATTCCGAGGTAGTCAAGGAGTTCACTTACCTCGGAACAAACATCAATTCCACGAATGACACCTTGGTGGAAATCCGACGAAGAATTACCCTAGCGAACCGCTGCTACTTCGGTTTGGCCCAACAAATGGGTTCAAAACTCCTTTCTCGAAAGACAAAGTGCACGCTATACAAAGTGCTAATTTTACCACTTCTACTCAACGGCGCCGAGTGCTGGACGATAAGTAAAAAAGGGGAATTGATAGTGGGCACTTTCGAGAGAAAAATTCTTCGGCGGATATTTGGTCCTATATGCGAAGAGGGCGATTGGAGGAGAAGATTCAAGCGTGAACTGTACGAGCTGTACCAAGATGTGGATGTAGTCCAAGGAGCCAAAACACGTCGATTGCACTGGCTCGGCCACATCGAGTGAACAGTGAATGGACAACAACGTTATAGCCAAGAAAATCTTCGAATCCCAGCCCCCCGGTTCGAGACGACCAGGAAGACCGAACCTCCGCTATAGGGACCAGGCGGTAAAAGACGCAATAGCGCTTAGTCCCGACGACTGGAGGGAGCGTGCGAGGGACCGAAACCGATGGAAGAACGCAATATTTCGGGCAGAGACCCTTCATGGATCGGGAGCCGGATAAGTAAGTAAGTAAGTAGGACTGTAAGTATTAAAATATATAAGACCTGAACGTATTCCTTCAAGAAAAAATGCTTTTTTGTACCTACAAAAAAAAACTTATTTTTTTAGGAATTTTTCTAGACCTTTTTTTAAAAATTTTGTTACTCCTAGAGGTTCTACGCTCTATGCCTGCCTTTACTATTTTTGAATAGCAAAAACTTTGTATGTAGTCTAAGGCCCAATTCACATAATGTAGAACTGGCTTGAGGTTTTGGTGGGATTCTGACGTGGTGCATACCAGGGGCGATTCCTCTCAGTTGGCTGGTTTAGCGGCGCTAAACCAACAATTTAAATGAATTTATTAGATTATATTATCTTCATATGCACCTCCTTATCATAAGCATAACGATTACGAAATTAAAGTATTTACAAATATTAATTGCAATAATCAATGGCATAAATAATTACCAAACTACCTACCCACATTTTCAAATCAATTTTCCCTGCAAGCAATACAAAGCTTTCATACAAAATGTCTCCGTTGGAACCTTGTTTAGCGCTAGAATTTGCGCTTACCAATTTCATACAATCCATGTAGTAGTGTTGGTGCCTTTTTTACTTCACGTCACAGTAAAATAAAGGGAAGGTTTAGCGCAAAACAATGCGCTAAACTAAAAGGCGTTACGTTCAAACTCGAAAGCGGAGTGTAAGCAGGTATGAATTCTTTTTTGTTTTGATATTGGTGGATATGCGTGTGCTTATTTTTGCCATTATTTGATTAAATAGAGATTTGTTATTGAATCGACAGTTTAGTGGGAATAATTAACTGATTATTTAATAGTTTGGCGATTATTTATGTGAGTAAATATACAATAGTCGGAAGAAGTATTTTGACAAAAAAAATATTTCGCATTTTTCTTTATATCTTTCGTTTTATTGATAGAAAAAATCTGAAAAAAATATATTATAATGGTATCAAGATGAGCTTTCAAAAAAAAAAAATGTTAGATTCATAATTATAGTTTCGAAAATAAAAATGGTAACTCAAAAACGTAAAGGGAAAAAAGTATTTTGCCAAAACTAAAAAGGCTTATAAATAAAGGTTTATACTTTTTAGTACAGGCAGTGAGGATTGGTTTTCAGTATATTTTTGGGTGTTGAATTCAAATCCGTCATCCGTTTTTGGCTATCAGCTCGGGTTTTTAAGAAATTGCCGTTAGAAAATGACCAAAAATCGTTTTTTTTGTTGCTATTTTTGAAGTCTTTTAACATATAGAAATAATTATTTTTTACAAGTTTTTGAAACTATCTGAAAGTACAATAATCTTCTTCTTCAAATATCTGTTTAAATCTTTTCAATATCTCACTTACTTTCCGAGAAATTCTTAGTCTTCACTCGATATTTCTTCATGTTAAATAAACCGTGTATGGTAAAATATGCAAAACGCTTACATTTCAACAAAGGATTGATCAGAGAGGAAAGAAGATATTGGACAGATATAAACTGATATTTGAAGAAGAAGATTAGTACTTTCAGATAGTTTCTCAAAACTTGTTAAAAAATAATTATTTCTACAGTAGAGTCGCCTAATTTCGAACACTCCCAGTAGTCCAAAACTTTTTGAAAATAAGCTCATAATCTGTGTTATTTCTTAGTTTTTCAACTTCTATAAACGCAGAATAATTCATGTGTTATTCCTTTAAGCCTTGAAATCCTATTAACTAGTCAAATTTCATCCTAAAGTTTTAAAAAGGGACTTTAAAATTAGGCTTTAGGAAATCCAGTAATTTCAAGTTTTTGTAAATAAAAAAAACTGTTGGAAGTGTTCTGGGAATCTGTGATTTTTGGTGTGAAAATTTAACTTAATGCCTGTTATAAGACGTTTTCTTGTTAGATAATAGTTATTTTTGGTTTATTATTTGGTTTAAGGGCCGTCATAATACTGCAAGATTGAGGGAATATAGTTTGAACGAATATGAAGTGTAAGGTATAAAACATTTTTGTTTGCATCTTGAAAATACTGGTATTGGTCAAAGGGCCTTGTTGCCTTGTTGGTCGCATGTCAAAATGTTGAGCAAGGCTTTCACCACTCTTAAGTCAATATAATTTATTGTTCTAATTTAATTGACTGACACTTTTAAAATCGATTATTTCTACTTGTTTGTTTTTATTTCCTGTATCAATTTTTTGTTTCGACAAAATTTTCCCTCAATTTCATTCTTTTTCCAATATTTTAAAAATACCGTTAACATTTTTACAATTAAAAGTACCCTAGATTACTCCCAGAGTTGTCCACTACATGTACGTAAAGGCCCATTTTAAACTTTTCTGCTGTTTTGAAGGTTACCGCGGACAAATAGACAAACAGACAAAAAAATTTAAAATGATGCAGTTATGTTTCTTAGCAAGTTAACAACCACCTAAGATCAAAAACTTGAAACTATTTCAATATTAACGACAGACACTCCAATTTTATTTATGTGTATAGATGTATAGATGTATAGATGTATAGATGGAATACAGATTTTGTTTTTTTTTTTTTTTTTTTTTTTAAATAAAATTAATTTCTTAAAATATCCATATTATTTATGGATTACAGGTTTTGTTTATTTTCTTTTCAACTTTGTAAATAAAATTAAAAGTTGTGATTTGGCTTATTTATTTAAAACTTTTCCAAGGTACGTAGCTAACCCAAAGCCAAAGACCAGGAATCGCCACTGGTGCATACAAATATCACGTTATGGAATTTGCATGTACACTTATGGGATAATACAGACACATATGACGAGTCGAGGGTATGGTGTCACCTGCCATCGCCCCGCCATATTTAAAACCCGAGTGACATACGTAAACGTCACGCCACAATGAAATCTCTCAGTAAAATGACAAATTATCAAACATTTAAAAATTAGAGATAATTATGAGTTCAGTACAGTGCCAGATTTTTGAAGACGAGTGGAGCCCAATTTGAAAAATCCAAAAATAGCTCCACTCAAAAAATGATGCACAGAAATTAGTAAATTAAAATTATTACCAAAGTTATACAATTTCAAATTTTGATTAAACATTTTGTATGTGTTTTCCCATATAAAACTTCTGATGAAAGCTTAAAAAATGAACCAAAATTTTACAGGACTTTTTAAATCTGGAATAAATTAGGGTAGTACATAATGAAACAATGCCTTTTTTAAGGACCACCCTAATGTACCTACCCAGTTTACAAAATACAATAAAACTGCTAATTAAACAAGTCATATATGTACTTATTTTTAGTCACTTCAGAGTTCTAAAGCATTTTCAAGTCAACTGAATTCTGGTTAGAAGTTCAAACTTGAAATATTGCTTCAAGGGTTCCTAGCAGAGACTATCAATTATTTATTGATGGTCCCAATTTATCAATTTGTTTCCCAATTGTCGAGTGTGCAAACTGAATCAACTGCTTACAGTAAAGGATGTGGTTACAATCAAATATTGAAATTTAAGTAGGTTCATTCACATGGCAGATAATAGCCCAACAATTCGAGGCAAATTGTATTTTTTATATTTCATTTATTTTAATTTTTGTAGAAGCCATTTTCTAGTGAAGTGTTCTTGTATTTATGTGTGTTAAATGCTTTTTGAAGTAAAACTTCTTTTGCGGCATGGGGGTAAAAATTTTTTATATGGAGCTGTCAGTGGCATGTCAAACCGACACCAAAAAATTGTATGGAGACTTGCAATACCGACAAATCAACGAAAAAAACCTATTTCTGAACAAAAAAAGATAATTCTTTTAATGCAGAACTAATATTGAATATGGGGGAACACTTTTAAAAACAACTCTTCATTAAAAAGTTTATATTAATTTACTTTTTCAAACGATCAAAATCTCCAAACGAAAAAAAAACCTAATCAATAAAAACCCACCAAAACATATATTTTATTAACATTTATTGGTCATAAAATTAAAACACTTTATTTGAATCACATTTATAAACTTTTTTTCTTAAAACGACACTTCTAACAACGCGAATTTACTAAATTATTTTCAACAAATTAAAAAAACCAAAAGTAAACAAAACATTTTGTCGGTAAATGTCAGATTCAGTATTGCCATATACGAATAATCCTAATTTCCTTGTCAAGTTTGAAAGGGCATTGCCATATCTTAAAGGTTCGAACATTATGGATGTGATAGAGGAAAAGACGTGAGTGTGACGTCATCTCGCTGTTTTTGTTAAATTAGTTTCAAATAATGACGAGAATACTCATAATAAGGCATTTTACGTTGTTACGTTACGTTTAATTTATGGAATAAGTACTTGGAAATTAGTTTTTTTAGTATTATTTTGTTAAATCTCGTCGTGGGATATCTCGTCGCTTTGCGAATTCGGGTAACGAATATACATATTATTACGCTGTGGCTCCATTGGCAATATTTGAGGCGATGGCAATTGGAATAGGAATGGCAATTTATTGCTTGGGTGGGCATTTTCATTGCCAGGCAATTTCAATTATAAAATGTGTGTATAGAAATATTTGACTGCAAATGCAGTCAAATGCTGTTCAAATCCCCTGTTTCAATTAAATTTAATTTTAATTCACTATATTTTGTCATGTGCGTACTCATATTCTACGATTTAATTGAAAAAATCAATAAAGAAGCCATTGACAATTACGGGGAACCCTATTTTTACTCAATTTATTGCCTTGACGATGGAAATCAATAATTGCCTCTCATCTTCTAGGCAATATTGCCATTGCCATTGACAAAGCGTCTCCATTTGCAATATTCAAGACAAAAGCAATGAGTGAGGCTATTTATTGCCTCAAATATTGCCAATGGAGCCGCTGGGTTACAAAAAGCTATCTGTGAGTTATGTCGCACCCTCGTCTCGTTTTTTCACGCACAGTGAATCATTCTGTTAAATATCTGCTAAATCTTTTCGTGAAAATATCGTAGCATTTATTAAAAGCAGTGAATTTTAATAGCACAAAGAGCATTTCTTCCTCACTGCAATTTTTCTACACACATATTACAACTGCAATTGCCTGGCAATCAAAAAAAATATTTTCTGGTGCAAATTAAATCAGCTTGATAGAAATATTGTTAGTGGAGGCACACTGTAAATCTTGTTTTGATATCGGAGATTTAACTGAGTTAAATCGGTGATATCAAATCGAAGAGTTAAATTCGGTGAGTTGAAATTTTTAACAATGGATTAAGATATGAATCAACGTTGAATGTCCGTTCACTCCCCGAAATCAGTGAATTTATATTTTTGAAGTTCACATCAAAATTTTAACGACGTTGTTAATATATAATCCGTGGTTCAACAATTTTAACTCATCCGCTATTTTATTAATTCATGGAAGTTCAATGCTGGTTCAATTTAATTTGCTACTTTAACATATACACTTCACCTTTGAACCTCCGTTCAACCTCAGTCAGTCCGGCTAAATCAGTGAGTTCAATCTATTAAATCATTGAGTAAAATTTAAACCACATTTGTGAAACTGATCTTTTGTGTCGGTTTCTAACTAGAAAAATTGCATCGCATTTCACACATTAGATGTTATTTGTTTGTATAGCGCTCCTGTTACCTTTCCGACACCAAGTAAATACATTATTCTAGCATTACTGACTTATACACACACACTGTAAATCTAGTTTCGATTTCGGTGAGATCAAAACGAAAACATACATTCGGTGAGTTGAAATTTCTTAGCCATGGATTAAGATTTGAACCAACGTTGAACGTCCGTTCACTCCCCGAAATCAGTGAATTTATATTTCTGAAGTACACATCAAAATTTTAACGACGTTGTAAATATCTAAAGTCCGTGGTTCAGCAATTTTAACTCATCCGCTATTTTATGAATTCATGGAAGTTCAATGCTGGTTCAATTTAATTTGCTACTATAACTACACTTCACCTTTGAACCTCCGTTCAACCTCAGTCAGTCCGGCTAACTCAGTGAGTTCAATCTATTAAATCATTGATTAAAATTGAAACCACATTTGTGAAACTGATCTTTTGTGTCGGTTTCTAACTAGAAAAATTGCATCGCATTTCACACATTAGATGTTATTTGTTTCTATAGCGCTCCTGTTACCTTTCCGACAACAAGTAAATACATTATTCTAGCATTACTGATTTATACACACACACTGTAAATCTCGTTTCGATTTCGGTGAGATCAAAACTAAAACATACATTCAGTGAGTTGAAATTTTTTAACCATGGATTAAGATTTGAAGCAACGTTGAACGTCCGTTCACTCCCCGAAATCAGTGAATTTATATTTCTGAAGTACACATCAAAATTTTAACGACGTTGTAAATATTTATAGTCCGTGGATCAGCAATTTTAACTCATCCGCTATTTTATGAATTGATGGAAGTTTAATGATGGTTCAATTTAATTTGCTACTATAACATAATTCACCCTTGAACTTCCGTTCAACCTCAGTGAATCCAGCCAAATCAGTGAGTTCAATCTATTAAATCATTGATTAAAATTTAAACCGCATTTGTGAATCTGATCTTTAGTGTCGGTTCCTAACTAGAAAAATTGCATCGCATTTCACACATTAGATGTTATTTGTTTCTATAGCGCTCATGGTACCTTTCTGTCGGCAAGTAAATACCTTATTCGAGCATTACTGATTTATTTACACACACTGTAAATCTCGTTTCGATTTCAGAGATTTAGCTAAGTTAAATCGTTGAGATCAAATCGATGACTTAAATTCAGTGAGTTGAAATTTTTTAACCATGGATTAAGATTTGAACCAACGTTGAACGTTCGTTCACTCCCCAAAATCAGTGAATTTATATTTCTGAACCACTTATCAAAATTTTAACGACGTTGTAAATCTCTAATCCGTGGTTCAGCAATTTTAACTCATCCGCTATTTTATGAATTGATGGAAGTTTAATGATGGTTCAATTTAATTTGCTATCCTGTTTTTGATAATATGGAATTTTATTTTACTATATTTTGTCATGTGCGTTCTCATATTCTACCCTTTAAAATTACAGGCAACCTCATTTGCTTTCTTTTTTTAATTTATTGCCTCGACGATGGAAATCAATAATTCCATCTTCTAGGAAATATTGCCATTGCCATTGACAAAGCATCTCCATTTGCATTATTTAAGGCTATAGCAATGAGTGAAGGCTTACGCTGTGGCTCCATTGGCAATTTTTGAGGCAATTGCAATTGGAATAGGAATGGCAACTTATTGCTTTGGTGGGCATTTTCATTGCCAGGCAATTTCAATTATAAAATGTGTGTATTTGACAGCAAACGCAGTCAAATGCTGTTCAAATTCCCTGTTTTTAATAAAATTTATTTTTAACTCACTATATTTTGTCATGTGCGTTCTCATATTTTACGACTTAATTGAAAAAATTAATAAAGAAGTCATTCACAATTACGGGGAATCCCATTTTTCCTCAATTTATTGCCTTGACGATGGAAATCAATAATTGCCTTTCATCTTCTAGGCAATATTGCCATTGCCATTGACAAAGCGTCTCCATTTGCATTATTAAAGGCAATAGCAAAGTGAGGCAATTTATTGCCTCAAATATTGCCAATGGAGCCGCTGGGTTAACTGCATTCAATTACTCTTTGAAAAAGTGCTAAGTGAAAAATTACAAATTAGCTAGCTAGCGACACCTTTCTGCGAAAAAGGTAAGAAATTCGTGTTGAGTTGAATGCTTTCAAACAAGAAAAGCGCTAGTTCAGCAACAATTATCAATGCCAGCGACATCTATAGGTGTGTTTTTTTTGCAAGCCTGGGGGAATCGGATGAAAAAAATGACATCGGGGCTAAGCGACGCCATTACAGAAAAAAAATGGAGTTTCCATACAAACTATCGATAACATTAACATGTATGAAATCTATGCCGGTAACACAGTTTTTATCTGGGCTTAAGTTAAGCCCCGAAAATTCTCTGGGCTTAGCTAAGCCCGAAGGGGCTTACTTGTTGTTGCTTTTAAAATGTAAATTGCTTAGCCCCGACGTCGTTTTTTTCGTCCAAGCCCATTCGGAAAGGGAAAAAAACACAGCTTATGATTCAGCTTTTTATCTGTTTATTTAGTAGTGTTTCACTTTTTTAAAAAGTAAAAGTAGGAACGCTCTAACTTTTACTTTTGCAAAACTTGATATAAAAGATAGGATTGAGTAGTTTATTGAAAAAAGACAAACATCGATTCGGATTGAATCTGATTATTTGATCCGCTCATGTAAACGTGGTATTAGATGGTTAAGTGGCGTTTTTAAAAAACTTGAATTTGCCGGAAATAAGTTCTCTAAACATTGTTTCTTTGAATTTATCATCATTTATGATTATAAATAAATATGAACAGTTAGACAATAATGTAACAATGAAAAATAAAATAGTCATAAAAGGGAACAAAAAACATAAATAACATGAAACTAAACTCTCGAAAGTTCTCTGTGTAGACTAGTGTAGCGGCAACATGCAAAAGCCATAAGTTAATTTAATTTGGTGGTTAATAATACTCTTAATAGTGAGTACCTACGCTAATTTTCACGAAACTCTTATTATCTACACGTCAATCGATATTGTGTATCATGCTTAACAATTCTTCCTGTAGACAAGAGTGCCATCTGGAGCTGTTCGCCATCCATTTTGGTATACCTTGGGCACAAAAAACAACAACAAGATGGAGAAAAAAAAACAAAACACAACAAGATTTGACATTTCTCTGGAGTTGAAAGTTTTGTTCTGCATCTGCGGTGCTATACAAATACTCAAAGGTGTTTCTCGTTCGTTTAAATAAATTAAAAACAAATGTATCTCTTAAAAGTTTTTAATTAATCAAATGACAGTGCATAATTAATATGAAGTGATAAAAATATCAATGAACTTCGATTTGCAGTGTCCAAAGTCGATTAATGATATGAAGCGCGCGCTCGCCGACGTGTTCCTCATTTAATGTGTTTTTGATGGATTTTGGATTGTTTTTTTTTTTTAAGTTTAATGGACGCATAACAATTTTTGTCTATTTCTGCTACTATTCCCGGAAATATATTTGTTTTTAATCGTATTAAATGACGCGTAACTCTGAATGCACTTTTGAGTATTTGTATGGCCATTAATTTGTTTACTTTTTGCCTCAAAATTTATGTCAATGGCCAACGCACACAATCACATACAAAATCTATTTTTTTTTATAAATTCTTTTCAACCCAAACAAGAAATCGATCTCCAATGTTTGAAAGGAATTCGGGTGTTTTGCATATGATGTCGTCTCCCGTCTCCACTGTGCATGAACTATGGTTGGATTTTTAACATGTCGTGAAAAAATAAACTAATACGGCTACAGAAATACATGTTCAAAAAATAATGAAATATGAAATATCTATATATTTTATTTTAGTTTCCAAGTTTAAAAATTTGTTCATGTCCAGTGGAGGCGGAATACATATGAAAAAAAGCTAGAGGGAGAGTGTTCAGAAAAGAAAACCACGCATTGGTAGCTGCCAAGATCCGAATATTTGTTTGATATTCGTGTATTTTTTAGATTTTATTAATTTTGAAGATTTATACACGGGTTGTTTTGCATATGATTTCATCGGTCGGATTTTGAGAAAAAAAAATAGTACGACCACAGAAATTCATGTTCAAATAGTGACCTAAGCATATATTTTAGTTTCCAAGTTTGATATTTTGTTCATGTCTAGTGGAGGCAGAATATAGATAAGGAAAAAAAGCTACAGGGAGAAGGTTTAGAAAAAAAATTATCGGATTGGAAGCTGCCAAAATCCGAAAATTTTTGGCACACATATTTTTTTATGTTATTTCTTTTTTTATAGATTTAATTAAATTGGGAGATTCTTGTACGGGGTGTTTTGCATATTTTTTCGTCTTCACTGTGCAGTTACTACTCTCGGATTTTGAGGATTCTTAGGAATTAAAATTAATGCGGCCATAAAAATCCATGTTCAAATAGTGACATATATATATATTTTATTTTGGGAGTTTAATATTTAGTCATGCTCAGTGGAGGTGGAATATAGGTTGTTAAAAAAGCTACAGGACGAAGGTTCAGAAAAGAAAAAAAATTATCGCATTGGTAACTGCCAAAATCCGAGCATTGGCATACAGAAGTAATAATGAAACTTATTATACACAAAACTATCAGAAATTTGAATCCATGTCTCGTTGCAGGACTATTGCAAGTTCTATGTACAAAGCGCTGTCATTTTAAATAACGTACTTCATAAGGATTATTAAAACGGTTCTGAGTTTCCAAATAAGTCCTCGAAGTGTTCCTTAAAAAAATTTCAATTCCTTTAAAATTAATTTTGTAATTTTTCAAGAAACTAATGAATTTTGTAATATTAAATTTATAGAAAATTTCGTTACAACTAGAAATGGTTTTTAAAAGTTTATTATTGACGAATGCTGCAATCAATAAAATTAAGTAAAATGTTTTGAACATAAAAGTTACAAAAATTTCCAAAAAATCTTACGATTTCTTGTAGTGTTATATACAAAACGCTGTCATTTGAAAACAACTTGAGTGATTTGGGTTGTTAAAACGGTTCTGTTTTTCAAATTAAGTGCTCTAAGTGGTAGGAATTGTAAAATACTTGCCCTGTTGTCGTGAAAGAAGTTTTACTTCTAGCGCGTGTACATAAGTAAGCACACTCTTTTTTTTGTCAAATAGCCATTCCCTGTCACTTCTGTGTGAACAAAGCTCATCACAACCACTCCACGCCCATAGCAGGCCAGAACCACACCAGCACCATAAGCCATTTCTGTGACGAATTGCGCAAAACATATCAAAAAGGCAGACGTACTGCTATCACGTTTTCGAGGTCGATTTTGTCTACTTTTGTGAACCCACTGCCCCCAGAGGTACAATGACTTTGGATTAGGAATGCCAATTCCATGCTCAGGTCAGGAGGTCTAAGACAATGCTTCCACTTGATATGAATAGTACTAAAATACCGTAAGTCTGCCGACCACTGGCTCTTAGACTAGGATGTCCATTTAAAACCTTTACAAAAAGAGAACTTTTCCTCCCGCCGAAGCTTTAAAAAAAGAGAACTTTCAAGCAAAAAATAGAGAGCAAAAAAGAGAACACACAAAACAAGGAAAAATTGGAAAAAATTATTTAGGTAACATAAATTAAAATTACTAAAAATTGAAATACATTTTTTTATAAATTTTTTTTAAATTTTCTTCATATTCAATTAAATATAAATTCTGCAATAAAAATGAGATTCCATTCAGAAGTGTGTTTTTAAATAATTAATTAATTAAAATCTTCTCGCTCGTCCTAATCATTGTCATTCTTCGTTTTTATAATTTTTTCTCACTACCGTTTTAGTTTTAAAGAATATTTTTTGTATTATAAAAACACATAGAGACACAAAATTATAATAGAAATTTTCGGAAATATTTCTTGCCCATTGACCACCAATTGGGGCAAACATTCTTTCAGTAGTTGCATTTTGTTGTGAGAAAATTTTAGACAATTCCATACATTTTCTCAATAAAAGTAGTTGAAACTTTAAGAAATCCTTATCAATTTACAAATTTTTACCATTTAATTGTTTTAATGTCTCTTCAAGCTCGTCCATAGTTCAAGATACTCCACAGTCTTTGATATTTTTTAAAGCAATCGCTTTGATAGGTAGATAGATAGATAGATACAAATTTTTATTCTCTTTAGAATGGTTTTATAAAAACAGTATTGTTTGCAGCAATCGCTTTGATATTTATATGAAAAAAATTGAATGATTGAAGATTATTGATATATAATGAAATTGAGCTTCATAGAAAAAGACAAAAAAAGAATAAAAAAAGATCCTTGAAGAAAAAGAGAGTGTAAAATAGACCAGAACAAAGAAAGAGAACCATGTTCTCTTTAATAGAGATACGATGGAAACCCTATAGACTATGAGCTTTTTACTGCAGCCATATTGATTGGGGATTATTGCTTTAATTCTTCAATGTTTTTCAAAATTCATTTATCATTATTAGTATTTGAATACTAAACGGTACTTTTGGTATTTCAAAAATATTTCATCGTTAGCCAAAAGGTGGCTTTTAAAAAATCTTGACCGCAAAGTTTAACAAAATTGGAGTTGGGCTGTTAAAATTAATTTTTTGAGAAATAATTTTTAAGCTGTCCAAAGATGTTATATACATCTATATCTTCGTCCCTGTCTGTATTCTCTGACTGCTATAAAAAAAAACAAATATCATTCTATCTCCCCAGTTGTCCTTGAACTTTTTGTTATTCGTACGAATTGCTATTCCGACTTGCAGGAGCCATAATTCTCATAATGTAGTTTATTGGTCATACAGATGCATGAAAGTAGGTACATAATTTATATTACGTACTTCAAGTGAATCCACAGAACAAAAACCACCCGATAGTTTATAAGTATGTACGATGTACGTATGGATGTGTGTATGTATGTATGTTGACCCAGACTCGGAGTCACCGAAATGATGGCATTGCATCGTAAGTTCTTTTCGGGATATTGGCAATAAGAGCCGATAGAAAGTTTAGTTTTGTTTGACTGAACCCTGGAGTGGATTAAGTCGGCTTTTAGAGGAAGTGTACAGATTATGGAATACAAAAATATAAACTCATTTCTAATAGTCTGAGAGCCGACAGTAAGATTACCTATCTCATCGCGGCCTTGCAAAAATTGGATGCCAACCGATAGCTTTTGTCCAAACATTTACAAAATTGCTGGTCGGACAAGCTATATCTAGGGCCTATTTCTGCGCTACTACATCAATTACATCGACTAAATTTTACAGCTTCATCCTTCAACTACACCAGTTACATTTGTAATATATTAAACTTTTTTATCTTTTATTTCATAACTCCAGTTAAATGTTTGAATCAGACAAAAATAAATGATGTAGTTAAAGGATTTTAATGTACGATGTAGTTGATGTAGATGTAGCTCTGTTGTAGTAGCGCTGAAATAGGCCCCTGGTCGCAATGGTTAGAAATTGCACTTTTCAGGTTACATTTTCCGCTAACTGTACCTATAATATAAGCAACTTATATAAATGGGGTATCAAATGAAAGCTAAGACTAAGACTTTACACGATATGTACCAATGGTCGGACAGATTTGTTTGGGCTGTTGCGACGAGTCTGACCATTTAAAAAAAGGTCTTTTCTTAACACTGCGTTTTACATCAAGGCAAACTGATAAAAATCATATAAAATGCCTAGGAAAGTGGCTTTAACCACTTTTTTTTTCATTTTCATCCAACGATGCACAAAATCCCTAATTTTAGGAAAGTGGTCGGACTCGTGGAAACAGCCGAAAATAGTCTGTCCGACCATTGGTATTGCAAAGAGGACAGTCCTAGCTTTCATTTGATACCCCATTTATGTAAGTTGCTTATGTTATAGGTAAATTTAGCGGAAAATGCAACCTAAAAAGTGCATTCTCTAACAATTGCGACCTGATAAATTTGTCCGACCAGCAGTTTTGTAAATGTTTGGACTAAAGCTATCGGTTGGCATCCAATTTTTGCAAGGCCACGATGAGATAGGTAATCTTACGGTCGCACACAGGGGCCAAATGCATGAATTCTTGGCAGAAAGTGCAAAAAAAAATTTGCGAGCACTGAAAAAAAAACTGTTGGATTGTATAGTTGGATACCCAAACTGTACAAGTTAGTTTAGTTTTTAGTTTAGTATGACTCTTTATTTCATTAGATTGATAATAACAATTTATATACCTATATGTATAATGTATATATAATATGAAACATATTTCTTAAGTCTTTATGGATATGGCCTTTGGCCGTCTACCAGACTGACATTTTTGAGTTTTAATACAAAAAAAATTGAAAATATTCATAGTTCATAAATACAGTTTTCAGTTGCAAGTACCTATTTTTTACAAAAAGTTTCTCAAAAATCTTCATTTATTATACAACTCCTATAACGAAGAGCAGCGACAATATAACTATATAGGACATTCCATCCAACATTACCGTTCAATATATCGATAAGTTCGACTTCATTAAGGCTTTGTTTTCCAAAATATCTCACCCTAAACTCTTTCATTATTTGACAAATAGCAATGAAATGACCGATGTCTTCACGGGTGTTTAAATTGCATAGGCAGCAGAGTATAGGCAAATCAGGGCGGTGAGGCATGAAGTTGAGATTTAGTAGTTCTCTCGATTTAAAAATAATGCTGATTTTATTTAATGGGATGGAATTAAGAAGGTACGGATTATTATCGAGGCAGAAGTTTAAACGGTTATAATAACATCTAAAAATTGACGATCGGGCTTCAGATGCATTTCTGTCATACAAGATATGACCAAATTTTTCTAAAAGAATATCAAACTTTTTCCTCAGCGGGGATGGTTGTTCGTTTTGAGTGACCATCAGATTCATACCGCAAGTAGTTGCTAAATTTTTCCATTCCGCTGCCATATGTCCTGTCGTCACAATTGATTTCAGCACGATTTTGGGTATTCTTTCATCACTCATTTGAAAAACTTTAACAATATAGTTGAAGTACATGTTAAGAGTTTCCATTATCATGGGAGGCAGTCCTGTTTCCAAATACAACATGTAGTGTGGGGTATTCCAAACTGTACAAAAATGTGACAATTTTGATAATATTGAGTGTATAATGATCACATTACTCCTTTGAACTCGTGATACTAAAATTTTTTTTTTCATTTTTAAAAAAGTGAAAAAAACCAGTGAACGTAAATTGGAAATTTTTAAAAAAGTGCTTTTAGTTATTTGTTATTGTTATTTTTTCTTTAAATGTGGAGCTAGCCCCTGATGCATGTTTGTTGATGATTTTCACTTTGAAATACAGTGAAATGTTTTAAGATATTTTTTTTATAATTATTTTAAATATGTGTGCTTTTTCGCGAAAAAAAAATCATTAAAATTTTTTTTTTTAGAATTCTAATTGTGTTCATGTCATGTCATGTCTGTGAAATTAGTCTCATTTTTAAGTAAAATATGTCTTCTTGTAGGAACATTAATAAAAACTTGCGCCTACTTGCGCTTTTTCAAAATTTTGCTTTTTGAGTAGATTGGATTCAGAGGAATTTGTTTCACGTTAAAGTCAAAGTTTAAACCCTTTTTTGAATATTTTTTCCACGGAACTAAACATTGTAATAAGAAACGGTTTTCTTGTGTTATATTAATACATCAAACTACTCTCAAAATATTATTTTTGTTTTAAAGTTATAATCACAGCCGCGACCTTGTAGTTTCCTCAACCACGTTTTGTGTATTAAGGATCTTCATACAGTTTTAGTAGGACTTCGTTCGATAAGAGGTGCTTAGAATATCATTTTTTTTAACAGTTGGATAGATGTATTCCAAAGTCAAGGCACAACTTTTCTTAAACTTTTTGATTTTTTTAATATTCATTACTTACAACCGAATTTTTTTAAAGACTATTTTTTGAAACACACATTACTCTATATATTTTGTTTGTTTAACTTTTTATATACAATTTGATCTTGAGGGAAGTCTGTTGATTATTCTAAAAAATAAAAATAGCTCTATAAGCAATTTTTCCCAATACGAGTTTGATAATAGTTTTTTTAGAAAACGTAAAATGTATGTATGTAACCTAGAAAACGGTTTCTTGCTTTTAAGTGCAGTTCCTTGGAAAAAATATTCAAAAAAGGGTTTAAACTTTATATTTAACGTGAAACAAATCCCTCTGAATCCAATCTACTCAAATGGCAAAATTTTGGAAAAGCGCAAGTAGACGCAAGTTTTTATTAATGTTCCTAAAAGAAAACATATTTTACTTAAAAATGAGAATAAATTCACAGACATGTTATGACATGTTCACAATTAGAATTTAAAAAAAAAATTATGATTTTTTTCTCGAAAAAACACACATATTTCAAATAATTACAAAAAATTATTTTAAAACATTTCACTATAGCTAGCTCCACATTTAAAGAGAACAAATTACTTAAAGCACTTTTTAAAAAAAATTTTAATTTACGCTTACTGGTTTTTCCTTTTTTTGTAATGAAAAAAAAACAATTTTAGTATCACGAGTTCAAATGAGTAATGGTGATCATTATACACTCAAGATTATCAAAATTATCACGTTTTTGTACAGTTTGCGTATCCAAATACATATACAATCCAACAGTTTTTTTTTTCAATGGCCCGGAAATTTTGTTTGCCCTTTCTGCAAAGAATTCATGGATTTGGCCCCTGTGTGGGTCGGCTTGTTCCGAATGTTACGCTTTTTTCGTTTTGGTATCATCTGATAATGATAAGTTACGAGACAACCTATGTACAAATTTAAACAAATATTTCAGGTGTTACCCAATATGGAATACTATTCCATATTAGGAATACTATATTTAATATTCAATGTGGAATACTATTCCATATTAGGAACATACTGATATTCTAAATAAGGAACAAGGAGATTGAAATAACTATTTAAAAATTTACTTATTATTTAAGTGAGCTCACCGAAATAATTTTAATTATCCCAAAGGTTGAGCTTTTTCCTAATGACACGAGACAAAAAATGTGTTTAAAGTTGATCCGATAAAAAAAAAATATAAGAAAAATAAGCTCTCAATAATATGTTACGCACTTTACCAAAACACTACTTTTAATAGCTGCGCATGTATACAAATATCACCATCAACAAGGATAATAACGTGAAAATAAAGCTTTAGCTTTACCTGAAATAAACAGATACTAACATTACGTAGTTTTCAAAATATAGGAAATAGGAGCGTATTCCATAATTGGTAAAACTTCCTCTAATTTCCCGATTTTTTCAGTACGATTTTTCCCAAAATCGCGTGAAATGTTTGCATTAAACGATCTTTCGAGTCAGAACCTAGATCTTGCAAACTAGTTAAAAGTACCACTAACGTATATTTACTCCCTGATCTCAGCGATAGAGATATCACCACTGCTAGACTGGAAACGGCTAATGCTACTGAAGTTAGTTTTTTCCTGTAAAAATGGTGTAGTGCCGCGAACTTAATTAAACTCAATGAAAACTGAAATTATATTTTGTTTTCACTTCACAAATTCTCAGATCGAGAATTGACCCCCAGGACAGGTTGGGCTGCGCCTTCCTAATATGGAAGTTTGCATCGTCAATTTGTTACCCACGTGCCTATTCTGTATATACCTACCTATACATAATTATAGTGAATTGATTGCAACATCACAAGTGTCTACATTATGTTGAATTCCTTACAACAAAAAAATCGATTCTGTTTAGAAAAAAATCGATTTGTTTAGAAGAAAAGATCAATTTTTCTAAACAAATCAAATCTTTCGTTTTTAGCTAGATTTACACGGATTTGCACACACACTAGAAAGATTGACATTTCTCTAAACGTCAAATTGAAAATTCTGTTTTGTGTAGTTCGTCTTGGAAATTGTGAAACTTATAAACTATTCGGTGTTTCTTTTAATTAAACAATTAAAAATGGACCCAAAATTAATAAATCTGTTTTTATCGTCATCATCGTCATCATCATCTTCCGACGACGAAGATTTTGCCTATTTAATGAACTCAGGTACGGAATATTTTGAGTTGACAAACATATTTTGCAAGAATGATAGGCATTCTGTAATTCTGTAAAAAATTTTGTGGAAGAAGTGGTGGCCAATTTTACGGATGAAGAAGTGGGTGGTACTTTTGTTTGTTAAAAATAAAATAATACCTAATGAATTCTTTCATTACAGTTTCGAAAACACTTAGGTTCACGAAACACTGCAGAGTGTATCATCAACAAGTTTTCCAACTCCAAGTATTTCAGGGTAAGGAAAAATGGTTCCGGAAGGAAGACCTTGAGCGCTCAGGTGCAATGTCTTTCATTTTTATGGTAATTATATTATATAATTTCATATAAATGTTTCTATTAGAGTTTGTATAGCTGTCCACAGTTGTTTTGAATCTCGTTTCTTTGCAATTAAATTCAGAAACACAACTGCAGACGTTTTTTGCTAACCTATCGGAAAACCCACTTCCAATTAAACGGAATGGATAAACGACCTTTATAAAGAATAATATTCATTCATAATAATTATTTTTTTTCTTTCTAGGTAGCTACCATTCAACTTATAAAAATGTTCTCTTTGGATGTTTACTCCACGATCCAGATAGATTTTTACCATAACTTTTATTATGAAAAAGACTCAACCATTATTAAAAAATCAAAGTCTTGCAGTCTACAACTGGGGCTTTTGCGAGAAACAGTGCATCGAAAAAAAATATGAATGCAACTTCGAGGATAATCGTGTTAGCCAAAATTGGTTTTCACTCATCCCTTGAGAAGCTCCTCGGATAACATATCATGGAATCTGAGACCATCTGAGTGTATAGTTCGCTCTACCGGGCCGTTTAAAAAATTCAAAATTCTAAGTGAAAAACGGTTTTTTTAAACAGTCTGGCAGGGCGAACTAAACACTCAAATGATTTCAAATTCCGTGATATTGGATCCGCGGAGCTTATCTAGGGAGGGGTGAAAACCAATTTCGGCTAACACGATTTTCCTCGAAGTTGCATTCATATTTTTTTTTCGATGCACTGTTTCTCGCAAAGGCCCCAGTTGTGGACTGCAAGACTTTGATTTTTTTAATAGTCTTTAATGGAGCTTTCGACGCCTATACTTCTTTTTGCTATCGTTCACACCCAAAATCTGCTGTGGGCTCTCGGTCTATATATGTTTTGAGGTATAATATATATTTTTTTTTTCTTTCCAGGTACCTACTGTTCATCTCTCCAATCATATTCTTTTTAGTCCAGTCAAAATAGACATAAAAATGTGCAAACCTAGCCAAAATTCCGATAAGGCTGAAAATTGGTATAGATCTTCCTTTTGATATAACAAATCAGTTGCGAAAAGTCCTTGTCAATCCCACACGAGCATAAATAGTTATTGAAGGTCAAGTGTCGAAAAAAATGGTTTTTCACCTATAACTTTCAAACGGTAAATGCTATTGAAAAGTAGTATGAGTAAATTTTATAGATCAGGTAATTTTCTACAAAAAGTATTAAAACACATTTTTTCGTAAGACAGATGGTTTAGGAAATAGAGCTGTTTGAAAATTGGTAAATTGACGAAAATATCGGTTTTTCGGGTATATCTCCTTAACGGTAAATAATTTTGGACGCGTTTCAAGTAACGTTTGTAGCCCATTTGACACTTTACAAGAAAATATTAAGAAAAAAATCCAAAAATGTACCGTTAAAAAGATATAATTATTTTAAGAATTTGGTCAAACCCCAAAAATAACGGTTTTCTGATTATTACTCGTAAATGACAAAGTTGCTCAAAATTAATGTAAGCCCAATTTGTAGACGTTAAAATATTCTGCCTCAAAGGTTGTTACACTTTTTCCTTATGACTAATCGGTTACAAGATATTGCGACTTCAAAATGGCCAAATGTCGAAAATATAGAATTTTCACGTATAATTCTTAAACGGTAAGGGCTATCATAAAGTACTATATGCAGAGTATGTACATAATGTGGTGTTCTACAAGCAAAAAAAATTTTTTTTCCTAAAATGTCGCTCATTTAAAAGAATACCGTCATAACTCAAAAATTGACAGTTTTGAACTGAGTATAACATTGTATGCTTAATCTTTTTATCTTTACTTTTGTGAAAAAATTACATCGATATCTCATCGCCATTTGCCATACGAACATTTTGTTTGTTGCACTGCAGTCGTTTTTTCATATATTTTTCACAAAAACGAAACATTTAATCGCATTTATCTTAAAACAGCAAATTTTGAGATATGACGGTATTCTTTTAAATGAGCGATGTATTAATCAATAGATATGGTTATTTTATGAATTTGGTCAAAATTCAAAAATAACGGTTTTTTAATTTTTACTTTTAAATGGCTAGGTCATTCAAAAAAATTTTAGATTGAGTTTGTAAAGATTGAAATGTACGACCTAATTAAAAGTAAAATTTTGTCTCATACGAGTGATTGGTCAGAAAATATTACAATTTAAAAAGGGCCAAATGTCGAAAATATAGGATTTTCATCTATAACTCCTAAACGGTGAATGTTATCAAAAAGTAATTCGAGCTAAGTTTGTAGATAATGTGATACTCTACAAGAAACAAAAATTTTTTTTTTCTAAAACTTACAATTTAAACGATATAATTATTTTAAGTTTTTATAAAAAGTTAATAACACTGATTTTTTCCCTTTTACTCGAAAGTGACGAAGTTGTCTAAAATCAATATATGCTCAGTTTGAAGACTATAAAATTGCCTACAAAATTAATTCTACCCAAGCAATAATGCACAAGGTATTGAATTTTAAAAAATTAAAAATAATCATTTTCTGCATGATATACACCATATCATTTCATTTAATTTTTTAAAATTCAATACCTTGTGCATTATTGCTTGGGTAGAATTAATTTTGTAGGCAATTTTATAGTCTTCAAACTGAGCATATATTGATTTTAGACAACTTCGTCACTTTCGAGTAAAAGGGAAAAAATCAGTGTTATTAACTTTTTATAAAAACTTAAAATAATTATATCGTTTATATTGTAAGTTTTAGAAAAAGAAAATTTTTTGTTTCTTGTAGAGTATCACATTATCTACAAACTTAGCTCGAATTACTTTTTGATAACATTCACCGTTTAGGAGTTATAGATGAAAATCCTATATTTTCGACATTTGGCCCTTTTTAAATCGTAATATTTTCTGACCAATCACTCGTATGAGACAAAATTTTACTTTTTATTAGGTCGTACATTTCAATCTTTACAAACTCAACTAAAATTTTTTTGAATGACCTAGCCATATAAAAGTAAAAATTAAAAAACCGTTATTTTTGAATTTTGACCAAATTCATAAAATAACCATATCTATTGATTAATACATTTTAGGAAAAAAAAATTTTTTTCCTTGTAGAACACCACATTATGTACATACTCTACATATAGTACTTTATGATAGCCCTTACCGTTTAAGAATTATACGTGAAAATTCTATATTTTCGACATTTGGCCATTTTGAAATCGCAATATCTTGTAACCGATTAGTCATAAGGAAAAAGTGTAACAATCTTTGAGGCAGAATATTTTAACGTCTACAAATTGGGCTTACATTAATTTTGAGCAACTTTGTCATTTACGAGTAATAATCAGAAAACCGTTATTTTTGGGGTTTGACCAAATTCTTAAAATAATTATATCTTTTTAACGGTACATTTTTGGATTTTTTTCTTAATATTTTCTTGTAAAGTGTCAAATGGGCTACAAACGTTACTTGAAACGCGTCCAAAATTATTTACCGTTAAGGAGATATACCCGAAAAACCGATATTTTCGTCAATTTACCAATTTTCAAACAGCTCTATTTCCTAAACCATCTGTCTTACGAAAAAATGTGTTTTAATACTTTTTGTAGAAAATTACCTGATCTATAAAATTTACTCATACTACTTTTCAATAGCATTTACCGTTTGAAAGTTATAGGTGAAAAACCATTTTTTTCGACACTTGACCTTCAATAACTTTTTATGCTCGTGTGGGATTGACAAGGACTTTTCGCAACTGATTTGTTATATCAAAAGGAAGATCTATACCAATTTTCAGCCTTATCGGAATTTTGGCTAGGTCAAATGCCTATTTTGACTGGACTATTTTGATAGTTCCTCAAGGATACTGATAGTTAGTTGTTCACCATATCTTTTTTTTTCGCTAGGAGCCTCAAAACATTATGAAATAGACTCATCCAGAGCAGTGTGTGTCGGTAAAATGAAGAGTAGGTACGTCCTAGAAAGTAAAAATATGTTTTATACGTCGGATCACGCTGAGCCAAACAAAATGTTTTTTTCTGCAATTGAATTTGAACAAAAACTTTTAAGCAAGACGCTCTGGTTGAGTCTATTTTATAATGTTTTACTGTATATATATTGCCCTCTAAAAGTACTTGCGAGTGCTAGGACGCCATATGGCCCTAGGCTCAATGATAGAAAAATCCCTATGCACACACGGTTAAAAATTCTGGGGTATTTTTTAATACAGACTTTGTATTACAGCCGTATTCAATACAGAAAATATTACTTTTTAATATTCCGTAAATATTAAAGAAATTTTCTAATAATTTTGTATTACATTCTAATAGATTAGTATTAAAATCGTTATTTTTAATACCAAAAGGATTAAAAAGTAATCGAATGAAATAAAATATAATCTTTTGGCATTAAAATTTAATAACTTAAGTATATGCGTACATTTTTAATACAAAAAGTATTGAAATTTAATACAAATTGTATTAAAAATATCGGGACTCGTGAATTTTTAATACAAAAAATATTAAAATTTAATAAAAATTGTATTAAAATATTCGGGATTCGGGATTTGTGTATTTTTAATACAAAAAGTATTAAAATTTAATACAAATTGTATTAAAATAGCAAGATGCGTATACTTTCAATACAACAGTATTAAAATCTAATACAATTTATATTACAACAGGAAGCCATTACAAGCAAGCATCAGTCATATTTAAATATGAACATGAAGCATATGTTTTTAATACCAAAGTATTAAAATTCAATACAAATTGTATTAAAACAGCAATAAAACAATAAATAAACAGTTTAAATATGCATTATTTTGAAGGCGCGTTGAAATATTTCGAGGTAAAATATACAAATTAGTAGATAAAATTTCAATCGCATTAAGATTTTAGTTCTCACATATGTGAAAAAAATAAATATAATGATGCCACCATTAATTGACTTAGAAGATAAATACTCTTAGAAAAAAAGTCTTTCATTACTATTATTTTTGTAATATATTTTGTATTAATTTTCATGAAAAGCATCTAAAAATTAAATTTCAAGAAATAAAATATTATATTATAATACCTTTGTATTATTAAAATATAATACAGATTTCGTATTCCTTTGTAATATCTGATATTATTAAGTTCTAATATATTTTGTATTAACTTCAAAATTTTAATATTTGTCAAGTATTAAATTTCAATATATTTTTGGTGTTGTCATATATGTAACCCAGAAAATATTAAAAAGTACCCCAAAATTTTTAACCGTGCACCTCCGCGTGTTAGAGGGCGGGTAACGCTAACGTGCAGGGGGACCGAATGGATGCCAGGATAAGCAGACAACCAGCGATGTTGGTCAGGGCACAAACTTGTCCTTGGGATGGTTGAAAGCCCCCTTAACTGGCTGAACAGAATGGAGACGGAGCTGCAACTGGAATAGCTTTCAAAATTTTGAATACACGCAAATTCAATGATGCGAACAGAACACGACGCTGCTGCAGACGGAGCTGCAGACGCAGCTGGACAAGTTGGCCAACTTTTAACTTTTGCTTGCAGCTTTTTTGACGTTTCAAAATTGTGAGCAAAACGAAGTTTTTACATGTGGGTTAAAGTGATTTTTAAACTCTTTTCAATCACTCATAAAGACGTAAGGCAATTTTAACTTCTTTTTCATCATTATTCATTTTTATTTTTGTTTTCATTTTTATTTTCGATACTAAAATGTCAGAAAGCTGTACAGCTGCATTTTGGGCGCGTGAAATAAAAATAACGTACGACACTTTTTGACAGCTATTCCAGTTGCAGCTACAGCTCCAGTTGCAGCACTCTATTCTGTTCAGCCAGTAAGGCGGATGAACTGCAGGTGGCGGTCAACGACATGATAGTCTGGTGGTGGAGGAGCTTTTTTTTTTTATTGGTAAAAGGCCAACGGCAGCAGCAGGTAGCGTCTGTAACCCATATTGGGCAGCTACAAAAGGCGTCTATTTTTCCATGGTTGGCGGCCTCGAGCAGTTATACAAATATATACCATACAAAAGGCGGGTGTGCCTGTCAAATCTGAGCTTATGTATGTTATTAATCATATCTCGGAAAACACCATGGTGGAAGGATATATACAAATACATGAATTATGACAACAAATGGAAATGAGTCCCCAAGAGGTAAGAAAATCCTTCTGTAGCTTAGGTTGCAGTGAACCGCACACCGGATTTGGAGGTGCGGCATCTTTCATGTACGAGCGTCATTCAAGACGCCATAGTAATAAATGAATCTTTGACAAATAGAAGAAGTATTTCAAGAAGCGCAAATGTTACTTTCGGCTACCGCATACGTACGAAAATCCGAGCATGGAACGTTCGATTTTTGTACAGCGATGGTAGATACGAGCAGGTTGAGCGTGAAATGCTCCGCCTAAAGATCAGTATCCTGGGCATAAGCGAAACTAAGTGGAGAGGAAGAGCTGAATGCAGATCAGACACTGGACAGACGAGAATGCTGTATTCCGGGGAAGATGAAAGAGAGGGTGGCCAAAGACTGCATGGTGTCGGAATTATGTTTAACGAAGAAGCGAGGCGTAGTTTGATCTCCTGGGCGCTACTACTCTACTCTCATCCTAACTCGGTTGACAGGAGTGTTCCGAGAGCCGACATCATAGTCGTTATGGGAGACCTTAAGGTCCAAGTCGGTTCAGACAATTACGGACTCGAACGCGTGATGGGAAGAAATGGTTTGGGGTCACGGAATAAAAATGGTCGACTTTTGTAACACGAATCGTCTTGTGATAGGTGGGACTGTATTTAAACATAAGACGTGCAACAAAATCACCTGGGTGCATCCGGATGGTCAAACCGAAAACCAAATTGATCATATCATAATTCAGCAGCGATGGAGGAAGTCAATGTATTAAGAGGAGTATAAGAAGGAATGCCGATGTGGGAAGCGACCACCATTTGGTTCTGATGAGTCTCAAACTGCGAACCGCTGCCGTATTAAAACCAGTGCAGGAGGCAGCAAGGAACTCAAAATTCATTAATAATACTTAAAATGACCCCAACATATGTCGAAACTTGTCACCACTCGTAACGACAGAGCCTCGTCATTAAACAGAATCCAGCATTCAACAATTAATGAGATGTGGGGTGAAATTAAAAGTGTTTTTATGGAGGCTGGATCCGAAAATGTACCCAAGCGAACGAGACGTAGACACTCTTGGATATCCCAAGACACCTGGG
The DNA here is from genome assembly GCA_963921185.1 of Dasysyrphus tricinctus. Taxonomy (NCBI): domain Eukaryota; kingdom Metazoa; phylum Arthropoda; class Insecta; order Diptera; family Syrphidae; genus Dasysyrphus; species Dasysyrphus tricinctus. The sequence goes on from OY992531.1 coordinate 142,275,652, forward strand.
ATAAGATCGAACTTCGCAAATCGTTGAAAATTCAAATAAATGCCGAAGCAAATGTTCAACGAAATGCTGAAGGGCGAAGCGAGTACCGCATTGCACATAAGATGGTCTATCGCTGTGTGAGACGTGACAAGAGGGTGATGTTAGATGGATTCGCAGATAATGCGGAAAACGCTGCCAGAAGAGGAGATATCCGGGAATTGTACCACATAGCCATAGATGTTATCGGGAAAAAAAGCAACACCAATCATCCTGTAATGGATATGGATGGCACACTTTTGGTATCAATTGAGAATCAGCTTCGTAGATGGAAGGACCATTTTTGTGCCCTGCTAAATGAGGATTCAGTTGAGCAGAGTGCTGAAGTGCCCCAACTAAACGAGATGCGCAGGTCCTATAGGGATATTGACATCGAACCCCCACACAGAATCGGAAATCCATACATCAATAAATCTCCTCAAAAACAACAAGGCAGCTGGACTGGACGGAATACCAGCTGAAAGCCGATCCCGTAACAGCGGCTAGTATTTTACATCCGCTGATACAAAGCATCTGGGAAAACGAAAGCTATTCCAGGGACTGGAAGGATGGTGTGATTGTTAAGTTGCCAACGAAAGGTGATCTTAAGAATTGCAACAATTGGTGGGTATCACCGTTTTGTCAGATTTCCCAAAACTAATGGCTGATGTATATTAAATAAGTACGCTTCATATTAATATTTCAGTAATGTTTATTAGTACAGAGTTCAAGATAGACTAAAAGCTAAGACCAGCAAGCAGCAAGTCGAACTTAATCTATTCATAGGTACATGATGGTTGTAATAGTGCAAGTGCATACTGTTACATTATATACTAATACATCATCTTCTTCCTTCAATTAAATCTTTAATACATTTTATTAGATGCGATATCCAATTAGGTAAATTCTTAATATAAAATTCATTATTAATTTTTCGAAATAAAAGTTTCAATTAACAAAATTAAAAGTAAATTCTTAATATAAAATTCATTATTAATTTTTTGAAATAAAAGTTTCAATTAACAAAATTAAAAGTAAATTCAATTAGATAATAACTTATGTTGGTTTAAAGAAGTCTGGCCTTTTGATATTGCGTCCAAATCTAGTAGTGTATGTTGATTCTTTTACATTTTGTTGTTCAATTTTATTGTGTGTATCGTTACTTCGTTCATTGATTGTTGGTGACAGTGAAGTGGACTTGGACACATTTATAGGAACATTTTCACTACCATTCAAAAATACAGGTTCATTAGATGTTTATATTTGTGCTGCATTGAAAGACTTTCGTAAATGAACCGTACTTCGCCGAATTACATTATTATGTTCATTACGAATCCAATATGAACGAGGTGTTTCATGTTGTGACACAACTTTTGCAGGTTCCCATTTTCTGTTATGAAGATACACTACATTATCATCCTCCTTCAACACCAGGTCTTTTCTTGGCTGCTTGACATTTGTCATTCGTTCCTGCTTTGTTTTTAAATGCAGTCGTACATCTTGCGGTATTCTTTGGGATAATTGTTTGGTGTTAATTGGTAATTTAGTCCTAAGTTTCCGTGACGTAAGCATTTCTGCCGGAGAATAACCTATGCCTGGAATTGGAGCTACACGGTAGTCTAACAAAGCAAGATCTATGTTTTGCACTTGAAGCTATATGGACAGCTTTTCCTGCCATGCCATTTGCCTGAGGATATCTGGGGCTGGTATATTTGAAATCGAAATTCATTTCATTTGCAAAATTTTTCATAGAAAATGAATTGAAAGGTTGATTGTCAGCTATGATCAACTTTGGTATTCCATGCATTGAAAAAATTTTTGTGAAAAGTCTAATCATCGTATTTGCTGTTTTATCCCGAGCTGGTAGTAATTCTATCCATTTAGAAAAATAGTCAATTGCTACGAGATAACATCGACCACCATACTCTAAAATATCAACGCCTATTTTTTGGAAAGGAAGGTCAGGTATATCACTAGGGGTGAGCTTGTGGTTTTTATTTTTCGACCTATTTCTTTCGCAAATTTGACATTTTAAAATATAATCTTCAATGTCCTTATTCATTTGTGGCCAATACATAAGTTGCTTAGCTCGCATCAAGGTTTTTGTTACGCCCAAGTGGGATTCATGAAGTAAGTGCAACATTTGGCTTATTAGATTTTTAGGAACAAAAACACGGTCTTCATAAAAAACTAAATTATCTTCCACATAGAGCTTATCTTTGACTTGCCAAAAAGGTTTCAAATCTATTTCAAGTTTGTCTTTTGTTATTGGCCAGCCATTCATATAAATATTAATGAGACGGCTTAAAATATAATCTTTTTTGTTTCATCTTGAAATAACTTTTTTTTAGAATCGCTCATATTGATAGTATGAACAAGATCTTTCAGTGATTTTTCAGTATTAATAGTTTTATCAACTATTGAATTTCGCGATAGTAGGTCAGCTACATGTAAGAACTTTCCGGGGACATACTGAAAATCTAGCTCATACTTGGCTAGTTTTAACTTCATTCTTTGTAGCCTATGCGAATGAATTTTATTTATCTCCTTTTTATTAATTGAGACTAACGGTTTGTGATCCGTATGAATAATTACTTTGTGCCCATAAATATATCTATGAAATTTTTCGCACGCATAGACTATGGCTAGCATTTCTTTTTCAATTTGGGCATACCCAATTTCTGTTTTTGAAAGACTTTTTGATGCATATGCAACCGGTTTTCCGTTTTGTATTAAACAACAACCAAGACCGTTTTGGAAGCATCTGTTTGAACCACTATGGGCTTAGCAGGTTCAAATGTGTGCAAAATCGCATTTTCTTTCAAAATATTTTTAATGCTTTGTAATGTTTTTGAGTGACTATCAAGCCATACAAATTCAACATTTTTTACTAGTAATTTACGCAGTGGTGCATTTAGTTCTGCGAAATTAGGAATGAAACAACGCAGGTAGTTTAAAGTACCCATTACTTTTTCTAAATCTTTCTTTGTTTCAGGATTTTTGATTTGCATAATCGCTTCAATGCGATCAGGGTCTGCGGCAATGGTTTTACCTGTAATTATATGTCCTTAATATCGTACACTTTCTAGTCGATACTGCAATTTTTCTTTATTGAATTTGACATTAATGCTTCGCGCTCTATCTATTACCCGTTGCACATTGGCATCATGTTCTTCTTTTGTACTGCCTCCTACCAAAAAATCGTCAATATATATCGCCGTACCAGGCAGATCCTTAAAATACTTCTGATTTAATTTTTGAAATTTTTCTGGGGCTATTTTCAAACCGAAAGGTAGGACATTCCACTCCCAAGTACCAAAACCAGTGCTGAATGTCGTAAACTCTTTGGAATCTTCGTCGAGTTTTACTTGCCAAAAACCTTCACGCATATCAAAAACTGTAAAAAACTTCATCCCTGCTGTTACTTGACACATCTCTTCAACAGTTCATCTTGCAAATGTTTATTTAGCTCCCCTTAATCTATACATAATCGCAAGGAACCATTCGATTTCTCGACTATAACCAACTGATGGCACCATGTAGAAGGTTTATCCTTCCTGCGAATAAGACCTCTTTTTTCCATCGCACTTAATGTGATTTTAACTTTGTCATATAAACTATAAGGAATACGACGAGGTGGTTTGCTAACCGGTGTTGTCCCTGGCTTTAAAACTAGTTTACAAGCTTTCGGGAAAACAGCCCGGACCTTCAAAAACATCTATATTCTTAGCAATAAATTCCTGCTTATCATCTTTAGTTACCTCGTGGACTTTCCGTATGAGATCAAAGTCAATGCATGTTTTTAATCCAATAATTGGACTTGAAGAACCCGACACTACAATATATTCAACATCTAATGACCTTTTGTTAAATTCTGTGGGAATCCTAACTGAGCCTAACGTTTTGATTGGAAACCCTCCATATGCTTCTATCTTTGTTACGATAGGCTTCATAATTGCTTCCTCCGCTACTTTGTTCACTATTTCATGCGTAATAATATTCACCTCTGCACCACTGTCAAGCTTAAAATCAATGAACGAGTTATTAAAATTTAAAGTTTGACACCAACTATTAGTTTTGTTCGCTACGGAGTGTAATTCTCCAACATACAATACTGATTCTTCTTCAGAATGTTGCTCACCCTCATTATCGTAATTAACCTCATTGATTTTATTTGCATGCAAATACTTATTTCTATTATTCTTACATGCAGAGGCATAATGATTAAGCTTACCACAGGCCAGACATCTCTTACCATAGGCAGGGCATCTACCTTGCACGTGGTTCAAATTGCACCTTGCACATGTATGTTGATCATTATTTTTACTATATTTGGAACTACAACTTGCATAAACCTGCTGATCCCCATCTTTTTTAACAAATCTAGAATTAGAATTTTCATTTTTAGCTGTTTTATAATTTTTACTTTTTTTAAAACTTCCCGATTGTCTTTTTATTGCAGCAACACAACCCCGTTCACCTTCCATCCGTTTCGCTTGTAGACCAGCCTCTTCAGCAACTCGACATGTCTCCTTTGTCTTCGCTTAGTCCAACTTATCTGTTTTGAGTAATTGTAGTCGCACATTTTGATCCGTTATTCCAATAACAATACGGTCCCGTATCATCGATTCTTTTTGCATTCCGAATTCACAGTTTTCTGCTTGCTTTGTTATATCAGAGAAAAACTGTTCGACTGGTTCTCCCTCCTTCTGATAGCGGGAAAAGAACAGATATCTCTCATAAACAACGTTAGATCTGGGCACACAATAATTTTGGTATGCACTGATAACTGGATCGATTTTCTTTCTACTCTCAGAAGATAACGGAAGAGTGCTGAAGATTTCAATTGCATCCTCTCCTGCACATGACAAGAATCTTGCCACCTGTACTCCTTCTTCTTCTGAAGTGGTTTTTGATGCCACTGAATAAATGTCCCACATGTTTTTAAATTTTCTCCAGTTTTCTTTAATGTTTCCGTCCAATTTTAATGAATTGGGTTTTTTATAAAAACTCTCACTTATTTCTGTCATTTTTTGTTTTTTACTTTTTTTTTCGATAACTCCTTCGGTTATTTTTTCTTTAATTTATTTTTATTTCGTTATAAGTGTCTATCACTCTTTATCGATTAACTTTCGTAGGTTTTTTTATATATTTTACTGTGTCTTTAAATTTATTTTGACTGCGCCATGATGTATATTAAATAAGTACGCTTCATATTAATATTTAAGTAATGTTTATTAGTACAGAGTTCAAGATAGACTAAAAGCTAAGACCAGCAAGCAGCAAGTCGAACTTAATCTATTCATAGGTACATGATGGTTGTAATAGTGCAAGTGCATACTGTTACATTATATACTAATACATCAATGGCAACCATCATTCTCGAGCGAATAAAGGATAGAATTGAGTCTACACTCAAGAGGCATCAAGCTGGCTTCCGCAGTGGTCGATCGTGTGTCGACCATATCAACACCATGCGTATCGTCCTCGAGCAGTGGATGGAATTTCAATCACCGCTTTACCTCATGTTCGTGGATTTTGAGAAGGCCTTTGATCGAGTTAACCGAGAATGTATATGGAGATCGTTGCTTGGTAGAGGAATTCCACCAAAAATTGTTGCCATTATTAAAGAGTCCTACAACAACGCAAGGTGTTTTGTTTTGCACAATGGGCAGCTATCCGACTCCTTCGTTGTGCAACAGGGTATGAGACAAGGGGAAGTTCTATCACCAATTCTCTTCCTGCTGGCGATGGACGACGTATTGACGGCCAGTGTTGGTACAGCTGAGCGACAAGGCATTCAATGGAGACCGTTCGAAAGGCTCAGTCATTTAGACTATGCCGAAAAACATATGTCTACTGGCAAATAACATCAGTGGGCTGAACGGGATGTGCCAAACACTGCAAGTGAAGGGAGAGTCAAGTGGTCTAAGATTAAACAGCAAAAAGTCAAAAATAATGCTCACAGGCCGCTTCACCCAGCAGCGTATTATTCTACAGGAGATGCCACTTGAAGTAGTGAAACAGTTTAACTACCTTGGAAGTTTTGTTTCTGCAAACGGTGGTACGGATCTTGACATTAAAAGTAGAATAAATAAAGCTCGTGTTGCCTTCGGTACTCTGTCCCCAATCTGGAAATCAAGTCAAATCTCCTTACGCACTAAGCTGAGATTCTTCGAATCCAATGTCAAATCCGTGCTGTTATATGCTTGTGAAACCTGGAAAGTCACGTCTACCATTTCCAAGAAATCGCAGGCTTTTGTGAATCGCTGTCTTCGCCACATCCTCAAGAATCGCTGGCCACAAATAATATCAAATGAGGAATTGTGGCGCAGGACAAGTGAAGAGCGGCTGGATGTCGACATAAGAAAGCGTAAATGGCGTTGGATTGGTCACACACTGAGGAAACCAAACGATAAAATTGCAAAGCAGTCCTTTGAATGGAATCCTCAGGGTGCACGGCGGGTTGGAAGACCAAGAACAACATGGAAATCAATTGTCTTCGCGGAAGCAGAATCCCAGAGAAAGACGTTGCCACAGCTAAAGAACCTTGCAGCAGACCGTGAAGGATGGACACGTTTTGTTGACGCCCTATGCCCCAGCCGGGGTTACAGGACACGATGGTGATGACAATAGTTTATGTACCTACTTGCTGAAACATCTCTATCAATCAATAGCTTAAAGTTTTGAAAATACATATCGTCCCCTGATTCCAAGAACTAGTTAGCTTGATTTTATTGATTTTGGAGATAGCAACGTTCATTGATACTTAGCTACTAGAGAACGAGGGAAAGTTTAATTTTTGTGTTCTTACACATAATAAATATGCCTCTATTTGTCTATGCTTGAAAAAAAAATGGAAAACAAAATATAGAAAACTGTACAAAATTATACCGATTTTGAAGAGATATTGTTAAAATTGAAAATTGAGTTACATAGTTTTGCAATCAGGGGACGATATGAAGGTTCCAGGAGGAAAACTTTTTAGAAATACTAAACCAATGATGACATCTTGTAGAGAAAATGCTGAGAAATCTGCTATAGCTAGAAACTTTGAAAAGGTAATAGAAAACAATTTAAATATGGTTTAATTTAATGTAAATCAAAATTCTTCAGCTTATTGCCGGATTTAAGGATGTTTTGGAAACATATGTAAACCGCCACGGTTTGATATCTATCACTCTGCAAGGCATATGCGACGCCGATAAAAATATTTTAGGTGTCTTTGTTGGCAGTTCGAGCAAGGTCCACGATGCTCGAATATTTAAAATGTCACATATCGCAAACGATATACCCAAAATATGTGGCAAGAAGTACCACATACTTGGTGATGCTGCATACCCATTAAGAGAATATTTGCTAACACCGTATCGTGACTTTGGAGTTTTAACAGCAATGAAAAGAAAGTACAACAAAAAACATTGCCAGATGAGGGTAAAAATTGAAAATACTTTCGGCCTTCTTAAGCAGCGATTTAGGCAATTGGTACGGTTGGACTATTTCACCGTTATGAGAATGTCCAAATTTATATTAGGATGCTTTGTTTTGCACAATTTGTGCATTGACGAAGGCGACCTGTGGCTGGATACAGATTCAAACAATGATCCTGAAACAGATGAACAAGGAGATGATGGTTTTCTTGAAAGCGGAAATGATTTATTAGAAACCGTTCTTCTTCAAAAGGGAGAATTAAAACGAAAATCTGTTGCGAAATCCATGTGAACTACTGTGCATATTATTAGGATTTATAATTAATAAATAAACTTATTTTATATAGAAAAAAAATACAAATAAAAACGGAACACTTGTTGCAAATTATTATTGTTGTCAGATACCATTTAAACTTTTATGAAGTATGTACATATTATGTATATCTGCATACAAAGAATGATTGAAAAAACTGTAAGCCCAATCTATGAATAATTCAACTTCCGGAAACTTATAGAAATATGAAAAATAAATACAGACACAAAGTGAGTACATTTTTTATAATTTTATTTTATATCAAAAATGTATGGTAGTAATAATAATAATAATTAATAATAGAAAGATATAGGTAGTAGGTAATACAAAAACTAAACTTACTATAAAAATAATTAATACAAAAGACAATACAAAAACTAAACGAAACAAGTAATTCACGTTAAAAGAAGGATAGTAATAGAATATTATGTACAAAGACGTTCAATAGTTTAGTAATGAAGTTACTTTATAAATATGTTTATTTTTCCTTGATTTTGGCAACAGCTTCCCGCATTATTTTAATTTTTCGTTGTTGTATCTTGTTCTTTCGGCGATGCAAGCTTCATCTCTCCTCTACTTGATTTCGAAAAATTTGCGGAAAAGGTCGTTTGTTTGGTCCATCAGCTTTTCCCCATTTTTTCCTGCATCGATTTTCGCTGCTGACGATGAGGAAGGCCGTCATCAGAACTCGATGCTGATTCATTTGATGATGATGGTGATGCTGTTGCTGGTATTACCGCTGTTGTTGTTGATGATTCTAACACTGGAGATGTTGCTGGTGACACCGAATGTTTTGTAACTGAAGCTCTCATGGACGAATGTGGTGTACTGAAAGTAAAGGCTGATGTGGACGGTGATGACGTGGACGGAAGATTCAGTTCAGATTTAATTTCCATCGTCCTCGCAGGATATAAATCTGACTTTAAAGTTGTTCTGCCTGCCGAAAGTCCTACCTCAGAGACGATGGAATCGTCCTGCTGGACGATATCATTCAAATCATCATCGAACTCGGTTTCTTCTAGTACGGCCCCGCTGGTGTTGCTATTGCCCACTTTTTTTTTTTGCTCTTTGAAGAACGCACTTGTAGCGTGTCTCTATTTGGGTTGGAGTCAAAATGATTTTAAGCTTCAGTTTCATAAGTTTTGCTATGTGGACCCACATAAGCTTCTTTATGCGAAATTTTTTTAGTGTGCCCACACAGTTCATGTTTTTCGAATATAGCATGAATTTCGTCTGTCCTTTGGTCCACATGAAGATGCTTATTCTATGGGATTGTTCATCCACTTCATCCACTTTCACCGGTTCTGCCACTACTGCTTCTGCTTCTGGTTCTGGTTCTGGTTCTGCCTCCACCTCCATCGGGGTTGACTCCGATAGGGACGCTATGGCCTCTTAATATAAAAACAAAAATTAAATTTGAACTTTTTTCGATTCATCGAAGTGCATACCTGGTTCTGCTGAAATTCCAGCTTCGAGACTGAATGAACTCCTCAAAGCCGTAAAATGCTGCCACATCGTTAAACGCGACTTCGAAAATCTGTCCAGCTGCAAATCATATAACTATTTTAATTTTTACTATTTTACTATAAAACTACTATAGGTATGTACTTACTTATCAAATTTTTAATGAAGACACTGTCCCCATTAGAAATGACTGTGCCATTTTCATCTGAGTCGATTATGAAATCTTCTAGATCAATATTCTCGCTAGTTGAATTGAATTCCATTTTTCTGTTGATCGTTTTGTTTATTTTTATTTTAGCTAGAACATAATATTCAAATTCAACAAAGATTTCGCGCGCAATAATTTTCTTTGACGTTTTAAAAGTGAAAATGGTTGTCAAATGGTGCACACACACAATTACATAAAAGAATCGAATTTTTTACAAATTCCTTCCAACACAAAACAGAAATCGATCTCCAATGGTTGTAAGGAATTCGACATTATAAAAACTTAAGTACAAATACAAACAAGTATGTATATAATTATGTAACCAGATATTTACATATTAAAAAATGTAACTGGTAAGGGTAACTTGGTGCCTTCGGAAGCAGCTCGAGGTAGAGGCCCGATGCTATTTCGCTATTAAAAAGACGCTCTTGAAGCTGAAGACAAAACCTTGTTTGATAATTTTTTTGTAGCCTTTTTCGCAAAATAACTATTTTTTTGCATATCGTATCAATTATCAATTATGAACTATTGTGCAGAATAAAGTTATCCCGTAGCCAATATCATTTGGCGTTTTTCTATTTTAGCTCAGAGCAGATCAGATCAAATTCAAAACACAAAAATAATTGAATCAGAGGGCTCAGATAATAAAATTTTCAATTTCTGAATCTGATCTGATCTGCTCTGAGTTAAAAAAGAAAAACGCCAATTGTTTGTCCTTGAGCTATTTGAGTCGAACAAGTTTTTTCAATAATTTACAGCAGTTTTGTTTTATTAAAAAAAAAGCTATCAGTTGTCTGTTTTTTGTTTCTACCAATTTTTGTAACGTCAATATCCGCATAAAATTAAATCGAAGCATTGTATATCCAATCTTATTATACAATGATCAAAGTCCAAAGCATCAATTGTTTTAGAGCTATCCCAGACAATTCTTATTTCAAAGCAATTTAACTATAGTAAAAAACACCTTCTGTAATTTTTTGAAAGTCTTTTCCTTAACGACATTATTATCTATAACATTAAATATATATGCGAAATCGATATATTTTTTTCTTATCTTGAGATATGGTGAACGTAATAAAGTACAGGAATACGTATGAACGTACGTACATATATATACAGACTGAGATAGACGAATGGACGAAAGAATCAAACTAAGTCACTACTCGATTTTTGCAATGACGATCTTCTTATTGTTTTTGTATTAGATTGACTCTACCCTCATTTTTAATCTCCTCCTCTTCCCTCCACCTTTAAAAATCAAAAATCGCACTGGAATGATCGGGCAATGTAAAACCGACTGCATTTACATGCAGGCCCCGATCTATGGGGGGGCGAGTCGGGCATTTTGCCCCAGGCGGCAAAAGTTGAGGGCGGCAAAATTGAAAATGTGGGCTGGTTGGCAGCTACTAAAAAATAATTTTATGAATTTTGTAACTGACCCAGGCATAAATAACTGTTTTGATACAGCTATTAAGGTGCCATTTATAGCTATCATTGAAACTCATCCTTGAAAACTTTAATGGTCGATATTGAGTCGTTTAAGAGGTAAAATCATTTATCATATTGATGGACAAATGAAGCTTAAGACTTAGTTAATATTTTTAGCCAAAACAAAATTCAAATAGGCCCAACTTTCTTCATAAAAAGACTTTTCTTATTTCAATGATTGAACTACCTTACCAATGATCATTTAAAAATCAAAAGTCAATTTTTGTGGAAAGTTGGGCCTATTTGAAATTTGTTTTGACTAGAAGTATTAATTAAGTTTTGAGCTTTAACCGTCCATCAAAATAATAAACGATTTCCCTTCCTAAGCGTCTCAAAATCAATCATTACAATTTTCAATGATGAGTTTCAATGATAGCTATAACTGGTGCCTAATTCAAAGAATGAAGAATACTGCTCGTGAAGCTGAAAATAAAAGACTAACATTTAAAAACTTTCTTTGAACGAATACGATAAAACGTCAATGTCAATACTAAAACCCTGTTTTTGGATTTTTACGATGTGTCGTTTTTTACTGGAATTATCATAAGCTAAAATTGTTTGTATACCTTTGTTATAATCTGGTATGAAGCATAAAAATAGCGTTGTCAGACGTTGCGATTTACCCAAGATATCCCGGATTTCAGGCATAAAATCAACTGTTGGGACAGTTTCTTCTCCCGTTGCGACCTTAATTCTTAAAAAATACTGAATGGAAACATCTTGTATAATTCACATATATTTAAAATTTCAATGAATCCGACCAAACTTCATGCAGAATAATATTTTTGCAAAATAGCTAGTATTATAAGAAAAACATTTGCAAAATTGTTTCTGGATTCCTAAAAAATGTAGTTTCTAAGACACGTTTGTATGTTTGTATACAGCTATAATAGCCCAGGAAAAATGTACAAATAAATTGCCAATCTGCGGAAAAATTCCAAGTGAAGATTTTTGAATGCAATTATCTTTATTTGTGCCTAAGGAATACGCATGCGAAAGTCTACAAACGAAACTGGCTTGCTTTAAAAGTTATTCAAGGTTAAATGTCAAACGCCAGCAGAATCTTTTCTTTTAGAGCATAACCTTTTTTTTTGGATAGTATCAAGGAAAAGGAAGATTCTGCTGGCGTTTGACCTTGAATAACTTTTAGCGCAAGCCAGATTCGTGTGTAGACTTTTGCACGAGTATTCTTTATGTTAATTTAAAGATAATTGCGCTTAAAAATTTTAACTTGGAATTTTCCCGAAGTGGTAATACATTTTTCCTAGATATACTACCAAAAAAACATATAATAAAAGAATAGTTTTCTTAGTTTACAATTTTCTCGAAAACTCGATGGCATAAAACCATCTGGTTTTCGGTGTTCATTTAAAAATTACAGGAAAAGTGTATAATAGAAACTAACATAATTCCTGGTTTCATATTTTGAAAAAAGAACAGTACCTATATAATTTTTTTCAGTTTTTTTTTTTAATGTTGGGTTTGAAGCTATTTTTTTCGAAAACTATTGGCAGGAATAACTTATTTTGAAAAAATTATTAAAGAACAAACTTGAAAATCTCAAAAAAAATATAGTACTTTATTTTAAGTGTTGCCATTTGTTTAATTTTTTTTTTTAATTTTAGTACTATTTTCAGAAAATTGCTCCTCCCGGTTAATTGGGGGGGGATAGACCCCCCCCTCAGTATGAAAAAATGTTTGTACTATGTCTCTCTAAAAAACCATATTATTATTTTATGTCACTGGGCGAATCATTTTGGGCCGGAAAACCAGCATTTTCGAAAATTGATACTTTTTGAGGTCTCAATATCTTTTTATTGGGGCCTTATATCGAAAAAGTCTTCATAAGAGTTCTTATAGAGAATATTATTGTTTATAAATAAATAAATAAATTATTTTTCAAAAACTTCACCATTTACGAGAAAACCGCAAAATACCGTTATTTTTTACTTTTGTGCATTTTATGTAAAATATTATATCTTTTATATAACCGCAAACAAAAAAAAATAACCTACAAACTGTGTAAAAATAAAATTTCTAACATATACCGTTTAAGAGTGGTAAGCGAAAAATCCTTATTTTTAAACTTAACCTTTTTGAAGTAGCAAGAAGAAAACTATTCTTTTATTATATGTTTTTTTGGTAGTATATCTAGGAAAAATGTATTACCACTTCGGGAAAATTCCAAGTTAAAATTTTTAAGCGCAATTATCTTTAAATTAACATAAAGAATACTCGTGCAAAAGTCTACACACGAATCTGGCTTGCGCTAAAAGTTATTCAAGGTCAAACGCCAGCAGAATCTTCCTTTTCCTTGATACTATCCAAAAAAAAAGGTTATGCTCTAAAAGAAAAGATTCTGCTGGCGTTTGACATTTAACCTTGTTACTGGTCACTCGTGTGGAAAAAAGTGTGTTAATATTTTTTGTAGATTACACTATAGTCTATAAGCTGAACATAAATTATTTTATGAAAATTTCGTTATTTAAGATTTAAAAGCAAAAGTCTGGAATTTCAGGTTTTTGACGAAATTTTTCAAATAATTATATCTTTAAAATTATTACTCTTAGAAAAAAATTAATTTTTTTTTTAATAGAAGGTAACATAGTTTATAAACTTTGCCTATAAATGTTTTCAATAACACTCACCATTTCTGAGTTATACGCAAAAAAGGGATATTTTCGTCAATTTACGTTTTTTGAAACGCCGATATCTTCTTAACCATCAGTCAGAGAAAAAAAAGTGTTTTAACATTTCTTGTAGATAATCATATTATCTACAAGTTTTGTATGCATTACTTTTTAATACTATGTACCGTTTCAAAGTTATACGTGGAAAACCGGTATTTTCGACATTTAACCTTGAATAACTTTTAACGCAAGCCAGTTTCGTTTGTAGACTTTCGCATGCGTATTCCTTAGGCACAAATAAAGACAATTGCATTCAAAAATCTTCACTTGGAATTTTTCCGCAGCGAAAGTACATTTTTCCTGGGCTATAAATAATAGCGTAAGAACTGAAAATTTGTTTAGACAAAAAATATTTAGTATAAAATGTTTTGTTTGTAAATTATTTCTATATTGAAATAAACCCACAAGTACCTTAACTGCTTTGAAATATTGAAGAAAAAAATGGTAAAAAAAAAACATTTTTTTCGTTCAAAAGTTTTTGTTTTAAAATAATTTTTTTTAAGCATAGGTAAACAACCTTATTTAAAAAAGAAATTAGAGGATGGATTTTGGGATTTCAAAATGGGGAAGAACTACGCTTTTTATTTTGTGTCTTGAATATTCTCAAAAAAAGTTTGATTTTGTTTTATATTTTTATGGCTTATTCGTTTTGTGGTTTACATAATTAGTGTGTATTTTTTTTTCAATAAAATTAGAACATCAAGATTTACATTTAAAGAGAAGGCAACAGTTATTTAAAGCAAGTCGATGTTAGAAGAGATACATAAATAAAACCCGACTTTAAAGTATTTGGCGCTAAATTTTAAACATTTAAAACCAGCTCTAAATCACTCTTAAAATGGCACTCTGATCTAAATAATTATTTTAGAGCGAGAGTCAGCTCTTTTTTAATTTTAAACGACATAAAGTATACTTTAACACTAAAGCACTCGTCTAACTATAAAATAATCTCAGATCAAATGATCTCAGATTCCGTGATATGGGATCCGCGGAGCTTATCTAGGGAGGGGTGAAAACCAATTTCGGCTATGACGATTATCCTCGAAGTTGCATTCATATTTTTTTTCAATGCACTGTTACTCGCAAAGGCCCCAGTTGTGGACTGCAAGACTTTGATTTTTTTAATAGCCTTTAATGAAGCTTTCGACGCCTATACTTCTTTTTTTGCTATCGTTCACACCCAAAATCTGCTGTGGGCTCTTAGTCTATAAGTAAAAACATATAAAATGAGGATGAATCCAATTAAGGGATCTTTTTTTTCAATTTTGAAGCGATGAAACACACATACACTGTACCTACAACTCAACTAAACTGAAACAATTCTCAAGGGAGTAGGTACAACAATAAAAAATATAATTGTTGTCTTCATGTACAATAAAGTATAATAATATTTAAGCAATCTAATGGCACTTTCACTATATATTTTATAAAATTTTCCTTCTCCAGCTAGAATTAATTTTTTTTTTTGTACTCATTTTAAATTTGTTTCTGTTGTCTAGCTGTGTCTCTTTCTTCAACTGTCAGATTTGGGCTTGTTCAATCCAAATTTTCTTACGTTACGTTGCGGAGTTCACTCTAGTTAGAAGAGTTGTTTAATGCGTTTGAAATTATGAAATGGTTAGACAAAGGTTCAAAACAAAACGACTACGTTAACTAGAGCTGGTTCTATTCCTTAAACGAGCAATGTTTAAAATTTTGCGCCTTTGTCTTTATCTTCTAAACCGATTTTGATAAATTTTGTAGGTCAGTAAAAACAAATTATTAAAAGATAAGATAAGATTTGATATACTCGTTTAGAAGCCCGAGTAGACTAACATATTGATGTGAATATCACACAATTCCAACCACAAAGCATTCATACCGGTCGAAATGATAACCTACTTTTTGTTTAAATTCGGGTAAATATCGCTCCATCCCTGCAGTGACATATGGTTTATATGGGGTCATTACAAAGGGCGGCTAGTTTTATTTCTGCCCAGGGCGGCGAAAAAGCTGGGTCGGGCCCTGTTTACATGACCCGATTTTCCAGTACAATTTTTTCGAAAATCAGGAGAAATTTTAACATACCTAACGATATTTCCAGTCAGAATTCTGTCCCATAAGTCCTCTTCATACATTATAGCTGTCCCTTTCATTTTACATACAGAGGACATAGCTGGCAAAATAAGACCAGCGTTGCCTATTGCATTTTTTTCGTAAAACAAATCTATTGTCTATCCAAATACCTGTCCAAAATTAAAACCACTGTCTTTTGTGAAATGCATTCTGATGCATATAATTAGCGTTTGAACATTGAAAGTTCTCGGAAAATAGCTTGTTGGTCACGTAGAAAATATAGAATGCAAAATTTTACAATTTAAACAAATTGAAGGCCATATTTAATTCTTAAAATTGGAGACAGCATCGTTTATTCACTATGTATAAAAATAAAACTAGAATTAATTGATATTTGCGTTTGGAATTGCCTTTACAAATTTATTCACAGTCGCAGATAGTCTTTATACTTTATTATGTATTTTCAATCAATTTATCTGTTATTATTAATTATTTCTTTTTCAAAAATACAAATACAAGTTTGAGAATGCATATCAACAGCAAGAAAATTAAATCTACTTACTGCATTTTTTTGGATCTACTTCGGAAAATTTTCCGAATAATGGCAACGCTGGTCAATACTGTGAACACACTAGAATCTGCAAAAAGTATGAGAGAGAACGCAAACATACTGCAAAAATCGTGTGAGTTTGCCGGGAACGGACGATAGATATGATCCTTACCCCTCACTTTCTACTCTTTTTCACTTTTTCCAGAGTCTTCTGTATTCAGTGTTGACCAGCGTTGCCACTAATCGGAAGTTGATCCAAAAGCAAAATGCAGTAAGTAGATTTATTTTGTTTCGTAGTAGATATGCATTTTCAAATTTGTATTTGTATTTTCGAAAAAGAAATTAATATTTTGAAAGAATTCACGACCATTTGCAATTTTTAGTTTGCTACACGGCTCATATGCAAGGCACTAAAAGGGTGGGTTTCAGGAGAAATAACAATAACAATGATGATGAAATTATTTGTGGTTTTAATTTTTTTGAATTTTAATGTTTTTTTTTTCGTAAAACGAAAAAGTATTTGATTGGCAGCAGATTGGTTTACGAAAAAAAAAATTAATAGGCAACGCTGGTCTTAATATGCCATCTACCTCTGAATGCAAAATGAAAGGAACAGCAATAAATATGAAGAGGACATAGACAAAAATCTGACTGGAAATACCGTTTCATATCGTTTCATGTATAAACATTTCACCCGATTTTGGGAAAAATCGTACTGGAAAAATCGGGTGATGTAAATGCCGACTAACAATATACACAACAATACCAAAATATAAGCAATGGAAAATGAAAACTAAAAACACAGAACTTTTTCTCTAAATTTTTCAGCTTTCCAAAAAGAAATATTTAAAAAAAAAAATCTGCTGCAAAACTCTAACTTTCGGGTTTTTACTGTCTGGTATTTCGTAACTGTGGGGTTGTTAAAAGCAAATGCAAGACTTTAATTTGAATGATTTTGTTATTTTGTACTCAATCCAAGTTTTATCCAGATTATTCAACCTTCGTCATGACCTGAATGTTTTCATCTTTAAACGTTCTCAAGTTAAGCATTTTGTGACAAGCATCTTGCAAACATTTTGAAAAAGTATACAACAAAACTGCTTAAGCTTAAGGCTTTGCAATAAAAATCATAAATCAGAAGCAGTACCTACTTTTCATGAAAGACAGCCTGGCAGTTAAAAAAAAAATTTTATGACTGGCTTACTTGTGTACAGAAGGACAGTGGTGAATGTTCTGCAGTATTGTTTCTGCAAATGGAGTGACAGATGTTGGACGTTAAATCAAATCTCCCTAGCACTAAGTTGAGATTCTTCGAATCCCATGAAACGTGGAAAGTCACGTCTATCGTTTCGAGGAAATTGCAGACTTTTGTGAATCGCTGCCTACGCCACATCCTAAAGATTTGCTGGCCACAAAATATATCAAACGTGGAATTGTGGTGCAGGACAAGTCAAGAGCGGCTGGACGTCGACATAAAAAAGCGTACATGGCAATGGACTGATCACACACTGAGGCAACTAAACGATGAAATTGCAAAGCAGTCCTTTGAATGGAATCCTCAGGGTGCATGGCAGGTTGGAATTGGAAGACCAAAAACAACATGGAAATTAACTGTATTAGCAGAAGCAGAATTCCAGAAAAAGATGTGGCCACAGCTATAATACCTTCTTGGAGACCGTGAAGGATGGAGACGTTTTGTTGACACCCTATACCCCAACCGGGGTTTCAGGACACGATGATGAACTACATACATCAGACCTTGCGTCAGATCTGGCAGTTCTGATGTTTTGCTAAGTTTTTTGAGGTGTTGGCCTAATAAAGCATCCAAGTTTTCTTAATCGTGCGCCAAAGGCAACATGGAAAAAAAATAAAAAAACCTAGAGATTCTCCGCTTTTCTCAGTAATTGTCGATTTTATACCGTTAGAACAAGTTTTTGATTAAAACATCGCTCCACGATTTGAAGTTAATTAAATTTGCTTCAGTTTGAGCCAAGAATCGTGTTTGTAGACAAAAGAGTTTCCAAGAGACAGCCTTTCAAAATAGTCAAGTCAAAATAGACATTTGACCCAGCCAAAATTCCGATCAGCTCGAAAACTGGCACGGACCTTCCTTTTGACATAACAAATCAACTGCAAAAAGTCATTATCAATCCCACAAGAGCATAAAAAGTTATTGAAGGTCAAGTGTGTCGAAAAAGATGGTTTCTCGCCTATAACTTTCAAACGATGAATGCTATCGAAAAGTAGTATGAGCATGTTTTGTAGATCAGCTAATTTTCTTAAAAATGTAGATATATTGGCGCAAAATTATAGAGAAGTTAACACGATACTAAAACAACTTTAGTGTAACACTAGGTGAAAATGGCGTTTTCTTAAATTATAGACGATGTTAAACCAATTTTATGCTTAAACACTTGCATTAAAGTTAAAATAACCAAAGTCACATTTTAATTTTAAGTATCACACTAGCTGAAATGACATCTGATTTAGGCGAGTTCAACTTTAATTTGCTTAGAAAATGGTCTTAACGCGACAGTAACTAGCATGTGTCTATAATTCAGCAAAAGTTAGAGAACTGCATCAAAGTTAAACAATTGTTAACTAGTGTCATGCTATGGCCCTTAATATAGGCTGTCTATAATTTTGCGCCAATTATTTTAAGAATAAGGTCAAAAGCCAAAAATAACGGTTTTCTGATTAATTATCGTAAATAACGAAGTTTTTCAATATAAGTGTATGTTAAGTGTGTAAACGTCTACTTGAAAGGTTATATCGCGTTTTTCCGTACAAGTGGTCGGTTACATGTATCGAAAATATAGAACTTTTACTTATATAATGCTTTATTTCCACTTAACGCTAATCTGAGATTTTATAAGATTTACCTCAAATCTTCTTTAAATCTGGGAGATTTACCATACAAATATATTTCGTGAATCTTAAAGATTAGAAATTAATCTTGTTAAATCCTGATAAGACAAATACTTTTACAAATCGAAGATTGAACTAACCTATTCTTGTATGGCGCTGAAGGATTCATTTATGGCTGAATTCAGTTCTTCACAAATAAAAAATTCTATCTCACTTCTCTTCATAAGAAATAAAATGCACGACTGGATCGCACGTACTTGCTCTTATGTTCAATTTGTGTGGGACTTAAGAACATTAAAAAATATTCAAGTAATTATAGAAAAAGTATAAAAGCATATTTAAATCGTTCTTTTTATTGTATAAACAGTCTGATAAATAATTTAGAGCTCAAAAAAAAGTATGCCATTTGATTACTTGAAAAAATATGAATACATGCAAACAAAATTTTAAATCGTTGGAGCCGTTTTCTTAAAAATTAATTTTTTAGAAATATAAAATGTTTGTAACATTTTTCAAAAAAAAAAATTTAATGCCAATTTTGAGTATATATTAATATACATTTATAATTGAAATTTCAAAATAATTCATCAACCCGTTTTTGAAATATTGAATTTTCAAAAAAAAAATTAAATCTTTTTTTAAAAATCCAAAATTTATTTTTTCAAACATTTTGGTATGCAGTACTATTTATATTCTAACAAATCTTTTGTACAAAAAATTTTATTGAAATCGGGTGAGCGGTTCATGAGAAAACCAAAAATCAAAAAAACCGTTATATGGCAGGTACCGTTAATAAATGTTTTTGGTGATTTTTTTTCTAACTTAAAGGTACATAATATCTACAATACAATAATACACTGAATTTTTTTATGAAAATCGTTGGAGCCGTTTTTGAGATAAATAAGCTTTTCCTTAACGGTTGTATGGCAAGTACCGTTATTTTTTGAGCTTAAAAAAAAATTTCAATTTCCCCTCTGGAGAGTTACAAAAAAACCTTAAGTTCAAAATTTGAAGAAAATCGCTTCAAAGGTTTAGGCTGTAGGTTGAGGTACGGACAGACAGACAGAAAGACAGACTGACAGAACTGTGCCACCCACTTTTTTCGTGTTCTCTATCATCGTAATGTCATGTTTGATTGTTATCTCGAAATTTTTTTTGCACGAATCCAAAACTTGCCCTATAGTACCTATATCGCAAGTAAAAAATGAAACACCATTTGCATTTTTAAAGGTGCTGTCAAAGTAAATCCTTTTTAAACTTTTTGGGCGGGCGGTGGAAAAACCAAATAGATTTATAAAATCTGATCTGAGATCAGATAAGCCTTTGGTGGAAGCAAAGCATTACTCTAAAACGGTTAACTTTATCATAAAATATACTTTATACAAAAATATTATTATTTTAAGAATTTATAAAAAGTAACAATTCTGATTTCTTTCCTTTTACTTGAAAATGATGAAGTTGTCTAAGATCAATATCACTCGTATGGGACATGTTGCTTTTATTAGATAGTACACTTCCACCTTCACAAACTGAGGATACAATTTCTTTGAAAAACTTACTCCCAGCTTCACAGTCTCGAAACCTTGAACTGAGTTCAATTGTTCTGTTGAACTAGAGTTAAACCCAAAAGTTGAGTTTAAACTCGCACTGTGAAAGAGGCCCCATGCTTCACGGAGCCTTAAGTCTATGACAATTATACACTCGCATGTTCAAAGAAAGGACTTTGGTAGGTGGGAGTTGAGAAAGTTTGAGCAAAATAAAAGAATTATTAAAATTATTTGGAGAACCGCCAGTATTTTACTGATGCCAAGAACGTATTTTGTTCTTGTTATTTTATTTGTCAAAATTTGGCATTGAACTTGAAAGTTTTATAGCAAGAACCATTAAAACGCATAACGTTTAAATATGAAGAATATTCTTCCTTTATAGTACTGTATTCATAAAGCATACAAAAAAAAAACTTGTATTTAGAGCTCTTGGCTGAAATCATAAGGGTGATGGAACAAAAATGGATCTGCTTATTTTACATTTCTTGGCGCAAGGGTAAGTGCGTTCAAGGTTGAACGGTCACTACAGACATAGAAGTCTGATTGAATCCCAGTCTATTCCACCCAAAAATATGTATTTTCCATGCCTGTACGAGGAAGAAAAATTTCCAAAAGATCAATAATGAAGCAAACTTTTGGTTAAATGGTTAGATATGTAGAGGAAGCGCTGTAGATATGGTTGTTTTTTGTTAGGTGCGACAAAAGGTTGGGTTGGAAAAGAAAAGGTAATTTTCTTAAATTTAAAAAAGTATTACAAAACAATGCCAACATTTACATTGTCATGCTATTGCTTTTTTGAAAGCCAAAAATCCAATCTTTAATATTCTTTTTAAAGAAAGTTGTTTTTGTAAATAGTTTTCGAAGATAATACCCGCATGTAAAGGGGGCCATATTAGCAGCATGACAATAGTTTTATAAAATGGAGCCTTATTTCTGCGCCTGCATTTTATATTTAGGTGTTTAACTAAGCTTCATTAACAAATAAGTTAGTAATTTGACCCTTTTTAAATTTATAATTAAAAACAATTTTGTTCACTATGAAAAGAAGTTATTTTTAGGCATTAAACTTCAAGTGCAAAATGTAATGCCACCTAAGCACTTAAAAAGCCAGTATTTTCATTATAAATGATATGAGGGGGGAAGTATGTAAAAATTAAGACTGCCAATATTTATTATTTTTTATTATTTGGTACTTTATTAATTAATTTATAAAATTTACCATTGTAATTGTTTAATGTTAAGTACATTTAAGCATGGCCGAGAAATTACAACAAATTTAACAGTTGTTTTGTATACAAAATTTAGATATAAAAAGTATATTTACAAATATTTAAGTAAGGAAAATGTTTATTTTACATTTATTTCAAAAATTTTCATTAATTATTGTTGTTCTATAATTGAGCACTGCATAGCAATAAGAAGCACGTTTCTTCCAATATTCGCTGTCGTTGAGAATAAGTTTTACCTCTTCAATATTCATCAGATTAGCTCCATAGTGGTATCGCCTTATTTCTTTCAAGATGGGACAGGAACCAAGAAAGTGCATCTCGTCTTCGTTTTCCCTAGTGTTGCATAAGCAGCATTTTGGTGAAATATCTTCGCGATGGGGCATGCAGTTAAGCTTGAGTAGATCTTCTCTCACTCGGATTACCATAGAAATTTGTGCAGTACTGAGGCCAAGATTCAGATACGCAGGACCCCCTCTCATCCCCAAGAATTTGTTTAACTTTATTAGCTTAAAACAAGCAAAAAAACCATTGCATCTAAAAGTTTACAAAACTTAAAAACTAAAGTTTTCAAACTTTAACTTAAGAACTAGATTAGGGCTAGCATAAAAAAAAAAGAAAAAAAATACATATAGATAGAAGGATGATGGGACATTGGAGGTTTATGAGATTAAGAGTTAGGGTAAGGCGAGGAGGTCTCGACATGTAGGAGGTTTCATCAAACTCAAATTTTTCGTTTCCTTTAAATTTGAACGAAATGATAATTTCCAATATTCAACGCCTGAAGGTATACCCTACTATTTTCCTCTATACTGTTCAGTTACTGTCAGTCTGTATCAAGTTCATTCGTGTTTTGTTCTTTGTGAAGTGCAGATGTAATTTTTGTTGGTAAGTTCTTAAGTTATAACTTTTTTTGTTTAAAGTTTTTTAAAGTGATATATTGATAACTAAATAAAGTAAATAATAGTGTTTTAATAATTGTTATCATTTAAAGTCAATATTAAAGTATAAACGTTCTAAATACATTTATATATTGTCATGTGTTGGAGGAGGTTTCGACATATTTTGGGTAGGAGGTTTAATCAAACTGTCGAAACCTCCTCATTTTACTCTTCTAGTAGGCTTTAACTTTTTTATATTAAGACCGTAAAACCTTTCAGTGAAAATGCCAAACATCTATAAAAGAAAGTATCCTGAAAAGACATTTGATGAGAAGTCCAAGCTAGAAGCAGTTAAATCTGTTGTCGAAAAAAAGGAGACTGCTTCAAGTGCTGCCCAAAAATATGGCGTAAAAAGAACCACAATTTTATCGCGTCTATTAAAAAATGGCGATTCTAGTTCTGTCCCATTGGACCAAATATTCAGCACAAAGCACTCAGGCTCCCAAGTTCTAACAAATCAACAAGAAAATGAGCTTGCAAATTATTTTAAAAAATGTTCACTACTGCATCATGGTCTCACTTTGGATACGTCCAAAAAATTTGTGTATCAATATGTTATTCGCAACCAGATTGACCATCCATCAAATTGGGATCGGGATAAAATGGCTGGAAAAACTTGGCTCCAAGGATTTATGCGACGAAATAGAGAAGTCTTCGAAAGCCGGAAAATACAAGCGCAGCTCGTCTTTTTGGTTTCACAAAAGTCGCTGTTGATGGATTCTTCGAAAACTTAAGAAATGTATACTGCAAGTTTATGTTTGGCCCTGAAAGAATTTATAATTTGGACGAGACTGGAATTACAACAGTTCTAGAGTCCCCAAAGGTAATTTTCATTTTCAAGTATAGATTACTTAGGTACCTATTGATTAACTTACAAATACAGGTCATTGCTGAAAAAGGGAAAAGGACTGTTTCCCAAGTTGCTTCTGCTGAAAGGGGGACACTAGTTACTATGGTTGCAATTGTAAACGCAGCTGGCAACCATTTACCTCCAGTATTTGTTTATCCCAGAAAAAGGACAAATCCTGCATTTCTTAAAGGTGCTGTTCCAGGATCGATTTCTTTGTTAGCAGAAAGTGGTTGGATGAACACTGATCTGTTTCCGAAAGTTTTGGAGCATATTGCAAAACACACTCGGTGTTCAATTCAAGATCGAATTATGCTTTTGTTGGATAATCATGTGTCACATTGTGGACTCGATTCCATAATTTTTTGCAGAGAGAATGGCATTACCTTATTATCATTTCCACCTCACACATCACACAAACTTCAACCGCTGGATGTGTCAGTGTTTGGACCATTTAAAAAATACTGCAAATCTGCATTCAACAACTTCCTTGTGAATAATCCGGGTCGTATAATTGGTATTAATGATATTGCGGAAATTTCTTGCCAGCCATTTTTGAAAGCATTTTCTCCGGAAAACATTATAAAAGGGTTTTCATCAACTGGAATATTTCCAATAAATGACTGTATTTTCCAGGATTGTGATTTTCAAGTATTTGAAGAAACGGAGAACACCCCAGTGCAAATCGCATCGCCAAATCGAAATATTGAGAGGAATTCAAATGAATCAAATCAGCTCCTTACACCGGAAGTGATTCGGCCTTGTCCGGAAATGCAAGAAATTGAAGAAACGGAAGAAAATCCAATGAAAATTGCATCGCCAAATCGAAATGTTCAGAGGAACTCAAATGAATCATATCAGCACCTTACACCGGAAGTGATTCGACCCTACCCGAAAATGCATTCAAATCGGAAAAAAAAACTTAGCAGTGTTTCTAAATCACGGATCTATACCGACACACCCGAAAAAAATAGGCTTATGGAACTAGCCGAACAAAAAAAAGAAAAAATGAAACAAAAAGGGATTGTGATAAAAAAGAAAAAAATACCAAAGCCAAAACACGTCAAGAAAGTTCTTGCATCATCCTCCTCCGAAAGCGAATGCTATAGTGTTAGGAATTCAGATCAATCTTTTGAATTTGGTATGGATAGTGATGCAAAAGCAGACGTTGAGCCCATTAAGAATGTCACAGTTTCCCAGGATGTTAATGCTGAAATTGGTGACTTTGTTCTGGTCAAATTCGGTGACAAAAAACCTTTTTTTTATGTCGGTAGAGTTGAGGATGTCGATATGGAATCGGTGATGTGTTATTTTATCAAATATTATCGTCGACAAAAATATGGCAACTTCTTTTATGAACCTATAGTTGACGACACAGGAGTGGCAATGAAATCTGACATAGTGGCTAAATTGACGAGTCCAAAAGACCTTCCAGGAACATCCAGGTCCAAAAATAAGATCTGTTTCGATCTTCACTTTGGTGATTTGGATGTGCGTTAATTTTCTTATCATGTTTCATTAGTATATAATTTATTGACTAAAAGTTAAAGACTGCTTTATATACATTTAAAAAAAAAACTAAAATTAAAATGAATTATCTGGTATGTACAAATATTTGAATTCAAATACCGCTTTCTTACTTTATTTAGAAGTAAAATTTGTTTTAAGTTTATTTATTTCAACCAAAAAAATGACTGAATTACTTGTTTTTTGTTTTTTTTTTTATTGTTTCTTGTTTTATTGTTTTTGTAAAGATAATAAAAACAAAAAAAAAAAAACATTTTGTTCTTGTTGTTTAATTTGTATCTTTAAATTGTCGAACTGTCGGAACCTCCTATGACATGATGAAACCTCCTACTTAAAAGTTGAAACCTCCTACAGAGTAGGATGTTTTGTCACTTTTTCTTTATTTATAAATTAATAATAAACTCTGATATGGTAAGTAATTTAACTATAAAAAGTTGTTTTTATATAAGTTTAAACATTAATAAAGTGCATTTTATGTAAATAAAACTTTATTTGTAAAAGGAAGTTCTTAGTTTTTGACAATATTCGGTAACGTGTCAAAACCTCCTCGCCCTACCCTACATATTTTCAGAGACTGTTTGCTGGAGTGAAAGTCAAAGGAGTTTTGCATGCTATTATAGTTTATCCAACAAAAATATGCAATACACTTCTTATGGGAAAGCTTTTTCAAAATCAGTAACGTGCATATTTTTGCACCATACCAAATTGAAAGAACTCCTCCATAAAAAAGTGTTTGCCCGCCCGTAAGTTTTTGATTGCAGCTGACGCAGACCCAACGTCCTATTGAGCGCACATCTGAGAGTGCACTGAATTGCTGTGGCCTATGGCTGCTGCTATTCAACCCCAGTGATACCACTTTACTTCAATTGAAGTAGGTCTACTTCTTTTTTTCTTATTTTTTTTTAAATCTACTTCCTACTTCGCACCATCACTGAAATATGGGAATCTACTTCATTTTAAAATTCTCTGTTTCAACCTACTTCAATTTTACAAAAAAAAAGCCAAATCTACTTCCTTTTCCTTTATTTCATTGAATTTGCAGTAAGTGCAGCCATATTGTGTTTTTACCATGCAAATTGTGGCGTAGTTTTGATTTTTTCCCTACTTTATGTAGATTTGCGACTAAAATTTCTTGACGTATCATGCTTGGTAAGCACCTTTCTGAGCACAAATTCACTGGACTAAGTGGTGTTTACTGTTAGGAGTAAACAATAGATTTGCAAAAAAATTTATACTTGAACCAGGTGCTGTCAGGTTTTGAAGTGAAACAAATAAAATTTACTGTCGAAAAAAGCAATTTGTTTTATAATTTCAGCTATATTGAAATATACATATAAGTATGTTGACCAGTGTTGCCCCCCCAACTGATTGAAAGTGTAGTGTTTAGGAAAAAAATGTGTAGTAAAAACGTAGTAAAAAAAGAACAAAATAATTTTACAATTTTTTTAATCCTTTTATTCACTTTTAAATATACATAGGTAAATATATTATTAAATTAGCACCCGATTTTGGCAACTCCATAAAATATTCGAGAATAGTTTAGAAAACAGTTCACATTCCAACTTCAAAATGGTACATTGTAAAACTGAAGTAGAAATGTGAAGAATATACATTTATTTTATAAAGAGAAAACCAATATGATCTGTCAAGCTGTGGATTCCATTCTAGAAGTGAATTGTGAAATTGGGGATGTTGTGTTCTGGGCTTACACAGAAAGTATTGGTTAAGATTTAAAGCTACAAACACACTATTTCTGATGTAAAAAAAGTGTAGTGTTTGGAGGACTGTGCGTAGTGTGTGCTTTTGAGAAAAAAGTGTAGTAAAAACACTACAAATGTAGTAGGGGGGCAACGCTGATGTTGACTGAAGTCTGAGAGAATAACATTTTAGTTTTTAGTTTTTTTTAGTTCAATTTAATTAAATTTAATCAAAATATATACTCCAAGAGCCAGAACAAAAAAGGAGGTTCTTAATGCAATTATTTACTGAACTGATTTTCTTGATGGAATATGTTCAGGGGTGTCCCCAGAATATAAATCCAAGTTGGCGGGACTGGGGAGCGCGAGCGTCAGCCACCATCTTGAAAAACGCGTTTTATCAAATATCTCGTGAGCCGTGCGTCGTAAGAATATAATAGTATTTTTTTAGAGTAAATACTCCATTCTTTTGTTTGATTTTTCTTTAAAAAAAATTGTAAATTTTTTTCAAGTTGATTGTTTTCAAAAATTCATTGACTTTAAAATAAGACTTCTCAAAAAATGTTCGCAACAACAACATGACTTAGAAAAATAAACAAAAGAATGGAATATTAGCTTTCAAAAAAGATTACTATTATATTCGAACGATGCACGGTTCAAGAGATATATGATAAGACGCGTTTTCCCAGATGGCTTCTGACGCTCGTGCTTCTCAGTCCGCCAAATTGAATTTATATTCAGGGGACACCCCTGAACATATTCCATCAAGAAAATCAGTTCAGGAATAAATTGCAAGAAAAAAGTACCCGGCTCTTGGCCTAATAAATGTAGGTATGTACAAAAAAAAAGTAAATTTTGAAATCTACTTCGATTTTTCTCAATCTACTTCACATTTTTCTTCAAAACTACTTCGACTTTTTTTTCGGAAGTGGTAACGCTGTTCAACCCCCATCAAAGTATTGATGTGTATTCAGAGTTACCCGTGTCTATTTAGTAATTCCTTCAGCTTTTTTTCCTTGAGTTTCTGTCGAGGTGCTTTTGATTTTAGAGCTTTAAAAAAAGTTTTTAATGATGAGTGTTATCGTGGAGTGTTTTTCATCGTTTGCATTTATTTTAATGTGTGAAAAATACGTTAAATTGCAGTTACAAAATTTTAAGCTCTTTTCTTTGAAGGAGATTATTATTTGTATAGATTTTCGTAACGCGAGGTAAAGTAAAATTTGTATGTAAATTGTATTTTTAAAAGGTGTATTTTTTAAGTTTTGTGCAATTTGTAATTTTAAGACGGGTATAAGTTTTGTGCAATTTGTATTTATAACTCGTGTATTTGTGAAAAGGTGTGTTTTTTTAGAGTTTTGTGCAATTTGTATTTTTAAGTCGTGTATTTGGTGCTTTATGTAAGTTGTTCGAAATGGCTTCGAAGACTTCAAAAGACTTAAGCTCCGAACAGAAAAAAGAAATTGTTGACGTGACAAACCAAATCCATAAAAATTTGCAAAATGAAACAGAAGCTGTGAAGCAAGTAGCTGGTATTTTTTCTGTGGGTGAACGAACTGTTTACAAAGTGCTTAAAGAAAACAGTACCAAAGGCCACAACTCACCACCAAAAAAGAAAAACAAATCCGGTCTCAAAAGTAAAGTAGATGATTTTGACAAGTGTGCCATCAGGCAAATTGTGTATCATTTTTTTTCAAAGAAGGAACTTCCTACGCTGGATAAAATACTGCATGAGGTAAGACGCAATGAAAACATCACAAAAATCAGCAGGTCTTCTCTGCATACGATTTTGAAAAAAAACTAGGTTTTTAGTTTGCCCATCGTCAGCGAAAGAGTGTGCTATTGGAAAGAAGTGACATCATCACATGGAGAAGGCGATACTTACGCGAAATTAAAAAGCTAAGGGAACAAAACAGAAAAATCTATTTTACTGATGAGACGTGGCTCAACGAAGGACATACAAGAGACAAAGTTTGGATGGACCCGGCTATATTAACACCACGGCAATCATTCAACGAGGGACTTTCAACAGGACTGCGTGCACCATCGGGAAAAGGTAAGCGGCTGATAATAACGCACATGAGAAGTTCTGCACGTTTCGTAGAAGGTGGACTCCTATGTTTCGTTTCTGGTAGCAGTGGCGACTATCACGATGATATGAATGCTGACGTATACGAGAAGTGGTTTAGGGAAATACTTACGCGCCTGGAGCCCAACTCTGTTATCGTTTTGGATAACGCATCATACCATTCTCGAAAGAAGAACAAAGCTCCGTCGACTGCAACAAAAAAAGATGACATAAAGATCTGGTTCCGGTCAAACAATATTTCTTTCGAGGATGATATGGTGAAAGTTGAGCTGTTGAACATCGTTAGGCGCCATAAAACCCAGCACGAAACCTACGTCATTGACGATATTGCCCAAGCTGCTGGACATAAAGTGCTTCGTTTGCCTCCTTATCACTGTGAGCTTAACCCAATAGAATTGGTTTGGGCTCAAGTGAAAGGATTCGTGGCAAGCCACAACAAGTCCTTCAAGATGGCAGAAATAAAAACCCTTTTACCAACTGCAATCAACAACGTTGACGCTGAAAAATGGCGTCGGTGTGTCCAACACGTCGAGCAGGTGGTTGAGCCGAAAATGTGGGAGATGGACGTTTTTTCAGAAGGTTCTGTAGAAAGTCTTATTATTAACCTAGGTGAAGATAGCAGCAGCAGCAGTGACTTCTGTGTTGAATAAAATATTTATTTTATATTATATTTATTTATATATAGTTATTTAAAAGGGATTAGGCCTACTGGGGATACCCTTCAAAAACGCACCTTTTATCTT
Source organism: Dasysyrphus tricinctus (assembly GCA_963921185.1). Lineage (NCBI taxonomy): Eukaryota > Metazoa > Arthropoda > Insecta > Diptera > Syrphidae > Dasysyrphus > Dasysyrphus tricinctus. Next base: position 142,305,347 of record OY992531.1, read on the forward strand.
ACCTCATGGTGGTGTGGAAAAAGATAATTGTGTTTTAATTTTTATAAATAAAACATTAAATGAACATTTCCATATAAAAAAAGTGCGGTAACCCTACATACTATTCTTTTATATTTGGGTTCATGTAAAAAAAACGCTACGACAACCCTGAGAGAGCTTTAATGAAGGGCAGATTTATGCAATCTACTATAGGCAGAATGCGAGGCAAACGCCCTATCTTGCCTTTACTGCCTATTTTTGTTGGATGAACTATAGCAGTACGTAGCATGCGGGTCATTGGTTCGTTACTTCCATTATTAGTTCGGTGGAAGTTAGGCCGTGTGCCAATTGCGTTAAAATCCTGGTTAAATTTGATCCCATGGCTAAATTTTGACATTACTGAGGTGAATATAGACTTCAAAATTTAACCTGCTCAGGAGCTCGTTAAAATTTTAGTCGGTGGTTAATTTTTGACATGTCTATGGGCGCGTTCAGCTGCGTATCTTAAGCGATCCGGATTTGTTTGTGTTGTTGTAAACCCTTGTAAAAAAACAGCTGATTTCAGCTGATGCAAAAACAACTCAAGGTATCTGAAAATTTTTTGGATTATGGATAGCCTATCGTTTAGCCTTCCCAAGCGAGGATTGCTCATGAAGAAGTGAGGGAGATGAATGTAGATAAATATTTTATTTTGCTATCATGAAGTCATGAATCCTATCGGGAAAGATGAAAAATGGAAAAAAACTAAAATTAAGTGAAAGGATTAAGAAATAAAGACAAAGACCTTATAATAAATTTAAGTATGCACCCAAGAAGAAGTTTGAATAACTTAAGATAAATCCTTGATAATGTAAAAGAATCAATAAAATTTATTGAAAATACTTTTTCAGATGATTCATTCATTTTGCAAACTGAATTGTTTGCGAACTATCATTACTGAAAAAAATGCAACAACAAAACTAATGGGAAGTGAATGTTAAAAAAAAACCATTTAATCCAATTGACACAGAAAAAACCTTAAATTTTACTCACCCCTATAAAAAGGGATAACATTTAACTGGGATCAAATTCAACCAGAATTTTAACATAATTGGCACACGGCCTTAATATCAAAGAGAGTTGCCGATCTTAGATGCCTTGGGTTCGTGTGGAGGGAAATTTTTTGCAGAATCGCTGGGCAATTGATTATACCAGCTAAAAACTGGTGAATGAATACAATGTCGGTTTATGAAGGGGTTGCAAATAGATAATAGACAGAATTTGGAGCGATAATTATCTACAAGTTGAGACACCACCGTTACATCCATATCACCCCAGTAAACATTTTTCTGAAAGTTCCAATTTTGTTCATTAAAAATGAAGAATAATATTCGTGAAATAATAAAAATAATAAATAAATAATAAATAACGGAAATGTCTCAGACCATAGATTTCGAAGGTAAATACCGAATTTATTCAATTGAAATCGACTTTAAATGTAATTATTTGGTAGATATATCAATACTAGAGTTCGAAGATGGGAATGATTGGACCGAAAACCTTTATTTCTAATGTACAAATTCGGCTTGCGATCTACGATCCTTCAATGGCGGAACACTCAGACAGGAATTTGGTTGCCGGAAGTTGCGGAAATGATGGTACCTACTTGGCAACATATAACACCAGTGGAAAAAACTGAAAAAGGTGAAATACAGTTATTTTTTATGGAAAACCATTAGAGTAGATGGCTTAAATATAGCATTTTGTTAGTTGTTTAAATTCAGCATTTTTTATGAAAAAAATGGATATGAATTTCAAAAAATATGCCGATTTGTCTTATGTAAAAAGTTCGTGGTATTGGGCTGTAAGAACGAATTTTGCACATTCCCAAAATTGGATGGTTAAGATCAATGAATCTATCTATAAAATCTTCAGGTTTATTGGTGAATAGAATATACTTACATAAGCGTGAGCTGTGTTTATATATTTAAGTCGAATACGAAAACAAGTTGTTATTTACTCATACCGTTTTTATTTGTCATCCAAAAGCATTCGTAATGCTTTTAAATCTCCGAAAGGTGTTCTATTGGTTTGGAACTTATCATGGCAGTTCTTCACACAAACAAACAATAAAGAAGTAAACAAAAACTAATTCAGAATTTATAATATCTTTATTTTTGAATGAAAATCATATTATTTCATACTGCCATGGAATTGAACCTAGAGGTGAGCTAAAATATTTAGCGAAGTAATTTCTTGACATTGAACCATCATGAGATCCACGTTAATTTGTTACATTAGATCTTTCCAACGAACACTCATAAAAAGTGTCTTCATACCTTATACCATCTCTTTTGCGAACAAAGTTATGAAGGATGCAACATGCCTTAATAATAACATCGCAAAATGAGAGATGCACATCAAGTGCTCTATGCAGTATCCTCCACTTATTACATAAGATTCCAAACGAACACCATCCTTCTGGCTCTAGTGAGGCGATAATTGTAGATTTTTTCTCTATGCTTAAGTTTCTTCGTCTAAATGGACGCAAAATATGGCCTGATAGTGCAAACGCTTCATCAGCTACGAATACAAATGGCATTGGTTTTCCATCCTCATCATTTAGGAGCAACTGATCTGGTGGAAGGTTCAGTTGATTTTGGTAAAGTTTTTTTACCAAAGTTAGAACGCTGAAATACATGGGAGTCGCTTGCACTTCCGTTGGATGCAATATCAACGGATATAAAGCAATAATCGGCATCTGTGACAGCCATAAGAACTAAGGAGAAATAGTTCTTGTAATTCATAAACTTAGGTTGTGAATGACATGGTTTTTGGACTCGGATATGTTTCCCGTCAATAGCTCCTAGGCAATTGGGGGAAATTCATTGGGGCGTATTCATAGAGAATTACTAAAGTCGTGATTTCTTGATCTATAGTTTAAGACATGTTGGTTAAATAAACACAGCTCTTATTCATAGTCAATTTCCTAGCTGTGTTTAGTAGAACCCCAGGTTAAGGTTGTGTTCTGCTACAATTATACTTCAAATGATGACAGGTCAAAGAAAAAAAAAACACTTATATTTCCAAAGTGTAAATTTTGTGTGGTCCTTCCTCATATTGAATGTCGGAAAAAGTAAACAAAACAAAACTACTAAATAAAAAATCCAAAAAGAAACTCGAACAAATGCTCTATGATGTTCTTAGATGAACAAGAAATAAAATATAAAACGCGAACGCCAGGAAAACTGGTCGCAAGCACAGAAGGAACTAACTTTTTTCTTCTTCTATTCTTGTTTCTTTTCTATTTTTCTTTTTCTTGGTTGCACATTTTGCTATTTACTTAATGACTCAAACTCATGTAAAATATCCATATCTTCTTCAATTGCGGTATCAATCGACATTTTTCAGAACGATAAGTTTACATACGTAGCATTTATTTGGTAAAAATCACTTTTTCAGGTTTTTAATTCACAAAAAAATCAAATTTGACATTTGGCTGTGATAATAACTACTTAAACACAGCATTTCCTATGTTTAAAGTTAGACCATAGGTTTAGCATTAAGCTTAGGCTTAAATTTATTTATGAATGGCCTAAGCTCTCGACTTGCTTAGTAACAACTTAGCAAGAGTTTAGCAAACATCTATGAATATGCCCCATTAAGTTAAAAAAAATGTTAAGCAATCTGTAGCCAAGTTTCTTGTGATTTTTCCGGCATGTAATTTTGTTTTAAGGATATCCATATTATATATATATAATCATCAAAAAACTAGTCGTCTCTTTTTAAGGAATTCGTTGTGAGAGTATGAGATTCAAATTATTCAAATATATCTGCATATTTTCTTTTACATTTCTAGTCTTCTAGAGCTTCAAGGCAAGTGGAGGAATTTTAGGACATGCTTTCGTCGCGAGCTCCGCAGACAAAAAACAGGAAAATCTGGTCAAGCTGCAGCTAAGCGACGAAAGTGTGTATACTTTGAACAACTTTCGTTCCTTTTGCCCACAATGGAAGATCGTCCAACTATAAGCTAAGCAGTTACGATGACATTATAGCTGAAAGCGATGAAGAATTCCATACGGAGCAACAGAATGCACCCGAATTATGTCCGCAAAGCCAAGTAATTGGGGCAAAAAAAAAGGAACATATGAAGAAGATTTGTTGGCGATTTTAAAAGATAGGAAAGAAGAAACTATAGATGAAGATAAATCGTTTTTATTGTCACTGTTGCCAGCATTTAAAAAACTAAGTGATAGTCAAAAACTAGACATAAAAATTGAATTTTTGGTAGCATTAAATCGAATGAGTCAACCTCAAGAGAATGAGAAGCCTTACTATCAGCAAAGACCCTCTCACAGCAGTGGACGACGACGTTCCTATCAAAGGTATGATAATAATAAATAATTACTTTGGCTATATAATTGAATTATGTGCGTTATTATGTACTTACTTACTTACTTAAGGTGGCGCTACAGTCCGGGTGGACCAGGGCCTCAACCAACAAGCTTCTTCCAGCCGGCTCGGTTTCTAGCTAGCTGTCTCCAGTTTCGCACGCCAAGTTGGTTGAGGTCCTCTTCCACTTGCGTGCGCCACCTTTTACGCTGTTCACCTCTACTGCGTTGTCCCACGGGGTTGGATTCAAAGACTTTCCGGCCGGAGCATTGGTGTCCATTCGCTCTAGGTGACCCAGCCATCTTAGTCGTTGGCTTTTCACTTTTGTGGCTAGGTCGGTGTCGCTGTACAGCCCATACAGTTCGTGGTTGTATCTTCTCCTCCATTCCCCATCCATGCAGACGGGACCAAAAATCACCCGGAGAATTTTCCTCTCGAAACAGCCTAACGCGTTCTCATCCACGTTAGCAGTGTCCATGCCTCTGCACCATACATCAGGACCGGGATGATAAGCGTCTTATACAGGGACAGTTTAGTTGCTCGAGAGAGGGCTTTGCTTCTCAATTGCCTTCTTAGCCCGAAGAAACAGCGATTGGCAAGAGTAATTCTTCGTTTGATCTCAGCACTGGTATCGTTCGCTGAGTTATAGCGAATCCTAGGTAGACAAAGTCTCTGACCACCTCAAAATTATAGCTGTCTATAGTGACGTTCTGTCCTAGACGTCGGTGTTGGGTGTCCTTTCTTGTTGACAGCATATACTTCGTTTTGCTTTCATTCACCGTTAAACCCCTCTTCTTGGCTTCCTTCTCAATGCTCACAAAAGCACCACTGACATGGACATCACGCTTTGTTCGTCCTATTATGTCAATAGCCCTGTTTTTTTCGCTGAGTTTATAGCGGATCCTAGGTAGACAAAGTCTCTGACTACCTCAAAATTATAGCTGTCTATAGTGACGTTCTGTCCGAGACGTCGGTGTTGGGTGTCCTTTCTTGTGGACAGCATATATTTTGTTTTGCTTTCATTCACCGTTAAACCCATCTTCTTGGCTTCCTTCTCAATGCTCACAAAAGCACCACTGACATCACGCTTTGTTCGTCCGATTATGTCAATGTCATCAGCGTAAGCGAGTAATTGGACGGACTTTTGAAAGATTGTGCCCCTAGAATTGACGTGAGAGTTTTGCACTATTCTTTCAAGAACGATGTTGAAGAAGTCGCATGACAGCGCGTCGCCTTGCCTAAAACCTTTTTTGACATCAAAGGTGTCGGTGAGGTCTTTGCCGACCTTGATGGAGCAGCGTGCATTCTCCATCGTCATCCTGCACAAACGGACGAGTTTGGCAGGGATGCCAAAACTAGACATTGCTCTATATAGCTCGTCTCTATAGATGCTGTCATACGCGGCCTTGAAATCGATAAAAAGGTGGTGGGTATCGATTTGAAGCTCCTGGGTTTTCTCCAAGATCTGCCTGGCTTAAAGCCACACTGATATGGACCTATCAGGTTGTTGACGAATGGCTTCAGGCGTTCACAAAGTACGGCAGAGAAGGGGGTCAATTCTCGATCTGTGAAACTGTGAAATGAAAACAAAGTTATCATTTCAGTTTTCACAGAGTTTTATCATTTTATCACTTCACAAAAACGAGACAGGCGATTCTTGAACTCATTATGAGAAATAGCTGTCAAAATCAGTACTAAAATGAAAGAAATCTACCACTTGCTCATAGAAAAAGATAATTGTGACGTCAGAGAAGGACCAAGATGGCGACTTGGGTGTATCAAATGAGCACTATTTGTTTCTGTTTATCATTTTTCTTTTCACAGGTTTTCGCAGAATGAGTTGAATGTGATAAAAGAATCATCATATGAAAACATTTGTTTTCATTTTTCACACTTCGAGAATCGCATTTGGCGTGAAGGGGTTATCATATTTATCACTTCACAGTTTCACGGATCGAGAATTGACCCCAAGATCTTGTAGGCGATATTAAGAAGACTGATGCCTCTGTAGTTGGTGCAGTCCAGAGGATCGCCTTTCTTGAGGATCGGGCAAACAATGCTGAGGTTCCATTCATCGGGCATGCTTTCCTCCGACCATATTTTACAGATGAGCTGGTGCATACTCCTAACCAATTCATCGCCAGCCGCTTTGAATAGTTCAGCCGCAAGGCTATCAGCTCCAGCAGCTTTATTGGACTTAAGTTTAGATATGGCTATCCTCACTTCGTCAAGATCGGGTGGACGGAATTGTTGGCCTACGTCGTCCAAGTTGAATGGTGCAATTTGCATGTTAGCGGAATTCGGTTCGTCATCGCCGTTATACAATTTGCAGAAATGATTTTTCCATATCCTCAGCACCGACTGCGATTCCACCACGATGTTCCCCTGATCGTCTTTGCAGGCTCCGGTTCGGGCCTTGTAACCTTGGGAGGTTCTTTTTACTTTTTGGTAAAACTTCCGAACTTCATTCCTGCAGTGGCATCTCTCTAACTCCTCGATCGCGCGCTTCTCATGCTCTTTCTTCTTCCTTCTAAGAAGCTTGTGTTCCTCTCTCCTCTTCTGCTCGTAGAGCTCGCGAGCAGCTCTGGTCCTTCTATGCATTGCCGCTTTGTATGCCTGTCGTTTGGCTGCATGTACTTGCCGGCATTCTTCGTCGAACCAGGGGTTTCGCTGTGGTGGTCGTGCAAAGCCCAGCACGTCAGAGGCGGCATCTCTGATGGCTTCCTGGCAGTTTTTCCACTGGTTCTCGATGTTTGCAGTTGGGACTAGTTAAGAGGGCGCGAGAGACTCGATCGGAAAAGGACCTGGCGATTTCCTGCGACTGTAGCCGTCCGACGTTGAACTTCCTCACAGTATTTCCCTGTTTTGGCTTTGGTCTGGATATCCGTAGCATTACCTTTGCTACAACGAGGTAGTGGTCCAAGTCAACGTTGGCTCCTCGGAACGTTCGGACATCCTTGATACTGGAGGAGTGCCTTGCGTCGATCGCAATGTGGTCAATTTGGTTGGCGGTTGATTGACCAGGAATTTGCCATGTCCCCTTATGTATATCGAGATGCGGGAACTGCGTACTAGCTACCACAACGTTTCGCCCCGCAGCAAAGTCGATTAGCCTGAGTCCGTTATCGGAGGTGCTGTTGTGCAGGCTGTATCTTCCGATTGTGCCACCAAAGAAGTCTTCTCTTCCCAGTTTGGCATTAAAATCACCCAAGATAATTTTAATGTCATAGCTAGGGCATTGCTCATATGTTTTGTGCAGGAGCTCGTAGAACTCGTCCTTGGTGTCGTCATCTTTCTCCTCTGTGGGGGCATGCGCGCATATCAGGCTGATGTTGGCGAATTTAGCCTTGATGCGAATTGTCGTGAGGCGCTCGTTCACATAGTTGAAACTCAAGACTTCTTGCCTAAGTCTGCCTCTAACGACGAATCCACATCCAAAGAGACGCTGCCCTTGTGGTCGGTAACAGTCACCGTAGTAGATATCGCAGTCTTTCAGTTTTCTCTTGCCCGGCCCATCCCATCGCACTTCTTGGATGGCGGTGATGTCTGCTTTGTAGCAGTCTAGGGCCTCCGCTAAATGTTCGGCTGCACGTGGTCTATAGAGACAGAACATTCCACGTGCAGATCCGAAGTTCGTTGTCCTTATTTCGTTTGCTTGGTTCGTCAACAGTAAATCCGTCCGTATCCGAGGCTTGTTGGTGCTTCGCAACTAAGATAGCTTCACGTGGCCGGGAAGTCACCCCGACGGCACGACCCCCAACCTGGAGGACCAGACCCTTACAATATAACTCCAAGGGCGGGGAGCCGGATTAACCGCTCCTTATAGGCCTGAGCTCCGAATATGTCGTAGTAGCCCGTATAAGGTGTTCACTAAGTAGTTCAGCCAGACTCCACCGTTGATTCCATCTTGAGAATTCTTCCGCTGCCGCCTGGATGAAGGAGAAGTGCCTTAGTGGGAATACTCCTCCCCCCCTCTCTCGTTTGCTGCCCCCTAAAACCGTCCACATGTATTGGAACCCCATCTTCAGTTAAAGGTACTAGGCACCCAATGTTCACCACTTGGAGGTGAGAGTAGGAGTTGATAGACAGAGGTTCGCTTTGAAAAAAAGCTTGTGGACGCTTGTGTCCTCTTGAATGCACCGTGTCTACCCTTTGAACATCTGCGTTATTATGTAACCCGTCCTAAAATCTTTTTATTTTTTATGCACTAAGAATAACTTCTTGTGTTATGTATGTTAACTTTGAATGGAATTTAAATAATAAATAAATTATGTTTTTTTTTTTAATCTAATATTTGTTTACCTCAATGTGACAGTGAGTCTTTCTTCTGGAGGGATAGCTTTCCTCCAATTGGTATCTTTGTAATGCTATGTTTCCACCAAAGGTTTATCTCAGATTAGATTTAATAAATCGTTTTGGTGTTTCCACCGCACAAAAAGATTAAATTTGACAGCACCTTCAAAAATGCAAATGGCGTTCTAATTTTTCTTATGAAGTGCGAGTGAGACAGAATGTTTGATTCGTGTGAAACAATTAAAGAACTAAATGCGAGTCTCGAATGAATCGTTCAGCACCATTTAAGAAAAGGTTAGTTCGATTTATAAAACTATTTGTCCTAGGAAGATTTAACAAGATTAATTTCTAATCTTCAAGATTTACGAAATAAATTTGTATGGTTAATCTCCGAGATTTGAAGGAGATTTGAGGTAAATCTTATTAAATCTCAGATTAGCGTCAGGTGGAAATGTAGCATAAGTAATTGATGAACGTACCAAAATAAGTAGATCATCAAAACTTTGAATGCTCATCCTGAAGAAATCAAAAAACTTTTTTGGATGAGAACGTAGATCTTGATACATTTTTTGGAACTGCCCTTTGATAGATTGGGAATTTTAGAGGTGAACCCAATATTTCCTTTTGAATAATCGTTTTTTTCGCCTCCTTAGCTCAAATGCGCATATAATCGCCATTTCGTAAAAATCCATTTTCAAACTATTTTTGTATGCTTATTTTCCTTATATGATTAACTTCTTTTAATTTTTTTAACTAACTGATTTAATCGTTCAACAGATATAATTGAACAACAGACAGATATGCTTTTACAATCGATATATTTGTTTCATCGAGATATGAAACCAAAATATATTTTCTCTAGTTTTATTCAAAAATTATATCTGTTCTTTTCTTCCTAAGCAAAATAATAGAGAAAAGGTGATACTCTCTCGCTTAGTTTTTTTGAGATAGAAAAATTGAATAAATGTTGTCGGTGTGTTGGTTTAGTTTGCTGCGATTGCTTGTAAAGTTGTTCATCGGTCAACTAGAGACTAAACTGTTTGGTTGCGGTAGCAGTTGCATGTGCGCGACTAGCCTTATGAGGTTTTTTTTTGTTCCGTCCTTATATCTTTTTCTTACAAAGAGGTTATGATAAAGGGTCAATGTCGCGAACAAAATTTCGTACATAGATCATCATTTTGATTTTTTGCTGCAAACGGGCGAGTTGAAGAATAAAATAATTATTATTTATTAGATACGGGCATATTGTCTTACGTTTTATTATAAGCAAAAGAAAGTGAAAAACTGCTAACAAACAATAAGATATAAAGGTAGATTAAATAATATAAAAGGAGTGGCTAAAAATAATAAAAAAATAAAGTGACAAAAACTTACATATCTAAAGAAATATAGCTGATAAAGTGATCAAAATCAATGAAAATAAAAGTAGATACAAAATTAAAAAGAAGTGGCAAAAATTAGAAAAAAATCTAAATTGTATATTCTGATTCTTTATAGATGCTTTCCACGCCAGACATTCCTCGCGTTCCGATGTTTATTCGCTATGTTGTTCTCTAGTTATCCCAAACATTTTGAGATAACTTGAGTTGTTGTTGGGTCAGCGGTCATCAGCTGTTTTTTAACAAGGGATTGCAACAACACAAAGCTATCCGGATAACTGAGAATAACCATCGGAACGTGCCCATTGCCAATCTGAAGAGTATTTTGACCAAGTGGCAGTACGATTCTTCCAATAAGCCAATGAAAGAATCAAATCAAGCATTTAAATAAATTTTTTTTATAACTTTTTCATTATAAGATACATAAATACACTCCTCGTCAACTGAATACGCACAAACATTTTTGAATATATTTTATCCATTTTTTCCAAACAGTGATGGTTATTATGCCATCTGTTGATGGTAAATATTTTCGTAACATATAAATAACAGAATTTCAAAGTTTTATCCAAAAACAACCGTGAGTTTTTCCTTCAACCACTTCCAAAGTGTAACTTATGCAAAGTAGAAGTTTTTTTTTGAGTCAACTGAATAGGTACAAAAATTAAAATTGGTATTGGAATGGAATGAAACAAGTTTTTGTTTAAGTTTAGTAGTGGGTACTTCCACCTTTATTTTTAATTACTTCGTAAATTCGATCCGGCATGGAATCGTATAGCTTTTTAATGTAATTTAACGAAATTTCGCTCCACGCTAATTTGATTGCAGAAATTAAGGTTTCTTTGTCTTCGAACTGACGACCACCCTCATAAACTTTGCGTACTAACCATCCCCAGACATTTTCTATGATGTTTAGATCAGGTGAGTACGGCGGCCATTGAAGCAAATGCACTTGTTGCTCCTCTATCCATGTTTTTATTATGCGCGCTGAGTGAATAGGCGCATTATCATGTTGGTAGGTCCAGTTTATGGGTCCAAAGATGTTAGAAAATTTAGGAAAATTTCTTTCCAAAATTACTTTATACCCAGCTGCTGTCATTCTTGATGTTACAACCTCGAGCTCAACTGTTCCATAATAACTGACTGCTCCCCATATCATGAAACCTCCTTCACGACTATGATGGCGCTTTAAAAATCTTTTTTCTTTTCTTAAGTCGTGAAAATAGAAGTTGAACCCATCAGGGCCATCGAAATTAAACTTTTTTTCATCTGAAAAAACCACGTGATACCATTCTTTTTTCCAACTCATGTGAAGTCTTGAAAAATCTAATCGCAACATTTTCCGTCTCTCGTCAAGTGGTGGTTTTTTCTTAAGTTTCATTCGTTTAAGATGGCTTGAGTTGTTGATTACTCTTAATACTGTTGAGCAACTTGCGTTTACGCCGACTTTTTCTTTTATTTTTGCCACAGAATCAGAAGAATTTGATGCATATCTTAAAATTCTTCGTCTCTCAGCTGCTGTTGTTGCTGTTTTCTTACCTCCCTTCATGTTTTTGACGTATGCATCTTTATTTTTCAAGTAAGAATAAACTACATTAAAACTTCGGCCAACTTTATCAGCTATTGCACGTCCAGTTAGGCCTTGGTCTCTAAGTAAATCGATTTTAGCTTTTTCAACACTGTTAAGACACGTAGATCTACCCATTTTTCTTAAAATTTGAAATCATGAATTAAATTTTACTGAAAACACTAAAATCGTTAATTTAAACTGTCAAGCACTCCAAAAAACTTATAAACAACGAAGAATATGGCGTTGTACCTATTCAGTTGACTAAAAAAAAAACTCCTACTTTGCATATAAAACACTTTGCAAGTGGTTGAAGAAAAACTCACGGTTGTTTTTGGATAATTCTTTCGGAATTATCTGCTTAACATCTTAAGGGAATAGTTAGCATCAACAGATGGCATAATAACCATCACTGTTTGGAAAAAATGGATAAAGTATATTAAACAATGTTTGTGCGTATTCAGTTGACGAGGAGTGTATAATTGACTTTGACTTATAAATCTTACTTATCAAAAAGTATGTACTAAAGCAAATTTATCCAAACATTAGACGTCTTGTAATATCAAAGTAACACAAAAACAAAATAATGGGAAATTTTCAAAATTGTTCTTGTAACACATGTTAAAAGTTAATCCAGATCCAGATCCCGATGATAGTAAAACACGCCTATTACATGTTCATATTTTAGAATATTAGGCGTGTTTTATTATCATCGGGATCTGGATCTGGATTAAGTTTTACACGTAATACAAAAACAAAATAATGGGAAATTTTCTAAAATTGTTTTTGTAACACGTGTTAAAAGAAGATTCAGATCCAGATCCCGATGATAAAAAAACACGCCTATTATTAAAGCTTTCCAAAGAGCTATCTATATTATATTATCTTATGTACTTTCAAAGTTCTTTGATTAGAATTTTGTTCGCGTTAACAACTGATACTTTCTGATGAGGCAAAAAAATTAAATACATTACAGTATTTTAAATTCAATTACTTTATTTCAAAAAAATAGCTTAAAGCCTTATTTTTTTTAAATAATTTAGCGAAAAAGGGACACTTAACTCCTTATTTCACAAAAATATTTGTTTTGTTTTGCTCCACAACAGTTGTGTAGGGGTTAAGTGACATTTTTAGTTTCTTAGTAAACTTTTTCGCAAAACTTTTCTGCACTTTATGACGTTTAAAAATAAACGAACGCATGTGCGAACAAACATACACGCATCTCTCTAAAAACAATGGATTGGAACCTCGGGGTAGGGGGTAAATGTTCACTTAACTCCTTTATGCCAAAATTTTTTTAATTCCTTCAATGGAATTGTGGGGGTAAAATCGTATTTAACTCCTTTATGAAAACAAAAATTTTTTGAATTTTGATTTTGTAATGCCTGAAGGTGTTAAGTGATTTTAACTCCTTTTTCCATTAATATCCTTAAGTTTTTGATTGCATTTACCTCTTTCGCACCATTTTTCGTAGAACTAAATTGGAAACTAGAGATCGTAGAAAGACGCCAATCACAACAAAATTTAAATTTTCACGTAGCCTTTTCATTGATGAAAAAAAAACGAAAAGTTTCACAAATGTCACTTACCCCCTTCTTCATTCCAACGCTTCAATTGTTTCCATTTTAAAGTCAATTTTTTAATCATCGCACCTAGAAAAAATTTTCTATTCTGAAATCAATCATAAATAGATCATAAAAAAAAAGAATTCAATTTTACATGGGCGATGAGGCACCTTCTTGAATCATTTAAATGAGTCACTTATGATGCAAAAATTCTTCATTTAAATTAACGTTTAGAAGGGTTCTATATATTCAATAAAATGACAATTTGATGAACCTTATCTGAATAATAAAACTGATTCCAATTAAACTCATTTTACTGAAGTAATTCTAAGGATACTCGTGTGAGATACCACCCAACTGTGGCAATCCCTGAGAGAGCATATTAGGAACAACGTGCTCTTTGCCCTTGAGGTGAATGATTTCAAAATCGAACTGCTGGAGCCTAATTGCCCCACGGGCTAACCTACCCTGCGGATCCTTAAGATTGCTTAACCATACCAGGGAATAATGATCCGTCACAACCGTAAACCGAACACCTTCGATATACGGTCGCAACTTCTCAATAGCCCAAAGTACAGCTAAGCATTCCAGCAAATTATAATCGACAAAATAATACATCGCCATTCAATTAAGAGAGAAAGATCAAATCTAACAACATTATTTTCACAAAATAAAACAAAAGAAAGAGATAAACAGAGATCCAGTTTGACGTATATTCCAGAAATAAAAAATACATTAAAAACATCGTTCCGAAAAAATGATATTAAGCCAGTATTCTCCAACCCAAATAAACTAAAAAATATTTTAACATCTACCAAAGGCAAAAGAGAAACGCTTGACAAGTCCGACATATACGAAATTACATGCAACGAATATGACAAAAAATACTATGGCCAAACCAAACGCTCAGTGAGAACGAGGTTCAAAGAACACAAAAACAATATATAAGTTAACACCATAGAAATTGGCAGCATACCGAATGATTTATGATCATTCCCACGCGCTGGAGTATTCTCGCTGACGATGCGTCTGGGCATACAAACAAGTCCAGAAAAGCGCATTCTATCACGTAGAGACGCTGTAAGAGGAGAACACCTGTGGGAACATAGAAAAAGCAACAATGCACACAGGGGATAGATAGTGTTAAGTTTATTATTTTATGAATAACATTAATTTAGTCTTAAGTTGGATTTCAAGTAATAAAGAGCTTCTGCTCCTAAAAAAAAGAATTTATTTTTTTTAATTAAAACAGACTTAAAATAAATTAACTGGCGCCCGAGCAGGGACCGCGGAGATAAGTGTGCGTTGTTGTGAAAACCAGTTTTAAAAAAATCCTGTCACGGACTGACGGTATCGCGCTAAGTTTAATTAGTGATCCGTTTTAATAAAATCCTGATAGGACTGACGGTACCGCGAGTGCGCGCTTAAAACAAACTCTCCGTGGTCCAAATAACTCGTGTTGTGGTGAAAGGACCGAAAGTGTCTACAAGGGCCCCGCAGTAGCCTTGAACATCAAATTCAGGAAGACGAACCGGAAGCTGATTTAAATAAGCTAGCCGCACCACCCGAGGAATGAAGAATCTTCTTCTATTATTGTAAGTTAGATATTTAAGATTATAAAGTGAAAAATTAAAAGAAAGCAGTAATATATACATATATATAGAATCCAGTTTTAAAGAGGATCAATTTTACTTTTATAAACAAAAAGAATTTTAAATAAAATAGAGGAAATATATAAATACAATATAAAGTGAAATAGGTTTAAAGAAAAAAGTAGTTTCATAGCTTGATTTTAATATACAACGGGAAGCTAAAAAAAAAATATATATATTTTTGTTTTAAGAAATATAAAGAAAAAATATTTAACGTAACACAAAATCAAAAGAACATAATTTCAAAAATATAGAATTCAAAAAAAAAAAAATTCCAGAAAATTTTAAATTGTTAACTGAGTCGTAGACCCTTTTTTGTTTTACCCAACCATAACGTAATACATATGATGACCAATACCAGAACAGGCGCGGGAGTAGACGTACCTGCTGATACCGCAAACCCAGATCAGGGCCAAGGTCAGGGCCAAGTTCAAAATCCGCCCGACACTAATTCGTTACCACACGGTTCAACGAACCCAATTCCTGTTATTAACCTTACTCACTCACCACCTCTCCAACCCCAAGACTCAAACAATTCATTCCATTCAAGCACATCGCATAACGATGGAATACAAGAAATCCGTTCTACCCCCGAATTAGACACGCTAGTTACTTCAATTGTAAGTCGTGTATTAGAACAACAGGGTAAGAGAATCTTCGAAGGCGTCATGAATCCGAATACACCACGTTTTTCAAATATAGATCAGACAATACTACCACAATATCAAACCAATTTAGATGGATTAGAAAAAATCCCAGATGTGGTAAGATGCTTACGAAACTTCTCAGGAGAGGCTAGTGAATTCTCTTCCTGGAAGAAAAGCGTAGAAAGGGTGTTACAAATTTATGAAAATTTTAAGGGAACGCCTAGGTATTATGGTATTATCAATGTGATTAGAAATAAAATTGTAGGACAAGCGGATGCGGCTCTAGAAGCCTACAACACTCCCTTAAATTGGGAAAGTATTTCGCATTGCTTGACAATGCATTATGCCGACAAGAGAGACATTGCCACACTCGAATACCAAATGGTAAGTCTCACACAAAGAAACCAGAGTGTCCAACAGTTCTATCAGGCTGTAAACTCGCAATTAACACTAATAGTTGATAAAGTTTCCTGTATGAAAATCGGTTCTGAGTCAATGCAACTCTTAACTAAGACGTACAGAGATAAAGCCTTAGAAACTTTTATCAGAGGTCTTAAAGGTAACTTGTCTGACCTTCTATGTATGAAGGAACCCGTGGATTTACCACAGGCACTATACCTTTGTCTCAAGTATGAAAATCAACACTATAGGGCCAATTTTATGCAGAACAATTACGGAGGGTTCAAGAAGAACCTTGTTCAGCAAAATCCCCGTCAACAAAACTCATTCACTCAAAATCCTTTACCACAAAGAAATGCTCAGTTCACATATAACCGAAATACGAATCTTAGCTACCCGTCATACCCTAATTATCTTACCTACAATGCCCCGATCCAACAAGGCACAGGCCCCGCGTTTGGTTTCCAACCGCGCAGTAATTTTATGCCTCAACAGCATACCAATAACTTTTCACAAAACCGATTCCAGGCCTCTAGGACATTCCCAAATCAGATCCCCATTAAGAATGAACCTTTAACGCTGGGACGTAGTAACCAGTTAAGAGGCGTTAACAATCAAAACCATAAGACATATTTCAACTCAGCCCAACAGCAACAGAAATCATCCTTTCAACAACAGTCGACCGCTTATAAGCCATCAAAGCAACATAATTATCATATAGACTCAACTCTAGAGTCTGCCGAGAATCAGGCAATTAGTAATCATGAAGAAAATTCATATTCTGAAGATGAAGCATATGCCCAAGTTTGTGAACAATTTACTCATGGCTTAAACTTAGATCAGAACAACGATCCTTTGGCCCAAGGCTTTTCCGATTTTACGGAACATCAAAACCTACCCGACCAGTCGTTAGAATTCAGCGACATTCATTTTTTAGACTAACACAGTCCTCACTACCGTATTTTGAATGTAGATTGAGGACTGGGGAAATTTATAAATTTTTAATAGATACTGGTTCCAGTAAGAACTACATAAAACCCGATATAGTCAAGAAAATGATTCCCAATCAAGATATTTTCTATGCTAAGTCCATAGCTGGTGACGTAAAAGTCAGCCACCACACATTCCTCAATCTTTTCGGATTAAACGACTTAAAAATTAAATTTTTTATCCTACCTACTCTTAAAACATTCAATGGTATCTTAGGTAACGATAGCCTTCAATCATTAGGCGCTGTTATCCACACCCAAGGAAGTTTCATGACAATTTTAAACCAAATAAATGTAAAAATTAAGCAATTCAAATCGCAAGATGTCAATTCCATTACTGTAGATTTTGGAAACCTAACAATGTCACAGAAGAAAATATTAAGTGCTTTAATAAATAATCACAGAAACCTATTTTCTGAACCTGAGGAAAGGTTAACTTATACAACAGCAGTAGTAGCAGAAATAAGAACTTCCGTGGATGATCCCGTATATACTCGCTACTACCCTTTCCCAAATTCTCTGAAATCCGAAGTCGAAAAGCAAGTGGAACAACTCCTTAATGACGGAATAATCAGACCTTCACGGTCACCTTATAACTCTCCGGTATGGATAGTTCCAAAGAAAGCGGACTCTTCCGGAGCCAAGCAGTATAGAATGGTTATCGACTATCGTAAGCTCAACACCATTACGATTGCCGACAAATACCCTATTCCCGATATTAATGAGGTAACAGCACAACTCGGAAAAAACAAATTTTTCACTGTACTTGACTTGAAAAGTGGCTTCCATCAAATTCCTTTAAAGGAATCTGATATTGAGAAGACAGCTTTTTCAATTAACAACGGGAAGTACGAGTTCACAAGACTTCCGTTTGGTCTTAAAAATGCTCCCTCGATTTTCCAGCGAGCTCTCGATGATATATTGCGAGATTACATCGGAAAATCTTGTTTTGTGTACATTGACGATATTATAATATTTAGCGAAAATGAAGAACAACACGCTAAGGATATCGAACTAATTTTTGGTACACTCAACAGAGCAAATATGAAGGTCCAGTTGGACAAGTGCAAATTTTTCAGTTCGGAAGTAGAATTTCTTGGTTTCTTAGTATCATCTGAGGGCATTAAAACAAATATAAATAAAGTAAAATCTATCATAGATTTTCCCGTACCAAAAACTTTAAAAGAATTGAGATCTTTCCTCGGCTTGTCAGGGTACTATCGCCGTTTTATTAATGGCTACGCCCAACTTGCGAAGCCACTGACAATCCTCTTAAGAGGGGAGGAAGGACGGGTGTCCAAAACCCAATCCTCTAAAATCCAAATTATTTTGAATAACGAAGCGCTAGATTCTTTTAATAAAATTAAAAACTCCTTAATTTCAAAGGATGTGATATTGGCTTATCCAGATTATAAAAAACCTTTTGATCTTACAACCGACGCCTCTAATGTCGCAATCGGTGCTGTTCTTGAACAAGAAAACAGGCCTTTAACATTTATTAGCCGAACGCTAACCAAGACAGAGGAAAATTATGCAGCTAACGAAAAAGAGATGTTAGCTATCGTTTGGGCTCTAGGCTCACTTCGAAATTACCTTTACGGTCACGCTAAAGTCCGAATTTTTACTGACCACCAACCCCTAACTTTTGCTTTGAGCAACAAGAATAATAACAGCAAAATGAAAAGGTGGAAATCTATACTCGAGGAGTATAACCATGAATTGAAGTATAAACCTGGAAGGACTAATGTCGTCGCAGATGCCTTATCCAGAGCTCCAAAGGTATCTGACATTAATGCTTTATCTTCAACACAGCATAGTGACGAAAGCTCCTCACATAAACTTATATCAAGTATCGAAGTGCCAATCAATGTATTCAAAAACCAAATTTTTCTTCAAATAGGTGAAACTCCTAGTCAAACCTTCAACATAATTTTTCCTACATATCATAGGCACGTAATCACTGAACCAGTATATAATCAAGTTAATCTGAAATA
Organism: Dasysyrphus tricinctus; assembly: GCA_963921185.1. NCBI lineage: Eukaryota > Metazoa > Arthropoda > Insecta > Diptera > Syrphidae > Dasysyrphus > Dasysyrphus tricinctus. The sequence goes on from OY992531.1 coordinate 142,324,182, forward strand.
TATTCTTAAAAAAATTTTAAATCCCTCTGTAATAAACTGCATTAAAACCGAAGAACACGTTATGGGAATGATTCAGGACATCTTCCCCTTTCACTTTAATAACTACAAAATAAGATTCACACAACTACAAGTACAATATGTGCTCAATGCAACAGAACAGGAAGAAATAATAATTCAGACTCATAAACGAGCTCATCGAAACGAGCGCAAAAACAAAGCACAGATCTTAGAAAGATTTTACTTCCCTGGAATGACTACAAAAATTAAAAAAATAGTAAGAAAATGCACAGTATGCAGAGAAAATAAATATGATAGGCATCCCAGTAAACCTGAACTGCAAGCCACACCAATTCCGCAATATCCCGGACAAATTGTCCATATTGATATCTTCTCTACCGAAAATAATCTTGTCCTAACATCCATAGATAAGTTTTCGAAATATGCGCAAGCTAAAGTTCTCAAATCCAAAGCAGTGGAGGATGTAAGGCAACCCCTGAGAGATATACTTTTCTTTTACGGTGTGCCCGAAACAATAGTAATAGATAACGAGAAAGCTTTTAATTCAATTGTTATTAAATTCATGCTAGAAGAAGAACTTCAAATTAAAGTATTCACAACACCTCCGTATTCCAGCAGTGTTAACGGACAAGTAGAGCGTTTCCATTCAACGCTCATTGAAATAATGAGATGTTTGAAAACGGAAGCCACTCACCGTTCCTTCACGGAACTCTTAGAACGAGCAGTATATGAATACAACTATTCCATCCACTCTACCACTTCAAGCAAACCCATTGAAGTATTTTTTGGTCGTAGGGTGACCTCTGATCCAAAACTCTTAGAAAAAGCACGAGATGATAACATCAAAAAAATCGAGCGCAAACAAGTTGCCGACCTTGATTACCATAACAAATCTAGACATAAGATCAAAGAATTCACTCCCGGACAAATTGTTTATGTTAGACAGAATAAAAGAATAGGTTCAAAATTAAATCGACGATATAAAAAAGAAACAGTTTCCGAAAATAGAAAAACAACCATTTTAACTAAATCCGGTAAAGTAGTCCACAAATCTTTAATAAGAAACTGAATTTTATTCTAGATTCTGGGTCACGCCCATTATTTGTGACATCAAAATGCTTGACTATACAAATTCGCAACTGATCGCAATTGATACGGGAAGCGCAAAAGTGCAAATCGGCACATTTAAGCTTGTACACGTCATCGAAATCCAAGAATACCAACAGGCATTAATTGATTTTGACCGAACGATATTACGGATAAAAAATACCACAAATCCCATCCTTCCCCTTTTAGCCAACGACGTAAAGGAGATACAACGTCACCTCGACCGGCTTGTTCCCAAATCAAAAACTAAAAGATCTTTGGATTTCCTCGGCTCTGCCTGGAAGTGGATCGCAGGTACTCCTGACAAACATGACTTTAAGTTGATAAAGGATAAAATAAATAACGTTTTAGTAAACAATAACCAACAAAGAATAATAAATAATTTAATGTCAACAAAAATAAATGAACTTAATAATGTAACAAATCAAATATTAAAAACCTTAAGATCGGATGAAAAAATTAAAATTGAATTTATGTTAGATTTAAAATTTAAACTGGAAATACTAAAAGAAGAAGTAACAAATGTAGAATATGCTTTGCAATGGGCAAAGGCCGGAATAATAAACACTTACATTTTATCAAATACAGAAATAAAATCAGTAAAACAAATTTTAAAACAGGAAAACATGCCATATAGTAATATAATAGAGGCAATAGAGTTTTCAGATGTAAAAATAGCTCTAAGCAATAAATCACTTTTATATATTTTAAGTCTACCTACTACTAAAGAAGAAACTTGTAACAAAATGCTAATTAAACCCGTAAAAAAAGGGAAAAATATTGTTAAAACAGAATTTCAAGAAATACTTAAATGTAAAGAAAACATGTATGGCATAATTGATAAATGTAAAACTTTCAATTCCTTATCTATTTGTAAACAAGATAAAGTATTAGACATAAGTAATGATGAATGTATTAGCAATTTATTGTCTAGCAAGCCCCATATGTGCATCGATGTAAACAACCAACATATACCCACCATAGAAGAGCTGGCACCTGGAATCGTCTTGCTGAATCAATTCAACGACAAAATAGAGATTGACGGAAACGAAGTTCATCTAAATGGCACTTACGTTATCCAGTTCCACAATGCAACAATAAAAGCAGGACGATACACTCTTACAGAAACAGAGGCAATTGGTCATAAGCCGCTACCAGCTATACTGCAACCATCAGCAGCGAAACCACAGATTGAAGAACTGCTTTCTCTGAACATGCTCAAAGAAATAGAAACCAACAACACCCTCTACATCGAGAAGTTAAAAATAACCAGTGAAAGAAAATCTATAGCAATGCTAGTACTCCTAATCCTGATATGTGCAGTTTTCATATTCACGCTCTTAAGGAAGAAATTGGTCCAATGTAACCGCCAAAATAATAAATCGACCACAGAAGAAGTATCCTTGGAGGAAGTAAACTCCGAAACAAGAACTTCAGATGGCAAGGAAGATAACCCCATCCCAATACCTAGAACAATAGGGATAAATGACCTTCCTCAACATTTAAGATCGTTGACATCGAACGAGGGCGTTCGATTTTAAAGGGCGGAGGAGTTAACACCATAGAAATTGGCAGCATACCGAATGATTTATGATCATTCCCACGCGCTGGAGTATTCTCGCTGACGATGCGTCTGGGCATACAAACAAGTCCAGAAAAGCGCATTCTATCACGTAGAGACGCTGTAAGAGGAGAACACCTGTGGGAACATAGAAAAAGCAACAATGCACACAGGGGATAGATAGAAGCATGAAATACGACAATTAAATTGGCTAAAACAACTCTTTTGACAGTTTGAGGTGAAAAAAAGAATGCCATCTTAATTCTTGATTGAATATGATTGTACAGGAAAAAAAATTTCAAATCGTTGGAGTGGTTTTTAAAAAAATGAATTTTTTATATATAAAATTCTTGCAACATTTTTAAGAACAAATTTTAGTAATCTGAAGTATATAAACACAAAATTTGAAAAAAAATTGTCAACCCATTTTTGAGATATCGAATTTTCAAAAAAAAAAATTGAAAGTTTTTTAAAAAATCCAAAAACTTTTTTTTTGAAAATTTTGATATGCAATATTATTTAATCTTATCTGAAATTTGTATAAAAAAAATATATAAAATATAAAAAAATCATCTAAATCCGTGTAGCCCATAACGAGAAAACTCAAAATAAAAAGATGTAAAATTTAATAGTTTTTGATAGTAGATCGTACTAATTTAAGTTTATGAAAAAAATTTAATCAAAATCGTAGGAGTTTAAGCAAAAAAATATTTTCCTTTGCGGTTTTTTAACTTTTGTATGGAAGATACCGTTATTTTTTCATAAATGTAAATTTTTTTCTAAAAATATTTTAGAGGTTACTAAAAAAGTCTTAAATATCGAGATTCAAAAAAATCGATAATGTCGTTTTCGAAATATTTCATTTTTCAACAAAAAAAATTGAAACATTTTTTAAAAATCCAAAAAATATTTTTTCAAAAATTTTGGTACACAAAACTATTTATATTCTTTGGAAGCTTCTGTATAAAAAAAACTAATTGAAATCAGTCGTACCGTTTTGAAAAAAATCAAAAATTAAAAGAATGGTTCTCCGGGAGGTACCTACCATTAATAAACATTTTTGAAAAATGATTTTCCACCCAAAGAAAGCTTTTATTAAAACAAATTTATTGAATTTTTTTTTTAAGAAAAGTTGTCGAGCCGTTTTTGAGAACAATACGATTATGTAAAATTGTTAAAAAAATTGTATGGCAGGTACCGTTATTTTTGATTCTAAAAAATAAATGAAAAAACATGTGGGCATAATCACCAAAAACCACTATGTACCCAGTTTGAAGAAAATCGATCCAGCCGTTTAGAGAACAGACAGACAGACAGAATTGTGCCACCCACGTTTTTGGTGTTCTCTATCATCGTAATATCATGTTTGATTGTTATCTCAAAATTTTTGTTTTGCACGAAACCAAAACTTGCCTTATAGTACCTATAATCGCAAGGAAAAATAACGAAGTGAGAAAGTCCGCCTTCGCAATGCATGCAATACAGGAACAACATCTTTCAACAACAATTGACAACGTCCGACTCCTCAAGTACCTGCATGATAGCCGAAAATTGGATGCATTTGAAAGCCTATACATACACAGGAATGCTGCAGCTTTAAACGCGGATATGGGCAACATTGAGTCTGAGTTGTTCGTGTTATAATATTTTCTCTACCTGTGTATTCCACCCCCCTCACTTCTTTTAACTATGTTATTGATATTCCTCTCTTTTCTTTCACACCTTTTCATATTCTAATATTTTATTGTGTAACTTAACTACCTATGATCCGAAAAAATTTAACAATGTATGTATGTAATCCTCCTCGACGGGTTTCCACCTTGTAGTGGTGGGGAGGCTTACGTTTAGGTTTTCAGCTGGCCAGCTGTGAATTTCTTAGATCTGCTTGAAGACGGTTAACACGAATACGGACAGACTCACGACGAGCCGAACTTGAGGACTGCTCAAGGAAAGGTGAAGAAAGGAAAGGACGGCCTCTTGCCTCCGCCTGGCTCTCACCCAACTGCGAGTATGTCTAACCAAGCTAGGCTAGACGAAAATCCGTCACGGACGGTAAATACTGACACACTCAGGACGAGCCAAACTTGAGGACTGCTCAAGGAAAGGTGAAGAAAGGAAAGGATGGCCTCTTGCCTCCGCCTGGCTCTCGCCCAACTGCGAGTACGTTCAACCAAGCAAGGCCGACATTACGTTACGGACGGTTTATACGAATACGGACAAACTCAGGACGAGCCGAACTTGAGGGCTATTCAAGGAAAGGTGAAGAAAGGAAAGGATGGCCTCTTGCCTCCGCCTGGCTCTCACCCAACTGCGAATACGTCCAACCAAGCTAGGCCAGGCGAAAATCCGTCACGGACGGTAACTACGGAAACTGACACACTCAGGACGAGCCAAACTTGAGGACTGCTCAAGGGAAGGTGAAGAAAGGAAAGGACGGCCTCTTGCCTCCGCCTGGCTCTCACCCAACTGCGAGTATGTCTAACCAAGCTAGGCTAGACGAAAATCCGTCACGGACGGTAAATACTGACACACTCAGGACGAGCCAAACTTGAGGACTGCTCAAGGAAAGGTGAAGAAAGGAAAGGATGGCCTCTTGCCTCCGCCTGGCTCTCGCCCAACTGCGAGTACGTTCAACCAAGCAAGGCCGACATTACGTTACGGACGGTTTATACGAATACGGACAAACTCAGGACGAGCCGAACTTGAGGGCTATTCAAGGAAAGGTGAAGAAAGGAAAGGATGGCCTCTTGCCTCCGCCTGGCTCTCACCCAACTGCGAATACGTCCAACCAAGCTAGGCCAGACGAAAATCCGTCACGGACGGTAACTACGGAAACTGACACACTCAGGACGAGCCAAACTTGAGGACTGCTCAAGGGAAGGTGAAGAAAGGAAAGGACGGCCTCTTGCCTCCGCCTGGTTCTCACCCAACTGCGAGTACGTTCAACCAAGCTAGGCTAGACGACAATACATCACGGACTAGACTGATCAGGAGATCCGCAGCTGGACAGCTGAGGATTCTAGGCCAACTAAGAGGAACCCACAACGTAAAAACCATAGACAAGACACACAAAACAGAAAAAAAACTAGCGGGGATATACGCTAAACCGTCGGTAGAAGTCGCGGCTGCCGGCGTGGGCTTGGCCCCTCGAAACGAACGAGGGGAGAAGTCGCCAGTGACAAAAAACACCAATAAAGACAAGAACGACACAAAAACGGACATGACTGAGGAAGAGGAAGACCTTCTTCTCAACCCCTTTGCCAATCTCGGTGTGGATGATGGGGCCAGCATCATAACGGTTGACACTGACGACATCAGTGACTCCTGTTCTGTTGCCAGCTCCAACATCTCACGGCTTTCAACTTCTTCAGTGCGGAGTAAATACCGCAACTGTAGAAGAGTGATTGAACGACTTGGCACAAGGAGTTGGGAAGAACTTACGGAACTGGAACGCAAACGACTGCATAACGCACGTGCGCTTCTACAGAAGGAGTCTGCAATGGAAGTTGGGCCTCTGGTCCTAACACCGGCGAAGGCTACTTCTGTGAAAGACACAAACGCGGACACGCTGATGGGACCACCCAAGCCCCCTGCTGGTAAATCCCTGGTAAGGAAAGGGACGGCCTTATCAGCTGTGCATGCAAATACTGACACGACAAAAGACAAGATGCATGAACCAGCTCCTGGTCCATCCAAACCATCAACCAGCCGTTGCGCGGTGCATATTGCTCCAACGGGCCTGGCAGGTGGGGAGGTAACCACGGGAGTGGATGAGTTAGAGGAGTCGCACTCGGATTGCCTTCGGGCTCAGAACCCTGAATGCAGTCCGGATGCGTCCACCTCTTCTCAGCCAGGGGATTGCAAACCGACCGACTCAACAATGGACTCCGTGAAGACTGTTTTGGAGGCCCGAGCTGAGCGTCGTAAGCGCAAGGTGAAAGGTCTCCTGGACGATAAACAAATATTCCGCAGGCAAAATCGGAACGCTGAGAGGATTATCCGGCGGCTAGGCAAAAGGAATCCTGAATCCTTAACGGCCAAGGAAAAGCTAGCCCTGGATAGATCCACTCAGAGACTATCGACCACGACATTAAGCACGGGTACGGACAGACGAACCAAGGACAAGCCGAACTTGAAGACTGCTCAAGGGGCGGTGAAGAAGGGAAAGGAAGGCCTCTTGCCTCCGCCTGGCTCTCACCCAACTGCGAGTACGTCCAACCAAGCTAGGCCAGACGAAAATCCGTCACGGACGGATAATACATGTACGGACAGACTGACTCAGGACGAGCCGAACTTGAGGACTGCTCAAGGAAAGGTGAAGGTAGGAAAGGACGGCCTCTTGCCTCCGCCTATCTCTCGCCCAACTGCGAGTGGTTCCAAAAGAGCTAGGCACGACGACACTACGTCACCAGCTGTTCCCTCACCGGGGAACAAGAAGAAGAAAGCCAAATTCTCCCGGGTGACCATGGAGCTCCAACAGACTGCGATTGCAGACTTTGGCAACCCTTCAAGGAAACTGACGGATGATCAATGGCAATTGATAGAACTAAGAATTCTGGACGGGGTAAACGAGGCTATCGTCAAGAATAGGCCTCCGCCACTCTTCGGTAGCCTCAGCACTGTCCACGGATTCAAGGTGATGACATGTGAAGACGGTAACACTCTCACATGGCTCCGAGAGTTCATCGAGAAGACCGAAGCTCCTTGGCCGAACGCTGACCTTCGACTTATTAGTAAGAAGGAAATCAGCGAACTGAGCAGGCCAAAGGCAGTGCTGACACTTAAGGGACCCGTGATACCAAGAGACCGGATAGAGCGGAACCTCAAGTCCCTGAACACCGAACAACTCAGCCAGAATTGGGAGGTTGTTCAGGTTAACGAACCAACCAAAGATGGCACCGAAGTGATTGTGAGTCTAAGCCACAAATCGATGCCACTTCTGCGGAAAATTGGCTACAAAGTGCGCGTTGGTACAAACCGATGCAAGCTTAGGTTCATAGCCAATAAGAAAAAACAGGTAAATAAGGAGGTGGTAGTTAATAACTTATCATGAAATTTTTACAAATAAATCTTCATCATAGTAAAGCTGCCAGCGCCAACCTGGTCTACCTCATGGAGAGTAGACAAATAGACATTGCCCTAATTCAAGAACCCTGGATATCAGGCGGCAGAATTAGGGGGCTCCACTCAAAAGGACTTACACTGTTTAAATCCTCTAACACAGGTACCAACAGTAATTATAGAACATGTATTGTAGCTAGAAAACAGATTAATCTCTTTCTTCTATCCACATACAGTAACCTAGACCAAACTGCGATAAAGTTGGAGCGCGATGGGCTTCCACCGCTTATCTTGGCATCATGCTATATGCCGTACGATGGGACGGAGGGACCTCCTGCAAATGTCACGTGCCAACTTGTTCAACGCGCAGCTGTAGAGAAATGGGACCTTGTGATAGGATGTGATTCTAATTCACATCATATTCAATGGGGCAGCACTGATATCAACGATCGGGGTGAGTCTCTTTTTGAATTTATCATAGAAAATAACATACTAGTAGCGAATAGAGGTAATGAACCAACATTTGTCACTAAGAACCGCGAGGAAGTACTCGATATCACCCTTGTGAGCAACTCGAATACTGTCTCAATAGAACAATGGAAGGTACTTAAGGAAGAATCTTTTTCCGATCACAGGTTAATTGAATTCTTTATACTTAATACAACAAACTCTCGAAAACCTTTTAGAAACTTCAGAAAAACTAACTGGGATATTTTTAATGGGGAAGTAGAGAATGAAATCAAATTGCTTAATACCAATGCAATTGATAATCCTGAGAACTTAGACAAAGCTGCCGAGAAATTCACAGAAATACTCAGCAATGCTTTTGTCAAAGGATGTCCATTAAAACCAGGTAAAAAAGGTAACAAAAAACCACCTTGGTGGACAATAGAACTGGGCGACATTAGGAAAGAAACGAGGCGACTTTTCAATGTCGCCAAGCGCACCAGATCAGACATCGACTGGGAGATCTACAAATCCAGTCAAAGAAAATTCAAAGCTGAAACACAGCGAGCGAAACGCAGCTCGTGGAGAACCTTTTGTGATGAAATAGAAGGCACCAATGAATCAGCTAGACTAAGGAAAATTCTCTCCAAAGAGCCATCTACCTTAGGTTCCTTAAAAGAACCAAGTGGTCGCTGGACAGAATCATGCAGTGAAACTCTAAAACTCTTAGTTAATGCTCACTTTCCCGGGTGTAGCTCTAACCCAAGCTATAACCGGGAAACTGAGATATTTACAGAGCACAGAACACCGTCGGACATTGTAACGGAAGACAAGATTAAATGGGCAATAAACTCTTTCTCCCCTTACAAATCCCCGGGACTAGATGGCATCTTTCCAATGATGTTACAAAAAAGTGAAAACCTCATTACTTCACACCTGAAAAACATATTCTCAAGTAGCCTCAGATGGGGATATGTACCTAAAGCATGGCGTGAAGTCAAGGTTGTATTTATCCCGAAGGCTGGTAAACCCAGCCACACGGAAGCTAAAGACTATAGACCAATCAGTCTCACGTCGTTTACTCTTAAGACTTTCGAGAGATTGTTGGACATCTATATTCGCAGCTCACTGAACCCGGAGGTAATTTCTCCAATGCAGCATGCCTATACGAAAGGCAAAAGCGTAGAAACTGCACTTCACTGTGTTGTTAATACAATTGAAAAAACTCTCAAAGACAAGGAATACACTCTTGCTGCCTTTCTAGATATTGAAGGAGCTTTCAATAATGTGGAAAACGATGCAGTTAAGAGAGCCCTTGTAGAGCTGAATATAGAAAACTCAATTATAAATTGGACTATGTGCATGTTAGAGCAAAATTCAGCAATGAACCTGCTGATTGGGACATCTTTAAGGTCAGTAAAAATCTGTACAAAAACCGAACGACCTATGCAAAAAGAGCAGCCTGGCAAAAATTTTGTTCAGACATTGAGTCTACAAATGAAGCTGCTAGGCTCAGGAAAGTCATGTCTAAGGTACCCTCTCCCCCGGGATTTCTAAAAAGACCGGATAATACCTGGACAGACTCCTGCTCTGAGACTTTAGAGTCACTTATAAGCACTCACTTCCCAGGGTGTACTATCAGTACATCTCCTGTGGACAGAGGGCCCACCATAAGTGAAATCTATGATATAGGCAAACAAATCGTAGATAGTAGGAAGGTGGCTTGGGCCATTGACTCCTTCTCGGCATACAAATCTGCAGGGCCTGATGGAATCATTCCAATTATGCTCCAAAGCTCTAAAGATACAATTGTTCCAATTCTAGTGGATATTTATATAGGCTGTCTTAACATCACCTATATTCCCGCTGGATGGAGAGAAGTCAATGTCATCTTCATCCCGAAAGCTGGCAAGCCCACCCATACCGAACCGAAGGACTTCAGGCCTATCAGCCTTTCCTCCTTTCTCCTGAAGACCTTAGAAAGATTAATTGACACTCATATTCGCCTAAAACTGAATGGTGGTGTGCTCTCACAGGCCCAACATGCGTACTTGAAGGGCAAATCTGTTGAGACAGCACTTCATGAAGTGGTTGGTACGATTGAGAAGTCGATACACTTCAAGGAATTCACTTTAGCAGCATTCCTTGACATAGAAGGGGCCTTCAATAATGTTGATAACGGTGCAATTCGACAAGCCCTAAACTCCGTCAGCATCGATCCATCATTGATAAACTGGATTGATTTCATGCTTCAAACGAGACTCATTAATGCAGAAATGGGTGACAGCAAGATAAGAGTTAGGACAAGTAGGGGCACTCCACAGGGTGGAGTACTTTCTCCTTTGCTTTGGCTCCTTGTCGTCAACCAGATCTTAGTTAAACTAAATCTGGGCGGCATCAAGGTAGTTGCATATGCCGATGACATTGTGTTATTGGCCTCTGGAAAATTTGTTCCCACTCTGAGCGAGCTCCTACAAACGTCCCTGGACAAGCTCAAAAATTGGGCCAGTAGTTGTGGCCTCAATGTTAACCCACTGAAGACAGAACTGGTGCTGTTTACAAGGAAACGTAATATTCCAAACATAAACCCGCCAACCATTAACGGAATACCGTTACAGGTTTCGGGTACTGCCAAATATCTTGGCGTTGTTCTCGATCGTAAACTAAACTGGAAAGAAAATATTAAAGAAAGAGAAAGAAAAGCCTCAATAGCTTTCTACACTTGCAGCAGAATTTTTGGTAAAAGATGGGGTCCCAGCCCCAGAACCATTCATTGGATGTACACAGCCATTATAAGGCCAATTCTAACGTACGCATGCATGGTCTGGTGGCCAGCCTTAGATAAGGAAACCAATCTAAAAACCATGACTAAAATTCAAAGACTAGCGTGTATTGGTACAACCAGTGCTATCAGGACCACACCAACGGCTGCCCTTGAAACTTTCCTTTCACTTGCCCCACTCGATCTGTTCACGAAAGAGTTGGCGGCCAAAAGTGCTTTAAGACTTCACCAATGTAAAAATTGGAAAAAGGGCCTCTACGGTCACAGAACTATAATGAATTTTACAGACATAGACATTCAAACAGACTACGTTTCACCGCACATAGATTTCAACCCAGTAACCATAACAGATATTCCAACCAGGGAACTCTGGAATGAAAACAGGGTCATAAATGAAAATCATGTTTCGGTCTTTACTGACGGTTCCAAAACCTCGGAGGGGGTTGGGTCAGGCATCTACTCAGATAACCCATCCATAAATAGATCGTTGAGGCTTCCAAACTTTTGCAGTGTATTCCAAGCGGAAGTACTGGCAGTTTGCGAAGCGGCGAAACATCTTGCCTCATGTGAATTAGTAAACAACAATATTGATATTTTCATAGACAGCCAGGCGGCAATTAAAGCCATTTGCTCAATCACCACAAAGTCCAAACTGGTCGACCGTTGCCGGAACGAGCTAAGAGTACTCAATGCAACGAACACCGTAACCCTAAGATGGGTTCCAGGACATAGGGATATTCACGGGAACGAAATGGCGGATGAACTGGCCAAAAGCGGTTCATCTCTTGATCCGAGCCAAATCGAAGCCTCTGTGCTCATGCCACTGGAGCAAGAAAAAAGTAGAATACACCAGAGTTTCTTAGAGGCTGCAAATGTCAGATGGTCATCCATCGACACTTGTCGGGTTTCTAGGAATCTATGGCCAAATATTTCAAAGAAAAAAACTGATTACTTACTCAAGCTAAGCAGGCCTCAATTATCTCTCATGGTTGGTGTCCTTACGGGCCACAACTCAATGGGAACCCACTTGAACAGAATGGGCATCAGCTCATCGGACTTATGTAGAGGGTGTCATGATGAAGAGGCAGAGGAGGGCTCCCCTCACTTCCTTTGCGAATGCCCCAGCCTAGCTAGAACCAGAAAAGAGGCCCTTGGAGAATATTTCTTCGACGAACTGGGCGACATCTCTGTCTTGCCACTAAAGAACATTCTGAAATTCATTCAGAACTCAGGATGGTTCAAGGAGGCCCCTAACACCTAAAACTTCCTATTAACTCCCTCCCTATCCCTCCTCACTAACCACCTATACCCCGGGGAGCGCAATGGATCCTACGAGATCCGAGTGAGATGGTGCGGCTTGCCGTATTATCACCCCTTCCAACCTAACCTAACCTATGTGCATGTTAAAAAACAGGCATATTAATACAGAACTTGGAGATTCACGTTTAAAAGTATCCACATCCAGAGGAACACCCCAGGGAGGGGTGCTTTCTCCGCTTCTTTGGATACTAGTTATGAACGAAATTCTTGTGAAATTAAAATATAGTGGAGTCAAAGTAGTAGCTTATGCAGATGACCTAGTACTACTTGCGACAGGTAAATTCCCATCCACTATTAGTGAACAAATAGAATATGCCCTGTCAAAGGTCAACACATGGGCAAAGAATTGTGGTCTAATGGTTAATCCATTGAAAACTGAATTGGTTCTCTTCACTAACAGATGTTTTTAGATTACCATCAATTGCAGGGACTCCACTCAAAATCTCGGATCAAGCCAAATACTTGGGTGTGATCCTTGATAAGAAACTGAACTGGAGTCTCAACACTAAAGAGAGAGTAAAGAAAGCTATGGTTCCTGCAACAGGATCTTTGGAAAATCCTGGGGACCCAATCCAAAAATTATCAGGTGGATGTACACGGCAATAGTTAGACCGATACTTACCTACGGTAATTTAGTTTGGTGGAACGCGACTGAGAAAGCAACAAACCTGAAAACCTTGACAAAAGTTCAAAGATTAGCATGCGTAGGTATTACGGGGGCGTTGAAAACCACTCCCACAGCGGGACTGGAAGCGATACTCAACTTGAGACCCCTAGATCTATTCGTGCAAGAATCTGCAGCATACAGTGCCCTGCGCCTAAGCCAGACTAAATGCTGGAAGCAAAGCACATCGGGCCATACTCAGATTCTGCAGAGATATGTGGGAAATAATGTTTGCACAGACTACACAACACCCTATTTAAATTTCAACAGACCCTTCACTACCTCTTTTCCTAATAGAGAGGAGTGGGAAAACAACCAACCTTTCAGTAATGCATCTACGATAACTGTCTTCACCGATGGTTCAAAGATGGACACTGGAGTTGGTGCAGGAATTTTCTCGGAAACTCTGGGACTAGCTAGCTCCTTCAGACTTCCGGACTTTTGCAGCGTCTTCCAAGCCGAGGTCTTGGCAGTGACAAAAGCAGCTACGCAAATATCAATGATGGCGATACCACGAGCTGATATCACCCTCTTTATTGATAGCCAAGCAGCAATAAAAGCAATTTCTGCCACCGAGATACATTCGAAGCTTGTGACTTGCTGTCGCGAAGAGCTTAGGGTTCTTGGCATGCAGCATAACATTAGACTCTGCTGGGTTCCCGGTCACAGTGATGTACAGGGAAACGAGGGAGCTGATGAGCTGGCGAGAACGGGTTCGTCGCTTGATTCAAGTCAAGCCGAACAAAATATCAAAGTACCAACCTGTAGCATCAAACAGGAAATTGGTAACAAAATATTAGAAAAAACCAATGAAAGATGGAATCTGCTTGAAACATGCGCCACAACTAGAAAGTTATGGCCAAATTTCAATAAGCAGAGAACAGACAAAATTATGCAAATGAACAAGAAACATCTCCGTTCCCTTGTCAGCATAATCACCGGACACAACCTACTGAGATACCATAAAAATAAAATGAGGCTCAGTACTGATGACCTTTGCAGAGGATGCAGTGACGAAGAAGCACATGAGGATACCTCACACTTCCTTTGCCACTGGCCAGCACTCTGTCATTTAAGAAAGAAACACCTAGGAAATTATTTATATAATGACCTAGAGGAACTTTCTGGAACTTCGGCTAATAGCCTTCTGAATTTCATCAACGCCTCTAAATGGCTTGACTGCTAACAGAACACATAGGTTTTTACATTAAGTGGAATACAATTTCCTAGGGTATCACAACGGATCTACATAGATCTAAGTGTGACGGTAACGAGATCAACTGTCAGCCCTTCTACCTAACCTAACCTATGTATGTAATGAAAGCTTTCTTAAAATAAAGAGATTTTGCTATCGGTCGTGTTGCTGATGATGGCTGGTAGACCGGCCGAAATGCATCCAGAGCCATAGTTTTTTTAATAAATAAGTACATTTTTTTTAAACTTTTATAGTCTAAGAGCCCACAGCAGATTTTGGGTGTGAGTGATAGCAAAAAAAGAAGTATAGGCATCGAAAGCTTCACTAAAGGCTATTCAAAAAATCAAAGTCTTGCAGTCCACAACTGGGGCCTTTGCGAGAAATATTGCATCGAAAAAAAATATGAATGCAACTTCGAGGACAATCTTGTTAGCCGAAATTGGCTTTCACCCCTCCCTAGATAAGCTCTGCGGATCCCATATCACGGAATCTGAGATCATTTGATATTACGTGATTCCGAAATAATAATTAAAAAATGCTTCTAAGTTCCTACCTAAAGCCACCAAATCGAATACACAAACAACTGAGTTTGAAAGAAAGGTGTCAAATTCCTTTGGATCAGTGACAACTTCCCACCTTCCGGAATTGGATCAGTTAACCTACCAAACAAGTTCTGCATAGTCGCCACATAGACTCCAATGGATTCATCTTTGTCTTTTGTACGACGCCTTATCTCATCTAACAAGGAATCATCGTAATTCGGTGGCAAGAACTCCAGCTTCAACTCTCTGCCGAGTTCTGGCAACGAATTAATCGAATTCCTAACTGCCCTATACCAAATCAAAGCTTTACCTACAGACAGCTCAATAGCTGCCTTAAAAATTTGGGGTTCCGAAACCCCCCTAGCTTGACGAATTTCCTCGACTCTTTCTAAAAACGAGTTCACTAAGGCAGCACAGCGCTCACCAGTGAACTTCACGTCCCATTTGGCTATATTAAGAAATTTTTCAGAGCTAACTATTACCCGTTCAACAAGCGGATTAACCTGACTACTGCTACCCCTATTCCTGCTTTCACTTCTATCTGCCACTTCTGAGCCCGTCGATGTACCGACAGAAGCACGAATCGAACTACATATTATCCCGAGGTTCAGCTGAACGCTGCTTTTCAACCTCACTCTTCTTTTTCGTTCCCTGTTCCTGTTTATCTTCTTTCTTCTCCTCTTCGCTTTCATCTTCATCATCCCCTTCCAGATCAGCCATGGCTATAAATAATTTATTTTTAAGAGCCTGCTTGCTCTTTTCCTGACTCTCGGGAATGCTCCTCCTACGTAAACCCCACTCTACTTTGGTGATAATCTTTAAATACTCCTTAGAAGTTTCCGTCTTCGGAGGGTTTTTTTTAAAGTTTCCCTATTTCTCCTAATTTCTTCTGAACTGCCATCAGATCCTGATCGAAGGTGAACGGATAAGCAGGAGGTATAAACGAATTCCTACGCTCCCGTTTGATTGCAATTCTAAGCGCTTTGCGCATTTCCTGTACAGTCCCTACTGCTAACCCTCTCCATTCTTCCTCGTAGGCAGTTTCATCCTGTGACAGTCTATTTATTTTCATTTCGAAAATCTTAAGGCAAAAAGTTAATTTAAAAGAAGAATCAGCAAACGTTAAAAAAATATTAAAAACAATGTGTAGTTGTGTCTACCCCTAGCTTTCGATTTTTTATTTCAAATCACGACTAAATTTATTTTTACTGTCCGCTGGCACAAGAAAAGCCAAGAATTTCAAACAGGTAAAAAAGGTAGGTCGGTAGGTAGGAATGGCGGCCACGAGCAATACTCTCGCTCGGTGACCCAATTAGCGCTGGAGTGCGCCGTTTTGATACCAAAACTCGTTTGACCTGTGGATTAAAGTGGATTAGAGTAAGGGTTTGTGGGCTTTACAACAAAAAGAAACCAGGCTAGGTAGCTTGTTGCTTTATTCAAAGCTCGAATAACGGTCCCCGAGGGGATCATCATGTTGCATGATTGGGTGCAACATCACCGTGGGCCTCCGTCTGCTCACTCCGCATTACGTGAGGTTTCCAGCGGATGTCACCAACCACTCACGAAACCAGATGTATTCCCTGGTTTGAATTGTAACGGATGTGTGAATATGGTGTATTGTGCGCGAGCATAAAACGACAAGAGGTGGGTCAAAAGACTCTCATGCAATTGGGTCACATCCCACCCCGAGGCCAACCACATTATGCCAAGCTAGGCAGGTAGCAGAATGGCATCGAAGCGCAGACGGACAAACTGTGTGATCCTAAGGTCATTGAGCACCACGTAACCCTGCAGACACCCGAATTCCGATGGCGCACGGTCTTGGGAATCCGCACGGGAGCATGATGCAGAAGCAACCAATTTCGTCTTAGATACATTTAGTCGCGTTGAGGAAATAGATCAAATCCCTGATCTTTACTTCGGAAAGTTCGTTTAGGTCGTCAAGAAAAGCCAAACCAAACGATTGTGCTCTCTTTCTGGCCAGAGCAGGACATTTACAAAGGAAATGAAGAACTGTTTCCTTTTCTTGATGGTCTCCACAGCTGCGACAGTGAGTATTGTGCGGAATACCCAGTCTCGCTGCATGTTCTCCTACAGGCCAGTGCCCAGTAAAAGTTGCAACGACCCTGGCTATGTCTTCCCTAGGTCTACAAATCAGATCGGTTGTTCGGGATTTATTATAGGCGGGCCAGATTTTCCTGGATATTTTGCAGTTGTTTAAACTGTTCCACCTACGATTGGATTCACTTAGGAAAATTGAGAATAAATTGCCCTTCGCAACTCCAAGGGGAATATTGACTCTTTCCGCAAGTGAGCTGTGAAGGGCTGATCCTTGCCTGGCAAGCTCATCTGCCCGTTCATTTCCCTCAATGCCAATGTGACCAAGAACCCAGATCAAAGTGACCTTGAGGTCAATATTTAGGCTTGCGAGCTCATCACGGCATTGTTGGACCAATTTAGAGGATGATGTACTCGAAACAATGGATTTAATAGCTGCCTGACTGTCTGTCAGGATAGCTGCATTACGATTTTGGTTTGGGTCTAGTTTAAGTATCTTGCATGCTTCCCTAATTGCAAGTAATTCCGCTTGGAATACACTTGAAAAATTGGGTAACCGAAAGGACCTAGTGATGTTTAGAGTCTCAGAGAAGATTCCTGAACCAACACCGCACTCCATCTTTGAGCCATCAGTATAAATAGTTGTGTCGAAATCTCATTTTTTTCTAGATGGGATAATAACTTTAAAATCTCTACTGAGGCTCCCTGAAGGGGCGCAGTAGTCAGTGGGAGTCGAAAAGATTTCAGTGGGAATCAAATTGGTAATATTGCTGTGACCATAAGGTTTAGCAACCCAGCAATCTGATTCTTTAAGTCTTAGTGCACCGCAAGATACTAGATATTTAATGTGTAGATCAAGTGGTAAAAGGTGTAGAAGAACGCTTAAGGCATCCGTTGGACAAGATCGAAGAGCCCCTGTGGTACCAACGCTAGCTGTTCTTTGAACCTTTTTAAGTTTATCGATGTTATATGCTTTGTTAAGTGCGGGCCACCAGACAATCGAACCATAAGTTAGAATCGGCCGTACCACGGCTGCGTACGTCCACAAGATCATCCTTGATTGAAGGCCCCACTTTTTACCAAAGGTTTTGCTACAGGCGTAGAAAGCTATGCTGGCCTTCCTGACCCGTTCTTCAATATTTTGCCTCCAGTTTAATTTAGGGTCTAGATCTAGAATAACGCCTAGGTATTTTGGACTGGAGGATAACGAGAGTGATTGACCGTTTAGTCGGGGTAGAGTGATGGGCTGTATTTTAGTTTTGGTCGTAAATAGCATTAATTCAGTTTTGCTCTGGTTAACTCCTAGACACAACTCGTAGCCCAGTTGCTAACCTTCCTCAGAGCTACCTCCGTGATTTCGCTTATCACAGAAGGGAATTTTCCCTACACTAGAATAACCAAATCATCCGCATAAGCAACCGCCTTCACGCCACAACTTTCCAACTTAACGAGGATTTTGTTCATGACTAAAATCCATAGAAGGGGTGACAGAACACCACCCTGGGGTGTTCCTCTACAGACATGTTTTGTTGAGTTTGCATAACCTAGCTTGGCTTGAATCCTTCTATCGCTGAGCATGGATATAATCCATTCTCTGATGATTCCTCTACACCAAAGTAAACGAGTGACTCAAGAATGGATTCAGTAAGCTCGTTATTGAAAGCCCCTTCTACATCTAAGAAGGTGGCCAGAGTATATTCTTTATAGTTGATAGTATTCTCAATTGTACGCACTACCTCATGAAGGGCCGTCTCCGTAGACTTACCTTTCAGATAACCGTGTTTAGAGTTTGCGAGGGGCATTCATCTAAAATGTCTCTAATATGGTTATCTAGAATGTGCTCTAAGGTTTTGAGCACGAAAGAGGTCAGGCTAATCGGTCTGAAATCCTTCGCGGATTCATGCCCCCGCCTACCTACCTTCGGTATAAAAACCACCCTTACCTGTCTCCAGGACTCGGGAACATGGTTGAGGGAGAGACATCCTTTGAAGATCATCTCCAGCCAGGGCCCTACCACATCTTGCTGTTTTTGGAGCATTATTGGCAGTATGCCGTCCTGACCTGGAGACTTATACGGA
The DNA here is from genome assembly GCA_963921185.1 of Dasysyrphus tricinctus. NCBI lineage: Eukaryota > Metazoa > Arthropoda > Insecta > Diptera > Syrphidae > Dasysyrphus > Dasysyrphus tricinctus. Next base: position 142,343,015 of record OY992531.1, read on the forward strand.
GAGAAAGAATGTATAGCCCAGGCAATACTATCTTGTTATTATGGTATTCATATGTTCTTCATAAACTAACGGTAAACGAGTTCTATGCGTTTCAGGGTTGCTATCCACGCAGCCTGGAAAGTGCGTCGCCATCAGTAGTTCCAGGGACTCAGTCGGAGAAACTGTCCTAAATCCATCCGGCTTTTTCAGAAAAGACGGATTACAGTGCTCCTTGGATAGAACCTTGCTAAGCCTGGCAGAATCTTTTAAGCTCTCGATAGATTGGCAGTACTCTCTCCAACCCTGTTGCTTGGCTGATGCGAGAGCACGCTTATAGACTCTCAGACAATCTTTATAAGGTTGATAATACTTGTGTTTGTGGCAGATATTGAAGATTGTCCTTGTCATTTTTCTAAGATTAGACAAGTCTTCATTCCACCATGGGGGGAGGGTTTTTCGGCTGTATTTGACTGGGCAAGAGACCTTGAAAGCGGTGTTCATGGATGCTTCAAGAGTTTTCACCCTTGACTAAAGATCTATTACCGATTCTGGACTCAGATTCGGTATATTGCGCAGTTTGGAGTTAACAACTTGACTGAACTTCTTCCAGTCAATTCTTTTTGGATTTCTATAGGGAGGAGGGGTTTCAGACTCAAAATTTACATTGAAGAGAATCCACCTGTGGTCCGAAAAGGAATTAACCAGGGATACTCTCCAATTCTCCACCGCTAAATTATATTTATGGTTTACGACGGTAACATCAAGTACATCCTCCCACCCTTCGTAGTTATTCGAGCTCGGAAAGATGAAAGTAGGAGTACTACCTCTGTTACAGATCGTCAAACTGTTTTCAATAATAAAATTAAAAAGGGACTCACCCCGTTCATTTATCTCTGAACTACCCCAGAGAGTATGCCGTGCGTTTGCGTCGCATCCAATCAGGAGGTTTGTCCCTTTCGCCGGTGCTTCGTTTGTGAGCGTGCACCATTCATCTGGTGGTGACTGCCTGTCATGCGCCGAGTATGCAGATGCCAACAGTAGACCGTCTGTATTTTTGTCATCCAACCTAACAACTGTCAGATCGGAAGTGCTATAGTTAGGACACAAAAAAGCTTTTAAGTGTTTTTTAACTAAAATACAAGTTCTAGGCTTACCTTGGTCTTGGGTTACAGGCTTGTAAATAAGATCGTATTGGCTGTCTTGGAGGCCCCTCACTCTGAGGCCGTTCACCCACGGCTCTTGAATAACGCTGACGTCTACGTTTTCCTCCCTCAGGAAAACTCTCAGATTATCTGAAGCACATTTAGAGTGCTTCAGAGTAATCTGAATGACTCGCAGCGCGTTTTTAATCCATATTCGATTCTGCACAGTCAGGGCCCGGCGGGTCGCTAGGGACCTCGACTCCGTCAACGAAACTGTCGATCTCAACATTGTCGTCAGCTTCATCGGGGTCTGCTCCCTGACTCTGCAGAATCTTTATCTTCGCATTTCTAATGCCAAACCTCAGTTTAAAATCGGCCTTCTCGAGGGCCCCACGGCTTTCTTCGCTGATCATCAGAAGATAAAATCCGCTGTTCTTCTGCGGTTCCTCTGTCTTAATGACAGCCCAGTCATGCATAGGAACCAGCGGATTTTGCCTCTGAAGACCGCGGATCAGCTCCTGTCCGCTTGGTTTGACACCCATGAGGGGCAACCAAATGCGAGCCTTCGGTTACCTAGGGATGTCCTTAGCCAGGATTAACTTGAGCTTCAAGCCATCCCAGTCATTGCTAATCTTAGCAATGCATGAACTAAGGAAATCCTTACAAAACTCGTCTGCACATTTGATTACCCTATATCCCCTGAGCATCTCGCCAGAGTCGAAATGAGGTAGGGACCTTCGTTAGCCGACAACGTGCATAGAAACACCATCTCAGAGAGCTTGGCCTCGATTGAGCTCCACACAGCAAGCAGATCTCTGCCGTTTGTGGAGAGCTCATCCACAACCGATACTTGGAGGCCATCTCTGACAACCTCACTGAGAGTACGTGGTTGCGCTGCTTTAGGGGACGATGATTTAGCGTTCTTGGACGTCTAGTTTACTCTTTTTCGAAGGCTTGATTGTCTCTACTCGAGATCTGTTGCGCTTGACGGCTTTTTCTTGGGTACTCAGAAGATTATTGTATTCCTCAACAATCTTCTGGTGTTTTATCTTATCAGCGCCGTCCTTCTCATGGGCCTTTCCAGCTGCCTCATTCCTGGCAATCTTGCCTAGAATAAAAGACGCCTTCTTGAACGTCAAAATCGTCCATAGTAAAAATAAAAATATAAATTTGGTTCCCCCGAGTGGGTCGGAAAAAAGAGGTCAGCCCCGGCAGAGCCGATATACCGGGGCAAAGCAAAAGTAAGACGGACCCAGCCACGGCATCCGAATGAGCTCGTTAGTGACTGGTTTACCCCCCAGCCTTCCATTTCTTCGGCACGGATTATGAAAATCGCTCACACCACCACTGAAAATTAGGGACTCGCATCTATGGTCAAATCGAAATACTGAGGGTTGAACTATTGAGGAGTAAAGGAACACCTCAGCAGTTCAAAATGACCTTAGCTGATCCCCAATCTTTACAAAAAGCACAAGATTGTGGAGATCATTACCGCCCGGCATCCACTAGGAGGGTTTGATGCGAGATTTTTGCCAGGCTAAACAAAGATTTAATAACAAAAATATCCTAAATATGAATGTCCTAATTAGAACTTATTTGAACGAACCATCGAAATGATCGTGGCAGTGTTGAAACTAGGTAATAACTGGTCACAAATCGCAATAAAAACCCTTACACAATAAATTTAAAAAAACAAGCAAATATTCTAAAACTTCAATTAAAAACGGTAACAAAAAAAGGTAGAGTGATATCCCGATCTTGTCTACCACAGCTGTCAAAAATATTTTCACCACAAAAAAATGAAAGGTCTGAAAGAGACCACACAGTTTTTGTTCAACACAAAATGAAACCCAAAAAAAAAATTATCAAAAACTTACGAAATATTATCTTTAGGAATTAAAAACCAATACGTATGCAAATAAAAAACAAAAACTAAATCACTATTAAGTTGTACAATTTCTCCTTTTTTCCAACCACTGACTTCTTCTCACGTTACCACTCGTATGAGTTATCAGGCCAATAAATCTTCCAAGGTTTTCTTTATAATGAATCGCAAATATTCTTCAGCAGGAACCACTAGCACCAAAACCAAAGCACTTCCCAGCGGGAAAAATAAAAAAATTCATTGAGGAAGAACCTCTATTTTTCTCGGTTTTTTCCCCAACTGGGATTATAATTCCAATCAGTTAACTTTCACGATTTCACGCAAATAATTTTTCGCTTAATCTTTTTCTCAATTTTTCAAAAAGCCACAAAACTCTTCCGTATTTCACCAAAAAGGAAGAAAAGATGGCGGACTTTGCTCGTTCTCATTTCCACGACCATATGGTCATCCTCTTCTGATCTTAGTCCGAATCAACAGAGTTTACAAAAATATACAGGGAGAAAGGGTTTTGTGTAGGTTGGGTAGGTAAAGGGTGTTATTTGTTTTTGGAAACAATTTTTGTTTTTGGAAAAAATATAATAATTTCTTTCATCCAAGAAAACATCCTTCTACCATATAGATATTTCTTATAGACTCTTGTTTCTTCATTCTGGTATTTTCTAACACATTTTTACACAATCTCATGGGGGTACCATTTTGTTTACAGGTTTTATGGTAATAATCCTACCACTACCCCAACTGCGCAAAAAACACCCTTTAACCGCAGATATTTTTATAGACTCTTCTTATTAGTTGTGTTTTTTTGCATGTCCAAATAAAATTGTGTGAAAAAAACGACAGCAAACCAAAACAATTAACATGTTAAATTCAACAAGAAATATATCCATATAGAGTTAGCTAAGTCCAGATAATTAACTGAAGTTAGCTTTTGTCCCGATGAAAACGGTAATGTCAAACTACGATTGTCGTTGTGTTATCGATAATTTATATAGAAATGTCAAATTTTTGTTGGTAAGATAATCCAAAACAAAATGGCAGACCAATGCAAAAGGTATACAAATGTTGAAATGTCCCGATGTCGTTTTTTTCGCCAAACTCCATATGGACATGCAAAAAAACGCAGCTGTTATTGATTTTCATGACAAATGAACCATTGATGCCAAGTTTCATCCCCGGACCATTATTTTCAACTGGTTTTTGGTAATACGTAACTTTTATACTGAAGATATAAGCTGCGTTTTTTTTGCATGTCAATATCCCATACGAAGCTTGGCGAAAAAAACGACATTGGGACATTTCAACATTTGTTTACCTTTTGCATTGTTCTGCCATTTTGTTTTGAATTATCTTACCAACAAACACTTGGCGATTCTGTATAAACTATCGATAACACAGCGACAATCGTAGTTTGGCATTACCTTTTTTATCGGAACAAAAGTTAACTCCAGTTAATTATCTGGGCTTAGGACTTAGCTAACTCTATATGAACATAGTTGTTGTTGCATTTAACATGTAAATTGTTTTGCTTGGTTGTCGTTTTTTCACACAATTTTATTTGGACATGCAAAAAAACGCAGCTATAGTTATCCTTACATAAAATTGACCATAACTTTTTTCACGGACTTGGTTTTGGTGTCATTTGATTCAGCATTCAAAACTATCTTAAGAACATGTTTAGGCTTACCAAAGCTAATTTTTCTGTTTGATACACCACAACTTCCCCCCCCCCCCCCCCCTCTCTTCCTCAAAAAAACACCCTTTCATGTGAAATATTTTTATAGACTTTTGATCTTTCATTCTCATGGTACATAAAACGTTTTCACCAAGTTTTTATGATGGTATTAATTTTTTTTTATTCGAAAGACTGTTCGTACTATTTTACCTGTATACTAATTATAATTATTTACTTTTTGTGCGTCGTATTTTATTTTAATGACTCAGTTCGCAAATTGTAAACAATATAGTAAACAAATATGTAAATAAGTAGAAGTGCATAGTCCAGTTTGCTTAGTGTCCGCTCTTGAATCATACCTTTTCAAAATACAAGTTTAAGTTGGTATGCTAAAACTTGTAAAATGAATTCGATCTAAAGATACAATCGATCGTAATTGTATCTACATTTACTTGTACTTACATTTGTACATATCTTATGAATATTAAACAGAAAGCCAGAGCACTTGCCGTGAATTTAAATTCAGAAACAAAAGCTTTTTAGCTAACAGAACAAAATAGGTTGTAGTTTGAGTCATAATTTAATACTTACATAACTAATGAAATATGCCGAGTGACTTTTTGATCGAAATGCAAATTTTTATTTGGAGTATGATTACCTAATATAATAGTTAGTACAAAGGTAACATTTTCAATATTTCGTGCTGCGATTTGATAACTCATACATACATATACCTACATAACAGTCTGACACATAGTGCATAATAAATGAATGAACATTTTACAACCGTAATATCTAGGAGAATGTCCGGTCTTGGTGGTGATTTTTGTTTATATTATTTGAACGAATACGACTCGTATGTATAACCATTGAGTTTATATACATAGAGGAATCACGAAATCTTGCGTTAAAGCCCCTGAAGGTGTCGCCACATACACTAAATTGAGAATTTATAATTTTGTGGAACGCAGCTCACCAAGGAGTGCCATGACAAAGAGAGAAGGTGTACGAGGGGGGTCTGTTTTTGTTATTTTGTGGCTTATGTATGCAGACTTATGCAATATCCCTTTTCAGCTTTTTTGTGTGCAGGCACAGGCGCTTGTGCATATTGGGACATCTATAGGTAGGTACATATATTATATATCTGTTTCAAAGCGTATAGGGACGAGTTATGTATGTAATTTGTGCGTTTGTATGTCGATCGGTGATGGTCGCGTCAATTTAAAAATAAAAGGCTGGGAAATGTACATACATATGTGCATTCATACGTTAATAGTTTAGGTCCTGATTTTATACTTTAAAGATATTCTTTATTTTGTTTCTATTTCTTTGGAATCAGAAACTTTTTGGTAGGTAGTTACAAGACTGTGTTCCTATGGTGTAAATAAATATTTACTGTACACAGAGGTCGAAGATCTGTTTTCTAAACGAAAATTATAAATTTGTACTGTGTCTATCTAGGTACATAGGTACATACCCACCTGGATAGAAAGTCTTTTTTTGTGTGCAATTTGATTAGCCTGGCCCAGGAAAATCAGACAAAAATGGCAAAACTACGAAAAAATCATGAGCTTTGTTTTGCCGTCTTAAAAATTTAAAGCCGCTTAAATTTAGACAGGGTGAACATTTTTTAGAGGGTAAAAGGGCATAAATTTCAGTTTTTTCTTCTCGAAAACTAACAGAAATATATCAACAATTTGCAACTTCGTTTCGTTGTTCATTGAGTGATTTCAATAAAATTGACACAGGGATAGCTGAGATAGAATTTCAATAGAAACAAATATTTTTAAAACAGGGTATTTCAAAAAAATTACAACATTTTGCAACTTCGTTGTTCCTTGGGCGATTTCAATGAAATTGACACAGTCGATAGTGAAAATGCCCATAAATAAAAATTTAATAAAAAATAGGTTTGATACTTTTCAATTTTCTCGAAAACTAGTAGACTTAAAACCATCTGGTTTTCACTTGATTTTAAAACTAGATGACAGTATTATAGACTTTAGGCTTTAAAAAAATGTGCAATGCTTAATTTTAGGTATCACCGTTATTTTTAAATATTTTTCTTTTCATTTTAAAAATAGGATGAGATAGACCCCTTCCTAAAGTAAAAACTGCTCGTATCTAATTGTTCGACAAAAAGCCGTTATTTTTTCTTGTCGCCTGAATTATCGTACACTTGGCGAAAGCTTTATTAGCCAACAAAATTCTTCATAGTAAATAAGCCATTCGAAAATTGTTCCTGTTTCGTTTTCCTGATCGCAATAACTGGCCCCTAAGGGCCTTATAGTGCAGGCTTATTAACATATTTTTAATCGAAAAAAAGAAAAATTGTTAACAGCAGTTTAACGATTGAATATGGTGAAGGGGGCTATAAGGTATGTACAAAAAATCTATTTCCTAGAGGCGGAGTTGGAGGGGGGATTTGAGGGGTAAAAAAGAGGGGGGAATTGTATTATTGCATTTTCCGACTAAAGTTGACCCCAATATGAAGAGTGTTCGATAGAAATGTTGTAGATCTTTTTAACGTAACCCCAAAATTTCCGAGATATTGGCGAAAAACCGTATTTTTTCTGGTTTTTGTTTTTATTTTTCATTTTTCGAAAAATTGTTGAATTTAAATGAAACTTTGTGAAAATATATCTTGCTGTGTCCTTAATTAGGACAATTTTTTTCAAGCATAACTATTGATCAGTTTTTGAGATATTCAATTTTGTTTGAAAAAAAAATACTTTTTTTCAAATGAAAAATGTATTTCGTACCGAGTTCATTTAAGGATCATTAGTTTTGTTTTTAAATTTACTTTTATATGAAATAATGAGAACATATAGTAACCACGTACAAAAATGCGAAAAAAGCAAAAAAATCATTTTGCATCAAGTATTTTTTAATAATGGTTGATAAATTGTTAAAAATTTTTGGAAAATGCAATAACTAATCACACCATTGAATTTTCTACAGAAAAAAAAGTACATAAAACATTGTTTTATTATTTCACCCCAGACAAACGTTTATGCCGATGCCGCAACGATATTGCTAGAAATATTCATTTCAATGCATACAGTTTTAAATGAAAAACAAAAATAATAGTACAGGAGCCGATACCAAATTTTGGGAGCAGATGTAGGTACTAGGTACATATAACCAGAATCTGAGTATGAAGTTTTAAAGGTACATGTATTCTGATATTTGATACCAAAGTTTGGCAGGTTTTTTTCTCAGCCTTTGGTGGGGATAGAGGTTCAAAACCAGCTTGGTTTCCTATTTAAATTTAATGGTCAATAACTCTTCAATGCACTTTTAAAAAAATAGGAAATGATGCTCTGTCATTTTCCCTTAGCCTGTAGCCTTTTACTTTGATGATTCAATCAATGATATTAGCTTTTCAAAAAAATCTTATCGTTTTGTTTTGGAAACTTTATTTTGTTGATTTTTGTTTTGTTTGAAATTTTTGAAAAAAGGGGTGATAAGGTCCGCAAAAAATGATTATATCTTGAGTTTCATATATCAGACTGTCATAATTGGTTATTTTATATAAAAGTTTATCTAAAAACAAAACTAATGATCCTTAAATGAACTCGGTACGATGATTTTCTGAAGTACATTTTTCATTTGAAAAAAAGTATTTTATTGCAAACAAAATTGAATTTCTCAAAAACTGATCAATGGTTATGCTTGAAAAAAATTTTACTAATTGAGGACACAACAATATATATTTTCACAAAGTTTCATTTAAATTGAATTATTTTTGTAAAAATGAAAAATAAAAAACAAAACCCAAACAAACGGCTTTATCATTTTCCGAAAAGAAAAATACAGTAAAAAAAAGGTACATTTTATTTTCTCTTATCCAAAAACAAAAAAAATATTGTCTGCCTGTTAAGTGCTCATGCATGGCTCGTATCCAGCGTTTGTACCTGTAGTATCTGGCAACACTGTAACTGTCAGACGCAATGCATAAAGAGAAGAAAGAAATAAAGAAAGATCATTCGGTGCAAGATAGTCAAGTGAGTAAGTTTTATTTGAGATTCTAAAGTGGCGACGAGGATAAAACAAAAAAAAAAAAAATAATTTACAAAAGAAGAAAATATCAAACCGAATATTATAGAAAAAAAAGTGTTAATATTAAAAGAATTGGAAATTTTATCAAAAAAAAAAAAAAAAATAAATAAATGAAAGAAAGTGAAATGGATGATTGCAAGGAAAATGAAAGCAATTTTGCTGGTCAAAGTGGTGAGAAAAACAAATTTTGTAAAGAAATAAAAAAAAAAATTTGGAAAACAAAGAACAAACATATTAATAATTGGTTCAATATGTGATTCAGTATATAAACTGCCTAAATTTATAAAAAAAAAAGTATCTGTTAAATGGTAAATTAGTGTTGAAATCGAGGCATGGAAAACTAGGCATATATTTCTCAGTCATTTAAATTCAAAACGGGACATGCCATAAGAAAAAAAAAAACGTTAACGTGCCACATCCCGTTTGTATGGAAAGCATTCAATGTCTCTTTCACTCACCTCTTATATGGTGAGATTCATGCAATGAGCATTTTAAACAGATTAGGCTAGAAAAAAAGAGAAGCAATATATGTAGGTATCTCTGTCTCTTGAAAAGGAAATAATAATAATTCACAATAAACTAAAAACAAACGTCAATGATCTCACTTTGGCACAAGGACAGCCTAGCTTGTTCATCCCTATGTTAAAGTTTTTTTTTGCAATATCGTAGAATGAAAAATAATTTCTTTTTATTTGAGTATGAAGAAATTTAGTGAATTTATTAAAATGTTAAAACTATACTGGTTAAAATAAGAAAGAAAAAAATTATATCAGTCGAAACTTCAACATTAGGTTTAAGAGTTTTGAATCAATACAATTGAATAAAAAGTGAGATTTTGAAGGAAAAGAAGTTGAATGAAACAGCCCCATCCTGCTGCAAAATTTTTGATTCACATGAATGTTTCATTGAATTTAATTCAATGGAATCCAAGTTTGTTTTTAAATCCGAGTAAAGCGTATCAAGAAATTTATGAACTTATAAAAAAAAAATTATTTCACATCCTCCGAAGGAGAGAGAGTTCACACTTTGACGGAAAAAAAAAATATGTTTGCAGGATGAGGCTGATAGATTTTTTGTCGCAACTTAAATGTTAGCGAAGTAAGAGAGCAACCTAAACGATTGTTAAATAAATTAAAACAAAAAGAAAGAAGTACCTATAGGTACATATGTAAATGATTTATGTCGCAACTTAAATGTAAGCGAATTAAAAGAGCACCCTAAACGATTGCTAAATCAAAAAGTATGTTGTTACAACTCCTGAAATCGAATTTCGACTTTATTTGTTTTAGTTAAAGTAGTTAAAATCATTCCAAAAGAGGTAGATATACCTTAAAAAATACCATAAGAGACAAGATATTTGATCATTTTGGAATTGATGTTATTTAATTTTAGTTTTATTAATATTTAGTAACCTAATTTGAATGGGCTTTGCACTCGAGTAATAATGATCATATATATTCTTTATACATAATTCTATTGGTATAATATGTATCCGGTTTAGGAAATTTTCAAACAAGCAATTTCCAGCAAGGTTGAGAGCTGTAAGTCACTAGGCCCTGGTTCTTCACGAGCTGTTGTGCCACCAAATCTATCTATGCCACTCAATTCTAGACTGCAGAATCTCGCTGTTTAATTCAAAATACAGTTCTTTTACCATTTTCATGTTTAGCTGCTGATAATTGACTGGGGGAAAAGAAAAGATAACATTCAAATATATTTTTATTCTCATGATTATAGATTCGTTCAAACGATCTGGACTTTATGTGGCACCATTTGATCACACAATTGATGGAGAAAACTGTGGAACTGAATGGAAGAACTGGCTTCGTTCCTTCGAGTTTTGCATGGAAGCCAGTAACATCGAAGATCCAGAAACGAAACGTAAAATGCTAATGCATTTCGCTGGTCGGAAAGTTCAAGAAATTTTTATAAATCTGCCAGAAGTAAGCAGTGACGCATGCAGCGGACCATGGGCAAATGAGTATGTACCAATGCAAACCAGCTACGAAAAAACAACAACAAAGCTTAACGACTACTTTTTGCCAAAACAACATACCTCGTTAGAGCACCTCCTTTTTAATTCGCTTAAGCAGAAGGAAAGTGAAAGCATCAACAGCTTTGTAATGAGACTTCAAATCCAATCAAATCACTGCGATTTTGGAGAAAAACGTGACATGATGATTAAAGACCGATTAATACAAGGATGCCGATCAAGCGAAATGAGGCGAGAGCTATTGAAGCTGGGAAATACTACATACGAAGATATTTTCAAAACAGCAAAAATAGTTGAATTCGTTTTAAAACAAGAAAAAGCCTTTGCTGAAGACAAACAAACCAACAAGATAGTTGAAGAAGTCCACAAAATCGAAAACAAAACTAATATGACCTGGCCAAAGAAACATGCGACCATTGATAGACGTATGAGAAGTTGCACACGATGTGGATACGAAGGTCACGACTCCAATTATGAAAAATGCCCAGCCATGGGTAAGAAATGTAATAAATGCAATGGTTTGAACCACTTTAGTCGGAAATGCCGCTCACGAAAACGCACAAACACCACAATAACAAAAACAAATGAGAAAAAGGATTCGCCAACAAAAACATTGAAAGATGAACCACAAAATAAACGAAAAACCGAAGAAATAGTCAAATACGTTGATGATAATAAGAATGTGAACGAATATATATTTTGTATAACAACGACAAATGAAGAAAATGAATTTCCATGTGAATTGGGAGGTGTAACCATCAAAGCAGTAATTGACTCAGGATCCAAATTTAATTTATTGGACAAAGAGACTTGGAACCTTTTGAAATCCAAACAAATCACCGTACAAAACCAACGGAAAACTACTGATAAAATATTCAAAGCTTATGGTGGGCACACTCTACAAATCCATGGCGTATTCGAAGCACAAATTAAAATCGGCCTTAAACGCACATCAGCAGATTTCTATGTCATAAACGGCCCTGGAAAAATGTTGATCGGGCGTGATACTGCAAACATTCTCGGTGTTTTGAAAATTGGATACAGCGTTGACAAGATTCAAGAAGAATCGCAGCAACCCACAAATCAGCGAATTGGTACCATTAAAGATGTCATTGTCACAATCCCAATTAAAGAAAATGCAAAGCCAGTCGTGCAATCATATCGACGTGTTCCTGTTCCTCTTGAAGATGCAGTGGATAAAAAGTTAGATGACCTTTTGAAACAAGGGATCATCGAAAAAGTAAATTGGCCATCCAAATGGGTATCCCCTATGGTTGTCATACCAAAAGAAAAAGATGTTCGTATTTGTATCGACATGAGACGAGCTAATGAAGCAGTGGAACGGGAAAATCATCCACTTCCAACCATGGAAGATTTTCTACCACATATTAGACGAAGCCGATACTTTTCCTTGTATGACATCCGGAATGCATTTCACCAGGTCTGAAAAAAAAAACACAAATTTAAATTTAACGAGACATTTTTTTTTAAACTGCATGTATACAGGTATACATATATATAAAATTTTGTAAGGAGATACAATTTACATTTGTTTTCAGAATAAATGAATTCTTTGATTCAAGTTGGAAATTAAATTTTTCTACTATTATAAAAAAACAAATTAACAAATGCTTGACTTCTATTTTTTTTATAGAGATATTTAAACTGAATTTTTAGATTTGTATTTCAAAGCAAACTTGATTTTCATACGATTACGAATTTAAAAACAGGTGTTCGAAACGTCAAACTCATTACAAATTAGGCGCGTTTGCTGACGTGGAAATTAGTACGAATAGGCATACTAACTGCGTTTTTTTGCATATCCATATGGACTTTGGCGAAAAGAACGACATCGGGACATTTCAACATTTGCCAATGACTATCACATTTCGGAAATCTCTTTCTGAGATCTTAACTCAAAGGACTAAAAAAAAAAACAATAAGTATCTTAAGATCTTAAGAATAAGAACAAAAGAAAAAAAAAATGTTCGATGTTTGATTGATGTTTGAGCTAAAAAGAAAAACAAACTAATATATTTTTTAGTCTTGAGATAATTATAAAGGAGAATAGTTTTATATGTATTGGTATTAATGCATGTTTGCAACTATGGGTAATGTGCATAATGTGTGTACATTTTGTTTAGATTATGTATGTACATTTAAATACATGCACATGTATATATGCATATATTCATATGTGTATCTAATCCTGTGTATGCATTAATTAAGTTATTAAGAACAATATATTAACTAAATAAAAACAAAATTTGATTACAGGTTGAAATTTCTCCGGAATCTAGAGAAATAACAACATTTATTACTAGAAAAGGGTTATTTCGATACACACGCTTAATGTTTGGAATATCATGTGCGCCTGAAATTTTTCAGAAGATCATGGAACAAATTTTGAGTAATTGTGATGGCTGTGTTAATTTCATCGACGATATACTAGTATATGGAGCTACCAAAGAGGAACATGATAGTCGTGCTCTTAAAGTAAGAGAAACCTTACATGAATATGGGGTCGAATTAAACCATGAAAAATGTATTCACAACGTTGAGGAAATAAAATTTCTTGGTCACAAATTATCGGTAAAAGGAGTCACACCAACTGAGGACAAACTTGATGCAATAAGATGCTTTCGAGAACCAGCGACAGTGGAAGAAACAAGAAGCTTTTTAGGTTTGGTTAATTACATAGGTAAATTTCTCCCAAATTTAAGTACTATAACTGATCCATTGCGACGGCTGACGGAAAAGGGCACATTTTTCAAATGGGAAAAGCAGCAACAAGATGCATTTGATGAATTAAAACATATGATGACTGATAAACTGTTACTTGGCTATTACGATGTGAACGACCAAACTCAAGTCATTGCCGATGCTAGCCCCGTCGGCTTAGGTGCAATTTTAATTCAAGTTAACAATCAAAACGAGCCACGAGTTATCTCATATGCAAGCAAGAGCTTATCAAATGTGGAAAAACGTTATGCACAAACTGAGAAAGAAGCGCTCGCATTGGTATGGGCAGTGGAACGTTTCCATTTTTACTTGTATGGGCGATGTTTTGATTTAATAACAGATCACAAACCTTTGGAAGTAATATTTGGTCCAAGATCTAAGCCATGCTTACGAATTGAAAGATGGGTATTGCGACTCCAAGCATACAAATACAAAATCATTTATAGACCAGGAAAAACTAACATCGCCGATCCACTGTCCAGATTAGTAGTAGATACGCAACCACAAAGGACATTTGATGAAGAGGCAGAACATTATGTAAATTCAATAGCATCAGTCGCTGCACCAGTAGCTATAAAATTGTGTGAAATTGAAAAACATTCACAAACTGATAAAACAACACAGTTGATAAAAGAAGCCATTTACAATAACAATTGGGATGAAACAAACGATTCGTTAAATGCGTACAAAGCATTTACAACAGAATTCTGCTTTGCAGGTGAAATTTTATTAAGAAGCAATCGAATTGTTATGCCACAAGGTCTTCGTCACCGAGTACTAGAGCTAGCACACGAAGGACATCCTGGCATGTCGGTTATGAAACGAAGAATCCGAGCCAAAATATGGTGGCCTAAAATCGATAGAGACGTTGAAGAAATGGTTAAAAGGTGTCATGGATGTATGTTGGTATCAGCACCACCACCACCCGAACCGATAAAAAGAAAAGAGCTACCTAATGCACCATGGCAACATCTAGCTCTTGATTTTTTAGGCCCTTTACCATCAGAACATTATTTATTGGTCATCGTCGATTACCACAGCCGATTCATTGAGATTGAAATAATGAAAAAAATCGATAGTTGTGAAACTATTAAAAGGCTTAATCGAATATTTGCTAGGTTTGGACTACCTTTAACATTAACCGTGGACAATGGTAGGCAGTTAGTGAGCGAACAATTTCGAAGTTTTTGTGACACAAACAACATTAAACTAATTACTACAACACCGTATTGGCCACAAATGAACGGAGAAGTAGAAAGACAGAATAGATCAATCTTAAAAAGACTAACAATAAGTCAAAACACTAACAGGAATTGGATGGAAGATTTAAACGAGTATCTACTTATGTATCGTTCAACTCAACATTCCACAACGAGTAAAACACCATCGGAATTAATGTTTGGAAGGAATATACGGGACAAATTACCACAAATATTACACCCACTCGAGGTTGATGATGAGTTGTATGATCGGGACAAGGAAAAAAAAGAAAGTGAGAAACGATATGCAGACAAGAGAAGACATGCTAAATTAAATGACATCAAAATCGGCGATGAAGTTTTAGTAAAGACGATGACAAAAGCAAATAAACTTTCGCCGAACTTTAACCCAGCTGTACATAAAGTAGTGGAAAGAAAAGGAGCAGAAGCCATCATTGAATCAAAAGACTCAGAAAAATTGTACCGTCGAAATGTAACACATTTAAAAAAACTCAGCACAAGTCAGCCAGAAGAAGCAACTAAACAAACAACAAATGAAGAAACATCAACAACAAGAATTTCACAACAAAATGAATCAACTACATTAGATCAGCCACCAGAACTACCAACAAAGAGAACAAGAAAAATGCCAGGTCGTTATTTGGACTAAAAAAAAAAAAAAAAAAAAAACAAAAAAAAAAAAAAAAAAACAAAAAAAAAAAAGTATAAGTATAATGTTATCACCATTAAACTATTTTATTTTATTTTTTTTTAAATGACCCTTTAAATATTAATTTGAACACAGTATGAAGAAAAAAATCACTAATGTAATGAAAAAAAAAGAAAAATTACTAGTATGCAATAAGTTAAAGTACCTAAATGAAAAATATTGCTAATGTATTAACCTAAAGTAAGTTAAAATAATTAAGGAAAACATTGTAAAAGAAGGGAAGTGGATGTAGTATCTGGCAACACTGTAACTGTCAGACGCAATGCATAAAGAGAAGAAAGAAATAAAGAAAGATCATTCGGTGCAAGATAGTCAAGTGAGTAAGTTTTATTTGAGATTCTAAAGTACCTTACTCCAATCGGAGCAAATTTACTCCAATTTTGAGGATTAACAAAAACTAACTAACTCCACTAATTTGAAATCTACCTCTTTTTTCCACACTAAAAAATTCTTTTGTCAAACAACATGAAATTAAATCAAAACACCGTTTTATTCAATTTTCCAATCATCTCCGACTCTGAAATCTGAATGTTTACATCTGAAAGTATAATTTTAAAGGGAATCATTTGTGTTTCTTATCTTGTTCGTCGTTTCTCGATCTCGATCATATCGTGATTTATGATATTTTTTGTTGTTAAAAATACCTATTTATTTTTGTTTGAAAATATAGTTTTGACAACTTGAGTTTTTCCTTCGTTTTCAAAATTTTCTATAAACCTAGCTACCTACTCCGTATTTTCAACAAATCTGCTCCGAAATTTTGCTGCTGAGATTTGAACCTTGCCATGTCTACCAAATACCAAAGCTAGCCCTTTATGCGTATAGGTAGATACATTGATGGTTACAACAAAGAAAAACAACAAAAAGTACACATTTCCATTCCACAAAAGAAAGAAAATTGAATTTCTACCTGCAACCTGCTCATGCTCACTGCTCTATTCATTGTTCATGTTGTGTTGGTATAGGTAGGTGTTTGCTTCCCACATTTCATGGGATCCACAATTTTTTGTTTTTGTTTTTATTATGAAAGGGTTCAAGTATAAGGACAAATAAGGTGACATCTAGCAACATGATCCACAGATTAGTTTTCTTTTATGAGTAAAATGGTTGTAGTCCTTGGATGCACAAGGCGACATCTGAAGTCGCTTTAACGTAGTATTTTCATTTTATCGAAGTGGTTCCTCTATGTATATAAACTCAATGGTATAACTTACCTGCTGCGCAAGGTTGCGCTGGCATTCTTATCGTGATAGGCTTATTTGTGTAAATTCTAGAGAATTTTCTATTCTTTTTACACTTGTTGTTGGGTTGGTAAAATAATTTAAATTTAAAAAGAATAATGAAAAAACACAAAATCAATAAGTATGTACCTACTTTGTTAAACTTGAATTTAAAAGAATAGTAACTGTATGTCGTTTCTCAATGGCAGGGTTACCAACAGATGTATTCTGACCCGGAGACTCCGGGAATGCACTCTGATCAAGATTTCTCCGGATCAAACTAACAATTCGAGATAACAATCAAACATGACATTACGATGATAGAAACTGAAAACGAAAAAAGTGTGTGGCAAAATTCTGTATGTCTGCCTTTTTGTATCTCGATCTACAGCCAACAAATAATGCGATCCTCTTCAAATTTTGAACCAAAGGGTGATTCCCTAGAGAGGAAATTGATTTTTGTTAGCTCCAAAAATAACGATAGGTACTTGCCATACAACCGTTAAGGAAAAGCTATTTATCTTAAAAATGGCTCCAACGATGTTGATGAAAATTAAATTAATTGTAGGTATTATGTACATTTTGGTAAGAAAATGATTTAAGAAAAAAATATTAAACTACATTTTTGCAAATTCAATATTTCAGAAACGGGTTGGTGATTTTCTTTGAAGCTAGGTAACTAAATGAAATAAATAAATGAATAAATAAATTGGGTGGCGCAACAGCTCGTGGAGAACTAGGGCCTAGTGACTTACAACTCTCAACCATTCCTGTGTGCGTGTTGTTGGCAGGAATGGAGTGGACCTACAGTTTTTGCCGAGTCCGAACGGCTAATAAGAAGCACTTTTTCATGACAAGTATTTTCTTGGAGGATTTGTCATTTCCTCGCAAGAGGCTGTACCTCGAATAAAACATTTCTGTTTTTATGTGGCACGGCTGGGAATCGAATCACACCTTCGGCATGACAGTCCTACGCACTAACCATCATGCCACGAGGTAACTAAATGTTAATTAAAAAATACTTAAAATTGGCAAACTAAAATTTTTTTAAAAGATGTTATCAAATTTGTATATAAAAAAAATGATTTTAAAGGAAACCGCTCCGAAAATTTTAAATTTGTTTTTTTGTACGTAGGTAATCGAATTGCATACTTGTTTTTGATCTCTTAGTTATTTAACGGGTTTCTTATTCAAATACAAGAAAGATTTAAAGGCTTTTTTTATACTTTTCTATAATACATATTTTAAAAGTTCTTAAGTTCCAATTCCAAGCAACTTGAACTTAAGAGCAAGTACGTGCGATCCAGTTGTGCATTTTATTTGTAAATGAATTGAAGTGGTTGTATCCCTGATACGAAAAGTGGGAAATCGTTTTCAACACTCCGTACCCAACACGGGCGTCAAAAAAGTCCTCCCATACTTTTGAATTCATGCACCTACAGATCCTCATACTCATATTTTGGCTATACCTACCCACAAAATTTGCTGTCAGCTCTTGGACTAAAACTCATTTTTGAAAAATTGGCCCAAAATCTTGTTTTATTTAATAGCAATTGCAATGATGCTCAAGCTCAAGTAATATAATAAAATAAAAGCTTCATGATAATGTGGGAGGAAAGGAACGACGTAGGTCTCGACTTTTCCGGAGTTGGTAATCCTTAGGGACTTCAGGGATCACTTTTGATCAGTCAGAATACAATTTTTTGTGTTTGATTGGTAATCTTAAGTCCATGTGCGAAGGAACATAAATGATAACTAAAATATGAGCTGTAGATTATTTAATTTATAATGAAATATTTTTTGGTCAAAAAATCATATCCCCCTCCGAAATATTTGTCTAGCTACGGCCTTCGGTGAATCATCAAACAAATAAAATTTGCAGCTGCAAAAAAAGAAACTCAAAACAAAAATGTATCTGATGTTATAATTTGTATAAATCGCACTTAGTCTTGATTGAAAAATTAATTGAAACGGAAAGTTAAAAAACATGAAGTCACATTAGGTTTGTTCCTTGCCAACTTTCAAACAGTTTGAAGCAGTGGCAGTCCCCCATTGGGATCGATAATTGTTCAACATAACCAGTCATAAAACAAATAAGTTAAAGAAACGCACTCAAAGAATTTAGAATTTAGACTTGGTCCAAGCTATGAATCTCGTCAAAGATTTAAGGGATCAACTAAAAATTAAACGGGCAGAAGACGACTCATTTTCGAAAGTGTTTGAAGATGCAAAGAAAATAGCTGATGTCCTTGACATTGACGTTAAACATAAGAGAATAGTGAACCGACAAAAGAATCGTTCGAACCCTTCGGTTCAAAGTACAGAAGAATATTTCGTGTTACTGTTTTCAATCCTTTTCTCGATTTCTATGTGATGGACCTTGGAGAAAAATTTACAAACCATGAAAACATACTAGAAGGGTTTTCGGTTCTTTTCAAGGATTCTTCGTCTGAAATAGACAAAGCAGCTAAAAAATTTAATGAAACTGTTGAGTTTTACCAAACATATTTGACTGTCGGACCATTTTTCTATTCTTGAAGAATAAAAACTTGGAAGAGATATTTGAACCGAAGGAATAATACTTCCTCTAAGAACTCATTGGAAGCGCTCGATAGCTGCCCCGAAGAAAGCTTTCCTAATATATATATTTTATTAAAGATATTAGCTACACTACCGGTTTCAACGTCAACTCCCGAAAGAACTTTCTCCAGTTTAAAGAGAATAAAAACAATACAAAGAAGTATGACAACGAAGTGAGATTAGTCGCGTTTTATTATGGCTCATAACCCATATGGTTCACCTCGTGAAAATAAAACGATGACAGTTTAGAATCTTTGAATGAGCTAGTGCAACGATTTTGGGAAGTCGATTCTTGTACCAATTATAAGGTCAATGCGTTTCTTAGTTCCAAAGATAAGGCGTTGAAGAACACTTTGAGCGTACGACTCGCCGGGATGATTCTGGACGCTATGTAGTACGCCTTCCATTCTGCACCGACCCAAAACTTCTCGGTGACTCCTTGGATATTGCTACACATCGCTTCCTGAGTCTGAACGCAAACTCGAAAAACAACCAATTATGAAACAGATGTACTCAGATTTTATCGATGAATATGAACGCCTTGGCCATTTAGAGGTGGTTCCTAATTTTGATCCATCGGAAACTCATTTTGTTATGCCCCATCATCCTGTTTTCAAGGCGTCTAGTCTAGCTCCAGTACGAAAATTAGAGTGGTTTTTGATGCATCATGCAAAACCTCGAATGGAGTCTCTTTGAACGATGTATTATATTCGGGACCAAGTTGCAGGGACGATTGATGATAATTCTCTTGAGGTTTCGCTTGTTCGCGTATGTTGTTACTGCTGATATACAAAAGATGTACAGGCAGGTACTTGTTGATCATACTGACTCCAATCTTCAATTAATTTTGTGGCGTAGGGAAAAGAAGGATCCTTTAAAAGTTCTCCGACTTCTCACAGTTACATACGGAACTACCCCTGGAGCCTATTTAGCAATCAAGACATTGCACCAATTAGGAATTGATGAAGGTAAAAATTATCCTATAGGTGCCAAATTGTTGAAGGACAATTTTTATGTGGATGATGCGATGCTAGGAGCAGATTCTGTAGAAGAGCTTATTGAGGGCCGACGTCAGCTAGTTGAAATTTTGGATAGAGGTGGATTTAAGCTGACCAAATTTTGTTCTAATTCAGATGCTACAATAGCAGATGTACCTTTTGCTTCCAGAGAAAAGTTTGTTCAAATTGGAGACCACAATACTATAAAGACACTTGGACTAACTTGGCAACCTGGTGCCGACATATTTCGGTGTACATACAATGAAGTTGAAGTCACCCCGACTGTTACAAAGCGTATTGTGTTATCAGAAGTCGCTAGATTATTTGACCCTCTTGGTTTATTTGTCCAGTGGTCACTTTAGCAAAAATATTTTTTCAAGACTTATGGAAAAGAAAATTGGATTGGGACACCCCATTACCAGATGATCTTGCTGTAAAGTGGAAGAAGTTTCGTAGTGACCTAATAGCATTGAAAGATATTTCAATACCACGATACGTCTTGGTAATGGGTTCACTGGTCAAGTTTTCATACATTTTAAAATTGTGATTAAGTAAGTAATTAAGAGAAAACTTGCCAAGTAAATCCACCAAATTTTAATCAGTAACCATTAAATACCAAATTTTCTGTCATGATTTGGAATTGCTTTCATATTTCTCTACTTAAGATATTTGATATTGAGCTTTATTAACTTAAAATTTGGCATATATTTTAGATCTCATTACTTTTTTTGGCTGACTTTTTACGTACAGGTTTCTTGTACACATAAGAACTTGGCTCTTTTTTTAACATTTATGTTTTTGTTGTGATTTCACTCCTTTTTGCAAAGATTAACTTTACCAGGTGAAAATCAAGCCTTAGGGCCTTACAAAGTTTCATAATTCTACGACAACCGAAAGCGCTCCATATAAATAATAGCAATTTTGATAAAGTGGGTGGATGGCGCGCCCCCCAAATGCAAAATTAAAATTTTTCAATTTTTTTTTCTTTCTAAGTACTTCAAGCCCTACCGACCTACCAATTTTCATTGTTCTACAACAATCAGAAGTGCTCCATATAATTTATAAGAGTTTTTAATAATGTAGGTGGATGCCACGCCCCCTGAATAGAAAATTCCAATTTTTCAATTTTTTTCTTTCTACGTACTTCAAGCCTAACCGACTTACCAATTTTCATCGTTCTACAACAATCGAAAGTGCTCCATATAATTTATAAGGATTTTTAAAAATGTGGGTGGATGCCACGCCCCCTGAATTTAAAATTCCAATTTTTCAATTTTTTTCTTTCTATGTACTTGAAGCCCTACCGACCTACCAATTTTCATTGTTCTACAACAATCAGAAGTTCTCCATATAATTTATAAGAATTTTTAATAATGTGGGTGGATGCCACGCCCCCTGAATGCAAAATTCCAATTTTTCAATTATTTTCTTTCAAAGTACTTCAAGCCCAACCGACTTACCAATTTTCATCGTTCTACAACAATCGGAAGTGCTGCATATAATTTATAAGGATTTTAAGGAATGTGGGTGGATGCCACGCCCCCTAAATGAAAATTCTAATTTTTCAATTTTTTTCTTTCTAAGTACTTGAAGCCCTACAGACCCACACCAATTTTCATTGTTCTACAACAATCAGAAGTGCTCCATATAATTTATAAGATTTTTTAACAAAGTGGGCGGATGCCACGCCCCCTGGACAGAAAATAGCATATTTTCGATTTTTTCCTTTGTATGCACCACAAGGTCTACCGTTGTGCGAAATTTCAAGTTTCTACGATGTCTGGAAGTGCTCCATAATTTTGATGATCTGTCAGTGAGTCAGTCAGTCAGTTACGGTTTTTGCGATTTTTGAAGTCCTATATCTCAGGAATTACTAACGCTAAGGAGTTGAAATTTGGTGAGCCACCTGTGTTTGATTAGCTCAGCAAATACTGCGAATTTGAAGTTTCTGACTTTATTGGTACTGAAGTTAGAGGGGGGTTGAAAATCGCCTGAGTTTGTTCCTGTAAAAAGGGTGTAGTGCCGCGAACTTGGCTGGGCACTACCGTGCCCTTTGATTTTAAATTGTTCCATCTGCATGGGTTTTGTGACGCAAGTCAAAAGGGCTATGGTGCATGTGTATATACATGGTGCTTACAGCCCAATGGGAATATTACAGTTATGTTGTTGGAAGCTAAATCACGAGTCGCACCAAGTACAACCCTTACGATAGCAAGGCTAGAATTGTGTGCTGCTAGGCTTCTGGTTGACATGATAGAAAGATTGAAGCGTGAGGTTTTCCGAGAGATAACAATAGACAAGATTTCATATTGGACTGATTCAACTATTGTTATAAGCTGGCTGCATGAAGAACCGTTTGAATGGAACACTTTTGTAGCCAATAGAGTTGCACATATTCAAGAAGTCACAAATGTTGATCAATGGAATCATATTCCAGGTGAGTTGAATCCGGCAGATTTTATCACACGTGGAATGTTGCCAACCGAGATTGCAGAATCTTCATTGTGGTGGCATGGCCCGGCATTTTTACGAGAAGCGCTATCAGAATGGCCTGCAAAATTCAAACTTTCGGAGCTTGAATCAGAAGAGTTACGCCCTCAAAAATGTGTTTTAGTGGCTTTTTACAAAACAGATATAACTCAATCCATGTTGTACTCCTGTTATTTTCGAGGAACTCGTCGAGCTTTCGCATATGCGCTGAGATTTATTGAAAGGTGTCACAAACGTAATCGAATTCCAGGCATAAGATAGTGGCAAATTTATTCAAGACCCAATGCTAGAAATAATATCAAGTCCCCGTCATTGGAAGAAGAAGTTAATGCAGAGGAAGTTTTTATTAAGGCTATTCATCAATCAGTCTTTGCTGTAGAATATTCGCTACTTGAAAAACAACATTTAGTACCTCGGGGCAGCATCTTGGAAAGCTTAGCCCCATTCATCGATGAAAAAGGTCTTATTAGAGTTGGTGGACAAGTTAAGAAGGCCAACATAGCATTTGATGCAAAGCACCAAATTTTATTGCCAAAAGATCACCGCTTTACTTCATTAGTCATCTCATATTTTCATGAATACAGAGTTCGTCACGCAGGGCCACAAATGGTATTGGCAGCAGTTCGCAATCGCTATTGGCCCATTGGTGGGTTACAATTGACAAAAAGCATCGTTCGCAAATGTATTTGGTGTTTTCGCATGCATCCTAAACTCATCTCTCAATTTATGGGTAGCTTACCCGAAGATCGCGTTGTGCCGGTGCATAATAAAGCTTTAACGGTAACTGGAGTGGATTTTGCTGGTCCAATAAGCGTTCGTCATCACATACGTTGCAAGCAAAGTAAGGAGGTACATTTGGCGCTATTCATTTGCTTCATTACAAAAGCCGTACACATCGAGCTGGTTCCCGACCGATCCACTGAAGCCTTT
Source organism: Dasysyrphus tricinctus (assembly GCA_963921185.1). Lineage (NCBI taxonomy): Eukaryota > Metazoa > Arthropoda > Insecta > Diptera > Syrphidae > Dasysyrphus > Dasysyrphus tricinctus. The sequence continues at coordinate 142,366,637 of OY992531.1, forward strand.
TTAAGTGCTCTGAAGAGATTTATATCTGAGAGGGGCAGAGTTTCTAAGATTTATTCTGACAATGCGACCAATTTTGTTGGTGCATCTAATTACTTTCGAGAGCTTAAGACTAACATGGAAAATGACAAATCCAATATTGAACAAGAATTTAGCAGAGAGTTCATCGAATGGTCCTTTATTCTACCACGAACAGCGCATCATGGAGGCTTATGGGAGTCGTCAATCAAAATTATGAAGCGGTTGATTCATAACATCGTAGGATGCATGGAACTTACAGAAGACGAACTTCGTACGGTGGCAAAGTAAGCTGGAGCCATTATGAATTCGAGACCAATAACCCCCATGTCGGCGGACCCAAATGACTTGGAGCCTCTTACGCCTGGTCACTTTCTGTGTGGTGGGCCTCTGATTGCAATACCTGAGCTACCCGTGTTGCCTAAAAATCCCAACTGTGTTCATCTAGCTCAACGGATGCGTTATTGTGAGCAGCAACTGTGGGATCGCTACTACAAGGAATATTTACAAATTCTTCAGCCAAGGTCGAAATGGAGATTTAAAAAGCAAAACGTCAAGGTCGGAGACATGGTCCTTATGAAAATTGATCAGCTAGATACCTTACGATGGCCACTGGGAAGAATACTTGAAGTTATACCAGATTCAGAGGGAGTTGTTCGAGTTGTCAAAGTCAGAACAAAAAATGGAGATTACAAACGTGGAATAACTCAATTGGCTCTTCTACCAATCCAAGATACTTGCTTGAGCACATCTGCTCAAAGTGGGGGAGTATGGTAGAAATTATAAACATCAATCAACATTAATTAATGTAAACATACCTCAAAATTTATTTAAGCCTTAAGCTTTAAGCTTTTCCTTACAAATTATCTACCTTTTACTTTTCTTATCTTTCTTATCTCTAATTTTTCTTATCTCTATTCTTCTTATCTCACCAACTTTAACTCATTTGTACAATTTATATTTCATTACTCTTTTTGAACTCGACTACCGAACTTGGCAAGAACTAAAAATTAAAATTGTAATAAAATATAGAAAGTCTTAGTCTTTTATTTCTCAACAAGTGCAAAAGCAGTGCGGTATATCAGTCTCTTTTTTTCTTATGTTTATTTATTTTTCATGTAAGCACTTGTCTCTTTTCCTCTCTATTCCTAATACTGCTGACAAATCGCTGACATCCATTCACAATGGTAAATAGCCCTCTGCCGGTCAGAGTGAAAGCCTCTATCTGGGTTATTGAAATTAACCTCGATAGAAACCTAGATCCCATGTTGTTTTTGTAATGCATGTTAAAAGATAACCTCGACCCAGACCCAGAGATAATAAAACGCAGCTATTATTAAAAATATGTCTATTTTAATAACAGTGTGATAAGATTTGGATGTTTAGATACTTATTTGCAGGATCGTTTGGATGGTTTGGCTGCTCTAGCTATTCATCGCGAAATACCGATAACAGCAGACGAGGTTATAAGTGTCTTATCTAAAAAGAACAGAAAACTGGATTTTATTTTGTGATTTATTTTTTAAATTAATATTATTTTACTTACTTTACCAATATTTATTCTAGTTCATATTCAAATTAATGCGTATAATATATTATCTTTAAAAAATATAATTTTCTTATGGCATACATAAGGAATTCAATGAAGTCTTGTTATTTGTTTTTTTTTTAATTAGATAAACTAGTTTACAAAATTTTGGGTCATGGTAGGGTCCTTCGAAAAAATATATTTTCTAGACTAATTTTGGGTCACTGAACACGAAAATCAAAATTATTTTTTTTTCCAAAGAAGCGTTTGCGAGATATGCGCAAAAATCATTTTCTCAACAATTTTTTCAGATATTCCCATAAATCTCGCTAACGGCATAGCTAATTTACATAAAATGTGTATTTTCTGAATGATGTGATCTGTCTCCTTCCGACGATGTACTGCATGTATAAGTCGGACTGAAATGTTATAAGTTACAGGCATTCAAAGTTTCAAAAACGAGTATTTTTGAAAATTTTCTATTTTTGGTTGCTCCATATGGATAGAAAAAAATATTTAAAATAATTTTAAGGACTCAAGTGAAACACAATCTTTTTAACAAAGATTTGAGCTAAAGTTTTTTAAAATCGGACGATAAATGTAAAAGTTATTAAATAATTAGTGAAAAAAGGCAATCTAATTTTTTTCAATAAAAGTCATTTAAATTTATATAAGGATGTCTGTTATTTCCCAAAAATCATTTTTTAAAATCAGAAACCCCTAAAATCAAAATTCTATGTGCTTAAATAAAGTTTTTGACCAAAAAATTTTTGTTTAAGGTTATAAATCGTTGCCTCTTAAGCCATTCTCTTTTCCATTCAAAGGACAATTGAACACACCAAACTCCAAGACCATATAATGACGTGATATATATCGTTGGAAAGGTATTTTTTTGAACAACAATAGTTGCTAAAAGAGTTCATTTCAAATCTCTATGTGAAAAAAGTTATTCGCTAGTTAAGGATAGTTTTTTTCACACCAAAATGAGCTGAAACACAATTTTGGCCAGCGAATAACTTTTTTCACAAAGGGATTTGAAATGAATTCTTTTAGCAACTATTGTAGTTCATAAAAATACCTTTCCAACGATATATATCACGTCATTATATGGTCTTGGAGTTTGGTGTGCTCAGTTCTCCTTTGTATGGAAAAGAGAATGGCCTAAGAGGCTACGATTTATCACCTTAGACAAAAATTTTTTGGTCAAAAACTTTAATTAAGGACATAGAATTTTGATTTTAGGGGTTTCTGATTTTAAAAAATGATTTTGGGAAATAACAGACACCCAAATATACATTTATGTGACTTATTGAAAAAAATTAAATTGCCTTTTTTCACTAGTTATTTCATAACTTCTACATTTATCGTCCGATTTTGAAAAACTTTGGCTCAAATCTTTGTTTAAAAGGTTGTGTTTCACTTAAGTCCTTAAAATTATTTTAAATATTTTTTTTTCTATCCATATGGAGCAACCAAAAATAGAAATTTTTCAAAAATACTAGTTTTTGGAACTTTGAATGCCTGTAACTTATAACATTTCAGTCCGACTTATACATGCAGTACATCGTCGGAAGGAGACAGATCACATCATTCAGAAAATACACATTTTGCGTAAATTAGTTATGCCGTTAGCGAGATTTATGGGAATACCTGAAAAAATAGCTGAGAAAATGATTTTTGAGCATATCTCGAAAACGCTTCTTTGGAAAAAAAATATTTTGATTTTTGAGTTCAGTGACCCAAAGTTAGTCTAGAAAATATATTTTTTCGAAGGACCCTACCATGACCCAAAATTTTGTAAACAAGTGTTATTAAAACTTTAAAAAAAATGAGCGAACTAGATCCATTCCCCCCCCCCCCCCCCCCATAGCGAAAAGCTATCTACGCCACTGGTTTGAAGCCGCCAGATTTAGTGCGAAGTCGTTCCACACTTGAAAATTTGTACAATTTCGGACCAAAGAGAGCTGTCCTTACCAGGTTTGGTCCGAGAAATTTCTGGTGGCTGTTTTGTACTAGCTGTCAGATATGTTGACGTAATTTAGACGTTCGTTGCACTCAAATTTGAAAACCCTTTATTAAGGGTTGCCCAAGTGTAACTTTTATTTTTATTTTTATTTTAATAAGCATGTATGTTTTTTAATTTTGTTTTTCTTTTAAATAATCAAATGATACCTATTCATTAAATTATGTCACTTAGCAAAACTGTTTGGTATATTTGTAGTACCTTTTGGCAATTTAGTATTTCTCGTATGTCAGTGTTATTGTTTAAAAAGAGAAAGGATTTAAGCATTATGATTTACCGCCGTGTATTTATTAAATTTTTTTAAAATGCCCCTCAGAGGACATTTGGTTAGGTTTATGGACACTTTAAACAGAAATAAAAAGCGCTGTTTTCAGTGCATTTTTATTTTCGGTTACAAAAAACAGGGCTTATGTAAGAATGCTCATTTTATACACCCAATTCACCATTTTGGGGTTTTGTGATGTCACAATCTTTTTTACCAACCTTAATTATTATTTTCTTTTTAACGTGAATCTTAAGTTATTAAATAATTAATTAATCAAACGATTGGTTCTAAAGGAGCAATCAAATTACTTTATTTTATTGCTATTCTCCGAACAAAATCAGAGATGATTATGACCGTGACAAAATCAAAAGCAAAAAACCACTGCATTTTTGCTTCATACTATGTTCCCACCAGAGTGAAATCTCGGATTTCAGAGATTTCAGTCCAAATCTTCACATTTCCCCATACAGTTTTGAGATTTTGAAATGCGAGATTTCGTTAAAATCTCAATTAAATCTTGTATTGATGCGAACTTATCTATATGAACAGACCACTGATCTCTATAAAACACTGGATAGTGTATCGATACAAAAATATTGCTTCCATTTGAAGAATTGTTATATTATGAAGCTGACCACTTTTTTGTTATACTGTATAACATGCAATACAAAGATAATCCATTAAACAGACATCAATTCACGTGTGTGAAGTTAGCATAACATTTTTGAGCTAGGCCAATGGGACCATGGCAGGAATTTGCAGTTTTTTTGCATTTCTTATGCATTTCTATTCCGAATTTTGCAGTTCACCAAATAGTGGGTGTAACCGACTGTACTGCTAACTTCACTGTGAAGTTAGTGCGCTATTACACTAAGACTTTTTTACAAAGACGCAAATAAGTGCGAAAGAGAAAGTAGGTGAAATAGAAATAGTTGGAAAAGTCTCAACCCGTAGAGTTACGGGTAGGATTGTTTTCGCGTGTTTTTGACATTTCTTTTTCTCGTCTTTCTTTGTTTCTTGGCATTGCTTTATTACGGTTGATTATGTTTATGAGTAAACAAGCAATATGCCATTGGAAGATTTTAAATGGAGTAAAGAGCTTACCAGCGAACTTATTATGAACTATGAAATGTATCCTATTTTGTATGATCCCCGCCACCCTGACTATATCGATAGAGTTAAAAAAAGCGATGCATATGAACAATTATTAAAAGCTATGATTTGGTTCGAACCCAGCATAACATTGGAAATTATAAAAAAAAAGTGGCACACACTGCGAGGCCAATTCGCTAAAGAGTTCCGAGAAGTTGAAACTTCCAAGAAAAGTGGAGCGGGCGCGGATGACGTATTCGAGCCTAAGCTTTGGTGCTTCGACCAATTAGCTTTTTTAAAAACTCACTGTAAATCCAGGAAATCAACGTGTAATATTGAAAAGGTAAGCAAAAAAATTTTAAATTCTGTTACACATTCAAAACTTTTTTTTTATTTTTTTTTTAGAACAATGAAGAATGTTCAAGTCAATCAAGTCCTTCGATTGTGGAAAGCGATCTGGATGGATCGGAGCTGGAATTGAATTCAACGCCAAAAAGAAAAGTATGTAAATTTTACTTTAAAAAAGATTTATTTATTTTGCCAATCTACTTTTCCCTCCTCACAAAAATACTGTGCAAAACTATGGCGAATTGTCTCCGCTGCTCCTTTTCGGGGGTTGTCAACTGCTTGACTTTCCATGTGTCTTTGTGTTGTATTTGATGATATTCCTGGCAGAAAATTAATTTCATTTTCATTCGTGTTGTGTTTCATTAAAAAATTATGTAAAACGCAGCAAGCCTTTGTTACGTGTTCTACATTTGAGACTCTCAGATTCATTGGTGACAGAAGAACTTTAAATCTGTTGGACAGTATCCCAAAAGTATGTTCAACAACATGTCTGGCTCTGCTTAGTCTCACGTTAAAAATTCTTTTTGTTGCACATTTAGTTCTAAATGGATACGGCTTCATTATATGTTTCTGAAGGGGAAAGGCATCATCTCCAACAATCACATATGGAAGCACTCTTCCATTTCCAACAACCTTATCGTTCGGAAACTTATTATCCGCATCACGGATAACATTTTGTAAGGAGCACTGCAATAAAACTCCTGCATCGTTTGTTCGACCGTTGCATCCTATATCAACGTAAAGCAATCGACAGTTTGCATCTGCTAGAGCCAATAAGATAATGCTATTTGTTCCTTTATAATTGTGATAATATGCCCCATCTGTTTTCAAACTTCTAAAGGCAACATGTTTACCGTCAAGCGCGCCAAGACAATTTGGAAACTGCCATCGTACTGCAAATTCGTCGGCGATTCTTTCCCATTCCAATTTTGACTCGGGAAACTGAAAATAGTTTTGAATTAAAGCTACAGCAGTAACAAATATACTTTTTATTTTTTATACATATTTTTTCATTTCAGAGAAAAGCGAACACCTTACCGATGGAAAACAAAATAAAAGACTTGAGGCAAATGATACAAAAAAAGCTTGAAAGCAAATCTTCCTACTCCTGGTTAGGAAAGCAAGTAGTGTTTGAACTAGATAGCATTCAAAATGAGACAATAAGGCGAAAAACTTCCTGGGCGGTTCAAAGCATTCTCCGCGAAGGCGTCGAGGAAGATTTACAATTGAGAAGGGACCAAACAAAACAAACAAGTCTTACCCCACAATTGTCACATTTTGAAGAGGGAAGTTCATCTTCCTCAAGACAAACACCATCAAGTTCATCCTCACTTCCATCTACTTCGAAAGATTTTTTTAAGAATAAGGCTCACATAATTAGTGTGGAAGAAATAAGGCCTGCTTCGTCACAATCGGATGTTGCAAGAATGTCTTTCACGCCAGACTTGCTAGAACAGTCAATGGCTGGTATTTTTGAAGACGAAGATTTTGATTGACTAGTTTCGTTTACAATACAATCTTATTTAAGCCACGAGTTTTTTTTGTACTAAAAGTCTTTATTTTATAATAAAAAGAAAAAAAAATACCTTCAAATATTGGTTTTTTAAATTCTTCCAAATTGCTTTGCAAACTTCAGGAATGGCTTTGCTGAGAAAAGGTTGAGAGAGCCTGGTTTGGTAGTTTAAACTTTGGAATGTTTCACCAGTGGATAAGAATCTCAAAGTGACTGCCAACTTTTCAGCTGGTGATATTGCGTCTCTCAAAGCTGTATTCATTTTCTTAATATCGTTTTCAATAAGAGACAAAAGCAGGTCAAAAGTATTTTCATTCATTCTTATATAATTTAAATACGATGCTTTATCATTAAGTTTGAGTTCTTTTGTTAAGAAATTGAAGGATCCGACGACAGATCTATTTTCTCTCCAGGTTTTTATCCAGTTTCTTTTTTTCTTCTGCTTGGCAATTTTCATAGCATCCTCACAAAGATCTAAAACATCTAACAACATTTCTTCATCGGAGCTATTATCCGTATCCATGATTTCAATAATCATTTTTGATGTATCTAATAAATCATTTACAATTTCTAATGACATTTTGGTTTTTGGTTTAATTTCACACTTTAACTCTATAAGAAAAAACAAAGAATGGAAGAGAACTGTCAAAAAACACGCAATACAAAAATAAGAAAAAAGTCCAAGTGTAATAACGCGCGATTGACGGGATGAGTGTTCAAAAGAAAATATACGAAACCCGCAGACTACAGAAAGTCTAAGTGTAATAGCGCACTTAGCAGTGCCTATGCTTTTCTCAGCAACCGGGCTAGCTAGGAATCTGAAATAAGGCTCTGAATTTGCAGTTTAATTTGCAGTTCCAGAAAAGGAAAAAAACAAATTTCTAAATCCTTACATAAAAAAAAATTCATACTGTACTGCTAACTTCACTGTGAAGTTAGCATAAAAGTCCTTTTCTCGGCAACGGTGATACCTAGAAATTTGCAGTTAGGCTCCAAATTTGCAGTTTAATTTGCAGTTCAGGAAAAATTTATGTCCAAATTTTTAAGTCCAAATTTGAAAAAAAAATCAAATAAATTCATTTTTCACTGTTAACGTCACTGTGAAGTTAGCAGTACATACCCTTTTCTCAGGAACTGAGCCACCTAGAAAATTGCAGTTAAGGTCCAAATTTGCAGTTTTTTATGCACTTTAAGAAAAAAACTAAGTTCAAAATTTAAAGTCCAAATTTGACAAAAAATCGATTAAATTCATTTTTCACTGTTAACATCACTGTGAAGTTAGCAGTACATATCCTTTTCTAAGGAACTGAGCCAGCTAGAAAATTGCAGTTGGTGTCCAAATTTGCAGTTTTTCATGCACTTCAAGAAAAAACAAAAATCAAATTTTTAAGTCCAAATTTGACAAAAAAAATCGATTAAATTCATTTTTCACTGTTAACATCACTGTGAAGTTAGCAGTACATATCCTTTTCTAAGGAACTGAGCCAGCTAGAAAATTGCAGTTGGTGTCCAAATTTGCAGTTTTTCATGCACTTCAAGAAAAAATTAAGTTCAAATTTTTAAGTCCAAATTTGACAAAAAATTTGAAAAATTCACTATGCAGTGTTAACGTCAGTGTGAAGTTACATACCCTTTTCTCAGGAACTGAGTCACCTAGAAAATTGCAGTTAGGGTCCAAATTTGCAGTTTTTCATGCACTCCAAGAAAAAACTAAGTTCAAATTTTGTAGTCCAAATTTGACAAAAAATCGATTAAATTCATTTTTCACTGTTAACATCACTGTGAAGTTAGCAGTACATATCCTTTTCTAAGGAACTGAGCCAGCTAGAAAATTGCAGTTGGTGTCCAAATTTGCAGTTTTTCGTGCACTTCAAGAAAAAACTAAGTTCAAATTTTGTAGTCCAAATTTGACAAAAAAATCGATTAAATTCATTTTTCACTGTTAACATCACAGTGAAGTTAGCAGTACATATCCTTTTCTAAGGAACTGAGCCAGCTAGAAAATTGCAGTTGGTGTCCAAATTTGCAGTTTTTCATGCACTTCAAGAAAAAACTAAGTTCAAATTTTGTAGTCCAAATTTGACAAAAAAATCGATTAAATTCATTTTTCACTGTTAACATCACTGTGAAGTTAGCAGTACATACCCTTTTCTCAGAAACTGAGCCACCTAGAAAATTGCAGTTAAGGTCCAAATTTGCAGTTTTTCATGCACTCCAAGAAAAAACTAAGTTCATCAAAATTTGACAAAAAATCGATTAAATTCATTTTTCACTGTTAACATCACTGTGAAGTTAGCAGTACATATCCTTTTCTAAGGAACTGAGCCAGCTAGAAAATTGCAGTTGGTGTCCAAATTTGCAGTTTTTCATGCACTTCAAGAAAAACTAAGTTCAAATTTTGTAGTCCAAATTTGACAAAAAAATCGATTAAATTCATTTTTCACTGTTAACATCACTGTGAAGTTAGCAGTACATATCCTTTTCTAAGGAACTGAGCCAGCTAGAAAATTGCAGTTGGTGTCCAAATTTGCAGTTTTTTATGCACTTCAAGAAAAAACTAAGTTCAAATTTTGTAGTCCAAATTTGACAAAAAAATCGATTAAATTCATTTTTCACTGTTAACATCACTGTGAAGTTAGCAGTACATATCCTTTTCTAAGGAACTGAGCCAGCTAGAAAATTGCAGTTGGTGTCCAAATTTGCAGTTTTTCATGCACTTCAAGAAAAAACTAAGTTCAAATTTTGTAGTCCAAATTTGACAAAAAAATCGATTAAATTCATTTTTCACTGTTAACATCACTGTGAAGTTAGCAGTACATATCCTTTTCTAAGGAACTGAGCCAGCTAGAAAATTGCAGTTGGTGTCCAAATTTGCAGTTTTCCATGCACTTCAAGAAAAAACTAAGTTCAAATTTTGTAGTCCAAATTTGACAAAAAAATCGATTAAATTCATTTTTCACTGTTAACATCACTGTGAAGTTAGCAGTACATATCCTTTTCTAAGGAACTGAGCCAGCTAGAAAATTGCAGTTGGTGTCCAAATTTGCAGTTTTCCATGCACTTCAAGAAAAAACTAAGTTCAAATTTTGTAGTTCAAATTTGACAAAAAAATCGATTAAATTCATTTTTCACTGTTAACATCACTGTGAAGTTAGCAGTACATATCCTTTTCTAAGGAACTGAGCCAGCTAGAAAATTGCAGTTGGTGTCCAAATTTGCAGTTTTTCATGCACTTCAAGAAAAAACTAAGTTCAAATTTTGTAGTCCAAATTTGACAAAAAAATCGATTAAATTCATTTTTCACTGTTAACATCACTGTGAAGTTAGCAGTACATACCCTTTTCTCAGAAACTGAGCCACCTAGAAAATTGCAGTTAAGGTCCAAATTTGCAGTTTTTCATGCACTCCAAGAAAAAACTAAGTTCAAATTTTAAAGTCAAAATTTGACAAAAAATCGATTAAATTCATTTTTCACTGTTAACATCACTGTGAAGTTAGCAGTACATATCCTTTTCTAAGGAACTGAGCCAGCTAGAAAATTGCAGTTGGTGTCCAAATTTGCAGTTTTTCATGCACTTCAAGAAAAACTAAGTTCAAATTTTGTAGTCCAAATTTGACAAAAAAATCGATTAAATTCATTTTTCACTGTTAACATCACTGTGAAGTTAGCAGTACATATCCTTTTCTAAGGAACTGAGCCAGCTAGAAAATTGCAGTTGGTGTCCAAATTTGCAGTTTTCCATTTACTTTAAGAAAAAACTAAGTTCAAATTTTTAAGTCCAAATTTGAAGAAAATTTGAAAAATTCCCTTTGCAGTGTTAACGTTAGTGTGAAGTTAGCAGTACATACCCTTTTCTCAGGAACTGAGCCAGCTAGAAAATTGCAGTTAAGGTCCAAATTTGCAGTTTTTCATGCACTTCAAAGAAAAACTAAGTCCAAAAAATTTAAGTACTCAAATATTCATACAATTAGTACTTAAATACTCATATAATTAACAAATCAAATTCCCCTTATCAATATTTTTTTAAGAAATTGAATCATTAAGCCTACTAATACCTCTCTTTTTCATTTAAGGAGGGGCAAAATTCCCATTATAATAACATTTGTCCAAGTCGGACTATTTATGGATAAAAATATAAATCTTAATAAAAAAATATCAAAAATGAAAATCGACAATAAGGGTATTCATACAACAGCGTAAAGTCGTCGTAAACGTTGTAAACTTTTAAACTTCGTAATTCTGTCACAATTTGTATGGAAAATTTGACAGATTTACGAAGTTTAAAACTTTACGATGTTTACGACGAGTTTACGCTGTTGAATGAATACCCTTAATAGAAAATACTAAATTGAAAATAACTACATACATAAATAAAAATTCCAAATAAATTCCAAATCCAATAAAACAAAACAATAAAATTTTGGAATAAATGAACGGTGAACGTCAACAAAAGTTCAATTTAATGAAGGAAAAGAACGCACCTCCTTTGAAACAACATGCTTTCCCTCAGTGACTGTTCAATAACAACGAAAGTGACAGACACAGTTGTCATACTAGAGTTGCATACAAGTCCTTCAATAACTCCAGAAATCGAAAACAGTTTTGTGACCGTTTGCATGTATTTCTTGTTGCATTTAGGTTTGTTTCTGCCATTTTGTTTTCAAGCCGAACAAAAAGATATTTTTTTAGCATGAACCTAAATTAGGGTGTCGTAAATTTTCCAAAATAATGTATTAAAGGTTAAATAACATTTAGTGACCAAAAAAAAATTGACCAAACAAATTATTTCTCATCATCATTGAATTAAAAGTCATAATATTATTAATTAAATAATTAAAAGTCGTAATATTTAATATAAAATTATTGCTTATAAGTTTTTGAGTGAGGGCTTTTAAAGGATTAAAGAACAAATATACAAAAAAAATGAATAGCTGCAGTAATTACAAAAATAAAATGTGAAAACAGCAATACCTATACAAATATACATTTGTAAGGGTTATTGACAAATCGGACACAATTTTTTGTTAAAATATTTTTTTATGACATTCATATTTTACTAAGGAAATGTTTGTCCTTAAAAAATATGTTGGGAAATAGACACCCTAATATATGGTAGTTATTTTTGAAGAATCTGACAGCAAGTTACAATGTAGTTGCATTTAGGATCTTATTTAATATTTCTGTAAATTTTTCACTTTGTTACAAAAGTGTTGTATATTAGTTTTTCTGAATCATAATGATAAGACACTTAAGAGTTACTTTGAAGTAGCAAAAGATCAAAGTCGCAAAACAGTTTCGATTTTGTTTTTGAGAACGGCTAATTAAAATTAAGTTACACAATGGATAACTACTCAGTTACTATTAAGCCACGCCTATTTATTTTTAGTCCCACTAAATAAGAACAGTGACCTAAATATATAACGAAGTTGGAACTCAAATAATTTAAAATACAATGAGAGCATTCAACAACTCTACAAAAACTTCCGAGTTATTCTTGTGAAACCAGATTTTTCAATTTCTTGTTGCAAAATTCAAATCTGTGCCCCTTGGGCAGTGATGTTAACAGTGAAAAATGAATTTAATCGATTTTTTGTCAAATTTGGACTTTAAAATTTGAACTTAGTTTTTTCTTGGAGTGCATGAAAAACTGCAAATTTGGACCTTAACTGCAATTTTCTAGGTGGCTCAGTTTCTGAGAAAAGGGTATGTACTGCTAACTTCACAGTGATGTTAACAGTGAAAAATGAATTTAATCGATTTTTTTGTCAAATTTGGACTACAAAATTTGAACTTAGTTTTTTCTTGAAGTGCATGAAAAACTGCAAATTTGGACACCAACTGCAATTCTCTAGCTGGCTCAGTTCCTTAGAAAAGGATATGTACTGCTAACTTCACAGTGATGTTAACAGTGAAAAATGAATTTAATCGATTTTTTTCTCAAATTTGGACTACAAAATTTGAACTTAGTTTTTTCTTGAAGTGCACGAAAAACTGCAAATTTGGACACCAACTGCAATTTTCTAGCTGGCTCAGTTCCTTAGAAAAGGATATGTACTGCTAACTTCACAGTGATGTTAACAGTGAAAAATGAATTTAATCGATTTTTTGTCAAATTTGGACTTTAAATTTTGAACTTAGTTTTTTTCTTGAAGTGCATACAAAACTGCAAATTTGGACCTTAACTGCAATTTTCTAGGTGGCTCAGTTCCTGAGAAAAGGGTATGTACTGCTAACTTCACAGTGACGTTAACAGTGAAAAATGAATTTATTCGATTTTTTTTTCAAATTTGGACTTAAAAATTTGGACATAAATTTTTCCTGAACTGCAAATTAAACTGCAAATTTGGAGCCTAACTGCAAATTTCTAGGTATCACCGTTGCCGAGAAAAGGACTTTTATGCTAACTTCACAGTGAAGTTAGCAGTACAGTATGAATTTTTTTTTATGTAAGGATTTAGAAATTTGTTTTTTTCCTTTTCTGGAACTGCAAATTAAACTGCAAATTCAGAGCCTTATTTCAGATTCCTAGCTAGCCCGGTTGCTGAGAAAAGCATAGGCACTGCTAACTTCACAGTGAAGTTAGCAGTACAGTCGATTACACCCACTATTTGGTGAACTGCAAAATCCGGAATAGAAATGCATAAAAAATGCAAAAAAACTGCAAATTCCTGCCATGGTCCCATTGGTCTAGCTCAAAAATGTTATGCTAACTTCACACACGTCATCAATTCTCCGTTCGTTTCACCCCCCGAGATCTGTTTGCTAACATTTGTTGTGTTCGTAATTTAAATTCATTCACTAATTAGTAAATGAAACGGAATATCAAACGTAAAGAGTAAAATCATTTAAAAAAAACGCAGAATATGCAATCGCATCCTCCTCATCATAATTTAGCTGTTTTGCTAATTTTTTTTCGCAAACTGCAATGATTTATCTCATTAAAATCATTAATGCCTAGAAAGATACCACTTACACGCGGTTTTAGCATCATAATTTTGCAATGTCGATGTTTAAAGTTGAAATACCTTGCCTATGACTTCATATTTTTTATTTGTATGAAAACTTAAATCGATTTTAAAAAACTTAGGAAAAAATACCCGGCACCAGAAATTTTGAAAGCAAAAATACATTAGAGCATAGCATGACGCATTTTTTGCTTTGGTCAAACAAAAAACTTAAACAAAAACATCGATGTTTTCAGTTCGATATTTATTGACATCGATGTTTGGTCTTCGATGTTGAAATCGATGTTGTTTCAATATCGCACATCCCTATCTGGAAAATACTTTTTTTTTTGTATAATTCAGACGTCAAATTATGAAGCCGACCACCTAATTGTCATCTTCAAATGGAAGCAAAGAAACTGTTATACATTATAAGGAATACACTATCCAGTGTATTATAGAGATCAGTGGAACAGACCCATTTTCAGCTTTCACCATTCAAAGGTGAAAAGGTTTTTGATACGAATTGTGATCTTTCACTCCAACGCCAAGCAGGCAAAAAGAGGGAGTATGATATTGTATTTGACATATTTGGGTAGAGAGAAATACAAACAAATAAGAACACAAAGGTAGTTTTTTGTGTTTATATGAGATGAAATCTTGGTTTTGGCAATGTGAACGCTAATTTGAAATCTCAAAAGACTTCAGCTGAAATTTCATATTTCGCTTTGGTGGGAATATAGTATAAAAGAGAGAAAGAGAAGCAACTGGATGCAGGATAACTATGAAAAATGAAGGGGTAGACATAGTTGAATAGGAAAAAATATGAAACAAGACTCCATTTTGGTTTGTGGTGATTTTATTTTTTTGGTTCAGAAATTCGTTTTGTTTTATTAATCCACACCTTGGGGTTTTAACTCCATTTAAAAAATCACAAATCCTTAATTCAAACTAAATTAATTTAAGAATATTTTTTGTTTTTATTTTAATATACTTGATAAACTTTTTGTTTTTATTAACTTTTATTTTTTGAGTTGTTATTCTTGAAAATGTTGATTGAGATTTATGATTAATGTACGGCAACTCTAGCCGAATATGTCGTTCGACGTTTAGTCCGAATTAGTGCCCAAGCCGTTCCACACATTTTGACAGTTTTTCTTCTCTCTGATAGAAGAATGTCAAAATTTGACATTTAGTCCGAAACAATGCGAAGAATCCAAGGGACAAACCTATTGCAATTTGTTTTGAAGTTTGAGTTTAAATACCTATGTAAGGAATAGGTAGATTAGATTTAGATTTATTCGCTGATTGTGTGGTACAGCGTGTTTTTTAACCACTTCTGTAACTATTTCAATTTGAAGGTCAGGATGTAGAACGCTATTTCTAATATATGAAGGTTTTATAATACAAATTCTATATACTACTGAAATAAATCAGCCAAGTAGAAGACTTAGCATTAAGGATTGGACTTGTTGAATTATTGATTCAAAATAGCTTTTTATGGCCTTTAGTCCTACAAATTGGCGTTTAGTTCGGCTTACTCACTTGAACTCATCAGTGACATAGTGAGGGCTTTGTCATACGCAATTTGTTTTAAGTTCAGTTCAACTTACATGAATTTTTCAACGAAAATCCACTGTAAACTATATCCAACAAGATTAGAATTCCTAATCATTAAGCTGGAAGTTTTTTTGTCCGGGGCCAGGCATAGTTTCTATATGGTGCCAGTTATAGCTATCATTGAAACTCATCATTGAAAATTTTAATGATTGATTTTGAGACGTTTAGAAAGCAAAATCATTTATTATTTTGATGAACGATCAAAGCTTAAGACTTCATTAATATTTCTAGTCAAAAAAAAAAATTCAAATAGGCCCAACTTTCCACAAAAATTGACTTTTAATTTTTCAATGATCATTGGTAAGGTAGTTCCATCATTGAAATAAGAAAAGTCTTTTTATGTGGAAAGTTGGGCCTATTTGAACAATTCTTTTGGCTAGAAATATTAATTAAGTCCTTAGCTTTATTTTTCCATGAAAATAATAAATAATTTTACTTCCTAAACGTCTCATAATCAATCATTAAAATTTTCAATGATGAGTTTCAATGATAGCTTTAACTGGCGCCTATATGAAGGTTTTATAATACAAATTCTATATACTACTGAAATAAATCAGCCAAGTAGAAGACTTAGCATTAAGGATTGGACTTGTTGAATTATTGATTCAAAATAGCTTTTTATGGCCTTTAGTCCTACAAATTGGCGTTTCGTTCGGCTTACTCACTTGAACTCATCAGTGACATAGTGAGGGCTTTGTCATACGCAATTTGTTTTAAGTTCAGTTCAACTTACATGAATTTTTCAACGAAAATCCACTGTAAACTATATCCAACAAGATTAGAATTCCTAATCATTAAGCTGGAAGTTTTTTTGCCCGGGGCCAGGCATAGTTTCTATATATGAAGGTTTTATAATACAATGCTAAGTCTTCTACTTGGCTGATTTATTTCAGTAGTATATAGAATTTGTATTATAAAACCTTCATATATAGAAACTATGCCTGGCCCCGGGCAAAAAAACTTCCAGCTTAATGATTAGGAATTCTAATCTTGTTGGATATAGTTTACAGTGGATTTTCGTTGAAAAATTCATGTAAGTTGAACTGAACTTAAAACAAATTGCGTATGACAAAGCCCTCACTATGTCACTGATGAGTTCAAGTGAGTAAGCCGAACGAAACGCCAATTTGTAGGACTAAAGGCCATAAAAAGCTATTTTGAATCAATAATTCAACAAGTCCAATCCTTAATGCTAAGTCTTCTACTTGGCTGATTTATTTCAGTAGTATATAGAATTTGTATTATAAAACCTTCATATATAGAAACTATGCCTGGCCCCGGGCAAAAAAACTTCCAGCTTAATGATTAGGAATTCTAATCTTGTTGGATATAGTTTACAGTGGATTTTCGTTGAAAAATTCATGTAAGTTGAACTGAACTTAAAACAAATTGCGTATGACAAAGCCCTCACTATGTCACTGATGAGTTCAAGTGAGTAAGCCGAACGAAACGCCAATTTGAAGGACTAAAGGCCATAAAAAGCTATTTTGAATCGCTATTTCTAATATACCAAGGTGCATTTATTAGGTTTGTTCGTTGAGCACTGAAGTCACCATGGGGTCGCCCCAAAGTGTTTTTTTATAACCCTGAACTCACCCTGGCCAGCAAATTCTGTGTTTTTTGAGACCTAGGGTCGCCCTGAACTCGCCCTGAAGTAGAACTAGGTTTTTTGCTGGGGCGAGTTGAGGTAAAGAATAAACTGCCAAAGTGACATGAGCTCTGAAGCATTTTTTTGTTGTGGATTCACAAGCTGCAGATAATTCTATCGTTTTTGAAATATAAATTCACAGAATACACAATTTTAATTTAAAAATAATAACAAAATGAAATACAAAACGAAAACTGTGGTTTGTTTTTATTAATTTTTAAAAGAAATTTTATTTCTTTCTTATCTCAACAACACAAAGAAGACGCTTTGATGTTTTTTGAGAACCGAAAAACCCAGGTTTTTTGACAATTCTTGGGGTTGTCAAGAAAACCTGGGGCAACCCTGGGTAAACTTAAACGAACAAACCTATTATTCCACGAAGGACCCTGCTTTGGAATTTTTGGATTGGCATTTGGCCGTATCGACTTGGTTTCAGTGTTGTTTGATTCCACAGTACACATATTAAAGGTAATATCTTCCGAGTTTTCATTTTCGTTCAAGTTCGCGCATGTGTCAAAATCTCAGAGACCCCTGTCAGTTCATTGTGTGTGTGTACTGTGACATGTTCAACGCTTTCCAAATTTTACATTTAGATTTTCAGCTTTCTCAATTTTCCAAGCATCTGATTGGCCAGAATTCAGAAATCTGAATATTCAGTACTGAAATTGAGGCATTGAATGTACCCATTGTCAATTTGACAAGGTCTCTGAAAATTAATGAGCCTGATTACACGATTCGTTTTTTCGGACGTTACGTGTTTCGTCTTTTTGACACATTGGGTGAGGGGTGTAGAAACGTAGGGGGAACGGAAAGACGAAAGCACGTATGAAAATTTCAAGACTTTTTCTGGTTGAACTTTGACGTTTATGATTTGACAAACGAGTAGAGGCGGAGGATGCTTAAAAAATGTAAATAGTGAGATTTAAAATTGTTTTTCTTAATTAAATAGCTATAAATTTGAACAAGAAGTGATGTAAAAGTATTTTTAATTATTATTCCTGCCTATTTTTCAATAAATGAACCTCAAATTTTCTGAACGTCAAAATCACGAATGGATTTTTTTCGTTGTGTGTAATCACGAAGGTACGTACCTGTCAAAAAAACGAAAAACGAAACGTCCGAAAAAACGAATCGTGTAATCAGGCTCAATTTGTTTTTTTGTTCAGTATCTGACAACCGATTTTTGAAAACATGCGCAATATATTACCTTTAATATGTGTACTGTGGTTTGATTCAGCATTAAAAACTACTTTAAAAACATGTGTCATATGCTCAGGTTGAACCAAAGTTTATTTTTCAGTTTGATACACCACAATTTCCCCCCTATTCCTTCAAAAAAATACCCTTCAGTGAGAAATATTTTTAAAGAGTCTTATTTATTTTCATTTTCTTAATACATGAAACGTTATCACCAAGTTTCATAATGGTACTTATTTTTTTATTTTATATATCCTATTTTACCTGTACCTACTAATAGGGGAACTTACATATGTTTATAAAACTTTCAAGTTTATCTCTGAATTCGTTCCAGTTTGTTCTCTTGTTCACGAGATTAGGATGAGCGGTTTTTTTAAATTAATTTTTTATGTATCAAATTCTTAGAACATTTTTAGGAAAAATTTTGGTATTCAAATATTAAGTATTTATTTATCTGCATACCTATAAAAAATAAATTCCAAAAAAAAATTGTCGACCCGTTTTTGAGATATCAAATTTTCAAAAAAATAATTTGAAACATTTTTTTTAATTCAAAAATTTCTTCTTTGAAAGTTTTGTTATATAATATAATAATTTAAACTTATTTGAAATTTGTATATAAAATTATATAATTTTTTTATCAAAATCAGTTCAGCTGATAATGAGAAAATTCAAAATAAGAAAAAACATTTTATGAGATTATACTATACTAATTGTTGCTAAGTATCAATTTTTTTGTAGTAAGATCACACTAACTTCGACCTAATAAAAAAGTTTAATCAAAATCGTAGGAGCCTTTTTGATAAAAAAAATATTTTCCCTAACAGGTTCTCAACTTTTGTGTGGAAAGTGCCATTAGTTTACGATTAAAGAATTTTTTTTTCTTAAAATATTTTAGAATGTATTAACAACTTCACAGTCCCCACACAAACTGATTGAAACACGTCTCTACGTTCATTATTTTGTATCAGATATAAAGACATTACCATCACATCAAATGAATCATATTTGACTCATAGAATTTTTTTGTACCGTGCTTCCAGCGTTCATGAATCATATTATGTGATTTAAAATATGAACAAGAAACATCTTCAGCATAATAAGCGAACACAACCTGCTGGGATACCACAAAAAGAAACTGAGGCTCAGAACTGACGACCTTTGCAGAGGGTTCAGAGATGAAGAAGCACATTAGGATACCTTACATTTCCTTGTCACTGTCCAGCACTCTGTTATTTAAGAGAGAAATACCTAGGGAATCATTTCTATGACGACTGAGAGGTACTTTCTAGAACTTCGGCTAACGGCCTTCTGAATTTCGTCAACACATAGGTTTTTACATTAAGTGGGATACAACTTCCTAAAGTATCACAAAGGATTTACATAGATCTAAGTGTGACGGCAACAAAAGATCAACTATCAGCCCTTCTAACTAACCTAACTTAACCTAAGTAGTTATAGTAAATACAATATACAAACCACATCAGAGATCAGACTACATAAATGGCAATTAAGTCCAAAAGAAAACAACTCTTTTGAACGTTTATTGCATATTTTCCCACATCAGTGCCACAGTCTAGCACAGCGCCGGCAAGTGTAGCAAATATTCTTGTAGCTAAGTTGAAGTCCATAAATCATAATTAAATAATCATATGAAAGTTAATAAACTTGGATTTTGATATAAATCATTTTTGTGCAATTTGAAATTGTGACTTGTTGCTGCGTTTAGGTATACAAAAATAGATTTGCTGATTAATTCGACAGCTAGATTCATGGTCATCATTCACTAACATGTCATTACACTATCATTCTATTTCAATTCGCAAAAAATCCCTGGCGTAATTGTATTGAACATTTATGTATATCAAGCCACATCGAATATACCAAGTGATGTGAAATGTGAGTGACCCAGTTGGAAATATTTTTAATACAACATGGTGTGCGTTTATTGTTATTTAAATCCTAACTCTTAAATTAAACAAGGTGTCTATGGAAAAGAAATCAATAATCATGGCGAATAAATGGAGGGCTCACAGCTGTACCGAACTAAGTCACAAAAAGTGAATTCGAAGATAATAAGAGGTTTAGTTAATGAACTGCCATTAATTACGTAAATGAATATTTTCCTCGTAATAAGGAAAATTCTAAAGTTTATTCCCTAAATTATCTTCTTGTTTAAAAATGGAGAGGCTAGAGTTGAAAAATGTACCCAAAAATTTGCAAAGAAAAAACAAATTGTGACTTGGTTCGTTTTTGCCTCGAAAAATTTCGAAAAATTGTCATTCAAGATAATAAAAACAGGAATAG
Organism: Dasysyrphus tricinctus; assembly: GCA_963921185.1. NCBI lineage: Eukaryota > Metazoa > Arthropoda > Insecta > Diptera > Syrphidae > Dasysyrphus > Dasysyrphus tricinctus. The sequence goes on from OY992531.1 coordinate 142,387,138, forward strand.
TTTTAAAAAAGTAACAAAAGCGATAAATTCATTTATTTCAAAAGAAGTATTATAAAATTATAAATTTTTTTTGGAAAAAAAACATTTATTAGACATAAAAAATTTCGTCATTTTCACTGTCTTCATCACTTTGGGGCTGGTCCTGGTGCTGTCTAGTTATTAACTCTTGCCTTACAGGTAAGTTTTTATAGAAATAATGATATATAGGTGGAATAAATTTAATTAAATCTAACATATCCCTTTTTTTCTCCGACGTAACTGTGCGGCGAGTTGGGTAGAGGCTAGTTTGTTCCAGATTTTTAAGGGATTGTAGGGATCTCCCTTGTTTTGTTTTTCCCAAGTAAACTTTGTCGAACTCTACTTCTTTATCGAGTGTTTCCTTATATTTAAAAGAAAAGGGTGAATTGCGCTCGAATCGAAGCCACTTGATTTTGAGCCATGAAAAATTATGGCCATCAACTGTTTTTTTCCTGTTTGTTATGTTATTTTCTAGAACTTTGGTTGACAGAAATTCATTTCTCTCCATTTCAATAACTTCAAATAGTGGCATTTTAATTTTAGAACTTTTAACTATTTGAACCCAGTCATCGTGGGAATAAATAAATTGTTGTTTTTTGCTTTTATTTTCAATTACACCAAAATCAGCATCGTTGGGCAAAAACGAGTGACCAGATTCCATAAATTTAAGATCAATGACTTCGGCGCTTAAATCATCTGATCCAACTAATTTCAGTAACGGGAGGCTTAATTTTATGTTTCTATTTTGTCCTCCGCATGCATCACTGTACATGGTTATGTACTTATACTCCGACGCATGAGTGAGTAAATGCTTTTTTAAACATGCAGCGATTTCCTGTGATCCTCTCCCTCCTTCAGTTTCATTCCACATGTGCATATAGGCCGTTTTTGAGTTCATTGAATGAACTCCAAAATTATACACATACATGTTTCGTTTATAATAAGCCACTGATGTTGAAAGTTTAGGAAAAGGAAGTGCTTTTTGAAGGTCAAAAGTCACGACATAGTTGTCAGTGCTTGCTGCGCTTTTTTCAAATGAAGTTCTCTTTGTGATTGTAAATTGGACTCCACGCTTTCACCAAACTTTATTTTCATATCCAGCTCGTCGCAAATTCTGCACGTGTCCTTATGCGGAGTTTTGAAATGTAAATTCAATTTTGTACTAAATATTTTATAGTAAAATTTTTGATTGACCGTTGACACATTTTCGGCATTACACTTTTCCACATACCATATCGTACATTTTGCGAATATTCAAATTCGAATCGAGGTATTTTCGGTCTGGGTTGTCTTTCCTGCTGTAGTGGCTTTGGTAAGCTGGGAAGGATGAAATGTGCGCGATAACACCACTGTCGTCTTTTTTGTTTTTGACATTTCTACCACGGCAATCAATCACTGCAGATACTTCCTCTCGTGATAGGCATCGATACAATCTTTCCCAACCAATTTGAAGAGTTTTTAAAAAATAGGATTTACAAACCTGGACGTTTTGTCCTTGCACCAATAAAGGATAAGTTAAGGACTTATTCTTGGAGCCACGACTTCCATCACGAACACGCTTAACTTTCGGTTTGGATGATTTAACAAGACCCCTTAAAAAAGAATTTTGCTTACCATAATCCGCGAGGTTCCAAAATGAGGTAAAAAATAATTCCCTCTCAGTCTCATTTACCTGACTACTGCATTTTTTTGTACATCCGCAATCAAAATTTGGAACAAATGTTTTTGCAGAGATCTTTTTGCCTTTTTGATTCGTATATTCTCTCCCACTATTGCAATTCAGTCAGTGATGGGACTTGGGAAAACTAAAGTGGTGGTAGACATCCCAAAAAAAAGGTGGTAGAAAGGTGGTAGAAACAAAACGTTTTAATGGTAAATAAATCATTTATTTATAACAATCAAAAAACAAAAACGAAACAATCAGTCCATTCAAATTAAAAATTATAAATCACATGTAGTTCACAATCGATAAAATTATTATTTTTTAAAACATCCGTCTTTGAATTTGTATTCAGAAGCATATTTAACCAACAACTCTGGGGGATCAAAATGTTCCCTGTGCCCAAAAGTTCTTACGCAGTCGCAGCTAAAATGTTTTGAACAGTTATTGTGTTTAATTTATTTCTTTTATCATTTTTTATATTTTTGAGCTATGAAAATTTACGTTCAGCTGCTGCGCTACTGTGTGGTACAGGGAGGTTGTAACATGTTTGATGACAGGTTTTCAAACATTAAATCTCCCATCATACCGTCTTTCAAATTTTTAATGAGGGCTATCGTGAATAAAATTTCCGACGGAATTTTCCCCATCGTCGAAAACTGGGAACGTGAATTGTGGTCGCAGTTTCTCTTGGAATTTATTGGCATCGAAAATTGATATTCTATGGCCCCTGGGCTACCATTTTGAACGACCAAATTTGAACCTGCAAGGAACAGTAGGCAATTGTTGGAATTTCCAATTTTAGAAGATGGGAGAAATTCCGTGGGAAATTTTATTCACGATAGCCCCCAATAAAAATCCACTGTAGTACAATGTCATCAGTTTTGAAACTTTCTATTATTTTAAATTCGCCTATGAGTTTTCTCCACTCAACATTGAGCGTTTCAATAGTTCAGGAAAATGTGATCTCAGTGCCCTCAGCAATCTCAGTATCGTGAACAGGATTCCTCAGAAATTTGGCTGTCAAATAACTGAGGAAAGAAAATATTGGATTCGCTTGCTCAGTTTTTGACATTGAGCCGTAGGATATCTCATTTTCCTGAACACGCCTAATGCTTGTAGCATTTGGCGGACAATATTTATTTATTTATAATGACAGTTGGAATTGTTCCAGCAATGACTTTTTTTGGATCTATGTATGTATGTAAATATTTTAATACTTTAATTTTCAATGAGTTGGGTTGGAAATTGGAACATTGGAATTTTTCAATTGGTGGTGAGAGTGTGTGTGTAATGTGTATGGGTAAAATGTGATTTCCAAGGCAATACAATCATAGAAATGAAAAATTATGATTATTATCAGTACAATGGTAAAAGGTGGTAGATTTTCAGTTGGAGGTGGTAGGATTTTAAAAACAAAAATAGGTGGTAGAAATACCACTTAAGTGGTAGAAGTCCCATCACTGAATTCAGTTTACGCACATTTTTTTTCCAATTTTTTGAATTTAATGGTTTTTTTCTTCCCATATGTTGGTTCTTAGATGGTGGCTCCTCTTCCGGTCTTGCAGATGATGGACCAGCCAAATGCTCAACAGGTTCAGACACTATATTTATATTTTCTATATCTAATAGTTAGGTAAAATAATTACGAAAATAAACTTAAATTTATAGGGGTATATTCATAGATGTTGTTAAAGCTGTTACTAGGCTAACCTGGAGATTATCTTATTGAAACTTATTCAGGTAAAGTCCAGTTTTACCTAACAACAACTTAAACAAAGTCTATGAATATGCTCCATAATGTTTTATTACCTGTTAAATTGTCGTCATCACTTTTGGATGATTCCGAGGTTGGAAAATATTCATTATCTTCATCGGGGGAAAAATCACTTGCACCGCTATTATCACTTTCCATAATTAAAACGGTTCTGATAGTATGTATTAAACTGTAAAACAATAAACGTTCCCGACAAAATTGGACAAAGCTGAAACACGTCTGTTTATGAATAAAGCTAGAAGTATAATGCTCGGAGGGCACTTAAGTGGTCGGAAGTTTCGTCAGGTTTCATTCAACTTTGCTTTCGGAAATATAACTGACATTTGGTGAAATAGGAATGCCAAAAAGAGATAGATGATAAGTACTGTATGGGTGTGATCTCCTTTTGACGATACGGAAAGCTACTTTGGGTTGATTGTTGACATTGGCTGCAGAAGCTTTCCGACCATTATAGTCAGTGGCGTAACAACGGGGTTGGCAAGGGGGTCAATTGCCCCCTCCATCCCAGACCATACAAAAACAAATTAAAATGCTTGTTATAAAGCTTATCTTTACAAAATGATCTGAGTTCAATTTTTAAAAGAATAGAGCAGCAAATATGACACCTTTTTATAATAAACCTTAAGAAAAACTCCTCCGTATTGCACCTAATAGCTAGCCTCTACCCTGTTCTCATTTACCGCCCTGCTTCTCTTTGCTCCTTTAATTTTTTTTTGGTACACAGGTTGATTAAGTCAGTGTGAGCAACAATCGTATAACAGATGTCAATCGGGTCGTCGATATTCTTGCTGAGAAAAGAATTGCCAAGCTATAATAATAGAGTTTCCCCCCATTCGATTTTTTTCTTATAATATATCCAAGAATCATTTAAATATTACTTACGAATTACTGGACACAGTATACATATAATGTTTTGTTTTATATTTGTTTCCGCCAAAAAACATAGTTTGCCCCCCCCCCCCCCACCCCTCACAACAAAATCCTAGTTACACCACTGATTATAGTTCTACCTTAAAACTTACAAGCACTGCATAAACCACTGACACGTTCCCGTAAAAATTGGTATTAGCTGAAACACTGGAAAAAAATATAAATACTGCATTTCATTGACTTGGTTCATTTTTGCCTCGAAAGAAATTAAAAATACAAGTTACTGACTTGGTTTTTTTACCGTTAACTTAGGAATGAAACACTTTCTGACTTAGTTTATTACAGACATGAAAGGAGTGGAGGTTTGTGCAGAGTATTGCAGTAATTTTAGAAAAAAAAATTGTTATGACTTGGTTCGGTACAGCTGTGAGCCCTCCAAATAATCTCCCACCTTGCACAGGAAACAATTCTACTTTTATCGAAATTTAAATCCATTAAATCTTAATCACATCTCCAATGGTTAGGTATAACTATCTAAGTATGTAGTTTAAATGATTAAATGAAAAAATTACAAGTCTGCTAAACCGAAGCAAAACAGTCAGAACAAAAACGAAACTTCTGCCTTCTGAAAAAAACTACAAGTATGCTTAACCGAAGCAAAACAGTCAGAACAAAAACGAAACTTCTGCCTTTCAAAACTATTAATCCATCGATGAGAGTCTATTGAGATTGACACTATGGCAAGTTGCTTTCCACACCCCCTGCATTTCAGCACATGAACCTTATCAGGAGATCATTTTTTTTTTTTTTAATTTAATTATTTGTATTTCCCATAAGTGAAAATGAAAAAAGAGTGCCATTCATACATTTTTTGATTACTTTTATATCAAAGTCAAAGGAAATAACTTTTATGATTGCAATAGAATAACAGAGCATGTGAGCAAAGATAATAAAACAAGTTACTTGTTATATTATCTTTGCCTTAACTTTTAAGATCCGATATGTGGAACAGAAACTATAATGTTTTAAATCGGAATCCATCATTTTAAGAGAGATGTCTGTGTTTGTACGTACGTTCGTATGTTCCTTCGCTTTTTTTCGTTCACCATATCTCAAGAACGAATAAAGATATAGCCTCGGATAGATTTTATCTATATCTATATCTATCAGTGGCGGGGCGTCCATTAACACGATTCCCTGCGTCTTCCCTTTTTAAATGCAATTAAAACAATTCTCATTGCATTTTTTTAACATAAATGTAGCCTATTATTTCAAGGTCTCAATTTTGAAGATCCGACCAGTAAAACTCAAGTTATAAGCATTTAAGTGGAACCATATCACCTTTTCCGGAAACCTTTTAAACAAAAATTAAATTGAAAGTTCAAATGAATCTTCTTTTGTTTTTTTCCCTTCATATTCATTATCGATTTGAACAAATTCACTCAATCTAAACAGACGAGGAATGAACGTCTTATTTTGTCTAATGATTCGCGTGTGTTGAACAAAGAAAGGTAAAAAAAACTGCCATAGAGAAAGGGATGCTAAACGAATAAAATAAGACGTGAACGATCGTCTTATTATTAACTTCCCATTGGAAGTTATTGTAATTGGTCCGATTTGTCGAATCGAAAATTTTGATATATCTTCACGTTTCGAGCTCCCTAGTATTGGAATCCATCATTTTTAGAAAGATGTCTGTGTTTGTACGTACGTTCGTACGTTCCATCGCTTTTTTTCGTCCACCATATCTTAAGATTGAATAAAAATATCGACTTCAGATGAATTTTATTTTATAGATATGTAGAAGTTTCATTACGTGCTGAAAGGATTTTTAAAAAAGATTAAATGAACGATTTTTTAACTATAGTAGTTTTAAAAAATAGTTGTTGAATTTCTTCAGTCCTGAATATCTTGAGAACGAATCATGCTATCGACTTCGGGTTAATTTTATTCTATGCATATTGACGTAATAAGGAATTGGTAAAAATATAAAAACATATCAACCTATAGTTTTTTTTAATAAAAAAAAGTTGCTAAAAATTGTTGAAAAAAGTTGTTTGGCTCAAATATCTCGAGAACAAACAATGATACTGACTTCGAGATAATTTTAATTTATACAGTAGTTTATATATAAAAATTGATAAAATTTTTAAAAATATTGAATTAACAGTTTTTTTTGAGTGAAAAAAACTGCAAGCAATTTTATCAATAATTGTTGAAAACTTGTTTTATGCCTCAAATACCTTGAGAACTAACAATGATATTGGATTCGGGGTAATTTCATTCTATATACTAGATTAAAATAAACTGATAAAGGATAAGTTTTGCAAACAAAAATTAAAAAACTGTTTTTTTTAAGCAAAAAGATGCGAGAAACTTTACCCACCAAAAATTGTTGAACATTTTTTTAGTCTCAAATATCTTTAGAACAGACATTGATATGGACATTGGGATAATTTTACTATACATAACGGGTGCTTTTTTAAGAGGTTTAGAACTTAAAAAAAAAAAAAACACAAAAAATTCGAAAAAATGAATGAAATATTTATTTGAATCGATAGTTTGAACCTTGCAATTTAATGTTTAAAGATAATTTCATGCAAATGTTGACCGCGGCTGCGTCTCAGGTAGCCCATCCACTGAGTCGAATTTTGGTATACTCTTTCACACATATCGGCCGGTATCTCACGAATGAATGCATGGATGTTGGCTTCCAGTGCGTCAACGTCAATCGAAGCGGGCTTGTCCCTATAGACATTAGCCTTGACATACCCCCACAAAAAATAATCTAATGGTGTCAAATCGCACGATCTAGGCGGCCAATTGACCGGCCCGAAACGTGATATTAACTGTTCACCAAACTCGACTCGCAATTGCGCCATTGTTTCGCGTGCTGTGTGGCATGTGGCACCGTCTTGTTGAAACCACATATCATGCAAGTCAAGAACTTCCATTTCGGGCAAAAAAAAGTTTGTTATCATCGCTCGGTAGCGTTCAGCATTGACAATAACGCTGCTGAATCGACATTTCGCGGTCTTCCGTCACACTAGCTGATACGGCCGCAATATTTTCTTCACTACGCACAGTACGTAAACGTGTTGGTGGTTTAATGTCCAACAAAGTAAATTTGGTGCGAAATTTGGTCACAATCTTCCGAATAGACTGCTCAGAAGGTCGAGAATGCCGACCATAAAATGGAAGCAGCGCGCGATGAACATTTCGAACCGAGCACGAATTTTGATAGTAAAATTCAATAATTTGCAAGCGTTGTTCATTTGTAAGACGATCCATGGTTAAATTGCAAACCAAACTGAAGCTGTTTGACAGTGACACAAGGTACTAAACACACGTCAGCTGTCAAAACCAGTGTTGCCAAAACCAAACCAGCTAAAAAATCACCCTTTACTATGTAGTTCAATTTTGTAAGAAAAAATTAACAAACCGTTTTTTTTTTATAGAAAAAGGTTACAAACATTATTCAACAATATTTTTCTCTAATATCTCGAAGGCAAACCAATCTTTGGTCTTCACTTGATTGCCTATTGAACACTTGATAAAGTTTTCGAAGATCGAAAATCGGCGATTTTTTATTAAAAAACATTTGGCCTCTAGCTTCCGAGGGCACCAATGGGAAGTTACTAGTGTGGGTCGCACCCAGCCTCTTTTTTTGTATGAGAGCTAGAGCGGTTGCTGAACAATGAACAATAGGGGACAGAGAGAATCTTTGTGGATGCCGAATTGCCGATGGCGATGGTGTGTGGCGATATGGATTGACGTTGGAAGTGGATACAGACATTTTATTGCATGGTTTTTAAGTATCTGTGTCGGAAGGTAGTTTGTCATTGTCCATAGCAAGAAGTGAGGTCATTTGGGAGGATATATTTTATTTTTACTTGCGATTATAGGTACTATAAGGCAAATTCGTGCAAAAAAAATTTTTGAGATAACAATCAAACATGATATTACGATGATAGAGAACACTAAAAGTGGGTGGCAAAATTCTGTCTGTCTGTCTGTTCGTCTACAGCCTAAACGGCTCGATCGATTTTCTTCAAACTTGGTACTTAGTGGTTTTTGGTGATTCTGCCGACACTTTTTTTTCATTTTTTTTTTAGAACCAAAAATAACGGTACCTGTCATACATTTTTTTTTTGGCAAATTTACATAATCGTATTTTTCTCAAAAACGGCTCGACAACTTTTCTTTAAAAAAAATTAATAAATTTATTTTAGTAAAGGCTTTCTTTGGGTGGAAAACCATTATTCAAAAATGGTTATTAATGGTACCTCCCAACTAACCATTTTTTTAATTTTTGATTTTCTTCAAAATGATATGACCGATTTCAATTATTTTTTTTATACAGAAGCTTCCAAGAAATGTCAATAGTTTTGTGTACCAACATTTTTGAAAAAATATTTTTTGGATTTTTAAAAAATATTTCAATTTTTTTTTTGGAAAATAAATATTTCGAAAACGGCATCATAGATTTTTTTGAAACTCGATATTTAAGACTTTTTTTAGTACTCTCTAAAATATTTTTAGAAAAAATTTTACATTTATGAAAAAATAACGGTACCTTCCATACAAAAGTGAAAAAACCGCAAAGGCAAATATTTTTTTGCTTGAAAACGACTCCTACGATTTTGATTAAACTTTTTTCATATACTAAAATTAGTACGATCTACCATCAAAAATTATAAAATTTTACACATAGCAACTATTAGTAGTACCTGTCATAGAACGTATTTTTTTATTTTGAGTTTTCTCGTTATCAGCTTAACGGATTTAAATGAATTTTCTTATATACAAATTAAAGATAAGATTTAATAATATTGCATATCAAAATTTTCAAAAAAAAGTTTTTGGATTTTTAAAAAAAGTTTCAAATTTTTTTTTGAAAACTCGATATCTCAAAAACGGGTTGACAATTTTTTTTCAAATTTTGTTTTTATATACACATAAATATATAGTTTAAATCTGCATACCAAAATTTGTTCTTAAAAATGTTTTAAGAATTTTATATATAAAAATTAATTAAAAAAAAAACCGATCCAACGATTTAAAATTTTTTTTTTCCCATACAATCATATTCCATCATGAACTAATGTCGTTTTCCATTGGTTTCGCTCAAAAAGACACTCATTCTGAACCCAATGGAACAGTACTTGTTACTTCTACTCAATTCTGAAGTCTTGTCCCTATATTGGTGCATCATTAAACAGAAACTTTTTGCTGGTACGCAAAAAGTGAAATTAAAAACAATAGTGAATCCACCCCCAGTAGCGTAGCTAGGGGGGGGCGAAGGGGGCGGTCGCCCCGGGCGCCAGGAGTTAGGGGTGGCAAATGGGAAAATCATCTTCGTTGTTCATGGGATGTTGCAAACCAATTACAAAAGTTTTTTTTAGTGAAAATACATACAATTTTTATAGTATTCAAAGTTGTTGGGGCGACAAAATCATCCTCGTTGTTCATGAGAATTTGGAAATAAACAAAAGTTTAATTTTTGTTTAATAAATTATTCAATCAATTTTTATTAAATTGAAATCAAGAAGGTCGCAAAATCATCATCGTTGTTTATTACATTAGTTGGAAATAAACAAAAAAGTATTATTTTTTTAAGTTAAAAATTCTATAACATTTGTAGGTATAGGAACGTACAATTTCTCATTGTGTTCAAATCACTAGGGGCGGCAGAATCAGGTCCGTCAAGCTGCGTCCACCACAATGGAAATTCAGAAATATAATGATGCAATAATTTGATGCTCATTTGATGCTAATTTAGTACCGCAATCCCGCCGCGGTACTAAATTCCCTTCCCCCTCAAACTGGTGGGGGACCCAGCTTGACGTCAAGCTGCGTCCACCACACCTTAATACACAAAATTTCAAAAAACTAATGATGCAATAATTTGATGATAATTTTGGGCTCCTCAAATGGCGGAATTTCAAGTTCCTGAAGTCCATCCTTACCACTTAAAAGCAGCCCGATATCAAGCGAGCTGTGTAGACTTTTCACCACAACGGAAATTCAAAAATGTAATGATGCAATAATTTGATGCTCATTTAATGATAATTTACTACCGCAATCCCGTCCCGGTACTAAATTCCCTTCCCCCTCAAACTGGTGGGGGACCTAGCTTGACGTCAAGCTGCGTCCACCACATCGAAATACACAAAATTTTGAAAAAACGAATGGTGCAATAATTTGATGCTAATTTTGGGCTCTTCATATGGCGGAACTTCAAGATCCTCAAGTCTATCCTTACCACTTAAAAACCGCTCGATATCAAGCGAGCTGTGTAGACTTTTTATATACAACCTTTGAAAAAAAATATAAAAGTGTATAAGACGTAAAACTAAGTAATTTGAGAGATTATAAAATTTTGTTCTTCTATCCCCAACGGTTTGGTTTTTACAGACAAAAAACCGAAATATGATGACGTCACTTGTATGAAGCTGCTTCCACCACAACGGAAATTCAAAAATCTAATGATGCAGAAACCTAGTGCTTCTTATGGGCTCATTTATTTTTGCAATCATACATTTTGGGCTCCATGGTTTGACCTTAAAATCAAGTGCTGAATATGCAAAACCACGTAGACTTTCTACAGAACTAGGTCATTTGAAATAATAACATTTTCCATCCCCACTCTCAGATCTTCCATATCCATTTATTTTCTTGGAGACATCATATCAACAATTTTGCAACATTCCTATTACATATATAATAATATAATTTAACCAATAAGGTCGCGAACTCTTTTTGATATAAATCATTCAATGATGAAAGTTCAACTAACACATACAAATCGTAGCTCACACATATTCTACTTCCTTAAAACAAATAAGCAAATGAAATTCTTTTAAAAATTACACCTACATTACATACATTTCTTAAAAATATCTATGCATTCATTAGTTGATTTTTATTTTAGCTCCGCCTCCTGCACGGCTTTCTTTGATCAAAATAAAATATTTACTATATTGAACTACGTAAAGTTTTGATTTTAGTGGGTTTCTGACCTCTTAAAGGAAAGGTTGGGTGTACTCAAGCTTAAGAATATTTAAATGCAAAAATATTACATTCAAAAATTATTCTGTAGTTAGAACATATTATAATATGTATAGTAGGTACAAGGTACCTACATTCTCAATAGTATGTACCTACCATTCATGAAACATTGCAAAAACCTTTCATTTATATTGAGATTGAATCAAAAGAAATTAAAACCTATACTTATACCGACAAAAAATTGAGGGATATTTAGGTACCTACTTTTATAAAACTTGCAAAATTGTTGATATGATGTCTCCAAGAAAGTAAATGGATATGGAAGATCTGAGAGTGGGGATGGAAAATGTTATTATTTCAAATGACCTAGTTCTGTAGAAAGTCTACGTGGTTTTGCATATTCAGCACTTGATTTTAAGGTCAAACCATGGAGCCCAAAATTTATGATTGCAACAATAAATGAGCCCATAAGAAGCACTAGGTTTCTGCATCTTTAGGTTTTTGAATTTCCGTTGTGGTGGAAGCAGCTTCATACAAGTGACGTCATCATATTTCGGTTTTTTGTCTGTAAAAACCAAACCGTTGGGGATAGAAGAACAAAATTTTATAATCTCTCAAATTACTTAGTTTTACGTCTTATACACTTTTATATTTTTTTTCAAAGGTTGTATATAAAAAGTCTACACAGCTCGCTTGATATCGAGCGGTTTTTAAGTGGTAAGGATAGACTTGAGGATCTTGAAGTTCCGCCATATGAAGAGCCCAAAATTAGCATCAAATTATTGCATCATTCGTTTTTTGAAATTTTGTGTATTTCGATGTGGTGGACGCAGCTTGACGTCAAGCTAGGTCCCCCACCAGTTTGAGGGGGAAGGGAATTTAGTACCGGGACGGGATTGCGGTAGTAAATTATCATTAAATGAGCATCAAATTATTGCATCATTACATTTTTGAATTTCCGTTGTGGTGAAAAGTCTACACAGCTCGCTTGATATCGGGCTGCTTTTAAGTGGTAAGGATGGACTTCAGGAACTTGAAATTCCGCCATTTGAGGAGCCCAAAATTATCATCAAATTATTGCATCATTAGTTTTTTGAAATTTTGTGTATTAAGGTGTGGTGGACGCAGCTTGACGTCAAGCTGGGTCCCCCACCAGTTTGAGGGGGAAGGGAATTTAGTACCGCGGCGGGATTGCGGTACTAAATTAGCATCAAATGAGCATCAAATTATTGCATCATTATATTTCTGAATTTCCATTGTGGTGGACGCAGCCGTTCCTGTGTGCGTGTTGTTGGCAGGAATGGAGGGGACCTACAGTTTTTTGCCGAGTCCGAACGGTTAAATGAGAAGCACTTTTACATGACAAGTATATACTCTTTTTTGTCAGTTACTCGCAAGAGGCAGTACCTCGGATAAAACATTTCTGTTTTTTCTTGTTAGATTTGAAAAAAAATGATGTAGATTAAATCTTTTCGCAGATGATTTGTTTTTGTTTTTTCAAAAATAAAAAATAAATAATATTTAAACAAAACTGATAAAAGAATAAAAATAAATAAAACATAACATAAGTTTTTTTTAACATTAAACCAACAAACAAAAAAAGCTCTAAATAATACATATGGCTGCATTCAACACAAAGAATTAAAAAAAAAATGTGAGTTTTTTTTGCGAAGATTATTTTTTTTTTCGAAAAATGAAGTGTAGTATGTAGATTTTGCAGCAGATTTATTTTGAGAAAAAATGCATTAGATCAACAATCTACTGCAATTTCAGTGAATTAACAACTCTGTAGTCAGACACTCAGTAGTGACTTAGCCGTGGCTTTGACCCTCTCATGGTTCATGATCATTAGATCTAAGAAATATGAACACTATTCAATTTCTCAGTTTTGCTGTCGAGTACTGATGTAAAGTAAAATCTCGCTGAGCGCTCAATAGTTGACGTAAGCGGAATGTTTTGGTGGAACAAGATTCCCTGTTCAATCGTACTGAAATTATGGAAACAAAATTTTAACTTTGCTTTAAATATTTAAATGTTAAAGCACAAAAGTTTATAAAATGAAAGAAAAATACTAAGATCAATTTATTTTTCCTGTTTATCAACATTCAACTTCTATTTTGTATTTTTGTATCAATTTCGTATTTGCACATCACGAGAAATTGCAATTTGGCTGTCAAATGAACAGTTTTAGCTGAGAAAGAACATTGAGAAATAAATCCAAAAATTTTTGTCTCAGTAATCTCTGAAGAAAATCTCAGTGCTCATGTGAGATTTTTTGTCCCAGTTTAAAAATCTCTGAGCTCTTAGAGATTTTATTTGGTGAGACACGCCTAATGAACAATAATGAACTAAAACGAAAGGAAACATAAAAAAAAATTCAAGTCTCATGTGCCTATATTATATACAGTCGGTTTAAAGTTAAATCTCAGTAGGTCAGAAACAAAAAAAATTCATTCAGCAGATATTACGGCAAAGTGGCATGTATCAATATTTTGCATAACGTAATTCCTTGCATTTATAAAAAAATATTTTAATCAAAATTTTGCCTGCAACTTTAAGACCGATGAAGTATTGTTAGACCGAAGGGGCGGCAAATTATTGTTTTGCCCCGGGCGGAAAATATCCTAGCTACGCCAGTGTCTACCCCTAACTTACAAATTATAATTTTTCTATTTGTTTTTCTTAATTCGTTCATTAAATTATATTAATTCTTTGTTTTCGAGTGCACAATTAATTAAAATGGAATGTTAAAAAATATGAAGTTGCGCTGAAGTTTGTTTTGACATTTGAGTGAATTTTTGTTGAAGTTTCGTGTTGCATGTATTAGTGCTTCTGAGTGTCTTCTGAATTCAAATCAAGAATCAATTTTCTCTCCTCAGAATCGTCAGAAGAGTATTTTTTGTGCCAATGAAACGGTTTCAGAAGCGTTCTGGACGATTCTGGACGCTTCCGGACGTCCAATGGAAAACAGCATAAGATGGCATACTTTTTTTTCACCTCAAACTGTCAAAAGAGTTGTTTTAGCTAATTTAAGTGTCGTATTTCATGCTTCTCTACATTTTTCTCTCATAATTTCCATGTTTGTGTATACAATGTTCTTAAACTCGCAGTGTCTTGAACATAAGAGCAAGTACGTGCGACCCAGTCGTGCATTTTATTTAATTTATATTATGTTTGTATTTTATGAAGGGAATCACACGTCTGTTCTCGTTTTATTTAAAGTGACTGTGTTCAAAATATAAATGTTGATCCAGTAATAAACTCATAACTTGAGTTTCTAATTGTCGGATCTTCAAAATTAAGGTCTTCAAACCATAGGAAAATAATAGGCTACATTTATATGTAAAAATGTTTGTTCAAAAATTACATGTAATACGATTTGTTTTTCCAAACAAAATAGTCCTATCATTTTTCTAAAAATCAGAAAAAATAGGTTACAAACAGGAAAAGAAGGTAAGATTTTATATTGTTCGAAAAAAGCAAATTTGTGTTCAAACAAATAGCGATCTTTTAGATAATCATTGAAACCAGTAAATATAATTTTTCTATTAAAAAAATGTACCTATGTAAATGTTTCTCTTAAAAAAATGTACCTACATATGTAAATAAGGTATGCAAATGAGAATTCTGAGACGTAGGTTAGTGTAATTTAGAAAAAGATGATGTTTTTGTTTCCGCATGTTGATTGACAAATGAAAAAGGTTGGTAATATGAATTTCATAAGCTAACAGGTTTTATAAACACATATTGGCATAGGAGCTTTAATAATGGCGAATTCAAAAAAGAATTTTTTAAATTGGACCGAGGTTATATAAAAGCATGTACATATTGATATTTTGAGATATCAAACATATCTTGGAGAAGCTTATATAATCATCTAAAAAAATGCAAAAATGCATCTAAAATGGAAAACTACTGAGAATTTGTATTTCTATAACTATAACTAAATGTAGAAAAAAGACGTACAAATGTATCATCTTGTTGTAAAAACAGTGAGATAAGGCGCTAAAGTTTGAAGATGATAAATTTTTCGCATCGTCTTCCCTTTTCGAAGTATTCACGCCACGCCAGTGATATCTATATCTATATTTTTTATATTATAAAGCTGAAACATTTATTTGTTTGTTTGTTTCTATATAGGGGGTAATCTCTGGAATTTTGGAACCGATCCTAAACATTCTTTAACTAATGGAGAGCTACAATGTCCCTGAGTAGCATAGGCTACATTGTACTTTGACAACAATTAATCTTAAGGTTACAAAATCAGTATTTGTATTTTTTTGGGTAGGTATTTGTGAGAGTTTATGTTTTTATTAGAATTTGATTCATATCAAATTCTTATTAAAAATAAACTCTCAAAAATACCCAAAAAATATAAACACTGATTTCTTAACCTTAAGAAATTCTAATAAAAACATTAACTCTCACTTAATTAGGTACCTCTATCACTTTTTGGGGAGTGCGAAAGAAATCCAATCATTTTAACCTTCGGATGACAACAGGGGTGTTCCATCACCCCAGACAATTTTCTTTTAGTTGTAATTTGGGTTTTGCTTGGTTTTCTTTTCTACAGTTCTAGGTATTTGTCGTTTAATATGTCAGATGTCAGTTGATGATAAGAAGTCCAAGCAGTGGCCTGTGGTTTTTGAATACGGTGGAATACAGTATGCACTGGGGTGACACATCACCCCATGTTGTCATTCATGTATGCGAAATTTTAATGAAGTTACCTTCTAGAGTCATTTGAAGGGGAGCTTAGCACCCCCTAAATTACAGAAGCAGTAAAGATATGTAAATTGTCCAGAATATTGAGGCAAAAAAATCAAGTTTTCATGCTTGAATAGCAATTATGCTGCATTTCCTGAAAATGTGAGAGAGACTTGCATCAACTGGCCTTTAGTCCTTTTAACTACCCAGCAATATTTTTTTTTTTTTTTGTATTTCCTATTTTCTGTTTTCGTTTATGTCTATGAATACTGTTTTTGCATTAAATTTTAGCTGGGGTGTTCCATCACCCCTGTTGTGGTATATGTAATTTTAAAAGTGTTGTCATCGGAAGGTTTTAAAATAAGCTCCTTCTCCCTACTGTATATCTACAATATACCAATTATTATATCAAATCAATTTCCTATGTTATCATTATCATATATCACTATTATACGCACATGCTATTGACTCGTGGGTGTTCAAGAGAATACTTATCCTCAATGTGCAATTGAGGACTGGGAACTAAGATGTTAAAAGCGAAAACTTGGAACGAGATCCACTTCCATCTCTGTCATAATAATCTCGTTCATGGGGAGACACTCGATTGTGTTTGTGTATTGTGTTTTGTATGTTGCTTGTTCGACGGGAAGTTGGTTGTGCTAGATGGATGATAGTGGTACACACTCTGGTTGTTTTAGTACCTCTCATGGTGTTTTGTAATATTAACCCAAATTCCTGTAGCTGACATCATAATGTGTTGTATTTTATAGAAACTGTAGTGGTAGTCAGTAACAGCTTAAGTGCAGAAGACTTTATTTAAGTATAATGTGAATAGAATTAGAACATGAACATAGACAAGTTAAAAGAGTTTTTGGCATTGTTTTTGCGTTTTGACATTAATTTTCGATTTTTTTTTATTGCAAAGATGTGGTACATTTTACGTGGAACTGTGGAGTAGATCTCGTTAGCACATTTGGCACTTCATATTAGGTAAGCTAAGACTTCGTCATAAAACGTTAATGTTCCATTAACTACTATTGTCATTGCAAATGTATCATATTGGCGTTAATAAGCTACAAATTAAAAACAAAAATGCTGCTAGTGGCATTAACTTTATGAGTAGGTAGCCCTCATGTAGGCTTTTGTGTTTTACATTTTATGAATAAAGTTCTATAAACAATTGTTAATAATAAGACAAATTGATTTTAATATGTTCACACATATATGTACCTACATACGTACATATATGCTTTTGAATTTCAGATAATTTCTTGAATACGTCGTAGGTATTTTGTTTTCCCCGTGGGAGGTGCAAAACCTGCATAGGGCTTTATAAGGACCGAAAAAACGCGTGCTCATAGAAGTATGAGATTATTACTACACTAAAACCACCTCCACTTCCCGATTGCAACTAAGTTGAAACTTATCTAGCAATTTATTTTTAACGTAATTAAGCGCTGCAGGTAACTTACCGGTGAAAGTTTCTGCTTATTCCGCGATTTTAAAGCGGTTTTGTGTTCACCGCACCAAGTCGGAAGGTTTTGTTCTTCGCAGACGCCGTACTTAATTCGACTCGTCAAGAATGTCAATAATCATTGAATTAGCGTGATCTAATAGCCGATTTCTATGTTTTCACGTGAAATTTTATTTCGTCTCGAACTGTGGGATTCCCGACATCCCTGTGAAGATCCTCGTTTCTTATATATACATTGACCATTTTTTCAGGGGCAAACAAGAGGACAACTTTTTAAAATCGTGCTAAAATTTAAGAACAGTTATAATTATAAAAGGAACAGTGGCGATTCCTCTCTGTTGGCTAGGTTGGCTGTGCCAACCCTAAAATTTCGTCTTAAATACACGTACTACAAACAATTTGTTTGTATTGAAACTTGAGAATAAAATATCCTTTTATGTTGATAAAAAAAACAACACCCCAATCCGTTTAAATCATTATAAAACCAGCAAAACCTATTTAAATCGAGCCGTTCACTGCAACCCCTACGTGCTATATTAATCCCATACAAAGTAGGAATCTCTTTTAATATTATTTTTCTTTCAATATTGGCCATGTTGGCTACAAAAATATGCGCCAACAAATCTCATACAAACTTGTACATATTATTCCTGATGTGCTGTGTCACTCTATCTTTAAGAACAGACCCACAAAAATACCCACACAGGTTCAGGAGCGGATCCAGGATTTCGTTCAGGGGGGGGGGGCAATTTTCGTGAGTTTCCACAATCTTGATGAGGTCTACAGAAAATTGGAGTACACTTCATACCGCTCTGCATGAGATGAGTTTGAAATTTGAAGAAAGCAATATTACGTCTTTCATAATTGCCAGTGTCTTAAACAGCGGGTACTTTGGAACTTCGTGAAATGAAATAATGCAATTTTTGAATGTAGCATGGTGTTCTTACAGCGTCTTCCACCTCGAATTTCGGAAAGCTTAATGGCACATCGGCGTGTTCCTATTCCCACACATGACGTTCCAGTTCAAGTGAAAAAGTGTCTTTACAAGGGACAAGAAAATTTTGTCAATGGCCTTGCCAGTTAAAAGCCATTTTCAAAAACATTATGCAACAGCATAAAGTCGTCGTAAACGTTGAAAAGTTTAAGGCTCCGTAATTCTGTCACAATTTGTATGGAAAATCTGACAGATTTACGAAGTTTACAACTTCACCACGTTTACGACGACTTTACGCTGTTGCATGAATACCCTTATTATCTGCGTTTGCAGAATGCAAAAGTCTTCTGTTCGAAAAGGCAAATACAAGCTTTACTGCATTAGCATATTGTGTTCGATTAAGTAAGAAATCGAGTTGACGACAAAAATATTGAGAAGCCAGAGAACGTGTTCGAAAGTGTCAAATGCGTTTGCAAGAATATTGAATGACGTTGGTAGAAAAGATTTTATGCAAACTAAACTATTGCATATATTTGAAAATAGCAATATTCGCGTCAAGATATGCTGATCATTTGACAGTCGAATTGACGTTTACTTGACGTTTTCAAAAACGGCAAAAAACAAATATCCTTAGGTGCAGCAACTCCATCCAACTTCTCTTCGGCAGTGTCTGCTGTAGTCGTTTCCTGTTTTCTCTCCAATCTTCTTTATCGGATTCGTAGTTTCGTACTCTTTTCCAGTTTAATAATATGGAACACGGAAGTCATAAAATCCTCACGAATACTACCATATCGTAAATGTATTTTATGGCTAAAACAAATGTGCAGCATGTCTGCGCGCATTGCTTCGTGCAGCGCCGCACTCGAAACATAGCTGCGTATCCCCTATCCATTTGAGAGTAGAGACTTTGAGCAGCTCTAAAGAAGCTCTCCAGAGTAAAACTTGCAAGTGGACACAGTCATGAAATTAGTTCACCAGAGGGGAAGACAGATATTCAAGAGTCACTCTCGAGAGTTTTCTAGTGAAAGCACTCTCTCAAACGGAAACGCACATTTAAATATTTATCATAAAAAGGAATAAATGAACCTTTTAGTATAAAATTTTTTAGTACTTACAAATAATTTTTATACACAAATGAAGTTTATTATTTAAACTTTATTTAAATATCTAAATCATGTAGATCCGAGCATTTGAAGCGAAGTAAACATTTTTTTAAGCTAATTTAATCGACGTATTTTAAAGATATTGGCGCAAAATTTTAAACGATTAAAAAAAGAACGATTCTAAGGCAATTTTAACATTATACTCAGTTAAAATGATAATTTTTTTAATCTTATACGACTTTAGAATCGTACTATCTCTTAGTATTTAACTATAGTTAAAATCGTTGAAAAATGACTATTTTAAGTTTTTAGTAATGCTAAATTCATGATCTCCCATTTTCCTCAAAAAAAATTCTTGACAATAATGGTATTTCCAGAATTGATTTGTTCTTTTTTTTGATTATTTTCATAATAAATTGTACTTTGGCTAAGGATGCCCACGAATCAATACTCGAGAGAACTTTTATATAAGTTTCTTCCAATTGCCATAGACAATAACAGCTGTTTATTAGCATCATGCTAAGCCCTTAAAAAACTATAAAAAAAACCACTAACAAATTTGTGGAGGAGGAGTAAGGCAACAACTTTTTCAAACATTTTTTTACAAAATTGTAAAATTTTTCATTCACGTTTGCATTTTGAAAAGTGAAAATCGATTTGGGACTCAATCTGCTCTCTAGTATGAAATAATTTGACTATTCTCTAAAAGTGTTATACATACAGTAATATTTTTTTGTATATTGCATTTTATTAAATTATCATTTTATGCTTCGTTCGTACCTGCCCAGGGGGGGCAATTGCACCCATTGCCCTCTCCCTGTATCCGCGCCTGCACAGGTTGGCTCTATAGAAAGAGCCAACGCCTGGGTAGAAAAATGTGAGTTGATTGCCGACCAGTACCCACCAGTGGAGAACCTAGTTATCAGAAGCAAATGTTTTATATGGTTAACTTGAAAAAATCATAACTTCCATTTTACTCATCCGATCTTCAAGGTTAAGTTCTTTAAATAAAGCCAAAATGACACGCTACATAGTGTGAAAAAAATCATTGAAAATCATACAAAATTTCATACTAAAGGGGTGATTAAGTCTGCCTTCAATTCGATTTGGAGCATTCTAAATTCAAAAGTTGATGAAAAATTTCACAATTTGAAAAAAAACAAAAAATGCTTATTTTTTGCTTATTTTCTCTTCTAAGATTATGTCATACAATGTTTTATGTACCATCAAACCTACATGAGCGGTGCTAAAATTTTTGTAAATGATTTTTTACAAATAAAGTGCATTTTAATTAAAAAACTGATCGACATAGCTTCATTAATATAATGATTACTCAAACAAATCTGCATGAATCTTTATAATGAAGGTTTTAAAATACTGTCAGTAAGATAATCGTTAGATTTATAAAAAAAATTATTATTTTTTACATGGTAAATATGAAAAAAATGTAAAAACAATTTGAAGTAATGTTTTCTTACACCTACTTAATGGCATTTATATCTAAAAATTTCATATAAATATTGAACATAGAAAAAAAATTTTAATCAAGTATTTAAGTTTAGTATAAAGACTAAATATATGTAGGTAATCACAAAGTTGTATATCCAACACCAGAGCAGGAATTAAATATTATTTGAATTTAATACATTTAAAACATGCTTTGTTGTATATTGTTCCGGCCTCACTAAAACGTTAATAACTTTTTTTAATTACCAACGGATTTTAATGAATAAGATTTTTTCGATTCACAATTAAAAATAATAATTAATAAATAACAGTTAAAAATACTTTAATTTTAATGTATCATACATCATTGTAAACTACGGAAAAGCTAAGAAAAAATGTACACAAAAAAAATACCTTTAATTTTTCACATGAAAATAATTGAAAGAATTCAGTATAAATGTAACTTATCAACATTGGTAATTTTTTTTAATATTTCAAAATGAGGTGTCAAATAATGGATTATAATAATTTAAATTATTTTCAGCCAAACAAAATTATAAAAAACTTCAAAAGACATTTTAGGGGGAAACAAGCTTAGGGCATCTATATAAATATATGCTCTTCGAGCACATTTACCTGAAAAATACATAACTTGAATATTAAGGAACTAAAATACACCTTATTTATGATCTAGTATTTGTCTTAAGAAATCAGAAATATCTAAATTATAAAGCTCAATTGGAAGTTAAATATCAAAAATGTGTTTTTAAAAAAGTCTCACATTAAAAACTACTAAATTAATCCCCTTTTGGCAAACTATATGGCTTATATTTATCAACCAAGTCCACAAAATGGATTTAATTTTTCAAAATTCTATTTCACCAATCCTAATAAAAAGTTTGATATATGAAACATTGCTGTACGTTGCTCAAAAGCTTGAGTATTGATTTTCAATTTATTAATTAATTATTAGAAAATTCACATTTTGATAATTTCCTAGGTAGCAGTAGAAACCAAAAAAAAATCAAAAATTGTCGATCCAACTGCATTAAATTTGCTATTAGTCGAGAAATACTGCTTTGATTTTTAAAAATAAGGTGTCTTTGGTGATTTTTCAATTCTTTCCGTGTATAGAGGAAAAAAAATTTAAATTTTTGCTTTTATTACAGTCGGCTTCGATCAAAGGTAGCCAACCCAGAACTCAAGACCAAAATCGCCACTGAAAAGGAAACAGACCGTGGTGACAAAAACTATATTTACAACCCCAAATCATCATCATCATCATCAAGTCCTGTAACCCCGGTTGGGGCATAGGGCGCCAACAAATCGTTTCCATCCTTCTCGGTCTGCAGATAGATATTTTAACTGTGGCCACGTCTTTCTCTGGGAGTCTGCTTCTGCTAGAACTGTTGATTTCCATGTTGTTCTTGGTCTTCGAACCCGCCGTGCACCCTGAGGATTCCATTCAAATGATGTCCTGCGCCACAATTCCTCGTTTGATATAATTTGTGGCCAGCGAATTTTTAGAATATGGCGTAGACAACGGTTCACAAAAGCCTGCAATTTCTTTGAGATGGTAGTCGTGACTTTCCAGGTTTCGCAAGCATATAACAGCACGGATTTGACATTGGATTCGAAGAATCTCAACTTTGTGCACAAGGAGATTTGACATGATTTCCAAATTTGGGAGAGAGAACCGAAGGCTGCGCGAGCTTTATTTATTCTACTTTGAACGTCCAGATCAGTACCACCATTTGCTGAAACAATACTTCCAAGGTAGTTAAATTGTTCAACCTCTTCAACTGGCGTCTCCTGTATTAAAATACGCTGATGTGTGGAGCGGCCTGTGAGCATTATTTTTGTCTTTTTGCTATTTATTTTAAGACCACTCGCCTCTCCTTTTACCTTCAGAGCTTGACACATCCCGTTCAGCCCGCTGATGTTATTTGCCAAGAGACATATATCATCGGCATAGTCTAAGTGGCTAAGCCTTTCAAACGGTCTCCATTGAATGCTCTGCCTCTCTGATGTTCCAACGCTGGCCGTCAAGACATCGTCAATCGCCAGTAGAAAGAGAATTGGCGATAGAACATCTCCCTGTCTCACACCCTGCCGCACTTCGAAAGAGTCGGATAGCTGCCCATTGTGTAAAACAAAGCATCTTGCGTTGTTATAGGACTCTCTTATAATGGCAACAATTTTTGGGGGAATTCCTCTACCAAGAAGTGATCTCCATATACATTCACGGTTGACTCGGTCAAAGGCCTTCTCAAAATCCACAAACATGAGGTAAAGCGGTGATTGAAACTCCGCAGACTGCTCAAGAACGATACGCAGAGTGTTGATATGGTCGACACAAGACCGCCCACTGCGGAAACCAGCTTGATGCCTCTTGAGTGTAGACTCGATTCTAACCTTTATCCGCTCCAGAATGATGGTTGCCATTAATTTTGGAAAAACGGACAAAACTGTAATACCTCGCCAATTGTTGCAATTCTTAAGATCACCTTTCTTTGGCAACTTAACAATTACACCATCCTTCCAGTCGCTGGGATAGATTTCATTTTCCCACACAGCTTGTATCAACGGGTGTAGAATACTAGCCGTTCTGACAGGGTCAGCTTTCAGGAACTCGGCTGGTATACCATCAAGTCCAGCTGCTTTGTTGTTTTTGAGAAGATTTATCGAAGATTGAATTTCCAGTACTGTAGGGGGCTCGATGTCAATACCCCTATATGATCTACGCATCTCGTTAAGCTGGGGCACTTCAGCACCCTGCTCGACAGAGTCCTCATTGAGCAAGGCACAAAAGTGCTCCTTCCACCTGCGCAGCTGATCCTCGATTGATACCAAAAGTGTACCATCCACATCCATTACAGGATGATTGGTGTTGGTTTTCTTCCCGACAACTTCCTTGGATATTTGGTACAATTCCCTCATGTCTCCTCTTCTTGCAGCGTTTTCCGCATTTTCTGCGAGACCGTCTAACCTCACCCTCTTGTCTCGTCTCACACAGCGATAGACCATCTTATGTGCTAAGCGATACTCTCTTCGCAATTCAGCCTTTCGTTGAGCATCTGCTTCGGCATTTATTTGCATCTTCAACGATTTGCGAAGCTCGATTTTATCCCAGGTGTCTTGGGATATCCAAGAGTCTCTAACTCTCGACTGCTTGGGTACAGTTTCGGATCCAGCATCCATAAAAACACTTTTTATATCACCCCACATCTCATCAATTGTTGAATGTTGTATTCCGTTTAATGACGAAGCTCTGTCGTTAAGGTTGGTGACATAGTTACGACATATGTTGGGATCACTTAAAGCATTTGTATTGAACTTCGAATTCCTTGCTGCACCCTGTGATTGACGTTGTACAGCTGCCGTTCGTAGTTTGAGACTCATGAGAACCAAATGATGGTCGCTTCCAATGTCGGCATTTCTTATGCTCCGAACATCGCACATTGACTTCCTCCATCGCTGCTGAATCATGATGTGGTCAATTTGGTTTTCAGTTTGACCATCCGGATGTACCCAGGTGATTTTGTTGGAAGTCTTATGTTTAAACACAGTTCCACCCAGTACAAGACGATTAGCGTTACAAAAATCGACCAGCAAATCGCCATTTTCATTTCGTGATCCCAAGCCATTTTTCCCCATGACGCGTTCCAGACCGTAGTTGTCTGATCCGACTCGGGCATTGAGATCTCCCATGACAATTATGATGTCGGCTCTTGGAACACCACTGTAAACTGAGGTAAGATGAGTGTAGAAAGCGGTTTTGTCTTCCTCGGTCGCTTCATTTGTGGGGGCGTAGCACTGAATTATTGTAACGTTGCGAATTTTTGAACGGAACCTTGCTGTCATTATTCTTGCAGAAATGGGCGCCCAGGATATAAGACTACGCCTTGCTTCTTCGTTCA
Organism: Dasysyrphus tricinctus; assembly: GCA_963921185.1. Lineage (NCBI taxonomy): Eukaryota > Metazoa > Arthropoda > Insecta > Diptera > Syrphidae > Dasysyrphus > Dasysyrphus tricinctus. The sequence goes on from OY992531.1 coordinate 142,412,058, forward strand.
ACATAATTCCGACACCATGCAGCCTTTGGCCACCCTCTCTTTCATCCTCCCCGGAATACAGCATTCTTGTTTGCCCAGAGTCAGCTCTGTATTGGCTCTTCCTCTCCACCTAGTTTCACTGATGCCCAGGATACTGATCTTAAGGTGAAGCATTTCACGCTCAACCTGCTCGTATCTACCTTCGCCGTACAAGGATCGAACGTTCCATGCTCCGATTTTCGTACGTATGCGGTAGCCAAAAGTATCATTTGCTCTTCTTAAAAGACTTCTTTTAATTGTTAACGATTCATTTATTGTTATGGCGTCTTGATTGACGCTGGTACACGAAAGATGCCGCACCCCCAAATCCGATGTGCGGCTTACAGCAACCGAAGCTGCAGAAGGATTCTCCATAAAATGGTTACCTCTTGGGGACTCATTTCCAATTGTTGTCATATTTCATGTATTAGCATATATCCTTCCACCATGGTGTTTTCCGAGATACGATTAATAACATACATAAGCTCAGATTTGACAGGCACACCCGCCTTTTGTATGGTCAAACACATAACTGCTCGAGGCCACCCACTATGGGAAAACAGACGCCTTTTGTAGCCGCCCAATATGGGTTACAGACGCTACCTGCTGCTGCCGTTGGCCTTTTAACAAAAAAAACGCTCCTCCGCCACCAGACTATCATGCCGTTGACCGCCACCTGCAGTTCATCCGTCTTAAGGGGGCTTTTAACCATCCCAAGGACAAGTTTGTGCCCTGACCAGCAAAGCTGGGTTGTCTGCTTATCCCGGCATCCATTCGGTCCCCCTGAACGTTAGCGTTTCCCACCCTCCACCACGCGGAGGTGTGCATAGGGATTTTCCTATCATTGAGCCTAGGGCCATATGGCGTCCTAGCACTCTCAAGTACTTTTGGAGGGCTAACCCCAAATATGTGCACTTTAATAAATACTCTTTGGTAACATCAGAATTCCTGTTGTTTGTACTAGATTCTAGATTTTCGGTAAGATATAGAACTTAACGTAGATTAGCAGACTATGGGCGGTATTCACCGAGCACTCATAAGCGGCTCTTAAGTTTATGAGGCTGCTAAATCAAATAATATTTGTGCTATTCACCGACCACTCATAGCTCTTTTTCGAAGTCCGAAAATGAGAACAACTCTCTCTTCCGCAGGTACCCCCAAACTGTGAAATCAAACTGTTTTCAAAAATTACCGGACTTTGTCGGTACTTCTTGGATCCTTAAAAAACTGAGTGTTGCATGCACATAAATAAATTCTTTGTGACTACAGTGATTTTAATTTCTTTCTACTTATTTTCTCAGTTTACTGCCTGAACAGAATGCAAGACGGAGCTGGAATAGATGTCAAAAATGCTGCAGCCGGAGCTGCAAGAGTTGAACAATTTTAAACTTTTACTGCAGCATTTTTGACATCTATTCCAGCTGCGTCTTGCATTCTGTTTAGGCAGTTAGTCGGGGTGAAGATCATTGCACGTTTTAGTTTGTTTTATATAGGGAAATGTTCTTACTTTACTTTTTAGTTTCGTTAGTTATTTCGTTCGTACATTGTCTACCACGTTTGCGGATCCAAAATGGACTCGTTCACGTTCGCTTGAAGGGAAGATAGACGTCAAACAATGGTTTACATTAGCTGTGTTTAATGAAGAAAAACTAGATCAGGGGCCCAATTCTGTAAGAGTGTGTTTTTCTGTGTACCCAGAGATTTGTGTACACATCAATTTTTTCGATTCCGCAAGAGTGAGTTTTAAGTTTTTAACAGATATCGCGTGGACAATCAGTAAAATTTATTCGAACTTGTTTTGGGTATGAATAGAAAGAGTATTCAGAAAATCATTCACCCTTTGCGGAATTGTGCCCCAGAACCACGGTTGCCGCTGTGCGACTTTAGTCGCACTTTGACCCCTTTTATTGCCTCATGCGACCATGAGACGACTTTTCAGAAAACTAGCTCTTTTTACCCTTTTTTAGAAATCTTGCGACTTTTCTGACCCTATCTCTAGAAAATTGTATGGACAAGGTTAAGTTCTTGGTTTATTCTTAGAAAAAAGTTTTCCGATTTCCATTTTAATATATGAAGAAAACACATGTAGGTATATGATATGATTTGAAATCGGCTTGGTTCATCGGGTTCGGGATCGCAGACGGTCAGTGGAATTGAGTAAAATCTTGCTACATCTATACTTTGAAAATTCAATTCGATCTTTCTGTTCTGCTTATAAACGTACAGTAACTGTCCAGTAATTAAGTTTTGAAATAATTCGCAATTTTTTTCATTTTTGTCTATAGATATGGCAGGAATGTTCAGACAAAAACATTGAAGTACCAAATAATAAAACATGTCATTACGATTACAGAGATCCCCAAAAAAGTGTATGGCACAATTCTGTCTGTCTATTTCTACCTCAACCTGAGCCCAAACCACTGAAACGATTTCTCAAATTTTGAAGTTAAGATTTTTTTGTGATTCCCTAGAGGTTTCGGTTCAAACTAACGGTACTTGCCATACCTACAACCTTTAAGAAAAAACTTATATATGTCAAAAACGGCAGGGTTACCATACGTCCTTTTCGTCTCCCAAAACTGAAAATGTCGGAGGGGAACGCGAAGTCTTTGATTTTCTCAAACACGGACTCAACGATTTCCATCATAGTTTTTTTTTAAAGAATATTTAAGATGTCAATAATATTGCAAGTCAAAATTTTGAAAAAAAAGAAATTTTGGATTTGCTAAAAATTATTAATTTTTTGGAATCAATGTTTTTCTTTTCTACAGCTTTTTTCTGTTATTACTCTGCCATTTTCCAAAATTCTTAAGTTCCAAGCAGCTTGAACATAGGTGCAAGGTGATTGGTACAAATATGATTAGGAAAGCTCACGTCCAATTAACATCAAGCTAGAGCCTAAACGAAAGCGCCATCTGAAGTAAAGTAAGTAAGAGCCTAAACGAGCTAACAGATTTTCTTCAAAATTAAAATATTTATAAAAATGCTTTTAAAAAAAATATGCTTAAGGTTTGAAGAAAATTGGTTAACGGGCTTAGGCTCTAACTCTATGTAAAGTGAACCGTGGATGTGAAGAAGCAAATTTATTTTTAGACTTAATATCTATACGAAAACTACAGATTTAAATTTGTTTGTGAAGGTGAATATAATTTGATTGAACATAAGAACTGATTTTTTGTTGTGGTCAGTTATCAGAGTTTTGCTTTTGTTATTTATCAACAAATTTCTTAAGCTACGAGCAGACGATTTGCAAAAGTCGCAAATATTTGCGAGTATGACGTCATTTTTACGTCACAATTTGCGATCCTTGGTCGCAAATCGTCTGAACACATCTTTGGGACAGCCTGCAAATGTTCGCAAATCATTTGCGGATGATTTGCGAGGCCCCAATCGCAAATACATTTGCGACTTTTTCGCAAATCGTGTGAGCACTCACGAAAACCATTTGTGACAATTTGCGAGTATTTGCGACTGTCACAACCATTTGCGAACACACGAAAATGGATCACTGCAAATGCGGACATTTGCGATGAATTTTGTTGTTGTACTTGAAGTAATTGGCCGTGGTTTTTAGTATGTACATATGTACCTTCTTATTTTGATTATTTTTTTTAAATATATTTAAATTTGTTTTTCTTTTGTTTTTTTTTATGGAAACTAGTTTTACGTAGTTAAAAAAAAAAAACACAAAAATAAACATATAATTTACATACTACACATGTATGTATGAATGTATGTATGTGCATACACTTGAATTTAAAATATTTTGAGACTATTCGAACAAAAATCGACAAATAAACAAATTTTTCAAAAGAGAAATATCATGCTCGCAAATCTGCAAATGAGTAAAAATATGATTTCTAAAAATACTGGCGCAAATCGTGTGAACACCCCGCAAATATGCTGCAAAATTTGCGATCTTATTTGCGAGCATGTCATTTGCGAGAAGCTTGATCGCAAATGTATTTGAGAACTTTGGGACAACATTCGCAAATCGTCTGAACACGTGTATTTGCAGGTTTGCGAGCACCGTCAAACCTAAACCATTTGCGGTATATTTGCGATTTTTTCGTGACGTCAGTGCTCGCAAAGATTTGCGACTATCGCAAATCGTCTGCTCGTAGCTTTAGTGCGACTTTTTTTCCTCGTGACCCTTCTTTATGCGACCTTTTCAAATTCCTCAGCGGCAACACTGCCCAGAACAGTAAAATGTGTGAAAACTTACAGAACTGTCAGATTTAAGCAAAAAGTACTTCTGAGATAAATTTTAGCTAATTATTATCCCAAACAAATAAATCAACTGGTACCTCGACATTTCTCACTCAATTGATCCACCACAAAAGTAGGTGCAGGAAATATTGTTCACTGTTCTGAAAAACATCATGGAACACATATAGTCCAGTCATTAGCTCATTTGACCTTGCGCGCAGAGGCACTGTCTGATTTTTTTCATGGATCGATAGAGGCTCATTTAAAAAGCTTAAATCCAAATTGCCATTTTTTCGTCTTTTGTGCATATCTCGGCTGCAGTATGTTGCACAGAAAAAAATAAAACATGGATTTACTTATAATAAGATTAGCTATAAGATTATAAACAAATTAATTTGTTTAAACAAATACAAAAAAAGTTATAGTTAGTTAAAATAAGTTTTCATTGTTTGAAAATCACTCTTTCGTGATTATTAAGAAAAAAGCTCATTTAACGATGAAGTTTTTATTTTTTACTTTTAAAGTCTTTGTAATTACCTACAACATAAAAAAAATTCAGCCCTTAACTACTAACACAAGCCGAGAAATAAATTTATGAACATAGGTAAGTCAGCGCACCCACGCAATTTTATTTTTTAGGTTTTATTTTATATCTCAGCCCCAGTACATCGCAAAGCTAAAATTAAAACAATTTATTGTATATAATAATTGTTTCTATCAACTTGCGTTAGATTCAATTTGTTTAAACAAATAGAAAAAAAGTTGCAGTTCATTAAAAGGTTTTTTGTCTTGATTTTATACCTTTTTCATAGCTATTGAGAAAAAAACTGTATTTAACGGTACTTTTTTTAAGGTTTACCTTTTTTTTTGTAGTCCTATATAAATTTTCTATGAATTAAAAAAAATTAGTCCATTACGACAAACAGGAGCCAAGTTATTCATGAATTAAAAATGACGCGTCAGTTTACTAACGCATAACAATATCCTTTCTTTTTTTGTGAATATCTCGACCTCTATGTATGCATGGTATGGAATGAAACTGTATTATTTTTAATAATATTCCTTATGGACTTAAAGGAATTTTATTTTCTTTAAGCAGATATCTACATACCTACAAAAGTTAAAGTTAGTAGTAACTAAGCTAATTTTTTCTTATTCCACCCACGCTAACTCTTTTCCGCACCACCCAAGAGGTAGAGTAGTATGAGGCGCGTTGTTTTAATCTTGTGGTATCCCCTGTAGGCCTTATCCACTGCAAAGATCAATTAAATTGGTCCTATTCTCAACCGTTTTGAGCGTGAGAGCATTTTTTATTATAAGGATGTCTGCATCTTCTAAGGCCTGGGAGACTAAAAAGCCACGATTTTGAAGATATTTTTTAAGAAGAACGATAAAGGTATACAGTATTCCCCGTTTAATTGCACCTCGCTTATTTGATTTTCCCACGTAATTGATCTCAAAAAAACCATAGCTAAGAAACTAAAAACATGTTAATGTTTCGGTCAATTGAACTGCCCGGTTAATTGATCAAAAAATTAGATGAAATGGTCCGTGCAATCAAGCGGGGAGTACTCTATCTTCTATCTAAAAAAAATTGAGCCTTGTATGATTCATGAGAGTCAAGCAATCCATAAAAGAACATACATACATACATAGGTGAATCGGTGCACATACACAAACACTTTTCCTCAGCCTACAGCATTTGTACATGTCGCTGCTTTTCATAATTGGCTTTGATTACAGAGATTTCGTTTCATAAACTGCATAGACATGTCAGCATGTCAAAATTTGCTGAAAGAAGCCGACGATCTGCAGTTCAACAAGCAGCTGATTTCATCTTTGACGAAAATACAATTTTTCGAGAATTGAAGAAAGAGACGTTTTTGGCCAACGAAAAAAAATATCTTCAAAATCCTGGTTTTTCAGATACAGAGATCCTTATTGTACAAACAGCCATTTCTATGTGTTCTGAATTTGACTCGGTATTTATTGTGGGAGAAGATATTGATTTACTGGTGATTTTGTCGGGATACGGGGAAAATGATACAAACGTTTTCTTGAAAAAACCTGGTCGAGGATCTACGAAAACAGTCTTGTATTCGTCAAAAAGTTTCCTGCACAAAACTTTTTCTGAACATATTCTTTTTCTCCATGCCTTCACAGGCTGTGACACAACCTCTGCCATTTTCAAATCTGGAAAAAGTAAGCTAATCTCCTCGCTAAAGAAAGTTCCAAACCTTTCGAAAATAGTGAAGATTTTTAAATCCGAAGAAGCCAGTCAAAGAGATATCGCGTCTGTGGAGAAAAATGTATTCACTGCACTATGCCTCCTCCATGGCAGTAAGGAAACATCGCTGGACCACTTGAGATTCAATCTTTTCTCACGCGCGAGTGTTAAAATCAAGTCCGATCCTGCTCCTTTGCCACCTACAGAATCAGCAGCAAAATAACACTCATTCCGGACATTCCATCAAGTAGGTACAAGCTTGGTTGGGAAATAACCTTAGACCCAGAGGGGTGGGGCTGGAAACGAAGTTCAAGAGGATTGGAGCCGGTGTTGGCTTCAGGGCCAACGATCCCACCCACGCTCATCGACATGATTTCCTGCACGTGTACGAAACAATGCGGTACAGCCTGCGGGTGTCGAAAAGTCGGACTGAAGTGTTCAGCCGCCTGCAAGATCTGCTGCGGGAAAAGCTACTACAAAGTATTGCCGATGACTCCGAAGAAGAGGAAAACTACGACCTTGAGCTCACGACAACAGCTTTTTCTAACGAAAATGAAACAGAGTAGAGACCAAACCTTGAATGTCATAACACTAATGAAGAGAGTGAAAACGAGATCCCCTCACGCCCAAAACGGTTGAGAATAAAACCAATCTACAAGATTACCACAAGATTAAACAAAACTTGCCTCATTCTCCTCCCCACTGGGTGGTGCGGAAAAGAGTAAGCGTGGGTGGAATAAGAAAAAATTAACTTAGTTACTACTAACTTTAACGTTTGTAGGTATGTAGATATCTGCTTAGAGAAAATAAAATTCCTTTAAGTCCATAATGAATATTATTAAAAATAATACAGTTTCATTCCATACCATGCATACACAGAGGTCGAGATATTCACAAAAAAAAAAGAATATTGCTATGCGTTAGTAAACTGACGCGTCATTTTTAATTCATGAATAACTTGGCCCCTGTTTGTCGTAATGGACTAATTTTTTTTAATTCATAGAAAATTTATAGGACTACAAAAAAAAGGTAAACCTGAAAAAAAGTACCGTTAAATACAGTTTTTTATCAATAGTTATGAAAAAGGTATAAAATCAAGACAAAAAAACCTTTTAATGAACTGCAACTTTTTTTCTATTTGTTTAAACAAATTGAATCTAACGCAAGTTGATAGAAACAATTATTATAAACACTACAATTTTTTAATTTTAACTTTGCGACGTACTGGGGCTGAGATATAAAATAAAACCTAAAAAATAAAATTGCGTGGGTGCGCTGACTTACCTATGTTCATAAATTTATATCTCGGCTTGTGTTAGTAGTTAAGGGCTGAATTTTTTTTATGTTGTAGGTAATAACAAAGACTTTAAAAGTAAAAAATAAAAACCTCATCGTTAAATGAGCTTTTTTCTTAATAATCATGAAAGAGTGATTTTCAAACAATGAAAACTTACTTTAACTAACTATAACTTTTTTTTGTATTTGTTTAAAAAAATTAATTTGTTTATAATCTTATAGCTTATCTTATTATAAATAAATCCATGTTTTATTTTTTTTCTGTGCGACATACTGCAGCCGAGATATTTACAAAAGACGAAAAAATGGCAAAAAACACATTTTTACCAATAACTTTGGTAAAAAAAGTTGTCAGGTGGTGCAAATTTTGATTTAAGCTTTGTAAATGAGCCTCTATCGATCCATGAAAAAAAAATCAGACAGTGCCTCTGCGCGCAAGGTCAGGCCCTTTTTCACGACGTGATGACTGGACTAATAGTGATAGAATGAAAAACAGTTTGGGGCAAGGTTTTTACTCATGGAACACACAATCCTGTACTTGTCTGTAATTTTCTATTCGGAACAGATTCATTACACCTTATATTATCCTATTTGTTCAAGTTTTCACAGCAAAACGGACAAAAGTAAGCAAAAAATAAAATCCCTGAAGACAAAAGAAATTACAATGTGTTCGTGCGAGACTCATTTTTGTAAGGATCCAAGAAGTACCGACAAAATGAGTCAGGAATTTGCTTGAAGGGTTAACTCGAAGGTTTTCAAATTAGTTTTCGGAGAGAGCGCTCATAACTTTATGAGTGGTCGGGCCCAGGGTTGTCAGATGTGGCGATTTGTCGCCAAACAGGCGATATGAAATTTGATTTGGCGACACGAAAATCGGTTTGGCGATGTACCTTATAAAAGGCGATATTTTTAGGTTTTGGCGATTTTAATTTTTTTAATCAAAGTCGTAATATCTTCGGTCAAAAGGTTAAACTCACGGAGTACAGAAAATATATTAAAGTAAATGAGAATGCAATTAATTTTTTAATCCAAGAGGTCTCATTTTGCAAGGTATTTACTAACACATTGAAATATATGCCCAGGAACTTTATTTCAAAATTTGCGGAACGTGACTTCAGCTTCATAAAATTCTTTTCAACCTAATTTCAAAAGTATATTTAAATAAATTGTGAGTAGTTTTACCTTACGAAGACGACATTGTTTCTTTTTTCTGATCTTCACTTAACGCTGTGGCTCCATTGGCAATTTTTGAGACAATTGCAATAATAGGAATGGCAATTATTTGCTTGGGTGGGCATTTTCATTACCAGGCAATTTCAATTGAAAAATGTGTGTATAGAAATATTTGACTGCAGCAGTCAAATACTGTTTAAATCCCCTATTTTTAATAAAATTTAATTTTAATTCACTATATTTTGTGATGTGCGTTGTCATATTCTACGATTTAATTAATTAAATATTGCCAATGGAGCCGCTGGGTAAACATCGCATCTTTTTTATTGGTCTGCTAAAATTTAGGCATCAAAATACTAAATCTCATCGCACTCAAAACTGAACATCGATTCTTTCCCATCACTCAAATAATTTTATAACATTTTTGTGATTTTTGAATTTGGTCATTTATAAAGTGGAAAATTTTAAATTTGGCGATTTTTTGGCGATTCATATTTTACCTTTGGCGATTCCGCTTTTTTAAACCTGACAACCCTGTCGGGACCACTCATAACTTTAATGAGCCCTCATAAATATTCACTATTATTGCTTGGTGAATAGGTTTATGAAGCTCTTAAGTAATGAGCGTTCGGTGAATACCGCCCTATATCTTTATTGTTACAAAATTTATATTAGTAAAATTCTTAAATTCTGATCAAAAGTTAGGTAGTTAACTTTTGATCAGAATTTTAGTTGAATTGTGAATTAGAAAATATCCGAGCACGTTTTATAAATAGGGCTGAAACAGTGTTTAATTCTTTTCTTTGATATTTTTTTTCTTAAGAAAATTTAAAAATCAGCACTGCCAAAGTTGTAATTTGTCGCACTTTGCTATTGACATTGTCTCTAATTTGTCAACTTTAAATTGCGATCTCTCGGTTGTCTAAATATGTTTTGAGTTTGAAAACACTCTTTCGGTCAGGGTATTTCAAGGGGTTGGGTTCGAAATCCCGCGAATCAAAATCCCGTATGTCGAAACCCCGCGTATCAAAATCCCGTTTTTCAAAATCCCGGAAATAAAAATCCCGAAAACCAAAATCCCGCCAATCAAAATCCCGCCGATCAAAATCCCGCCGTTTCTACTACTTTGCGACAGCTCATTAATATTTTTGTTTCTTATGCAATTTGCAAATTGCGTTTAAAGATTGAAGTCGATTTTTTCGTATAATGCGATGCATTAGTTGAGGATGGCAAATACACACGAATAAACACCGAGGTGCGTATGGGGGGGCTTGCCATTATAGGCATGCCATTATAGGATTTGGGGTGGGTGCGAGGTTGGGTGTATGTAAAGTTTCTTTTGCATTTAGAGTTACTTGGACGGATAGTTTAGCCGCAAATCAAGTTTAAAAATAAAGGTTGATTTTTCGTACGATTCGATGCATCAATTCAGCGCCAGTGTCAAGTTTTTTTGAGAAACAATACCTTGAGTGGAAAATAAACGCGAATAAACAGTGAGGTATGTATGGGGGGGGCATGCTGCCCCCCTGCAACCCCCCTGCTTGGGCTCATTATAGGATTTGGGGTGACGAGGTTGGGTGTATGTAAAGTTTCTTTTGCATTTAAAGTCGCTTGGACGGATAGTTAAGCCGCAAATCAAGTTTAAAGATGCAAACTTTGATGCCTTTAGGACGCTTAGTTTAGCCGCAAATCGCGTTTAAAGATGAAAGTTGATTTTTCGTATGATTCGATGCATCAATTCAGCGCCAGTGTCAAGTTTTCGTGAGAAACACTACCTTGGGTGGAAAATAAACGCGAATAAACAGTGAGGTATGTATGGGGGGGGGGCATGCTGCCCCCTGCAACCCCCCTGCTTGGGCTCATTATAGGATTTGGGGTGGGTGCGAGGTTGGGTGTATGTAAAGTTTCTTTTGCATTTAAAGTCGCTTGGACGGATAGTTAAGCCGCAAATCAAGTTTTTTTTCAAAAAAAAAAATCCCACCTGCTTCCAGAATCCACACGCACACTCTGTCCAGATCCAGACCCACCTCTGTCTTCTTTTCCCCATCACCCAAACCGAAAAAAAAATTCCCACCTCTGTCCAGAATCCAGACCCACCTATGTCCAGATCCAGACCCACCTCCGTCCAGATCCAGACCCACCTATGCCCAGATCCCGACCCACCTCTGCCCAGATCCAGACTCACCTCTGTCCAGATCCAGATCCACCTACGTCCAGATCCACGGCACTGTGAACCACGACCAAGGCAAGACTTTAGCGAGTTGATGCCGAGACGGCAAGTCAAAGCCACTTGCATCGTGGCCGTCGCCGTGGTCGTGGTCGTCGTCACCGCCGTTCTCGTCCTTTGGTCGTTCTCGTCCCATCGTGGTGATGGTCGTCGTCGTTGTCACCCGTCCCCACAAAACCAAAATAAAATACAATTTCTATTTCTCTAATTACCTCGAGGTCTTACCTCTACGGAGTTCTAAGAAGAACTGAAGAAGAAGATACATAAATGCCAAATTGCCAAAACACAACTGCTTATATACTTTTTTTCAATAAAAATAAATTCATTAATTAAAATAAAATATTGTTTCAAAAGTATGAAAAAGTATCAAGAAAGTTGGGATTATTTTTAAAAAGTATTGAAAATCCCGCAAAATAGTAGCAGGCTACTGGCGGGATTCTTGCGGCGGGATTTCGATCGGCGGGATTTTGACTGGCGGGATTCGTGTACATAATTAGTAATTTTATTTGGCGGGATTTCGACTTGCGGGATTTTGATCGGCGGGATTTTGACCTTTTCCCTATTTCAAGTTAGAAATAATAGCGACAACTTTACTGGCTAGAATAGATTTTTACATGTTCTTTATAAAATTTTCTTATCTGGTAACCAATTGTCCATTTTTTAATTTGTTCTTCATTGACTTATCGTTTGACTAAACAAATCTAGCCAAATAATTCGTCACTATTTATTTCTAGATCTTTTCCAAATTCTAGTACATGGAAGAAGCGTTTAGATTCAAACTAGTGCTGTCATAAAGTAATGTGTTCAATTAGTTAAGTAATGAAAAAACTAGATGCTTGATATGGTTTCAATTTTAGAAAAATGGTTTGAAAGATAAAAGGAGGACATTTGGAGGACAATTCAGTAAAAGGAGGACAATTTTCTGTCCTCTTTAATAAAATAAAATATAGAGGACAGGACTCCGAAAAAGAGGACGGATGGTCACCGTACTTATATACCATGGTGGATTTACAAATTACCTAAGCAATTTATTTTCAAACGTTAGGTTAGGTAAGGTAGAAGGGCTGACAGTTGATCTCGTTACCGTCACACTTAGATCTATGTAGATCCGTTGTGATACCCTAGGAAATTGTATCCCATACTTTATGTAAAAACCTATATGTTCTGTTAGCAGTCAAGCCATTTAGAGGCGTTGATGAAATTCAGAAGGCTATTAGCCGAAGTTCCAGAAAGTTCCTCTAGGTCATCATAGAAATGATTTCCTAGGTGTTTCTTTCTTAAATGACAGAGTGCTGGGCAGTGGCAAATGAAGTGTAAGGTATCCTCATGTGCTTCTTCGTCACTGCCTCGTGGTAGTGCCTCATGGCTTGTAGTGCCACGTGGCTTGATGGTTAGTGCGTAGGACTGTCATGCCGAAGGTGTGGGTTCGATTCCCAGCCGTGCCACCTTGCGAGGAACTGACAAATCCTCCAAGAGTATACTTGTCATGAAAAAGTGCTTCTCATTTAGCCGTTCGGACTCGGCAAAAAACTGTAGGTCCCCTCCATTCCTGCCAACAAACACGCACACAGGAATGGTTGTGAGTTGTAAGTCAATAGGCCCTGGTTCTCCAAGAGCTGTTGCGCCACCCAATTTATTATTTATTTCTTCGTCACTGCATCCTCTGCAAAGGTCATCAGTACTGAGCCTTATTTTCTTTTAATGGTATCTCAGTAGGTTGTGTCCGGTGATAAGGAACGGAGATGTTTCTTGTCCATTTGCATAATTTTGTCTGTTCTCTGCTTATTGAAATTTGGCCATAACTTTCTAGTTGTGGCGCATGTTTCAAGCAGATTCCATCTTTCATTGGTTTTTTCTAATATTTTGTTACCAATATCCTGTTTGATGCTACCAATATCCTGTTTGATATTTTGTTCGGCTTGACTTGAATCAAGCGACGAACCCGTTCTCGCCAGCTCATCAGCTCTCTCGTTTCCCTGTACATCACTGTGACCGGGAACCCAGCAGAGTCTAATGTTATGCTGCATGCCAAGAACCCTTAGCTCTTTGCGACAGCAAGTCACAAGTTTCGAATGTATCTCGGTGGCAGAAATTGCTTTTGTTGCTGCTTGGCTATCAATAAAGAGGGTGATATCAGCTCTTGGTATCGCCATCATTGATATTTGCGTAGCTGCTTTTGTCACTGCCAAGACACTGCATAAGTCCGGAAGTCTGAAGGAGCTAGCTAGTCCCAGAGCTTCCGAGAAAACTCCTGCACCAGCTCCAGTGTCCATCTTCGAACCATCAGTGAAGAAAGTTATCGTAGATGCATTACCTACTGAAAGGTTGGTTGCTTTCCCACTCCTCTCCATTAGGAAAAGAGGTAGTGAAGGGTCTGTTGAAGTTTAAATGGGGTGTTGTGTAGCCTGTGCAAACATTATTTCCCACATATCTCTGCAGAATCTGAGTATGGCCTGATGTGCTTTGCTTCCAGCATTTAGTCTGGCTGAGGCGCAGGGCACTATGCTGCAGATTCTTGCACGAATAGATCTAGGGGTCTCAAGTTGAGTATCACTTCCATTCCCGCTGTGGGAGTGGTTTTCAACGCCCCCTTAATGCCTACGCATGCTAATCTTTGAACTTTTGTCAACTTTTGTCAAGGTTTTCAGGTTTGTTGCTTTCTCAGTCGCGTTCCACCAAACTAAATAACCGTAGGTAAGTATCGGTTTTTTTTTTTTTTTTAAATTCATTTTTATTTTTCATTCATCTTAAAACTATCTTAAAGCTAGACAAAAATTCATAAAAACTAGCCTACTTATCAATATCTTACAACTAACTTACTGGCCCCATTCGGGCGCTCTAAGATAAACTAATAACTTAATGCTAATGCCTATCGGCCTACGAACTAAGGTAAGTATCGGTCTAACTATTGCCGTGTACATCCACCTGATAATTTTTGGATTGAGTCCCCAGGATTTTCCAAAGATCCTGTTGCAGGAATAGAACGCAACCATAGCTTTCTTTGCTCTCTCTTTAGTGTTAAGACTCCAGTTCAGTTTATTATCAAGGATCACACCCAAGTATTTGGCCTGATCCGAGATTTTGAGTGGAGTCCCTGCAATTGATGGTAATCTAAACATTGGTATTTTTCTTCTGTTAGTGAAGAGAACCAATTCAGTTTTCCCCTGCGGGTAAGGGGCAAGAATATACCCGAGATAGGCATGCCTGTCGTAAGAGGCGACTAAAATCCAAACTCCGTATACTGAGATTGATGTATACATAACTATGCAATGAGCAAAACAATAAGATATAGTACCCCAGGTGGCAGTCCAGGTTCACTGGAAAATCCACCCTCTTCGGAGGTCGGCTCTATGGATTCTGGGGAGAGCCAATTATTGCATTTAATAAATCCCTTCCTAAAAAGTGCAAGGGTATCTCGATCACCACCATCTAAATCGAGTACAAAACCATCCAAATTCGGGCAAAAGAGTCCACCCGTCACGCCAGGGCGCACCAAAAAAGACTCAGATAAAACAGAAAATCTTGAAAAAGATAATAACGAACTCCGACGCAGACTTGATGAAGTAATGGAACTTTATCAAGAGCTAAAGAAAGAAGTCGATCTTCTTCGAAAAGAAAATGAGATGTTGAAAGGCAAAAATTCTCCAATAAACTCCAAAGCTAGCTTGCCACAAGTCAATAATTCTAGATATAAAACAGACGAAGAAGAGCTAGCACGTGAAACGGAAAAGTCCTCAAAGAAAAGATTAATTAAAAAGCGTAAAGCTGGCTCTTCACCTGAGGCAGCCTCGTCTTTTGAAATAATAGTTTCACCAAAACATGCGACAGTAAAAGAAAAACCTGTTAAGGAACGGCCCCCGCCACCCATAAATGTTATCGGTATTGCGGAGTATAACAAGTTGCTAACCATATTAAAGGCATTACTACCATCGGCTTTCAAAGTTATTTCGCTCAATAACAACAAATGGAAAGTATGTGTGAAAGACCCCGAAAGTTATCGTCTTCTGTCGTGAAAACTAAACGAAGAAAAAGTAGAGTGGTATACCTATGAAAATAAGTCGGAAAGACCCTTACGTGTTGTGGCGAGAGGCTTACACGCATCATGTTCAAAAGACGATATCATTAGTGATCTAAAAGAGCGCAACTTCAAAATCTTAGATGCTATGAACATCGTCAAAAGAGAGAAACAGACAAAAGAGGGTGAAACAAAAGTGGTACAACGTGGTCTTCCACTATTTATACTTTCGTTCGATAAGACTGAAAAACTAGACGAAATTTATAAAATCAAAACAATTCTAAACATCGTAGTTAAGATCGAACCTCTAAGAAAGAGCACAAGGTTAGTCCCTCAGTGTAAACGCTGTCAAGAATTCAATCACACCCAAACTTATTGCAAAAAAGAGCCAAGGTGTGTAAAATGCGCCGGAAAGCATTTAACCGTTGACTGCATCGGAAAAAGTGAAAGTCCACCGACGTGCATTAATTGTAATGGAAATCACC
Source organism: Dasysyrphus tricinctus (assembly GCA_963921185.1). Taxonomy (NCBI): domain Eukaryota; kingdom Metazoa; phylum Arthropoda; class Insecta; order Diptera; family Syrphidae; genus Dasysyrphus; species Dasysyrphus tricinctus. The sequence continues at coordinate 142,427,708 of OY992531.1, forward strand.
CGGCAAACTATAGAGGCTGCAAAGTAGCTAAAGAATTACAAAAGCAGCGATCAAAATCTGAAATCAGACCCGGGTTCAAAAGTCTTTTCAATAATTCTGCCGAAACTTGAGGAACAATGTGACACAAATAAACTTATCTTTGATAGGTTAAGTAAGCTCGAAAATTGTTTTCGACCCAAATCTCTCTCAAAAAAATTATGATGGAAAAGTTTAAAATTCTTACGTGGAATGCCAACGGATTATGGCAAAAACTTGGAGAATTAGAGATGTATATGCAGGAAAATGATATCGACATATGCTTGATATCAGAAACGCATGCCAAAAATGAATCAAATCTTAAAATCCACGGGTTTCTTGACTACCACGCTGTCCATCCTTCAAATAAAGCAAGAGGTGGATCATCGTTATACATAAAAGAGTGCCAGCGCCGGATTTAGCTTTTTTGGGCCCTAGGCCTCAAGAGTAAATGGTGCCCCCTTTGCATATATTCTCTTATATTGTATGGTTTACTACATACAAAATTAAATACTTAAGAAAACAAATTACAACAAAACCCATAAAACAAAAATTGATTTGATTTATAATGGTAGTTATAAGAATACATATGTTCATATGTATAGGACTTTTTTTTACAGATTTTTTTTACTTCACTTTTGAAATATTGTTTCCTTGTTTTTTTAGCCTCGAAGTCTCTTATAAGTTTATCGAAATCTATTTCATGAAGCAAATCACTCTCAATACAGAGCAGAGATAGTGCATCAAGTATTTCCTGCGTTATCATTGTTCGACAAGGACTTTTTGAGCGTTTTAATTGACTAAATGGTCTTTCCGCAGAACAATTTGTCATCATCAGACTTAAAAATAAAGGTAATGCCGTGTCTACGTTCGGAAACGCTGATGTAAATTTATCTTCCCACATAATCTTATATAAATTAGCTTGATTGAAAAAATTAAAATTATTGCCATTTTTATGCATCACATAACGATGGAATTGTATTAACTCGTCAGCAAGTTCTGAATTTAGATCTTCTGGATAATTTGACACCAAAAGCTGGGAACAGGCTATAACGTTGACTTTTTCAATGCTTGTGCAAAGAAAAGAAAATAAAATCGTTCAGAAATGTCGCCTTATATATTTTACCTCTGGAATCCATTTGTATTCTTAACTTATCGATAATAATATAAAAAGCGTTTATTCGAAACTTATCCTTCGGACTTAAATCTACATCGGGAGCATTACCATCGTTAGCCATTTTTTTGCGAATTCGTTTTCGTGTAATCATGTAGCTGCCATCAGGTAGAAGTTCTTTAGAGCGCATTTCAATAGTGTCGGAATTATAACGTATTTTCTTCAGTTGATCGGACAATGATCTATACAAATTCGCGCACGTCAGTATAGTGTTACGTCTTCGCTTTGCAAAACTTAACTGACTCTTTGAAAACTTTGTAAAATATCTTTCCAAATCACAAGCATTAAGGCAAATTCTAGTTTATTCATTTTGTTTAGTAGACCACCAGCTTCCCTCATAGCATCTCCTTTTAGTGTATTATCTTCAGAAATGTCATTTAAAGTATCTAATAATTTATTATATGATTTAATGATGGCTAAAGTAGCTACAGCATGAGCTTCCCATCGTGTATCTGAGAGTGATCTTATCACATTATCATTTTGAAGAGCAGATTTTAACGTTTGCCATTAGATTTTAATAAACACTTCTCTATTTTAATACCCCAAAGGCATGGCTGGGAACCCAACTCACTTACCAGGGAACAGGGTATCTCATTCTACACCGATGGATCTAAAATGGAAGAAGGAACGGGAGCTGGGGTGTTTTGTGAAGCTCTGAATATTAGATATTCGTATAAACTCCCAGATGAGTGTAGTGTCTTTCAGGCTGAGATTTACGCTATTGAAAAAGCGGCAGAAATGGTACAAACGAAGAAACTGAACTCGTCGGAGATCACTTTTTTCGTTGACAGCCAAGCTGCTATCAAAGCTTTAGCCAGTGAGACTATAAGATCCAAAACTGTAGCAAAATGCCGAGGCAAACTGAATGATATTTGTGACACTAACCGAGTCAAACTCTGCTGGGTTCCTGGACATAGCGATATAGAAGGGAACGATATAGCAGATGAACTGGCAAGGAAAGGGTCAGTATCAAATAGAAACAGTAGTAGCCATTTAGATATGGGACTTAACATCCCGATCGGCGTGATTAGAACGAAAATAGACCTAATAACAAAAGAGCAAATCAATAAATCCTGGAGGACTAGGAACGACTGTGTTATCTCTAGAAGTTTATGGCCTAGAATTAATGAAAAGGAATCTCGGTATATTTTATCACTGAGTAAAAAGAATATTAGAATCTTGATAGGTGTACTAACGGGCCATTGCGCCATTGGCACAATGGCCATCAGACTGGGTGTATTTGCACCCGATTTCTGCAGGAGCTGTCAAGACGTAGAGGAAATAGAAACCATTAAACACCTGCTCTGTGATTGTCCAAACCTCCAAACAAATCGACTCCGTTATTTTGGAAACAGGTTTTTTGAAGAACTGGAAGATCTGGCACAGGTCTCAATGGCAAACATGAGAAAATTCATAGAAAGCACAAGCTGGTTCGCAAACGATCCAGTCTATGTGAACCATTAGTTTGGGTGCATCTCTGCCTTCTTTTTTAAGGGGATCACAATGGACCAATAGGCCCCCGTGTACGCAACAGCCTCTGTGCTGTGCACGCCCCTCTTAACCAAACCTAACCTAACGTTTGCCATCTACTAGTTGATGAAGAAGGTTGTACCTCGTGGCTTGATGGTTAGTGCGTAGGACTGTCATGCCGAAGGTCTGGGTTCGATTCCCAGCCGTACCACCTAAAAAACAGAAATGTTTGATTCGAAGTACTGCCTTTTGCGAGGAACTGACAAATCCTCCAAGAGTAATACTTGTCATGAAATAGTGCATCTCATTCGGACTCGGCAAAAAACTGTAGGTTGTAAGTCACTAGGCCCTGGTTCCCCACGAGCTGTTTCGCCACTCAATTTATTTATTTATTTAGTTGATGCAGAAAAAAAAAATGTATAGCGATTGTACGACAGAAAAAAAATCAACTGCGATAAGACAGCAATCCACAGCACAGCGACCAACAAGATTTAAAGAGTGTGATGCACAAGGTTCATAGACTGCATATGGATTTGTCAGAAGAATTTGCTGTTGCATCCCTTTATACTGACCGGACATATTTGGAGCATTGTCGTATGATTGCCCTCTGCATTTTAAAATTGATATGTTATGTTCACTCAGATACTTTAATGCTTTATTAGTAATACCGGATCCAGTATGAGAATGCATCTCCAAAAACGTTAAGAAGCGTTCAATAGGCTGGCCATCTTATATGAAAATACTTGAGCGTTGCCGTTTGCTGAATTTGAAGATTTGTGAAGATCTATTATCCATTTTGCTCGTATGAGCAATAAAGATTCAGTTGCTTCATTGTGTTTACTTACTTTTGTGGCCCCTTTTGTCGTGATGCCCCAGGCCTGGGCCTGGTTGGCCTAAGGGTAAATCCTGGGCTGAAGAGTGCATTGAACACTCAATAGGTCTGAAAATAGAGGTAGAATCGATGCAATTGAGTAGTGTTCAAGTTAGAACTAAAAACATTCTTCTCAATGTCTCTTCGATATATTGCCCCCCGCGTTGCAAAATCGATAAGAGTGAATTTACGACATTGATAAAGTCGCTAAGCCCAAACTTAATTGTTGGTGGCGACTTTAATGCGAAGCACACCTTTTGGGTTTCAAGATGCATATCTCAAAAGGGTCGAATGCTTTATGAGGCAGGAATGGAAAATAATTGCGATTTTCATTCGACTGGAAAGCCAACTAACTGGCCAACTGATCCGTCAAAAATACCTGACTTAATCGATTTGTTTATGGTAAAAGGAATATCCTCTAACCGTATTGAAATTTCAGAAGGCCATGATCTGTTCTCTGATCATTCTGCAGTCATACTCACTATGAGCGAAAGCCTTGTCAAAATTGAAAAACCACCCAGGTTAACAAACAGTAAAACCAACTGGGAAGGATTTAAGAAAGATATCGAGGACAACGTTGAATTAAGGGTATCATTACAAACGCCTCTTGAGCTTGAAGACGCAGTAGATACCTTTGTTGATATAATACAAAAGGCAGCATGGAATAACACACCTTATCAAAGGGTAATGCCGCGCTATAAAGATATAAAATATCCGCAGGAAATAAAAGATTTAATAAAAGAGAAACGAAAAGCACGTAAGAAATGGCAGCGAACCCGTGCTCCTCAACACAAAGCTCAGTTAAATCGCTTGTGTAATATGCTGAAAACGGCGATATCAGATTTCAAAAACCGTGAAGTTGAAAATTACCTTGTAAGCTTGACAGCGGGGAAAGAATCCAACTACTCACTTTGGAAAGCTATAACAACGAAAAAACCAAAGCTTCCAGTGCCCCCGATTAAGAAAAGCCAATACGAATGGGCTAAAAGTGACAAAGAGAAAGCGGCGGTATTCGCCGATTACCTGGAAGAAACATTTAAACCTTCTGATGGGCAAGCACTCAATGGAAATATTAATATGAGTTTTAGCTCTAGTGAGAACTACACAATCAGAAATGCTACGCTCGCTGAATTAAACAGAGAAATAAAGAAGCTAAAGTCTAATAAAGCTCCAGGGTATGACTTAATAACAGCGGAAATATTAAAAATGCTTCCTCATAAAGGATTAATTAACCTCCTTTATATAATAAATGCCGCTCTTAGGCTAGAATATGTTCCAAGCCAATGGAAAGTTGCGGAAGTCATAATGGTTTTGAAACCTGGCAAACCATCTCATGAAAAAAACTCTTACAGACCGATTTCGCTTCTTCCAATAATATCGAAAGTTTTTGAAAGAATACTACTCCTGCGCCTGCAGCCTATAATAGAAGAGAAACGATTAATACCTGAACATCAGTTTGGATTTAGAAGCAAGCATTCAACAATTGATCAAGTGCATAGAATAACTGACGTAATTGAGAGAGCTCTTGAAGAAAAGAAAATTTGTTCGACGGTCTTTTTGGATGTGTCGCAAGCGTTTGACAAGGTGTGGCACGAAGGCCTCAAATTCAAATTACGACAAGTTCTGCCTGAAGGACTTTATAAAATTCTTAACGAATATCTAGAAAACAGACTTTTCTGTGTAAGACACGGAAATGAATATTCTAATTTCAGAGAAATAGTGGCTGGGGTACCACAAGGTAGTGTTTTAGGTCCAGTTCTGTACCTTCTTTTTACACGTGATATACCTCAAACAGAAGACACTATCGTAGCAACGTTTGCTGATGATACTGCAATACAAGCAGTAGGCAAAACGATTAACGAAGCTACGATTAAATTACAAAATACTCTTAATAATGTTAATGAGTGGACAAAAACATGGCGAATAGCGCTCAATGAACAAAAGTCAGTCCACGTGGACGTTACGTATAAAAAAATAAATAGATTGCCCGTCTTTTTAAATACCGGTCGTGTTCCATTTGCGAATGAGGCCAAATATCTGGGAATGACTCTAGACGCGAAATTAAAATGGAAGCCGCACGTAAAAAAGAAATGCGAAGAATTAAAAAGTAAATTAAGAGACATGAACTGGCTACTCGGTAAATATTCTAAGCTTAGTATTGATAATAGGTTGATTTCATACAGGCTGGTACTTAAACCTGTCTGGACTTACGGTATACAACTCTGGGGTTGTACCTGCTATACAAATTTAAATAACTTACAAACGTTTGAAAATAAATTGCTTAGGTCATTTGTAAATGCACCATGGTAAATAAGAAACGAAGATCTTCACAGGGATCTCGGGATTCCAACGGTTCGAGACGAAATAAAGAGTTTCGCGCGAAAACATAGAAATCGGCTTTTAGATCACACAAATCCAACGATTATTGAAATTCTTGACGAGTCGAATTTAGTACGCCGTCTGCAAAGAACAAAACCTTCCGACTTGGTGCGGTGAGCACAAAACCGCTTTAAAATCGCGGAATAAGCAGGAACTTTCACCGGAAATTTACCTGCAACACGTTACTTAACTTCGTTAAAAATAAATTGCTAGATAAGTTTCAACTTAGTTGCAATCGGGAAGTGGAGGTAGTTTTAGTGTAGTAAGAATCTCACACTTCTATGAGCACGCGTTTTTCGGTCCTCATAGAGCCTGATACAGGTTTTGCACCTACCCACGGAAAAAAAAAAAAAAAAACTAACAGTAGCATGCTTAAGTTTTTTTCAAAGCCATGAATCCAGTCTCTAATATGTTTTTTAAATCAAGTTTTTACTGTCAATAGTTTCTGAAAAAAATAGTTTTGAAACCTAAGAAATTATTACTTTTGTTTTTATTTTTAAGCTTGAAAATTATTTTTTCAAAAACTATTTACAATAAAAACTTTATTTAAAAAGCATATTAGAGAGTGGATTTATGGTTTCAAAAAAAGCTATAGCATGTTATTGTAGGTAGTCCCGTTGATTTTTAATATTTTTTTTCTATTTTGGGTCAAATTTTTAGAAAATTACCCCTCCCGCCTGAACGGGGGAAAATAGACCCCCCCTCCAACACGATTTTTTTCTCGTCTGATTCTAATCTATAAGCACAGATAATAAACTATACAGATGTAGCATCTATATGGGAAAAAATGTCTATGAAAACGAAATTCGTGCAAAAAAAGAGCTTTCTCAAAAGTTCAACTTCTTAGAGAAGGGACAACTTTCTAAATTATTTTCTCTACTTCTCTAACACATATGGGAGAGCTATACACAGAAAAAAGGCACAATTTTGTTTTTGTTTTCTTATTTCTCGTATTTCTTCAAGAGCTCTGAGAAAAAATAAAAGGAAAAAAAAACAGTTTGCTTCTCTGTTCTCTCTTTTTAGGAACTATGTGGTCATTGTTTTTGTTTTCATGATCGTTACTTAATATGTGCTACTGACTGCCGCAGGTCAAATTTGCTACTTCGTACTTCATTTAATAGGTACATGCGTTTGGAAGATGGTTTGTTTTACATATACATTATGTACGCTTCATTGTATACATATTTTGCTTCGCGCTTCATGAGATTTTATCCGAAAAATATTGAAATTGACTTTTTGAAAATGTTGGGAAAAAAATTAATTTGAAAAAAGAGAAGAGGTTTTTTTGAATTATATGAATTATTTTTAATAGAGAAAGAGGGTAGTTAAGTGGAAAAGCGTCGTGGGTAAGTTATTGATATTGTATATTTACGCACTACTTCTGCAGTAATTTTCTTCTTGATTTGATGGAAGATCGAATAGCTTTTGCCTTGATTCAATTCATTATTCATAAATCTGGGTGATGTTTTGATTGAGGTAAATTCGTAAATTGAATGGGTATGTATAGCCCAGGAAAAATAGGTGCAGAGGTTGAAATAATTAATTCATGAAATACTTAAATCGGTATCGACGCAGAATTACACCCTCTATAACATAGGTATCTATCCAAAATCCCCACATTGGCTTTTTGTGTAGATGCATTTGAAGAGGTGAAAAAGTTGGAAGTCTTTCAAACTGAAATACCTACCTTTATTTTTGCAGCAACTTAATAATATTATTCTACATTTTTAAGGGTAAATTTTATCGCTGAATTTAATCAGACTAAATCCAAATGATCAACTACCCAAAAAAAAAGTTAAGGTCCTTTTTATGTAATGATGATTTTTGTTAAGTACATACAACAGTTAAAAACAATGGTACCTACCCTTGTAAATGGAACTTGGGATAAATATTTCTATAATCAATAGAACCAAGTATCGAAAAATTCCCTAAAAATATCTGAGTTGGCAAGGCGTTTTTTTTAAGGGTAGGGGCAAGCGTAGAATTATTACCATAACACCCACGAAAAAACTCTTACACTTATGAAACTTGCCAAAAGAGTTTAATTTTATTTAATTTGAATTTAAAATAGATTCAGCTTTAAAATGTACCCATAAAACATGTGATTAAGTTATTGCAAAACAAATATTTCAGTATGATAGACCTCCAACTTTTTCACCAAATCCATGCAAGTATCTGGAGAAGGGGTCAAAAAAGTCGCAAGAGTTTTAAAAAAGGGTACAAAAAGAGACATTTTTTTAAAAGTCGTATCATGATCGCATGAGGCTAAAAAAATGGGTCAAAATGCGACTAATGTCGCACAGCGGCAACCGTGAATAAGTTCGTAATAAATTTATGGTTCCCGTTACTCCTTTGAGAATTCTTGCATATTATTAGATACTGCTCTAAGCCTTTAAGTAAAGGTAAATAATGAATTTAATAATAAAATTTAACAAAATTATTAGGTGGAAGCTTAATTTAAAGATATAAAATAATCGATATGGTCCTGCTTACTTATGAACTTATTATATTCATTTATTACCTTTGCTTAAATAGTTTCCAGGGGTTACGAGCGCGGACGTGGCAGTATATTGACCCCACCCTCCCAACCACCATCTTAATCGTTAATAAATTAATTTTATTGTTTGTTTTAGGTCTAAGCATTCATCAAATTTAACAATTTTAAAATTTTTCTCTTAGGGTTTCTATTCTTATAATCTTTTTGCTTATCAAAATACCATTTGCAATTTGTCCAGAGCAAAACCACTCTTAGCAAATCAATTATATCAATTTAATGCTCATAACATTTATCAGATAGATTGAACCAGCTTGGAAAGTATCCATTACCATTTGTTTCAGTTATGCATTCTTTTATAATATGTTTTCTTTCACCTTAGATACAAAAGATGTTTTATGAAAATGGGTTGAAAATATTTGTTCATGAAGGCGGCACACTTGTAAAAAATTTTAGATGGCCATAAAGAAACTGTGTTTTCACTTGAGTTTTCGTTCTCCTTATGTTTAATTAATATTTTTGTTAGTTCAAAATTGTGTTTATCTTTCGACATTTCTTGAACAGAGTTTTCACAAATTTTATTAATTTTCTTTATTGATTTAAAAAGGGAATAGCCTGCAAAATATCTAGTGGCGTGGCGAGGTCACTGATTTTTATGTAACACACAAATATAAAATAAAAACAATATTATCGGGGAAAGTACGATAACTTAGGCGCCAAGAAATTATAACGGTTTTTAGTAGAACAGTTCAATACAAGAATTTTTTTCTATGGGAGGGGGGGCTATCTCCCCCCGTTTGGTCAGTAGGGGCATTTTCATAAAAAAAGTACTTAAAGAATAAAAAAATTATACAAAAATAACGGTAATACTTACAGGTAAGTTTTATACTTTTTTTTAAAGTCAATACTCCGTTGTATTTGCTAATTTTTAAATCAAGTGAAATCTATGCATGGTTTTTGAAAAAAAATGAATTTTAAACTCAAAATTTGCGAGAAAAAAGCATACAAAATAGGTTTAAAGTGTAATTTTTCAAAACTGTAAGATTATATATCACTTTTTTCTTCTGAAATTCGTTGCTCTAATTAATTCTTAATCAAAAACTGAAAACTAGATGATTCTATGTCTTCTAGTTTTTGAGAAAATTGAAAATTACTAAAACTACTACCGTACAAAAGTCGAATGTTTGCTCGTTTTTTTTATGATCTAAGTGGGTATGCATACTTTGAACATTTCAACTGCTTTGTATATATTTGCTTAATCCAGATTCTTAAAATGCAAAAGAAACTTTGCATACACCCAACCTCGCACCTACCCCAAATCCTATAATGTGCCCAAGCAGGGGGGTTGCAGGGGGGCAGCATGCCTCCCCATACATACCTCACTGTTTATACGCCAGCCGTAATACGTAAGCAAGCAAAAAACAAACATCCCATACAAAAGTAGTTATAGTAATTGTCGATTTTTTCAAAAACTAGAAGACATAGAATCATCTAGTTTTCAGTTTCTGATTAAGAATTAGTTAGAGCAACGAATTTCAGAAAAAAAAATTATATATAATTTTACAGTTTTAATAAATTACACTTTAAACCTTTTTTTTATGCTTTTTTTCTCGCAAATTTTGAGTTTAAAATTCATTTTTTCAAAAACCATACATAGATTTCACTTAGGTTAGGTTAAGGTGGCTGCCAGGAAAACTGCTGACACACTTAGGCCAGAATAGGCCCATTGTGATACCACATAAAGACTGCGAGGTGATCCTCGCTACTTTGTTGTAAGTATTACCGTTATTTTTTAATATTTTTTTTACATTTTTGGTACTGTTTTTATGAAATTGCCCCTCCCACCCAAACGGGGTGAGATAGACCCCCCCCTCCCATAGAAAAAAATGCTTGTATTGAACTGTTCTACAAAAAACCGTCATTATTTCTTGGCGCCTAAGTTATCGTACTCTTGCCATATTATCCAATTTAATGTAGGTTATTCAGGACATTATAACATTTTCTTAAATATAATACCTACCTTCCTACCTAGGTCCACGTAGGAATATAGGTACATACCTGTTCTTTACATATCAAATCGAATTAAAATATTTAACTTTTCATTATTTCATTAGGTAGTATTTTCAAATTATTTTGTATTTGTTTCCTTTTACGAAACAACAAGTTCAAAATGTTGATATGCTTACTTACTTACTTAAGGTGGCGCTACAGTCCGGGGTGGACCAGGGCCTCAACCAACAAGCTTCTTCCAGCCGGCTCGGTTTCTAGCTAGCTGTCTCCAGTTTCGCACGCCAAGTTGGTTGAGGTCCTCTTCCACTTGCGTGCGCCACCTTTTACGCTGTCCACCTCTACTGCGTTGTCCCACGGGGTTGGATTCAAAGACTTTCCGGGCCGGAGCATTGGTGTCTAGATGACCCAGCCATCTCAGTCGTTGGCTTTTCACTTTTGTGGCTAGGTCGGTGTCGCTGTACAGCCCATACAGTTCGTTGTTGTATCTTCTTCTCCATTCCCCATCTATGCAGACGGGACCAAAAATCACCCGGAGAATTTTCCTCTCAAAACAGCCTAACGCGTTCTCATCCACTGTTAGCAGTGTCCATGCCTCTGCACCATACATCAGGACCGGGATGATAAGCGTCTTATACAGGGACAGTTTAGTTGCTCGAGAGAGGGCTTTGCTTCTCAATTGCCTTCTTAGCCCAAAGAAACAGCGATTGGCAAGAGTAATTCTTCGTTTGATCTCAGCGCTGGTGTCGTTCGCTGAGTTTATAGCGGATCCTAGGTAGACAAAGTCTCTGACTACCTCAAAATTATAGCTGTCTATAGTGACGTTCTGTCCGAGACGTCGGTGTTGGGTGTCCTTTCTTGTGGACAGCATATATTTTGTTTTGCTTTCATTCACCGTTAAACCCATCTTCTTGGCTTCCTTCTCAATGCTCACATAAGCACCACTGACATCACGCTTTGTTCGTCCGATTATGTCAATGTCGTCAGCGTAAGCGAGTAATTGGACGGACTTTTGAAAGATTGTGCCTCTGGTGTTGACGTGAGAGTTTTGCACTATTCTTTCAAGAACGATGTTGAAGAAGTCGCATGACAGCGCGTCGCCTTGCCTAAAACCTTTTTTGACATCAAAGGTGTCGGTGAGGTCTTTGCCGACCTTGATGGAGCAGCGTGCATTCTCCATCGTCATCCTGCACAAACGGACGAGTTTGGCAGGGATGCCAAAACTAGACATTGCTCTATATAGCTCGTCTCTATAGATGCTGTCATACGCGGCCTTGAAATCGATAAAAAGGTGGTGGGTATCGATTTGGAACTCCTGGGTTTTCTCCAAGATCTGCCGTAGTGCGAATATTTGGTCGATGGTGGACTTCCCTGGCCTAAAGCCACACTGATATGGACCTATCAGGTTGTTGACGAATGGCTTCAGGCGTTCACAAAGTACGGCAGAGAAGATCTTGTAGGCGATATTAAGAAGACTGATGCCTCTGTAGTTGGTGCAGTCCAGAGGATCGCCTTTCTTGAGGATCGGGCAAACAATACTGAGGTTCCATTCATCGGGCATGCTTTCTTCCGACCATATTTTACAGATGAGCTGGTGCATACTCCTAACCAATTCATCGCCAGCCGCTTTGAATAGCTCAGCCGCAAGGCCATCAGCTCCAGCAGCTTTATTGGACTTAAGTTTAGATATGGCTATCCTCACTTCGTCAAGATCGGGTGGACGGAATTGTTGGCCTACGTCGTCCAGGTTGAATGGTGCAATTTGCATGGTAGCGGAATTCGGTTCGTCATCGCCGTTATACAATTTGCAGAAATGATTTTTCCATATCCTCAGCACCGACTGCGTTTCCACCACGATGTTCCCCTGATCGTCCTTGCAGGCTTCGGTTCGGGGTTTGTAACCTTGGGAGGTTCTTTTTACTTTTTGGTAAAACTTCCGAACTTCATTCCTGCGGTGGCATCCCTCTAATTCCTCGATCGCGCGCTTCTCATGCTCTTTCTTTTTCTTTCTGAGAAGCTTGTGTTCCTCTTTCCTCTTCTGCTCGTAGAGCTCGCGAGCAGCTCTGGTCCTTCTATGCAGCGCCGCTTTGTATGCCTGTTGTTTGGCTGCATGTACTTGCCGGCATTCCTCGTCGAACCAGGGGTTTCGCTGTGGTGGTCGTGCGAAGTCCAGCACGTCAGAGGCGGCATCTCTGATGGCTTCCTGGCAGTTTTTCCACTGGTTCTCGATGTTTGCAGTTGGCGGCAAAGGACTAGTTAAGAGGGCGCGAGAGACTCGATCGGAAAAGGACCTGGCGATTTCTTGCGACTGTAGCCGTCCGACGTTGAACTTCCTGACAGTATTTCCCTGTTTTGGCTTTGGTCTGGATATCCGTAGCATTACCTTTGCTACAACGAGGTAGTGGTCCGAGTCAACGTTGGCTCCTCGGAACGTTCGGACATCCTTGATACTGGAGGAGTGCCTTGCGTCGATCGCAATGTGGTCAATTTGGTTGGCGGTTGATTGACCAGGAATTCGCCATGTCCCTTTATGAATATCGAGATGCGGGAACTGCGTACTAGCTACCACAACGTTTCGCCCCGCAGCAAAGTCGATTAGCCTGAGTCCGTTATCGGAGGTGGTGTCGTGCAGGCTGTATCTTCCGATTGTGCCACCAAAGACGTCTTCTCTTCCTAGTTTGGCATTAAAATCACCCAAGACAATTTTAATGTCATAGCTAGGGCATTGCTCATATGTCTTGTCCAGGAGCTCGTAGAACTCGTCCTTGGTGTCGTCATCTTTCTCCTCTGTGGGGGCATGCGCGCATATCAGGCTGATGTTGGGGAATTTAGCCTTGATGCGAATTGTCGTGAGGCGCTCGTTCACATAATTGAAACTCAAGACCTCTTGCCTCAGTCTGCCTCTAACAACAAATCCACATCCAAAAAGACGCTGCCCTTGTGGTCGGTAACAGTCACCGTAGTATACATCGCAGTCTTTCAGTTTTCTCTTGCCCGGCCCATCCCATCGCACTTCTTGGATGGCGGTGATGTCTGCTTTGTAGCAGTCTAGGGCCTCCGCTAAATGTTCGGCTGCACGTGGTCTATAGAGAGACAGAACATTCCACGTGCAGATCCGAAGTTCGTTGTCCTTATTTCGTTTGCTAGGTTCGTCAACAGTAAATCCGTCCGTATCCGAGGCTTGTTGATGCTTCGCAACTAAAATGATATGCATTAGTATTAAAATTTCTTAATATCAGAAACTAGAAAATGATAAATATATGTAAATAAAATTAAAAATGATAGATAGGTACCTAGCTAACTAATCAACAAATGCTCACTCTAACGAATCTAGAATAGAATACCTACAAAAACTAAAAACTACACGCTCATTCAACCAACCAACCAACAACCGAAAAAAAGAATACCTACATTTTTTCTATCACCCACATAAAGAATATTATCCTCCATCAATGCAGAAAAAGAGTTCATAATATACTTTTTATTTACTGTCACCAGCCTCAGACGACCTTAACAACAACAAAAATCGTATATAGCTACAGCACAACAAAAAAAAAACATCATCGCATTGTCTTTCGTCTTCCTCTCGATCATTCCTGACTGCATATAATAGAAATACTAAACAGAAAAAAAGGTTTTTATTCAATATTTTCCCCATTTATATATTCTGTCTGAGTAACAAAGAAAGAGAGAAACATATGAGCGGGAACGCAAGAGAGAACTTTTTGCAAAAAAAAAAAGGTTTCTTTATGAGCTTTACTATCGACAGGCAAAGAGCTTTCTTGCCTGTTGATCGTCTGCCTGGTGTAAAAAAAAATTGGGACATTTTTTTCTATGGGGATGCTTCATCTGTATAGTTTGTTATCTGTGCTACAAGTCTACAAGCCAAGAGCACTTGTAGGATTATGGTAATCTTGCAAGTGTAGATTATTTTTGTAACACAAACAAAAAAACTTACTGTTGTAGAAACAAAAATTTCCCTACACTTGTAGGCATTCCATTCTGCATACAATGAGTAGAGTAGTTGTGTCTTGTGTGCCGGCGTTCGACTGTGTAGTGTAGAAAATTTCTGTTATGCACAAAAAGCCTTCAAACCGACCGATTGGAACGCTTATAACTTTGGTTCTAATTGTTCGATCTTCAAAACTAAGAATTTTAAATAAAGGGTAAATATGGGGCTACATTTCTGTATTCAATTTTTTGAACAAAATTTCATATTGAATAGCATCGGATAGAGTCTCCCATCGATTTAATTTTCAAATTGCAAAAGTGAATGAAAAATTATTCAATTTTGAAATAATGAATTGTAAAAAACAATCCTCTTCTTCTAATTTGCAAGAGCTGTATTAAGGATTAATACAGCGGGAGGGATAGCGGGGCTTTTTCAATGAGTTTTCCACCTAAAAACTGATTTTAATTTAAAAAAAATTATAACTTCTAAAGATTACGACATTATAAATTCAAAATATCAAACTGCATTCGTGTTTAATTCCGTACGAAAAAGGTAAAGTCCTATATCATGATTCATTAGGATTTGGCGCTGTACGCATCGATACGTGTAGACGCTTAATTGATTTTAGTTGATCTTAAAAAACTGCCTCCAACAAAATAAAAACATGTAAATATGTATTTCGGTTAATTGTACTAAAAATTACACAAAATGGGTGGTAAATTAAGTGGGGAACACTACTACTCTGGAGACGCTCGAACATGGTGCAATTCAATTCAATTTCTTTTATTGAACATTATATATACAATCTGGCTTATAACTAATATGATACTATGATAAATTTACATTTGTTGGCACATAGGGGGCCTAACGTTATACAATGTCTTAAGTTTAACAAATTATAGATATATAAATTACATGTCAAAAAATTTAAATTAAAAGTCGGCTGACTTAATCGTCCTCAGGGTGTTCATTCCCGGTTGTCAATGTCGAACATGGTGCGAGTAAACATAGTTCGACTTAACTCCGCAGACAGTGAAACTAAGCTGAGACCAAACTACCTACTCGAATTTTATTATTCTTACGATTTATACGTCATTCCAATAGTTCACTGAAAGACTTATTTATACTTGACATTTTTCTTTTTCTTTTCAAAATTTTCAAATTTAAATTCAAAATTAAACTGAAATATTCGAGTAAACAAACGAAACCGGTCCGCAAAAAGCCGAATCTGGTACGACACACAAATAGCCCCGACCTTGAACATCGATAAAAATTAAACTCTTTTTGATTTTGGTGAGACCAAATTTTTGTTTAGTAACACCAAATATTTGGTACTCTAACCAGCCCGCAAACAAGTAAAATCGACTCGAACATAGTAGATACTCAAACTACAGTCCCTGGCCATATTACCTATTAGACGCACTATATGAATATTTTAGAAAATCGAAACTGTACTATATTTTACGCATTGTTTTTGACTTTTAACCTTATATATAGAAACTATTATTTAGGTAACATAGTATTTGGGACTTTTTGAATTTACTTTTAAATTTATTTTAAATTCCTTTTTGTTTGTGCCGAAAGCTTATTATAAATATTCATCGGGTTTGCTCTAATTCTTAGACTTTGTATAGTGGTAAAATTATTATACTTAATGGTTTTTTCATTGTATATCCAATCTATAGTATTCTCATGAAACACGATTTTGTAGGTAGACATTTGGTCGATAGGTTCGCTGTGATCGCCTTACCGAGATCCCTTAACAAAAATTAGTATTACATTTGGACGCATAGATGGCTACGAGCTTTTTTTCTTCATGAGACTACTATAGAATTTATTATACAATGGTTTTTTCTCCAAATTATGGAAACTCTCATGAGAGGAATGTGAGAGCTTACTGTCAAGGCATGGATTCATTTGACGTAATTTCGTCGAGAATTTTCTGAGCCCAGGGAAAAAAATCATACATTTTTTTTGCAAATACTCTGAAAACAAACGAAGTTTTGCGAGATGTCCTCTGATTTTGTCTTTTGCAGAAATAATACTTTCTTGTCTCCCTTGTAGGCTCGTACTTAAGATGTTTAAGAGGACAAAAAGATCAGCGAGAAATGATAATTTTGAAAGCCAAGTGGGGACAGAAAAATGATTTGACTATCCAGATTTTGAATCTTGTACAAACATCAATAAATTATTCAGCTTTTAATTCCAGAACCAGTGCTGTCGAACTTACCGCAAAAGCAGTATTTGTACTGCATTAACTTGGTGCGTACTGCCGTTCTGCACACTTTTCTTTTGTATTGCATTTGCTTTTTTGTATTGCTATTTATATTGCTCTTTAAATTTCGCTGTTCACAAAAAAAAAATCTATCGAAAGAATGTAAAAATGGCATCACTATTCATATTTTCCATGAACATACACTTCCACGTTCCATAATTTGAATTTCACAAACATGAACGGCAAACTTTTGCGTTTTTCATATACACTAGTGCAAACTGCAAAAGCATGTCGATACCTTCCCGGAAGAATGTATTAAGCAACATTTTCAAAGTTTTTAACTAAAATTTTAAAAAACCTGTTGCTTGATTATTCTTTTGTGAATTTTGTTGTAATAAACAGATTTTTAAAGCGATTTTGAGTTAAAAATCCTGTGCCAAAACATTTTATTTCGATGCCTTTAATGTTTTTTAAATGTCACTTGGTACATTCTTACGGGAAGATATCGATGTTATTCACCACGGTAATCTGTAAGTGTGCAAATTGATTTTTGAGAAAGGTCTCGGTTCTTTATATTAATGTTTGAAAATAGTTGAAACATCTATGTATGCGGTGCAAATCTCTAATAATACATATGTATTTGAAAAAATTATATGCGTACTGCTTTTACCCCAAAATTATGCAAAACATTTTGGAAAGTACTGTTTTTGTCTTTTCCAAAACGACAGCACTGTCCAGAACTCCAGGAAAAACTAAGTATGAATGCAACTCCGAGCCTAATCGTGTTAGCCGAATTTTTTTTTCACCCCTCCCTAGATAAGCTCCTCGGATCACATATCACGGAATCCGAGACCATTTGAGTGCTTAGTTCAACCTGCCTGACCGTTTAAAAAATTCAAAATTCTAAGTGAAAAACTGAAAAGCCAATAATGACTTTCAAAAATTTCGCAAACTTAAATCTCGTGCGAGATTTTGATTGAAAAAAATGTATTTGTTTCAATGCAATTAAATTTATGAGATTTCGTTATTGCGAGATTTTGAACAGCAGGATTTTGTCATTGCGAGATTATGAAGAGTGGGACTTTATAACTGCGAGATTTCGTTACGCAAGATTTCGAATGTGAGATTTCGTACCCAGCCCTTTCAAATAATCCTCTACTTCTTTATTGCACGATAGTGTATTTTTTAAAGCAAGATGGACGAGATGTGCATGTGAAACTATGTCTCTAATTCTTTTTTGCAAACCTGAATATGCACCCCTCATAACTGCCACACCTTCATATCATTAACTGCGACATTTTTGTAGGTTAATATCAATATTCTTCAGAAAACCAAGGACAAGATTTTTGAGACCAAAAGCAGTTTGATCTCGAACAGCAGATGTGTAGCCCAATTATTGTCAAAGGTTTATCACAGTTCATATTTAATAAATCTATTTGGTGTCCACCGCACAAAAAGATTTAAAAAAGATTTACGTTGACAGCATCTTTAAAAATGCAAATTGTGTTTCATTTTTTCTTATGAAGAGGAAGTGAGATAGAATTTTTCAATTGTGGAGAAATAAATTCAGCCATTAATGAAACCTTCAGCGCCATATAAGAAAAGTTTAGTTCGATTTCTAAGTCCTAGGAAGATTTAACAAGATTAATTTCTAATCTTCAAGAT
The DNA here is from genome assembly GCA_963921185.1 of Dasysyrphus tricinctus. Classification (NCBI taxonomy): domain Eukaryota; kingdom Metazoa; phylum Arthropoda; class Insecta; order Diptera; family Syrphidae; genus Dasysyrphus; species Dasysyrphus tricinctus. The sequence goes on from OY992531.1 coordinate 142,445,950, forward strand.
TTACGAAATAAATTTGTATTGTAAATTTACGAGATTTAAAGAAGATTTTAGGTTAATCTTATTAAATTTCAGATAAGCGTTAAGTGGAAATATAGCACAAGAAAGTTAGATCGAGCTTCTAGAGTTAAAACTGATTGGAAAAATACGTAATGAGATCTCCGTTGGGGGCCCCCCGGGGCATTACCCCGATTGCTTCAATATATTAAAAATTTTATAATTTGTCAGTAGTAAGGTGGATTTATACCATAAAAGAAAAAAGTAAGAATATTCTGCAACAATAAATACAAATACAAAATACAAAATGTATTAAGCTGACCATACACAACCGAGCCATCCGATGCATTTGGCTCGGTTGGATTTCAAATTGGCTGAAAGTCCAAATGGATTGGTGGCCGATCCACCCCATACACACGTGACCGGTTTAGGATCGACACGGGGCTGGGGCCATTTGGATAATTGGCTCTGGTCAGCTTTACTTATTTATGAGTGGAAGTGATTTATAAATTTTTCCGTCGCCTTTCTTGGTCACTGTAGCTATAAAATTAATTTTAACATTAAATGATTATTAAATTATTTTTATAAGATAGAAAACTTCAAATGAAGTTTATGCTACATTTCCACGTAACGCTAATCTGATATTAAATAAGATTTACCTCAAATCTTCTTTAAATCTTGAAGATTTACCATACAAATATATTTAGTAAATTTTGGAGATTAGAAATTAATCTTGTTAAATCTTCCTAGGACAGATAGTTTTACAAATCGAACTAACCTATTTTTACATGGTGCTGAACGATTCATTCGAAACTCGATTCAGTTCTTCATTGTTTGACGCGTATCAAACATTCTGTCTCTATCGCACTTCATAATAAAAATTCAAACGCCATTTGCATTTTTGAATGTGCTGTCAGATTTAATCTTTTTTAAATCTTTTTGTGCGGTGGAAACACCAAAAAGATTTATTTAATCTTAACTGAGTTAAACCTTTGGTGGAAACATAGCATTAGTCTATTTAACAAAGAAACTAATATTGAAATAACATTTATGAAGTTGAGGCGAGAGAGCAATAAACCACAGAAATGTTTTGTATATCTTGTTTTCTATGCATGTTGTTGTTGTTGTTTACTATGTGTAATGTTTCCAGAGTACATCGTTTTGATACATGTTTCTGTCTGCAGTATTGTGACACCATCAAAATCTGGAGAATGACCGCTTTCGATGCTCTGGCTTGCCAGGGCTGTCTTCGAAGGATTATTTGATTTTATCAGATCTAGGAATTGCTTAGTGGTGCCGATGTAACACAGGTTGCAAGACTCGTTTGGCTTACCCTTGCAAAAAAAATAGCTTTTTATAGCCTTTAGTCCTACAAATTGGCGTTTCGTCCGGCTTACTTACTTGAACTCATCAGTGACAAAGTGAGGTTTTTGTCATACGCAATTTGTTCAGTTCAACTTACATGACAAAAAATCCACTGTAAACTATATCCAACAAGATTAGAATTCCTAATCCTTAAGCTGGAAGTTTTTTTGCCCGGGGCCAGGCATAGTTTCTATATAAGAAGGTTTTATAATACAAGGCGTGTTTTTTTATCATCGGGATCTGGATCTAGATTAACTTTTAACACGTGTTACAAAAACAGTTTTGAAAATTTCCCATTGTTTTGTTTTTGTTTTACGCGTAAAAGTTAATCCAGATCCAGATCCCGATGATAGTAAAACACGCCTACAAAGAGCTTTAAATTTCAAAAAGATATTTAACCTTACGTCAGTCGCGCCCTTTTTTCTTCCATCGATAGTCGCGCTGCACAGTACACATCGCACCTCCCTCCGGTACAATAACGACGTAATTGCACTTTTCTTAAATGTTGAGGAAACACGTTTAAAGTTTGCGTGCTTATTCAAAATACAATAACGCCCTAAAATAGGCCTACAGAATCGACTTCAAGGGTCCTAAAAATAGCTGATTATTCAGTGAGTTAGATTTCATATTATTACCTTTTATATCTTTCACTAGCTTCTTTTTTGAGCTTTTGGATGGTTTGAGGAACCTCAGTTGTGTCATTTTTGATCCAGGAATTAATTTTTTTTGACAGTTGAGTCGTTCTTACTCTAAATTAATGGGCATTTTGGAATTGAAATACGCTTTTTAAATGTATTCAAAAATGTAAGTTTATTTAAAAAGGCTGTTGTAAAATGTCTCATAATATTGAGGAACAATGTTTGTTTTTATTAAGTGAAGGAGGTCTTCCTTCTTTCTGTTTGGAATTGGAATTTTGCATGTGTAAGCTGGCGTTAGCTTAATATTTTCAAATGGTTTGATGTTTATAGCTCGTCCACGGCCTTGAATTGGAGCAAGGATCCACTCTCTTTCGAAGGAAGTATTGTATTTGTAGGTTTCCAATCCTTTTTCAAATGTAACCATTTTCAACTCCGAAATTTTAATTTGGTCGTTGTTCGAGTTTTTTGTAAAGTTAAAGGACATTTCATCGGTCAACAATTTTAGGTCTACAAAGTCCTTGTAGCCCATTTCAATAACTTGGTACGGAGGCCCCTTTTTCCGAGCACTTCGAATAAGTGATATATACGTGATATATACATACGTGTATAAACTAGAGCCTTCGATTTTGGGCGGACGATTAATTACACGGGTACCCGTGTTTTAAGGAATTGATACCCGTGTACCCGTGTACTATTTAAATACACGTGTAAATAAAAATACACGTGTATTTAAAAGAACGTTGCTTCTTTCTGATGATTAACCAGACGTTGTGCATTATATTTAAAAAGACGCTTCGCAGCATAAATACAAATCATTCTTTGCCTATGCTCCGTACCAGGTCAAGCATATTTGACACCTTTTTCGATTTTCTTCGTCAAACAAGTGTGCCAGTTGTTGGTAAGTTACATAGGTATAGTTGGAAATAATTGAATAACCTTGGTACCTTACCATTTACATAATGTTATGCATGTGTACATATATTTCTGCTTCCTGGTGTTATTTATTGTAGAGCCAGGTACGCATTATCCCTCCTGCATGACAGTTTTGCTCCAAATGATAATCTATATTTTATTTACCTTGTGAATGACAGAATTGCTGGAATTTTGAAACACAAAGTTGGAAACAAAATTTTGTACCTAATCATTTTTTTAAAATATATTTGTCAAAAAAATTGAAACAAGTCTTGTTCCTTTAATTTTTTGGCAAGTGTATTTAAAAAAAATGATTAGGAACAAAATTTTGTTTCAAAATTTTTGAAAACTTATTTTTCAAAAACTATTTAATTAAATTTTAAAATACACAAAGAATAGGTTTGTGGCTTCGAAAACAGAAAAATATACCTAGCATTAGAAATGTAGCAATTGTTGTTGTTTTCTAATAATTAGTTTTCCATATAATAACATTTCTGAAAAAAAAAATTACGCTTGAAACGAAAATTTCTAAAAATTGTAAATTTTCATCTGAAAGCATACATAAAAAACTTCCTTTTAAAATAGCAAAACTATCAGAAGGTAAAAAAAACTTAAAAACTATGGAATTTTATTAGGGGTGAAGAAGATATATTTTTTTTTAACAATTAGCCTAAGGCACATAGACCAATGAAACCAACCTTATTTATGTACATAATAAATTTATGAAGAATTAAAATTTATTTTTTTACTAATAAAGATAATTTAAACAAATTTCTATGCATTATTTTCTTTTTCTTTGAAAATAAGTCCTTAGATTCCTTAAAGTAGGTCAGTACCTTTCGAAAGAAAACAAATAGCACTTCGTACCTAACATACCTATACTTTTTACATAAAACCTATACAACAAGTTGGTTGTAACATGCCCAAAGCGCTCATTGAAAAATAATGATAAATATAAAGAACAAATCAATTTAATTTTAGACACAGTGAAACTGAAGAAAAAGTAGATTATGTTCTTTACTTATATTTAAGCTTAAAAGCTCATACAAAAATTATCAAAAAAAAATGTTCTTAAAACGAAGTTTTATTAAAAAAAGAAATGCCCCAGAAGAGTAATTGTCTAACCAAAAAAAAAGGAAATTTGTATCGCCAAAAAATTAAAAACTAATTTCAAAATTCAATCGAAAAATTTCATCTAAATCGGTTGAGTAGCTTCCAAGAAAAAAAGTATTTCAATTAAACAAAGCAAAGGTTCTGTGGCAGGGGGCGGATGTATCTAAAGCCAATTTTTAAGATTTTTCTTATCTTTCATTAAAACAAACTCTTAAAATTTCTTCAGAATCGATATAGCCGTTCAGAAAAGAAAAATAAATTTAAATATAATACAGAAACATTATAATCTGTATACAAGAAATAATATCCTACGTATTTTTTTTTTTTATATATTATTATTTTTAATATTAATTTTAGACCTAAAAATAATCCTCGAAATATATTAGTGTATGTAAGTAATTACCAAATTAAATAAAAAAACTTTTTTATTTGAACTTTAAGAAGTAAAACAAAGCATAAATATACAAATAATACAGAAATATCTGTGTTATACGAGTGTACTAGTAGAAATTCCTGTCATAAAACAATTTTTTAACTATTCAAACAATAATTAGACCGATTTTCAAGGTCCTCTGCATCCGATTTACCGATTTGTGCCAATTCCCATAGTAATTACCCGTGTATTGCTAAATACACAGGTAATTATAAATACACGTGTAAATATACAGACACGGGTTCATGTACGGATAATTAATTACACGGGTAACACGTGTATTTAAATACACGGGCATTAGGGGGCTCTAGTATATACAAACAAACAGTTAATTAAAGAGCACTTAAAACAAACAAACAAAAAACTCAGCAAGAACGACGCAAAGTGCAGTTATGTCATTGTTGCCCTAAAATACACACTCATTTACTGACCTTTCGTACGTTACGACGTTCTAATGACTTTGCACAACTACTATTTACGAAGTATCGCGCGCAACTGACAATTATTATGTCTTTGTTGTATTGAAAAGTTTTTTTGTTTCAGCTTTTGTGGCGCTCAAAGTACAATTACGTCTTTCTTGCTCCGAAAAGTTTTATAGATTCAGCTTTTGTGTCAAACAAAAAAGTGGCCTCTTTTGGACACTAGCAAAGATACAATTACGTCGATTTTACCACATATAAAACTTGAAATTTGGGACATTATGGCGTTTTTAACTCAATCTCATAAAAAACTGCAATTACGTCGTTATTGTACCGGAGGTGCGACATATTAAAGGTTATATCATTAGAGCTTTGATTTTTGTTCAGTTCTGCGCAAATTTGTGTCAAATGTCAATATTTGTTGTTGTTTTTATGTTTATTTGTCATCACGTTTCCAGCCATTTTAATTTCTGACAATTTAAATTTTCGTTTGTTGTTGTTTTTACATGTGCTTTCTTCCTCACGTTCACATCCATTTTTTATTTTTGACTGACAACCTGCCCAGTATAATACCTAAGATTTGTGTAATGTGGTCGCGCTGCACCTGTGAGGTGCTTTCTCATATTGTTTCAATAAATTTTTTTCCTAAATATTTGGACACGTTGTAGTCATAAATTTTATAATTTATTGCATTTGAGAAAAAAATAATACTATACCGTTATGGTAGTCAACAAAAAACTATAGACATTCACAAAAAAATTAGACAAAATCTGTGTTTTTAAAATTCCTTTTTTTCATGTAGCTGTAGTTAAATATATACACTTAAAAATACGTACCTATAAACAAAAAATACCTAAAACTAAGAAAAAAGCAATTGAAACTCATACATTTGCAGGACTAACTTCAATAGTCGCGTTGTACATGTGAGGTGTGTTTAGGTTTGTTATGGCTCGAAGTGATGAGGACGTCGGTCATGGTAGTACCGATATCTAGTGTAATAGAAGTTAGGTGGGTAGACGAAAGGTGGGGGCGCCAAACCACTTTGCATGACTTTGCTGCCAAAAATACAAAAACTATGCACCTGTGAGGTACGCGCGAATAACGAAAGGTTAAGGAATCGAAATTTTGAGAACAATCATGTGAAAAATAAACATTTTGATTTTTATTTAGCAGTCTTTCCTAATTAATCAAAGATTAGAATTTAGCTGCTTATTTTGTTATTTGCAATCCGATTTACTTAAGCAAAACAAAAACAATCAAAAACTATTAAAGGAAAAATCAGATGGTATCTTCTCTTTTGCCAACTTAAAACCTGTCGCATTTTTCTATCAACACTGTAACTGTACATATACTTAAATGTAAATATCTCATTTTTATCTTCTTGTTATTCAGTAGATAGGTATAGATTCATATATTCTTTAATATTTTAAGCCTCATTTACTCTTACCCAAGCCCAAAGAGTTGAAAAATTCATAAAGGAGTAGTTCAAAAAATATGCGTGAGATCATCATTTAATTCGAATCTTTATAGGAACGTGTCCACTGGAGGTCTTCTAAAAGTTTAAGTTAATTACAACATTATAAAACTACAAATTTGCGCTCTATTTGGCATCTGCCCAATTTGTCTATCAATTAAAGGCGCAACGTGCGTAATAACTTCAATTCTTTTTATGGCATCAACGTCGTTCCGTTTGAGTAAACCAGTACCTACATACATACTTACACAAATTCGAATGTTAATTGTAAAACAAATATGAAAGAATTAAATTAACGCCTTTATTTACAACCGACATATATATAAACTTTTTTCTAGAAAGATAACTATTCCAAATATCAATAAACTCGCATTGAATAGACGAGTTGGACTCGCATTAGAGTACGTCACAACTTGACGAATTTTGGTTACACTCACACTTGAGGTTTGTGAACTTTGTGTTATTTCATTCAAAAAATCTTCTTCGATTTCCTCATCATATTGCAAGTCTGATTCTGTTGAATAGTTAGGAAGTTCGACTAAAAAAAAAGAAAATAAAGGGAAATTAAATAAATACAATTTGAATATCCCATTAAAAAAAATACCTTCACCACCAGTAGCAAATCTCACAATCTTGCTATTGTCACTCCATCCGAATCGGTTCCTAGCTAATACAGCAACCTCATATAAGCTGGCTGGTTGAAGTCCACGTAAGTTATAAGCGGTTGTGTGGATTGGACCTAAGAAAAGAAGGGAATTATTTTTCGGTGTGTGTCTAAAATATTTCTTTGTTTTGAACAGTATGTTTTGAAGGAAAAGAACACGAGTGGAAAAAAAATTATATGCTGGCATTTTTATATATAGCTTAAACCACCAACGCCGCTGATTTGAAACGAAATTTGTAGTTGGTCTGCAACAAGATAACATAATGCTCACAAAAACCCAGCAAAAAATATCCACCGACACTGACGGTTTCACCAATTTAAAAATTAAAGCTAATACAAATGAAAACAAAAAAAATCACCGACAGCCATGCTGTAGTAAGAGAAAAAACACAACTTCATTTTTCTGCACAAAATAAATGGTTAAGCCTAGTACGCTGCTGATGCGAAACGAAAAATCCCATACAAAAATGACACAACGAAAAATTTAGTTTTACTTTTTGTTCTGCAGTACGCTGTTCGATGAACGAAATTGAAAATTGTTGCATATTTTTTGGAGAAGTCTACACTCTTTTTTCGCACACAATTAATTACCCAGGCCATTTATTGTGTGCGGAAAAATGACATTTGTGTTTTTTCGTGTGTATTTTTGTTGTTTCTTTCATTACAGCGTGGCTGTCTGTGTTCCTTTTTTTCAGTTGCATTTGTTTTGAATTTTTGAATTGGTGTAACTGTCAATGAATATTTTTTCGCTGCGTTTTCGTAAGCATTTCGTTGTCTTGTTGGAGACCAACTAAATATTTCGTTTCGCATCAGCTGCGTACTAGGCTTTAAGCCTTGTACGCTGCTGATGCGAAACGAAAAATCCCATACAAAAATGACACAACGAAATACGCTGTTCGATTAACGAAATTGAAAATTGTTGCATATTTTTCGGAGAAGTCTACCTACAGTCTTTTTTCGCACACAATTAATTACCCAGGCCATTTATTATGTGCGGAAAATGACATTTGTGTTTTTTCGTGTGTATTTTTGTTGTTTCTTTCAATACAGCGTGGCTGTCTGTATTCTATTTTTTCAGTTGCATTTGTTTTGAATTTTTGAATTGGTGTAACTGTCAATGAATATTTTTTCGCTGCGTTCTCGTAAGCATTTCGTTGTCTTTTTGGAGACCAACTAAAAATTTCGTTTCGAATCAGCAGCGTACTAGGCTTAAAGCCTAACGAAATTTTTAGTTGGATTCCAACAAGACAACGAAATGCTTACGAAACCACAGCGAAAAAATATTCATTGACAGTTACACCAATTCAAAAAATCAAAACAAATCCAACTGAAAAAAACAAAACAAACAAAGAAACAACAAAAATACACACGAAAAAACACAAATGTCATTTTTCCGCACACAATAAATGGCCTGGGTAATTAATTGTGTGCGAAAAAAGAGTGTAGACTTCTCCAAAAAAATATGCAACAATTTCCAATTTCGTTCATCGAACAGCGTACTGCAGAACGAAAAGTAAAACTAAATTTTTCGTTTATGATTTCGTTGTGTCATTTTTGTATGGGATTTTTCGTTTCGCATCAGCAGCGTACTAGGCTTTAGGGAAGATCAATTAATTGTTTGCGAAAGAAGAGTGTAGACTTCTCGAAAAAATCTGCTAATCCTATTTCGCTACAGCGTACTAAAAAACGGAAAGTAGAACTATTTTTTTGGTTATGATTTCGTTGTTTAATTTGTATGTGGGATTTTTCTTTTCGCATCAGCAGCGTTCTAGGCTTCCATACCAGACAAACATGTACAACATTTCTCATTGGGTTTCTGCCATCTCCAGTGGCACAATTGTATATAAACTAAAAAAAAGTTGATATGCAATAGTGGCATGTACCCAGGGCTGCCGAAGCACTGCAATTGCAGTACTTGTACTGGTTTTTGAAACTCCGTATTAGTTACTGCCGTACTGCTCATACGACCAAAGTACTGCTCTTTTTGGAGAACTCTTCCATACAAAATTATAGATCAGTTTTGTTATTGTACTTGTCTCTAAACAAACCCAAAAATGATACATAATCTTTTCCTAAAACTTGTAGTCCTTTTTGTGACGATTACTTTTTTGAGTATTAAACATAGTTTAGTTCCCATGCGAAAAAAATATCAAAATTTTCAAACCGATTTTCCATCTATTCTGTGCACCAAATTGAATAATATTCAAGGCAAAAAACGTTTGCCTTGTCCTAAGCCACCCATTGAGTCATTAATTTATCTTTTATTAATAAACTATAGGCCTAAAAATGGAAAATAATTATTTTTGGATGCATGCTAATAAAGCCTTGAGGCAAGGTTGCCGCTGTGCGACTTTAGTCGCACTTTGACCCCTGTTATTGCCTCATGCGACCATGAGACGACTTTTTAAAAAACTAGCTCTTTTTACCCTTTTTTAGAAATCTTGCGACTTTTTTGACCCTATCTCTAGAAAATTGTATACAAGGTTAAGTTCTTGGTTTATTCTTAAAAAAAACTTTCCGATTTCCATTCAAATATATGAAGAAAACACATGTAGTGATATGATATGATTTGAAATCGGCTTGGTTTATCGGGATCGCAGACGGTCAGTGGAATTTAATCAAATCTTGCTACCTCTATATTTTGAAAATCCAATTCGATTTTTCTGTGTTCTGCATATAAACGTACAGTAACTGTCCAGTAATTAAGTTTTGAAATAATCCGCACATTTTTTATATTTGCCTGTATGGCCAGCGTTGCCATTAGTGCAGATTTATCTGCATTTTGCAGATTTGTATCCCATCCACAGACTTTTGAAAGTCGAAAATCTGCAACGCAGATTATATCTGCACTCGTGCCTGCTTTAATATTTCTTTCTTTAAAAAAAATCTTTATATGTATAAAATTCTATTCCATAAAATCAAATCATAATAACTGCACTGACTTTACAGATAAATATGAAATGTCTTAAGCATAGGTAACTCTACAATGTACATTATAAGAGAAACAATGTTATTTTTTATTATTTATAAAATATAAATTTATAAATATTTATATATAAAATAAACAATGTTATTTTTTATTATTTGAATTAATTTATGTTAGTTTTTTGTCATTGGTATCTATTTAAAAATGTTTTTTTGTATGAACACATTTTTCCTTTAGAAATCTGCATTGCAAATTTTTTTTCGTAATTTTTAAAGATTTCTCAAAAAAAAAATAATGGCAACACTGTGTATGGCACGAATGTTCAGAGGAAAAAAATTGAGGTAAGTAATAACAAAGACCGTATAATACCAAGATATTGCATCTAGTGTAAAAATTCGCAGTCAAAGCGCTAGTACTGTGACGACCCCAGTGGTGACCCCATAGATGTGTGAGTGAGAACCCCGTCTATGTATAAGTTTTACAATCGTCGGTGGCGCGGTCGCTGAGTCGTGGGTCTGCGGCGAATAAAGGCTTGCATGTCTGTATGTGTTATGTGAGTTCGAATGTGATACAATACGTGAGAATGTTTCCCTTTCCCCCGACCGACCGCATCTAAAGCTGATTTTTGGTGGTTGGTTGAGATGCAGTATCTTGGTATTATACGGTCTTTGGTAATAATAAAATATGTCATTACGTTGATAGAGAACCCCAAAAAATTGTATGGCACAATTCTGTCTGTCTCTTTGTTTGGCTTAGGCCAAACCACTGAAACGATTTCTTCAAATTTTGAAGTAATGATTTGTTGGTGATTCCCTAGAGGTTTCGATTTAAAATATCGTTACTTGCCATACAATCGTTAAGGAAAAACTTTTATATCTCAAAAACGGCTCTAACGTAGGGTTACCAAACGTCCCCATTTTGGAGCGACTGTCCCAATTTTTATCTAAATAAAAAACTATTTCGTCCGCCAAAACTGAAGATGTGGGAGGGGGTTCAAATGTCTTTGATTTTCTCATTAACGGCTCCAACGAATTTAATCATATTTTTTTAAAGAACATTTAAGATGTTAATAATATTGCAAGTCAAAATTTTGAAAAAAGGAAATTTTGGATTTGCTAAAAATTATTATTTTTCTGGAATATTCAATACGAGTATTTCAATGTTTTTCTTTTCTGAAGTTTTTTTCTTACTTTGCCATTTTCCAAAGTTCTAAAGTTCCAAGCAGCTTGAACATACATAGGTGCAAGGTGTTTGGTACAAATATGATACGGAAAACTCACGTCCATTTTACATCAAGCTAGAGCCTAAACGAGCTTACAGATTTTCTTCAAAATTAAAATATTTATGAACATGCTCTAAAAAAAAATATGCATAAGGTTTGAAGAAAATTGGTTAACGGTTTTAGGCTCTAACTCTATGTAAAGTGAACCGCGGATGTGAAGAAGCAAATTAATTTTTAGACTTAATATTTATACGAAAACTACAGATTTAAATTTGTTTGTGAAGTTAAATAGAATTTGATTAAATATAAGAACTTATTTTTTGTTATGTCAGTTATCAGATTTTTTTTTGTTATTTATCAAAAAATTTCTTAGTGCGACTTTTTTTTCCTCGTGACCCTTTTTTATGCGACCTTTTCAAATTCCCCAGCGGCAACACTGCCTTGAGGTGAAAAAAAAAATTTTTTTTGGAAGTGAAATCCGACCATCCAAAAAAAATATTTTATTCACCACACTATTTACCACACTTTTGACCGGCAATTGTTTTGCATGACATTCCATGACAGCAATGTTTTTTTTTTTTGCATACAACTGTAAACTAATCATGCAAAAATTAGTTTTGCCTTTCACCTCAATTATTTTTGACGTGCGAGAGTAGGTATTTGCGTAGGTTTTTTTTTTGCACACGGGAACTGTAAACTAGGCTTAACAGGTAAAATAATAGGAACAAAAAAACTTTGAATTCTGGAATTTTTCTGCTTTGAAATGACTTATGACTTTTTGATGACATATGGACCGAAATTCAACACGTCAAGATGTTTATTTATTTATTTATAATTCATCTAAAGGGTCCGCCAAATAACTTTTTTTTTGAAAATGCTACTACTACATTGAGTGTAGCTTCGGCAGTGTGGCACTTAGCGCTGTCCTGTTGAAACCAAATGTTGCCAATATCCTCCTCATCAATTTTTGTGAACAAAAATTCGTTCAACATGGCCCGATAACGATCGCCATTGACTGTAACGGCCACTCGAAGAAAAATGGCCCTAAATGCGACAATTTTGCTTGTTTACATACCCGCCAAGATCAAAATGAGCTTCATCTGAAAAGATAATTTTTTTGGCAAAATCGGCATCTTCTCTAAGTCGATCGCAGGCCCACTTAGCGAAGCAGCCATTTGAATGAAATTATTTTCCATTATTAACCGGAAGGATTGTACTTTCAAATAAAAAAAGAAATTTGAGAAAACATTCAGTAGTTTTTTTATAGCATTTTCAAAAAAAGTTATTTGGCGGACCCTTTACAAGCTTAGCTTAACAGACTTTTTAACATAAAGCCTAGTTTACAGTTCCCGTGCGCAAAAAAAAATCTATGCAAATATTCTCGCATGTCAAAAATAATTGAGGTGAAATGTAAAATTAATTGTGTGCATGATTGGTTTACAGTTTCATGCAAAAAAAAAGCTATGCTGTCATGGAATGTCATGCAAAACAATGGACCGGCAATTGATTTGCATGCGAAAAAAAGTATGGTGAATAAAATATTTTTTTTTTGATGGTCGGTTTATACTTCCGAAAAAAAAAATATATTCACCTCAAGGCATTATTTGCATGCAAATGGTTTTCGCATCCAAAAATAATTATTTTCCATTTTTAGGCCTATAGCTTGTCAATTAAGGGTAAATTAATGACTCAATGGGTGGCTTAGGCCAAAGCAAACGTTTTTCGCCTTGAATATTATTCAACTTGGTGCGCAGAACAGGTGGAAAATCGTTTTGAAAATTTTGATTTTTTTTTCGCATCGGAACTGTAAACTATGCTTAAAGTAAAACAAATATAAATACATACAAAAATATCAGAAAAATAAGTCAAATTTATACCGCATATATTAAATTAATAACAATTTGCTTGAATTGAATGAATATGAATTAAATACAATGTTTTTAAAGTGGTCCCTTGAACAGTGATGGGTAACTACCCGGTATATACCATTTGAGGGTATATACCCTGGGTTTATACCCGGTATTTACCAAAATGGGGAAATATAAGGGTATTTATATTTTTTTGTGTAAAAGCTAATAATTTTGTTTCACAAATCAAATTATTTTTTTACACAATGTAGCATGCTATATTGGCTTTATTTAAAGACCTTAACCTTGAAGATTCGATAAGTAGAACGGGAGCTATGATTTTTTAAAGAAGTCATTTCGATCTTTTTTTTTATTGAAATCCATCTTATTTGTAAAAAATCTTTTAAAAAAACTCTAGCACCTCTGTTGTTGGATTGATGATGATAAAACATGGTATAGTATAATTTAAAAAGAAGAGTGTGGCATAAACTGTGCGATTTTAGATTTTCAAAATTGTAAAATTTTTCATCAACCTTTGAATTTAGAAAGAAATAAATCTAGTTTTGGGGGGCTTTTTTCGCCTTTTTAGTATGAAAACGTTTACCCCTCCTCAATGATTTTTTTCTATGATGTAGCCTGCTATGTCAACCTTCTTTAAAGACCTTAACCGTGAAGATCCGGTCAGTAGAACAGGAGACATAATTTTTTAAGGCCAAAAGCGACACCGACCTAGCCTTAAAAGTGAAAAGCCAACGACTAAGATGGCTGGGTCACCTAGAGCGAATGGACACCAATGCTCCGGCCCGGAAAGTCTTCGAATCCAACCCCGTGGGACAACGCAGTAGAGGTGGACAGCGTAAAAGGTGGCGCACGCAAGTGGAAGAGGACCTCAACCAACTTGGCGTGCGAAACTGGAGACAGCTAGCTAGAAACCGAGCCGGCTGGAAGAAGCTTGTTGGTTGAGGCCCTGGTCCACCCCGGACTGTAGCGCCACCTTAAGTAAGTAAGTAAGTTGCTGAAAGAGAAAATTACGTTCCCTCAGTGGCCTTGTAGGAGCATAAATGGGAATAAGACAAAGTAGCGAAGGGCAATTAATATGGTTACATAACACATCTCGAATAAATACTACTTCATGCGCATTTCTTCTATCACTAAGAGGCAATATACCGAGTAACTGGCATCTAGCGGAATAAGAAGGGGAAAAATCCCAATACATTTTCCTAAAAATATATTTTGTAAAACGTCTGTGCGCTTTCTATGCGATCGGAATATGCTTTGTAGATAGGATTCCATATTATATCAGCATATTCAAGAATATATCTAACCATTGCTACAAAAAGAGATACGAGAGTGTGGGGATCGGTGAATTCCTTACTGTTTCTTTTGATAAAACCCACAACTGAATTAGCTTTTGCTACGATGTAATCGATATGTGAGTTAAATGTCAATTTCGTATCAATAATTACACCAAGATCTTTAATTTGGTTGACTCTTTTTAACTGACATTGATTCAGGTTATAGTAGCAGAGTTTCTAAAAAAAGTTAAGACATTGCATTTTTTATATTTAGTTTGAGGAAGTTTTCATCACACCAATTCGAGAGATAGTTTAAATGATCCTGAACATATAAGCAATCTTTGGGTTGGTTTATTTTGCGATATAGTTTAAGATCATCAGCGTTTATCAAGCATTGACAAAACTTAATTCTTAACACTATGTCATCAATAAAAATTATGAACAACAGCGGCCCCAAATGACTACCTTGGGTTACGCCAGATGTACAATTTATAGATCGAGATAATTTGTTTTCTATAGATACTCGCTGGGTTCTACCAATTAAGAACGAAGCAATCCAATTTAGCATTGCTGAGTGAAGCCCAAAATGCTGAAGCTTCTTAAGAAGAATACCTTGCTTAACTGAATCAAACGCCTTGCTGAAATCAGTCTATATAGAATCTACCTGTGATCCATTTTCAACGACATTAGCAACATAAGATGTGAAATGCGCAAGATTGGAGATTGGTGATCGACCAGTAATAAACCCGTGCTGATTTTCGGATAAATGTTCCTCAATTTGAAATTGTAATTTGGATTTAACAATTGATTAAAAAACTATTGGTATTGAAGACAGTTAACATATACCTCTATAATTTTCGATGTTATTTTTTAATCCTGATTTAAAGATAGGGATTAAAAGCGACTATTTCCATTCCTCAAGGAAAATTCCCGAACTTAGAGATTCATTGAAAATGATTAATAATGGAGATTGGAGATTGTTTGAAAACATTCCTTTAGAATTATGGCAGGTGTTCCATCAACACCAGGCTTAGAATTTGGCTTCATTTTAAAAAGCGCATTCTCAACATGAATGATATCAAGTTTCACTAACCCGATATCAATCAAATAAATAAATAAAATAAATAAATAAATCCGCGACGTTGTATCAACATTAATATTAATATGCGATATTGAATTTGAGTAAACAGATTCAAAAAATGAGGCAAACAGGGTTTGATCAACGTCATTTGACTCGATATCATTATAAAACATAGTTTTTGGTATTCCTACTGATTTCTTCTTATCACTTATGTATGACCAAAATGCTTTAGAATCAAGTTTGAGTTTGCTTTCTGTATCAAAAATATAATTTCTGTACAGGAACTTGTTTTAAACCTCAAAATCTTTCCTATGAATGCGGAAAGTATTGAAGTCGATTGGACTAAGAGTTTTTTTGTATTAAGCATGGGCTTTCGTTTTTATGTTTTTTAAGTGAACGAGCTCATTATGTTTTAGACAATTTTCTATAAGATAAGCATGGAACAAACCTAAGAAAAGAATTTTTTAAATATTTGTAAAAGAAGAAAACATTTCTTCGATATTAAGGTATTTGAATTCATTCTCCCAATCAAAAATGCTTAGGACTTTATTAATTATTAATAATAATTAATTATTATTAGTTTTTCTGTTTACAAATAAACTCTTAAATTCTATTAAAGGATCTCTAGCCCAGAAAATTCAGACTTTTACTTCGAAATAAATCCGATAAAGCAGAATAATGGCGAAGCTTTGTTTTCAAGGGTTGCAAAACATTTTAGGGTGGTCAAAGGGGGTAAAATTCCGTTTTTTGTTAATTGTTCGAAAACAATCAGTGTTTTTACTTGCGATAGATGTAGGTACTATAGGGCAAGTTTTGGACTCGTACAAGAAAAAAATTAATATAACAATCAAACATGACATTACGATGATAGAGAACACGAAAAAAGTGGGTGACACAATTCTTTCTGTCTGCCTGTCTAGTTGTACCTCAATCTACAGCCTAAGGCCTTATTCATACGAGATTGTACCGCACGTTTTTTTTTATCGCATTCGGTTTTTACCGAACAAATATCGGGTGTTCACACGATATTTATATTTATTCGTTTAAAACTCGAATAGCTGCAGTATAATGAAACTGAATGGATAAGTTTGAATTTGTGAAGTATTTTATTTTTATATTTTTAAGGGAAAGGGCTAGAAAGCTGATATTTGAAAGGATGATAGAAATTATTGATTTAGGTAAATATTAATTAAGAAAATTAGAGTCCTAGAATACCGTTGGACGGAGATAACGGCAATATTTGATCGCTTTCACATATGAACTCATACCTCTTTAGTGCATAGATGAATTTTCTTTTTGTTTTTAAATATAACATAAAAATAAAATTACGGTAATTTTGATACCTCATTCATTGTCCTACGTGCTATATAAGCGACACAATCTTGATTTTAAATTGATTGATTTGTCGATTTGCATCGAAATTACCTGCTTGGACCATTGTCCACGACCATCCACCAGCGAGAAGATCCCGTTATCTACATGGAATTTTTTTATTAAAATTTGGATATGGCAGGGCGCAGGGGCTTATTTCTTTTGTTCCTCGAAAATTGCTCTATACATATTTGTTCAATTTCTTGGAAATTAATGAAATGATTTGAATATTATTTCAGAATTTACCGTCATAAAAAAGGCAAACAAATGAAATATAGTTTCAGTAAAGAATCCGCCTATTAACCACGCTCACTTTTATTATTAGGTACTTGATTTCTTGGAAATGACTATAAAGATTTGTTCCCATGCGCAAAAAAAAAGAAATATTTTTATTTCAAATTCACCCACTGACACCCCAACTTTACTATAGATACTTCCAAGAAAAAAGCAAATAGAATTTAATTGAAGTTTTCAAAGTATGTATGAGCAACAACAAATTTAATTGTTTGAGTAAAATTCGCCTACACAAAAAAGCAATTATTTCAGAATAAAATTTAAAAATAATAAACTTTCATTTAAAAATAATTAACTTACAGACAAAAGATAGGTTCCTTAGGTAAATAAAACAAGAAGAAATATAAAAGAAATATGTGCACGAGTTACAGTGCGCCATTCTTTCACAGTGTGATAAAGTCACCTTCTTGCCAATAATTGATAAAATCTAAAATCTGTCGCTAAGATCTAGAATGTTATAACTACCTTTGTTTGCATATATTTATCTTCAAAAAAATTTAATTTTTAATTTAAATTTAAAAAAAATTTTGGAAGAAAATATTTGCAACTTTTACAGCGGAAATTATTTAATGAGGGTGGGGTGCAATCACTAGAGCAGAAACAATATCTACTGTCATGCTGATAGGAGAAGTAGCGTATCACCTCGACATATTTTAAATATTAATACGAATAACTACAATAAAAAAAAAGTTTGCCGAGCAGAGCTCGGTCGCCCAGGTACTTATTGTATATATGGTGTACTTTTTGTTTTACAAACAAATTTCCAAAAACTGTTATTAACGATACCTGCCATATAACGGTTTTTGTGATTTAGATATACCATAGATTTTAATATATACCTAGATAACCAACTTCGCCTTCAAAAGTAAAGCTCGGTCGCCATTTTATTGGAGGCATTTACAACAACAATTCTATTGTGTTTTGTGCGTTGTTTATTTTTTGCAGAGGAGATTTTTTCTGAAATAAAGTATTTGTATTTGTTTCATTGGTTTTTTTATTTATGAAACGTGATTTTAAGGTGGGAAAGATTGCAAAAATATTAAAATACCTAGTTCTGGTAGTGGCTATGCGTGCAAAAACAGTAACAAGAAAAAATGGCATTTTTGCCATATTTATTTGAGAAATGACAATAAATTATATTTGCAATTAAAGCCAATAACTTATGCTTTCTTCTGATACCAAAAACTGTACACGTCATCACAGAATTTTAAAAGATATCAGTGTACAAAAGCAAGACTAAGAAAAAATTTCTCGCAAGAAGTTAAATGTAAATATCTCAAAATATATTAAACGTAGCTATATAATTTTATTACCGTGTAAGAGATGGCAAAAATACCTTTCATTTGATAACACAATCATTTTGTTATCTCTTCTAAATTTTAAGATATAAATACTTATTTAGAGAAGCCACTAAGGCATTTAATTCGATTGTTTACATGTTTGCCTCCAACAAAATTGGTGCAAACATTGAATAACTAGAAATAGAAGGGACACCGGGCAAAACGTCCACTAGGTGTCCTGGTTTGGCAGCCTGTCGCTGCAGTCGCTCTATCAAATACAACACCCCTGTAATAAATTTGTTCCTTAAAAAATGGTTCCTTTTGGGAAATTTCCTTTATTGCCGAATAAAAAAGGGAAGATATGTTTTTTTTTTCATAGAGTATGAAAATGATGAAAGGATTTTTTTGAGGCTCTCTTAGCCAAGAAGGAAACCAATAATTGTTTGAAAAGGAAATAAGAGCTTCACTTTTTCTCTGTACAAAAGATCATATGTTGGCCATCTAGGTCATTGTATATAAACTCTATAGTATTCTCATGAAGCCAAAAAGCTCGTGGCCATCTAGTGTCCAAATGTAATACTAATTTTTGTTAAGAGATCTCGGTAAGGCGATCACAGCGAACCTATCGACCAAATGTCAACGTACAAAATCGTGTTGCATGAGAACATTGAATAATTACAAATAGAAGGGGACACCGAACATTGCTCAAACGACAGTCACACCAAACAAATCCAGTGGCCGCCCATGAAGCTCTAATTTTCTTTTCAAACAATTATTGGTTTTCTTCTCGGCTAAGAGCGCCTCCAAAAAATTCTTTTATCATTTTCATGCTCTATGAAAAAAAAACATTGGGCAATATAGGAAATTTCCCAAAAGGAATAAAACTTGTAAGGAACAATTTTATTACAGGGGTGTTGTATTTGATAGAGCGACTGCAGCGACAGGCTGCCGAACCACGACACCTAGTGGACGTTTTGCCCAGTGTCCCTTCTATTTGAAGTTATTCAATGATGAGAATACTATAGTGTATATACAATGTCTAGGTATATATTAAAATCTATGAGATATAAAAAGAAAGTACCAAACAATCACAATGTTTTTTCTTAACGTAGCACAGTAACGAACCTTCTAAAATAGCGACATCTATCCAGCAATAGTTTTCTTTCTCAAGCTGCCACCCATCCACTCACTTCTCTTTAAAAACAAAAGAGGTCGTTGATGTGCTTACTTATTGTATTCCTATGATCAGTTTTTTCTGCGACTGTACCGTGTACACTCTATTTGCATCTGTATCAGAGTTGTATTAAAAGAGGCATAGTTTTAGGCGAATCCCATAAATATTAACAACTACGTTCTATAACTCTCGCATCGAGAAATTTCTCGCATGGAACACGTGAATCAAAACAAATATGACGTGAATTGGCATTAAAATAAATTGTTTTCTCACATTCGCCTGGTTCTGTAACTTGATTTTCTCAACTTGAAACTTTTATTTATGTATATAAAGTTTGCAGTGCCTACGTTCTGTAACTTAGTCGAGAACTTCTCGCATCGAGAAAACATGGAACACAAAATCCCAAGGTTTCTCGACTTGGAAGAATAAACTGTGTCTGTATCTCAATGTGAGAAACAAAAACAATCTTTTGATTTGTCTTTCCATTGGAATATCTACCGGAAACTATGTTATTGGCAGTTACAAATCAAATATTTAAAAATATTTGTATTTTTATCAAATGTCTTATGTAGGTACATAATATGTACATACAGTGTTGGACAGAGAATCAGCACACATTAGTGAATCGGATTTTAATAAGAAAAATCTGTATTTTTGATAGGTTCTAGGAACATAATTTATTGAAAACTCTTTAATTTAACCCTGAAAAACTTAAATATATACAAAAAAAATTCAACAAAATAACAACAACAAAAAATCCTTAAACAAAATTTTTTGGTGTAACATGTGGTGGTCACAGAATCAGCACAAGTACGAAATTAAATAATTTATCATTAAAACAAGTAATTTTTTCTAATATTTTGTTGGGTACCGATTCTGCTTTAACACAGCCTTAAACTGCCGAGGAACACTCGCCTCTAGGTGCTGGCATTGATGAATAGGAATGCTGTTCCAGCCATTCCTAATTGCCTCCCAAAGTTCTGCTAGATTCCTTGAGTTTCTAAGTCCAACCTGATATTCAACATCGTTCCATAGATTTTCTATGGGATTCAGGTCAGGACTCTGCGCAGGCCAAGGCAAAAGATTGATTTGCTGATCATTAATCCACTGCTTCACCAGCCGGGAAGTGTATTTAGGATCATTATTATGCATGAATGTCCATGATAATGGTAAATTATTATCGTCTGCAAAGGGCTCCATATGGTTTTCCAAAATACTCTTGTACTGATGCTGGTCCATTTTCTGCTCTATTTTCACTATAGGCCCTACACCGTACCATGAAAACGCACTACAAATCACTGGTGTCAAAAAAAATATTGCAGCTAGGCTTAAGTTCAAGGGAGTGCGGATCCAAACCCTTATCATTTTGGAAAAATGTTTTTTGGAGTGATGAGTCGTAATTTAATCGATTGGAAAGCGTCATGTTTGGCATCCACCAAAGCAAGATCTTAATCCACGTTACACAGTTAAAACTATAAAATTCGGTGGTGTCTGTATTATGGTGTGGGCTGCGTTTTCATTCCGCGGTGTAGGGCCTATTCCGAAAATAGAGCAGCAAATGGACCAGCATCAGTACAAGAGTATTTTGGAAAACCATATGGAGCCCTTTGCAGACGATAATTTACCATTATCATGGACATTCATCTATAATAATTATCCTAAATACACTTCCCGGCTGGTGAAGCAGTGGATTAATGATCAGCAAATCAATCTTTTGCCTTGGCCTGCGCAGAGTCCTGACCTGAATCCCATAGAAAATCTATGGAACGATGTTGAATATCAGGTTGGACTTAGAAACTCAAGGAATCTAGCAGAACTTTGGGAGGCAATTAGGAATGGCTGGAACAGCATTCCTATTCATCAATGCCAGCACCTAGAGGCGAGTGTTCCTCGGCAGTTTAAGGCTGTGTTAAAGCAGAAAGGGTACCCAACAAAATATTAGAAAAAAAAAACTACTTGTTTAAGTGATAACTTTTTAAATTTCGTACTTGTGCTAATTCTGTGACCACCGCATGTTGCACCAAAAATATTTGTTTAAGGATTTTTTGTTGTTATTTTGTTGAAGTTTTTTTTCTGTATTTATTTAAGTTTTTCAGGGTTGAATTAAAGAGTTTTCAATTAATTATGTTCCAAGCTTCCAAGAACCTATCAAAAATCAGACTTTCCTTATTAAAATCTGATTTACTAATGTGTGCTAATTCTCTGTCCAACACTGTATATGTTAATTACAGAGGACAAAAGGACAATAACCGCCTAATGCAATAAGTAAATACGCATTTATATAAGCTAGTATCGCCAAGGTCGAAATTCGACCTGACTCTATTAATAAATAACGGCAACATATAAATATAAAAATTAGATTCTGCCCGAGTGATTGGCTATACCTTTCAAATAAAAAAATATGAAAATAAATTGCCATTACGTCAGTTCAAAAGGGAGATATAGAAAAGTGTTTACGTATTAATTTTTTTTGTTGAGGGTTATTAATGCATGAATTGAAAAAATATCAATCTAAACACATGGATAATATAGGAGTGTATATGTATAGTATATATAACCATACAATTATGCAAATATAATCTATAAATGACGCTCCCATAGTTTCGATTCGATACTTTTTGTCTAGTTTAAATTTTTGAAGCTTTCAGAAGCATCATACCTCACCTAAATGAAACTAAAGAATCTGAAGTATACCACACTTAATTGAAGCTGAAGGAGCACAAAAAAAGAAAGATTAATAATTTCACTTAAGTGAATTTGCCTATAATTACGGTTTGTTACTTTTAATCTAGTTGAATTTACTTTTGCTTCAGAAGTTATGAGGGCTCTCGAGTGAACCTCACTTAAGTGAACTTAAGTGAAAATGAAAAATCTTAGGTAAACCTCACTTAAGTGAAACTGACAATACTGAAGCACAAAATGGACAAAATTCCTAATTTCACTTAAGTGAATTATAGGTATGTTCGCCCCTATTTAGGGTCTGTTACGTATCTACTTTCATTCAATTTTACTTCTGAAGTGAGGGGAGCTCTCAAGCGCACCTCACTTGAACTAAAGAAGAAAATGATAGATAAGTAATTCTATATTTGTTTTTAACATATACATTTGTTTCCAAACTATCCTCTTGCAAAATCCAAAAAAATTTAGAGCGTTCTTTTGTTTTTGTTTTGAAATAATACAAATTACAAGTGCAAAATGCTCTCACAGAAATTTTATTCCGAAAAGTTTCAAGTCGAGAAAATCTAGTTACAGAACCAGGCGGTGAGAAAAAAAATTTAATGCCAATTCACGTCATATTTGCTTTGATTCACGTGTTCCATACGAGAAATTTCTCGATGCGAGAGTTGTAGAACGTAGGCTCTGATCTAAAGTTTGTTCTTGTGCGGATAAGGAATGGAATTTTTTTACCAAACGTAATTTTTTTTAATTTTTGAGTTCTATTCGCTTTGATATTATTTTATTGAAAACAAATTGAGTATAAGGGTATTCATACAACAGCGTAAACTCGTCGTAAACGTGGTAAAGATTTAAACTTCGTAAATCTGTCAAATTTTCCATACAAATTGTGACAGAATTACGAAGTTTTAAACTTTACAACAATTACGACGACTTTACGCTGTTGTATGAATACCCATTATAATTTTCAGAATGAAGAAAACAAAAAATACAAAATTATATTATCTGAGATCAACTTTGTTTTTAACAGTTTAACTAATTTTGTTTCATTTGTTTTGTTTGTTCCTAACCTGAAAAAGCATTAGATGTAGTTTTTATTCAATTGTGTTTAAACTTTAAAAATTCAACTTTTCATGAATTTCATTTTGGTACCAAAAGTACCAAAATAACTTAAAATATTCTTTTTTTGTGAAAAAATTTAAATAGATTTGAGAGTTTTAATTGGTCTTTCGATAAGGATGAAAAAATAATGCTATATCACTTATTTTTTTGGAGCCAGATAAATCCAATTTCAAATTCGCATACCTTCTTTCAAAATAACCATCGGTTTGTATACTGGGGCTGTCCAGGGGGCCCCCTAAATCCTGGGGCCCTGGGCCCTGGCCCACCGGGCCCATGCCTAAAGACGTCACTGGGGGCAACAGGTCTTAGGGAACAAGGGCCTAAGTGCCTTACAACTCTAAACCATTCCTGTATGCGTGTTTTTGACAGGAATGGAAGGGACCTTCAATTTTTTACCAAATTCGAACGGCTAGATGAGAAGCACTTATTCATGACAAGTAAACTCTTGGAGCATTACTCAGTTCCTCGCAAGAGGCAGTACCTCTAAAGAAACATTACTGTTTTTAAGTTGGACTGGCTGGGAATCTTTTGAAAGCCGAAACAGCTTAATTATTATTATTATTATAGTTTTAATGAAGCAAATTTAACACGTAATAAAAACCTTGCACATAAACACTCACTCAATTCTCAAAGCAAGGGAGATCAAGAGGTGAAGACACACTTCTAAATAATTTTATTGGTTTTCGGAAAGTCTGATTACTTTTCTACTTCCACACGTTTGGCGTTCATTATGCAATAAACAATCACTGAGTACATTTTTATTTAAATAATATTTAAAATTTGTTCTAAAGCTGCTGACTAAGAATTGTATTTGCATCTTGCACAGTGATTTTAATTAAAAAACTAAATTTCTCTGGAAATCAGCTTCCAATTTCCTGGAAATCTTGGAAGTTATTTGGGACTCGCTTCGTATTCGATAATTGATCAAATCAAGCCGAGTCAAAAAGGAGATACCTAATCTTTATTTTTCCCTGTGCACCGATTCGTAAGTCTACAATTCGTTGGACATACCGACCACTGATCTCTATAATACTATATGCAATAAAAAGACAACTTTTTTTAAGCAATCGGCCATTCATGTTCTCATACAATTTTATTTTATTAGAGGTTATCAAACTTTTGTGAAAATAAATTCTTGTACTGAAAAAATATTTTAAAAAATTATAATAAAAAAAATGCAATAACTACTATTAAATTTTACCACCCATCTATTTCAACAGTTATACTAGAATATTACAAAAATATAAAAATAGTAAAAATTGTTCATCCATGGTCGTAGCGTTCACGTATTTGAGGAAAGTAGTACTTGTTAACAATTTTTGGAAGAACCATCATAACATAGTAGCCACTGGGAAAATATTTTTTTTTATATTTTTTCTGGAAAGGTCATAAGGCCTGCTACAACCAGTTACAAGGTTATCCATTATTTACAGGACACCCTGTATATGGAATACAATATCAGGTAAATGTCCGCCTCTGTTAGTCTCACAAATGCGAGCCCTTTTGAGCACATTTTTCATTACATTCTCACACATTTCACGCAGTATTTCATTAATTTCATCACAAATATTTAGTTTGAGTTGCTCAAGCGTTTCTGGTTTGTTTGCATAAGCATTGCTTTTCAGATATCCCCACAAAAAGAAGTCCGGAGCAGTCAAATCAGGCGACCGTGGAGGCCAATCAACATCACATAACTTGTTGTGGAAAGAGGTCTCGCAGTAATTCCATTGTAATCCTGGCTGTACGCGATGTGGCACCGTCTTGTTGATACCACATGTTAATCAAGCCCAAAGCGTGCAGTTGTGGGGTTAAAAAAAGTTTTCAATCGCTCTCCATTCACAGTTACCGTTACGCCGCACAGTGGGCTCAAAAGCAAATCTAGCGGGTTAAAAATCCAAATCTTGGTAAACCAGTGGTGTGTGTGTCCTGATGTTATTTCAACACCTAAATAGCCTAGCAAGTACCAAATAAAGAGAATAGTAATTTCATGGTTATGTGGACAATTAGCTATTTTTCAAAGACAACAAAGACACAGACATAATGATGAAATCATGTCTCTTTGCCCGTTTTTGGACTAAATTATGGTTTGAACTTTGAACATAAGTAAAACTATATCTGCTAATATTATGTTGACCTCTGAGATGTTTGTCACTGATAATTTTTAACTTTTTAGCCGAACAATTTGGGCCACTGATGTCGTCACATAACCTGTAAGATGTTATGTTTTATTTTTCCCAAACGGGCAAAAACGGGCGGATGAAAAATAAAAATATGTTATTTATATTAATCCTGGAACTCAATTTTAGTTCAATCTTTTTGTACAGATTTGTACAGAAAAAGTTGCAGCCTACAGAATAAATGTTTTTTCAATTTGTTCTTACTAATAAAGAAAATAGCACGGTTCATTTAGCAAAACACCGTAAATCATAAATAAATAAAATTACTAATCTTCTTAAACATAGTCCATTTGTGAATAATAGCAAAAAAGTTCATAACATTTAAAACAAATAAGAGGTAAACAAAATCCTACCATCATAAATATTGAACGAACAATGGTTAAATGATCTGTCTGCAATTAACGGTATTATTGCTTAAGAACTAAAGTTTTCTGTCAGTTAATTTGACTCTATTCATTGTCTCTGACATGTTTACAATCAACCTATGTACCACCTGCCCTGATATAAAATGCATAGTTTTTGGACTTTTGACCCGCTAGATTCGCTTTTGAGACCACTGTGCGCCGTTTTAATTTTCAAAGAAGTAAGGTCCAATGATTCCTCCAGACCAAATTGCACACCAGACTGTAACTTTTAATGGATGCAAAGGTGACGGATGAATAATTTGAGGGTTTTCCATTGCCCAGAACCGACTATTCTGTTTATTCACCTATCCATGCAAATGAAAATGTGCCTCGTTGTTTCTTCCAAAAATTTCACGTAACTTTCTCATTTTTAACAATTAAAACACATTGGTTTATCGTATATATTTCCATAATAAATTTACCACGTGTCTACTTCACGACTGCGAAATATGAACTCTCAAGACTAATGTTTACGAAAATGGCGGCAAAACAAAGTAGTATACCTTCCCGGCGGACACACTGTATAATCATAAATCATAAATTCTTGACTGAATTTTTGACAAGTACTTATCAGTCATTGGATTTTGGAAATTGTAGACTCTGTTTTAAACACATGTTATAATTCAGCTTTGAACAATCGCTTGGATGGCAGGTGCTGAATGGTGATTGATAATAATCCAAAACAAGTAAGTGTTTTAATCAGATCAGAAGCGTGAGCTTATAAACGCCATTCCGTAAAATATGATCTGATGAAAATGTTCATGACTGTCGACATTTTGAGAAATCGTCATTTAAAAAAGTCGGTAAAATTTTGTTTGTATTTTTGGATCAGTCGGTCCTTAAACCAGTCAAAAATTGGTGGCGAGATTATAAAAATCGATCTTATGGAATCGATATATCGGTTTGATATAAGGTCAACGTATCTTACCCAATCAATTTGAGTATCTCAATAATGATAGGTAGCAATAATAATTTTACAATTCAAATTTGTGGTTATTTTACCTACTTGAGTTCGACGCACCAGCAGCCGGTGCGGCGACTCACATAGCACGGTGGCACCTTTCACGGAACGGCGCCGCACAGTGGGTTGAGTAGTGGAAAAAAATCGAAAAAAAATGTTTACTTTCTTGTTTCCAAATAAACCAAATTGAAGCTAACAATCCCGAGAACATTATCCAAAAGGTTTTTTATGATAAAGCTTAGCCACCAGCTATAAGCGCAGCTCTGAATGTCACCTTAACTGGCTAACTCAAAATAAGAGAAAACTATAGAGAGAAGCAAGATGCGTCGCGCTCAAGATTAATAAAGAATAACAAATTGAGTTTTAATTTTTTCATGATCTCTGATAAGAACAGTTATTCTCACGTTTTTTTTTATTTCTTTAACTGCAAGTTGTAGGGTCTTAAATCAAGGTTAAAATCAAGGTTATTATTACGTAGAGAGTGCTTTATTTGAATAGACCTATTTTTCGCGTGTCATTACTTGTTGCAAAAAAATATTTTTGAAAATAAAGACAAGATTAAGATCTTTTAAAAAAAGTAAGATTCATCTGCCTTTACCTGCCTTTTTCCTTAATACAACATATAATTTTCATGAATTTTTAACAGAATGTGTTCAAATAGAGAGATTTTTGAGGTATGGTTGTCTGCTCCATCAATCAAAGTTCCAAATCTTTTGCAGTTTGTGTTAAGAAAATTTAATGTAGAAGGTATTTTGGAGCCTGAAGATGACATCAAATTAAAAGGTAACCTTTCTTTCCTATGCTCAAACATTTATAAACGCTGGCAAAAGAGCAAAAGGACGAAAAGTATTTTTTTTGAAAAAAATAAAGACTGGCTTGACCAACCACATATTTTTCCCGTGAACATTGAGTGTCTTCAGAATATGTCCAAAGATCAGACTTCGGAAAATAAACGTGGCAGACCAAAAAAAATGTTTGAAGCATGTTGCAGCAAAACAAAGAGGCAAAAAGTTGATGATTTGATAAGAACAAGGTCCTTGGAAGAATTAAGGTATGCTGCGCATTTAACAGAGCTAAATTCATCAACTTCTGCTTATCAAGATCAAGAAAAAAAGAGTTTGACGCCTGGAGAAGCCCTGTCATTATATCTTGATCTTGATTTAACGCAAAGAAGCTATGAAGTTTTGCGAAAAACTGTTAACGCAATGCACAAGGACTGTTTTCCGAGCGTCTACGCACTAAGACAAGCAAAAATAGGAATTCTTCCAAAATGTACAGCCACGGAAACATCAGCAGAAGTCGATTTTCAAGACTTGGTGGAAAAAACTGCGCGAAGTATCTCTAAAAAAGTAAGTATTGATAAGGACACACACGCCAAAATGATCTGTAAATGGGGCTTCGATGGTAGTGGCAATCATAGCGCATATAAAATTAAGTTTGACAATCCTGAAAATACGGACGAGTAGATATTTGTTCTTAATAGCATTTGTCCCATTAAGGCTTATTGATATTGATTCAGGTGAATTCCTTTGGAAAAATGATCGGCCAGGTTCTATTTTGAATTGTAGACCCGTTAAATTTTTATTCAGAAAAGAATGTTCTCAGCTCGTGAAAGAAGAGATTGCCATGCAAAACAAAATTTCTGAACTTAATAACTATGCTGGAGTTATAAATAGCCATAATATTACGATATCTTTTGAATTTCATCTTACCATGGTTGATGGGAGCGTATGCAATGTTTTAACTGAAACCAATTCGGCGTCAAAATGTTTCATCTGCGGTGCTCTTCCAAGTGAGATGATCACGGAAGAATGTTTCGAGAAACCTCCAAATGAGGCCAATTACCGATTTGGCCTCTCCAGTCTTAATCTGTGGATACGTACATTTGAGTGTATGTTACACATTGCCTACAGATTATCCTTTAAAAAATGGCGCGTTCAAGGGGACGAAAACAAAACCCTTTTCCAAATAAAGAAAAAGAGAATACAAGCTGAATTTATAACAAAAATGGGATTGAATGTTGATCAACCTAAACAAGGATTTGGATCATCAAACGATGGCAACACTGCCCGTGCTTTCTTTTTTGAACCCTCAAAAAGTTCAGAAATAACAAAGATTGACCAAACTTTGATTGAAAATTTATCCATTATCTTACGAGTGATCGCAACAGGAGAGGACATTGATCTGGACAAGTTAAAAATTTTAATATGCGAAACGAAAAATCTTTATTTAGATTTGTATGCATGGTATTATATGCCCATCACACTGCATATATTATTTTTTCATAGCATTGAAATAATGAAAAGTTTTGAAATACCAATAGGACAAATGTCCGAAGAAGCTCTAGAAGGCTTACACAAAACTTTTCGTCGAACTAGGCTTGACCACGCTAGAAAGGTCAAACAATTGTAAAGACGTTATGAACTATTTACTTTTGATGTCGGACCCATTCATTTCTTCTCAGAGACAAATTAAACGTAAAGAAAAGAAATATGATGCTGAAATAAAAAAATATTTAGTTTGTGATGAAAATTTATCCTCATCAGATGAGGAAAGTTAAGTAGTTATATTTTTTTAATGTTTAAGGATTCTGTTTAAGAAGTTAAAAAATATATATTCATATTAAATGAAAAAAAAAACACTTTAAACATGTTTTTTCATTTTTTTCCTTGGTGCCCATACATTAAACACACTGTGCGCCGGCGCTCCCTTTGCGGTACGGCCGGTGGCGCCTTTTGTGGCAAGGCGCCTGGGGCAACTGCCTCATTGACCCACCCCTAGCCACGGTCTGTCGAGGTGGCCCTCGTGAAATAGCTATAACTCCAGCCTATATACTTGGTGGTAAGGGTAACACACACAAGTTGTTATTGTTCATTCAAAATTATTCAATATTCGCAGCATGCCCTACACTTCTGTGGATTTCCATTTACACACAAAACCCCACTTAATTTGGAACCAAACAATTTTCTTCTGGGGCATGTACTATACCTACCCAGTTAATATAAATACAGTTCGTAACATTTCGATAGCCTCGCTTATATTTTTTATTAAAATCAACTGTTTTTAGCACTTTTTTAATGGAAACATACGGAATTGTATATTGAGTCACAAGATGAGATAGCCTTCCTGAGATTAAGTAGATATAGTTTTAACTGATTTCTACAAGCTGATGGAGTTTTCTATGCTTACATGGTTTGCAGGCACTTAAATTAACGGTTTTTTTTTGTTACATTAGAAAAGCTTCACTTGACTTTTTTGCCATTTGCGGTAAAATTGAGTTAAGCAACGATAAATTACCTTCTTATCTCTTTGAAGGCAGAAAATTGATTGGAAATGGATTGGATATTAACTAATATAAAGATCCATTTTCATACGAAATGGTAACGGGTCCGTTATTCTATCATACCAGACAAGCGGAAAATCTCTAGTTAAACGACCAACTACACTGACTCTCTGAAGAAGGTTAGATAGAAACCTGGGTTAGAAGTGAGCTAAATGGTCATAAGCCGGGTTTTTAAGAGTGCTGAACACCTGAAGAGCTTAAACTTAACGAAAAAGCTTCCATTTACCAGTGTGCTTCATTCACATCTTAATTTATCATACCACCGTGCATGAAATACTGATAACAGTATTTTAAAATAGTAAATATAAATATATACCGGAATCAGAGGAGGCAGATGTGTATAACTGCAAAGTAAAAAGAAGTAATTATACCCACATGCCCCCTCTGATTCCTAAAACACTTATTTTGTATCCCACAAAACGAATTGTTGTAATTTTATTTCTCACTACAAATTATTTCGATTGAATTGAAAGCGCATTTTCATGCGAATGAAATTGAGCAGTGGTTTGTTTTGGATTTTTTAAAACTTGTTAAATATTTGACACTTCAAATAACACACTTTACCGTAGCCAAGTTGCAGTTAGCACCATCTTTTTCATTGTTTTTGAAGTAAAGTGGTGAGAGTTGGCTGCAGCTATGATAATTCATCTACCCACTGTCGTAGCCGCTGTGTAATGATTTCTTTTTATTATTTTCCCATAGCCACCGGGTGCAAAATAAGTTAGCGTACACCTAACTGAAATCACCACGGCACGTCGCGTCCCTGAGCCACCCTCATTTTGCAAATTATTGCTTACCATTTTTTGGCTTCTACCATATTTTTCCTGCGATATCCCGATGTTTTAGGAATAATGCACTGTAGGTACGCTTTGAATGACCCTTTTTCTTCCTTAATCCAGGGCTTTCCACAACCCGTTTTAAAAACAAATTGTTAAAAACAATTCCAACTACCGATTGGCAAACAAAAAAGGACGTTTAGCTATCTCAGTTTGACGTGAACTTAAATCATTGGCAGTGAACCTATTCAAGTGGCGCAAAATAATCGGATAATTTTTTAGTCAGTATGATCAAAGTAGCATATCAAAATAACAGTGCATTTTACAAGTTGGTTTTATATCTCAAACTGAGTGTTATATCCAATACAAATTAAGGGAGAAGAAGAGTAGTGCGGCAAAATGATTGAACTTATTCAAATGGCCGGCAGTGTATCTAAAATGATAATATTTTAAAACTAAGTTTAATTTAGTGGTCCTATTTTTTAATTTACATTTTCTTTCTTTTTCTTCTTAATTTTTTTAGTTTTTTTCAATTCTTGCATTAAGCAGACCTAACCTTTTTCTCTTAATGTTATTAGTATCGCATTTAAAAAGAAGTTTCTTCTGGCATCAATATGATATGTCTTGCAATCGAAGTTAACGTCATACTCGGTGCATAGGGAGCCAGTGCGTGTGGTATCTGGGGGGTAAGAGGCGTGGGATTGTTTAATATCAATATTTCGTCGGTTCAAAGGTAAATCTCACTAAGTGCTTAAAAAAATATCAAGAAAATGAGAATGAAATGCATTTTTTGGAACTTTATTTAAAAATTTTCGGAAATTGAATTTTCAGCTTCAAAAACTATGTTTAAGTCTTATTTCCTTCACAAATGTAAAATGTTAGTAAGTTTGAACCGACGCGACGATTTGTTCTCCATCATATTTCCACTATTCGCTTCTTTTGAGCACCTCCCGCCACCATTCCGGAATATCATGATTTTAGTTTTCGCCAAATTAATGCTAAGGTTCCATTTCTCGCAGTAAACTTCCACAGCCTTATTTATAAACTCGTTTTAGCGACGGAGTAAAGTTACTGCGACCTTACCACACCTCTAATCCTGAAAAGCTTATCTATAAAAAAAATACACGAAGAATAGAAGAGGAATAAGCTAAAAGTGGTTGATAGGAGCAGTCACGTAGTGTGAGTTTCTGCCGTCCTGGGTGGTAGAAATTCAAAAAAACTTGGACTAACATGAACAAAAACAATAATTGAATATGAAGAAAATTTGAAAAGAAATTCTTCTGTTTAAGTGGAGTGACCGAATATATAATTCAAAGTTAAAAGTTCAAGTGAGCTCAACTCCATGATTGCGTTTCGCCCAGGTACGATAGTTGGGCTCATCAGTTAGATGACTATCGTACCCTTCTAAGACGCAATTTTGTATCGATGTTTACCGACTAATATAAAAATCACAGCATTAAGATACTATGAATAATAAAATTCATAGTATCTTAATGCTGTGATTTTTATATTAATAATAAAATTAGGTTTAGATATACAAAGCTGATACAGTACCTACATTTATAACGGAATTTTGAAAGATTTTCTTTTGACATACAGTGGAATTTGTAAGGAGTTTTTCGGGCTTTTTTTTTCAAAATTCCGTTATAAATGTAGATACTATATCAGGTATCTACTATAATTATTTTTTAACAAAAGAGAGTATCGATATTAACATATCAGGGAGGCAGACATATTGCTTAAGTTAAAACATTTTGTTTTGGCCTTTGAAATACGGCGGAACTTGCATGGAGTTTTCCAAATGCCTTTTTTTCAAAATTCCGTTATAAATTTAGGTAATGTACCAGGTGTCTGCTTTAATTATTTTTTAACAAAACAGAGTATCGATATTAACATATCAGAGAGGCAGACATATTGCTTAAGTTAAAACATTTTGTTTTTGGCTTTGAAGTACAGCGGAACTTGTATGGAGTTTTTCAAAGGCTTTTTTTCAAAATTCCGTTATAAATGTAGATGGTACGTGAGAGGCGGCAGGGCCACTTATCTAAATTTTCCACCTTAAAATTGGTTTTAATCCAAAAAAAAATAACTAAATCTTTAAAAAACTTCGATTTCCGTAGCTGAAAAAAATTATAACTTTGCTTCTAATGCTCGGATGTACAGTATTAAGATATTTAAATAAAGTTAAAATACAAAACTACATTTGTGTATAAAAATTATTTAGAAATATCGAAAAATTTCATACTTAAAGGGTGATAGAGTCCTATGTGTAATAAATATTTAAGTGCATGCACATGTGTTTTGAGTGCAGCTCTACTCGCAGCGATGCGTGCACATCTGCTGCACATCTGTTTAAGGCATAAAAGAGTTGGAGATCTTACGATTCTCTACAAAACAATATTAAGATGACACTTTTTTCTAAAATTGTATCATTTTCCGAACGAATTTTGTATTGTTATAGGTATTAGTTTATGTTTTTTTTGGGATTTGGTCCAAAGAAAATTTTGTTTATGAAAAAAATATCTCAAGTATTGATTTCTCATCGTCAAACTCGAGATTTTGATTGATAAGCAAGACGAAAAAATGGGTCTCACAATTCTGTCTGTCCCTTCGGCTACAACCTTAACAGCTGGAAGTATTTTCTTTACAATTGGTATAAGTATAGTGGTTTTTGCTCATTCCTCTCACATATTTTTTCACTTTTTTTAACCAAAATTAACGGAAACTGTCTTACAATTTTCTTGGGAAAAGGTCAAAATTCTGTTCTTCAAAATTCAGTTTTTTTAAAGAAAAAAACAGCTTTTCAAAATTCCTCTTTTTTTGTTCTGTCTTACAAAATTCTGCCAATTTATTTTAAGAAAATTCTGTCAATTCTGTTTTTTTATTTTGGTCACAGGCATTCAAGAACAAAATTAACCCAGTCGTTTCTAAGCCAGATCAGTTTTTCTTATATGGGTGATTCCATGCCAACTGTGATTCTTTGTGTCCAGTCAG
Organism: Dasysyrphus tricinctus; assembly: GCA_963921185.1. Lineage (NCBI taxonomy): Eukaryota > Metazoa > Arthropoda > Insecta > Diptera > Syrphidae > Dasysyrphus > Dasysyrphus tricinctus. The sequence goes on from OY992531.1 coordinate 142,479,905, forward strand.
TGGCAGACTAAGCTTGTTAGAGGCCCGGGGTGGCTATCCTAAATGGGGCCCCTTATGTGATCTCATAAGAGAACGAGTATTTTGATGTTTATAAAATAAAAAATAGTTTTTCTTATTTTAAAATTTTAGGCAAACTAGCAGCAGAACAGGGATGACAATTTGTGTTTCCGCATTATGTATCGAAAGTTAAAAATAAAGTCTATCAAATTGTACTTTTTGCTTCAAAAAATAATATTTTATCCATATTTGTTGATGTATGTTTGTATTAGGGTGGCACTTAATGTAAAAAAATTTGGATTTCACCCACCACCTAAGAGCGAAAATATATGCAATTTTTTTTAGATCGGTTAACGTTAACACTTGCCGGCAAGCACTTGAAGTTTCTCATACAAGATACATAGAAATTTCTCATTCGAAATAATGGAAAAAGTGTGAAAGTGGATGGAAAATCTTTATACCTGTGGCCTATTGCACCATACAAAATTGTAACTACAATTACAAAATTTTAATCCACAAATTTGTTAAAATTCGAGGTTTTATGTTTTATATTCTTTTTTTTTAATACAAAATTATACTTGTTTCACAAATTTGTAGACAATCCTAATTTTTGCTACACAAATAAAAATTTGTAGTTGTAAGAAAATCGTTTACAATTTTGTTCAGTTTGTGAAAAATTTCTACAGGTCAAAGATCGTATGTAAATTCTTCTAAGAATTATTCAGTAAATTGCAGTCGAATCTTACAATTTTCTCGTTTCTTCACAAAATTGTCAACACACTCAAGGCAAAATAAAAATTCAAATACGAAATTTGTGGATAAAAACTACAAAGGAGAATGGGCATTTTTGGGCGTAAGCGGCCATTAATGAAACTAGTCTCAAATGAAAGATATGTTACTCAGAAGCAACTTTCACTATAGGCGTTCCATTGCATTTCATTTAGAAAAGAAGATATTTCAATGTTAATTTAATGCAATTGCATAGATACAATATCGTATAGAAAACTATTTTATTAGTGTTTGTAATGCTTATTCCTAACATCGAAACGTTTTGTGACACTGTAGTAGTATGTTTTGGGAGATTTTAGAACCTCCAATGGTCCCGGTACGGTTTTAAACAGACCCAGTACGATGTACGAATGTCATCAGCTTTTTTGTTTTTTTTTAACATATTATTTTTATAAGGACTTAAACCTCATGTTCGAAGGCTTTAAAGTAGGAGGTTGGCTGATTGATGCTTTTTAAACACCAATACAAATCTTAACACATCCACTTTTTTGTAGACATCAATTATGACCACTTAAAACGCCTAAATCAGTTGGTGGGCTATGATGTTCGAAATAATATGAATAGGGAAAAGGCCGCTCTGCAAAGTACCATTGGAATTGGCCATTTTTTGACGAAAACCAAAAGGAGGACATTTAATTACACGCAACGGAATCAAATGCGATTTAGAGCTTGACTGTGCACTCTGCTTATGCACAGATACAAACATACAAACATATATCAAATATTTTTTTTTTTATATATAAAATTTGGGATTTATATTTTTACATTGGTCAGAAGCAACAATAATTAGTAAAAGTTTTTTGCAGTGTTAAAACAGAAATGCATTTTTTTCGTTTTAGAAGTACACCACAATGAAAAAACTTCTGCACGGTATTTGTACGACCAAACCACACCTAAAAATAACAAAACCATTCTTGGCCGCTCACGCCCATGTTTCATACAAATTTGCCCATTCTCCTTTGTGATTGTAAATTGTAACTGGTGCAATAGGCCACTGGCACATATATTAAGCACCATAAGGAGTAGATAGGTATACAAAACAAATTATTTAAATTTTTTTTTTTTTTAATATTTACCCCGTTAAAAATAACAGTTAATATCGTTGTTTTAGTGAATTTATTGTTATATTATTTTATTTATTTTATGTTTTAAAAAATGACTTGAAAAATAGGAGATAAACTTTATTTTGAAATAAAGGTATATTTTGATCTAAATGTCACCAATTGTCCTGAAATCACCTTTTCTTGGAGTAGTACATATTATTCAAACATTTCAGATTTCTTAGAGGTTTTTTAATCTATCGACATCGTAGCCATCCGTCAATAGAATTTGACAGTTGATGTCTTAACAGACTATACCGAACTATACTATGATGAACTATATGTTGATGTCTTAACAGACTATACGGAACTTTACTATACTTTCTCATAAAAAGTGAATTTCGATCCAAATGTCAAACAATTGACATAAAATCTTTATATCCAGAGCAGTAAAAACTGGGAAAATTTCATATTTTTTCGGATTTTTCAATCCATCCAAATCATATTGTTTTAGTTCCATCGAAATCGAGGTGAAAATTGAATCGGAAATAAATTCAGTCAAATGAAAATAATCGGAAGATCGATTGATTGAAATGATCGAATCATTTTGGTTATCGATTCCTAAACGATTCGATCATTTGAAATTAACGATTTAAACAGCTCTAATTTAAAATTGAATTGAGCACTGAATATTGAAAAACAATACTAGTAGGTAGGTACTTACCGCCGTACATTTTTGAGAAAAGGTAGTTTGAACAAAATAATTGATTTTTCAAAATTTTGAGTTCGAGGATAAATTTTTAAAAAACTATTTTACTATACAAATTTGTTTTAAACAGAAAATTAACGAAGTTCCGTACTCAATATTTTACTTTTTATATAAATTCTTTAAAACCCTAACAAATAACATCATCACTTTATAGACGCTGCCGTTGTTTTTGAAATATATACTTATATACCTATATTTTCGTTGAATACAATTTTTGAAAATATCGTTTTTGGGGGCCCTATACAATTTTGTTTCTTGCGTAATGTATAATATGACAAACATTATTATGAGTATCCATTTTTTTTTGCAAAATCGATACTTTTTTCTGGTATTTTAACATTTATGAAGCAAAATACATTAAAGCCAAAATTCTTAATTCTGAAATATCTAAACTTAAAAAAAAATGTGGCATTTTCTGCTTGAGTCCCAAATTAAATAGTATTTAAGATCGATTAAAGATGCAAAATATGATAAAAAAGTGGGTTACATCAGTTTTGCACTCACAGCCTCATATGTTTCTTAAATTATACATACATCCAATCTAAAAATATCGTGTTTGAATTTGATTTGGGGCCCTCGGGCACCGGGGGCCCGGGGCGGTTTTATTAGTTTTATTTTTGAATTTAAAAGATTTCCCGCTCAACCGCCATTTTGTTTTGGTTTTAACACGTTTGTATTGTGGTTTTCTAAAAGAGACACTATTTATGTATAGTTAACAACAGTCATTTTATTTTTTGTACGTTGTTGTACTTTAAGAGTGATATGTTTTCATGCGATAAAAGTAAGTCACAAATTTATTTGTCAGTACCGTGGTAGTATTTTTTAAAGCATGTTCTAACATGTTTTTGGTTCGTTATCAGAATTTTGTATTCCTTTCAACGGCATAAGTTAAAATTGTCCTGAAAATAATTTTTCTCAAAAGCATAGAGAATTGAGGTTACATAAACTGTCTAAATGTCAGTACCGTGGATGTCAGTACCGTTGCATTTAAATAGTTATTGAACTTTAATTAAATATAATTAAATAATTTCTTGCAATAATATTTTTGTCTACCAATTTTCTTTGTAAGAACGGTAGCAATACCTCAGACGAGCCAAACAAAAATCATTCCGTGCAATAAAAACTAAGAAATAACCCAGCACAAGGAAAAGGGTTACCATTCTGAAGAACATACTTCAAAAAAGAAATAGAGATAATATTTTAAAGAAACAATAGTCTAAGAGCCAGTGGTCGGCAGACTTACGGTATTTCAGTACGATTCATATTAAGTGGAGGTAAGGCCGTAGCCAGAGGAGGGATCACAGGGGTTTGATCCCCCCCCCCCCCCCCCCCCCAAAATTATTGAGAAAGGCATTTGTAAATCATATTTTTCCACCTTAGTGTGAAATTTATAATCAAATATCTGCGATAGTTATTAATTAATCTACTACCTACATACCTTGATGATTTCTTAAGTCAGTGTATTCTGATGCCCTCAATTCTTGGAAAAAATTAACAAAAATTTAAAGAAGAAAACTTTAATTTAAAAAAAAATTTTGGATCGTTGCAATTTAATGTTTAAAGGCTGAATGCATGATATGGTAGACAAAATGCCATACACAACATGATTCACATAGACAAGTTTCTTAAAATTTTGGCGACTGTAACATGCACCCCGAAAAGAACTTTTTCGATAGTGAAACGTCTATAAACTTACCTAAGAGATTCTATAGATGAAGATAAACTTTTATGATTGAAGTTTAAATCATTTAATCAACAAATTAAGACTTATACTGATGAGGAAGTTATCAGGGGTGAGTTTTGCCCAAAAAATTAAATGTTTGACGTTTAAGAATAGTTTACAGTTCCCATGCATTAGAAAAATTAAATTTTTAAAAACAATTCTCCACCTATTCTATGCTTAATTTTGCATAATATTTTAGGCACAAAATGTTTGCCTTTGCCTAAGCCACCTATTGAGTCATATATAAACCCCTTTTATTTATAATTATAGGCCTACAATTGGAAAAATATAAATTTTGGGTGCACAAATATTTTGCATCCAAGTAATGCAGTGAAATTATTTTTTTTTTTTTTTGAAGTGCAAACATTTTTTATTCACCAAACTTTATCTCACGTGAAACAATTTTTGACATGCGAAAATAATTGCATAGATTTTCGCACAGGAAATGTAAACTGGGCTTTATAACGATGAATTTATTTTCACGCAAGAAATGTCATTGATATTTGTTCACTTAGCTCGAATGGTGAAATATTTTTTCGAAAAATTGTATTTCCTGTTAAGCAATACGTCTGCCTATTTGACATAATAAGTAGTATAGTTTTTATTAATTATAAAAAATATTAGTAAATACAGGGTGACGTTAATTGTTTTTTAATGAAATTTTGAAAAAAGCATTACAAATTTCTATTCTGCTGTATTAAGAAACTAAAAAGAAAAAAAGTTTTTACTGAAGGAATATGTTTGTCTCTTTGATATAATAATTCTTACAGTTTTATTTATAAAAAAAATTATAAACAGATACTTGGTGCATTACCCAAATTCTATAAAAATTCCGATGTACAAAAGCAAGAAAAAAATATTTAATATCACTTCACTCGCAAAAGTGATTCAGCTATTTAAGTTAGTTCGAATTAAGTTTCGAACATGAGACAAAGAATAAATATAATAGAGCAAAATTCAACCTCCTTGTCACACTCGTACGTTTGATATTCTGTTTCACATCACCACTAATGGACGTGAAATGAAATAAAAAATGCAACAATGTAAACATTGAAATATTATTAAAGGAGTATTTGTTGTATTAATTTTTTTTTTGTCGTAATTAAAGTTGAATGTGAGTTTTCACCCTTGAGAAATATAATTCTACCTATTATACATTATATGATATAATGATAATAAAATAAGATTTTACAATCAATAAAAGGGTAGTTGTTTTTATCTACATTGTTGTTTTTTTTATTTCATTTCCTATCCATGACATTGTATATATATTATTATAGTACTATCATGAAGAGGAACGATTTGGTTTCCCTCTATAGCGGCGAACCAGAACTACAGCGAGGGCGAATTGAAGCGGGGAGATTGAGCAGATAATTTAGGAAATAGGAATGAATATTAAGGTTAAAAGAATTTAAGAAGATAGAGAACAACGCATACAAAATTTATGGGAGTCCAAGGGAGACAAGAAAAACATCAATTTTGTGGGTTTTTCTTTATCAAATTTCCGTAATATGGTTGTATTGTTTGAAAATTGAGATTATATTGGACTTTTTTTGTTTGGTTGTATGAGTGACTGTAGTAAATTGGGAAAATAGAAATTTATGAAGAATATATCTATAACCACAGTGCCACTAAAAAAAATGTTTTAATGAAATTAATAGTGAGGAATGCTATACATTTTTTAGGTAGGTATTTTCTTTAAAATTTAAGTAGGAAAATTCTGAATAAAAATGAATCATTAATACATATAGTGGGTGACAACAATACTTAAAGAGTTACAAAAATTTATTATTTCTCAGAATTATGTATTTAATTGAAAATATTTTTGAAAAAGTATGACAAAACGCTAGAGCGTGTAGGTTAGGTCTAGGCAAGAAAAAGTTACATGGGGTGGATGGTCCATTTTATCCCGTTTAGGCGGGAGGGTTAATTTGAAAAAAAATGACTTGGAATAGAAAATAAATTATTAAAAAATAACGGAAACACCTACAATGCCATGCAATTGTTTTTATTTAAGCCAGAAATTCGTCCTTTAATAACCTTTTAAAATAAAGTTGTTTTTGTAAATATTTCGTTAAAAACAAATTTTTCAAACTTAAAATTTTGGAAAAAAAAAGATATTATTTTTTTTAAACCAACTTTTTTCAAAATTTCACCTTATAAGTGCATTTTTTTTTAATATTTAGTAGAAGATCAAACAAATTTTAGCATACAGAAAAATTTCATCATAATCGTAGTAGCCGTTTTTGAGAAATAAAAAGATTTAGTTGAACAGATATACAAATTGTAATGGCAAGTATACCCATGTAAACAATTTTTACTTCAAAATTGTTCTTAACTGTTGGTAATTTTTTTGCTACAAATTTGTTGGCTATCTTAAAGCATGCATTTAAAGACCTCAATCGTGAAGATTCCGTTGAGAACTTTTGAAGTTGATGATTTATTAGTGAAACCATTTTATTCATTTTGTAATTAAAAATGATTTTGTGAGAGTCATTTAAACCTACATAATGTCATTCTGGTTGAACTAATCCTTAAACATTGTTCAACATTATTTTAGAAAATGGTCGGAGGTACAAATGTGTGGTAGATTATTTTCCATAATTTTGAATTTTTTCATCATCTTTTGAGTTTTGAAAAGTGAAAATCGAAACGTATGGAGCTTGAAAACTAGCGTAAATTGTCAAATATCTCCACTTAGCAGTATTCTAGAAAATCGAAATTTTTATCAGATACTGGAATAAACAATAGTTATCACTCATTAAAATTTCAAGTTTTTTTCTTCACCCCTCAAAAAGTTAAAAATTAAAAACCTCTAAGAACTCACCCAAAAAAAAACATTGTTTTTAAAAAAATTATCAAGCACGAAAATTTATCTTTATCAAAAATTCCTTAAACACGGATAATTTTTTTATCTGTCTACTTTCCGTGGGTATAAATTTTATTTTCATCCTACGTTCCACTAGTCAACGGAAAGACATTTGTCGAACAGATTTTTTAACATTCACTTTTTTCAAAAATTAATATCTTTTTAACGGGATTTTTTAGAATTAAATGTTGGTCTAACAACCTTCTTAGAATTTTATTTTTCTATCAAAGGTGAAAAAATCAACTTTTTATCTCTTACCGTTTAGAAAATAGATTTTCGACCTTCACTTGGTTTTACCCCCTTTCCACCCCTTTAAATATTTGAATTTACAAAACTAACTCCTTATTGGACACCTACATAAATGCATGTACTAGAAAATATATTAAATTTATGTTCTTTCTTATAAGATAAGTGAGTTAATCAATACCTATATTGATACACACTTGAAAATTGATTTTGAAACAAAAATTGTAAATTTTAATTCGAATTTCAATTTTTGCAAGAAAATAATAGTACCTATATCTATAGATATACCTACGTATTCATTAATTCATAAAGAAACCAACACCATTGTATAATTTCGTATACGTGTATGAACATTTTACTTATTTTCTCTACCTCATTCTGTCGTTGCCATGACACTAACAGCTGACGCACCCATCTCCCTTATCCCCCTTATTGTTGTCAGAATAAAAAAATATAATCCTCTCTGTCTTATCCCCCTGACAGAAGCAATTCGCTGTGGTTAGCAGCGCCACACTCGAGCCCAAAAACGAGCCGAACCAGAAGCTCAAAAAGCTGTTCCATGAGAGTACTATAATAATATATATACAAAGTCCATGAATAGGAATTCTTGAGAAAAGCACACATACCTATCCAAAACTGGAAATTTACCAACACATACACCAAGTCACTGCGGAAATATCTGGCGAGTAATCTGACATTTCATTTCACTCGCTCACTCACTCCCTTTTGCTAACTGAATCAATTTTCGACGAAAAGTGACTCATCTCACTCACTCCCTGCGGCTTCGAATTAGCTGAATCTCGGCACTGGTATAGTATTTACATTTATAACGGAATTTTGAAAAAAGGCCTTTGGAAAACTCCATACAAGTTCCGCCGCTGTATTTCAAAGGCAAAAACAAAATGTTTTAACTTAAGCAATATGTCTACCTCTCTGATATGCAGGCATATTGCTTAAGTTAAAACATTTTGTTTTTGCCTTTGAAATTTAGGTACTGTACCAGGTGTCTGCTTTAATTATTTTTTAACAAAAGAGAGTATCGATATTAACATATCAGAGAGGCAGACATATTGCTTAAGTAAAAACATTTTGTTTTTGCCTTTGAAATACAGCGGAACTTGTATGGAGTTTTTCAAAGGTTTTCTTTTTTAAATTCCGTTATAAATGTAGATACTATACCAGGTGTCTGCAATACTTTTTTGCTAATAAAAGAGAGTATTAGTATTAGTATATCAGTGAGGCAAACATATTGCTTTAATTAAAACATTTTTATTTTGCTTTTGAAATACAGCGAAGTTTGTATGGAGTTTTCCAAAGCTTTTTTTTTCAAATTCCGTTATAAATACAGGTACTACACCAGGGACCTGTTATTATTTTTGTCTTATAAAAGAGAGTATAAAAATTAATATATCGGAGAGGCAGACTTATTGCTCTAGTTAAAATATTTTTTCTTGCTTTTGAAATACATCGGAATTTTTATAGAATTTTTCAAAACTTATTTTTTTAAATTCCGTTACAGATTTGGGTAATGCACCAAGTATCTGCTTATAATTTTTTTTTTAATAAATAAAACTGTAAGAATTATTATATCAAAGAGAAAAACATATTCCTTCAGTAAAAACTTTTTTTCTTTTAAGTTTCTTAATACATCAGAATTTTTATAGAGATTTGTAAGGCTTTTTTCAAAATTTCATTAAAAAACAATTAACGTCACCATGTATCTACTAATATTTTTAATAATTAATAAAAACTATTCTACCTACTTATTATGTCAAATAGGCAGACGTATTGCTTAACAGGAAATACATTTTGTTGTATTTGAAAAGAAACAGTGAAATATGTATGCAGATTTTTCCCTAATATTTGTATTTCGAAATTCCGTTAAAAATCCAGGTACTACAGCAGGTGTCTAATGGACTATAAGTATTAAAATATAAGGACTTGAACGTATTTCTTCAAGAAAGAGTGCTTTTTTGTACCTAAAAGGGCCCACAGACACCACACTTGTGTGCGCACATGTGTACCGGCACCGGTGTGCGATTCCGCCACACACGCCACACCAAATCGTACACACTTTAGAGATCTCATAGAAAAAGACCATAATGATAATAATATTTAAAATCGAAAAACTTCCGACGCTCCTCTTTCAAACGCGATTCCGATGCAACTTAATAGTAAATGTGCGTGCACATCCCCATACACATCACACCGATCGAGACACCGACACCAAAAATCAAAAACTTTTGATTTTTACTCGCTCCGTGTCTGACACCAAAAATCGGTGTGTGCACCAGCCCACACACAGCACACATTTCCATTGGGCCCTTTAAGAAAAAGAGCTTATTTCTTTTAGGAATTTTTCTAGACCATTTTTAAAAATTCCGTTACTCCTAGAGTTGATTCAGTTTTTGTAGGCTAAAAGTCATTTAATTATAATTTTTAATTCTGCAACGTTTCAGGGATGTTTATCCCCTTCGTCAGGCAAATAAAAAACTTGATATCCTATACAAAATACAATAAGTTACTCCTAGAGGTACTACTAGTGGGGCGGCTTAGCTATTCAATTGTGCACTTTGTGATAAAAGCAAATAATTTTAATCGTTGTTGGCACATTATAAAAGAATGATTTTAAGATATTGGGCCACTTCGTATCTCCACCCATTTAGGTGGGCGGGGCAATTTTGTTTTGAAAATGACTTGAAATGGGAAAAAAATTATAAAAAAATAACAACAACACTTACAATATTTTGCTATATCATTTTTGAAAGCCAAAACGCCATTCTTAAATTCTGTTTTTAAATTAAGTTATTTGATAAAATAGTTTTCGAAAAAATCATTTTCAAACTCAAAGTTTATAAAAAAAAATGTTGAAATAAAAAATGTATACTGATTTTTTTTAACTTTGCGTAGATATATAAAAATTAAATTTTTATTTTTCAGTGCTCCTATTAATTCTGGGTCGAATTTTGAAAACCAATTTCTTTTAAATCCCTTAGTTTTTGAAAAAAATTGAAAATTATAAAAACCATTTTTTTCGTAGAATTTTTTTTTTATTATTTGTCTAATTCATAACGTAATTTTTGATCAAAAACACCCTGAATTTGTACCTATTGACAAAAACAACAATATAGACCAGTAACTGTCAAATCCCCTCCCTCGTCAAAAAAAAATACATTAAAGAATAAGTAACCTCATATGACAATTCATTTTATTTAATGACTTAACACAAATATAAAAAAGAAAGCAAAAATTCAATTTAAAGACACTTTGTTACAAATTAAGTTAAAACATGCTAAATTATAATACATAATACACTAAAAATAATATATTGTAGGACCGGCTTATACTAGATATTTATAAATAATACATAATGTGCATACATATTAACACTTGTGTACAATATATTTATATTTATATTTATATTTATATTTTATATTTATATTTATATTTATATTTATATTTATATTTATATTTATATTTATATTTATATTTATATTTATATTTATATTTATATTTATATTTATATTTATATTTATATTTATATTTATATTTATATTTATATTTATATTTATATTTATATTTATATTTATATTTATATTTATATTTATATTTATATTTATATTTATATTTATATTTATATTTATATTTATATTTATATTTATATTTATATTTATATTTATATTTATATTTATATTTATATTTATATTTATATTTATATTTATATTTATATTTATATTTATATTTATATTTATATTTATATTTATATTTATATTTATATTTATATTTATATTTATATTTATATTTATATTTATATTTATATTTATATTTATATTTATATTTATATTTATATTTATATTTATATTTATATTTATATTTATATTTATATTTATATTTATATTTATATTTATATTTATATTTATATTTATATTTATATTTATATTTATATTTATATTTATATTTATATTTATATTTATATTTATATTTATATTTATATTTATATTTATATTTATATTTATATTTATATTTATATTTATATTTATATTTATATTTATATTTATATTTATATTTATATTTATATTTATATTTATATTTATATTTATATTTATATTTATATTTATATTTATATTTATATTTATATTTATATTTATATTTATATTATTATTTATATTTATATTTATATTTATATTTATACACTAGTCAACAATATTAAAGGAACAAATTTTTTTTCAATTTTTGTTAGCGTTTTTTGAAGAGCTGTATCTTTGTGACGAGTGGTCGTATTGAGTTGAAATAAAAAGTATTTTACAGCTTTATGTTTTTTGTTTCGAGATTTGTTTGCAAACAAATTTTTTTGAAGTACCGTTATTGCGTTATTGCAAAAAATGAGACGAGACAACAAAATTATTTTGTTTTTATTTTTTTTGAAGGTCCTCATTTCTATGGATAAATTTTTTTGAGTCAATTAAATGTCATGATCAGATACCTTGTTTATGCATACATATTAACACTTGTGTACAATATATTTATATTTATATTTATATTTATATTTATATTTATATTTATATTTATATTTATATTTATATTTATATTTATATTTATATTTATATTTATATTTATATTTATATTTATATTTATATTTATATTTATATTTATATTTATATTTATATTTATATTTATATTTATATTTATATTTATATTTATATTTATATTTATATTTATATTTATATTTATATTTATATTTATATTTATATTTATATTTATATTTATATTTATATTTATATTTATATTTATATTTATATTTATATTTATATTTATATTTATATTTATATTTATATTTATATTTATATTTATATTTATATTTATATTTATATTTATATTTATATTTATATTTATATTTATTTATTTATATCTATATTTATATTTATATTTATATTTATAGTACATCCTTTTTGGTTTTCGCCTGATGATGTCCATATAGACGCGGATGAAACGTTGTGAACAAACAATAGGGAACTTGTTTCATTTATTGATCTAAGGCCCAAATTTAAGCCGACAAATACATGCCTACTTACTATCCATACCTGCATATATATCGCAAGTTAAAATTAGATAGCACTAACAAAACAATAAATCTTTGCACAAACCCGTGTTCAGTTAGAGTTCGATTAAGTGTTCCATTAACAAAAACTTCCGAAATCTTTTTTTGTAAAAATTTGCGAAGCAAACTTGTTTCTCAATTACTTAAAAATAAAATTAAAAACTCACCCTCTGAAAACTCTGAAGGAATAGTGAGCTCCGTCCATTCAATGGCAACAGCTCTATTTTGTGGTGTTACATTTCCTGCGAGTCAAAGTAAACATAATTTATATTAATAACATGAAGACATAAGCAATTAAAGAACCGTCCATCACTTTCTTAACATCAAGTTAAATAAAAAATACACACTCATTCATCATGTTTCTTCTTACCCGATGGAATCTGCCGAAACTTCAACTTGAATTCATTGATAGGCGACTGACTCTCCGTTTGCCAGATCATGTTATGTGATGTCGGACTCTGTACTGCGGGATTTATCTTGAAAACACATGGCATGGGTCGGCCTGTCAAATCGATCGCCACCCCCTTGAAACCGATCTTGTTCTCTGCCCGGCACTCATATACTCCTAGATCGGAATCTTTGACCTTCTTGATGATTAAAATGTGCTTCGATTCGGTGTAGTAGTGCGTTAGCGAACGATTGGACTCCAATTCACTGTCATGGCGCGCTATTCTTGAATCTGTTGCAACTGGCACCCCATGATGGAACCAATGGACCGTGGCAGATGGAGCTGCTTCCACCAGACACTCGAGATGAGCACGCATGTTGATTTTCGTGTGAACCACTGGATGAATGGCTTTAACTTCCGGGCTAACTGTAATGCCAGAGCAGAAGAAGAATGAAAGCAGAATTCAATGATATCACAAAAAAAAAAAAACTTACAGAGAACATTTAAGTGAACACCGGCAATAGCAGGCTCACCAACACCGTTTGTGGCAAGACATTCTATTGGACCGGACATTTCACGAGACTTAACTTCAACAATGTGATTCTGGCGATTGCCAACGTGATAGTTTTCGATAGAGATGCCATTATGCCGCCATGTGATAGCAGGCAGTGGAAAACCCCTTGCTTCGCACGTTATTTCAAATATGGAACCAACAGGTAGTTCAAGGAAGCCACTCGGTTCAGAGACAACAGAGGGGGAGTACTGAACCTCAATTGCGTGGATTTGCACGGCATGACCGGTGTTGGCCATTATTTCACAATAGTATTCACCCGTGTCTTCCGCTTGCACGTTGGAAACTTGCAGGCTACCATTCAACCAAAGGTGAATTCGTTCCGGTGTCGGATTTTCTGGATGACGAGAGTCAACTAATGGCACGTCATCCCTATGCCATCGTACGTATCTGAACGGAGCTGGAAATTGAATTAAAAAAATAATTACTTGCATGAAAAGTAAGCACAAACATGTACCTATATATGTATATTTAAGTACCTTCTTTATCTGGGTACCTGCATGCCTACATTAAGAGCAATGTAATAATGAGTATTAAAACAAGACAATATAGTGCGGAGAAGATTTCTATGAATTTTGAATTCTTATTTCAAGAAAACTTCGAGGTAACTAAGTTGTGGACAAAAGGTGCTAAATGTAGGTAATATTGGGCAAGTTAATAGGTGTCGAATAAATTTGAGTACATTAGGATAGAATTCTCTTTTATAAATAAATTAAAAAAACAAAAGTGGTAAACCAATGCCTGGGTATGTTATATAGTTTCCTTCCTTTTCCGATTCCTATAACACAACTCAACAAAATAAAAAAAATATTTTTGTGCCTGGGTTTATTTCATGATTTTTTTATTCGTCATACTCCAAAATAATGGAAAACTACCCACATCCCCCCTAGAGTTTGCTTTTGTAGAGTTGGTAGTCAAAATAGAGATACCATAGTTTTCATAGAAATAATAAGTGTTTTTCTTTAAAAGGGAATTGTTACGCCCATTTGGTACCTCTAGAGTATATTTGTGTCACAAACTACAAAAATGTTTATTTAGCAATTTAAGGACATTAAAATGTTATTAAGAATGTGTTAAAGTGATGCTAATGCATTTTGCTACTATATGTGGCTATTTTATCAAAATTCACATTATTATAATTTTTGAAAATATGTTAGGAAACTTAAAAGACACGCAGGATGTCTCTTAGATTGACTATTCTGCACGGTCATTTAGAAAAAATTAAAAGCTTCATTGGGAGCATAAGGAAAAAGGAAAACGTTTTAACTAGGACTTTATGGACTTTGAGAGTAATCGTCATTACCAAGGTCAATTAAATGAAACAATGATAGGAAATTATTCTAAAGGTTTAAATTTAAGAATAGCACATTCCAAAATCAGCGTGTTTGTTGATAAAATTACCGTTTTAATGTTGGTACCGAACATTAAACAAACAAAAAAAAATGAAGAAAAAAGGAGTTTTTGTAACTTTGAATTTAATCAAAAATTAAAATAAACACAACCATCTGATTTATAAACTTTTACTTAAGATTGGTGAAAGCATTGAATATAAAAAACAAAAAACTAGCAGTCAAAATTATTAATGTACTACTTATATTCAAGTTGCTTGGAACCTTAGAACTTTAAAACAATCAATTATAAAAACAGTATAAAACAAGCATTTAAATCGTTCTTTTAATTGTATAAACAACTGGTAAGTTGCTTAAACAATTCGTAAATTAGCTTAAAGCTCAAAACAATTGGATTACTAGAATAAATCGTTAGGGTAGTTTCCTTAAAACTTAATTTTTTATAGTTTAAATTTTGGTAACATTTAAAACAAAATCGTATGCCAATTTTGAGTATTTATTAGTATGCATTTATATACCTTATTTCAAAAAAATTATCAACCCGTTTTTTTGAACGGAATTTCCAAAAAAAAAAATTTGTAGATATCTGTTTTTAAAAATCCAATTTTTTTTTTTTATTTTGATATTAAATTGGCCAGTTTATATTTCTGAGATCTCAGGAGATTTTTCCCTAATATTTATATTTCAAAATTCCGTTAAAAACCCAGTTACTACGGCAGGTGTCTGATATCTATTTTTTTTTTTTTAGTTAAATGGACTGTTAGTATTAAAATATAACAGACCTGAACGTATTCCTTCAAGAAAAAGTGCTTTTTTGTACCTACGAAAAAAAGGTTATTTTTTTAGGAATTTTTCTAGACCTTTTTTTAAAAATTCTGTTACTCCTAGAGGTACTACGCCCTATGCCTGCCTTTACTATTTGTGAATAGCAGAAACTATGTAGTCTAACATATCAAAGAGGCAGACGTACTGCTATCACAGAGGTACTATGACTTTGGATTAGGAGAGCCCATTCCATGCTCAGGAGGTCTAGGACAATGCCTCCACTTAATATGAATCGTACTGAAATACCGTAAGTCTGCCGACCACTGGCTCTTAGACTATGAGTATTATTTACTAAAATACGTCTCCTTGATGTTTTGTAGGTTGTTACTGACTTGTATCTATTTTTTATATATGTAATTATAATATAATATTAAACTGGTTTGCAAAGTTTTTAAGTCTTATTCCCCTTTAGTACATTATTTGGGACAGTTCTGAAATAAGTTATAAAGATCAATCAAATAGTTAAAAACTAAATTTTATTCAAGGCATTTTTAAGTGAAATTAATCAAACATCCATTAAAAGTATCCACCACTGATTTTTGTGAAATAGGCCAATAGGTTGAGTGTACCTAATCTTGAAATAGTTAATTTTGAAAAGGGTATAAGTCCATGGACCTACCACCTTTTTAAAAATAAATATTTTCATAACTCTTAAAGGAATCAGTGGACATGAGTGAAACTTCTTAGGAGTATGGACAACACAAAGGCCTACACGAAACCACAAATAACTCAATTTGTCAATAAAGTGGGCTTACCCCCTTTTCAAAATAACCGATTCAATTAACTTCTAGCCGCAAAAGTTTAATACAACACAATTTATTTGATTTAGGTTGCTGTACGAGCAATTTTTGATACAGTGTATCTCTCACATTTTTCGACACTCGAAGGCAGTTTTTAGTGACAGTTTGCATAACATATTTTATCTTATCTGACGTTTCAAAATTATACTGATTAACATAACATGATAAAGAGAATTTTGTTTCCCATTAAAGCGCTATTTCCTTTAATGCATAAGTTCTTATATGTATGTTTGACAAAATTTCAAAGCTTCGTCCACAATTTGTTTTTTGATTGGAGCACGAAACGTAAACAGTTTTGACCCCAGATCAAAAAAATTTAACGCAGGCCAAAAACGGTCTTCGAACGTTCAAACAAGTGAGAAATATGTGTTATTTTAAGATTACCTTCTTCATGGTTTTTAAGTGCGTGTATTTTTTTAAGGGGCAACATTCTTCTTTTTATAACTATTAAAATTTTAAAATTGGTCAAAAAATAAATGACAACAATTAACTGAAGATTTCTTAGAGAAGAAAAGAGGGGTATCGGGAAGATTTAAACTGATTTTAAAAGAAGAAAACGGTTTTTTTTATTTTATAACGGGAATATCTCAAAAACGTGGCCCGATAGAAAAAACCTACGGAAAAGTATATTTTGGTTTCTGTAACAAAAATCTCGTTGACCAATGTCATTACGATGATACAGAAACCAAAATGTGGGTAGCACAATTCTGTCCGCCTGATTTCTATCTCCACCTGCAGTCCGAGCCAATTTTGAGCTTGAAGCTAGAACTATAATGCTTGGAGTGGCACTTAAGTGGTCGGAAGAAAGTAAGCGAATGCACGGAAAGCATATGACGCGGCTATAATTGCGGAGTGGAACGTTTCGTCAAGTTTCGTTCAACTTTGCTTACGGAAGTGAGGTGCGCTCGGGGGCGGTTTACCTGAACCTGCCATTTAATGTTTTTTTTGAGAATTTTTATTTAAGTTCTTATGTAGCTTTTATTTTAAAAGTTGTTTAAACAATTAAAAGATAGATTTACATGTTTTTTTTCTGAAGTTTTTTTTTCTGTAATTCCTTGCATACCTTCAAAAATTCTTAAGTTCAAGACAACTTGAACATAGGAACATGTTCGCGCGATCCAGTCGTGCATTTTATTTAATAATAAAATAACATCAGCCTCTAGCTTCCGATGGCTCAATGGGAAGTTAACAGTGCGGGTCGCACCGTCTCTTTTTTTTAGTTATGTTAGAAAAATATATATTTTCTTATGTTACATTATCTGTCATAGTCATTGGTTATTACGTAGCAAATTGTTTCCTTATGTAGTTGACCTAATGTAGCACATTCACACCGGACACCGTTGCTTGCTACAACCACGAAACTAATACCTATGTTTTATTATTGTTGTAATAAAACCCTGCCGTGGAATGAAATGGGCCTAGAGAAAATCAACCGTCACATTCACAACGTGACAAATTAGTAAAAGGAGAGATCAGGTATACCTACCTACGAGAAGAGACATAGTGTAATTAATCCGAAACATTTTTATTGAGATTAATCTTATGAATTTTAAAATGCATTGCCCTTGTGTCGAATGCATGTTGTATCAAAAAGGAACTGGGAAATTAATTCACGGTCGCCTTGAAAACATATTTAAGTGCAAGAGCGAGATATCAGAAATGCTTCATGGATTTTCATTATATGCTATCTTATCTTTGACTACAATTTTAATTAACTCCTTACGTTTCTCAGTGGGGAGTTTTGTGTTTGAAAATACTATCAGATTTCCATCATTGAAAAGAATTCACCATTTCAATACATCTACATATTAAGAAGATATAATTACCTATGCATTATGTTGAAAATTATAACTGGAAAGTTTTTTGGGAAATAAATAAAATGCTGTGTCACAAGAGGTCTGCAAGCCCTTAAATAAGTTAAGCACTGCAGATAAGTGGACAAAAGTGAATGGATTATAAGGTAAAGAGAATATCTAATGCTAAAACAATTTTTAATATGGTTTTTGATCGGTTTAAACTAATTTCGGTTGTGAGAAGAAAATCGTCTCCAAGTTTAAAATGAATCGGTACACCTATTAAGATACGAAATTTTACGAATACATAATGGACAAAAAAAAATTAAATTGAAATCAGGCCGTGAGCGCAATTGTGGCCTAACTGCATTTTTCATTATTTTCAATAGAGCAAAAATAAGAAACAAATTACTTTTAAACGCTTGTAGTCTTAAAATTTTTCAAGCGCATGTAATTTTTAGCTAAAGAAACAAAGTTTTGATTTTTGCTTGCAATATGATGGAAAATTAAAAGGCTTTTGTTTTTGATTCACGATTCTTCAAAAATACCGTTATAACTGATCAGATAGGTCACTTTTGCACTCGAGCTTCTAATTTTTTTGTGGTTGGCCTCTGAGTGCAAAAAGGCCAGTAACTATGGCAATAACGCTTCAATTCAAAAAATTTTAATGCAGAATATTATTTAATAAATGCAGATTGAATTTTCGGAATAAAAACAATTTCAATAAAATTGCAGTTAGGCCACTATTGCGGTCACGGCCTCAAATAGTAGTCCAGCAACACTCAAGAAATGCATTTTAAGATTGAAATCTGAATTCAGCAAAGGATTTTGGGCTCATATTGGTCTAAGAAATTTAACAATTTTCTTTTTTGCATATTTCTAAAATTGTGAATCACTGCATCAATTTTATTGAAAAAACTATGAATACAATGGTACCTACCTATTTTCCAAAATTATTTTGTATGTTAAAATCATAATGAGAACAACTTGTTTTTTTAATAATTAGTCAGAAAACAAAAACTGATATTGATTTTGGAGTTTGTTCTAAAAACAAAATATTTTAAGATATAAGGAGCATCAATAATAGGTTTTGATTTTTTTTAAATTATTCAATACTCAACGAATTTGAACCACAAAAAAAAAAAAACATTAAATGGCAGGTTCAGGTATACCGCTCCCGAGCGCACCTCACTTCCGTAAGCAAAGTTGAACGAAACTTGACGAAACGTTCCACTCCGCAATTATAGCCACGTCATATGCTTTCCGTGCATTCGTTTATTTTCTTCCGACCACTTAAGTGCCACTCCAAGCATTATAGTTCTAGCTTAAAGCTCAAAATTGGCTCGGACTGCAGGTGGAGATAGAAATCAGGCGGACAGAATTGTGCTACCCACATTTTGGTGTTCTGTATCATCGTAATGACATTGGTCAACGAGATTTTTGTTACAGAAACCAAAATATACTTTTCCGTAGGTTTTTCTATCGGGCCACGTTTTTGAGATATTCCCGTTATAAAATAAAAAACCGTTTTCTTTTTTTTAAATCAGTTTAAATCTTCCCGATACCCCTCTTTTCTTCTCTCAGAAATCTTCAGTTAATTGAAGGCCTTTCATTTAAGATATAAATACAATTGGCGTTTTTCTATTTGGGCTCTGAGCAAAGCTCTGAGCAGAAGCTGAGCGATCAGAGCAGAGCTCCGAGCAGATTATGATCAGATTCCTCAGATTTAATTATGAAACACACTTCAGCCCTGAACTGTCATTTCATAGGTGTTTTTGTTAAATTTCGGGCGACTGTCCGAGGACTTTCCAGGGATTTTATTTAAAGTTATGTATCACTAAAAAAATAAGTGAAGTTGGCTTTGCTCAGCGTTTCGCTTAATTCGCTCGGTCATTTCATCCTGAGCTAATAGAGCAAGCTCTGAGCTAGCTCCGATGGAAAAAAGAAAGACACTTTTTATACTCTGATATGTCTGAGCTAAAAAAGAAACATAGAATTTTTGTTTGAAAGTTCCGTGATCTGCTCTCTGAGTTAAAAAAGAAAAACGCCAAATGTAAAAGAGAATGGGCAAACATTTATGGGAAATGGTTCACTTCTCAATAAGAATGTGTCATACATATGGTTGACACGGTTATTGTGGTTATGGCCGTTAACCTCTAAGCCATGCGGTTCACGAGATATTGTTTTATTATTAATAATAATAAATTATTATTGTTCTTTTCGGTGTTTTGAAGCCGAATATCTTGCGAACCCCATGGCTTAGAGCTTAACGGCCGGACTTCATACTCGAGTTCAGCACACCTACGGAATAGTATATTTTGGTTTCTGTAACAAAAAAAAAAATTAAAATTTGTTGACCAGTGTTATTATCTCAATTTTTTTGTCTGCAAGAATCCCAAACTTTCCCTTTGGCCATAGTAAAAGCTATCACTTGATGAGTAGAATAAAATTAAGGCGTTAGGAATTAGCGCCCAAGGAAAAAGCGCCCATATCGATTTGGAACCTCGCATCGACCCCAAATCATATAGCAAGGTCAAGCAGGGGGGTAAAACGGGGGCAGCATGCCCCCCATACATACCTCACTGTTTATTCGCATATTTTTTAATTTCACAAACCATATAAAGGAGAGGATTTATTAGGTTTGTGAAATGTAGATAAAATTCACGTATAAATAGTGAGGCATGTATGGGGGGGGGCAACCCCCCTGCTTGGACTCGTTATAGGATTTGGGGCTGGGTGCGAGGTTGGGTGTATGCAAAGTTTCGTTTGCATTTAAAGAATCTGGATTTAAAAAAAGTTTGAATTTAATCATACCTACATACATATGTATATCCAACAATAATTGTAACTGTATCATTTTGAGATCTTAAACAAATATTAGGTACCATCACAAACATTTCTAAAAACTGCGTATTCATTGAAATAAAGTTTGGAAATATGTACCACCCAAAATGGAGGAAATATCGCCTAAATTCTACAAAAACATGAAATATTTGGGCGATATTTCCATTTTATTATTTGGGTTTAAAATTGTTTTGGGAAATATTTCTAATTTCTTCTTTTTGTGTGATAAAATTTTTTTCGGGCGATGTTTCCAAATCGGTTTCGGCGCTATTTCCTTACACCTTTGATATTTATATAAACAATGTATGTACAAAATTTGAGCCTTTAATATTAATATGTCTCTCATCGTAATTTTCTGTTTTTCATACAAAATGTATGGTCAAAAACAAAATGGTGATGCGTAAATGTGCTGAAGTAAATGTGTTTGGCTTATTATATCATAAATTAACTAACCATTTAAATTCCTGTGGTTTACATGATTTCTTGGAGAGGAAAAGAGATATGGTAAGCAATTTTGTTTTTTTTTTTTCAACAAAAAATTTGGAAATACATTTCCGTACACTTGAAAAGAGCCACACAAAGAAGATAGGGCAAATTCGTATGAAAAATGGACGTGAGCGGCCAAGAATGGTTTTGTTATTTTTATATGTGGTTTAGTCCTACAATCACCGTGCAGAAGTTTTTTCTTTGTGGTGTTCCTACCTCAAAAACGAAAAAAAATGCATTTTTGGTTTAACACTTCAATAGAGTTTTAATAAGTATATTTTCTGGCTTCTGATCAATGTCGAATAGAAAAGGAGAGTGCAATAAGGAATTTAAACGCCTTCAAGAATATTTTATATACAAAAATGGCCATATAACATCATCAATAAGTTCATTTATATTACAATCTACATGTATACATAAATAAATAAATAAATTGGGTGGCGCAACAGCTCGTGGAGAACCAGGGCCTAGTGACTTACAACTCTCAACCATTCCTGTGTGCATGTTGTTGGCAGGAATGGAGGAGACCTACAGTTTTTTGCCATGTCCGAGCGGCTAAATGAGAAGCACTTTTTTCATGACAAGTATACTCTTGGAGGATTTGTCAGTTCCTCGCAAGAGGCAGTACCTCGAATAAAACATTTCTGTTTTTAGGTGGCATGGCTGGGAATCGAACCCACACCTTCGACATGACAGTCCTACGCACTAACCATCATGCCACAAGGTACGCCATTTGAACATAACTGGAATTGGATAATAGGAGAAATGTGGGTTAATCAAACTCCAAGTGGCAAATCTATGAACGTAAAAATATGTGTAGCAAATGTGTTTCTACTAGCCGAATCTCTAAGGAACCTATGTACTTGCCGATACCCGGCGTGAGATACTTCGCTAAAAAAGAAATATGTACATTTTGTTGATTTGTTGGAAAAAAGGAAGTTTTTGTATTAGACCAAGAGCCCACGGTAATTTTTGCGTGTGAACGATTACACAAAAAAATTGTTGTTATTCGATAGGATTTATAATTTTATTTTCAAATTTAAGCGTCTTGTAGAATATGCAGAAAAAGCTCACCTGATTTGATTCCTACATGTATAGGAAGCTAGCGTGATTACGAAAATGATGGTCCAAGACGTTTTGCGGCCGGCCTTCTGCCTGACAGACGCTTTCGAAGTTAGCCAAAAATCGATTTTTTAAATAATTGTGAAACACAATTTTTTTTTGTCCTATATGCAGAAAAAGCTCACCTGATTAGAAAAATAGTGGTCCAAGACATTTTACAGGCGGCCTTTCTGCCTTACAGACAGTTTCGAAGATAGCCAAATCATTTTTTTAGTAATACTTTTAATGCATCATTTATTTTGTAAGAAATGAGTCTATGCAAAAAATTTGTTAAGTGCGCAAATTTTAGAACAAAACTGATATATCTATTTATTCCCATAACTGTTATAAGTTCATAGGCGTTAAAAAAGAAGGAAGGAATAGATAGTAGGTATGCAATTAAAACATTATCTAATCCGCCTACTCTGATTGTTTTTAATTATGTATTCTCTTTTATTTTCTGTATTATGCTTTTAATTTATTGCTAATTAAGGCGGCATATTTCGTGCAAAACATCAGCGCATAGCTTAAAATAGCGGGTTTGAAGATATTAAGTTGCCGAGTCCGAAAGCCAAATTGTATTTCTCTCGCAACCATGAGTGACACGGCTGGAAGTTTAGAATGTGTTCTTCATATTGGGTCTTGTGAATAAAAAAATCTAAAGCTAAAACTTATAGATTTTTTAGTCAAAGCTAGGTTTTGTGTGATTAAAAACAAGCTTTAGCTAGAAACTAAAAGATGTCTACTAGTAATAGCTATTTTAAAATAGCTAGAGGTAAATTCATGTAGCTTTAGCTTTTTTTCCTGCTTAAGCTCCAAAATGTATGATTAATAATAGCTTACGCTAGAATATTATGGTTAAAGCTACAAAAATATCAAGATTCCTCGACCCCTTACTAGAATGCTTTGACTAGTTCCTCTTACGTGAAAACTATGGGTCTTGTGAATAAACAAGTAGCTTAAGATAAAACTTGGATGATTTTTTAAAATCTCTGCGTTGCTTTTCCGTCCCAAAAATAATAGTTTTAGCTTAAGCTTCTAAGCCAAAACATGTGAATAAAAAAGCGAAAGCTAGAAATATTAATCTTAAGCTAGAATTTTCTGGCTAAGGCTATTTAGCGTAATCTTTTTTTTATTCACATAAAACAAAGCTTAAACTAGAACTGTCCAGCTTAAGCTACTAGCAAAGCTATGACTAGCTAGCTTTAGCTTGGTCCAAAAATAGCTTCAGCTTTTTTTTTATTCACAAGGCCCAATGAAAGTTATAGTGAAAATTTGAATGAAAAAACGATTTTTGGCTATCTTCGCAAGCATCTGTAAGAAAGAAGGCTGCCTGTAAAACGTATTGGACCACTATTTTTGTAATCAGGTGAGCTAACCCTACAAAGTTCAAATAAAGAATTTTAAGTGAGCTCTACTCCATATATTGCGTTTCGCCCAGGCTCATCAGTTAAATGCATGTTGTACCCTTCTAAGACGCAAATTTTGGTCGATGTTTACCGACTCATATAGAAATCACAGCATGAATACACTGTGAATTCTATTTTTGCAGTGGAATTTGATTAGATTTAGACACCTAGAAAACAAATGCCAGTGCTCAGGCTTTCTATAATTGAATCGGTGAGTGAAAGAACAGTACAAGCGTCAAAAATTGAATTATGAGCTGAAAATGCCAAAATGTTCTGCTTACGTAAACCTTCAAATCAGCCAAATAACAGTACATTTGAAAGTCGAATTCATACTAAACTACACTACTATGATATCTGATTGAGTGGAAGAACAGTACAAATCCTTTGATTTATACTGTTCTTTCACTCAATAACTGCTGTCTGGAGTTAATGCTCAATTGTTAAAGCAATGAATTACAATATTATTAACAAAAATTATTGATGACATGACACATGACAGGTTTTATAGAAAGACTAGTAAACCAGTTGACAAATTAATTAATAGTTTTTGGTTTATGCTTCCATTGTATCAATTTGTATGGGACTTTACGTTTTGCACTGAATATATGACTACATTATAACAACCTATTTCATAGGATGTTGTGTTCTTGCTTAAATTACTGAATTACTTAACCCAAACAATAATTAAACAAATTAAATAGCAGCTACCAACTTAAAAATGTAAAGAACCATTTTCAATTCAAACAAAATAAAATAAATAAAATGCACGACTGGGTCGCACGTACTTGCTCTTATGTTTAAGACACTGCGAGTTTAAGAAAATTGTATATACAAACATGGAAATTATGAGAGAAAAATGTAGAGAAGCATGAAATACGACACTTAAATTAGCTAAAACAACTCTGTTGACAGTTTGAGGTGGAAAAAAGTATGCCATCTTAATTCATGATGGGATATGATTGTATGGGAAAAAAAATTTTAAAATCGTTGGAGCGGTTTTTTTTTTAATTAATTTCTTATATATAAAATTCTTATAACATTTTTAAGAACAAATTTTGGTATGCAGATTTAAACTATATATTTATTTGTATATAAAAACAAAATTTGAAAAAAAATTGTCAACCCGTTTTTGAGATATCGAATTTTCAAAAAAAAAATTTGAAACTTTTTTTAAAAATCCAAAAACTTTTTTTTGGAAAATTTTGATGTGCAATATTATTTAATTTTAACTGAAATTCGTATATAAAAAAATTCATCTAAATCCGTTATGCTGATAACGAGAAAACTCAAAATAAAAAAATACGTTCTATCACAGGTACTACTAATAGTTGCTATGTGTAAAATTTTATAATTTTTGATGGTAGATCGTACTAATTTTAGTATATGAAAAAAGTTTAATCAAAATCGTAGGAGTCGTTTTCAAGCAAAAAGATATTTTCCTTTGCGGTTTTTTCACTTTTGTATGGAAGGTACCGTTATTTTTTCATAAATGTAAAATTTTTTCGAAAAATATTTTAGAGAGTACTAAAAAAGTCTTAAATATCGAGTTTCAAAAAAATCTATGATGCCGTTTTCGAAATATTTGATTTTCTAAAAAAAATTTTGAAATATTTTTTAAAAATCCAAAAAATATTTTTTCAAAAATGTTGGTACACAAAACTATTAACATTTTTTGGAAGCTTCTGTATAAAAAAAATAATTGAAATCGGTCATACCATTTTGAAGAAAATCAAAAATTAAAAAAATGGTTCCTTGGGAGGTACCATTAATAACCATTTTTAAAAAATGGTTTTCCACCCAAAGAAAGCCTTTACTAAAATAAATTTATCGAATTTTTTTTAAGAAAAGTTGTCGAGCCGTTTTTGAGAAAAATACGATTATGTAAATTTGCCAAAAAAAAATGTATGACAGGTACCGTTATTTTTGGTTCTAAAAAAAAAATGAAAAAAACGTGTCGGCAGAATCACCAAAAACCACTAAGTACCAAGTTTGAAGAAAATCGATCGAGCCGTTTAGGCTCTAGACGAACAGACAGACAGACAGAATTTTGCCACCCACTTTTTTGGTGTTCTCTATCATCGTAATATCATGTTTGATTGTTATCTCAAATTTTTTTTTTTGCACGAATCCAAAACTTGCCTTATAGTACCTATAATCGCAAGTAAAAATTAGAAATTAAGAAAATAATGCAAAATATTATCTGGAGAGGCCTTGGAGTTTTACTGCCATAAACATTATGGCATGAAAAACAACCAATTATGGTGCTCCAAGCTAATAGAATTACTCAAAGAACTGTCATTTTTTGTTTATAAAGATTTATAAAAACAATAAAACAGTGAACAGTGCTTTTTTCATATTGAGTGAAAGAACAGTACAAGTAAAGTGTCTTTCCGTCTCAATACTACTTTTCTATATACACTTTTATGAATTATTTTTTCATGAAAATATTGAGGAACTCGAAGACTTAAAATCTCCCATACAATATTGGACCAATAAATTAATTGTTTTTCTGTGAAATAGTTATTTCTGTTTTTCTCAAAACTAACATTTTGTAGGTACTTCAATTATGATTTTGAAGAAAGTTAAAAATAATATTCTTCTGTTTTTTTTTTTTATAGAAAGCATGAGCACTGGCATTTGTTTTCTAGGTGTCTGAATTTAATCAAATTCCCCTGGATTTTCATATTCATGCTGCGATTTCTATATGAGTCGGTAAACATCGACCAAAATTTGCGTCTTAAAGGGTACAACAGCATCTAACTGATGAGCCCAATTGTTGTACCTGGGCGAAACGCAATAGGGTAATTCCATGAAAAAGTGGACATGAAGATAGAAGAATGGAAAATTTATCTCACCCCCTGCCTATTGTTCGCTAGTTTTAAAATTAGAATTACAAAATATCCTACAAGTAATAAGCATACGGCTTAAAATAAAATAAAATTATAAAAGGCTTAACCCTAAATTTTTAAATTAAAAACGTGAAATAACGTGAGTTACCGACTTTTTGTAACGTGAGTTACCATGTATTTTATTAAATTTGTATAAAATATTTTCAATAATTTAAAATTTGTGTACAGATATAATCTGGCTGATAAATTCTCATATGTAATTCAACAAACCAGTTTACCTTTATTGTTTTTTTTAATTTTTAGAAAATATGCATAGTACTGCTACAAAACCCATGTCCGAATATGGTAACGTGAGTTACCAACATGTTTTAGTATTTTTTACTAAGAAAGAATTTATTTTTCCCAAAAATTTTATTTTTTCCTCGAAGTCGAAATCATTACCATGTATAGAATTTATATTTTGTTTTATTTATATTTATATAAGTATGGAAATTTTAATGAAAAAGAGCGTGAAACTCTCCCAAATGTAACGTGAGTTACCATGGAATTGCCCAATATATGGAGTAGAGCTCACTTAAAATTCTTTATTTGAACTTAATTCATTCGCTCCACTAAAACACAAGAATATTATTTTTAATTTTCTTCAAAATCATAACCCTACAAAGGAAAACAAAATTTGTTTGTTATCACAATTATTTAAAGAAAAAATGTTGTGATGTGAATTAAAGGAAAATTGAATGAAATAATACTTTAAAAGCGTCTGTCAGGCAGAAGGCCGCCTGCAAAGCGTCTTGGACCACTTTTTTTCTAATCAGGTGAGCTTTCTCTACATATAGGAAAAAAAATGTTGTGTTATCACAATTATTATAAAAAACGATTTTTGGCCAACTTCGAAAGCGTCTGTCAAGCAGAAGGCCGCTTGCAAAACGTTTTGGACCACCATTTTGCCAATTCCTCTACTTACTTACTTACTTATCCGGCTCCCGATCCATGAAGGGTCTCTGCCTGAGATATTGCGGTCTTCCATCGGTTGCGGTCCCTCGCACGCTCCCTCCAGTCGTCGAGACCAAGCGCTCTTGCGTCTGTGACCGCCTGGTCCCTATAGCGGAGGTTCGGTCTTCCTGGTCGTCTCGAACCTGGGGGCTGGGATTCGAAGATTTTCTTGGCTGGAGCGTTGTTGTCCATTCGCTCGATGTGGCCGAGCCAATGTAGTCGACGTGTTTTGGCTCTTTGGACTACATCCACATCTTGGTACAGCTCGTACAGTTCACGATTGAATCTTCTCCTCCAATCGCCCTCTTCGCATATAGGACCAAATATCCGCCGTAGAATTTTTCGCTCGAAAGTGCCCAGGATCAATTCCCCTTTTTTACTTATCGTCCAGCACTCGGCACCGTAGAGTAGAACTGGTAAAATTAGAGTTTTGTATAGCGTGCACTTTGTCTTTCGAGAAAGGAGTTTTGAACCCATTTGTTTGGCCAAACCGAAGTAGCAGCGGTTCGCTAGGGTAATTCTTCGTCGGATTTCCACTAAGGTGTCGTTCGTGGGATTGATGTTTGTTCCGAGGTAGGTGAACTCCTTGACTACCTCGAAATTACTGCTACCAACAGTGACGTTTTGTCCTAGGCGATGGACAGATGAGGCTTTGTTTGTTGATAGCATGTACTTTGTTTTGTCCTCATTCACTTCAAGACCAACGCGTTTCGCCTGTTCATCAATAGCTGTGAATGCTTCAAGTACAGCTCTCTTGGAACGGCCGATGATGTCGATGTCGTCCGCATAACCAAGCAGTTGAGAAGACCTGTTAAAGATAGTGCCTTCCATGTTAACACCACTCTTGCGCACTATCTGCTCCAGGACTAGGTTGAAGAAATCACATGATAGCGCATCTCCTTGTCTGAACCCTGTACACGTCTGGAATAACTCGGATGAGCTGTTACCCATTTGCACGTTGCACCGCGTATTTTGTAACGTCATGCGGCATAGCTGGATCAGTTTTTTCGGGATCCCGAGTTCCGACATCGCCAATAGAAGCTCTTGGCGACTTATGCTATCATATGCGGCTTTGAAGTCGATGAATAGGTGGTGGGTCTCGACTTGAAATTCGTTGGTCTTTTCCAGGATTTGCCTCAATGTGAAGATTTGGTCTATCGTTGATCTGCCTGGCCTGAAGCCACACTGGTACGTGCCGATTATAGTGTTGCAGAAAGGTTTTAGACGCTCACATAGTACGTTGGATAGGATCTTGTAGGCAACATTAAGCAGGGATATGCCTCTGTAGTTCTTGCAGGACATAGGATCGCCTTTTTTGTAGATTGGGCATATGGAGCTATTTGACCAGTCGTCGGGCATACTTTCCTCCTCCCAAACTTGTTTGATGAGCTGGTGCATGCACCCTACCAGAACATCTCCTCCATACTTGAAGAGTTCCGCTGGTAGGCCATCCGAGCCGGCGGATTTGTTGTTCTTAAGCTTGTGGATGGCTTTCTTAACCTCTTCAGTACTGGGTGCTGGGACTGGATCTTCATTGACTGGTCTAATGCTTCTTTGTTCCCCTGTCGCCTCCTCTACATAATGCCCATTAAGCAGCTGCTGGAAATGCTGCTTAAACACGTCTACAATTCCCTGTGCTTCGGTGACTAGGTTCCCTTCGCTGTTTCGAAGAGCTTGCGTGCCAGTCCTTTAACCAGATGCCAGTTGCTTGGCTGTTTTGTAGAACCGGCGGGTGTTGGTGGCGGTGCTGGACTCTTCGAGATACTTGAGCTGAGAGGCTGCGGATGCTCTTTTCTTTCTACGCAGGGTTTTTTTCTCTTTCCTTCTCTTTTCACGGTACTCCTCTCTTGCTGCTCTTGTTTTCCGTTGCAGCATTTGCATTCGTGCATTTTCCGTCTCCTGCTTCAATAGCGCGCATTCATCATCATACCACGGGTTCTTTTTTCTGGGTGGTTGATAGCCTATGGTGGTCTCGGCTGTCTCTTTAATAATGTCGCGATACTGGTTCCACTGGTTGTTGACGCTTGTGGCTGGGTGTACGGCAGAGAGTTTCCCGGTCAATTGCTCACTGTAGTCTCTGGCTTTCTCAGATGTGCTAAGGCATGCGATGTTGAACTTCTTTCTTTGGGCGGTCTTCGTTTTCTTTTCGTTGGACAGTCGGGCTCTGAACTTTGTCACAACAAGAAAGTGGTCAGAGTCCACGTTTGCACCTCGGAAAGTTCGCACGTCCAAGATGTTCGATGCGTACCTTGCGCCAATTAGCACGTGATCGATTTGGTTGGCCGTTCGACCATCTGGAGATCGCCAGGTTGCTGTGTGTATCCTTCGCCTGGGGAACCTAGTGCTACTTATCACGGTATTACGAGCTGCAGCAAAGTCGATTAGTCGGAAGCCGTTGTCTGTTGTCGTTTCGTGGAGGCTGTGCTTTCCAACTAATCCGCCAAAGATGTTTTCCTTTCCGACTTTAGCATTGAAGTCTCCGAGCACGACTTTGACATCGTACTCCGGACAGGCTCCGTAGGCTCCGTCCAGAAGGTCGTAAAACTCCTCCTTGTTAGACTCCTCAGCTTCATCGGTAGGGGCGTGTGCACATATTAGGCTGATGTTTTGGAAGGTAGCTTTGATGCGGATCACAGCCAGGCGATCGCTTATCGGCTTAAAATCGATGACTTTTGATCTGAGTCGATTTCCCACGACGAATCCGCATCCTAGCATGTGCAGTCTTTGGTGACAGCTGTAATAAATGTCGCAATCTTTTCTTTTCGTTATACCTGATCCTATCCATCGTATCTCCTGGATCGCGGTAATGTCTGCCTTGTACCGCGAGAGGACAGATTCAAGTTTTTGAGTAGCACCTGGTGTGTAGAGTGTCCTTACATTCCAGGTGCATACTCGTAGATCATAGTCCATTTTCGTTCCGGGTCTGGTTGCCATTTGAGGGGGGTCGTTATCCGAGGCTTCTTGCGTCTCTCTCATAACAATTGGCTTTTTTACTGTGGCCGGGTCGTTAGCCCAACGCACTAACCTCCAATCTGTAGGGCCATGGGTTTAATGTTGCAATTCTTTCCTTGATCAACATTCGCACTTACAAGTTTAGCAAGTCCTGGCATAAAGTCAAGACCAGTATCCGGCGGCTACCAACTTGGAGGTATTGTAAGCACTTGATGTGTAGGAAAAGATACAGCTCGAGGCCCCCAGTTCCTACAACATCCAACCACCTACAACATCCTCTACACATACGTACAAAAAATTTTGTGTTATCACAATTATTTCAAAAATCGATTTTTGGCCAACTTCGAAAGCGTCTGTCAGACAGAAGGCCGGCCGCAAAACGTCTTGGACCATCATTTTCGTAATCACGCTAGTTTCCTCTACATGTAGGAATCAAAATTTTTTGTTATCATAATTATTTGAAAAACCGATTTCCGGCATATTTCAGGAGCGTCTGTCATGGAGAAGGCCGCCTGCAAAACGTCTTGGACCACCATATTTGATATCAGGGCATTAAGTTCTATATAATTAAATGTTATCACAATTATTTAATCTGCCGAAAAAATTGCGTTTTGGATGCAGGATTACTCATAACTGCCCCAACTACAAACTGCAAGACGCTAACATTTGAAAATAAAATTAAAAATACTATCGAATAACAACAATTCTTTTGTGTTATCGTTCACACGCAAAAATTACTGTGGGCTCTTGGTCTATATGGAAAGATTCGAAATCAATTTCATGAAACCGAATGTGTGGGAATGTTTTAGTGGTCTAAGACCATCTTCGCCTAATTGCCATTGAATGAAACAGAAGATTACATTTGTGAACGTCAGTTATCTATAAATAATTTAGAACTTAGATGTATATACAAACATACGTGTGTGGACAGAATTATTGCATCTAATATTAATCCTCAAGAGTCGTATATTTCCGTTGTTGGTACCTAAATATTTTCCATTTTCCACATTTTGGTTTGGTAAAAACATATAAGAAGAAGTAACAATATTTATATTAATATTTTTTTATTCTAGACTAGTTCATACTTCAAAGCGAAGTGAAATCAGATTTGAAATGAAACATCAATAATTAATGAACCAAAAGGTTTTCAAAAAAATAGTTTTTGTCATAATATTTGGTTACAAAAAGCCCATTGAGTTGCACTTGTTTCGAGACAAATTTGTTCCTCCTTGTCGCCAAAATAATTGCATTTACTTTTTGAAAGTTTTTCACGCCTAGGAAAAAAGGATTTTTTTCTGATGTATAAACCAGGCTTAAGGGTAAAAATGATTTCACAGGCACTATTAGATTAGTGTTTTCTTTTTCAAGCTCAGAAATTCAAAATACAATTTGGATTTTATATGAAAATGATAACAAAATAGCTGTCACAGAGAAAAAATCACAAAAATATGATTATCACCTGTGACAATCACCTTACGCAGACCGAATTTGATTATTGTGACTGTCAACTATCACAAATCACCTTAGCCGATTCCACCCATGATTTCCTAGAGCTCAAATTTCCACAGACGTCTTTTTTCACTTAACTAGTCTAAGCTAGCTACAAAACTGATATCAAATATGAATTTTTGTAATTCCTATAATTCAGAATTTAGACTAGGTAATTGCAATTTCTTTATCTCAAGTAGAATGCAATGGTTTATTTTTAATGTATTGGTTTCAAAACTTACTATTGTGATAGCAAGGTAGTAGAACGGTATCATTTTCAAACGTTTTCACTGTTGTCGGAACACTTTTGAAGTTTTTGTTACTATCCAAATCATTGTTGAAGTTGAGTGCAGATTGGGCGCCATTCAAAATAAAAACTATTCCCAAGATTGTTGTGATGCACTTATTACTGTCCTTCATTTTGGACCACTTTATTTCTTGTTTTTTTTAAATAATTCTTTCAAATTGTGTAAATCAATAAATCGAAATGGGTTTTAATCTAACTTTCTTTCGACCCACGCGACGGTTATAATATTCCTTAAATATAGCTTTTAAATTTATTAAAATCACTTAAAATAATATGTTTAGTCGCACGCTGTATATAAAAATTTATTCACTTACTATAGGTACGAAACTTTTATATTTGAAGATATTATGACTATTAAATGAACGTAATTCCATGAAAAAAATAAATTCACGACGAGATCAAGATGAAATCTTATCCTATCCGCGTACTACGAGGGTTGCTATCGAACTGATCGTCTGCCCAACCATAGTTACAATGTGATGTTAGGATGGAGAAATGTATTTCATTCAGAACTACTTGTGTGTATTTAATAGTTTACTGTTGCTGTATTTTATTTTACTGCTAAACATCATTATTTAAATAAAATTGTTTTGTAAGTTAATATTAACATTAGTCTGACTTAATTCTATTTTGTTATTTAAAGTCAATTAAACTACATTCATCTACAAAACTATTATTGAGATTTGTAATATGTAGGTACCTATCTATTATTGAAGATTTTTTGTTGATTCTTCCTCTTGAGGGGTTTAAGATAAACAGAAATTTATCACAAGATAATTTTTTTATAAGAATCAAAAAGGATATTATAAAAAGTTAACAACATTAACAAAATGTCAATTTTTAGTTTTGTTTTATTTGAAATTTCTTTTTATAATTGGCTTAAAAAATCTATAGCCTAAAAAATACATTACTAAATAAAAATTAATTTGTTCGACAACATTTTGTAAACAAAATATTTTCCGTTTTTAAATTATGAATGAAATAAAAAAGACCAAGTGCATTCGCTTAAGAATAAGTTTCCTTAATAATAATAACAAATGTTTTAAATCCCATTTGTTCGTTTATTCGTGGTTCGTTGGTCGCTCATATGAATAGACCTTAAATGGTGGGATCATAGGACTGAGTTGTATTTTGTAAAGGATGTTTTTTTTTAGTTGGTACTTATACCAAGTTAATAATTTCTATGTGTGTAGGGACATATGCACGTACATATATGCATTTATTTGCTATGAAATGTTCATTTTGCATTCATAGTTCATGGAACGCAACTTTGAAATAGAGATAGGTACATACCTACACTTTATTATGATAGATTAATAAAACTAGACGTAAGGCCGAGTACGCTGTTGAAGTGAAACGAAAATTTTCTAGGTCTCTAACTGGAGTACAAAACCATAAACGAAAAGATTGCGGAATAAACAAAATGCAGGTCCGGATCGCACGTACTTTCTCTTATGTTCATGGTGTGTGGGACTTAAAAACTTTAAAAAATATTCAAGTAATAATTGAAAAAGTATAAAAAAAGCACTTAAAAGCACGACCTTTTAATTGTTAAAAGAGTCTGATAAATAACTTAGAGCTAAAAAAAAAGTACGCCATTTGATTACTTGCAAAAATATGAATATATGCAAAAACAAAAATTTTAATCGTTGGAGCCGTTTTCTTAAAAAAAATTGTATATATAAAATGTTTGTAACATTTTTCAAAAAAATTTGTTTATATTTTTATTATTGTTTTGCTGAACTTTTTGATTTGAATTTTAATCTTATTTTTTGTTTTGCTTCTTTAGTTCAATAAAAATGCTATTTTTTAATTAATTTTACCAGTATATTTCAAGGATTGGATTATTTCTTATTAAAATAAAAATAAAAATTAAAATTAATATATAACAGCATTTTAATAATAATATTATAAAAAGAAATAATTACCTAAAATACTATTTCTTGTATAGACAATAATAATTTTCAATATAACATTTGTATGTATGTACATTGTACATGTACATATATCAACTACAAATTATTATCAATGACAAATCTAATTTTTGATACCAAAAATAATTTTTTTTTAATATACCTACCTAAAACAAAACAAGCAAATTATTGAGTAAGTATTAAAAAATGTTTGTTTTGTAAAACAAAATTATTTTTGTTATCAAAAACTAGATTAGTCATTGATAATAATTTGTAGTCGATATACAGTGTCGGCCAAAACATAAGCAACTTTTTCATGAAATTAAGCTCTGGTCTATAACTGGCTGGATTTTAATATTTTTAATAATCTCTTAATTGATTAATGCTCTTATTATTACCAAAATAAAATTAATAACAATAAAAATGATATTTCATAACTAAAAATATTAAATATTCAAAGAATAATGATATCATGTCCCATTTTACCTGGTCAAAACATAAGCAACTTTTTAAAAATGCATGTTTTTGATTAAATTTAGTGTTTAATTTATAATATTTTGTGACAAAAGCTTTGTATTTCATCATCGCACTGCAGCTCCAGGGCATATTCTCCCGAAAATTTGGAACCATGGACCCTGGTATACTATTTCAAGCCTCCTTGACTTGACCGTTCCTATTTCTTGAAATTTCACTGAACTATTCTTCGATCTACAATCTTCAATAGTGTTTCCAAGGGTTTGAGACCAGGATACTGTGCCTGTCACTTCAAATCATGAAGTTTTTCCACTTGAAACGATTTTTTTCACTATATTTTGGTATGGTTCGGATCATTATCTTGCTGAAATATCCATTTCAGCACATGGAAGCATTACATTTTCCATGATGTTCTTGAATACGCACCGGTCCATAATTCCATATATTTTATCAATCAATCGGACCTACTCCATGTCCAGAGAAACATGCCCAAACATCCACGAGCCATTCGATTTCTTCCTCCATGTTTCGAAGTACCCTTTGTTTATTCGGTATCATATTATGAGCTTGGTTGGTTGACCAACGGACTCGTCGAAAATCAAGCTATCCCTTCAAATTGAATCTAAATTCGACAGAACACAGTTACAGTATTTCTATTTAGCATTTCGACGAGTCCGTTGGTCAGCCAACTAAGTTCATATCAGATACCGAATAAACAAAGGGTACTTCAAAACATGGAGGAAGAAATCGAATGGTTCGTGGATTTTTGGGCATGTTTTTATTTTTTTATAAAACGTACCTATGTATGTATAAGTATACACAAATCCTTATTATGTATATTAAAATGTCTTAGCCATAAACAAATTAAATGCACGACTGGATCACACATTTCTTCTGAAATAAGTTTTGTTGGGTTAAATTAATAAATTCTAACGAGGAAGCAGACACCCTAGCCAAAAGAGGAGCAACAGACTAACCCCTTTATGGGACCTGAGCCCTATTGCGGTGTAGGTGAAAACGTGATCAAATACAAAATCAAATCAGAAGAATAGAATAAAAGATCAAAAATCTGGGAAGAACTCCCAAAATTGAGGCAGACCTGCATAAACCTAAGTAGGAACAACCTCAGAATAATAACGGGTATTCTCACAGAGCACTGCAAACTAAGAAGACACCTCAGCAGTAGCGTAGCTACCGCGGTATCAGCCGTATCAATGATACGGGGCCCCCGAGATATAGGGGCCCCGAGATTCAGAGTACTTGACGTGTGTAAGAAAGTTTTCATTGAGATGCATTCGAAACACAATTTTAATAGGTTGTAGTTAACCTAGACAATTGTCAAAAAACACCAAAGGGTTCTCGATTGTGAAATAAGCAAGAATCAACATTTTCTTTACAAATCAATAAACACAAACCACAGCTTCCATTTTCTATTTCTCTTTGTTATCATCAAAGTAAACAAATGCTTTGGAGCTCTTATCACTTCTTCAGGGGGAGTCTACGGCGACCCTTGGTGTCATAAATCACAGAATTTGCTGGTCAGGGCCCAAGAAAACTAGACAAACAATGGTTAAATTCGAAAATAGTTCTTATAAAACTGAACTTCGATGGAGAGCTCCATTTTACTTTACCTTCATGACCAGTTTAGTTGAAAAACTTGTCAAAACTTAATTTTTTGATGGACAACATTTTTTGTACAAATCGTATTCGGGTTCATCTCCTTATTATAAAATAAAGTTTTTGGTGGAAGAGGTAAGGAAAAGACCGTTTTATCAAAAGAGGGAGTGAGTTGTGCATATGCTGCTAATTCGAATTTCATTTTACAATGAATAATTGAGGAACCAGAAATTTTACAATTTTATAATCTTATAATAATGTGCTATCATTGAAGTCCAAAAGTTATAACGTTTCAAAATTTGACTATTGATTTTGACCGTAAAGTGACAAACAAATATTTTTGGAAATGCTTATCTAGAAAACTGTTACTTTTTTTCAAAATCAAGCTGGTTTAAATTTAAACTCATAGAATTCTACACAAGAAAGATTATTACACTATTTCATTATAGAGTAGAAGATTTTGAGAAAAACGTGCACAAACGTTACAAAATTATTATTGATATCTTTTCAACACTCAAAATTTGTTTTCTCGTACAAAAAAGTGCTATAATCTATCTTTCGTATAATTTCATGAGCTTGGATTTAAATCTTTTGAACAAATTAACGGTTTTCGAGATACATATTTAAAAAAAATAGTTTCTTGTCCCTTTTACCGTGCAAAATGAAATATCAAATTGAACTTATCTATTATGCTGATGCAAGTAAAAAAAGTTTATATCTAAGGCTGAGTCTCTGTTAGGAAAAAGGGGGCCCCTAAAAAATGTTTGATACGGGGCCCCCAAAGTGCTCGCTACACCACTGCATCTCAGTCTCCTCGGTTTAGCGAGTAGCGCAACTTGCAGATTCTGCAACACCTACTAGGAAACACCGGACCACATATTAGAGAAATGTGATGCACTCGCGCATCAAAGACACAGGTATCTGGGACATTACCAGATAGACGAGAGAGAGTTTCCCTTTCTGAAAATACCCGACATACTTGAGTTCCTAAAAGGAACCAATCTGGAGGGAGAGTTATAGAATGAGCCGTCTCACTCTACTCTTAAAGGGGGCACAATAGATCTTTAAGTTGCAGTGCGCTTATCCCCTATTAAATTCATTAATTTATTCAATAAATTCTTAAGAATTATCCACCAATCTTTTTTTACTAAAAAAAAGACTCAAATTGTAACTACATATCGTCGTCGTTCTCTGAAAACTCCCTAAGTCCAACCGAGAAACCTCTCGTAAATACGATAGGTATAATTGATAAAATATATATATTTGATAAAATATAAATATTTTAACTCTGTAAAAGGTCTCTAAATCTTATGTTGGTCTATTTCTGAAGGAAAAATTCCACTAAATCAAACATTTTCAAATTTTGGTAAGTAAAATTCCATAAAATTGAATACAAAGATAATAAATACAAAGATAAATTTGTATAGGTATTTATACTAATTTTTAAAAAGTCTTCCCTACATAAGATCGACATCCTGCGTACGCCCTTGAACTGGATCACAAAAACTTCCTCTGGGTGGTTCAAACCTTAAAGCGACAGCTTTAATTACCCATCAGAACATAAGAAGATCAAATTATAATTGTGTATGGTGTATCTTATTACTAAAAGATCTTTCTTCCAATATAGTTTACCAACATAAATAAATATAAGACATTGCATGTCCAATGGACATTGTTCAATATTCATGTGGAAACAATGTTGCGTAGCTCATAATAAAGATTAAATAATATTAAATTTGGGTGTGATGACTTAAAAGTAGCAATATATTTTCGCAATATTGTGTGTACATACATAGATACTCGGAATTCTTATTACCCTTTACGAATAACAAAAAAATAAGAATAGAGAAACAAGACATATAAAAATTCCAGAACCATCCATCAGCTTCTGTGTAGAGTAGATCAATTAATTAATTATACGCATTGCACATCAGAAGGGGATCTTGTCGATGGATTTAAGCAATTACGCCAGTTCGTCGGTATATGAGCTAATTAACTATGATCTTATCGATTGATGATAATTTATTTTTACTTTTAGATTCAATTTTATTTTTATTTATTTTCAGAAATTAAAGACATTGAAGGGAGCGTTGAATGTAGTTATGTAGTAGCAATTCGATTAATGAAAAATTAATCAATTTATCTGTATTCGGTAGGTAGAGATCTGTTCGTCTATAAAATACATTACACTTATTTTACTATATAAACAAACCATTATCATAGTAACTTAATATTTATTATTATTAATTAATGCTCGAAGTGTTCGAACAAATAAATATAAATAAATACTTAATGCTTATTGTGTATCTATTACTAAAGACAGATTGTATTTCAAAGGATCTTTACTAAAGACGGATATAATTGCAGGGATCATTACATTGGCGACGAGGTAAAAAAAATATATTATGTATACGTATAAACAAATTGGTAGTTTTTAATTTTTTTTAAAGAAAGTTAATGCAATATTAAAAAAAAGAATATATTGCAAAAAAGTTGATGCATAGGTATATGTATGTAATGTACAGTGCCTTGCATAAGCTTCACCGCACCCTGTAAAAATGGATTTTATAAGAAACTGAACATGGAAATGGCACCTTACTATTTTTTGCTTAAAGGCATCAGTTAACAAGTAAATTGAACAAAATAAAAAGTCCCGTTATTTTCTCTTCTGGCGTTAAGAAATTAAAAACCGATTTTTTTGTATTGCAAAAGTATAACCTCACAATGCAAATCTCTCTGAAGCTTCATTCAGTTATGTGCTTTGAAATGACAAACAACGATGCCGCGTGGTACACATTTAAGCGATACCAAAAAAGGTAAAATTCAAGCTTTTCGGTCAACTGGCCTAAGCTCTAGGGCTATTGCTAGGAAAATTTCGCGATCGGATCGTGTTTTCCGAAATTTCTTAAAAGATCCAGAATCTTATGAAACCAAAGTAAGACCCGGTCGTCCGCAGATGCTGACTGATAATCAATGTGCATCCAATTCGGTGCATTCTTTGCCGGAAATTCGTGCCGAATTGGGGTTAGGCGTTTCAGTCTCGACAGTTTTTCGTGTCTTAAAGAAAAGTGAAGTGATTGTTCGGGGCAAAATGGTGCCAGCTCCAAATCTAACAACAGCCCACAAACAAAAAAGATTGGAATTTGCCCGTCAAAACATGGACCGCAATTGGAAAACCGTAAGTTACATTCCATTAATTTAAACTTAACTCTTATAATTCCAAATACCATAATCTAATGAATTTTTTTTTTAGATCATCTTCAGTGACGAAAAGAAGTTTAATCTTGATGGACCAGATGGTTACAACGGATATTGGCACGATTTGAGAAAGGAAAAAAAGTTTTTTTCCAAGAGAAACTTCGGCGGTGTCAGTTGTATGGTTTGGGGGGCCTTCTGCGACCGTGGTAAGGTTGCACTTGCCTTCACCACTACAAGGATGAACAGCGCAGCTTACACCCAGGTGCTTCAAGACAATTTGGTACCCTACTTAAGACGATTTCGTCGAGTTCAGCATGTCTTTCAGCAAGATAATGCTCCAATTCACGTTAGTCGTCAAAGTTTGGAGTGGTTTCAATCAAAAAACATAAATTTGATGGAGTGGCCGGCACGTTCCCTGGATTGTTACCCAATTGAAAATCTTTGGGGAATTCTGACTCGCAAAATTTATGCCCATAATAGGCAATTTGCCAGTGTTGCTGAGCTGCTAGAGGCAATAATGGTAGCATGGAACTCCTTAGCCTTAGACGATTCTATATTTAAAAACCTTGTGAACAGTATGCCAAAAAGAATTTTTAGTTTGGTTGAAAATAGGGGTAATAAGATTCCATATTAATTTGTTTAGAAAATGTACTTCAAAATAAAAAAAAAATAAAAATAAATGTGCGGTTATACTTTTGCAATACAAAAATCTGTTTTTAATTTCTTAATACCAGAAGCGAAAATAACGGGACTTCTTTTTTTGTTCAATATACTTGTTTACTGATGCCATTAAGCAAAAAAATAGAAAGGTTTCAATTCCATGTTCAGTTTCTTATAATATCCATTTTAACAGGGTGCGGTTAAAACTTATGATGTTATGATGTTCAAAGGGTAGACACGGTGCATTCAAGAGGACACAAGCGTCCACAAGCTTTTTTTCAAAGCGAACCTCTGTCTATCAACTCCTACTCTCACCTCCAAGTGGTGAACATCGGGTGCCTAGTACCTTTAACTGAAGATGGGGTTCCAATCCCTGTGGACGGTTTTAGGGGGCAGCAAACGAGAGAGGGGGGGATGAGTGTTCCCACTAAGGCACTTCTCCTTCATCCAGGCGGCAGCGGAAGAATTCTCAAGATGGAATCAACGGTGGCGTCTACAGTTCCAGTTAGGCTGAACTACTTAGTGAACACCTTATACGGGCTACTACGACATATTCGGAGCTCAGGCCTATAAGGAGCGGTTAATATATATAGGGTCTGGTCCTCCAGGTTGGGGGTCGTGCCGTCGGGGTGACTTCCCGGCCACGTAAAGCTATTCTAGTTGCGAAGCATCAACAAGCCTCGGATACGGACGGATTTACTGTTGACGAACCTAGCAAACGAAATAAGGACAACGAACTTCGGATCTGCACGTGGAATGTTCTGTCTCTCTATAGACCACGTGCAGCCGAACATTTAGCGGAGGCCCTAGACTGCTACAAAGCAGACATCACCGCCATCCAAGAAGTGCGATGGGATGGGCCGGGCAAAAGAAAACTGAAAGACTGCGATATATACTACGGTGACTGTTACCGACCACAAGGGCCGCGTCTTTTTGGATGTGGATTTGTTGTTAGAGGCAGACTGAGGCAAGAGGTCTTGAGTTTCAATTATGTGAACGAGCGCCTCACGACAATTCGCATCAAGGCTAAATTCGCCAACATCAGCCTGATATGCGCGCATGCCCCCACAGAGGAGAAAGATGACGACACCAAGGACGAGTTCTACGAGCTCCTGGACAAGACATATGAGCAATGCCCTAGCTATGACATTAAAATTGTCTTGGGTGATTTTAATGCCAAACTAGGAAGAGAAGACGTTTTTGGTGGCACAATCGGAAGATACAGCCTGCACGACACCACCTCCGATAACGGACTCAGGCTAATCGACTTTGCTGCGGGGCGAAACGTTGTGGTAGCTAGTACGCAGTTCCCGCATCTCGATATACATAAGGGGACATGGCGAATTCCTGGTCAATCAACCGCCAACCAAATTGACCACAATGCGATCGACGCAAGGCACTCCTCCAGTATCAAGGATGTCCGAACGTTCCGAGGAGCCAACGTTGACTCGGACCACTACCTCGTTGTAGCAAAGGTAATGCTACGGATATCCACACCAAAACCAAAACAGGGAAATACTGTCAGGAAGTTCAACGTCGGACGGCTACAGTCGCAAGAAATCGCCAGGTGCTTTTCCGATCGAGTCTCTCGCGCCCTCTTAGCTAGTCCTTTGCCGCCAACTGCAAACATCGAGAACCAGTGGAAAAACTGCCAGGAAGCCATCAGAGATGCCGCCTCTGACGTGCTGGGCTTCGCACGACCACCACAGCGAAACCCCTGGTTCGACGAGGAATGCCGGCAAGTACATGCAGCCAAACAACAGGCATACAAAGCGGCGCTGCATAGAAGGACCAGAGCTGCTCGCGAGCTCTACGAGCAGAAGAGGAAAGAGGAACACAAGCTTCTCAGAAAGAAAAAGAAAGAGCATGAGAAGCGCGCGATCGAGGAATTAGAGGGATGCCACTGCAGGAATGAAGTTCGGAAGTTTTACCAAAAAGTAAAAAGAACCTTCCAAGGTTACAAACCCCGAACCGAAGCCTGCAAGGACGATCAGGGGAACATCGTGGTGGAAACGCAGTCGGTGCTGAGGATATGGAAAAATCATTTCTGCAAATTGTATAACGGCGATGACGAACCGAATTCCGCTACCATGCAAATTGCACCATTCAACCTGGACGACGTAGGCCAACAATTCCGTCCACCCGATCTTGACGAAGTGAGGATAGCCATATCTAAACTTAAGTCCAATAAAGCTGCTGGAGCTGATGGCCTTGCGGCTGAGCTATTCAAAGCGGCTGTCGATGAATTGGTTAGGAGTATGCACCAGCTCATCTGTAAAATATGGCCGGAAGAAAGCATGCCCGATGAATGGAACCTCAGTATTGTTTGCCCGATCCTCAAGAAAGGCGATCCTCTGGACTGCACCAACTACAGAGGCATCAGTCTTCTTAATATCGCCTACAAGATCTTCTCTGCCGTACTTTGTGAACGCCTGAAGCCATTCGTCAACAACCTGATAGGTCCATATCAGTGTGGCTTTAGGCCAGGGAAGTCCACCATCGACCAAATATTCGCACTACGGCAGATCTTGGAGAAAACCCAGGAGTTTCAAATCGATACCCACCACCTTAATATCGATGTCAAGGCCGCGTATGACAGCATCTATAGAGACGAGCTATATAGAGCAATGTCTAGTTTTGGCATCCCTGCCAAACTCGTCCGTTTGTGCAGGATGACGATGGAGAATGCACGCTGCTCCATCAAGGTCGGCAAAGACCTCACCGACACCTTTGATGTCAAAAAAGGTTTTAGGCAAGGCGACGCGCTGTCATGCGACTTCTTCAACATCGTTCTTGAAAGAATAGTGCAAAACTCTCACGTCAACACCAGAGGCACAATCTTTCAAAAGTCCGTCCAATTACTCGCTTACG
Source organism: Dasysyrphus tricinctus (assembly GCA_963921185.1). Taxonomy (NCBI): domain Eukaryota; kingdom Metazoa; phylum Arthropoda; class Insecta; order Diptera; family Syrphidae; genus Dasysyrphus; species Dasysyrphus tricinctus. The sequence goes on from OY992531.1 coordinate 142,523,324, forward strand.
CTGACGACAATGACATAATCGGACGAACAAAGCGTGATGTCAGTGGTGCTTTTGTGAGCATTGAGAAGGAAGCCAAGAAGATGGGTTTAACGGTGAATGAAAGCAAAACAAAATATATGCTGTCCACAAGAAAGGACACCCAACACCGACGTCTCGGACAGAACGTCACTATAGACAGCTATAATTTTGAGGTAGTCAGAGACTTTGTCTACCTAGGATCCGCTATAAACTCAGCGAACGACACCAGCGCTGAGATCAAACGAAGAATTACTCTTGCCAATCGCTGTTTCTTTGGGCTAAGAAGGCAATTGAGAAGCAAAGCCCTCTCTCGAGCAACTAAACTGTCCCTGTATAAGACGCTTATCATCCCGGTCCTGATGTATGGTGCAGAGGCATGGACACTGCTAACAGTGGATGAGAACGAGTTAGGCTGTTTTGAGAGGAAAATTCTCCGGGTGATTTTTGGTCCCGTCTGCATAGATGGGGAATGGAGAAGAAGATACAACAACGAACTGTATGGGCTGTACAGCGACACCGACCTAGCCACAAAAGTGAAAAGCCAACGACTGAGATGGCTGGGTCATCTAGAGCGAATGGACACCAATGCTCCGGCCCGGAAAGTCTTTGAATCCAACCCCGTGGGACAACGCAGTAGAGGTGGACAGCGTTAAAGGTGGCGCACGCAAGTGGAAGAGGACCTCAACCAACTTGGCGTGCGAAACTGGAGACAGCTAGCTAGAAACCGAGCCGGCTGGAAGAAGCTTGTTGGTTGAGGCCCTGGTCCACCCCGGACTGTAGCGCCACCTTAAGTAAGTAAGTAAGGTTAAAACTTATGCAACGCACTGTATATAAAAAAAATATAAAATTGCAAAAAAGTTGATGCAGAAAAAATTAAAATAGCAAAAAAGTTGATGCAAAACTAATACGAACAGTACAAAAAAATTTGATGCAAAATGTATACAAAAAAAAAGAATAGCTATAAAGTTAAGCTAAATTGATTGAAATATTAAAAAAGGTTGTACAAAAATTGTATACCTACTAATATTATGTAGCTAATACTTTTTGTTTTTAGAGGCGTATTAACGAAGTTATAAAAAGGGTATACACAAAAAAAAAAGAAAGCCACGATAAAATTAATTATCACTGATGAATGACATGGCCATTATACAATTTTTGTGTGAAGCTATTGATAAATCGCTGATTCAATTAAAATGGGCGCAGCTTGCAGTTGTTTCTTAAGTCAGAAGAAATTGTTCATGCTGATAAAAAGAAAAATAAGCTCCTTCATTTGGGTGGACCTCAACTTCAGGAGGTAATTTTTAATATTACGGGTGAATTAATTGGTTGATCAAGTTGAGGAAGGTGCAGTTGGAGATGTTTTTACAATTCTGGTTGATAAATTAAATAATTGCTTTTCACCAAAACGAAATTCTGCATTCGAAAGACATTTTTTACGAGCACTCAAACCAGAAGATGGGGACAGTTTTAACAATATTGTAATAAGACATCGAAATCAGGCAACTAAGTGCTCTTTTGGCAATACACAGCAAGAATTTTTGAACATTAATTTAAAGGACAAAATCAAAGATGTTTGGGCTGTAGGAGATCTTAAGGAACGACTTCTTAAAAAAGGGCATTCTCTGGATGAAATCCGGGAAATATGTCTTGTCCATGAGCAGATAAGGTGTCAAACTGATGCGATGACTTCTTCTACATCGCCAAATGAAGTCAGTAAAATATTTAGTAATAACAGGAACGTGGTCATAATTTCTGGGTTTGGAAAGGAATGTTTTAGATGTAGCTGAACGGACCACCAGGGAGATGACCAATTTTGCCCAGCTAGAAATTCAAAATGCAATAAATGTGGGTTCCTGAGTAATTTTGCAAAAATGTGTAAAATAAAATTAAACAAACGTAAGGATAAGGAAAAGGATATACCATGGAAAATTTCAAACTCTAAGCGACGTCGAATACAGACTTCAAAAATTCAGTTTATTGAAGAAAAGATTTTAAACTATTTCAACAACAAAAAAACTAATGAGAATGATTGCTTTCAAGTTACAAATGACTCCAATGAACTTATAAGCCAACAAATCTACTGCTATAATAGGGGAACTAAGTAACTAATGCTTATCGATTCTGGTTCTCGATTCAATTTATTGTTTATTTGCCTTTCAACGATAGGCTAGGTTCAAAATTTTAAGTCCTCAATTAAAAAAAAATTCATATTAACCTGCTAACTTCACAGTGAGGTTAGCAGGCCGCATCGTGTATCTCACTGTGAAGTTAGCAGGTCAGTATGATTTTTTTTTTTTCAAAAAAAGGACTTCAAAATTTTGACCTAGCCTATTCTTGAAATGCAAAAAAACTGCAAATTTGGAGCCTTACTGCAAGTTCCTAGCAAGCTTGGTTCGTCAAATACAAAAGTGACCTATTTACTTCATATTGAAGTCAAATTTGGGAAATTTTTAAATTGAGGACTTCAAATTTTGAACAAAACTTATCGTTGAAATGCAAAAAAACTGCAAATTTGGAGCCTTACTATAAGTTCCTAGCACGCTTGGTTCCTGAGATACACCATGTGACCTGCTAACTTCACTGTAAAGTTAGCAGGTCACTCATTTACACCCTTATTTGGCGAACTGCAAAATCGGGAATAGAAATGCAAAAAAAACTGCAAATTCCTGTCAAGGTCCCACTTGCGTGGTTGAAAGTTGCCCTGCTAACTTCACAGACGTAAAGAAAAATGTATTTTCAAAGTAAAACGACTTAAATTTTTGGGTCATATTTTATCTGACACTAGAATTTAGGCAGATCCTGAAAAAGTAAAACTGTATTTGAGTTTCGTCCACCTAGCTCTATGGAAGAAACCAGAAGTTTCTTAGGACTGGTTACATATTTAGGAAAATTTATTGCGGATATGGGAGAGATCAGCGATCGCCTGGCTGGCTAATATGTGCACACGCCCCTACCGATGAAGCTGAGGAGTCTAACAAGGAGGAGTTTTACGACCTCCTGGACGGAGCCTACGGAGCCTGTCCGGAGTACGATGTCAAAGTCGTGCTCGGAGACTTCAATGCTAAAGTCGGAAAGGGAAACATCTTTGATTAGTTGGAAAGCACAGCCTCCACAAAACGACAACAGATAACGGCTTCCGACTAATTGACTTTGCTGCAGCCCGTAATACGGTGATAAGTAGCACTAGGTTCCCCAGGCGAAGGATACACACAGCAACCTGGCGATCTCCAGATGGTCGAACCGCCAACCAAATCGACCACGTGCTAATTGGCGCAAGGTATGCATCGAACATCTTGGACGTGCGAACTTTCCGAGGCGCAAACGTGGACTCTGACCACTTTCTTGGTGTGACAAAGTTCAGAGCCCGACTGTCCAACGAAAAGAAAACGAAGACCGCCCAAAGGAAGAAATTCAACATTGCATGCCTTAGCACATCTGAGAAAGCCAGAGACTACAGTGAGCAATTGACCGGGAAACTCTCTGCCGTAAACCCAGCCACAAGCGTCAACAACCAGTGGAACCAATATCGCGACATCATTAAGGAGACAGCCGAGACCACCATAGGCTATCAACCACCCAGAAAAAAGAACCCGTGGTATGACGATGAATGCGCGGTATTAAAGCAGGAGACGGAAAATGCACGAATGCAAATGCTACAACGGAAAACAAGAGCAGCAAGAGAGGAGTACCGTGAAAAGAGAAAAAAACCCTGCGTAGAAAGAAAAGAGCATCCGCAGCCTCTCAGCTCAAGTATCTCGAAGAGTCTAGCACCGCCACCAACACCCGCCGGTTCTACAAAACAGCCAAGCAACTGGCATCTGGTTAAAGGACTATTACGCAAGCTCTTCGAAACAGCGAAGGTAACCTAGTCACGAAGCACAGGGAATTGTAGACGTGTTTAAGCAGCATTTCCAGCAGCTGCTTAATGGGCATTATGTAGAGGAGGCAACAGAGGAACAAAGAAGCATAAGACCAGTCAATGAAGATCCAGTCCCAGCGCCCAGTACTGAAGAGGTTAAGAAAGCCATCCACAAGCTTAAGAACAACAAATCCGCCGGCTCGGATGGCCTACCTGCGGAACTCTTTAAGTATGCAGGAGATGTCCTGGTAGGGTGCATGCACCAGCTCATCAACCAAGTGTGGGAGGAGGAAAGTATGCCCGACGACTGGTCAAATAGCTCCATATTCCCAATCTACAAGAAAGGCGATCCTATGTCCTGCAAGAACTACAGGGGCATATCCCTGCTTAATGTTGCCTACAAGATCCTATCCGACGTACTTTGTGAGCGTCTAAAACCTTTCTGCAACACTATGATCGGCACGTACCAGTGTGGCTTCAGGCCAGGCAGATCAACGATAGACCAAATCTTCACATTGAGGCAAATCCTGGAAAAGACCAACGAATTTAAAGTTGAGACCCACCACCTATTCATCGACTTTAAAGCCGCATATGATAGCATAAGTCGCCAAGAGCTTCTATTGGAGATGTCAGAACTCGGGATCCCGAAAAAACTGATCCAGCTATGTCGCATGACGTTACAAAATACGCGGTGCAACGTGCAAATGGGTAACAGCTCATCCGAGTTATTCCAGACGTGTACAGGGTTCAGACAAGGAGATGCGCTATCATGTGATTTCTTCAACTTAGTCCTGGAGCAGATAGTGCGCAAGATTGGTGTTAACATGGAAGGCACTATCTTCAACAGGTCTTCTCAACTGCTTGGCTATGCGGACGACATCGACATCATCGGCCGCTCCAAGAGGGCTGTACTTGAAGCATTCACAGCTATTGATGAACAGGCGAAACGCGTTGGTCTTGAAGTGAATGAGGACAAAACAAAGTATATGCTATCAACAAACAAAGCCTCATCTGTCCAACACCTAGGACAAAACGTCACTGTTGGTAGCAGTAGTTTCGAGGTAGTCAAGGAGTTCACCTACCTCGGAACAAACATCAATTCCACGAACGACACCTTCACGGCCGTAGCCAGGACCAAACGTATGGGTGAGCTCTAGGTTGTTTTGGGTGAGCTCACATTTTTTTAATGGAAATCATAATGATGACTACAAAAATATTTAGTTTCTCCTAAAACAAAAGGTATGTAGGTACCTTACCTATAACATGTATTTACCGGTAAAAGGTAGACATTTTCATATAGTAATCGCTGGTACCGAAAAGAGCATTCAAGCATTTCTCAAACTGTTATTTGACACTACATATTGTATTGTTCCCTTCTTCAATCACAAATGTCAAAATCCTTAATTTGTGGGATCTTTCATGTGGAATTTTAATATTTCAAGTTGATTAAGGATAAACGGAGAGATTTTTGAATACTAAATTAAAAATTTATTAAAAGGTATTACAACTTTACTTAAACTCCATTTAACTGCTTTTTCGATTGATGCCAGAATGACATTTTTTGCTCTGAAAAAAATAAGAAAAAATGCTTTTGGGTCTGATTTCAGAATCGAAAATAAAATCGTATACACGTATCGAATCGGTCTTCCAGATAGCTTTTCGAAAAGGTCTAAAGATAAAAGATCTACTTTTATTTTTGCTTAGCAGTTTCACATCTGTCATTTTCTTACAAAATGAAAGCTGCCACTTTTGACGTTAACAGATTTGAACACAAGGTGAAACCAATGAGCTTAAGATCTTTATGTGCTTTGTGCATTCCATATATGTAATTTCAAACTCCCAAGTATCTATCGCATTTCGGAACACATTTTTGACTGAAAAATAACAGATCAAGTGACTGTCAACAAAAGCACAACATAGCACAAGTAGAGCAAAGAATCGTAGAGTCTCCGACCTACTGACGAAGAAATCAAAATTTGCTTAACAGAACGAGAAAATTGGTATTTTATCTCAAAATGAAAGCTTGGAAAATCTTAAAATATCTCAGAAATTTTTTGGGTGAGCTTAACATATTTTTGGGTGAGCTGAGCTCACCCTAGCGTAGGTCTGGCTACGGCCGTGGACACCTTAGTGGAAATCCGACGAAGAATTCCCTAGCGAACCGCTGCTACTTCGGTTTGGCCAAACAAATGGAAATGGGTTCAAAACTCCTTTCTCGAAAGACAAAGTGCACGCTATACAAAACGCTAATTTTACCAGTTCTACTCTACGGCGCCGAGTGCTGGACGATAAGTAAAAAAGGGGAATTGATACTGGGCACTTTCGAGAGAAAAATTCTTCGGCGGATATTTGGTCCTATATGCGAAGAGGGCGATTGGAGGAGAAGATTCAATCGTGAACTGTACGAGCTGTACCAAGATGTGGATGTAGTCCAAAGAGCCAAAACACGTCGACTACACTGGCTCGGCCACATCGAGCGAATGGACAACAACGCTCCAGCCAAGAAAATCTTCGAATCCCAGCCCCCAGGTTCGAGACGACCAGGAAGACCGAACCTCCGCTATAGGGACCAGGCGGTCACAGACGCAAGAGCGCTTGGTTTCGACGACTGGAGGGAGCATGCGAGGGACCGCAACCGATGGAAGACTGCAATATCTCAGGCAGAGACCCTTCATGGATCGGGAGCCGGATAAGTAAGTAAGTATGGGAGATGTTACAGAACCTTTACGGAAGCTAATAAAAAAGGACATATAATTTGTTTGGGATGATGCTCAATAACAGTCGTTTCAAAAATTGAAAAATTCACTAGCAAAAATACCGATACTTTCTTATTTCAAATTAAAAGATCGCACTCGTTTAGTAGCTGAAGCAAGTCCAGTTGCTCTGGGAGCAGTTTTACTTGAATATTCAATTTCAAGAAGACATTCCGTGAGTTATTTCATTCGCTAGCAAGATCCTTTCATCAGTTGAAAGACGATACTCTCAAACAGAGGAAAACTTTCAAAGGAAAGTTTGGCATTGGTTTGGACAGCCGAACGTTTTTACTATTATCTTGCTGGAATTAAGTTCGAGTTGGTGACTGACCACAAACCATTAGAAGCCATTTTCAAACCAACATCCAAGCCACCAGCCCGCATCGAACGATGGGTTCTGTCTTAGGCTTCAGTCGTTCAAATTTAAAATTGTTTATCAACCCGGACTCTGTTAGATCGAAGATACAAGTTCATTCGACAGTCTCTGTGAACACAGTGTTTGCGCTATAAATAATAGAAGCAATGGTTCCACAAGCACTTACAATAACTGAGATAGCACACAATAACGTTTCGGATGAAGAACTGATGAAAGTTGTTGAAAACACCAACAAAAATGAGTGGAACATGGCCGCTTAAAATAAAATATTTTCTGTTTCTGTTTAGGTGGGAACTATGCACTTTGGGAAATATTCTTCTGCGAGGTTCCCGAATTATCAGAGCAGTAGCTCTTCGAAGCAGAGTTTTAAATCTTGCTCATGAAGATCATCCAGAAGAGACGGTAATGAAACGTAGACTTCGAGCCAAGGTTTGGTAGCCTTCAATGGACAAGGGCGTGACAAACTGGGTTAAAAGCTGCCGTGAATGCTTATTAGTGTCCCGCTTATGTGTAGTGTCTGTACCTATGATACGACACGCTTTTCCAGATGGGCCTTGGTAATGTTTGGCAATGGATTTGTTAGGTCCACTACCAAATCACGACTTCGGTTTTGTCATTGTAGACTACTTATCAAGAAAAAAGATTTATAAAAATAAATAACTTCTGCAATAATCATTTCGATTTAAGAGGAAATGATAAGCCGGTTAGGATATTCTAAATCAATAAAAGCTGATAATGGAAGACAATTTGTTAGCGACGAATTCAAGACGTTGTGCAAAAACAATAACATAAATCTTATAACTTCACCTCCATATTGGCCCCAAGCAGACGGTGAGGTAGAAAACATGAACAGATCTATACTAAAAAGACTGGAGCATATTATAATTTCCTTCTATTCACGATAAAGCCGCAAAAACCATTGGCTCATGAGCACGGAATTTTTATATAATCAACAAGGAGAAAGGGAAGCAAGTAGCAGATAAGATACGCGGTGCAAAATAATCTGACATTAAAGATTAAAGTTGGAGATAAAGTAACTGTTCGAAGAATGGTTTCTCAAAATAAATTAACACCGACTTTTATTCCAACCGAATTCGAGGTAATTGAACAAACACCAAATGAAATAACAGTAAGAATGGAAGAAGGAAAAGAGTTAAGTCGCAACATAAGTTATGTAGAAAAGATAAGTGTTTTCCGAAGCAGTTTCAGATTTAAGATGACTCAGGATACTCCCATCTCCTCCCCAGTAAACGTTTCTTCTACCATCACAGATGCCAACCTTAGAGATTCTATGAAACGCAATAACACAGAGTTAGAGCTGAAGCTAAGGAATATAGAAGGGAATTGGAGATCTGTTCCTCTATAAAATACATTACACTTATGACTATATAACACACAAATCATTATCAGTTATTTAAGCTTTTATTTTTATCACATTGACTTTATATAAATTTTCATTATTAATTAATACTCGAAGTGTTCGAACAAATAAATATAAATAAATACTTTATACTTATTGTGTATTACAGTCAGGGCTACCTTCATGGCTCTAAAGAGCCAATTTGGCTCTTATTTTCATGTATGGCTCCTTGGCTCCACTTTTCTAAAATCATCCAAAATTGGCTCTTTTTGATATTTTCATGGCTCTTTTCACTCTTTTTCAGAATAAAGGTCTAACTACATTCATTTCATTTTTGTACAAAAGTGCAAAAGTGAAAAATACAAATATATTCTAGTGACACCTTCCTGCGAAAAAGATTTGAGTTGAGCTGAATGCATTCAAACACCGAAAAGGCTAGACCTAGAACTATATAATGCTCGGAGGGGCACTTAAGTGGTCGGAAGAAAGCAAGCAAATACAAGGAAAGCATATGACACGACAATAATTGCGGAGGGGAGCATTTCGTCAAGTTTCGTTCAAAATTCGTAAGTCAAAATGACATTTGGTGAAATAGGAATGTCAAAAAGAGATAGATGATAAGTACATCATGTGTGTGTTCCCCTTTTGACGCTACGGAAAGCAACTTTTCGTGGGTTTTTGATTTTAGCTTCAGTGGCTTTCTGACCACTATAGTTCTACCTTAGTTCAGCAACTATTATCGATGTGAGTGACATCTATGAATTAGTTTTTTTTATTATTTGTTTATATGTAGTTGTGTTTCACTTTTCTACAAAAGTAAAAGTTAGGAACGCTCTTACTTTTACTTTTGTAAAATTTGAGATAAAAGGTAGGATTGAACAGTTTATTGGAAAAAGACAAAACACTTTTTCACTTTTGTACAAAAGAGAATTGAATGTAGTTAGGCCTTAATATATCTATCTACTTAAATTTCTTTTTTTCAAAATTTTCGGATTTCCCTCTTGGAAATTTTTCATCTGAGTAAATAATTCTTTGAAATCTGAACGCGTTCACTTTCATTAAAAAATAAAGGAGAATGGGCATTTTTGGGCGTTAGCGGCCATTAATTAAATTGGTGTCAAATGAAAGGTATGCTACTCAGGAACAACTTTTACTATGGACGTTTCATTGCATTTCATTTAAAAAAGAAGATATTTCAATGTTTACATAATGCAATTGCATTGAGCAATATTGCATAGTGATTATATTTTTAGTGGGCGTAATGCTTTATTCTAACTTCATAACGTCTACTGACACTGTATTAGTGTGTTTAAGGGGGTTTCAGAATATCCCAAGGGCGCATTACGGGCTTAAACAGACCCAGTACCTACGTATTTCAACAAGTTTGTAATTTTTTTAAGCATATTATTTTACTCAGGATTTTTTAATATTGTGAGGATTGTAATATTATAGTTTTATGGTAAATGTTCTTATTAATGATGTTATATGGCCATTTTTATATACAAAATATTCTTGAGACTGTCTGGATTTCTTGTTCCACTTTCTTTTTCTATTTTTGAATTGGTCAGAAGCCAGAAACTTAGTAAAACTTTATTAAGGTCATAGAACAAAAATGCATTTTTTTTTGTTTTGAAGTACACCACAATGACAAAATTTCTACCCGGTGATTGTAGGACTAAAACACATCCAAAAATAACAAAACCATTCTTGGCCGCTCACGCCCATGTTTCATACAAATTTGCCCATTCTCCTTTGTTTCATTAAAAAATCGATGTCTATTCTTGAAACACAAACAAATTCAAAATTTTAACTACGAAAACGAATTGCTCATTAAAAATTTGGAAGATATTTTTTATACATATAGGCCACGAAGCTGAAGCTTCTTTGAAAAAAGAAAATGTTTCTCATGATGATTTTGTTGCTATAAGAAAATGTTTTACTATATATCGGACAATCTGCGATAAAATCACGTTAAGAATTGATTTCAAATATAATAGATTGTTTGTGCTAAGATTTTTAGATCCAGTCATTATTAATTCTGATGAAGACATGTTTTGATTTAGGTTATGAATTCTGCCATTTAATAAGCTCTCCAGAAAAAATATAAATTGACTTAAACTTTTTGAATTAAAAGCAAAAGAAAAGGCTTACAGAATTTATTTTGTAATCACTATTATGGAGGAATTTCGGTTAAAAATTGGAAATATGTTCATATAAAAAATCATTTGGACGAGTAACTCTGTCCCGACTTATACAGGTTTTCAGCACACATTTTCACTCTCCCGCATAGTAGCGTGTGTGTTTTTAATGAAAAATAAATGTACAAACTTCCTTAAATTAGAAACATGTCAATCGAATCTTTCAGCTTTGAATTTAACTGTTAACAAAGAACTACAAGATTGGACAACAATGTAATTTTTTTACAACTGTTTTTTTTTAAGTTTTTGTGTGTTTTGGCATTTTTTTATTTGGGGACGTTTGCAGTGGTGGCTCTTTTTTTGTTTAAATGCTCTTTTTATTGGCTCTTTCTCAAAATCTAGAAAGGTAGCCCTGATTACAGTACATAATGCTTATAAGAAATTCAAAAATTGCATAATATTTGATCCTTATAACCGAGTTTTTCTTATATCCTTAGAACGGATGTAAGAAATAAGTTTCTTATACGGAAATAAGAAACAAAAAAGAACAAAGACAACTAATAACAAATTCAATGTCAAAATGAAGACTGAACTGAACTTCTCTTCAAATGTCAAATTGCATCATAAATGACATTTGCATAATTTGCTTTGAATTTTTCTTAAGGATCTGTTCATGTTTTATGAGTTTCGTGAGTTTTTTGCAAGTTTCTTGAATCTAACCAACTTTACATGGAAAAAAGAAAGTTCGTGTTTGAGAAATGTTTTTTTTTTATCAGTGTTTTTCTAATACACATGTTTCCTATAAACACACTATTCAACATATATATATGGGAAAGTACACGGTGCTTTTGTTCAAGTTTCTTCTTAGCGGGGTTTTCTTATAAGCGTGTTTCTTATAAGCGATAAGTACTGTACTAAAGACGGATACATTTAAAAGGATCTTTACTAAAGACGGATATAATTGCAGGAATCATTACACGGTACACGCTGGGTGTCCAGCGGAATATTTTCAACTTTGAAATTCAATATAAAAAAACTACATCGTTTTTATTTATTTTTATTTCAATAAAATGCAGAGTAACAATGCCTAGCTTAGCTTTAGTAACGTATGCTACATTTCCACCTAACGCTCATCTGATATTTAATAAAATTTACCTCAAATCTACTTAAAATCTTGAAGATTTACCATACAAATATGTTTCGTAAATCTTGAAGTTTATAAATTAATCTTGTTAAATCCTCCTAGGACAAATACTTTTACAAATCGAACTAACCTATTCTTGTATGGCGCTGAAGGATTCATTCATGGCTGAATTCAGTTCGTCACAAATGAAACATTCTATCTCACTTCCTCTTCATTAGAAAAAATGAAACACCATTTTTTGCATTTTAAAAGTGCTGTCAAAGTAAATCTTTTTTAAATCTTTTTGTGTGGTGGAAACACGAAATAGATTTATTAAATGAGGGGTATGGTTTCAAAACTCTTCTATTCCAGTTTTTTTCAAAAATGAGTTAAGTATGAGGAAATGTTCTTTAGAAGGTCCTACATCTAAAACTAAAACTTATTATTTCCTAAAAGTTTTTGTACTTGAAAAGTGTTGTTTTTTCAAAACTACACTTTTCCACTCAGTTGTTCCATTCAAAACTTATCTATTCCCTTACAAATCAAATTCTGCACCAAAAATCTTCTTTTTCTTTAAGGTTTTTATATTTTGAAAACTCGTCTATTCCTATATACTCTTCTGAATCAAAAGTCATCTATTCTCATACAAATCAAATCAACTGCAATCGTAACTTTCAAAACTATTCTTTTCCAAATTAAATTGATTTTTATAATTTAGCAGGTTCACCAAATATATTCAAAACCCTAAGGAATGGATAAAAAACATCCTTAACTTATATTTTAGTGTTAAAACTAATCGCTTTTATTTTTTTATAACTAGCTTTTAGCAGTTTTTTTCATTTCCCTCAAAATTCTCAAAAGTGGAAAAGAAGAGTTTTGAAAACTATACCCCTCAAATTTGAACTGAGACTGAGATAAACCTTTGGTGGAAACATAGCATTAGTTAACGTAGTATAGACCAGGCGCGGATACAGGGGGAGGGCAATGGGTGCAATTGCCCCCCCCTGGGCAAGAACGAACGAAGCATAAAATATGAATTTAATAAAATGTAGTAAGAAAATGGTTATTTTGTAATACGTTTTAAATTTGGTTTTTTGGTAGTGCAGCGTTGCAGCAATGAGTGGTTGTGCGTTGCCGGCTGGCTGACCAGGTCCAGTTCCGCTATCGCAAATTGCCTTCAAATCAACTGAGGGGAAAGCTTATAACTTCGATTTTAGGTGTCCAATCTTCAAAGTTAAGATCTTTAATTAAAAGATAGAAGTCCGGCTTCATTTAATGTACCTATAATATTTTATGAGAAAAGTCAATTTATTTCATACTAGAGAGCAGATTGAATCCCAAATCGATTTGATTTTCACTTTTCAAAATGCTGTGAATGAAAAATTTTACAATTTGAAATATAATGATTTAAAAAGTAATTGCCCCACCTCCAACCCTCCTCTACAAATTTGTTAGTGGTTTTTATAGTTAAATGTAACGGGAGAGGTGACAGGGGCACTTATCTAAATTATCAAAGCTTTAAGTTGATTTTAGTTTACAAAAGAAATTAAATCTTTAAATTACGTCGAATTAATTAGCCTCAAAAATTTCTAACTTTGCTTCAAATGCTCGGATCTACAGGATTAAGATATCTAATTCAAGCTAAAATTTGTGTGTACACATTATTGAGAAATACCAACAAATTTAATACAAAGGGTGATAGAGTTCTTTTTATGATAAATATTTAAATGTGCATTTCCATTGAGGGAATATTTTCACTATAAAAAAAAAAACTCTCGGACATCAGTCATCCCCTCTGGTGAGCTTATTTCATGACTGTGTCTGTGTCTACTTTCGTGTTTTACTCTCGAGAACCTCTTCAGAGCTGCTCACCGTATTTTTACTCTAAAATGGATATGCACCTTAAGAGTATGCAAATGCACCTGTGTTTCGAGCTCGGCGTTTTAGGAACTTCTGTTTTTCATATTATTAGAAGAGTACGAATCCTAGGAAGAAGATTGAAGAGAAACCAGGAACGACTACAGCAGTCACTGCCGAAGAGAAGTTGTATGGAAATTTACACCTTATGATAGGTGTTTTTGGCCGTTTTTGAAAACGTCAAGTCAACGTCAATTCGATTGTCAAATGACGGTCATTATTCGACGCGAATATTGCTTTGTACCGAACTGCATGAGCCTGGCAACTCTGCAAACGGTGGTTTGAGATTATTTGAAACATTTTTATTAAAACTTAACGAAGTCTAAGTATATTGGAAATGAAATGTATAACGAAAGTCATTCAAAATCGAAGGATGAATCGAGAAGGTCTCTGACAGAAAAGTTTAATTTAGAGTTGTTGTTTATTCTTTGTATTTTCCACTATAATCATTGTGTCTTAATTCAATGTCGGAAAGTTTGGTTTTGTATCGATGGACAAAGACATCTGAGCTCTCATCTCGGTTTTGATTCTTTAATTTTGTTGCAAACGCATTTGACGTTTATGAACACGTCCTCCGGTTTCTCAATCAGTGTGTTTGGTAACTGCTACAACTTGCTACATTTCACAAACTGTCAAAAAATCCTATGGGATTTGACAGCAATTTGTGCGACGTCGTACGAACTCGTACGAAGTAGCAAGTTACCAAACAGATATAATATTTTTGTTGCCAACTCGATTTTTTACTGCAGAATTGCACCACACATGATGTTTTCGAACATTTGGCTTTAGCAAACTGCATTATCGAACACAATGCTTATGCCGTAAAACATGCATTTGACTTTTGCAGTTTGCGTTTGAGGACATTCCGCAAAATGCATTTTTGATGCTGATGTTCTTGAAAATGGCCTTTTACTGGCAAGGTTAGGTTAGGCTGTCCCAGCTAAAGAAGACGCTGCGAATTTCACTCAAACTCGAACGTCAAGTGTCTGAATAGGAACATACCACTGTGCCATTATGTTTTCCGAACATAATTGTGGAGTTACGTAGATCCAGAGGTAACTCAAAAACGCTTTAAGGACACCATGCTGTAGCTACATTGTGGCAGTTATAAAATTTCAAACTCATCAACTCGCATTGCTTTGTTTAATCAGGCTTGCAGAGCGGTACTAAGTGTTTTCAAATTTGCTGTAGATCTCATCAAGATTTTGGAAACTCACGAAAATTGCCCCCCCCCTGAACGAAATCCTGGATCCGCGCCTGGTATAGACACACACGCTATAGCTAAGCTGTACTTGATATTAGTACCTACAGCTTAAAACAATATAGCTAGGTATGTATGTACATTGTACATACAGTAACTTACAAAATTATTCCGAATAAAAAGTTTTTTTTCTAAGCATGAGATTTGTTTTCTGTTATTAATTTTTGTTCTCCTATTGTTGTTTTTCTGTTATCTTAATTTCTCTTTGTTTTGTCTTGTTATATGTACATTTTAATATGGAAACAAAAGAAATTAAGAGCGTGATATTCTACCTACCGTTACTTTTATTATAATCTCAACAAAGCAAGAATAATCTTTATATAGATTTGTTACAGATTAATTCCGAATACTTTTGGGAATGACAGTACATGTATGTAGGTGTCCAGCGGGAATTTTTCAACTTTAAATTGCGATTATCGAAATATTATCGGATTCAGGTAAGCAAGAGGGGTATCATTCAAAGCGCAGGATTTGCGACATTGTTAGACACTGGTCAGGAGCGCAACGCGCGCTTGCGGTGGAGCAATATTTAAAGTTCGGTGAATCAGTGGTACGTGCGCTTTTTGCATTCATTTTAATATTCGACGACAAGAAGGCACAATGGTCAATAGACATATTCTTGGACCATCAACGTCAGCAACAACGCCAGAACATGTGTCTCAAGTTCGAAATGAAATTATTCAAAATCCACGTAAATTGATTAGGAAGATTGGGGCCTACACAGGAATACAAAAATCAACAGTGCATGCTATTTTGAGAAAGAAACTAAAGCTCCACCCCTACAAAATACTAATTGTTCAGTATCTCAACGAAAGTGACTATCCTTTGTGAGAATCCTTCGCAAGAACAATGCTGGAACGTTTCTGGTGCCTCAACAGCCCTAGAGAACGCCATTAAAAATGTTTACATTAAAAACGATAGTTTGGTGTGCCATTTCAGCGAGCGAGTTGGGTCGCAAATGTAAGGCTTCGACTGCAAGAGCGCAATCAAAAAAACGGCCATCATTTGGATGATATCGTTTAAAAAAAAAATAAAATCCGCAGTAACAATGCAAATAAACTATCGTTTTTAATGTAAACATTTTTAATGGCGTTCTCTAGGGCTGTTGAGGCACCAGAAACGTTCCAGCATTGTTCTTGCGAAGGATTCTCACAAAGGATAGTCACTTTCGTTGAGATACTGAACAATTAGTACGAACTTTAAATATTGCTCCACCGCAAGCGCGCGTTGCGCTCCTGACCAGTGTCTAACAATGTCGCAAATCCTGCGCTTTGAATGATACCCCTCTTGCTTACCTGAATCCGATAATATTTCGATAATCGCAATTTAAAGTTGAAAAATTCCCGCTGGACACCTACATACATGTACTGTCATTCCCAAAAGTATTCGGAATTAATCTGTAACAAATCTATATAAAGATTATTCTTGCTTTGTTGAGATTATAATAAAAGTAACGGTAGGTAGAATATCACGCTCTTAATTTCTTTTGTTTCCATATTAAAATGTACATATAACAAGACAAAACAAAGAGAAATTAAGATAACAGAAAAACAACAATAGGAGAACAAAAATTAATAACGCAGAAAACAAATCTCATGCTTAGAAAAAAAACTTTTTATTCCGAATAATTTTGTAAGTTACTGTATGTACAATGTACATACATACCTAGCTATATTGTTTTAAGCTGTAGGTACTAATATCAAGTACAGCTTAGCTATAGCGTGTGTGTCTATACTACGTTAACTAATGCTATGTTTCCACCAAAGGTTTATCTCAGTCTCAGTTCAGATTTGAGGGGTTTAGTTTTCAAAACTCTTCTTTTCCACTTTTGAGAATTTTGAGGGAAATGAAAAAAACTGCTAAAAGCTATAAAAAAAATAAAAGCGATTAGTTTTAACACTAAAATATAAGTTAAGGATGTTTTTTATCCATTCCTTAGGGTTTTGAATATATTTGGTGAACCTGCTAAATTATAAAAATCAATTTAATTTGGAAAAGAATAGTTTTGAAAGTTACGATTGCAGTTGATTTGATTTGTATGAGAATAGATGACTTTTGATTCAGAAGAGTATATAGGAATAGACGAGTTTTGAAAATATAAAAACCTTAAAGAAAAAGAAGATTTTTGGTGCAGAATTTGATTTGTAAGGGAATAGATAAGTTTTGAATGGAACAACTGAGTGGAAAAGTGTAGTTTTGAAAAAACAACACTTTTCAAGTACAAAAACTTTTAGGAAATAATAAGTTTTAATAAATTTTACATAACTACGTAGATGTAGGACCTTCTAAAGAACATTTCCTCATACTTAACTCATTTTTGAAAAAAACTGGAATAGAAGAGTTTTGAAACTATACCCCTCATTTAATAAATCTATTTCGTGTTTCCACCACACAAAAAGATTTAAAAAAGATTTACTTTGACAGCACTTTTAAAAATGCAAAAAATGGTGTTTCATTTTTTCTTATGAAGAGGAAGTGAGATAGAATGTTTCATTTGTGACGAACTGAATTCAGCCATGAATGAATCCTTCAGCGCCATACAAGAATAGGTTAGTTCGATTTGTAAAAGTATTTGTCCTAGGAGGATTTAACAAGATTAATTTATAATCTTCAAGATTTACGAAACATATTTGTATGGTAAATCTTCAAGATTTTAAGTAGATTTGAGGTAAATTTTATTAAATATCAGATTAGCGTTAGGTGGAAATGTAGCATACGTTACTAAAGCTAGGCCCTATAAAATACAAGCTAAGAGAGTGCACAACTGAGACGCCTATATTTGCTCTTACGATTTAATTATGAAATTCCTGGCTAAGCAGTACATATCAAAGGACACGGTAGTGCCCAGCCAAGTTCGCGGCACTACACCCTTTTTACAGGAACATACTCAGGCTATTTTCAACCCCCCTCTAACTTCAGTACCAATAGTCAGAAACTTCAAATTCGCAGTATTTGCTGAGCTGATCAAACACAGGTGGCTCACCAAATTTCAACTCTGTAGCATTAGCAATTCCCGAGATATAGGACTTCAAAAATCTTAAAAACCGTAACTGACTGACTGATTAACTCACTGACAGATCATCAAAATTATGGAGCACTTCCCGACATCGTAGAAACTTGAAATTCACACAACGGTAGGCCTTGTGGTGCATATAAAGGAAAAATCGAAAACCTGTAATTTTCTATTCAGGGGTGTAGCATCCACCCACTTTCTTAAAAATTCTTATAAATTATATGGAACACTTCTGGTTGTTGTAGAAAGAAAAAAATTGGTAGATCAGTAGGGCTTGAAGTAGTTAGAAAGAAAAAAATCGAAAATTTGGAATTTTCCATTCACGTTGCATCCACCCACTTTCTCAAAAATTGTTATATAAACTATATGGAGCACTTCCGATTGTTGTAGAACGATGAAAATTTGTAGAGCGGTAGGGTTTGATGGGCATACAAAGATAAGATTGGATATTTATAATTTTCAGCTCAAGAGGCGTTGCATCTACCTACTTTTTAAAAATTGTTATCAATTATATAATGCACTTCCGATTTCACAAGTTTACAAAAGAAAAAAAAATTCTTTACACTAGATGCCGCTATTTTATTCGTATAGATTTGAGTCCACAGATCTCGAAAATCACATTAAAAACATTTTTTATGGATAGGTTTTCGAGATAAGATTTTTTAATTTTTTTTTGTTCGCTTCTTTCGAAAGTAGGTATTATTAGTATTTGGTCCATATCTTAATTTAGAACTGAACAATCTGTTTGCAAAAAATCTTAAATCAAAGAATTTTAAATTTCGAACAAAAATTATTCTTATTTATCCCAGTAGATCGAGTAGCTTTAAGTACAGTTAGCCGAAATTTTAGAAAATATATTTTTTTTTTGACGAAAATTGAGGTCAAAAATATATTCTTTTGCAGAAGAAAAGTTATATCACGAAAATATGGTGGGTTTTTATCTTTCTACCCAAAGCCTGGTCTATTTCATTTAAAAATGAGGCATTTACAGCAGGGCTACCTTCATGGCTCTAAAGAAAGAGCCACTTTGGCTCTTTTTTTCAAGTTTGGCTCTTTGGCTCTACTTTTCTAAAATCATCCAAAATCGGCTCTTTTTGAGATTTTCGTGGCTCTTTCCACTCTTTTTCAGAATAATATATCTATCTACTTAAATTTCCTTTTTCATGATTTCAAATATGTGATGAAATCACGTTTAGAATTTATTTCAAAGATAAAAGATTGTTTGTGCTAAGATTTTTAGATCCACTCAATTATTTAGGCTGATGAAAGCATATCATATTTTGATCTAGGTTATTACAGGTATCTTCTGCGAGTTTTATGTTGAAGGTTGTAACAAAAACAAAAGGTAAATGTAAAAACACCAACAACGGTCTAAATGAGAAAATTCAGCTTTTATGAGTATAACACAAAATTCGTATTTCTAGCGTTTTTACTTGCGATATAGGTCGGTACTTTAGGGCAAGTTTTGGATTCGTGCAAAAAAAAATTTCGAGATAACAATCAAACATAACATTACGATGATAGAGAACACGAAAAAAGTGGGTGGCACAGTTCTGTCTGTCTGTCTGTCCGTACCTCAACCTACAGCCGTAGCCAATGAAGCGATTTTCTTCAAATTTTGAACTTTAGGTTTTTTTGTAACTCTCCAGAGGGAAATTGAAATTTTTTTCTAGCTCAAAAAATAGCGGTAGGTACTTGCCATACAACCTTTACGGAAAATCTTATTTATCTCAAAAACGGCTTCAATGATTTTGATTAAAAAAAATCAATGCATTATTGTAGATATGATGTACCTTTAAGTAAGAAAAAAAAATCACCAAAAACATTTATTAATGGTACCTGCCATATAACGGTTTTTTAAGTTTTTGGATTTCTCACTAACCGCTCATCCGATTTTAATAAAATTTTTTGCAAAAAAGCTTTGTTAAAATATATATAATACTGCATACCAAAATTTTGGAGAAAATTAATTTTGGATTTTTAAAAAAAGATTCAAATTTTTTTTTTTTTTTTTTTAAAGTTCAATATTTCAAAAACGGGTTGATGAATTGTTTTGAAATTTCAGTTTTAAATGTATATTAATATATACTCAAAATTGGCATACCAAATTTTTTTTAAATGTTACAAAAATTTGATATATGGTGATTCCGTTCCAACTGTGATTTTTCGCATCCAGTGCTTTTTTTGTTGTTAATGTAAAATGTTCGTATATATTTTTGGTTTGGATTGTGTAAATGGCTATTTACTACAATCTACATTCAATATCGTGACCAAATTTGCAACTTCTTCGACATGGCTTTGAAAAGTATGGTCAAAATGTCAGTACCTGTCTACTGTTTTCGAATGTAATAGTTCATTGAATAGAAATGTTGCCCTTAGAAAAGTGTGAGTGCAATACTAGCTTGACAAAATAATGCAAAAATTAAGTCAAAATACTTATAGCTGAATAAAATAATCATGAATGAATGTTGTCCGAGGTTTTAAATTTATTTTTGATTTCAAAAGATTTCCCGCACAACCGCCATTTTGTTTTAGCTTTAACACGTATGTATTGTAGTTTTCTTAAAGAGACACTATTTATGTTTATTTAACAACAGTAATTTTGTTTTTGGTATGTTGTTGTATTTTAAGAGTGATATGTTTGCATGCGATGAAAGTATGTCACAAATTTATTTGTCAGTACCGTGGTAGTATTTTTTAAGCATGTTATAACATGTTTCTGGTTGGTTATCAGAATTTTGTATTCCTTTTAACGGCACAAGTTAAAATTGTCCTGTGCCGAGATTCAGCTAATTCGAAGCCGCAGGGAGTGAGTGAGATGAGTCACTTTTCGTCGAAAATCGATTCAGTTAGCAAAAGTTAGTGAGTGAGCGAGTGAAATGAAATGTCAGATTACTCGCCAGATATTTCCGCAGTGACTTGGTGTATGTGTTGGTAAATTTCCAATTTTGGATAGGTATGTGTGCTTTTTTCAAGAATTCCTGTTCATGGATAGGAAACGAAATAAAAAAAAACAACAACGTAGATAAAAACAACTACCCTTTTATTAATTCTTTAATTTTATTTTATTATCATATGCACATATATTATATTAAGTAAATTTATATTTTTTTCACTTTAAACACTTTTAAACTTTTTATTTCTCAAGGGTGAAACTCACATTAAACTTTAATTATGACAAAAAAAATAATTGAAATAAAAGATACTACAAACTCCATTATTAAAGATTCCAATGTTTACATTGTTGTATTTGTTGTTTCATTTCGTTTTGCGTAACGTGTGTGACAAGGAGGTAGTATTTAGCTCTTTTATTTTCATTCTTTGTCTCATGCTCTAAACTAAATTCGAACTTACTCATTTCACTTAAATAGCTGAATCACTTTTGCGAGTGAAGTGAGATGAGTCGGCGAGTAAGGCGAGTCATCTCATCTCACTCGCTGAAATAGCTGAATCTCGGCACTGGAAATTATTTTTCTCATAAGCGTAGAGAAGTGAGGTTACATAAACTGTCTAAATGTCAGTACCGTGGCATTTAAAAACTTATTGAGCTTTAAATAAATATAATTAAATAATTCTTTGCAATAATATTTTCTTCTTCCAATTTTCTTAATGAGAACGATAGCAATACGATAGCAGACGACGACGACGGTACTACGAAATTTGGTATTTAATGATTATTGATTAAAATTTGGTGGATTTACTTGGCAAGTTTTCTCTTAATTACTTACTTGATCACAAACTTAAATGCACAAACTTGACCAGCGGACGAGAATTAGAGACTCTTGGATATCCCGAGACACCTGGGATAAAACTGAACTTCGAAATTTGTGTGCCCTGCTGAATGAGGATTCAGTTGAGCAGAGTGCTGAAGTGCCCCAATTAAACGAGATGCGCAGGTGTATTGACATATTGTTTTTTTTTTTACGCTTCAGATTCTTTGTTGTAGTGAGCTTAGAGCAAGCTGCATTCTACAATCAGAGGCTCATCATGAGTGCATGTGTTAGTGGTTAGTAGAATTAAGCAAACTAACACAAGCACATGTATAACTACAAAATTAGAACAAATACGAAATAATACAAAATTAAAATTAAATTAATATAAAACATTTAAACTAAACATACAAAGTTAAACAATTATTAATACATTAACGAGAGTGGAGCACTGGTTCGAAATAATGTTTTTAATCCTATTTTACTATGTTAAAATCAACAGATGAGGCGTTCAAGTTAAAAAGTTTCCACATGCGATTGAGAGGCTCGTGTGTGTCATATTTCTTCTGTGAAAAGGAACGTGAAAAAGTTCAAATTTTCGCAGGTGGTGGGATCCTCCGCGGTAATTAATGCCTACATGGGCTAACAAGTCAGGCGCATCAATTACACCATTGATAAGTTGATGAAAAAATACCAAATCATTATTGACACGCCTTTGATATAAAGTTTGAAGTTGCAGAAGCTGAATTCTGTGTTCATAGGGTGGAAGGTTATACGGATCATCCCATCAGGGCAGACCTTTCAAGGCAAACCGAATGCATCTATGTTGTATTGCTTCAATACGACTTTTATGAATTTCGTAGAAGGGTGCCCATACTTGGGAGGCGTACTCAAGATGGGTTCGTACATAACAATTGTATAAGGAAAGAGTAACATACGGATCGTTAAATTCTTTTGCCCAGCGTTTTATAAGTCCAAGCATGGAACTTGCCCTATTTACAATATAATTAGATAATATGTTCTATGAAACCTAGATCAGAACTAAAGTGAACACCCAGATCTTTGAGACTAAAAGCAGAGTGTGTGCTGTGAAATGGAATAATCAAAAGCACTCACTACTCGTTTTTTAGAGAAAGTTAAGGTTTGACATTTAACAGGGTTAAGAAAAAGACCATTTTTCCCACACCAAACATTAAAATGGTCAAGATCAGCCTGCAAGAGAATGTGGTCAGGACTAGAATGTATTGTTTTAAAAATTTTCATATCATCAGCATAAATAAGAATATCGCTAAAGTGTATACATGAAGCAACATCATTTATAGCAAGAATGAAAAGTAACGGGCCCAGATGGCTTCCTTGGGGGACACCCGAGTGAGCATTGAATGAGTTTGAAAGGACGTTTCTAAATTTGACTTGGTAAGATCTATTCTCAAGGTATGATTTTATCCATACTATACAAAAAATCGGAAAACCAAAAGCTTTGAGTTTGAATATAATAATGCTATATAATAAAGCTGGTCGAATGCTTTAGAAAAATCAGTGTATATGCAATCAACTTCATTCCCGTTTTCTAATGCAAGCGAACATGTATGCAAAAACGTAAGAAGATTTGTTACCGTTGATTTTTTTCTCACAAGGCCATGCTGTTGATCACTTATTATATTCTTAGTATGAAATGCTAAGCTCTCGCAAACAACTTGTTCGAATAGTTTTGGAATGCAATAGAGCTTTGCTATGGGCCTATAATTTTTGATATCAGTTTTTTCGCCCTTTTTAAAGATTGGTGTAAGAAACGATTTCTTCCATTAAAAGGGAAAACTGCCTGTCCTTAAAGAAAATTCAAACAAATATTGAAGGGGTTGAACTAGTTCATGTTTACACTTCTTCAATACTATAGGTGGAATTCCATCTGGACCAGATGAGTAATCATCATTTAATGATGAGAGAAGGTCTAAAACAGTACTCGAGGGTACTGGGATATTATTGCAGCTAGTTTGGGCATAGGTATGTAAATCTCTATGCTCTATCCAACAAAAATTGTCAGTAAAGGGAAGATAGGACGTTTGCCTCTCAGTCTGGTTGCATTGGCTTGCATACATCTGTCTCAAGTTAAAGCTCTCACAGGGCTTCCGTACTTTGAATTATAAATTGCCACAAATCGAAGAACAATGTGCATATGGTTACCATTGATACCATTTCAAACATTTAAAAAAAAGATCCATTTATCTTTTTTTACCACAGCACACCTTTTTAAATGAATTTGATCACGTAACGCTTTGTGAATGTTTCAAAACTTTGCGCAAATAACTTTTTTCTTCTTAAAGACTAAAATCGTACAAATTTTAAGTGCATTTTATAGCTTTATTCAAATATACAAACAAATAATAAGGGGACAATCAAAACGACAACACTTTTGGCTCTCACCTTTATAAATATTGTTCTCAAAAGCTTCGAAACTGAAAGTTCTTTCATAAAAACCACTGAAAAAGCTCTTTCGTACTGTTGCAACATGGCAAAGGCAACTCTGTTGGAATTTGAATTTTTTGTTTTATTTCACACAGCGAAGGTAGAAGCGAAAGCGAGTATACGATCAGAACAGAATGCTTTTGGCATTGAAAGACGACGGCGACGGTCATGTTGGAGCGTACGAAATGTTTCAAGGAGTTGCAACAACAATTCTTGTATGTTTATCAGTGGTTTAGTATCTTTTTCAGTGGCAGGTTTATTATTTGAGTGTTGTGATGGTATACACTGGCACCACTGTTTTGAAAAAAGCTCGCCCATAAGCCCTGTACTGACAATTTTTGCTGGATAGACTATAGTAGGTATCATACAAATTCAATTTTATTAAAAACATTTGTAGTGTTTTAATTTCATGAACATAATTTATACGGTTTTGTGCGTAATTATTAATTAATACTTGATGAAAAATCCAATGTTTGTTGTGAATAAATATTTCATGGTGATATACATAATATCATTTGAACTTTATTGTTCACAAAAAAAAAAAAATGCACTTCTGGGTCGCACGTACTTGTTCTAATGTTCAAGACACTGCGGATTTAAGAAAATTGTATAAAAACATGGAAATTATTAGAGAAAAATGTAGAGAAGCATGTAATACAACATTTACATTGACTAAAACAGTTCTTTTGACAGTTTGAGGTGAAAATAAGAATACCATCTTAATTCCTGATTGAATATGATTGTATGGGAAAAAAAATTTAAAATCGTTAGAGCGGTTTTTTAAAAAAATCATTTTTTATGTATAAAATTCTTAAAACATTTTTAAGAACAAATTTTGGTATGCAAATCTTAAGTATATATATTATTATGTGTATATAAAAACAAGATTTGAAAAAAAAGATCCAAAAACTTTTCTTTTGAAGATTTTGATATGCAATACTATTTAATTTTATCTGAAATTTGTATATACAAAAATTATCTAAATCCGTTTAGCCGATAATTGTATAGGGGAGGCGACCATCAGACTACCTAGCTCATCACAGCTCTCAAAACTATCGTTCCCAATCGATCGTATTTTTGAAAACATTCACAAAACTGCTGGTCGGACAAACTTTTGTAGGGAACTTTGGCTAGAATATGGCCACTTTACACACACTTTAGGGCCTGTGTATGATTTAAAAACCTACGTTTTTAAAACTCATAGAAAGCACAGGATGATGGTTCGCAAACGAACCAGTCTATGTGAACCATTAGTTTGGGTGCATCTCTGCGCTCTGCCTTCTTTTATAAGGAGATCACATTGGACCAATAGGCCCCAATGTGCGCAACAGTCTCTGTGCTGTGCATGCCACTCTTAATCTAACCTAACCCAACGCCGCTTGACTATTTTTTGTGGGAATATGTGAAGTCACTAGTCTACGCCGATAAGCCTGAAACGATTAACTACTTGGAGGACAACATTCAACACGTTATTGCCCATATACGGCCACAAATGTTGGAAAAAGTTATCGAAAATTGGACCTTCAGATTAGACTATGTACGTCCAAGCCAGCCGTGACGGTCATATGCCGGAAATCTTCACCCCTATTACGATTGTCAATTATCAATTTGGTAGTTGATTAACCTAGAAGATTGTTTTTTTTTTTAAACTCAATTTATTAATAAACTGGTCAACAATTCTTTTATATTTTTTTTATTTTCTTCTTACTAGCAACTGTCTGCATCATTCTCAATTATCAAAACTTTTATAAGATGGATTTTTAAACATTGAATTTAAAATTTATCAACTCTCAAATTGATAATAAATTGACAATCGTAATGGGGGTGTCAATTCAATTTAAACAAAAATCATCTTTGTTTTTCAAAGTTATAGACCTCTAAAAAAAAATACCCTTTATCTAACCCGAATTCAAAATTTTATACTTTGAAATTTTCTTCTCTTCAATTTAAAACAATATGAATCACAGCAATATTTTTTATATAAGAAGAATTAATTTAATTTTGATATTTATTCATTCAGTTCTTAGTTTCCATTTAACTAAATTCATTCCCTTTCAAATAAATTCAATAAAGTTTTTATGATTTTGTAATTTGGTTTGCCTTTTCAATTGAACTTTTGAAGTTGGATTTTTGGCTGCTGACTATAGGTTTGATCATCCTAAAGCACAAAACCCACAAACTAAATTAACACATCTTCAAAAGGATAGAAGGCATAGAAACTGATTCATAATAACTTTTGACAAAACGAAATTGAATGATTTTTCATATCCGTCCACTGTGCCGCCCTGTCTTAGTGCCGCCCAAGTCTATTGCCTGTTTTGCCTACAAACAGGTTCGGCACCGCCTACAGAACATACATACATAGGTAATATACAAAAACTTAATGCTAAAATATGATTTCAATAATTATTTGAATTATTGTACGCACCTATACGCAGTATCTCTCTGTGGTATGAGAAGCAATAAGTTAAGTCAGTTTCATAGAAGATCTCACGGAAATAACCTCGCGTCTGTCTGAGTTATATTGTCAATCTATAATGCCCAATAACTAAGATGAAATACGATTTTTTGATTGAATCATTTCATTCTCAACTGTCAATTTGTTCCCTGTACTAAGTGAGTTTTATCTTCTATAGCTTGTTTGCTCATAATGAAAGAAATTTGAATACAAAATTTACAAAAATGAAATACATATTAGTTTTTTACTACTACTTCGCCTAATTCGAACTCTCTCTAAGTCAAATTTTTTCGCAATATTTGTATATACTCCTCTCTGATTTCAATAAGTACACGGCATTTTTGTACATATTTCTCTCAAACTCGAACTAATTTTGATATAAATCTCGTGAAAATTTGACTAAGAGGGAGTCGAATGTATATTGGCTTTGTAGTGATACAGTATTTTAACATTCATAATACCTACATAAATTACTTTTGGGAAGTTTTATGAATTTGTGAAAACTTATCTGTTAAATATCACTGTCGCAAAAATTACTTTTAATGAGTAGATTTTTACATGAATCATTTATGGTTTGTTTAAATTTTATGACAATTTCTTTGTTTTTATAGAAAAATTTGTAATCTTCAAATAAAAGGCAGTAAGTGCGTTTGACTAACAGCAATTCAGTACTCAGAAGTCAAAGATAACAACAAAAAAATACCGACGCGACGGTGATTTGCTCTTCAATATATCTCATTACATCGAGAGCCTTCAGTCAAAATATGAAACTAGCATTTCTCGGTTATGTGATAGCGTTTTCTCTTATCTTTATGGTAGGAGGAACACCAAGTGAACAAGTCATTGCACAAGTAATACGCCCTGATCTTCCCGTTTGCATAAAAATGGCTCGGGGGATATGTCGTGAGGTAAATTTTGATTTTCTTTAGTCTTGCTAATACTGAATTTTCAAAATAATACACTTACATATTTTACAGTATAAGTAAGTAGAAGACTAAAAAAAGGCATAAAGTTTAAGATCTGATTGATCTTCCATGGATTGACAAATGGATGTTCTTCTTGATTTGCATGTACCATGTTCATATATAAATAAAATATAAATAAAATATTCAAATACACACATACTTGGCATTTTATTAGAACACAAAATATTTTCCAACACTTTGATCGTGATTTCAACGTTGCGCATTGCGCTGATATTATAGACGGAGAGCCAGCGACATAAAAGGTAACGTCATTTCATTAAAAAAATATTTGATATCATTGTAAAGTCTGACTATAAATTAACATTGAATCAATTGTCTGCCAACTATCCGTTGTTGGGGAGGATGTCGGTAGGGTGCCAAAGGGTTCAAAAATATAAGGACAAAAACGTGATTTCATTATATGTACCTAGCTGATTTTTAGTTTGATGACGGTAAATAATATTTTATTTAACCCTAGAAGGCATAAGGGTTTTTGAATAACGTTAACACATGGGGTTCCTGAGCACCCCAGAACTTTGGGTTGACAATTCCAGCAAATTTTAACACAATCCCATGAAACTTATTTATTTTATTTAAAACGAATGTTTTTATTAGCTTAATTAATAAAAAAAATTACATTTCCTTCAGAGCTTTAGTAGTAAAAAATAACTGTCAACGTTTTTTTCCTCGGCACTTCTTACTTTTTTCATCATAACTTTTTTATTGCGGTAAATAAAAAAAAAAAAAAAAATTGGCATTTAGAGATTTTGTCATGACAAAGTGATTGCCATTTCAATTTTCGATGCATTTAAACGGTGCTGGTGACAGTGCAAAAACTTTCAACGTGTTTTTCCTCGGCACTTCTTACTTTGTTCATCATAACTTTTTTATTGCGGTAAATAAAAAAAAAAATAAAAAAATGACGTTTCGAGATTTTGTCATGAAAAATTGACTGCCGTTTCAATTTTTGAAATCAATGCATTTTCTCGGCACTGGTGACAGTCCAAAATTTTTCAACGTATTTTTCCTCGGCACTTCTTACATTTTTCATCATAACTTTCTTATTGCGGTAAATAAAAAAAAAATAAAACATGAGGTTTCCAGATTATGGCATGACAAGGTGACTGCCGTTTCAATTTTTGAAATCAATGCATTTTCGTGGCACTGGTGACAGTCCAAAATTTTTCAACGTGTTTTTCCTCGACTCTTCTTACTTTTTTCATCATAACTTTTTTATTGCGGTAAATAAAAAAAAAATTAAATTCGCGTATCAGGATTTTGTCATGGCAAAGTGATTGCTGTTTCAATTTTTGAAATCGATGCATTTTTACGGGGCTGGTGATAGTCCAAAAATTTTCAACGTGTTTTTCCTCAGCACTTCTTACTTTTATCGTCATAACTTTTTTATTACGGAAAATAAAATAAACCATAAATGGCGTATCGAGATTTTGTCCTGAAAAAAGTGATTGCCGTTTTAATTTTTGACATCGATGCATTCTACGGCGCTGCGCTGGTCCAAAAATGTTAAAAGTTTTTTTTTCGGCACTTCTTAATTTTTTCATCATAAATTTTGTATTGCGGTAAATAAAAAAAATAAAAATGGCGTATCGAGGTTTTGTCATAACAAAGTGATTGCCGTTTCAATTTTTTAAATCAATGCATTTGTACGGCGCTGGTAATAATCCAAAAATTTTCAGCGTTTTTTTTCTTGGCATTTCCTTCATTTTTATCATAATTTTTTTTATTACGGTAAATAAAAAAAAAAAACAGGCGTATCAAGATTTTGTCATGACAAATCGATTGCCGTTTCATTTTTTTAAATCGAACCATTTTTATGCTCATTATGACAGTGCAAAATGTGATACTCAAATCATCTGCAAAGTTCAGGGTCATAAAAAATAAAGAGAAAACTTTAGTGGTGTGACCATACTTTCAAAAAATCCAAGAAATTATAGTCTTTCAAAAAGTTTCAATTTTAATCTTGCTTCTGAAAGAAACATATAAGTCAGCATAAGTATATACATTAACAGTTTTGATTTTGTAAGTCTTAACAATATATTTTTAATCCAGTTTTTTAGCACATAAAGACAGCTATTGCATACATCGCCAAGGTGGTCTGGGAAAATGTGCCTTTGGCAAGTGCTGCAAGCTTTTTTTTGTTTTCTAAGTCGATTCAATCTAGGAAGGTTTTATTATATAATTCTGAAATGATTCATCAACTTACCTTGACAAAAATCTAAAAATCTAAACAATTTAATTCACACTTATCTTTCAACAAAAATGTAACACAAACATATTATATGGCGTCCGAGTACCTACACTCCAGTGGTCACGATATCTTCAGTCCGAAAAGAAGAAATGCACAAAATATGATTTAGATATAAAGTAATAACGAAATTTATAAAAGTCATGGCACTCTTCAAAAATAACGACTTTTATTTTCAAAAATATAACAGTTTGAATTTTGAATTTTGAAGTGGGGTGCAATCGCACGCCATATGCGTTCAAGGGTTCATACCGAAAGGCAGACAGTTTGGGTGGTACGAAGATGGTGGTAGACTGCGGAGAAGATCGGAAAAATAAGGGATTGATTACGTAATTTCATTAAGGTCCTCTAATCAAAAAGGCAGACAAATATTTCAAGCCGAACACCCAGACACAATGGCGCATAGTCTTAAACAGCATTTTGTTAAGGGCTTAACATGATACTAGTTAACAATCTTCTAAATATTAAGCAATTAACTAGCTCTTCCGAATTTGTATACCTTTTTTTTTTCGTTTTACTAACTATGCTTCTATCCAACAAAAATTGTCAGTAAAGGGAAGATAGGACGTTTGCCTCTCAGTCTGGTTGCATTGGCTTGCATACATCTGTCTCAAGTTAAAGCTCTCACAGGGCTTCCGTACTTTGAATTATAAATTGCCACAAATCGAAGAACAATGTGCATATGGTTACCATTGATACCATTTCAAACATTTAAAAAAAAAGATCCATTTATCTTTTTTTACCACAGCACACCTTTTTAAATGAATTTGATCACGTAACGCTTTGTGAATGTTTCAAAACTTTGCGCAAATAACTTTTTTCTTCTTAAAGACTAAAATCGTACAAATTTTAAGTGCATTTTATAGCTTTATTCAAATATACAAACAAATAATAAGGGGACAATCAAAACGACAACACTTTTGGCTCTCACCTTTATAAATATTGTTCTCAAAAGCTTCGAAACTGAAAGTTCTTTCATAAAAACCACTGAAAAAGCTCTTTCGTACTGTTGCAACATGGCAAAGGCAACTCTGTTGGAATTTGAGTTTTTTGTTTTATTTCACACAGCGAAGGTAGAAGCGAAAGCGAGTATACGATCAGAACAGAATGCTTTTGGCATTGAAAGACGACGGTCATGTTGGAGCGTACGAAATGTTTCAAGGAGTTGCAACAACAATTCCTGTATGTTTATCAGTGGTTTAGTATCTTTTTCAGTGGCAGGTTTGTTATTTGAGTGTTGTGATGGTATACACTGGCACCACTGTTTTGAAAAAAGCTCGCCCATAAGCCCTGTACTGACAATTTTTGCTGGATAGACTATAAAATAATCTTCGTCAACATCTAAAGGCTTCTCAATAAAAGAATTACAAAAGTTTTTCGGAAAAGCGTTACAAATATCAACGGTTTCCTTCAGCAAACAATTTTCATACATGAAATTAGCCGGATAACCATCTGAGTTTTTTTTCGAATTAACAAACCTCCAAAATGCCTTTGGGTCATCCTTTAGAGAACTACCCATTTCGTTTACATGGTTAGTGTATAGATTTTTTGAAAGAGTTTTAAAGTAGTGAACTCTTTAACAAGAGCTTCAGAGGGCCAACTATCTATTAATATCGCAAATTGAATTGAAAAACGAAGGATGTGCAAAAGAGGGAAATTATATCATCCGGAACGATATCTGGTTCCAAGCGGGAAATAAAAATAGATTTTGGCTTAGAGACTGCTTTTATTGGCTTAGGATCAATGCAAATATTTGGTACAGTTACTGAATCCGTGTTAAGATCAACCGTCACTGAACCTTGATTCAAAGCTTGATCGACGAAAGGCAATTCCAAATTATTATTATTCTGGTGACTGGGACTGTTTTTAAGATTTGATCGTTTAGGCAGGGGGTGGGCCGGAGTGTTTAACAAGTAATGAGTTTTCGCGACCTCTTTTGTCATTATTTTTCGCACCTGATACTTGTCCAGATGAGCCTGCTTGGCAAAGAAGATCCTCTTCCTCATTATTTGTAGTAATAATAACAGGATGAGGTTTATGGACTAAGTCATCAATAGAAGTTGCGCTGCTAACCATGTCGTTTTTGAAGGTAAATGAGTTAACATTAGATACTGCATTGTTAAAATTAATAAGCAGTTCTTCAAATCCCTTTGATAATTTTAAAATGTCTGCCTTAAAAGAAGTCATTCTAAAAGCCAATTGAGATAAAGAAAGCTTACGACAATCGGGACAGTACCAAAATACAAATTTAGAATTGGATATCTTTTCAATAAATGCATTGGTTGATCCTATGCACTTTGCGTGGTAGAGATTTCCACAAGGCAAAAAAAACAGGCAAAAAGCGGCGTGGAAGGCAAGCCTTCGGGCAGTGGCGTAGCTAGGATATTTGCCGCCCGGGGCAAAACAATAATTTGCCGCCCCTTCGGTCTAACAATACTTTATAAAGAAATTTTGTGATATACCTTCATGTCAAGTTGCAGACAAAATTTGAAAATATTTGTTTATAAATGCAAGGAATTACATTCTGCGAAATATTGATACACGCCACTTTGCCGCAATATCTGCTCAATGAATTTGTTTTGTTTCTGACCTACTGAGATTTAACTTTAAACCGACTGTATATAATATAGGCACATGAGACTTGAAATTTTTTAGTTTTTCCTTTCGTCCAAAAATAGTGAAGCTCATAATTGTTCATTAGGCGTGTATCACCAAATAAAATCTCTGAGAGCTCAGAGATTTTTAAAGTGGAACAAAAAATCTCACCTGAGCACTGAGATTTTCTTCAGAGATTACTGAGACAAAATTTTTTGGATTAATTTCTCAATGTTCTTTCTCTGCTAAAACTGTTCATTTGACAGCCAAATTGCAATTTACCGGCGATGGGTAAATACAAAAATGATACCAAAAATACAAAATAGAAGTTAAATGTTGATAAACAGGAAAAATAAATTTATCTTAGTATTTTTCATTCATTTTATAAAGTTTTGTGCTTTAACATTTAAATATTTAAAGCGAAGTTAAAATTTTGTTTCCATAATTTCAGTACGATTGAACAGGGAATCTTATTCCACCAAAACATTCCGCCTACAACAACTTGATATTGAGCGCTCGGTGAGATTTTACTGGGTGAGACACGCCTATTGTTTCATCAGTACTCGACAGCAAAACTGAGAAATTGCATACTGTTTATATTTCTCAGATCTAATGATCATGAACCATGAGAGGGTCAAAGCCACGGCTAAGTCACTTCTGAGTGTCTGATAACAGAGTTATTACTTCACTGAAATTGTAGTAGATTGTTGATCTAATGCATTTTTTCTCAAAATAAATCTGCTGCAAAATCTACATACTGCACTTCATTTTAAGAAAAAAAAAAATTAATCTTCGCAAAAAAAAACACATTTTTTTTAAATTCTTTGTGTTGAATTCAGCCATTATGTATTATTTAGAGCTTTTTTGTTTGCTGGTTTTATGTTTTAAAAAAAACTAATGTAATATTTTATTTATTTTTATTCATTTATCAGTTTTGTTTAAATAATATTTATTTAAAAAAAAAAAAAAAACAAATCATCTGCAAAAATATTCAATCTACAGCATTTTTTTTTTTTAAATCTAACGCGAAAAATTTTATGAGAAAGGTCAACCCCTCTGATCTCTAAATTGAGTGAATCAACAGACACGTACCTATATGTAAGGCTACAAAGGAGAATGGTCATTACGAAAGCCATCAATTTGTTTCTAAATTTGAAAGAATAGTTAATCTAAAAAATTAACTTCTGTGTTTATTACCTGCTTCTATAATGAGCAATGGTCATGATTCTGCCACCCCTAGTGATTTGAACACAATGAAAAATTGTACGTTCATATACCTATTCAAATGTAATAGAATTTTTAACTTAAGAAAAGTAATACTTTTTTGTTTATTTCCAACTTCTGTAATAAACAACGATGATGATTTGCGCCCCTCTTGATAAAATAAAAATAAAAATTGATTGAATTATTTATTAAACAAAAATTAAACTTGTGTTTATTTCCAACTTCTCATGAACAACGAAAATGATTTTACCGCCCCTACAAATTTCAATACTTTAAAAATTGTATGTTTTCTGATAAAAATTTAATAAAATTTTCACTACAAAAACTTTTGTAGCTAATTGGTTTACAACATCCCATGAACAACGAAGATGATTTTCCGATTTGCCGCCCCTAACTCCTGGCGCCCGGGGCGACCGCCCCCTTCGCCCCCCCCTAGCTACGCTACTGCCTTCGGGGCAATTCTTTGCAGAGCAAATCATTATCAATGAGAAAAAAAAGAAACGAAAATACACCAAAATAAAAAGTACAACAGGGAAAAATAAAAAAATATATATTGAAGAAGATTGTAGGATTCCAACCCACGCAACACTGCGAAGATATTATGACCGCGCATCTACCACCTGCGCCACCGAGGACCGAGCTTATGTTAAAATTGTGAGAAAAATTGATAGTTAAAATAAAAAAAAATAAAATATTAACATGGAACCAATAGGAGTAAGGGAGACAGATTTATAAAGCTTAAAGCTTAAAACTAAGAGATAGGGGAAGTGTTATATAAAACACAAGTATGCACAATCACTTATATACAAGGAAATTAAAAAAAAAGTAAACTTTGCGAAAGAGAACAATTAACTTTCAATAAGAGAATTAATCTTACCACGTACTATTTTAATTTTTCAAACTAAATAACACTTCAAACACAAAATATGATCATAAACAGAAGGCAAAAACTAATATTCACTTATTCAGTGAAATTGGACAGTTAAATTGAAATACAGTAGGGAGCAAAAATGAGTACATGTTTGTAACTCGCGCACTTATTGATGCATAACAACAGAAATAATAAAGCAAATTGAAAAATTTTGTTTGCCCTGTATCTTATGTTAATTTCTCAACAAAACGGTATATAATACATATCGGAAAGGAGCAAGTTCTAAGAAAAAAAAAACAAATAAAACAAAAATAAATCGAATGTACTCAATTTTGCACCAAGCGTTAATCAGCAAAAATATCGAAATTTGCTGTTTGATTCGCAATATTTTGGTTTGCTTATGACTTCCTTTATCCTTTGTAGTTTGAGATATGTTTAATTGCGTATGGTTAGAACTTTCACCAGCGTATTTTAATAAATGAAATAAATAATAATAAAAATTTCATTTCTCTTTAAAATTATGAGGAAACTATCACGACAGATTGAAGACAGTATTGTAGTGATGACAAAGAGTGGCGACAAAGAGTGGCTTCTCGACGCAAACGATAGCTAAGAAGCTTAAAATAAGTCAATCGGTGGTCATAAAAGTCCAGAAAAGGCGAGTTATTGTTCCTAAAGCACAAGTCAAAGGCCGCAAAAAAATTTTGACGGATGCGGACGGCCCTCGCAGGATATTAGAAATGTAAAGGAACAAGTGTATAACACCAAATCATGCTTCTTATGCAATAAATAAGCCCGTTAGCCGAGAAACTGCAAGAAGAACCCTCAACGACATTGGTTATATCTCAGCGGTTAAAAGAACAAAAGCCTGCACTGTCGGAAAAAATGCTAAGGTGTGGTTAAAGTTCGACAGAGAATTAATTATTCAATGGTATTACTATTATATATACGGTGACCATCCGTTCATTATAATAATGAACTGTTCTGTATTTGAAGATGTTGTTCATTATTAATTATTTTGTACACGAAAACATATAAATGTTCTGTATTTTATTAGTTGTTCATTATTTGTTCTGTATTTCTTTAATTTTGTTAAAAAAAAATAACGCACAAATTGGGAACGCACAAATTTAATGAAAAAAACTGATGATGCTAACGTGCCCTTAGTTAGTGAACGAAGAAATAATAAATCTAGTACGAATTTATTTTTCCTTGCCGCCCTCTATCGCTTTTGGCCTCATCTGTCATGTGCAAGTCAAAAACTATTCATTTCATGAACACATTAGCTGTCTGTGAACTATGTGTTGTCTGCGTCTGCGCTGAAGAATTGAGATTTGTAAGTTCTATTTGAAATGATTTATAAAAAAGCAATTCAATATTGAAAATTATTTTAGCTTAAGCCTAGTACGCTGCTGATGCGAAACGAAATTTTTAGTTGGTCTCCAACATCACAACGAAATGCTTACGAAAACGAAGCGGAAAAATATTCATTGACAGTTGCACAAATTCAAAAAATTAAAACAAATGCAAATGCAAAAAAATTACAAGCAGCCATGCTTTAATGAAAGAAACAACAAAAATAAACACGAAAAAAACACACAATTCATTTTTTCGCACACAATTATGGTCTGGGTAATTAATTGCGTGCGAAAAAAGAGTGTAGACTTCTCCAAATAATCTGCTACAACTATCAATATCGCTCATCGAACAGCGTACTGGAGAACGAAAAGTAGAACCAAATTTATAGTTTATGATTTCGTTGTCATTTTTGAATGGGATTTTTCGTTTCGTATCAGCAGCGTACTAAGCTTAAAGCAAAGACTGAATTGATTAGAGTTTATTCTATTTTAAGTTGATCCATTTTTCCTCAGAGAATATAATATATTTATTATTAAATGGAATAAATGATTGAAAATTGAGTTGAATTTTGTTTCTTTTTTCTTTTGTTCATTATTCATCTTTCTAAAATATGGTCACCGTAATTATATACCGTTTTGTTGAGAAATGAACATAAAATACAGGGCAAACAAAATTTTTCAATTTGCTTTATTATTTCTGTTGTTATGCATCAATAAGTGCGCGAGTTACAAGCATGTACTCATTTGTGCTCCCTACTGTAAATTTGACGAAATACATTAAAAAAAATTATTAACACAGGAGCGGTATAAAAATACAACCTATTACAACAAAACCAGTGCTGTCACTCTCGATATTAATGATTTTTTTCGAAATTTCGGAATTTCTTAAAAGTGAAAGATATGCAGTTTTGTGCTCAGTTTGAGCTGTCATGCGCCGAAAAGATAAACAAAAATTGCAAAATTTCAACTTTAAGGCCGAAAACTAATAAATAGGTACATATGTATGTATATGCCTTAATTGTGCTATTTCGTGCTCAGTTTGTGCTGCCATATGGAGATACAAAAATTCGCATATTTGCAACTTTTACGGCCAAAAAACAACAAACATTAAAAAAAATTCTCATCCGTAAAATTTGAAAATCCTCGATTTTTTTTAATAGGTAATTACGGCACAAGGCAGCACAAGTTGAGCAGAATACAGCACAACTTTTTTATCGAAAATGGCGCTGCTAACTTCACCCACAGCTTATCTTAACTAACCTAATTCTTTGAAATCAAGTACAGTATTGAATTAATATGATCATATAGTTTCTTGTGTAAATATTATTAAATTGAAATAATTATTTTTTTTGGGTTACAACCAAGTTTTTTTAATAATATTACATAATAGGAAAAAACCTTTCCTTTTTTTTGATAGCAGTTTTTACTTGCGATATAGGTACTATATTACTGGCGTTATATAGGTACTACAGGGCAAGTTTTGGATTCGTGCGAAAAAAAATTTCGAGATAACAATCAAACATGACATTTCGATAATAGAGAACACGAAAAAAGTGGGTGGCATAATTCTGTCTGCCCGTACCTCAACCTACAGCCTAAGCCACCAAAGCGATTTTCTTCAAATTTTGAACTTAAGGTTTTTTTGTAACTCTCCAGAGGGGAAATTGAAATTTTTTTTTGCTCAAAAAATAACGGTACTTGCTATACAACCGTTAAGGAAAAGCTTATTTATCTCAAAAACGGCGCCAACGATTTTGATAAAAAAAAATCAGTGTATTACTGTAGATATGATGTATAGCTTTTAATTTAAAAAAATCACCAAAAATATTTATTAACGGTACCTGCCATATAACGGTTTTTTTGATTTTTGGTTTTTTCATTAACCGTTCATCCGATTTCAATAAGATTATTTCCACAAAAGCTTTGTTAGAATATAAATAATACTGCGTACCAAAATGTATGAACAAATAAATTTAGGATTTTTAAAAAAAGATTCAAATTTTTTTTTTGAAAATTCAATATTTCAATAACGGGTTGATGAATTGTTTTGATATTTCAGTTTTAAATGTATATTAATATATACTCAAAATTGGCATACCAAATTTTTTTTTGAATTTTTTATATATAAAAAATTTATTTTTAAGAAAACGACTCCAACGATTTAAATTTGGCATATATTCATATTTTTTCAAGTATTCAAATGGCATACTTTTTTTTTAGCTCTAAGTTATTTATCAGACTGTTTATACAATTAAAAGGACGATTTAAATGCTTTTTATACTTTTTCTATAATTACTTGAATATTTTTAAAGTTCTTAAGTCACACACAACTTGAACATAAGAGCAAGTACGTGCGATCCAGTCGTGCATTTTATTCTTCTTTACGGCATGGAATCCACCATATTTCTTGCAATTTTGTCTATCTGTTTCATCTGAAATTGACGCTTGATACTTGAATTACCCCTTTTGATTTGTCTTGGTTTTACATACGTATGTACTTATATGTGATGTGTAACCATTACTGTCAATTATTCTTTGTAAATTGTTCAAAAGTTTTCAAAACAACGGGTTTTTCGTCAACTTTGCTTCGAATCTTAAATGTTTATCTTATCCTCATCATTGTCCTAAAAGTATGAAATTAAACTAAATCTTGTAGATGAATACAGTTTGCAGCTCAAACTACATATAAGCGGGAGTCCGATTAAGTCTTAAGCTTCTCCCTGATCAAGCCTTCGACTGGAATGAAGCGATAATTAAGCTGGACTTCTGCTAAGCAGTTCTTCTTGATGTTAAAATTGCATGACCCCCCCCCCCCCCCAAACTGGGTTCCTGGATCCACGCCTGCGTGAAGCTGGTATAAACACCGTCAATAGTTTAAAAGATTTTGAAAGAAAACTTCAAAAAATCGCCAACCATTTTTAAGTCGTATGAAAGCAAACGTGAACGAAATATAAAGAAATAATTCGCAATTATGAGCGCGTCATATAAGTTGCTTACTTGGGTTTCCGTATGACAATTTCAGTGAATGAAAGTTTTACATTAAGGCTTGTTTCACACCTATACGGTTTCATTCGGTTCGGTCTGTATTCGGTTCGTTTTCGGTCGGACCTGATAAGTGTGAACCAATGAAAACGGCAGGAATAAAAACCTAATAGAAACCGAATAGCACCGAACGTCCCCTCGACACGAATCGGTTTCATTCGGTTTCAAGGGCACACAAACTTATCGTAGCGTTCACACATATTCGGTTCTATAAGGTTTTTTTTGTCGTGTGTGAAGTTGGCATAACATTTTTGAGCTAGACCAATGGGACCATGGCAGGAATTTGCAGTTTTTTTTGCATTTTTATGCATTTCTATTCCGGATTTTGCAGTTCACCAAATAGTGGGTGTAATCGACTGTACTGCTAACTTCACTGTGAAGTTAGCAGTGCCTATGCTTTTCTCAGCAACCGGGCTAGCTAGAAATCTGAAATAAGGCTCTGAATTTGCAGTTTAATTTGCAGTTCCAGAAAAGGAAAAAACAAA
The DNA here is from genome assembly GCA_963921185.1 of Dasysyrphus tricinctus. NCBI lineage: Eukaryota > Metazoa > Arthropoda > Insecta > Diptera > Syrphidae > Dasysyrphus > Dasysyrphus tricinctus. The sequence continues at coordinate 142,562,582 of OY992531.1, forward strand.
ATTTCTAAATCCTTACATACAAAAAATTTCATACTGTTCTGCTAACTTCACTGTGAAGTTAGCATAAAAGTCCTTTTCTCAGCAACGGTGATACTTAGAAATTTGCAGTTAGGCTCCAAATTTTTCAGTTAATTTGCAGTTCAAGAAAAACTAATGCCCAAATTTTTAAGTCCAAATTTGAAAAAAAAAATCGAATAAATTCATTTTTCACTGTTAACATCACTGTGAAGTTAGCAGTACATACCCTTTTCTCAGGAACTGAGCCAGCTAGAAAATTGCAATTAAGGTCCAAATTTGCAGTTTTTCAAGCACTTCAAGAAAAATTTAAGTCCAAAATTTTACTTCCAAATTTGACAAACAAATCGAAAAATTTACTTTGCACTGTTAACAACAGTGTGAAGTTAGCAGTACATACCCTTTTCTCAGCAACTGTGCTAGGTAGAAAGTTGCAGTTAGGGTCCAAATTTGCAGTTTTTCACTAACTTCAAAAAAAATGCAGTTCAAATTTTGAAGTCAAAATTTGGCATTAAAATCGAAAAATTCACTTTGCACTGTTAACGTCAGTGTGAAGTTAGCAGTACATACCCTTTTCTCAAGAACTAAGCCAGCTAAAAAATTGCAGCTTAAGTCCAAATTTGCAGTTTTTTATGCACTTTAAGAAAAAACTAAGTTCAAATTTTTAAGTCCAAATTTGACAAAAAAATCGATTAAATTCATTTTTCACTGTTAACATCACTGTGAAGTTAGCAGTACATATCCTTTTCTCAGGAACTGAGCCCGATAGAAGATTGCAGTTAAAGTCCAAATTTGCAGTTTTTTATGCACTTCAATAAAAAACTAAGTTCAAAATTTTACGTCCAAATTTGACAAAAAAATCGAAAAATTTACTTTGCACTGTTAACGTCAGTGTGAAGTTACTAGTACATACCCTTTTCTCAGGAACTGAGCCAGCTACAAAATTGCAGTTTAGGTCCAAATTTGCAGTTTTTCATGTACTTCAAGAAAAAACTAAGTTCAATTTTTTAAGTCCAAATTTGAAAAAAAAAATCGATTAAATTCATATTTCACTGTAAACATCACTGTGAAGTTAGCAGTACATATCCTTTTCTCAAGAACTGAGCCAGCTAGAAAATTGCAGTTTAGGTCCAAATTTGCAGTTTTTCATGCACTTCAAGAAAAAACTAAGTCCAAAATTTTACTTCCAAATTTGACAAAATAATCGAAAAATTTACTTTGCACTGTGAACAACAGTGTGAAGTTAGCAGTACATACCCTTTTCTCAGCAACTGTGCTAGGTAGAAAGTTGCAGTTAGGGTCCAAATTTGCAGTTTTTTATTTACTTCACGAAAAAATGCAGTTCAAATTTTGAAGTCAAAATTTGGCATGAAAATCGATTAAATTCATTTTTCACTGTTAACATCACTGTGAAGTTAGCAGTACATATCCTTTTCTCAAGAACTGAGCCAGCTAGAAAATTGCATTTAAGGTCCAAATTTGCAGTTTTTCATGCACTTCAAGAAAAAACTAAGTCCAAAATTTTACGTCCAAATTTGACAAAAAAATCGAAAAATTTACTTTGCACTGTTAACGTCAGTGTGAAGTTAGCAGTACATTTCCTTTTCTCAAGAACTGAGCCAGCTAGAAAATTGCAGTTTAGGTGCAAATTTGCAGTTTTTTATGCACTTCAAGAAAAAACTAAGTTCAAATTTTTAAGTCCAAATTTGACTAAAAAATCGATTAAATTCATTTTTCACTGTTAACATCACTGTGAAGTTAGCAGTACATATCCTTTTCTCAGGAACTGAGCCCGATAGAAGATTGCAGTTAAAGTCCAAATTTGCAGTGTTTTATGCACTTCAAGAAAAAACTAAGTTCAAAATTTTACGTCCAAATTTGACAAAAAAATCGAAAAATTTACTTTGCACTGTTAACGTCATTGTGAAGTTAGCAGTACATATCCTTTTCTCAAGAACTGACCCAGCTAGAAAATTGCAGTTTAGGTCCAAATTTGCAGTTTTTCATGCACTTCAAGAACAAACCAATTTCAAATTTTTACGTCTAAATTTGACAGCAAAATCGAAAAATTCACTTTGCACTGTTAACATCACTGTGAAGTTAGCAGTACATATCCTTTTCTCAAGAACTGACCTAGCTAGAAAATTGCAGTTTAGATCCAAATTTGCAGTTTTTTATGCACTTCAAGAAAAAACTAAGTTCAATTTTTTAAGTCCAAATTTGACAAAAAAATCGATTAAATTCATTTTTCACAGTTAACATCACTGTGAAGTTAGCAGTACATACCCTTTTCTCAGGAACTGAATCAGCTAGAAAATTGCAGTTTAGATCCAATTTTGCAGTTTTTCATGCACTTCAAAAACAAACTAATTTTAAATTTTTACGCCCAAATTTGACAAAAAAATCGAAAAATTCACTTTGCACTGTTAACGTCAGTGTGAAGTTAGCAGTACATACCCTTTTCTCAGGAACTGAGCCAGCTAGAAAATTGCACATAAAGTCAAAATTTGCAGTTTTTCATGCACTTCAAGAAAAAACTAAGTCCAAAATTTTACGTCCAAATTTGACAAAAAAATCGAAAAATTTACTTTGCACTGTTAACGTCATTGTGAAGTTAGCAGTACATATCCTTTTCTCAAGAACTGACCCAGCTAGAAAATTGCAGTTTAGGTCCAAATTTGCAGTTTTTCATGCACTTCAAGAACAAACCAATTTCAAATTTTTACGTCCAAATTTGACAACAAAATCGAAAAATTCACTTTGCACTGTTAACATGACTGTGAAGTTAGCAGTACATATCCTTTTCTCAAGAACTGACCCAGCTAGAAAATTGCAGTTTAGATCCAAATTTGCAGTTTTTTATGCACTTCAAGAAAAAACTAAGTTCAATTTTTTAAGTCCAAATTTGACAAAAAAATCGATTAAATTCATTTTTCACAGTTAACATCACTGTGAAGTTAGCAGTACATACCCTTTTCTCAGGAACTGAATCAGCTAGAAAATTGCAGTTTAGATCCAATTTTGCAGTTTTTCATGCACTTCAAGAACAAACTAATTTTAAATTTTTACGCCCAAATTTGACAAAAAAATCGAAAAATTCACTTTGCACTGTTAACGTCAGTGTGAAGTTAGCAGTACATACCCTTTTCTCAGGAACTGAGCCAGCTAGAAAATTGCAGTTAAAGTCCAAATTTGCAGTTTTTCATGCACTTCAAGAAAAAACTAAGTCCAAAATTTTACGTCCAAATTTGACAAAAAAATCGAAAAATTTACTTTGCACTGTTAACAACAGTGTGAAGTTAGCAGTACATATTCTTTTCTCAGGAACTGAGCCCGATAGAAGATTGCAGTTAAGGTATAAATTTGCAGTTTTTTATACACTTCAAGAAAAAACTAAGTTCAAAATTTTACGTCCAAATTTGACAAAAAAATCGAAAAATTTACTTTGCACTGTTAACGTCATTGTGAAGTTAGCAGTACATATCCTTTTCTCAAGAACTGACCCAGCTAGAAAATTGCAGTTTAGGTCCAAATTTGCAGTTTTTCATGCACTTCAAGAACAAACCAATTTCAAATTTGTACGTCCAAATTTGACAACAAAATCGAAAAATTCACTTTGCACTGTTAACATGACTGTGAAGTTAGCAGTACATATCCTTTTCTCAAGAACTGACCCAGCTAGAAAATTGCAGTTTAGATCCAAATTTGCAGTTTTTTATGCACTTCAAGAAAAAACTAAGTTCAATTTTTTAAGTCCAAATTTGACAAAAAAATCGATTAAATTCATTTTTCACAGTTAACATCACTGTGAAGTTAGCAGTACATACCCTTTTCTCAGGAACTGAATCAGCTAGAAAATTGCAGTTTAGATCCAATTTTGCAGTTTTTCATGCACTTCAAGAACAAACTAATTTTAAATTTTTACGCCCAAATTTGACAAAAAAATCGAAAAATTCACTTTGCACTGTTAACGTCAGTGTGAAGTTAGCAGTACATACCCTTTTCTCAGGAACTGAGCTAGCTAGAAAATTGCAGTTAAAGTCCAAATTTGCAGTTTTTCATGCACTTCAAGAAAAAACTAAGTCCAAAATTTTACGTCCAAATTTGACAAAAAAATCGAAAAATTTACTTTGCACTGTTACAACAGTGTGAAGTTAGCAGTACATATTCTTTTCTCAGGAACTGAGCCCGATAGAAGATTGCAGTTAAGGTATAAATTTGCAGTTTTTTATACACTTCAAGAAAAAACTAAGTTCAAAATTTTACGTCCAAATTTGACAAAAAAATCGAAAAATTTACTTTGCACTGTTAACGTCATTGTGAAGTTAGCAGTACATATCCTTTTCTCAAGAACTGACCCAGCTAGAAAATTGCAGTTTAGGTCCAAATTTGCAGTTTTTCATGCACTTCAAGAACAAACCAATTTCAAATTTTTGCGTCCAAATTTGACAACAAAATCGAAAAATTCACTTTGCACTGTTAACATCACTGTGAAGTTAGCAGTACATATCCTTTTCTCAAGAACTGACCCAGCTAGAAAATTGCAGTTTAGATCCAAATTTGCAGTTTTTTATGCACTTCAAGAAAAAACTAAGTTCAATTTTTTAAGTCCAAATTTGACAAAAAAATCGATTAAATTCATTTTTCACAGTTAACATCACTGTGAAGTTAGCAGTACATACCCTTTTCTCAGGAACTGAATCAGCTAGAAAATTGCAGTTTAGATCCAATTTTGCAGTTTTTCATGCACTTCAAGAACAAACTAATTTTAAATTTGTACACCCAAATTTGACAAAAAAATCGAAAAATTCACTTTGCACTGTTAACGTCAGTGTGAAGTTAGCAGTACATACCCTTTTCTCAGGAACTGAGCCAGCTACAAAATTGCAGTTTAGGTCCAAATTTGCAGTTTTTCATGTACTTCAAGAAAAAACTTAGTTCAATTTTTTAAGTCCAAATTTGACACAAAAATCGATTAAATTCATGTTTCACTGTTAACATCACTGTGAAGTTAGCAGTACATACCCTTTTCTCAAGAACTGAGCCAGCTAGAAAATTGCAGTTAAGATCCAAATTTGCAGTTTTTTATGCACTTCAAGAAAAAACTAAGTTCAATTTTTTAAGTCCAAATTTGACAAACAAATCGATTAAATTCATTTTTCACTGTTAACATCACTGTGAAGTTAGCAGTACATATCCTTTTCTCAAGAACTGAGCCAGCTAGAAAATTGCAGTTTAGATCCAAATTTGCAGTTTTTCATGCACTTCAAGAACAAACTAATTTCAAATTTGTACGCCCAAATTTGACAAAAAAATCGAAAAATTCACTTTGCACTGTTAACGCCAGTGTGAAGTTAGCAGTACATACCCTTTTCTCAAGAACTGAGCCAGCTAGAAAATTGCAGTTTAGATCCAAATTTGCAGTTTTTTATGTACTTCAAGAAAAAACTAAGTCCAATTTTTTAATTCCAAATATGACAAAAAAATCGATTAAATTCATTTTTCACTGTTAACATCACTGTGAAGTTAGCAGTACATACCCTTTTCTCAAGAACTGAGCGAGCTAGAAAATTGCAGTTAAGATCCAAATTTGCAGTTTTTTATGTACTTCAAGAAAAAACTAAGTTCAATTTTTTTTTTCAACAAGATAAATATGGGCAACAGCAGAAGGACCTTTAAAAATATTTTATTTAAAGCGTTAAAATATTTCTGCACTACGGGCGCTAAACGGATTTGAGCGCCTTGCCATCACCAACAAAAACTAGATCGACCCTGTGCGAGAATTTCTCATTTGACAGATGAGTCTCAACGAAATTAGTGGATTAAAGTATATTTTTGTTTTCAACAAATTTGCTATTTTTATAGTAAATTGCGATAAAATATTGATTTTAAAGTAACTAAGATGATTTATTTACCTAAATAACATCACTTCACTTTACTTTATATGGAAATATCAGACAAAACTAACTTGTAAAATAAAATATTTGTATATTCCTTAGTATAGGCGTTTTTAGAGGATTTAACGTAGCCACCACATGCTGTTTTATGTTTTTTAAATAAATAATTGGCAGTATTCATTATTCTAACTTAAATTTCACTTTTTTAATTGGATTAATAAACTTTTTCAGTTGTTTTACAAATTGAAATCTTGAAACACTTCCCTTCAGTTCGGCAAAATGACAGATGAATCTCAATTTGTTTTTTTTTTTTCAATTCTTGCTGCTTCACTCACGTACACTGTATATGTGATATACACCACTTCCTTTACTTCTTCTTCTATGACTTTTTCTTTGGCAAAGAAATACTACAGATAAATTCAAATGTACTTAATTTGAAATATTTTCAATAAGTGAAATTTAAGTTTTAGAATGAAAACAAAATTATTTAATTCCTCAACGAGTTCAGATTTGTGTTTTCTTTAAACGACTTCTCAACACTAAAGTGAATCTGTTGTGTTCACATTTGTTTGTACCAAAAAGAAGTTGGATGAATGTCAAAATAAGTCAGTTCAATGTGAACACCGTCTTTTGTAAAAAGTAGTTGAATGTAATTAAGCCTTAACTTTTACTTTTGTAGACAAGAGAATCACAACTACACCTAATTAAACAGTTAAGAAGCTGATTCATAGATGTCACTAAAATCGCTAATAGTAGCTGAACTAGTCTATTCCATATTTGAATGCATTCAGCTGAACTCGAATTTCATACTCTTCTTCGCAGGTTATCGCTAGCACATATTTGTATTCTTTCACTTTTCCAGTTTTTGCAAAAAGTACAAAAAGTGAAAATGAATGTAGTTAGTCCTGGTGCCCACTGGGCTACTTAGGGCCAGTTGTACAAATATTTAACTCGTGGTTCAGCAATTATAACTCACTGACTTCAGAGAATCGACTGAGTTTCAACGATGGTTCAGGCATTAAATTGGCTACTATAACTTACTTGAACCTTGCACCATCGTCGAACCTCAGTAATTCCGCCGTAGTCAGCTAGTAAAAATACTTGAAACAAGGATCAAAATTTGAACCACGTTTGTACAACGTTTTAGTTGCCGGCAACTTTTAGTTGCTCGGAGTTGCCGGCAATTCCGAGTTACTAAACCTCAGAGTTGCCGGCAAATCCGAGCAACTAAAATTGCTGGCCATCGCCCACTAGGCGACTTCCGAGCAACTTTTTGAAATTTGACATTTTGACTTTTGCCACCATTTTGCTTTTTTTTAGTGCCTGATTTCTAATTCAACGTCAAGTAATAGCAAAATAAATGGATTGAAATATATTAACTTGTGAATTTAAGATTTTTATTTAAACATTAAGTGTATTCATACAACAGCGTAAAGTCGTCGTAAACGTTGTAAACTTTTAAACTTCGTAATTCTGTCACAATTTGTATGGAAAATTTGACAGATTTACGAAGTTTAAAACTTTACGATGTTTACGACGAGTTTACGCTGTTGAATGATTACCCTTATTAATTTATTATTTATATAAAGAGATCCTCGGATCATAAAACTTTTACTGCTTAATGGATTGAGATCAGGATAGAGTCCATATCTAAAATACTAAAACAAAAAACTACAAAACTATAATTGATTTAGAAAATATACAAAAAAAAAAACTATAAGGAGGTCCGTTCGCTTTGAATCTTAATTTTATTTATTTTGAATTTAGTCTTTTTGAAGACAGCATATATTATTTTATTTTGCACGTGCCGAAATGGTTTTGTCTCATTATTTCTGGAAGCCATTTTGGTATGTTATCTATGCATACAATTTCAGTCAGATTTATTAATTGTCCACGATTTCTACTGGCCAGCTTCCATAAAAAGATATATGACATCTGACAGATGGCCAATCAGAGGATTACAAAATTCAGAAATCTGAAAATCAGTACAAAAGATTTAATCTTTGAACACGGCCATTTTTGACATATAAAGTTGCCGGCAGTAAAGTTGCTGAGTGGGCGGGGGCAAGCAGCTTAAAGTTTCCAGCAAAAAGTTCCGCAAGCAACTTCGAGCAACTTAAAGTTGCTGGCAACTTAGTTGTCTAGTGGGCGCTCTTCCATATAACCCAATGTCCCTGATCACACGTGAAGAAATTGAAGCATTTTCTGCGATTTGTGATGGTGAGCGGGGGAACTTGCAGAAGAGGGAGGGGGATGAAATATTTTAAAATATTTGAAAATATTCGGTGTAGAAAATTGACGTTCTCTTTTGTGTAGCTTTTCCTATCCAATCCAACCAATCAAATTGTGTCTTTCATTATGAAAATACGAAAAACACAAAGAGGAGAACAAAATCTGCAGAATGATTTTCTTCACATCTGAACACTTTCGTTCTTCACGTGTAAGCAGGCACAATGTAATTGGATTGGGAGCAACAAAAAGTTGCTGGGGCGAGCACCTAAAAGTTGCCTAGTGGGCACCAGGCCTTAATCTTTGGACACTGCCATTTTTGACAGTTAAAGTTGCCGGCAACAAAGTTGCTCAGTGGGTGGGGCAAGCAACTTAAAGCTGCGGTAAAAAGTTCTGCGAGCGACTTCGAGCAATTTAGTTGCCTAGTGGGCACCAGAGAATAAAATGAGTCGAGTAATGTTCATGAACATTGAATACTCACTCGAAAAAAGCGAGTTCAAACAAACAAAGTCAACACAACCAAAATGTTTGCGAGGTTTCATGTTCATGAGTATGAGTTCATGAGTCAGCACACTCATCAAACGAGTACAAATGAGTATACGTTGCAACCGAGTTCAAATGGTTTCGAATAAAAACGAGTCAGGCGCTCGTGACCATATTGTTCACGATCAGTATGATCAAATATACTCGAATCGTGGCGGAAGATGTGTACTCGAGGTCTGTTGATGACGATGGGTAGGCTAAGCAATTTTGTGTGGATTGGTGGATGGTGGTTGGTTTTTGTGATGTAATTTCAATTTCTTTTTTTCAGTATTTCGACTAATAGTGAGAAATAGATGTTTCTCGGATTATGTGTTTTCAAAATAATAAAAATAGATGAAATGAAATTTGTTTAACTTGTTTTTTCTAACTGAATTAAAAAAGTATAATGATATCCAAGCTAAATAAAATGAAAAAAAAAGATATAAGAGAAGAAAATGAACAAAAATGAATAAAACAAAGAAAAAACTAATAAAAACTTAAAAGCTATGAGATTTTTTTTAAATAATAGTCTAGATATATCTGTTTAAAAAGATTATAATGTTTTTTAGAAAAGCCTTAATTGAATACTATTTTTGTTTTATTATTAAATTGTTGCTCCTCTTAAGTTGCCGTCGTTGAGTAAAATAGAATTTATCTTCAAATTGGAATTCGCGTCGAATTTTCAACCATAAAGTCGGAGAAAAGGTCTCTGGCAATAGATGAAGTAGATGGTTGATCTTCAACATTGCCAACAGATGTAGAATGCACTGTCGGAACTATAGACCTTATATAATCATATATTTCCATTTTCTCGATTTCCGAAAGTATTTGCAATAAAATGCATGGAGGATATAAAAATGTTGCAGCTTTGAAAACTATTTTTCTATATTTCATTTTGAAGGCGTTTAAAAATCTCCAACGTACAAACAAAAGTACCTAAATATCCTTTTTAAAAGAATGACTTAAAACCGCAATATCCCAAACTTTCATATGGCATTCGTGTGTAGGTATATTATATACCTTGCTTACAAAAAGGCATTTGTCGCGATATTGATGATTATGTGTCACATAATTGCATTTCCTATACATCGACCCATTCATAAATATTTTTAACATATTCGCAAACAGACAGAGACAGGTTTTTTTTCCCTGATAATTCAACCCATCCCTAAAAAAACACTAGACAATATACCTAGACCCAAAAAACGAAAAGAGTTATCCTTTCTTAAAATAAATCCAAAAATACAGCACTATACATACCGCATTTTTATTAGGGTCGCATACCTATATTATTTACATCAATACCTAATCTACATAAGTACATTTGTCGCAGATATTGACTGAACTGCAAATTAACTGCAAAATTTGGAGCCTAACTGCAAATTTCTAAGTATCAGCGTTGCTGAGAAAAGGACTTTTATGCTAACTTCACAGTGAAGTTAGCAGTACAGTATGAAATTTTTTTTATGTAAGGATTTAGAAATTTGGTTTTTTCCTTTTCTGGAACTGAAAATTAAACTGCAAATTCAGAGCCTTGTTTCAGATTTCTAGCTAGCCCGGTTGCTGAGAAAAGCATAGGCACTGCTAACTTCACACTGACGTTAACAGTGCAAAGTGAATTTTTCGATTTTTTTGTCAAATTTGGGCGTACAAATTTGAAATTAGTTTTTTATTGAAGTGCATAAAAAACTGCTAGTTTTGGCCTTAACTGCAATTTTCTAGCTGGCTCAGTTCTTGAGAAAAGGATATGTACTGCTAACTTCACAGTGATGTTAACAGTGAAAAATGAATTTAATCGATTTGTTTGTCAAATTTGGACTTAAAAAATTGAACTTAGTTTTTTCTTGAGGTGCATAAAAAACTGCAAATTTGGATCTAAACTGCAATTTTCTAGCTGTTTCAGTTCTTGAGAAAAGGATATGTACTGCTAACTTCACAGTGATGTTAACAGTGCAAAGTGAATTTTTCGATTTTGTTTGTCAAATTTTAAACGTACAATTTTGAACTTAGTTTTTTTTTGAGGTGCATGAAAAACTGCAAATTTGTACCTTAACTGCAATTTTCTAGCTGGCTCAGTTCCTGAGAAAAGGGTATGTACTGCTAACTTCACAGTGATGTTAACAGTGAAAAATGAATTTAATCGATTTTTTTGTCAAATTTGGACGTAAAATTTTGAACTTAGTTTTACTTGAAGTGCATAAAAACTGCAAATTCGGACCTTAACTGCAATCTTCTATCGGGCTCAGTTCCTGAGAAAAGAATATGTACTGCTAACTTCACACTGTTGTTAACAGTGCAAAGTAAATTTTTCGATTTTTTTGTCAAATTTGGACGTAAAATTTTGGACTTAGTTTTTTCTTGAAGTGCATGAAAAACTGCAAATTTGGACTTTAACTGCAATCTTCTATCGGGCTCAGTTCCTGAGAAAAGAATATGTACTGCTAACTTCACACTGTTGTTAACAGTGCAAAGTAAATTTTTCGATTTTTTTGTCAAATTTGGACGTAAAATTTTGAACTTAGTTTTTTCTTGAAGTGCATAAAAAACTGCAAATTTATACCTTAACTGCAATCTTCTATCGGGCTCAGTTCCTGAGAAAAGAATATGTACTGCTAACTTCACACTGTTGTTAACAGTGCAAAGTAAATTTTTCGATTTTTTTGTCAAATTTGGACGTAAAATTTTGGACTTAGTTTTTTCTTGAAGTGCATGAAAAACTGCAAATTTGGACTTTAACTGCAATCTTCTATCGGGCTCAGTTCCTGAGAAAAGAATATGTACTGCTAACTTCACACTGTTGTTAACAGTACAAAGTAAATTTTTCGATTTTTTTGTCAAATTTGGACGTAAAATTTTGGACTTAGTTTTTTCTTGAAGTGCATGAAAAACTGCAAATTTGGATCTTAACTGCAATTTTCTAGCTAGCTCAGTTCCTGAGAAAAGGGTATGTACTGCTAACTTCACAGTGATGTTAACAGTGAAAAATGAATTTAATCGATTTGTTTGTCAAATTTGGACTTAAAATTTGAACTTAGTTTTTTCTTGAAGTGCATAAAAAACTGCAAATTTGGACCTAAGCTGCAATTTTTAGCTGGCTCAGTTCTTGAGAAAAGGGTATGTACTGCTAACTTCACACTGACGTTAACAGTGCAAAGTGAATTTTTCGATTTTAATGCCAAATTTGGACTTCAAAATTTGAACTGTATTTTTTCTTGAAGTAAATGAAAAACTGCAAATTTGGACCTTAAATGCAACTTTCTACCTAGCACAGTTGCTGAGAAAAGGTTATGTACTGCTAACTTCACACTGTTGTTCACAGTGCAAAGTAAATTTTTCGATTTTTTTGTCAAATTTGGACGTAAAATTTTGGACTTAGTTTTTTCTTGAAGTGCATGAAAAAATGCAAATTTGGACCTTAACTGCAATTTTCTAGCTGGCTCAGTTCCTGAGAAAAGGGTATGTACTGCTAACTTCACAGTGATGTTAACAGTGAAAAATGAATTTATTCGTTTTTTTTTCAAATTTGGACTTAAAAATTTGGACATTAGTTTTTCTTGAGCTGCAAATTAACTGCAAAATTTGGAGCCTAACTGCAAATTTCTAAGTATCAGCGTTGCTGAGAAAAGGACTTTTATGCTAACTTCACAGTGAAATTAGCAGTACAGTATGAAATGTTTTTTTTGTAAGGATTTAGAAATTTAGTTTTTTCCTTTTCTGGAACTGCAAATTAAACTGCAAATTCAGAGCCTTATTTCAGATTCCTAGCTAGCCCGGTTGCTGAGAAAAGCATAGGCACTGCTAACTTCACAGTGAAGTTAGCAGTACAGTCGGTTACACCCACTATTTGGTGAACTGCAAAATCCGGAATAGAAATGCATAAAAATGAAAAAAAAACTGCAAATTCCTGCCATGGTCCCATTGGTCTAGCTCAAAAATGTTATGCTAACTTCACACACGTTTTTTTTTGTTCGTTTTTATTTGGAATTGACAACTAGTGCTGAAATATGTTGATATTTTTGGAATTAAAAATTGATATTTGAATACAAACCTTATAGGAACCGTATATATGTGAAAATAAAATACTGAAACCGAAAACGAACCGAATACAGACCGAACCGAATGAAACCGTATATGTGTGAAACAAGCCTAACATAATCAAAAATGAAAAACAACGATCGAAAGCACATTAAATTGTTCCAAATATAATAATTATTTGAACAATTGTATAATTTTATTTATCGCAAAAAAATTTACAAAATTCCGAATTTTAAAATAAACAAATCCAATGACAAATCTAATGAAGTGAAGTTTCGATAATAATGTCACTTTACTTTGGTGTGTGCTTTACTTTACTTTACTTTGGTGTGTGCAAGTGCGTGTGAATCCCTCTTAAAACAGGGTTTGCAGAGATCCCTGACACACAGAAATCGATTTTTTTTGGTCAAAAGGAAAGCGAAAACCTGAAAGGAATCAAATAGAGATACAAAAAATAGATTTTTTTGGTCAAAAGGAAAACCACATTAATTTCGTTTATTGTGCTTAGAACTCTTGTTTGTACATATGTATTTATATTCTTGTTTCATTTAAAAATTAAAAAAACCATGATTTAAATTTTTTAAATTTTATTAAGAAGAAAATAACTTGTTTTTCCATTGACACTTGCCACTTGCCTTCAATTAAATACATAAATGAAGGACATCTTCTTAATCTCTAAACTTTAAGACATTTTTCGCTTCTTTTTCATGTTATATGAGCTTTTTTGCAAAGCTTTTGGTTAAGTTTGACTTGATCATTGAAATAATAAAACCCAATTTAAATAATCACCCCGATTACAGAATCCGAAGAATGAGTTGCGAAGCGAATCAGACCTAATTTTGACATTTGGCTCATAGTAAAAATTTCAAAATTGAGTCTGATTCCCTCCGCAACCCATTCGTCGGATTCTGCAATTGGGGTGAATAATTAAGATCAGAGCTTCATTTTGGCATCAAACTAACCAGTGATTTTTTTCTATACTTCTCAAAATCAATCATTAAAATGTTCAAATTTGCGGAAGACTCATTCTGCGCTCTAGTATGCAATGTTGTACAAATTATGCACGCATAGAAAAGTAGTATGTATAGGTTACCTAGGTGCATAGGTATTAAGATACATTAAGTGGCAGTTTTATTCAATTTCGTTGCATGATGAAAGCTGCTCGTGTGTTTCACACTTTAGAGGTCGAGTTATTAACAGATAGACAAGAAGGTACAAATCTTTCGTAGTAGTATTTTATTTGTACAAATCTAAGCATCATGACCTCGCTAGTTCAGAGCTTATAGAAGAAGAAAAACAGTAGGTAGCTTCCTAAGATTGGGGATCTAAGTTCAAAATCTTAATTTTATGCTCGAGTTCCCCTTCTCATTATCATCACAATCAAACTGTAACTCAAGACCAAGACATAGGCACTGTAAATAACCTTTGAAAAACAACATTCATCTAAATAAATATATTACCGCTGAGTGGGAATGAATGACCCGGCCCAAGCCGGACGAAGCAACAATTGAAGATGTCTCTCGTCAATAGAGTGACAAAAGAAGGAAGATTAACAGACAAAGATTCTTGCTGGTGCTGTTGGACGTCACGGATTGAATTTGTCAGTATACAATGAATGGCAAAATTATTTACGTTTAAGTATTCAAATCTCTTTATTTGATTAAAGAAAAAAACGAGCACGAGCGTACTCTAAACCCAGGTAAGGGGAAACCAATTCAGTGGCTGGAAGCATCTGAGACATTAATATACAACAGAGAATCATCAAATTAATTTCTCATACAAATCGCAATCCTATATACGGGCACTCCTTTACACGGATGCGGACACATTTTTTTGCTCATTTCAAATAGAAAACGTTCATAGTATTACTCCGTGGCATAATGGTTAGTGCGTTGGACCATCATGCTAAAGGCCTCGGTTTGATAACCAGTCGATGCCACCTACAAACAAAATAGACACGTTTTTTTCGAGGTACTGCCTCTTGGGAGAAACTGACAAATCCTCCAAGAGTATACTTGTCAATAAGTTCGTCTCATCTAGCCGTTCGGACTCGGCAAAAACTATAGGTCCCCTCCATTCCTGCCAACAACTACGCACACTAGAATTGTTGAGCTGTTGCGCCACCACATTTATTTTTTTTGTATCTAAGGTGCCAGTTATAGCTATCATTGAAACTCATCATTGAAAATTTTAATGATTGATTTTGAGACATTTAAGGTAGAACTATAATAGTCGGAAGGGCACTGAAGCTAATGTCAAAAACCAACGAAAAGTAGCTTTCCGTACCGAAAAAAGGGGAACACACCCATAATGTAATTATTATCTATCTCTTTTTGGTATTCCTATTTCACCAAATGTCAGTAACCAAAGTTGAACGAAACTTGACGAAACGCTCCACTTCGCAATTATAGTCGCCGCCATATGCTTTCCCTGTATTCGCTTGTTTTCTTCCGACCACTTAAGTGCCCCTCCGAGCATTATAGTTCTAGCTTTAGGAAGCAAAATCAGTTATTATTTTGATGGACACATAAAGCTTAAAACTTAGTTCATATTCTTAGCCAAAAAAATAATTTAAATAGGCCCAACTTTCTACATAAAAAAACTTTTCTTATTTCAATGATTGAACTACATTACCAATGATCATTGGAAAATCAAAAGTAAATTTTTGTGGAAAGTTGGGCCTATTTGAAATTTTGTTTTACTAGAAATATTAATTAAGTCTTGAACTTTAATCGTCCATCAAAATAATGAATAAGTTTACTTTCTAAACATCTCAAAATCAATCATTAAAATTTTCAATTATGAGTTTCAATGATAGCTATAACTGGCGCCTAAGAACATTGCATACAAATGTTTTCGATAACACTCACCATTTCTGAGTTAGGCGCCAGTTATAGCTATCATTGAAACTCATCATTGAAAATTTTAATGATTGATTTTGAGACGTTAAGAAAGTAAAATAATTTATTATTTTGATGAACAAATAAAGCTTAAGACTTAATTAATATTTCTAGCCAATAAAATAATTCAAATAAACCCAACTTTCCACATAAAAAGACTTTTCTTATTGCAATGATTGAACTACCATACCAATGTGCTGATGGCACACGGGTAGACAACTTGTCCGTTTGATAACTTTTCTTATTAATATCTATATGAAATCTTTCTAGTATTTATCACTTCACCAAATTCACCACGGTATCAAATTGTGATGATTGATTGTGATGATGATGTGATAATACATGTGTAACATACATGCACTGATTTATGAAGTGTATACTGGTAGTGGTAAGCGGATCTATCAAATGTGTGCGTGTATGTGTTAAGAAGTTATCCGTTCCTTGAACGCGGAATTTGGCGAGTTAAAGTTATCCGTTCTTTTGCGCGTAAGGTGCCAGTTATAGAGCTATCACTGAAACTCATCATTGAAAATTTTAATGATTGATTTTGAGTCGTTTAGGAGTAAAATCATTTATTATTTTCATGGACAAATAAAGGTTAAGACTAAGTTAATATTTCTAGCCAAAAAAAAATAATTCAAATAGGCCCAACTTTCCACATAAAAAGACTTTTCTTATTTCAATGATTGAACTACCTTACCAATGATCACTGAAAAATCAAAAGCCAATTTTTGTGGAACACACGCGTCACAGACTATTAGATATTTATTAATAAGAATAACGGGGTTGGTTATTTTATACTAAAACTGTATGTATATATAACACGTATGATATGTGATATACATACGTACATCTAAAGTAACCTTTTGTCTCTTATCTGAAATGAGGTCAGCCCCTTTCGTTCTATCTTGACTACGCCCTTGAGGACGCAACAAAAATAATCATATCCTCATCTGAACTAACTGACTTTACTAAATGAAGAATGTTTCTTCTGAGTTCTGTCCATTTATCTATACAAAATTACTACGCTCCTGCTAATTTATGAGACACCACTCGTGTGAATGCATCTCCATTTTCAATTTTGGATACAAAACAAACACCATTCCATTGTTCGGCAGTTTGTCTGCCTAAAATTGATCTAATGTATTTGTTGCGGGATAAGTACCTAATTTGTTATGATTGGGAATAAGAGCACCCGTGAGCAGCTCGAGAAGTAAGGCCTTGCTCCACCCTTATGATATCTCGGTATCAATTTAGGATTTAATGTGAACATATAATTCGGTTAAGGAAACAATGCATTCCAATTTTATGATATGGGTAAGAGTGGCCGGTGAGGAAGGGAGTTTTAATACATAAACAATTATTTTCTTAATAGTTGCTCTATAGATAGGGCATTGATTATTGGTTTCGTGACTAGAAGAATAGAATATAATGAAAACTAAGTAAAAAAAATTAGTTTTCATCGTATCGTCCGTCGCACTGTGAACGTGAAGGAAATGATATGGAAAATTGTCAAAAGAGCTTCACATCAAACGCATCCAAATGACCACCAAATGCAAATATACTTTAATATTTGCCTACCTATAGTATCCTATAGTATGGTAATATGCAGCACGTAATAGCACGTAATTTCATGTTGGCCAGGGGTGCGGATGCGGAGATCTAGTACTCTTAACTTACGTCAATTATTGGTAGGCTGACATTTTTTGAGTAGATAAGCAGAACACTTTGGTATTGTTCGTTTTAAACGTTATTTTTCGAAAACAAAAGATAGAGTTTTACAAATTAGGTGTGCCTAGTATAATAGGTATACGAGTAGTTTTCGCAATTTTCAATTATCTCAAACACAAAGGCGTTCGACTGAATCTTGATTTGAGACCTTCGAACGGGCAACATGAGTTTATGAAAAGGAAATCTACTGTGACTAATCTTCTTGAATTCAAACCTTTTACTAATAAAACTTTCGACAGTGGCCATCAAGTTGACTGTATCTATACCAGGGTAGTCGTTCAAAAAAAAGTTATCGCGGATGGGTTTAAACCGACTCTAAATAAAGAAACAAAAACTCCCTATTTTTGTCAGATTTTTATGTTCATCCCCTATAGTCGCTGTAGGGGTAGGTAAATTTATTAAAGTTCCCTTTCATTTTGCATACCAGGAAATTCAAGTAAAATCTACCAAAAAACTCGGAGCATGTAGGTGGGAAGTAGACTATATAAAAATCCTACGGAGGGGGGTGCTTGGACGGGAGGGGCAATTTAATAAAATAATTGCATTAAGAAAAAAAAGGGATTAAAAAACAACGGCAACACTTACGGTAATGCTTTGTAGCTTTTGGAAAAGTCAGAATCCAATTTAATAGATTATTTTCAAATAATGTTCTTTCTATAAACTATTTCTAAAAAAGGACGGGAGGGGAAATTTATTTAAATAATTGCATAAAATAGAAAACATTTAATTAAAAAACAACGGTAATACTTACTGTAGTGTTTTGTAGCTTTTTAAAACAGCCAGAAGTCAATTTTAGTAGATTATTTTACAATAATAAAGTTCTTTGAATAAACAATTTCAGCAAAAGCTGTTTTCAAACTAAAAATTTTGAAAAAAAATATTTTTTCTTCAAAATGTTGAGTTTGAAACAATTTGTTGCCAAAACTGTTTATCAAAAAAACTTATTTTGAAAACAAACCGTAAGAATTTCTGGCTTTCCAAAAACTACAAAAACATTAAAGTGTTGCCGTTGCCCCGTCCAAGCGAGGGGAGATAGTACCCCCTCCTAATGGATTTTTTTCTTATCTACTTCCCACCTACATGCTTTGAATTTTTTGGAAGATTTAACTCGAATTTCCAAATATGCAAATAAAAAAGGCAATTTTAGTTTACCCCTACAGCGGCTATAGGGGATGAAAAAAAATCTGAACAAAATTAGGAATTTTTTTCTGCATTTAGGGCCATTCATTTATGTATGAAAACTCAAAAAAAAACATAAATTTATACAGACTTGAGTAATTGACCAAGAGCTTACAGCAGATTTTGGGATTGGAGGTATAACCAAAATCGGAGTATGAGGGATAGGTACATGTATCGCGATATGGAATACAACAGTCTGGCAGGTATTTTTCTCAGCCTTTGGTGGGGGTGGGGGCTAAAACCAGCTTGGTTTCCTATTTATATGGTAAGCCATTAACACTTTCAATTCACTTTTAAAAATAGGAAATGATGCTCTATCATTTCCCCTACATCTCAAGACTTTTATTTTGGTGATCCAATAAATTGGACCATGATTTAAGCTTTTTAGGCAAACCTTCGGCGTAAATGAAAGGTTAGACTGTCCTCTTTACGAATCCACTGGTCGGACAAAGTTTTCTAGGGAATGACCACGTGTCCGACCACTTTCAAAGAAAAAAACCTTATTTTTTCCGTTTTTTTTTTTACACTCAATAAGTAAAAACTCTACTTTAGTGATGTCAGATTAACATATAATTAGTATCAAACGACAGGTCTACTTGTCCTCTATGAAAAACAAAAAAGAAACTGTCAACATTTTATTTAAAATG
Source organism: Dasysyrphus tricinctus (assembly GCA_963921185.1). Classification (NCBI taxonomy): domain Eukaryota; kingdom Metazoa; phylum Arthropoda; class Insecta; order Diptera; family Syrphidae; genus Dasysyrphus; species Dasysyrphus tricinctus. The sequence continues at coordinate 142,581,737 of OY992531.1, forward strand.
TATTTAAAATGTAGGTAGGTTTTTTTTTACAAATTAGCTCAAGAAACAGTTATGTGTTTTTGTTTTTTAATTCCTTAAGCACTGGTTGACATTGACAATCCAACAAAGGACAATGATTTCTCATCATACAACAAAAATTCAAAGTTAAAATCGACCAGTTTTTATCATTTATTAAACAAAATAAAAATAATTCAAAATAATAATAACTCTTTCTATATTTTTTACATAAAGCCCGTATGACACTACATTTTTTCTTCATTGTATTTCTCATTTAATCTATCAAAGTGTCAGCAGAGCAAAAAAGGGATAAAAGAGTTTTTAAGAAAGGGATAGCATTTCTCGAAATTAAATTTCATATTTACAATGTGTCCCAAAAGAAAATATACATCATAACCTAGTGTTTTCTAGGGTCCACTGTATATCTACTTTTGTAACTGAGTGTACCTTGAAATAATTTTTAATTTTTATTCTGAAATATCAAGAAAAGCTGTCAGAACCTGACAAATTTAATTTGAAAATCACATTTTTTATAGATTTTTTGTGACAGTTTTACATTTATGGATATAGTGCGTACCCACTCACACCAATCAAAGTTTGAATAAGAGTACTTTCCGCTTTAATTTAATTTTCAGTTCATTAAAAATGAGAGAAAAATGTAGTGTCATACGGGCTTAAAGCAGTTCAAACATATTAGCAAACAATTTTTTCGAAAAGAAGATAACATTTCAAAGCATTTAAGTCCTTAAACATTCAAAAACACAAAATTAAAGCCTTAAATGTTTTGTATAAATCCGGTAAGTAGTCCTTAGTGCAGCTGGCCTCAGTGATGTACCTAATGTTGTAGTGTAGGGCGTTGCGCGTTGGGTACTAAGCCATAATATACGGACAAAAATAATATCAAAAATGGTCGCTGATATTAATCTTGATCACAAGGATGACATTTTCCATGAACTAGCTGAAAATCGAATTGAAAAAGATAAAAATGCGTTGTTGGAAATTATCAATTAATTCAAGCAAAATAAAAATCCTTTTTAATCGAATGTCGAGAAAGAAAATTTATATCACCTTACAACAAGAAGAGCAGCATCACAACAAACGGCAAATTTTCTCTTAGGTGCTAATAAAAAGGGTCACAGTCAAAAATTGTATTTATTGAAGAGTGCTCTTAAAATAGTGAAAAAACACAGTGCTTAAAAAAATCCAGAAAAGTAAAGATGGTGCCAAACAGGCACTAATTAAAATGGAGCGGGATGTCTTTGGACGACTTTTAGCAATAGCTATAGAAAAAAATTGATATGGAAGAATGCTTGTCATAATCCTCTTTCACCTGCTCCACCAGCTTTTTGTCACAAAACTGGTGAAATGCATAAAACTGATAAATCTGTTCTGGCAAAAAACTAAAAACCGGATTCCCTTTTCTGAAGCTATTTGTGCAAATGTTGATCTCTTAGATGGCTTTTGCTTTTTTCATCTTTTGGGACCGTGTCGGTTCCTCAAACATTTGAAAAAATTTCCAAACTGATTTTGAGAAGAATATGCTCAACGGATGCTTCGGAAGTACATTTAGTTTTAGATAGGCATTTTCACCCATCTATAAAAGATAGTGAACATATCTTTCCAATGAACAGGAGACTGTGAATTAAACAATTCTTGGACCATTACACAAAAGAAACAATGGCTTCCTTAGGAGCCTTAAAAACCCTAATTTTAAAGAAGCTCTGGTTAGGTTTCTTGCACATCATTGGGAAAACAACTCGCTTGTTCCAATTTTTGGAAACAAGAAAGTGTTTTTGACTTTAGAGGATAAACGTTTTTCTTTTGAAGTTCAAAACCACACTATTTATAAATGTGAAGAAGTTGATTTTGAATGTAGTCATGAAGAAGCTGACACAAGATTGTTATATCATATCAGTAAATCAAAACTGCAATCGAAAATAATGGTAAAGGCATCTGACACCGATGTTTTAATAACTTAGTTAGGAAACATACATAAATTAAAAGATTTAGAAATCTGGTTATCAAGCGGAAATTCTAAAACACGAGATGTTTACTTCATTAATTGCACACAACTGGCATGCACACAAGGAGTTAACTTGTGTGTTTCCTTACCTGCATTTCACACGTTTACTGGTTGCGACTACACAGCGTGTTTTTTGGGGAAGGGAAAAGCTAAATCACTCAGCATTTAAGAAAAAAGGGATCGTTTCAAGGCAGCGTTAACTGCACTAAGTTGTCAAAACAGAAGCGTCAATGACGATGTTATTGAAACAATTCAGAACTATACCTTACATGGTATGAAAAATTGTAGTAAGGTAGAGTTCAAATGTTTCAAAATCTGTATGCTACAAAAAATACTGCTCCGGCTAACTTTTTTCGAGACATGAAGAATTTTGATCCTAGTTTAATTCCATCTTGCTTTAACGAACTATTTTTGTTAGTTCTATATGGGCTAATGCAACGGAGTCTGAATGCCTTAAGCTTAGACCAGAAGAATTCGGCTGGGTACTACAAAATGAAAGGTTTTCACCTCTATGGTTCGAAGGAGAACCAACACCATTAAATGTTGATGACATTGTTTCGAATGAAACTGATGACGACGACTTGGAACCTTTTTTTTGAACAAGACTCCGACGAAGACGATTTTTAACATTATACACTTTATTTCTTGAATGGATGTATGCAATTATTTATTTATATACCCACAATATTGTTAAGTTTTGTTTATTTTAAATGTTAATGGACTTAAATGCTATGTAATGAATGTTATATTGTTCTCGAATAAAATGTTTGAACTGCTCTATGTAAAAAATAAAGAAAGAGATATTATTATTTTGAATTATTTTTATTTTGTTTAATAAATGATAAAAACTGGTCGATTTTAGCTTTGAATTTTGTTTTGTATGATGAGAAATCATTGTCCTTTGTTGGATGGTCAACCAGTGCTTAAGGAATTAAAAAAAAACACATAACTGTTTTTTAAGCTAATTTGTCAGAAAACCTACCTTTTATGCATAATAAAAATCATAATAGAGGCAAAACTTACATTTTAAATAAAATGTTGACAGTTTCTTTTCTGTTTATCATAGAGGACAAGTAGACCTGTCGTTTGATACTAATTATATGTTAATCTGACATCACTAAAGTAGATTTTTTACTTAGTTATTGAGTGTAAAAAAAAACGGAAAAAATTAAGGTTTTTTTCTTTGAAAGTGGTCAGACACGTGGTTGTTCCTTAGAAAACTTTGTCCGACCAGTGAATTCGTAAAGAGGACAGTTTTACCTTTCATCTGATACCAATTTTATCAAGATCCACGAGGAGCTTTTTTTCATAAAAAAAAATCGTTTTTTGAACTGGTCGGACAAGCATTTATTCCCGGATTTTTTCTGCCCGACCAATTGTTTTAAAATCTACAAATTCCCTTTAATTTAACATGTCTTCAAAAATCGGTACCGGAAGTGGCCATATTCTGGCCAAAGTTCCCTACAAAGGTTTGTCCGACCAGCAGTTTTGTGAATGTTTTCAAAAAAAACTATCGATTGAGAACGATAAATTTGAGTGCCGCGATGAGCTAGGTAGTCTGACGGTCGCCTCCCGGACTATTTTTTGTATTCGGCTGAAAACTAATAAGAGCAAACAAATTTAAACAAAATTAGTATGTAGCTAGTCTCACAATTTGGAATAAGAACAATACAAACTCGTTTTTTTTTCATTTTTTTTCCGAATTTTTGAGCTTGAAATTAGTTTTTTTTTCAAAAACTTTTCATGAAAATCATTTAATTTAAAAACTAGATGATAGAAACAACTTTAAGCTTAAAAACAATGTGCAATACTTTATTGTAAGTATTACAATTATTTCTTAGTATTTTTTCCATTTAAAGTGTTTTTTTTAGAAAGTCGCGCCTCAATGAATTTCATAGCTGAAATCAATGAATATTATAGAATATTATTTAGTTTATTAAACGACCCCTTCTTTCGGTGAATTTAATAGGGAAAATTATGGGATGAATAAACTGTGGAAAAGTAATGTATAAGTTCAACCGTTCATTGTTTGAATCCACACATTTGTAAAGTGTTCATGGCGAGAACAAAACAAATCAAATTTGGGTGAAATTAGTGATGAATTGCACAGAGTTGTTTATGATTTTTTGTCAACTATGAATTCTCATCTTGTTTAATATAGTTCACATTGGCTTTCTGTAAAAAAAAATATATGTAAGACGAACTGAATTCAATAGAAATTGCGTTTGCCGAAATGTTTTTTTCATCACTTGGGTCAGTGAATAAAGAACTTCCAACGAAGTAGTGATTTCGTTAGTGAATTTTCATAGAGAAAGTGGTATGTGCTTCCCGCCAATGAAACGCCCATGTTTAATTCATCAAATGAATAAGCTGAAAAGTGTCATGTGCAGCTTGCATTCCTCAAGGAAAAAGCAGCTTTTTCATCACTGATTTTTTATTTTTTCCCGCAGGGTTATTATGTTTATCAAAGGGCCGGTAGTGCCCAACCAAGTTCGCGGCACTACACCCTTTTTACAGGAACAAACTCAGGCGGTTTTCAACCCCCCTCTAACTGCAGTACCAATAGAGTCAGAAACTTCAAACTCGCAGTATTTGCTGAGCTGATCAAACACAGGTGGCTCACCAAAATATCAACTCTTTAGCATTAGTAATTCCCGAGATATAAGACTTCAAAAATCGCAAAAACCGTAACTGACTGACTCACTGACAGATCTTCAAAATTAAGGAGCACTTCCCGACATCGTAGAAACTTGAAATTTCGCACAACGGTAGGCCTTGTGGTGCATACAAAGGAAAAAATGGAAAATCTGCAATTTTCTATTCAGGGGGCGTGGCATCCACCCACTTTCTTAAAAATTCTTATAAATTATATGGAGCACTCCCGATTGTTGTAGAACGATGAAAATTGGTAGGTCGCTAGGGCTTGAAGTACTTAGAAAGACAAAAAATTGAAAAATTGGAATTTTCCATTCAGGGGGCGGGCGTGCCATCCAACCACATTCTTAAAAATTCTTATAAGCTATATAGAGCACTTCTGATTGTTGTAGAACGATAAAAATTGGTAGAACGGTTTGCTTTGAGAGCATAGTACATAAGAGAAAAATAAAAATTGAGATTTTCCATTCAAAGGGCTATTATTTATATGAAGCGGTTTCGGTTGTCGTAGAATTATTAGTAATTGTAGAGCGGTAGGGTTTGATTTTCACCTGGCAAAATAAAATCTTTGCAAAAGGAGTGAAATCACAACAAAAAAATGTTTAAAAAAAGAGCCAAGTTCTTGTATGTACAAGATACCTTGGCGTAAAAAGTCAGCCAAAAAAAGTAATGAGATCTAAAATATATGCCAAGTTTTAAGTTCATGAAGTTTAATATCAAATATCTGAATTAGAATAATATCGAAACAACTCCAAATTTTAACAGAAATTGGTATTAAATGATGAATGATTAAAATTTAGTGGATTAACTTGGCAAGTTTTCTCTTAATTACTTACTTAATCACCAATCTTCAATGTATGTAAACTTGACCAGTTAGCCCACCCACAAAAATCCATTTGAAAGATGGTCTTTGTGACAGTAAATTGAGCTATCAATTATTCCAATCTAATAAGTACTTAACCCTAAACCACCTACCACCGGTCTCAGAGACACCAACGAATTTTCAAATTCAAATATATTATCAATCTGTGCGTGTCGTGTAAAAGAGTCCATCCATATATTTTTTTATTTATTTAGTACTGTTATTCTATTGTCAAAATGAATAGAAGTGACGAAAATATTGATACAGCAAGATATGACTGAAGACGAGGTTTGTTGTGACATAGAAAATTGCTACGACCGAGAATTTCGAGATATCTCGAAAAAAATGTGGGTAAACTACTGCGAAAAATTGTGAATGTTGGTGGGCCACAATTTTGTCGGAGTTTTTATTTTAAGTTCGGTTATTTTATTGCTTGGTTCCTAAAGCTATAAGAATTAATACGAAGAAGTTGAAATTTTAAGTTCCCACTGCTAAAAAAATTATTGTTTGGGTATAGCTATTTCTTGTGCCAATAGACTTAATTTTTGAAGATTTCAAGAATTTTACGAAATTTTATTTTAGTTTATGTTATTTGAGTTAAATAAAGCCTAAGAGTATTAAGAACAATTTTAGTAGCTTTTTTATTTAGTAAATACCGAAAATTCTGAATTCAGGCTAATAATCTGTGAGCGGTCTCCAGGAACGCACGTAGGTGGTTAGCAGACTGAAATAGGTAGGTGGTAGGTGGTTAAGAATAAAGAAGTTATGATTTTATTGAAAATCACTTTGAATTTTGCGGCCTGAAAACATACAAAATATCCCATTACTCCCTTCAGCCTTCGGGCTACAATAGGTACAAGGTACCTACATGTAAGAAATAGCTTGTTTATGTATATGTTACCGGAAATGTATGAAACCTAGGAATTATATACAATTCCTAGGATATGTATACAATGACGAGCCTATCAAGGAAATGTAAAAATGATATGTAAAAGATTATTTAAAGCACATATTTCCTAGGAAATGTATATATTTCCTAGGTTTTGTATACAACTGCTAAATAAGGCTAGTTAATGTGTTAAATAAATATTATACCATATAGAAATAGTGAGGGAGACGGACACAATCCCGAAATTCTATGAATCCAGAAAACCTAAAATCCCGAAAATCCAGAATCCCGAAAACCCAAAATCCCGAAAAGTTTCTTTAAATACAGATTCTTTAAATGCAAAAGAAACTTTGCATACACCCAACCTCGCACCCATCCCAAATCCTATAACTAGCCAAAGCAGGGGGGCAGCATGGCCCCCCATACAAACCTCACTGTTTATTCGCCGTAATTCTGGGTGCCAGCACTGTATATTGTAAGCAAATCAAGTGTAAATAAGATCAGTGCTAGCACCCAGCATGACGGGCGATAAAACAGTGAGGTTTGTATATGGGGGGGGCATGATTACCCTCTGCAACCCCCCTGCTTTGGCACACTATAGGATTTGGGGTGGGTGCAAAGCTTCTTTTGCATTTAAGGAATCTGGATTTAAAGAAACTTTGAATTTATCCAATATATCCAACAATAATTATTGTAGCTGTATCATTTTATACAATTCCTATTGCTGCTTAGGAAATTTATATAGTTCCTAGGAAATATATATGGACAAAAATTAATTCACACATTTATTGGTGAATGTTGGCATTGTATACATTTCCTAGGAATTATACATATATAATGACGGATTACAGATTTTCGTTATACGTTTATAAATTTTTTTCTTGGAGTGGTTGTTCGTTGGCCGCTGGCTGACCAGTACCCATGTTCTGTATAACTATCGCATCGATAAAATTCGTTGAGAAACGATGGAAGCTGAAACAAATTGTATGAAATTTGTTTCATTTTTCAACGTTTCTTATTCATCGATGCGATAGTTACAGAACAGTGGTCCAGGTTCAGCGAAGAAAAGTTCCGCTATGCACAAATAGTCTTCAAATCGACTGAGTTCAAGGCTTATAACTTCGGTTTTGGATCTCGCTCGATCTTCAAAGTTAAGGTCTTTTAATAAAAGATAAAGGAGATGACGCACTTTTGGGCCAAGAGCGTGCATGAACAAGAGTGGTATCAAAAGAAAGGTGAGTGTTGGCATATTAAAATTTTGAAGTTTTAGGGAAATCGTATGTGGGGATTTTGAGTTATTGTCCATATTTCGAAGGCATCTCCTGCTTGATTTTTGTCCGTTTATAAGCAAAAAAGTCATATATCATAGGAAGTGTAAAACAAACCCCTACCTATTTGGTATCAAATGAATGGTCAGTTTTATATCTTTCAAATAATGTAAAAATCATGATTCTAGAACCTTCAGTTTTTGAAATAATCAAATAAACATGAAACTTAGTAATTGTTTTAGAAATCAGTTATTTCTGAAAAATCTACAGTGGCTATGTACCTTTTTTTAACAGTTATGTGAAAGAACACATTTCAGTCTTTATTTTAATATATAATAATCTAAGATTCAGTCAATAATAAGCAAGAAAACCACCTTCCGAAGCCTTGCTTGGGAAAATCAAATAGAATGTCACAATATGGGGTTCATACTAGAGTTCCTGTTAACATATTTTTTTATTTTTTATACTTGGGCAAAATGATGTGTTTTTTACAACAAGACTTTTTTTCAAGTCATCAAGAAATGAATTTCTACGTACAGTGGCCCACAGTGAAAATGACCCAACCTTAACGAAATTCTTTTTCTTTGAAAAACTGCAGGAAATCGAATCGAAAAAACAAGCGAATAATTGAAAATATCAAAGTAAAATGATTATTTCATCTCACATAGCAAAGCTGACCCAGACATTTTAGTTACAAAAAGGTTAATAAACTTTTCTTAAAATCTTTAACTTTTAGGGAGTTCTTTTTATCTCATAACTGATTTAGGAGGATTTGGGACTGATTCAAAAAGTGTTTTGGTGTAATTAGGGCTTATTTTATACCATTCCTCCAGTTACACTGTTTTTAAGTGACTTTCGTTGAAAATCTCATGTTTCTGAATTTCAATTTCCAATTGTTTCCAAAATATTTCAGTCGAGTGCTTCGGATCACTGTTTTGATAAAAAATACAAAAGTGTTTCAATTCCAACCATTTCGGCACTATATTTAAAATTGATGTTTAAAATATCTAAATATTTGATATCCGCCTACAGATCCTTCAATAAAATGTAAGGTGATAACCTAAGATGCTGAGCATGCACCCCAATCCCTAAAAATTACAAGATTTTAAGAAAAGTTTTTTAACCTTTTTACAACTAAAATGTCTGGGTATGTGAAATTAAATGGTTTTGCTGTGAGATGAAATAATCATTTTATTTTGATATTTTCCGTTATTCGTTTGTTTTTTCAATATTTTATTTCAGATTATGAAGTTTTTAAAACAAAAATATAATACTCTATTGAAAGTCAATTTCTCCTTTTTTTATTTTACTCGATTTTCTGCAGTTCTTCAAAGAAAAGGAATTTCGCTAAGGATGGGTCATTCTTACTAAGGACCACTGTACGTAGTAATTAATTTCTTGATAACTTTAAAAAAAAGTTTTGTTGCAAAAAACACATCATTTTGCCCAAGTATAAAAAATAAAGAAATATGTTAACAGGAACTATAATATGAAACCACATATTGGGTACATTCTATTTGATTTTCCCAAGCAAGGCTTCGGAAGGTGGTTTTCTTGCTTATTATTGACTGAATCTTAGATTATTATATATTAAAATAAAGACTGAAATGTGTTCTTTCACATAACTGCTAAAAAAAGGTACATAGCCACTGTAGATTTTTCAGAAATAACTGATTTCTAAAACAATTACTAAGTTTCACGTTTATTTGATTATTTCAAAAACTGAAGGTTCTAGAATCATGATTTTTACATTATTTGAAAGATATAAAACTGACCTTTCATTTGATACCAAATATGTAGGGGTTTGTTCGGCGCTTTCTACACATGCAAAAAAACCTTCGGTACACGTTGGGGTATGCGACCGCAGGTTATCCAGTGGATGTACACGGCGATTGCTCGCCCCATACTTACCTATGGTTCTATCGTGTGGTGGAAGGCTGTTGAAAAAGTTAGCTATCTCAAAAACCTGAACAAGGTACAGAGACTAGCCTGTATAGGAATAACGGGGGCACAGAGGAGACGAGAGACGAGCACATTAGATGCACAGCAGCCAAAAGCGCACTTCGACTCAAAGAACTGGGCTCTTGGAAGCACAGCACCTATGGTCATGGGTCTATTTTACAAAGGTATGACACAGTGGTCGGACTTGATGTGACGACTGATTACATACCACCGGTAATAGATTTTAACAAACACTTCTCTATTTAAATACCCGAAAGACATGGTTGGGAACCCAACTCACTTATTAGTGAACAGGGTATCCCCTTCTATACTGACGGGTCAAAAATGGAAGAAGGAACAGGAGCTGGGGTGTTCTGTGCAGCCCTTAATATTAGAGAATCATATAAACTCCCAGATGAATGTAGCGTCTTTCAGGCTGAGATTTATGCTATTGAAAAAGCGGCAGAAATGGTGCACAAGAAAAAACTGAGCTCGTCGGAGATCACATTTTTTGTGGACAGCCAAGCCGCTATGAAAGCGATAGCCAGTGAGACTATAAGATCCAAAACAGTGACAAAATGCCGAGGCATACTGAATAAAATTTGCAACACTAACCGAGTCAAACTCTGCTGGGTTCCTGGACATAGCAATATAGAAGGGAATGATATAGCAGATGAACTGGCAAGGAAGGGGTCATTATCAGTAAGAAACAGTAGAAACCAATTAGATATGGGACTAGACATCCCGATCGGTGTGGTTAAAACGAAAATAGACCTAATAACGAAAGAGCAAATCAATAAATCCTGGATTACCAGGAACGATTGCGTTATCTCTAGAAGTCTATGGCCTAGATTTAATGAAAAGGAAACCCAGTATATTATATCGCTGAGTAAAAAGAACATTAGAATCCTTATAGGTGTACTAACGGGTCATTGCGCCATTGGCACAATGGCCACCAGACTGGATGTGTTCGCACCTGACTTCTGTAGGAGCTGTCAGGATGTAGAAGAAATAGAAACCATTAAACACCTGCTCTTCGATTGTCCAAACCTCCAAACAAATCGTCTCCGTTACTTCAGAAACAGGTTTGTTGGAGAACTGGATGATCTAGCGCAGGTCTCAATGGAAAATATGAGGAAATTCATAGAGAGCACAGGCTGGTTTGCAAATGAGCCAGTCTACTTGAATAATTAGTTTAGGAGCATCTCTGCTTTCTTTTCGTAAGGGGATCACAATGGACCAATAGGCCCCCGTGTACGCAACAGCCTTTGCGCTGTGCACGCCCCTCCTAACCTAACCTAACCTAACCTAGATTATTATATATCAAAATAAAGACTGAAATGTGTTCTTTCACATAACTGTTAAAAAAAGGTACATAGCCACTGTAGATTTTTCAGAAATAACTGATTTCTACAAAAATTACTAAGTTTCACGTTTATTTGATTATTTCAAAAATTGAAGGTTCTAGAATCGTGATTTTTAAATTATTTGAAAGATATAAAACTGACCTTTCATTTGATACCAAATAGATAGGTGTTTGTTTTACACTTCCTATGATATATGACTTTTTTGCTTATAAATGTACAAAAATCAAGCAGGAGATGCCTTCGAAATATGGACAATAACTCAAAATCCCCACATACGATTTCCCTAAAACTTCACAGTTTTAATGTGCTAACACTCACCTTTCTTTTGATACCACTCTTGTTCATGCACGCTCTTGGCCCAGGCCCCACACAATTTTGCCACATCTCCTTTAAGGCCAAAGGCTACATTACTGTATAATATTTTATGAGAAGTCAATTTATTTCATACTAGTCCAGTAACAATTTATTTTCGAAAAATGTTAAAAATTCAGGGTCTCCTAAAATACATAATTAAAACGCCCACCCATAAAGGATTCTTATTTTTTTTGAATTTTTATAATGTTCTTGAATAACCGTTATAAATGATGGGTAGTAAATTTTAACACCAGCTGATGCTTTTTTTGTGTTACAATTTTTTTAAATTATTTTTTTATTCAACAATAATTCAATATTTTTTTTCACCAAAGTTTGAAAAATATTAAAGTGATAAAAATGTATGAGAATGAAATAAGTGGCAAATTTGATAAAAATTGGCCTGTTTAATGTACTTACCAAAATGGTAAAACACATGTTTGTGTCTACAACCATAACCAATTAAATTGGCATTTAATCTACTAAAGTAGTTTTTTAACATTTTATCAGATGAAATTAAGTAACTTAATTAAGTAAACACTACGACGACGAATGAATAACTCATTGTTTTTTTAATTTTTATTGCATTTAAAAATAACCGTTCTTAAATAAAGGCAGTAACATTTAACACTAGTTGCTGGATTGTTTTTTAATAATTTTTTAAATTATTTTTTTAATAAAAAAATGATTAAATATTTATTTTCATCAAAGTTGGATGACAACAAAAATTGAGTTGTAAGGAAAAGTCAATTGATATACCAGTGTCACTATTATGTCTGCTAAATTCACTAACTAAAATAATAGTATGCACTTTCAAAAAGGTTTTGATTTAGGTATGAGAAATTGAGAAATGCGATACATATAAACAACAGTTTTAAAAATCATGATTTATTTGTATTTTTAAATAAATGTATATCAAGTGTTCAAACTGTCCCCCATTCACTGTGATACAGGGTCTGCATCTTCTAATGAAGAAACTCTCAATAAAACGAGCATATTGGTGCTCATTCATTTTCATCACAGCGTCTTGAACACGACGACGCAGTTCCGTAATTGGTTTAGTAAAAACCATTTCTTTCAGACACCCCCAGCACGGTTGCCGCTTGCAAAAAAAAATTCCTACCAAATTTCCCAAAAAATCCTACCAAATTGAATAAAATCCTACTAAATAAAAAAACTCTATTTCCGTTCTGCAAATTTTCTTTGGTAGAAACCTCAAACACATTAGAGGTAAAAGTTTTATTCACAAGAGTGAAATCCATTTTCCAGAAAATAAAAAAAAAAAAAACGAAATTGTTGTATGATGAGCTAAAACAAAAATTCGAGTTCCACTCCACCCCAAAGATGTGCAGTAAATTTAAAGTGAATCAAGGTTTATGTTAAGGAGGTTCACTTGGGCGTATAGATGCTAGTTATACATATATTTCCGAATTATTTATTGAGGTAGTTTCATGCTAACATTTAATGATTTCTCCTTCCTTGGAATTTCCTATGCATAAAATTTTGACATAGTCTTCAAATGCTTTCACTTGAGTTGTTAAAAATAATATAATTTTCAACATAATTTTGTATGAATTAGGTTAAAATCATTTCATTTTGAAAAATGAATTTTAAAAATTATATCATTTGGAAACGAAATTAGAATTTTTCAACGAGATTAGCTTATATTTGTTCTTAAAAAAAATACGCAGATACGCCAAATGATTAAAGTCTCTGATTACTTGAGTTTATTTGACATTTTTTGAGTTGATCGGAAGTGATCTCAGTTTTTATGATTGTACCTACAATGTTTTATATAAGTCTCAAGAGTTGTATGAAAAAACCTACCAAATCGAATTTTAGCCTACCAACCTACCAAAGCTAAAAAATCCTACCAAGTTTGGTAGGATCCTACCAAAACGGCAACCGTGACCCCCAGTAGAAAAAGTCCAAAGGATTAAGGTCTGGCGAACGTGGTGGCCACAAAATTGGGATACGTTCGATTCAAGTACCTCATTACATTTACAGCATAATGAGCAGGACATCCATCGTTTTGAAGCAACATTGAATTCTTTAGCTCCTCGGGCACTTCTTGCAATAGAGTTGGCAAATTAGTTTGCAAGAAATTAAGATAGGCTTCACCATCTAGGTTGACTGGTAATTCAAAAGGGCCTATAATATGTCCATTCAGGATACCTGCCCAGTAATTGATTGTGAATTGGTACTGCGATCTGTCCTTGCGCATTAAATTTGGATTTTCCAGTTGCCAGCTATGTAAATTATGGATATTGAAATATCCATCCCTTTTAAGAGACGACTCATCACTCCACAATATTTTTTTGAAGAACTCCGGATCTTCATGAATTTTTTCCAACATTTTTTGACAAAAAATAACTCTTGCGGAGAAATCTCTTGGTAGCAGAGTCTGGACACGCGTGAAATGACAAGGATGAAATTTATATTTTTGCAATACCTTATGAACTGATGATTTTGCTATTCCTGTTCGTCTTGCAATCACCCGTGTTGATGTAGTTGAATCTGCTTCAATTTCATTCAGCACAATACCATCAATTTCTTCTCGCGGTAAACGTCCTCCGCTAGTGCTGCCCAGTCCATTACCAGGCATTCGTCCGGGAGACCCACAAAATATTCAAGCACGAATTCCCCAAATGTTAAAATCCCCAAGTTTTGAAAAATCCCCAAAATCAAAATCTCCTAGCCCAAAATTTTTATATTCTAAATCTCCAAAACGAAAATCTTTATATTCTAAATCCCCAAAACCAAAATCCCCAAAAAAAAAATCCCAAAAGCCGCCTCTGCTACTACTACCTGATGATAACAATGAGAATTTATATTTACATTATGTACATACCTATGTGAATACTTACAATACAAATGAATTTAAAAACAAGTTTGACTGAGCAACCCATTATTAATAAAGCGAGAGTTAAAAGCAACGAACAAATTAGAAATATTATTGCAAGGCGATCACAGATTGGTAAAATGGAGTAGGTTAGGTTAGGTTAGGTTAAGGTCGCTGTCAGGAAAACTGCTGACACACTTAGGCCAGAATAGGTCCATTGTGATACCACATAAAGACTGCGAGGTGATCCTCGCTAATTAAACCAATTGGAGCTTTTAATGAAGCGATGGAGACTGTGAATTTTATTTAAATCACATCTGTTTCGTCGCCAGACAAGTAGTGATACCTGTCCATCTGCTGTTTGTTATCATCATGGAATCATGCTTAAGCATAAGTTTACAAGTAGCAATTGGTATTCCAATATTCACCTTGTTAGGTAATATTGGTGTAATAGTTCCTAGCCTGGCGAGTTCATAGGCTTTGCAGTTTCCTGGAATATCTCTGTGTCCCGGCACCCAGAAAAGGTGAATGTTGAACTGTTCCGCCATCTCCATTAGAGACGATCGACAATTTCGGGCAGTTACGGAGTTTGTAGAAACGGCGCCTAGTGATTTAAGGGCAGCTTGGCTGTCTGAGAAGATACGGATATTTAATGTAGATATTACCTTTTCTTTGAGCCAAAAATGGAGTAGCTATTTGCGCTTTGTAGCCTACAATATTCAACTGTGTTAACTAATTGACTACGTTAATTTTTTTTTTAACTTTGGAAATGTATAGAAATTTGAATAATTTAATTTTGTTATTTTGATATATTTAATACATAACACTAATTTTTATGATTAAGGTACTGTTAATAATGTTATATTCATTAAAATAAATTTAAAAAAAACAACAAAGAAAACAACTTTTTGTTTGGCGCGGTCCAATATAATTTCTTAGATATACTCCAAATATGGGGATCTTGTGTCTGGAGATTTTGGAATTGGGGATTTTGGTTTTAAGACTTTTTGAATTGGAGATTTTGGTTTTAAGGATCTTGTATTTAAGGATTTTGCTTTTTTGGATCTTAAATTTGGAGATTTCGGTTTTGGGGATTTTGATGTGGGGATTTTGATTTGGAGATTTTGATTTTGGAACTCGAGTACCCCATTCGTCCTTCTCAAAAAACATTGGTGGACTCTGATGAACACTCGATAGTCCGGATGATATCGCTCTCTATAGAGTGCTGCAGCTGGGTTAGCGCTTCCTCTGCATTCCCCGTATATTAAATGCATATTTGCATACTCCAGCGGCATTACCTGTGACATTCTTAATCAGTATTAATTTAATCAAATTAAAAAATTTTGTGAATTTTGGTTCGTGGATTTTGATTTGTGGATTGCGGTTTGTGGATTTTGGTTTTAAGGATTTTGTTTTTGTGGATTTTAGTTTGTGGATTTTGGTTTGGGGATTTTGATTTGGGGCTTTTGGATTTGGGGCTCGGGTACCCAACCCAATTAAAACAACAAGTAGTATAAAAAACAGTATAATAACAAAAACATGGTCTTTGACATATGCTCAAAGCAATAGAGCGTGAAGATTGGGCCAAAAGAAGGAAACAATAGTACTGGATGGGAGGTATATATCCCCCCGTTTAGGCGGGAGGGGCAATTTTAAGAAAAGTTGACTTCAAATAGAAAAATGACTTCAGAAAAACAATGGTAATATTTGGACGAAAATCCTTTTGTTCATCTTAAGGCCAGAAATCCATTCTTTAAATTTCTTTTTAAATAAAGTTTTTTTAGCTGATAGTTTTTGAAAAATTTACTTTCAAACTCAAAATTTTGAGAAAAAGACGATTATTTTTTGTTAATCTATTTTTTATTTTTTTATTTTATGGTATTAAGTACTATTTTTGTTTTTGATTTTCAATGCCCTTATTAATTTTTAGTTAAAAACTGAAAACCAAATGCTAAAATGACTTCTAGTTTTTGAGAAAACTGAAATTAACATGATCAACTTCACTGTTTTCAGTCTAGTATCCTTTTTCTTCGGGGTGGGAGGGCTCTGCTTCAGATCCGGCAGTTCTGATTTTTAGATGAGTTGCTTATGATGTTGGCCTTTCGAATAATCCAAGCTTTCGACCTCGAGCGCCGACTGCAACTTTGTGAGATATGCAAAAAACCGAGAAATTTTCGCGGATTTTTCAGTTATTGGCTATTTTAACCTTTAAAGCCTGGTTTTCGAATATAACTTTGCTCTACCATTTCAAAATAATTAGATGGGCTTCAATTTGAGCTAAAAATCGTCCCTGTAAACACAATAATTCCAAAAATACAGCCTTTCAATGTGAGCAATAAGAAATTTATAATTAAGTAGTTTATAATAATAACAAACAGTATTACAAAATATTTGGAGCAAATTGAAGAAACAATAAATTTGTATTTATTTACATATTTATATGTACAATACATATTTTAAATTAAACAATTTAAGTAGATTTTGCCCTCTTATAAGGGCCCGGTTATGGGCATCGTAGGTTAGGTTAGGTTAGGTTAAGAGGGGCGTGCACAGCACAGAGGCTGTTGCGTACACGGGGGCCTATTGGTCCATTGTGATCCCCTTACCCTTATAAAAGAAGGCAGAGATGCACCCAAACTAATGGTTCACATAGACTGGATCGTTTGCGAACCAGCCTGTGCTTTCTATGAATTTTCTCATGTTTGCCATTGAGACCTGCGCTAGATCTTCCAGTTCTTCAAAAAACCTGGGCATCGTATGTTTCTGCACAAATATCTGCAGCGGTCATTGATGAGATCCTCGAGCGTTTCGATATCGGATAGATCATCGGTTTCAAGGGAGCGCGAGTTTACCTCAGGTGCATGGGCGCCCGCAGGATTTTTGCTAGGGGGGCGCAGAAGTAAAATGTACCTACCTTTAAAAATTGAGATTCTTATTTCTTAATTAGGCAAAAATATAATGGCATATAATAAACAGGCACCCGTTAGATATATAGAAATGTTATTTTTTTATTTAAAAAGTTATTTTTCTCTTTAAACGCTTGTAAAAAACGGCGCGGTTACCTCCAATCCCTCCCACTTCTTAGTACCTTCATATAATAAGCTGAAGTGAGTGCAGTGTGACGGACGCGTTCCGCTCGCTGCTCCCATAGGTCAGTTTCAGCGTACGCGTGGGTCCATGATATATTTGTTCCTGTTACTAATTTAGTTTTCGGGTTCTGATTCAAATTTGTGTAGTGAAAAATTAAATTATTCATTCAGGGAATCGAGACGATATGATGGAGCAATAGCTAAGTGCTAAAAAGCCCAGCGACGATGACGAAAATAGCCAAAATTCTAATTTTCACGACTGCACTTAATTAGTTATTTATTTATTTAGCTACAAATTTACAAATTATTAGCTTTGAGATTGAAAAGATCTATAAAGTTCTTCTTTTAAACAATATTTTGAAACATTAAAATTAATTACATTAATATATTTATTAAAAGCTGAGCATGCAGCAAGCAAAGGTTCATGATTTCCATAATTCGTTCTATTATATCTTTGATTTAAAAAATCTACAGATCTTAAGGATCGTGAGTAAATATTTAGGTTGAGTTGTGCTAAAAGATATTCAGAATCATCATACACAAATAATATTTTAGAGACTGTTCTTCGATGAATCAGTGACGGCAAATTAATTTAGGCTAGGCGCTGGTTGTATGGTGGTAGATGAGTGTTTACGTTCCACGGGAGATGGCGAAGAGCATAAATGAGAAATCGTTTTTGCACAGCTTTCAGTCTATTTATATTAGTTTGATAACTCAGACTCCAAACGCTGCTACAGTATTCGATTTTTGTTCGCACAAGATAGCAGTATAAAGTTTTTAAAATTTATGGGTCTCGAAATTCTTTTGAAAACCGCCAAATCCCAACATGCATTTGGCTTTATTAATAATGTGATCAATATATTTGTTAAAGTCTAATTTTGGGTCCATTATAACGCCAAGACCACAAAAACTATCAACCCTTTCAAGTGGTTGACTACACAGGAAATAGACATTAAATAAGAGCACAAGTTTGCGTGAAAAAGACATACACTTGCACTTTGCAACATTTAGTTCCATATCATTGACACTACAGACTACACCAATGGAAAACACTATTCAAATCCATTTGCAGCAGTTTATAGTCATCATTATTTTTGTAAGATAAGCGAAGCTTAGCGTCATCGGCGAATATAAGAAGATTAGAATATTTGATTGCACTATGTAAGTCATTTATAAACAATATAAATAGAAAGGGACCTAAATGGCTTCCTTGAGGAACGCCGGAAAACACAATTATGTTTTTTGATGTTTTGTTTTTAAAATAGAAAAACTGTGATCTGCAACATAAGTATGACTCCAACCAAACTATAAACCATTTAGGGAGCCCAATGGTCATTAGCTTTTTTTAAAGTAAACCCTGATAAACGTAGTCAAAAGCTTTTGAAAAATCCAAGTATGCGACATCTGTTTGAAATCCATTTTGGTTTTTTACAATGACATCCGAGCAAAACTCCATCAAGTTGGTTGCGTTAGATTTACCCTTCATAAATCCATGTTGATGTGGCGAAATAACGTTTTTGTATCTTTTTTCAACGGCTTCTAGAATAATTTTTTCGAACAATTTAGGTATACATGATAACTTAGCAATAATTGGATATATTGCACTTGTTTCCGTTTTTAAATAGTGGCGAAATAAATGAGGACTTCCAAAAGTTTTCAAGGGATAATTAATAAGACAAAAACTTATAAAATAGACTTAAAAAATAAGACCTTGCACGAAATATTGGATTTATTCTTTTTCTCGCAAGAGAAGTTGTAACCTTCTTGGTGCTTCCCTAGAAAATCTGTCTAGCACACTTTTTTTTCAAATAATGCTCTTGCGGCTTGAGTAGATAACCGATCTCTATGTGGAAAAAGTATACAAAGGCCACTGAGTCGATCATTGCTTGCTCTTTGCAGGGACATGATTCAAAAACATTCCTTTCTATTTCTATTATGAAAGAAAAAATACAAGTAGGTAACTTAACATATTATGAAAGTAATAGATATTGTCGTTGTGGCACGCGCTGCGTTTGAAGTCTGTGTTAAGGATATCTGTTTATCGAGTAGAAGGAAATATAAAAGAGAACAAACTTTATGCGGAAGATTACTTCTTTATGTTTTCTGAAACATGTGCATGTGCTAAACAAGGTAAAAATTACCTACGTCAACTTTTGCTAATAATTTCATGAGAGGCAGAAAAACATTTTTTGTTGGATATTCAATTATTGAGTGACAAAAATTGAATTGCATTAGTGGAAGGTTGGTAGGATACCTACATAGTTTTTATATCTTTTTCTGATTCTAAAAATTGAACCACCTCGTAGTCCTGAACATTAAAATTAAATTAATGTCCAAAACAAAAGTAAAAACTTGAAATTCTAGGGGGGGCAAATGCCCCCTCTGCCCCCCCTGTGGGCGCCCATGCTCAGGTGCAATGTCTGCCACATTTTCGCAAGAGACCCCACTACAGTGACTGCAGACCAAGGAGCACTTAAGCCCTGTCTTCCTGCAGCTGCATGCATTTCCACAACCTTTCATGAACACACGAAATCATCTGCAAGAGGTTTTGTGTAGCTGCGTGTCTGGTCATCATCTTGGGCCTGAGGTTTTGTGTGGTGGATTGTGGATATCCAACCCCAGGTAAGAGGTTTCAGTTTGACTCCCAACCACTTCTGCACATGTAATAGATAGACCAGGAAAAATTATTGAAATGGTATGGTCAAAAACAAGATAATTCATAAAATCTTTCGATTGGTATCGACGCAAAATATCATATCGAAGGTCCCTTGTAGTCCCCTTATGTGCTTTTTATATACCTACAGTGGCATTCGGTATTATTTGATTAAGGGCCTTTTTTTAGCAAAGTAAAGTAACAGTCCATTTTATATAAAGATGACTGCAAATCCATTTGAAAAAATGGTCTGGAAAAGTAAATGAAATAATAAAATTTGGGATAAGTGTGGCATTTTTCATAAGCACCTAGTTAAAAAAAAGTCGACAAATGTTCATATTTACGTATGCATTTTTAGTCGAAGAGCCAGTGGTCGGCAGACTTACGGTATTTCAGTACGATTCATAATAGGTGGAGGTAATGTCCTAGACCTCCTGAGCATGGAATGGGCATTCCTAATCCAAAGTCATAGTACCTCTGGGAGCAGTGGGGTCACAAAAGTCGAAAAAATCGACCTCGAAAAAGTGATCGCCGTACGTCTGCCTCTTTGATATGTTAGACTACATAGTTGTTGCTATTCAAAAATAGTAAAGGCAGACATAAGGCGTAGTACCCCTAGGAGTAACGGAATTTTTAAAAATGGTCTAGAAAAATTCCTAAAAAAATAAGCTTTTTTTCTTAGGTAAAAAAAAACACTTTTTCTTGAAGGAATACGTTCAAGTCTTTTATATTTTAATACTAACAGTCCATTTAACTAAAAAAAATAGTTTTCAGACACCTGCTGTAGTACCTGGATTTTTAACGGAATTTCGAAATACAAATATTAGGGAAAAATCTCCATACATACTTCACTGTTTCTTTTCAAATACAACAAAATGAATTTCCTGTTGAGCAATACTTCTGAATATTTGACATAATAAGTAGTATAGTTTTATTAATTACAAAAAATATTAGCAGATACATGGTGACGTTAATTGTTTTTTAACGAAATTTTGAAAAAAGCCTTAAAAATCTCTATAAAAATTCTGCTGTATTAAAAAACTTAAAAGAAAAAAAGTTTTTACTGAAGGAATATGTTTGTCTCTTTGATATAATAATTCTTATAGTTTTATTTATTAAAAAAAAAAATTATGACCAGATACTTGGTGCATTACCCAAATCTGTAATGGAATTTAAAAAAATAAGTTTTGAAAAATTCCATAAAAACTCCGATGTATTTCAAAAGCAAGAAAAAAATATTTTGACTAAAGCAATACGTCTGTCTCTCTGATATATTAATTTGTATACTCTTTTTTATTAGACAAGAATAATAACAGATCCCTGGTGTTGTACCTGTATTTATAACGGAAATAAAAAAAAGCATTGGAAAACTCCATACAAACTCCGCTGGATTTCAAAAGCAAAATAAAAATGTTTTAATAAAAGCAATATGTCTGCCTCACTGATATGCTCCTACTAATACTCTGTTTTGTTAGAAAATAAAATGCACGACTGGATCGCACGTACTTGCTCTTATGTTCAAGTTGTGTGGAACTTAAGAACTTTAAAAAATATTCAAGTAGTTATAGAAAAAGTATAAAAAAGCATTTAAATCGTTCGTTTAATTGTATAAACAGCCTGATAGATAACTTAGAGCTAAAAAAAAAAGTATGCCATTTGATTACTTGAAAAAATATGAATATATGCAAAAAAAAAATTTAAATCGTTATAGCCGTTTTCTTAAAAATTAATTTTTTATATATAAAATTTTTGTAACATTTTTCAAAAAAAAAATTTGGTATGTCAATTTTGAGTATATATTAATATACATTTAAAACTGAAATTTCAAAAGAATTCATCAACCCGTTTTTGAAATATTGAATTTTCAAAAAAAAATTTTGAATCTTTTTTTAAAAATCCAAAATTTATTTTTTCAAAAATGTTGGTATGCAGTATAATTTATATTCTAACAAAACTTTTGTGCAATAATTTTTATTGAAATCGGATGAGCGGTTAATGAGAAAACCAAAAATTAAAAAAAAAACTTTATATGGCAGGTACCGTTTTTGGTGAAATTTTTTCTTACTTAAAGGTATATCATATCTACAATAATACACTGATTTTTTTTTATCAAAATCGTTGAAGCCGTTTTTTAGATAAATAAGCTTTTCCTTAACGGTTGTATGGCAAGAACCGTTATTATTTGAGCTAAAAAAAAAATTTCAATTTCCCCTCTGGAGAGTTACAAAAAAACCTTAAGTTTAAAATTTGAAGAAAATCGCTTCAGTAGCTTAGGCTGTAGGTTGAGGTACGGACAGACAGACAGACAGACAGAATTGTGCCACCCACTTTTTTCGTGTTTTCTATCATCGTAATGTTATGTTTGATTGTTATCTCGAAATTTTTTTTTGCACGAATCCAAAACTTGCCCTATAGTACCTATATCGCAAGTAAAAAGTATTGCAGACACCTGGTATAGTATCTACATTTATAACGGAATTTTGAAAAAAGGCCTTTGGAAAACGCCATACAAATTTCGCTGTAATTCAAAGGCAAAAACAAAATGTTTTTACTTAAGCAATATGTCTGTCTCTCTGATATGTTAATACTAATACTCTCTTTTATTAGAAAAAAATTATAGCAGACACCTGGTATAGTATCTACATTTAAAACATTTTGCTTTGAAATACAGCGGAGTTTGTATGGAGTTTTCCAAAGCTTTTTTTTTAATTCCGTTATAAATACAGGTACTACACCAGGGACCTGTTATTATTTTTGTCTAATAAAAAAGAGTATACAAATTAATATATCAGAGAGACAGACGTTTTGCTTTAGTCAAAATATTTTGTTCTTGCTTTTGAAATACATCGGAGTTTTTATGGAATTTTTCAAAACTTATTTTTTTAAATTCCGTTACAGATTTGGGTAATGCACCAAGTATCTGCTCATAATTTTTTTTTTAATAAATAAAACTATAAGAATTATTATATCAAAGAGACAAACATATTCCTTCAGTAAAAACTTTTTTTCTTTTAAGTTTTTAATACAGCAGAATTTTTATAGAGATTTTTAATGCTTTTTTTCAAAATTTCGTTAAAAAACTATTAACGTCACCATGTATCTGCTTATATTTTTTATAATTAATAAAAACTATTCTACTTATTATGTCAAATAGGCAGACGTATTGCTCAACAGGAAATACATTTTGTTGTATTTGAAAAGAAACAGTGAAGTATGTATGGAGATTTTTCCCTAATATTTGTATTTCGAAATTCCGTTAAAAATCCAGGTACTACAGCAGGTGTCTGAAAACTATTTTTTTTAGTTAAATGGACTGTTAGTATTAAAATATAAAAGACTTGAACGTATTCCTTCAAGAAAAAGTGCTTTTTTGTACCTAAGAAAAAAAGCTTATTTTTTTAGGAATTTTTCTAGACCATTTTTAAAAATTCCGTTACTCCTAGGGGTACTACACCCTATGTCTGCCTTTACTATTTTTGAATAGCAACAACTATGTAGTCTAACATATCAAAGAGGCAGACTTACTGCTATTACGTTTTCGAGGACGATTTTTTCGACTTTTGTGACCCGACTGCTCCCAGAGGTACTATGACTTTGGATTAGGATTTAGGAATGCCCATTCCATGCTCAGGAGGTCTAGGACATTACCTCCACCTAATATGAATCGTACTGAAATACCATAAGTCTGCCGACCACTGGCTCTTAGACTATTATGCTGTTAGGTAGATGTTTCATTGGAGAGTGGAGTGCGTTGAACTATTACCAGAAAATCTTTTCCGAAATAGTACGATGATGAAAGTTTGTTAGAATGATCATGAGATCAAGAATCAACCATGGATTGGCCATGGAGGATGAAACTCAACGTCGAAACCAATATAATAAGATTTATGAAGCAGTACAAGCATACAAATAGTTTTCTTGAGGTCTTGGCATCTTGGCAATATTTATACCATTATTCTCGATCTTAACCTTTCAATATTTGAATAATTTCTTGAATTTTCAAAGAAATACTTGACGCAAGAAGGGTTTTGACTCCTTTTTCCTTCACAAGCACTACTTCACTTTCACTAGGTCTCTCCTTACATACAAAACACAAATTGAGCTCGAACTGGGATCCGACATTCTGTATTTTTCAAATATAAAAGCCAAGTACGGTGTTAATAGGTAGAAGAAAAATTTAGTTATGCCTTCCACTCTGGAACACAGAATTGACGAGTATTTTTGTACAGTGTTCCCCGCTTAATTAAACCTTGATTTATTTTCCCGCTTAATTGATTTTAAAAAACTGCAGTTGCAAACGAAAAACATTTTTTTATTTGGTAAATTGAACACCTACTATGTTGTATATATGTATATGATAAATAATTGATCAAAAAAAACAGAAGAAATGGTCGGTGCATTTAAGAGAGGAACACTATAGTTGAAGCTTTTAAGGACAAAATGTATCTTTTTTTTTTTGCACAGAATTAATTTTCCGGAATATTTATAGCGCTTGGTGTTTTTTTTTTCTTTCCTCACAGCCGGGGTTCTATTATTTATACATACTACTTGTTATTATAAATTTCTTATTGCTCACATTGAAAGGCTGTATTTTTGGAATTATTGTGTTTACAGAGACGATTTTTAGCTCAAATTGAAGCCCATTTAATTATTTTGAAATGGTAGAGCAAAGTTATAATCGAAACTAGGCTTTAAAGGTTAAAATAGCCAATAACTGAAAAAACCGCGAAAATTTCTCGGTTTTTTGCACATCTCACAAAGTTGCAGTCGGCGCTCGAGGTCGAAAGCTTATTCGAGAGGCCAACATCATAAGCAACTCATCTAAAAATCAGAACTGCTGGATCTGAAGCAGAGCCCTCCCACCCCGAAGAAAAAGGATACTAGACTGAAAACAGTGAAGTTGATCATCTTAATTTCAGTTTTCTCAAAAACTAGAAGTCGCATATATGTACTATACTTGTTGTTTTTAATTTTTTATTGCTATATTTTGAAAAGCCGTCCCTTGAAAACTGTTATGTCTACAGAACCAGCTTTGGACTCAAATTGAAGCAAATCTAGTAAGTTCGAAATCGTAGAGCAATGTTTTATTCGGAAATTAAGGCGTAATGGTTAATATGGTCGATAAGTGAAAAAACCGCGAAAAATTTTCGTTTTTTTTTTTTGATTTTACCGATGTTGCGTTCGGGTCTCGAGATCGAAAAATCGGATTTATTACTAGGCCAACATCATATACAACTCAGCAACAAATCAGAACTACCGGATCTGAGGCAAGGTCTCAGTCCTATAAAACTACAAGGTTACTGGACTATACTAGGGAGCAGGTTGAATTTAAAATCGATTTCATTTTCATTTTTGAATGAAAAATTTCACAATTTGAAAAATAATATTTTAAAAAGTTATTGCTCTACCTCCAGCCCTATACTCTACAAATTTGCTAGTGGTTTCTTATAGTGAAATGTAACGCGAGAGGCGGCAGGGGCACTTATCTAAATTTTCTACCTTAAAGGTGATTTTAATTTCCCAAAAAAATTAAATCTTAGTTTTTGAGAAATTAAGAAGAAACGAAAGGTACTTTTACCAAAAAAGCCCGAAATAAGGGTTAAATCATGGATAATTCATGAATAAATTCATTTTTTCGGGTTTTTTTGGGAAAAGTACCTTTTTGTTTTTCTTAATTACTCAAAAACTAAGAAAGATTTTTACATTTAGTTTTCGGTAATGGACTACAAAATAATAAGGGGAATGAATATTGAACACAAAAATAGCACTTAATTACGTAAAATTTTAAATAATATCGACTTGAGAAAAAAAATCACAATTTTTTTAAACAAATTTGACTTTGAAATTTAATTTCTCAAAAACTATTCATTTAAACAACTTGATTTAAAAACTAAATGCAAGAATTGAATATTAACTTTCAAAAAAACTTTAGGACATTATTAGATGTGTGGCAATGAATATTGAACACAAAAATAGCACTTAATTACGTAAAATTTTAAATAATATCGACTTGAGAAAAAAAAATCACAATTTTTTTAAACAAATTTGACTTTGAAATTTAATTTCTCAAAAACTATTCATTTAAACAACTTGATTTAAAAACTAAATGCAAGAATGGAATATTAACTTTCAAAAAAACTATAGGACATTATTAGATGTGTTTTCGTTGATTTTTAATGTTTTTTTGGCATGTTAAGTCAATTTTTCAGAACTGCCCCCCCCCCCCCTGCCTCAGGGAGGGGAGATACAACTTTCCGACTATACAATTTTTTCTTAGAATAACCCCAGTAACCACACCCAAAGATACTTCCACTCAGGTGCGGGACACCCTGTATATAGAGATCAGTGGGCAATGTACACAGTCATGATCGCAGACGTGCTGCACATCTGTTTTAAGCTAGAAAACTATAATACTCGGAGGGGCACTTAAAAGGTCAGAAGAAAGCAAGCGAATACACGGAAAGCATATGACGCGACGATAATATTGCAGAGTGGAGCGTTTCGTCAAGTTTCGTTCAACTAATCAACTTTGATTATGGAAGTTAGTGCCCTTTCACACGAGGAAACTGAGTTGCCAGCAACTTTTAGTTCCTGGGTGAGAAGGGCAGGAGGAAAGAGGGGCGAACAGAATCTCCCCGGTCGAGGATTTGAGGAGATTTTTTGACATTTCCTTTCACATCTAGGTTTAGGTGTGTTCAACCAATAGACTTTCAAAGGAAATTTCAAAAAATGCCTGGAGATTTGTTTCCTCGTATGAAAGGTACAAGAGATTTTTAAGGAGATTAAAAGAAAACGTCAAAAAAATCTCCAGCAACTTGTTTCTTCGTGTGAAAGGGGACTTAGGTGCGCTCCCGAGGGGAACACATTATGGTTGTGTTCCCCTTTTTCAGTACGGAAAGCTACTTTTCGTTGGTTTTTGACATTAGCTTCATTGGCCGTCCGACTATTATAGTTCTACCTTTAGCCATAAGATACGTTTTTTATGTGTGCCAGTATTCGTGAGGATTTTGTCGCTTTCGTGGATGCGTTTTAGGAACTTCCGTGTTCCATATCATTAAACTGGCGAAGAGTACGAATCTAACGAAGAAGATTAGAGAGGAACCAGGAAACGACTACAGCAGTCACTGCCGAAGAGAAGTTGGATTGAACTTTTACACCTAAAGAAAAGATACTTGTTTCGTCAATTCGATTGTCAAATTATCACCATTTTTCTACGCTTATATTGCTATTGCATCGAACTGCATGAGTCTGGCAACTCTGCAGTCGATGTTTTGGGCTTATATGAAACATTTATATCAAAACTTAACAAGGGCAAAGTATATAATAAATGAAACGAATAAAGTGGGATTGCAGCAACTTTGACAACCACATCACACTTTTTAGAGCCACTGGTTTTAAATGGCTTTTAAAGACATTAGCACAGCAACATCGACATCAACGTTAGATCTTAACCCTAAATTTGATGTCGCTGAGCAAATTCTACCAACTTTAAGGCGAAGTTTTTCAGGTTTATCAACACTCAAATGCAAAAGTGATAACTGATTTTCAACTGATTTTTTAAAGTGGTATGAAGTGTACTCAAATTTTCTGTAGACCTCATCAAGATTTTGAAAACTCACGAAAATTACACCCCCCTCCCCCCTGAACTAAATCCTGGATCCATGCCTGCGCACTGCACCCCTTGTTTGTTTTTATGAAAGCAAATTAATAAAATTATAAGAGTATATTAAAACGCGTTTTTAATGTCCATCTCAATTGAATATTACATTCTTTTACTAGTGACTTAAGATGTCATGCGAATCTTAAAATAACTTGCTGCTTGAAAATTCAGGCACTTCTGATACAACTGCACCACGCTTTGTGATAGTTTCGACGTTTTGAGTCTCATGGCATAATAAATATGCATGTATGTTGTATATATGCACGTATACATTGTTATTACTATTTACTGAGTCAAACACACAATTAGATGCAATTAATTCTTTATAAAATGCCTTTGGGGGAGAGGTCGGCATGCAAAATATTCTTAAAGAGGGACAAAATATAAGATTTTTTTTGCTATGAAGCGGGTGCGGGAGGAACAATGTTTTGTCCATCTAATATTTTTTAGATTGAATATTAAAACTTTTGCTATTAAATGTTCGATAGAAAGTTATAAAACTAAAATTTCCTCTAAAATAAGATATTTACATCTTGAATAGACCGAAAAATGAGGGGTATAACGTATAAGGGAACAATTGAATCGGTGAGTGGAAGAACAGTACAAGCGCCTTTGCAGAAAAAATAAAATAAATTGTTTATTAGTTTAAACAAAGGTTTTTAAAAAAAAAATTTAACTTTCTAATCATAAGCAATCGTTTTTACATTTTCATACCAAAAAATCTATTTTTTGTCTGAGCAATAAGAAGTTACGCCTGTTTTTCTTACATTTTTAATTTGGCACTTGTACTGTTCTTCCACTCACCGATTCAATTACGTGCAAGGGTTTTTATTTTTGAATACCTATGTATGTTTGTTTGGCCTATTAGCATGCTTAAAATCGAAGATGCTACTAAATCCACCCATACGTTTCCGGCAAAAGCTGCGAAAAATTATAAGAAATGATAAAGTTTGAATGGCTAAATCTCTGCCAGACCAAACTCTACTTTACTTTTCTTTAAATGTGTCTTTATTAAGCGTATCTTTGCTTCGAAAAAAAGTTATGCACTTATTAGAACAAAATTTAAAAATTATTGATTTTTCAATTTTTTTTTTAACTTTTCCTGCTTAAATTTTTGTATGAAATTTTCTAACTATCCACTTCGATAGAAAATTTAATTTTGAACAAACATTTTGTAGGGCAAAGTTGTCAAAATCGGCTCAGTTTAAGAGTTATACCAAAAATATTAACAAGTGGCCAGTGTGACCATTCTCTCAGAAGTGCATGGGTGAATTTAGTAGCATTTTCGGTTTTAAGCATGCTTATGTGCCAAGCGAAAATAAATACAATAATAAAACCCTTTCACGTAATTGTTCCTTTTTAAAAGGTCTATTCAATAGGCTATTACTGAACAATCATAATTCATTTTTGAAACATTTAAATGGGACAGAGATGTTTCATAAGAATGAAGATAATGTGAGTTTTTCACATTCAGTTGAGTACATTTAAATTGAATCATATTTAAATCATTACTAGGTTATATGGTATGGTTATACAAAATAACACATTGAAAAGATTAAATCTACACAGACAGTTTGATTTACCTCATCTTATCGAATAAAACTCACAATTGAATTGCATTGCACGTATGTACATGCTTGCTCTTATGGTTAAATGAATAAAACTTTAAAGAATAAGGAAATATATTAATGTGCTATTAGAAAATCTATGACCACTTTAACCTCGTTCTTTTTTTATTTAGTCGTTTCATCACTTACCTTTTAATCCTAGCCCGAATTTCAATTTTTTCATAGCAAAATCGCTCAGTCGCTCAGAGTTTATGTGGCCACCTCCATACGATTTCATGTGTTTTAATTTTTTTGCGTCGCTCAGCGGTTCGTCGCTCAGTCGCTCGTCGCTCATTGCGTGGCCGGAGCCTTACTATTGTACTGAATTCGGTACTATTGGACTTTCCCGAGTACACAAGTACCACTTTTCAATTTTCAGTACTATTTGTACTATTTTTAGTTTTTGAAAAGGTCAACTTTCATAAATCTCTAAAATTAAACAAATATGTTCAGTCAGACTTCACCACATCTTCACGTAAAGAAGCTTTTAATGAAAGACCCATATTGTCAATAAACTTACTAGAAAACCACCTTCCCGTCGAGGAAATCTATTGCGGGACCGAAAGTGAAATTTTTTACACTTCTAAAATTTAACTGAAAGCGAAATTTATAGCTTTAAAAGTCATGCACGGATGTTCTATAGCTTCCCCGAAGATGTGAAAAAAAGATTTAATTTTGAAGACATTTTTTTTGAACGCGTTGCAACATTTTTCACAAACTTCAATTTGCTTCTATTTCTGAGTTCTGAGCTGAAATTGGCCTTGTGAAAAATGAATGCAACGAGTTCATGTTTTCAAATTTAAACCAAATTATCCAGGGTGCATTTTCTATTCCTCATTCTTCCCCAAACGATTTTTATTAAAACAAAACTAAGAAACCGAATGCAGGTGGACATGTGTTCTGCACTAATAGAAACTAAAAACCCAATTAAAAATTAATGCTGTCACAGCTATATTATTCAAAAAAGTCTATTGAATAGACATTTATCGAGTAAACCACTTGCCGATGAATGTAAATACAAGGAAAAGACTTGTGCCAAAGTTGCTATCCGTCCATAAGACTTATTTTAGAATAAAATTATACCAATTAAATGTATAGGTATATTTAATTTTTGTATTTTTGTTTTAATAAAATATTTATTTTAATTGTTTGCGTCGTTTTATAATTTTAAAAAGTTTAGTACTATTTGGTCTTTTTCAGTACACTTTTTTTTCAGTTTTCAGTACAATCGAAAAAAGTCAAATTTCATCACTGGTACTTATCATCTATCTCTTTTGACATTCTTATTTCACCAAATGTCATTTAACTTAAGCTAGAACTATAATGCTCGGAGGGGCACTTAAGTGGTCGGAAGAAAACAAGCGAATACACGGAAAGCATTTGACGCGACTATAATTGCGAAGTGGAGCGTTTCGTCAAGTTTCGTTCAACTTTGGTTACGGAAGTGAGGTGCGCTCCCGAGCGCACCTCACTTAAGTAAAACTGACATTTGGTGAAATAGGAATGCCAAAAAGAGAAAGATGATAGTTACATTATGGGTGTGTTCCCCTTTTTTCGGTACGGAAAGCTACTTTTCGTTGGTTTTTGACATTAGCTTCAGTGGCCTTCCGACTATTATAGTTCTACCTTTACAAAGCAAAGTTGAACGAAACTTGACGAAACGCTCAACTCCGCAATTATAGTTGCGTCATATGCTTTCCTTGTATTTGCTTGTTTTTTTCCGACCTCTTAAGTGCCCCTCCGAGCATTATAGTTCTAGCTCTAGCCTTTTCCGTGTTTGAATGCATAAAGCTAAACTCAAATCTCATATGCTTTTTCGCAGGAAGGTGTCACTAGAATATATTTGTATTTGTCACTTTTGCACTTTTGTACAGAAGTGAAATGAATGTAGTTAAGCCTTTATTTTGAAAAAGAGTGAAAAGAGCCACGAAAATCTCAAAAAGAGCCAATTTTGGATGATTTTAGAAAAGTGGAGCCAAAGAGCCATACATGAAAAAAAGAGCCAAAGTGGCTCTTTAGAGCCATGAAGGTAGCCCTGTTTGTGGTGCATGCTCAGGATCTATTTTGGGCCAAATTTTAGAAAATTACCCCTCCCGCCTAAAGGAGGTGAAATAGACCCCCATCCATTACGATTTTTATCTCATCTGAATCTAAACTATAAGTTCTGACTTGTTTGGCGTGTAATAAGAATCACCCTAACCACATTATTTGTACCTTAAAGTGAAAATAGGGAGACCAGGGGGGTGAAATAAAAATATGAAACAAAAAGGAAGTTTTTTTCTCTATTTAGAGTCATTTGAACTTGGAATAAAAAAAAAAAAATATAAGGCAACCCTAATGTACGTATACATTAGACTGATTCAAAAAAATGAAAATGTCTTCGATTTTCGATGCCACTAGCTTTTTAGTTAAAGTTTAATGAAATACTAATCCTGGCAAAATTTCAGCCCTTTAGGTCAATATTTAGAGGTCGCTCATCGATACTTTCTGTTTTCCATACAAATCGTATGGGAACTTTTTTTTGATTCCTTCTTTATTTTATAATTTTAGAAACGGTTATCATACAGAAATGATCAAGGTAGAATCTGAAAGAAGATTTGATGTTCTTTAAAAAAAGTCCTCACTTCTTATCTAATTAATGTACTCCTTCCAAAGTTATTCAAGGTCAGAGTGGTATACGTGGTAAATTAAAAAGTTTTTTGGATTCCGTGTTGAAAAAATCAGCTATAATACAAGATGTTTTGCAAAAAATGTAACAAAAGGCAAGTGCGTGTAAGTTGCACTCAGACAAGAAAAAAATCGTTTTAGAATGGGGGTCTTTTTCCCCCCATTAAGGCGGGGGGGGGGGCAATTTCCTAAAAAAATTGGTTTAAAAAAGAAAAAAACATATTAAAAATCAACGGCAATACTTATGGTGTCATGCTATTACTTTTTTAAAGACAACAATCCATTATTTAATTAACTTTTTAAAAAAAGTTGTTTTTGTAAATATTTTTTGAAAAAATTAATTTCAAACTTAGATTTAAAAAATGAAAAAGTGATTTTAGTTTTTAAATATCTTTTTGAAAAATTTTTCGTTATCAAGTACAATTTTTGTTTATGGATTTCAATACCTTAGTTAATTTTTAATCAGATGCTGAAAACCGCAGGCTAAAATGTTTTGTAGTTTCTGAGAAAATTGAGAATTAAAATACCTACTATAGTCTAGTAAATAGAGGTAAAAATTGGGGGGTTACCCTACAAAAGGTCGGGTAGTTCAAAATTTTTGATATGTTATATGGTATGGTTAGTAGATGAAAATTCCAAAATTCCACAACCACGCCCCCTCCGCCCCCTTCAAAATCCTGGAAAAACCACAAAAAATCAGCACTTTTCTCAGTTTTTTGCTTATAACTTCTTTTCGGTACATTGTTACGGAAAAAAGTAAACAGAAACTTTGTAGACAATAAAATTTCCTACAAATATGATCTAGAAAGTATTTTTGTACAACCACTACAATCAGCGCTATGGAGCTCCCAAAAAATGCTAAAATTTCGTATTTTGTAAGATTTTCAGTTTATTCCCTCTTTACAGCACAATAACTCCTTAACCGTCAAGCTTAGGGCAAAATTTGTCATAATCAATCTTGTAGATAATTTAATTGGCTACCAATTTTATGTAACTACAGTCGACGTCCTCTAAGTCGAACTCCCCCTAAGTCAAATTTCCCTCTAACAAGAATTTTTTCACCATGTTTGTTGTATACTCCTGTCAAATTTCCAAACTTATTTATTTTTCTCTGAATCGAATTTTTGCAAACTATCTCTAACTCGAAGATTTCGACTTAGAGAGAGTCAACTGTATTTTCATTTTGTGACCAATACAATCTGGAATACTGTGAGTTTTGAGAAAGTGTTTTTTATTCAAACGTTTTTACGAACTCACTTTCTTTTCTGTCTGTTTTATACTGCACTGTAGTGTACTGGAATCCCGTAGAAATTTTATTACCGATTTGTCTAACCACCTTAATCGATTGAAGTATACATAGGAGAATCAGAAAACTTGGATAGACATCACGATATTCTGAGCCCGGTGTCTTAGTCGCTATTTTTTGGAGGTAGTGCCCAAAATTCCATTAAAAACTAAACCACATAGGTACTGGTTTTGATGAAATTTATAGACATGATAATTGACGAGATGAAAAACCAATACAATTAACTTCCACCCACTGCCACTCCCACTTTTTTAAAACATAATATTTTCGGAAAAAATTATAAAAATTCGGGTGTTGTTCAGATGACCCATGAAGGGCCGAAACCACAAGTACTCTGGTGATGGCTTACCCTCTGATCCAGAGGTTTGATCGTCCTTATTGCCTTCAACTTGGGATTCAGAAAATCAAATGGCTGGAGCATTGTTTCCCATTCGCACAATCTAGTTTAGCCAAGTCGACGTATTTTGATTTTTTGGACTACATTGTCTTTGAACAGCTCATTGAGCTCACGTTTGAGCCTTCTCCTCCAAAAATAGAGTATTACTTGCGAAAGAGCCCAGTATCACTTTTCATTACTGATTTTCATCTTACCGAGAGTAGAAGTGTCTTGAGCGTAAGAAGAGTGTTGAACCTTTTTTGACAAACATAGATTAGAAGCAGTGGTTTCCAAAAGCATTTTTTCGCCTCGACTTGAAGTTCATTGGTCATTTTAAGAATTTTTGATCTTTTACTGGCATTCATTTTTATGTCCTTCATCATAACTACCTACAATTTGTATTCCGATGAGTAGGATGGAAGACAAGACTTGCTCCGTTTACAAACAACGTGGACAAAATTAGCATAAATTTACCAATTGTATTAGGTTAGGTTAGGTTAGGTAGAGCTGGATGTCAGTGATCAATACTGACACTTAGACCAAAGTTGGCCCGTTGTGATACCACATGTATCTTGAAAAATCTTCCTCACTCGTGAAACCATTTAGAGCTCCTGACGAAGCGTGCAAGACTGTAAATGTCTTTGCATGCCAGATCACTAGTATCGTTATAGTAGTAACCTCCTAAGTGGAGCCTACGTCTGTGTGAAAGAGCAGGGCAATTGCAGAGAAGGTGAGGAATCGATTCTTCCTTCTCCTCGTCTATACAGCTTCTGTAAAAATCATTTAAAAGTACGCCAAGCGACGTTGCGTGCCTACCTTTTAAACAGTGCCTCGTTATGACACCTACAATAGAGTTTATGTGCACTCTGCTTAGAGATTTTAAACACTTGGAGCGCTTTAAGTCAAGGCTTGGCTAAATTTGTTTTGTCGCCAAATAAGTAGTGATGTTGTCCCACCCAATGTTTGTTCTCTCCAAGGCTTCTTGCTTCAGCAAAAGCTTACACGTAGCGATGGGCATACCAATATTAAGCTTTTCAGGTAAAATGGGTAGTAATGCTCCACTTCTAGTGAGCTCATCAGCTTTACATTTACCTGGAATGTCACTATGACCCGGCACCCAACAGAGGTGAATATTAAACTGTTGCGGCATCTCCAACAGAAATGATCGACAGTTAAGGGCTGTTAGAGTTTGAAGAGACAGAGTCCAGGGATTTAATAGCAGCTTGGCTATCAGAGAAGGTTGATATCACGTTTTCTTTGTGCCAAGATAGTACTTCTTTTATCGCTAGAAGTTCGGCCTGGAATACGCTACAGTGATTAGAAGACGGAATGAGAGACTAAAATCAGAGAACACATCTCCATCAACCCCATTGTCGGTCTTCGATCCGTCGGTGTAGAAATGAATTGATTGATCTAAGAATTCCACATCCTCCCAGGTGGATCTGGAAAGGTATGGTTACTTCAAAGTTTTTATCGAAATTCAGCAGTGGGATTGTGTAGTCAGTGTAAACCAATTGTATTGGTCACAAAATGAAAATACAGTCGACTCCCTCTATACTGAATTCTCACGGGATATCAAAATTATTTCAAGTTAAAGAGTTTTGCAAAAGGTTGATTTAGAGAGAAATAAATAAGTTTGGAAATTTGACAGGAGTATACAACCAACATGGTGAAAAAATTCTTGTTAGAGGGAAATTCGACTTAGGGGGAGTTCGACTTAGAGGACGTCGACTGTAGTTACATAAAATTGGTAGCCAATTAAATTATCTACAAGATTGATTATGACAAATTTTGTCCTAAGCTTGACGGTTAAGGAGTTATTGTGCTGTAAAGAGGGAATAAACTGAAAATCTTACAAAATACAAAATTTTAAACCTTTTTTGGGAGCTCCATAGCGCTGATTGTAGTGGTTGTACAAAAATACTTTCCAGATCATATTTGTAGGAAATTTTATCGTCTACAAAGTTTCTGTTTACTTTTTTCCGTAAAAATATACCGGAAAGAAGTTATAAGCAAAAAACCGAAAAAAGTGCCAATTTTTTGTAGTTTTCCCAGGATTTTGAAGGGGGCGGAGGGGGCGTGGTTGTGGAATTTTGGAATTTTCATCTACTAACCATACCATATAACATATCAACAATTTAGAACTACCCGACCTTTTGTAGGGTAAAACCTCTCTATTTACTGGACTACTACTACTACTGGAAATTGCGTGATTGTAGGAAGGAACAATTCAAATTCCAGGGCGTCAAATAACAAGAAACTTGGTTTTTGTTATTTTCAATTTTCTCAGAAACTATAAATCATTTTAGCCTGCGGTTTTCAGCATCTGATTAAAAATTAACTAGGGTATTGAAATCCATAAACAAAAATTGTACTTGATAACGAAAAATTTTTCAAAAAGATATTTAAAAACTAAAATCACTTTTTCATTTTTTAAATCTAAGTTTGAAATTAATTTTTTCAAAAAATATTTACAAAAACAACTTTTTTTAAAAAGTTAATTAAATAATGGATTGTTGTCTTTAAAAAAGTAATAGCATGACACCATAAGTATTGCCGTTAATTTTTAATATTTTTTTTCTTTTTTAAACCAATTTTTTTAGGAAATTGCCCCTCCCGCCTTAA
Source organism: Dasysyrphus tricinctus (assembly GCA_963921185.1). Taxonomy (NCBI): domain Eukaryota; kingdom Metazoa; phylum Arthropoda; class Insecta; order Diptera; family Syrphidae; genus Dasysyrphus; species Dasysyrphus tricinctus. The sequence continues at coordinate 142,617,915 of OY992531.1, forward strand.
TGGGGGGAAAAAGACCCCCACTCTAAAACGATTTTTTTCTTGTCTGAGTGCAACTTACACGCACTTGCCTTTTGTTACATTTTTTGCAAAACATCTTGTATTATAACTGATTTTTTCAACACGGAATCCAAAAAACTTTTTAATTTACCACGAATACCACTCTGACCTTGAGTAACTTTGGAAGGAGTACATTAATTAGATAAGAAGTAAGGACTTTTTTTAAAGAACATCAAATCTTCTTTTAGATTCTACCTTGATCATTTCTGTATGATAACCGTTTCTAAAATTATAAAATAAAGAAGGAATCAAAAAAAAGTTCCCATACGATTTGTATGGAAAACAGAAAGTATCGATGAGCGACCTCTAAATATTGACCTAAAGGGCTGAAATTTTGCCAGGATTAGTATTTCATTAAACTTTAACTAAAAAGCTAGTGGCATCGAAAATCGAAGACATTTTCATTTTTTTGAATCAGTCTAGTATACATGCATATAGTTATACACTAAGAGCCAGTGGCGTAGATAGCTTTTCGCTATGGGGGGGGGGGATGGATCCAGTTCGCTCATTTTTTTTAGTTTTAATAACACTAGTTTACAAAATTTTGGGTCATGGTAGGGTCCTTCGAAAAAATATATTTTCTAGACTAATTTTGGGTCACTGAACACAAAAATCAATATTATTTTTTTTCCAAAGAAGCGTTTTCGAGATATGCGAAAAAATCATTTTCTCAGCTATTTTTTCAGGTATTCCCATAAATCACGCTAACGGCATAATTAATTTACACAAAATGTGTATTTTCTGAATGATGTGATCTGTCTCCTTCCGACGATGTACTGCATGTATAAGTCGGACTGAAATGTTATAAGTTACAGGCATTCAAAGTTTCAAAAACTAGTATTTTTGAAAAATTTCTATTTTTGGTTGCTCCATATGGATAGAAAAAAAAATATTTAAAATAATTTTAAGGACTTAAGTGAAACACAATCTTTTTAACAAAGATTTGAGCCAAAGTTTTTCAAAATGGGACGATAAATGTAGAAGTTATTAAATAATTAGTGAAAAAAGGCAATTTAATTTTTTTCAATAAAAGTCACATAAATGTATATTTGGGTGTCTGTTATTTCCCCTAAACCCCTAAAATCAAAATTCTATGTCCTTAATTAAAGTTTTTGACCAAAAAATTTTTGTCTAAGGTGATAAATCGTTGCCTCTTAGGCCATTCTCTTTTCCATACAAAGGAGAATTGAACACACCAAACTCCAAGACCATATAATGACGTGATATATATCGTTGGAAAGGTATTTTTATGAACTACAATAGTTGCTAAAAGAATTCATTTCAAATCCCTATGTGAAAAAAGTTATTCGCTGGCCAAAATTGTGTTTCAGCGCATTTTGGTGTGAAAAAAACTATCATTAATGAGCGAATAACTTTTTTCACATAGAGATTTGAAATGAACTCTTTTAGCAACTATTGTAGTTCAAAAAAATACCTTTCCAACGATATATATCACGTCATTATATGGTCTTGGAGTTTGGTGTGTTCAATTCTCCGTCATTATTGGTCTTGGAGTTCAGTGTGTTCAATTGTCCTTTGAATGGAAAAGAGAATGGCTTGAGAGGCAACGATTTATAACCTCAGACAAAATTTTGTTGGTCAAAAACTTTATTTAAGGACATAGAATTTTGATTTTAGGGGTTTCTGATTTAAAAAAAATGATTTTGGGAAATAACAGACACCCTAATATAAATTTATATGACTTTTATTGAAAAAAATTAAATTGCCTTTTTTCACTAATTATTTAATAACTTTTACATTTATCGTCCGATTGTTAAAAACTTTGGCTCAAATCTTTGTTAAAAAGATTGTGTTTCACTTGAGTCCTTAAAATTATTTTAAATATTTTTTTTCTATCCATATGGAGCAACCAAAAATAGAAATTTTTTAAAAATACTCGTTTTTAAAACTTTGAATGCCTGTAACTTATTACATTTCAGTCCGACTTATACATGCAGTACATCGTCGGAAGGAGACAGATCACATCATTCAGAAAATACACATTTTATGTAAATTAGCTATGCCGTTAGCGAGATTTATGGGAATATCTGAAAAAATTGTTGAGAAAATGATTTTTTCGCATATCTCGCAAACGCTTCTTTGGAAAAAAATAATTTTGATTTTCGTGTTCAGTGACCCAAAATTAGTCTAGAAAATATATTTTTTCGAAGGACCCCACCATGACCCAAAATTTTGTAAACTAGTGTAATTAAAAAAAAACAAATAACAAGACTTCATTGAATTCATTATGTATGCCATAAGAAAATTATATTTTTTAAAGATAATATATTATACGCATTAATTTGAATATGAACAAGAATAAATATTGGAAAAGTAAGTAAAATAATATTAATTTAAGAAATAAATCACAAAATAAAATCCAGTTTTCTGTTCTTATAACCTCGTCTCCTGTTATCGGTATTTCGCGATGAATAGCTAGAGCAGCCAAATCATCCAAACGATCCTGCAAATAAGTAAACATCCAAATCTTATCACACTGTTATTAAAATAGACATATTTTTAAAAATCTCACTTCCTTGGTCATACTTCTTTTCTTTGTATTGTTTTTATTCTCTTTAAACTGGAGAAAGTTCTTTCGGGAGTTGACGTTGAAACCGGTAGTGTAGCTAATATCTTTAATAAAATATATATATTAGGAAAGCTTTCTTCGGGGCAGCTATTGAGCGCTTCCAATGAGTTCTTAGAGAAAGTATTATTCCTTCGGATCAAATATCTCTTCCAAGTTTTTTATTCTTCAAGAATAGAAGATGGTCCGACAGTCAAATATGTTTGGTAAAACTCAACAGTTTCATTAAATTTTTCAGCTGCTTTGTCTATTTCAGACGAAGAATCCTTGAAAAGAACCGAAAACCCTTCTAGTATGTTTTCATGGTTTGTAAATTTTTCTCCAAGGTCCATCACATAGAAATCGAGAAAAGGATTGAAAACAGTAACACGAAAATATTCTTCTATACTTTGGACCGAAGGGTTCGAACGATTCTTTTGTCGGTTCACTATTCTCTTATGTTTAACGTCAATGTCAAGGACATCAGCTATTTTTTTTGCATCTTCAAACACTTTCGAAAATGAGTCGTCTTCTGTCCGTTTAATTTTTAGTTGATCCCTTAAATCTTTGACGAGATTCATAGCTTGGACCAAGTCTAAATTCATTCTTTGAGTGCGTTTCTTTAACTTATTTGGTTTATGACTGGTTATGTTGAACAATTATCGATCCCAATGGGGGGGGGGGGGGGATATATCCCCCTGATCCCCCTCCTATCTACGCCACTGCTAAGAGCCAAGTCAATGATATTAAACGTGAAAAAGAACTGTTTTTCGTATAGTTTTGGTTAAAAACGGGGTTGCCAGGGTCATGCACCTATTTGAGTGCAGGCAACTTATTTTTCAAATAGAGTAGAGTGTAAGCTTTAATTTGATGCGTTATTTAAGCTCTAACCTTATCAAATTCCATACACTTTAGTTGAAAAAGTACTATTATTGGTATATTTTTGGTGGTGCAGGGAATTAACTTCACGGGAACTATCTTCACATGGGAATTTACTTCACCACTAGTGGGAATTAATTTCACCTTTTTTTTGTGAAGTAATTTCCGCCTTAAGGTGGGAAATAATTTCATCCGAAAATTGTGTGAAGTTATTTCCCACCTATGATATGATAGAAATTACAAAAATGTAAAATTGTGTTTCCTTAAATCCCGATTCTTTAAATGCAAAAGAAACTTGCATACACCCAGCCTCGGACCTACCCCAAATCCTATAATGGGCCCAAGCAGGGGGGTTGCAGGGGGGCAGCATGCCCCCCCATACATACCACACTCTTTATTCGCCGTAATGCTTCCTGCTAGCACTGTATTTATGCACTGTATTTATGCTAGCAGCAAGCATTACGGCGAATAAACAGTGAAGTATGTATGGGGGGGCATGCTGCCCCCCTGCAACCCCCCTGCTTGGGCCCATTATAGGATTTGGGGTAGGTGCGAGGCTGGGTGTATGCAAAGTTTCTTTGGCATTTAAAGAATCTGGATTTAAAGAAACGCACATTAAAGTGAAATTAGTTCCCACAAAAAAGTGAAATTATTACTCACTTTCAGTGGGAAGTAATTTCACTTCAAAAAAGTGAAATTAATTCCCACTAGTGGTGAAGTTAATTCCCATGTGAAGGTAGTTCCCGTGAAGTTAATTCCCTGCACCATTTTTGGTTAAAAACAGGGTTGCCAGGGTCATGCACCTAGTAGAGAAAGGCAGCCTAAATTTTTCAAATAGAGTAGAGTGTAAGCTTTAATTTGATGCCTGTTTCAAGCTCTTACCTTATCAAATTATATACACTAGTCAACAATATTAAAGGAACAAATTTTATTTCAATTTTTGTTAGCGTTTATTGAAGAGCTGTATCTTTGTGACGAGTGGTCGTATTGAGTTGAAATAAAAAGCATTTTACAGCTTTATGTTTTCTGTTTCGAGATATGTTTGCAAACAAATTTTTTTGAAGTACCGTTATTGCGTTATTGCAAGAAATGAGACGAGACAACTAAATTATTTTTTTTTATTTTTTTTGAAGGTCCTCATTTCTATGGATAATTTTTTTTGAGTCAATTAAATGTAGTGATCAGATACCTTGTTTATTCAGCTTTAATTCAGTTTTTTTGTTGTTGTCGTACGATTTTTTTTGACATGGTTTATCTGACTTTGAATGAAAAAAGATACTTTTAGCCTTGATTACCAATATCTCAGCAAGCAATGATGTTATAAAAATTTCAAAGACAGTTTTGGAAATTTGAAAAAGCGTTTTACAAGATTTTTTTATGATTTTGTAGAAATTATTTTTTTTTACCGTTCACCGTTAGTTTAAAAAAAGTACTAAAAACCGACGTTTTGTGGTCTTTTCGTAAATCTTTTTTTTTCGTTGCAAATATTGATTGCATGGCTTGCTTTGGTATGCAAATTTATAGACTTTTAAATCATCAATATTCTTGTAAATTTTCAAATTGATTCATCGAACCGTTTTTCCTCACCAAAACTTCAAAGTCTTACAAACCAGGTAAAGGAACAAATTGTGGTGTTCCTAAGCAATGCGAAGTTTGTCATCAAAATGACAAGAAAACCGCAATTCCAGTGGATTTTTTTCACAGTTTTGCATTAGTTAGATACTTTTTTGAATGGAAATGAAAAAAAAATTACATTTTTCAAAAAAAAAAAAATTAAAAAAATCAAGTTTTTTTGTTTGAAAATTTTTTTAAATTAATTTTTTTTATTTTTTTGTTTAATGTACTTTTTATTTCATTTCAATTCAAAAAAGTATCTAACTAATGCAAAACTGTGAAAAAAAATCCACTGGAATTGCGGTTTTCTTGTCATTTTGATGACAAACTTCGCATTGTTTAGGAACACCACAATTTGTTCCTTTACCTGGTTTGTAAGACTTTGAAGTTTTGGTGAGGAAAAACGGTTCGATGAATCAATTTGAAAATTTACAAGAATATTGATGATTTAAAAGTCTATAAATTTGCATACCAACGCAAGCCATGCAATGAATATTTGCAACGAAAAAAAAAGATTTACGAAAAGACCACAAAACGTCGGTTTTTAGTACTTTTTTTTAAACTAACGGTGAACGGTAAAAAAAAATAATTTCTACAAAATCATAAAAAAATCTTGTAAAACGCTTTTTCAAATTTCCAAAACTGTCTTTGAAATTTTTATAACATCATTGCTTGCTGAGATATTGGTAATCAAGGCTAAAAGTATCTTTTTTCATTCAAAGTCAGATAAACCATGTCAAAAAAAATCGTACGACAACAACAGAAAGACTGAATTAAAGCTGAATAAACAAGGTATCTGATCATTACATTTAATTGACTCAAAAAAAATGATCCATAGAAATGAGGACCTTCAAAAAAAATAATTTAGTTGTCTCGTCTCATTTTTTGCAATAACGCAATAACGGTACTTCAAAGAAATTTGTTTGCAAACAAATCTCGAAACAAAAAACATAAAGCTGTAAAATGCTTTTTATTTCAACTCAATACGACCACTCGTCACAAAGATACAGCTCTTCAAAAAACGCTAACAAAAATTGAAAAAAAAATTGTTCCTTTAATATTGTTGACTAGTGTAGAATTAAGTTGAAAAGGTACTGTTTTTGGTATATTTTTGGGTAAAAACAGGGTTGCTAGGGTCATGTACCTAGTAGAGAACAGGCAACCTACATTTTTCAAATAGAGTAGAGTGTAAGCTTTAATTTGATGCCTGTTTCGAGCTCTTACCTTATCAAATTGTATAGACTTTAGCTGAAAAGGTATTGTTTTTGGTATATTTTTGGCTAAGAACAGGGTTGCCAGGGTCATGCACCTAGTTGAGCTCAGGAAACCTATATTTTTCAAATAGAGTAGAGTATAAGCTTTAATTTTATGGTCTCGGTTTTACTTGAGTTTATAGAAACTATATTTTTTGTAATAAAAATCGTTGTGAAAATTTTCAGGTTTGCCATATTCATTTGTTTTTGTGACGTTTGAAAGACTTTACTACCAATAAGGTTATTTTATGAATTTTTTACAGATCTTAAGCATTAATTTGGTATGCAACAGATTACCAAACTACTCAAAGAATATAAATAGTTATGAGAAATAACGTGTTTCTTACACTTTTTCCTTTAAATAGGGTTGCCACGTACATGCACCCATTTTAAAAGTGGCAACCCTATTTTCTTCTATCTCGTCAAGCTCTACAGTTTAGGAATAGTTTAAACCTTTAACTCGATGAGCTAAGTCATGGTCGGAAAAACGTGCCGGAAGTGGCCCATTTAAGACGTCGTCCACCCAAATTTAGCTAGGCAACCCATGTGCGTTTGGTTTCTCTCAGATAGATCTATCGATTAAGTGATATTAAAATCTTTAACCTTATGAGCTAAGTGATCTGACGGTGGGTTCTCCACCTATTAGGGAATGGCTGTTGCATAATTGTCCTAGGGTGATCAGAATCCTACCCCAATAACCGGATCTAAAGATAATTGATAATTTTTGGAAAGAATTGGAAATTGAAAATCAGAAACATCAGATTTTCAAGGAAAGTAACTTGAAAAGAGTGTTGCTGCAGGAATGGAATAAAATGAGCCCCAATCATACCAAAAAACTTGTTGAATCAGTTCCAAATTGTCTTAAATCAATTTATAAGACAAAAAGGACTGACTAAAAATTACTAAACAAGATTTCAAAACGCGTTTATTAACCTTTTTACAACTAAAACGTAACTGGGCCATTTTCACTGTGAGCTGAAATAATCACTTTACTTTGTTATTTTCTGTTTTCCGTTTATTTTTCAATATTTTTTTTAGATTTTGAAGTTTTTGAAACGAAAATACAATTCTCTATTGAAAATAGTTTTCCCTTTTTTTATTTTACTCGATTTCTTACTTACACAGGTACACCTGGAGAAATTGAACATGAATTTTGTAGTGTTGCCAAGCCTTACATTAAGCTTCTTCATGTCGGCCTGGGGCTCATTGGGTTGCCTCAGCTGTTTTAGATGTGTGACACTTTTTTCACCTATGTACGTTTATTTGCACTGTGTGTTTGGGGTCCGCATTGAATTTGCTCTCACACACCCCAGGTTTTCTTTCGGGGAAAGAAATCAAGGGCCGAATCACCGCTTTAGTGACCAATTGAGTGAGTGCCATCAGTGATCGAATGAAAGAGTAAGGACTTCAAATTATGCTATATCTACCAGCCCCGGATCTATGGGGGGGCAAACTGGGGCCTGTGCCCCAGGCGGCAGCTTACAGGGGCGCCAAATCCATATGACTGAAATAATTGAGGATTAAATGAATTGAGATGCGGCAATGGAATATCAAATTGTATTTCTCGTCAACCTTTAGTAGCTTTTCTATCATTATTTCACCATTTAAAATATTTTTCAAAAACTATTATGACAACTAAGTACCTATAACTTGATTGAAAAATTAAATAAAAGAATTATTTGCTGGATACAGGCAACTTTATTACACTGTATTTTAAATATTTTTTAGCTCACAAAAAATCTAAATACAAACAAATTTTTCGTTCAGATGAACAAAAAGTGAAATAAACGCTAAGAACCATTTTTACAGTTTTTGGACAACAATTTTTCATGATGTCGAAAATATTTGTAAACAAATAATTTATAAGATATTTTAACCTACAAAATCAAATAAAAAATTTTACTCTTAGTTCTACAGGAGTCGAGAAAATTGCATTTACCGTTTTCAACACCCTTTTTCAAAATGGTGGATGGTACAACATTTCCAAGCAGCCAGAGACTGCCCTCGAGCGTATCAAAGAACCAGCCAGTCTAAAATGACTTGTGTTTTGACGTTGCTTATGCTAGGTTTCCACTTGCCTTTGAATCGATACATTTTGACAGATCACGATTTGGTCTTTGAACCACACTTGTGTCTTTAATTGACACAAAATCGTTGGCCTTTTTAAATCAAATCCGTTATCCGTTTTTCGCTATCAGCTCTGGTTTTTGAGATATTACCTTAAGAAAATGCAAAAAGACTCCTTTTTTGCCATTTTTGGGGTTTTGTTACTATGCGAATTGATTTTATTCTTTTTTATTGTACAGATTTCTGGAAGTACTAATCTTATTCTTCAAAATTAAGCTTTAATCGTCCCATGTGTCTTTTTTTTTACTTTTTGAGAAATTCTCAGTTGCATTTTTCAATATTCAATTTGTGATGAGCAAGGAGAGAGACTTCCCCAAAATTTGGAAAGAATACAAAAAAGTTTCAAAGGTTTTTGGGATGATGGTATGCAGCGTTGCCCCCTACTACAGTTGTAGTGTTTTTACTACATTTTATTTTCCAAAAAAGTCACTACGTACAATCCTAAAATATTCACAAAACACTACAATTTTAGAATATCAGAAAATATAAAATCTAAACAAAAAAATTGATAATAGTTCTGTGCGCATACTTCCTAAAAGTACGAATTTCTACGAATTAAGCCCAAAGTTGAAACCTGGAAAGTCACGTCTACCATTTCGAAGAAATTGCAGGCTTTTGTGAATCGCTGTCTTCGCCACATCCTAAAGATTCGCTGGCCACAAATAATATCAAATGAGGAATTGTGGCGCAGGACAAGTCAAGAGCGGCTGGACGTCGACATAAGAAAGCGTAAATGGCGTTGGATTGGTCACACACTGAGGAAACCAAACGATGAAATTGCAAAGCAGTCCTTTGAATGGAATCCTCAGGGTGCACGGCGGGTTGGAAGACCAAGAACAACATGGAAATCAACTGTCTTAGCGGAAGCAGAATCCCAGAGAAAGACGTGGCCACAGCTTAAGTACCTTGCAGCAGACCGTGAAGGATGGAGACGTTTTGTTGACGCCCTATGCCCCAGCCGGGGTTACAGGACACGATGATGATGATGATGAAGCCCAAAGTTCTATCAAAGTTCATATATAAAAAAAATTATACTAAAAATCGTAGAGATTCGTGGTTTGCGGAAGCAAACGAAAAGACTGATTGTTTGGAATAAAATATCAACGTAACGATTATTGAAAATTAGGGGAAAAAATTAAACTATGATTTGATTTGAAAATCGCAAAAAACGAATTGACCCCTTCGCTTCCCTAAAATACTAAATAGGAATATTTTTTTTAAGATTATAAACGATGTCAAACCCACTTTATATTTAAACACTTTCATTAAAGTTAAAATCGTCAAAACCTGATTTTATATTTTAAGTATAACACCAGCTCGTATGACATCTGTCACATTTTTTCTCAGGAAATGTCATTGATTTAGGTGAGTTTAACTTTAACTTATTAAAAAAATGGCTTTAACGCTCGTGTTTATAGTTAGGGAAAAGTTAGAGAGCTGCATCAAAGTTAAAAAATTGTTAATTAGTGTCACGTTTAATAGGGTGTTTAAAATTTTGCGCCACTAATTCTAAGGAAATGATAAAAATCTGCAATATATTTCTTAATTTTAAAGTGATTTTATAGTTGCATAGGTTATAAAAGTAATGATTTTGAATTATAAGTAATAATTTATTAAAATTTCTAAAATTCGAAAGGTTTAAATAATTCAATTAGTGTATTTTGTACGTTTTCAAGTAAACTAAAATCAAGCACACTCACGCTACATTATCAACCAGTTAGGGGGGCAACACTGATGGTATGTTAAGTGACTATTAATTGTTGGTCTCTTGTATGTGAAACAGACCAAAAATTTATATAAACCGTGCAGTTCCATTACACTTTGTTTTAATTTGTAAGAGTTATCAAAGAGCACGGTAGTGCCCAGCCAAGTTCGCGGTACTACACCCTTTTTACAGGAACAAACTCAGGCGATTTTCAACCCCCCTCTAACTTCAGTACCAATAAAGTCAGAAACTTCAAATTCGGAGTATTTGCTGAACTGATCAAACACAGGTGGCTCACCAAATTTCAACTCTTTAGCATTAGTAGTTCCCAAGATATAGGACTTCAAAAATCGCAAAAACCGTAACTGACTGACTCACTGACTCACTGACTGACTGACTCACTGACAGATCATCAAAATTATGGAGCACTTCCCGACATCGTAGAAACTTGAAACTTCGCAAAACGGTAGGCCTTGTGGTACATACAAAGGAAAAAATCGAAAATCTGCAATTTTCTATTCAGGGGGCGTGGCATCCACCCACTTTTTTAAAAACTCTTATAAATTATATGGATCACTTTCGATTGTTGTAGAACAATGAAAATTGGTAAGTTGGTAGGGTTTGAGGTACTTATAAAGAAAAAAATTGAAAAATTGGAATTTTGCATTCAGGGGGCGTGGCATCCACCCACATTCTTAAAAATTCTTATAAATTATGTAGAGCATTTCCGTTTGTTGTAGAACGATGAAAATTGGTAGGTCGGTAGGGCTTAAGGTACTTGGAAAGAAAAAAATTGAAAAATTGGAATTTTGCATTCAGGGGGCGTGGTATCCACCCACATTCTTAAAAATTCTTATAAATCATATGGAGTACTTCCGATTGTTGTAGAACGATGAAAATTGGTAGGTCGGTACGCCTTGAAGTACTTAGAATAAAGAAATCGAAAAATTGGAATTTTCAGTTCAGGGGGCGTGGCATCCACCCACATTCTCAAAAATTCTTATAAATTATATGAAGCACTTCCGATTGTTGTAGAACGATGAAAATTGGTAGGTTGGTATGCCTTGAATTATTTAGAAGAAAACACAATTGAAAAATTGGAAGTTTCAGTTCAGGGGGCGTGGCATCGACCCACGTTCCTAAAAATTCTTATAAACTATATGAAGCACTTCCGATTGTTGTAAAACGATGAAAATTGGTAGGTCGGTAGGGCTAAAGTACTAAGAAAGAAAAAATTGAAAAATTGAAATTTTGCATTCAGGGGGCGTGGCATCCACCCACATTCTTAAAAATTCTTATAAATTATATGGAGCACTATCGATTGTTGTAGAACGATGAAAATTGGTAGGTCGGTAGGACTTGAAGTATTTAGAAAGGAAAAAAATCGAAAATTTGGAACTGTCCATTCAGGGGGGGTGCCATCCACCCACTTTATCAGAATTGCTATTACTTTCACCTGGCAAAATAAATCTTTGCAAAAAGGAGTGAAATCACAACAAAAACATAAATGTTAAAAAAGGAGCCAAGTTCTTATGTGTACAAGAAACCTGTGCGTAAAAAGTCAGCCAAAAAAAGTAATGAGATCTAAAATATATGCCAAGTTTTAAGTTCATGAAGTTTAATATCAAATGTCTTAAGAAGAGTAATATCGAAACAATTCCAAATCATGACAGAAATTTGGTAGTTAATGATTACTGATTAAAATTTTAATCAGTAATCATTAATTACCAAATTTTTGTCATGATTTGGAATTGTTTCGATATTACTCTTCTTAATTTTAATCAGTAATCATTAATTACCAAATTTTTGTCATGATTTGGAATTGTTTCGATATTACTCTTCTTAAGATATTTGATATTAAACTTCATGAACTTAAAACTTGGCATATATTTTAGATCTCATTACTTTTTTTGGCTGACTTTTTACGCACAGGTTTCTTGTACACATAAGAACTTGGCTCCTTTTTTAACATTTATGTTTTTGTTGTGATTTCAAATTAAAAAAAAAAACTATGGTCAAAAATGGGTGATTTTTTAATTTATTTCCAAAAGTTGAGCTGATAGCAAAAAATGGATTTCCGATTTGAAATCTACATTAAAAACTCTTTTAGAACATATTTTATCTGCTCCTGTCGAAAGCGACGTAAGCCAAAGAGAAAGCATTTTTAAAATTATATGTAATCGGATGAGGACTAATAACTAATTTAATATTGGTCAAAAATTAAAAGAGATATTGATTAATACTACTAATTGGGTGTGCTCGTCATGTTTTGACTCAATTTTCAATTCAATTTCGTACAAATTTGGTTGAAATTATCTCATTTCAAAATGTGAATTTGTATGGGAAATGAGATGATTTCGTATCGAATTTGGAAATTTTCAACGAAATTACCTCATTTGGCCTAATGAAAACGTAGTATAAGATTAGTACTTTCATAAATCTGTACAATTAAAAAAATAAAAATCAATTCGCATAGTTATATAACCCCAAAAATGGCGAAAAGGGGATTTTTTGTGCTTTCTCGAAAAAACAAATCTGATAGCGAAAACCGAAAAACGGATTTGAGTTCAGCGTAAAAAATTACCATTATATTGACTCTTACTTTCACGTATCGAAAAGTTAACCAAAATTTTTGAAACCTGTGTAATAAGTAAATTTTCAGAGCTGTCAGTCATCTTCAATGAAATGTGTGTATAGTGGTGCGAAGAATTATTATTTTTATGGAGTTTGTAGTTTGAATAACAAATAATTTGGAAATTCTGTACCTTCTGTATCAGGGATTTTGGTTAATTTCAGTGTCCACTTTTTTTTATGTTCTCAGGAACATTATCAACCTCTAAAATAGAAGAAAGATAGCTATATGTTGAAATCACTCATTTCACAGTTTTATTTTGTTTTTCTTCACTTTTGTTAGCATAATCGTCCAAATTTTCGAAATCACCTCCAAATTGGTTTGGATCAGTTGTCAAATTAGTGTCTTTCATTGACAAAGAATTAAACAAATTAAAATTTGTTGGCATTCATTGACAAACAGTGTTTTTCAGTTCAAAGAACCCCAATTTTTGAATATTTCCACTAGTCATTTTGTGAAATGCCACTACAATGTGTCAGTGTTGTTAAATGACAAGTGGAAACTTAGCATTAGCTCTAGGTACCTACTATTAAGGACTGAAATTGTGTGTGTGGATTTCATTAAAATCGTTCAAGGATCAACGATGTTATAATATGTTGACATTTTTTGAAACATCCTGTTTTGAAAATATTTTTTGCGCTCAAGGAAGAACGAAGTTACAAAATGTTGACATATTTTTGAAACATCCTATTTTGAAAATATTTAAATATTTGTGTCTGCTTTAACTCTGTTTCAGCTATCACCTCTGTCAATTTCATTGAAATCGCTGAAAGAACAACAAAGTCCTGAGGATTTCAAAACTTTTTTCGAAACTTAGATAAGTACCTTATCTTGCGTAACTTTGGATTTTCTCTCTCCCAGTGACAAAAAATCCAACCATCACGTAGATATGTGTTTTTTTTTTTCATTTTTATCAAAAACGGCAGGGGCGCCAAAATCAAGTTTTTGCCCCGGTTATGAAAAATCGTAGATCCAGGGCTGATATCTACTACATTTCTCAAAACGTGATCGGTTGTGCCAAACTCACATAATTCAATCATGTATTACTCGAAAACTGAAACGGTAATTCCCAGAGCTGCAAATTTGAAATCAGCTGTTGTCAAGAGTTGAATGTAAGTATTGATTATTTATTTAGTATTTACTTGGCAAATGTTTAATGTTAAATGTTTTGTAGACAATTTTGTTAATTTTAATTTATACATACTTACATATTTATAAACAAAATGTCAAGGAAATCCGATGGAAATACAGTGCTTGCATTTGCATGAAGATTTTGAGGCTGCACAACCTATGCATAACATACTTCATATTTTTAACATACAAATGTAGCACTGAGGTATTCGATATAAAATCTTATTATGAGCTCGAACACACCTTGAATGTCAAAATTGTTCCACATACAATTCAGTGTCAGTGCGATTAGCAACCTTTGCATGCATTAAACAAAAAGAAGTAAACAAAAAATAATATTTTAGAATATACCTAATCTTTATTTTACAGTTTTTCTTTAATGTTATTGTATTTAATATTTTTGTTTTGTTTGTTTTTTATCATTTATTATTTAACACTTTTATTTTACATAAATAATTGTATATTAATAAAATTTGTTTTTTTTTTATTACGTCCAGTTCTTCTATATTAACCTTTTAATAAACTTTTCAATTTTAGTTTTTTACCATAATATGTCAATATTTATTTGATTCTCTTAAGTTAAATGTACAATGATTTGTTTAGTTATTAGAATGTATTCCTACCTTTATCCTATATTATTTATCTAATAAATGTTTTACCTTTTTCTTTCACTATAAATTGTATTGACTTATATTTTTAAGATATAGGTATATAAACTGTGTAATGATCTTTTTTATTATAAAATGAAAATTATGGTTTTGAATCGTTAGATAAACCATAGATCGTTGCATAAATTAAATTTTTTTGTTTGTGTATTTTTCTATGAAAATAAAAAATGCTTAAAAAAAACAACACACAACTTTTAAAAAAACTATATATATTTTCTTATAATAAAGATAGTTAAATAACTATTTACTTATTATGTATTGAACTTATTTATTTTGTCTGCATTTTTTGTATAATTTAAGAGTTAGTTCAGCATTGTAGAATTGTATTGATTGGTTCACTGGTAAAAACAATTTATGACACAGAAACCAGATGGTTTAGATGTTCTGAATTCGAATACAAACTCAGAAGAATTGTTCCATGAAGCCAAGTTTTGGGAGTATACATAGCCAACATATCCAATAAATAACATAATGTATAGGTATTTAAATATTTTTTCTTCAAGAAAATTGTTAAAGCATAAAACATGACAGTACCTAAGTACTCTTTTTGAAAATTCGTTTCAAATATTTTCAATCATTTATTTCGTCTCTCAGAAATAGTAAGCTATACCTTTATCCGTGGCGGTCGTGAAGAACTACAGGTCAAAAACTTGACAAAAATAAGAAGGTCGGGATTTATGTATGTCTAATAGGCGTGTTTTTTTTTTTATTTTAAATATAGTATATATAAATTTGAGTGCCAGACTGGTAAAAAAAAACCGTTTTTCACTTAGAATTTTGATTTTTTTAAACAGTCCGGTAGAGCGAACTATACACTCAAATGGTCTCAGATTCCGTGATATGTGATCCGAGGAACGAAGTTGAATTCATATTTTTTTTTGATGTACTGTTTCTCGCAAAGGCCCCAGTTGTGGGGCTTTCGACGCCTATACTTCTTTTTTTTGCTATCACTCACACCCAAAATTTGCTGTGGGCCCTCGGTCTATATTAGCGATATTTTTATAGTAATTACAATAAGGGCATGTTATTTTAATTCATTTACCTACTTTTCCATTGGACATTTTTCAGCTCACCAATATTATCGGATTAACTGAGGTTCAACGATAGTTCAAGTACGTTAGTAGCCAAATATTCTTAGAGTCTCCTTGAACTTCAGTTAGTTTTAGTTGTACTAACTGGTTCAATCCATGGTTCAGCATTTATAACTCATCGGATCTACTGAAGTGCAACGATTGTTCAAGGTTAAATTATGTTGTAATAACAATTTCAAGCTTGACCATTGTTGAAACTCAGTTAAACTGCTGAAATCGGTGAGCTAAAATAATTGAACCACGCATCGAAACTTGAACCACGTTTGTACAAGTGGCCTTTAATCCACCAAAAGAGCATCGGAGCAAAATTTGAACCATGTTTTTACAAACTGTTCCTTATAGACCAAGGTTTACGTAAAGTGCTTTTCATATGAGCTGTGAATTGGGAACTATCGTGAATTTTGACCTTCCATTCGCAAGAGTAATTTGTTTGGCCTATATAGATGCCAATTGCCAAGAAATATAAACCCAGTTAAATGTGTGCTAAGAAAATGTGAAGTTAAATGCTATGTGGGAATGCGTCGTGATGTTGTGGTTTGCGAATTATCGTTTAATAGTCTGCAGAAAATATCTTGTTTTGGCACTTATAGAATATAAAAATGCTTAATTTTACACTTTAAACTAATTTAAGGCCGCGTGTTTTTTTTAGCATAGCAAAGGATAAGATCTACCTTACAAACATAGCCATCCAGAATTCGAGACACATAAAAGTACCAATCGTACCAATGACGACACACTAAAATCCTATTCAATCGAGTTCGATACTCGAACAAACGTCAAAAGTTTATCCACAGCAGGATTCTACTTCAACTTTTATTGGCAGCGATTCTGCTGCCGATGTTTTTTTTGTAATTCATATAAAATTCCACTGTACTGCGGCTACCTTCCCCGATAAAACACGCCTAATATAATTCACGAAACCTAACCAATTTGGACGAAAGTGTTCATCGTGTATTTTCAGATCCATGAAGAAAGAATTGCACACTAAGGGTAAAATTTCGTTAAATATTTCTAACTATTTATTTAAGAATTATTAATAAAATAAGAGATCAATTCAAGTATCTCAACTTCCGGGTTCTTCAACACCACCACGGCCGAATACCCCACCGTTATGTAAGATGCATATATGGAGGTATATTTACAAAGAATTTCTCTAAGTGGGTTACAATATGTACTAATATAATACCTACATCGCGTCAGCCTGAAACACTGCTCCATCTACGTGAACATATTTTTCCTTATCTATATTTTATAATCACTATTTTCATCTCTTTGACAAGTAGGTACAAGAAGTCGTAGTTTACCATCTTAGCCTCAATCAATCCAAAACCAAACCGAAGCGTTAGAGTAACTAGGGAAAGCTTACATTTCTTCTCCCCAAACAGACAGAACAGATGAGAATCAGCAATAAAATTCAACAGGATCCTCTTCTCGGCGATCTCCAATCCAAGAGTTCGACGTCCGCCTAGTTGGCACGGTGGTAACACTCAAGACTACACTGCCGCTCGTCTGAATACGTTAAACTTTACTGTTAACCTCAGTTTTTATATTTGTTATATACATATGTATGTTATGAAAAACTGTCGTAATACGCTAAGTTAGAGAAAAACAAATTTTTCTTAAAGTTTACCGTTATTCTCATACGCTTGATAAATCAAATGCATGCATAGAAACAAACATATTTTTTGGCTCATCTGAATAGGTTCTAGTCCAGTTAATTTAGACTTTTTTTAATTGAAGATTGGGGAAGCAATTTTTGTCTTAATTTCTTGAAAGTACCATACAGAAAGCTTAAGTCCAAATTTTCGACCATCAACCCCTTGCAGGGTTGCCGCTATATTGATTTAAAGAGCGAATTCGTTTTTAACGAATAATATCAGTAATTTTAAATTTATCGATAAAATAAAAATGCATTCCTGATAAGAAGAGTAAGTTCTACAAACTTCAATATAATGTATGTATGGTACATTAGTATGTATGGTATTTTTCAAATTTTGTGTATTTAAAAAAATGGAGTTTACATTTTTTTATACAGTTAGACAAATATTTTTTTTTTCAATATTGCTCGAAAATTTTTTTCAAAAGTTCTAGTACCTAATCTCTTTATCCTACAGTTGAGTTCTTACCTTTCTGTTTATAAGCAATTGTTTACCAACTCTGAAAGGTATCCGCAATAAAGTGTTTTAAAAGTGTGAGTGGGTTTTTCTCAATATGGAAATGGGGAAGACATTTTTTATTTAATGAGTTCGATGAAGTACTATAAAAAAAGCTTAAATCCAAATTTTCGACCATCAATCCATAACAGGGTTGCCGCTCTCTTCAATTAAGGAGTGAACTCGTTTTTCATAAATACGTATTTTCAATTTCATCGATAAAATACAAGTGTATTCCTAATAAGAAGAATAAGTTCCACAAATTAGTTTTGTGGTATTTTTTCATTTTTTGTATATTTAAAGAGCTCACATATTTGTATTCAATTTTTGTTCACTACTATCTACGTAAACATTTTCTCTTTAAAGTTCTTTAAAAATCGTTAACTTACAGTTTTTGTCTTAATTTTTTTTAGTCCAATCACCACCTGAAAAGCAAAATTGTACCTATCTATTTTTCTTGCTTTGAGTCAATAGCAAGGCTCGATTGCTAGTTGCGAATACAGAATTTACGCTTTCACTGAAGATGGTGGAAGCTTGCAGAACAAGTAAAGGGTCCGCCAAATAACTTTTTTTTTTTGAAAATGCTATAAAAAAAACTACTGAATATTTTCTCAAATTTCTTTTTTTATTTGAAAGTACAATCCTTCCGGTTAATAATGAAAAATAATTTCATTCAAATGGCTTCTTCGCTAAGTGGGCCTGCGATTGACATAGAGAAGATGCCGATTTTGCCAAAAAAATCATGTTTTCAGATGAAGCTCATTTTGATCTTGGCGGGTATGTAAACAAGCAAAATTGTCGCATTTGGAGCACAGAAAAACCGCACGCCATTGAAAAGCCGATACACCCAAAACGAGTCACTGTTTGGTGCGGATTTTGGTCCAGAGGCATAATTGGGCCATTTTTCTTCGAGTGGCCGTTGCAGTCAATGGCGATCGTTATCGGGCCATGTTGAACGAATTTTTGTTCACAAAAATTGAAGAGGAGAATATTGGCAACATTTGGTTTCAACAGAACGGCGCTACGTGCCACACAGCCGAAGCTACACTCCATGTAGTAGTAGCATTTTCAAAAAAAAAAAAGTTATTTGGCGGACCCTTTATAATCACTTATCTGATATACATAATAATATTTATATATTTGAAAACCAAAATTATATTAATTTTGTATGATCGCACTTTACTCTTATAAAGTGCTATCTAAAAAAAAAAAATGAGACTTCTCTGCGCTCACTACTATGTGATGAATCGATTGATCAAAAATAGATTTTGATATTCAACATCATTTATAATCATTTCCACTTTTTAAACCCATCCGTTAAAAATATAAGAATCAAATAGGTACTTGAAAGAATTGATCTGGAAAAAATGCGATTTTAAAACAAATTTGTCCCCAAAAACTCACACATCAATCAAAAAGTCCTCAAACATGGGTAAAATAATTTTTTTTGACTTTTAAACGTTTATATCTCCATTCCTTTATTTTTCCGAATTTTTCTTTACTCCTTATAGTCCAGTAACCTTGTTGTTTCATAGTACTGAGACTTTGCGTCAGGTCCGTTAGTTCTGATTTTTTGCCGCGAATTTTTCGCGGTTTTTTCACTTATTGGCTATTTTAACCATTATGCCTTAACTTCCGAATAAAACATTGCTCTACGATTTCAACCTTACTAAATTTGCTTCAATTTGAGTCCAAAGCCGGTCCTGTAGACATAACGGTTTCCAAGGGACGGCATTTCAAAATATAGCAATACAAAATTTAAAACAACAAGTAGCATATAAAACAGTATAATAACAAAAACATGGTCTTTGACATATACTTCATCAAAGTAATAGAGCGTGTAGATTGGACCAAAAGAAGAAAACAATAGTACTGGATGGGGGGTATATATCCCCCCGTTTAGGCGGGAGGGGTAATTTTAAGAAAGTTGACTTCAAATAGAAAAATAACTTTAAAAAAACAATGGTAACATCTGGACGGAAATCTATTGCTCATCTTAAAGCCAGAAATGCATTCTTTAATTTTATTTTTAAATAAAGTTTTTATAGCTGATAGTTTTCGAAAAATTTACTTTCAAACTCGAAATTTTGAGAAAAAGACGATTTTTTTTGTTAATCTATTTTTTTTTATGGTATTAAGTACTATTTTTGTTTTATGATTTTCAATGCCCTTATTAATTTTTAGTTAAAAACTGAAAACCAAATGCTAAAATGACTTCTAGTTTTTGAGACAACTGAAATTAACATGATCAACTTCACTGTTTTCGGTCTAGTATCCGTTTTCTTCGGGGTGGGAGGGCTCTGCCTCAGATCCGGTAGTTCTGATTTTTAGATGATTTGCTTATGAAGTTGGCCTTACCAATAATCCAAGTTTTCGACCTCGAGTGCCGAACGCAACTCTGTGAGATATGCATAAAACCGAGAAATTTTCGCGGTTTTTTCAGTTATTGGCTATTTTAACCTTTAAGGCCTTGTTTGCGATTATAACTTTGCTCTACCATTTCAAAATAATTAAATGGGCTTCAATTTGAGCGAAAAATCAATTCAAATTGTGAAATTTTTCATCAACTTTTGAATTTAGAATGCTGCAAATCGAATTGAAGGGGGGCTTATTCACCCCTTATGTGAAATCGTTTGCCCCTTTTCAATGATTTTTTATATTGTGTACTTAATACCATAAAATAAAAAAAAAAAAATCGTCTTTTTCTCAAAATTTCGAGTTTGAAAGTAAATTTTTCAAAAATTATCAGCTAAAAAAACTTTATATAAAAAAGATTAAAGAATGGATTTCTGGCTTTGAGATGAGGAATGGATTTTCGTCCAGATATTACCATTGTATTTTTATGGTTATTTTTCTATTTGAAGTCAACTTTTCTTAAAATTGCCCCTCCCGCCTAAACGGGGGGATATATACCCCCCATCCAGTACTATTGTTTTCTTCTTTTGGCCCAATCTACACGCTCTATTGCTTTGATGCAGCATATGTCAAAGACCATGTTTTTGTTATTATACTGTTTTATATACTACTTGTTGTTTTAAATTTTTTATTGCTATATTTTGAAATGCCGTCCCTTGGAAACCGTTACGTCTACAGAATCGGCTTTGGACTCAAATTGAAGCAAATTTAGTAAGGTTGAAATCGTAGAGCAATGTTTTATTCGGAAGTTAAGGCGTAATGGTTAAAATAGCCAATAAGTGAAAAAACCGCGAAAAATTCGCGGTTTTTTGTATTTTTACCAATGATGCGTTCGGCGCTCGAAGTCG
This sequence comes from Dasysyrphus tricinctus, assembly GCA_963921185.1. Taxonomy (NCBI): domain Eukaryota; kingdom Metazoa; phylum Arthropoda; class Insecta; order Diptera; family Syrphidae; genus Dasysyrphus; species Dasysyrphus tricinctus. Next base: position 142,639,054 of record OY992531.1, read on the forward strand.
AAAAATCAGATTTAATACTAGGCCAACATGATAAACAACTCAGCAAAAAATCAGAACTACCGGACCTCCCGCAAGGTCTAATGTTTATAGTTACTGGACTATTAGACTTTCTTGTAATTGCATAGTCTATCTAGTACAAAAAAATAACCAAAACCGATTTCACTCTTTAAACCAAGATGGCGGAAATCCTGCAAGTGCCTCACCGGCATCTCCACATTTTCGCTCTCAATTCACTGTCTTACTGTCATCGCTGTGTGGATAGGGGTATTGTCATGTTGGACTGTCCACGATATTGGTCCAAACGAAACGGGTCTGAAATATGTGGGAAGGCATTTTCTAGCACACGTTTTTAAGTATTTGCATTCATTCTCTATGTTAGAGTTCGAAGGTTCCGTAGAAAGAAATAGCTCACCACCCATGAAACTGTTTTCATAGCTATGCAGGCGGCTCAAATAATGGACCTCTTTTTGAAGGTCATGAAAATAATAATTATAGCCGTCCGTCGGGGTCCTCTAAATTAATTTGTTTTGCATCTAATATCACTTTTTGTCACTCCGACTTATACGACATGTTTTTCAAAATTGGAGATGAATTTCTTTTCTAGATTCGTTAAGTGGTAGTTTTTTTCAATTTTTTTCAAATGCTTAGCACTTTTAGTAACACGTTTTACCGTCGCGTAGACAAACTATATGAGAATTGGATGCTACTCTGACGATTGCACGTCTATCAGCTCTTGATGTGGCCTTATAGCTTCCACCTTTCATATTTTGTCCATACTTTTCGACATTTCGCAAGTAATTGGTTATTAAATTTTTTCGCGATGTGTCCTTGGCTTAGGCCTAATTCTCGAAATGCTTTCACTGTGCCCTTTTCATCCTCAATTAAAGATTGTCCGTGACCTATTTTCGCCGTTAACAGTTAACAAACAATTAAATTAACTTTCAGAAGAAATGTTGAGCACAACAAAAAAGCAAAGCAACGTAAACTTAAGTTTTTGCTGTTGAACCTATTAAGATGAGCCAGTAAGTATGTTTGTTTTTATTTTATGAATGCATTTGGTCTTGCTAGCGCATGAGAATAACTTAAGCTTTAAGAGTGTTCCGCACGAAATTGCCATTTTTCAAATGGAATCGTGAATTTTGTTTTCATTCGACCAAAATGGTTGGTATCTATAGAAAGCTTAAAATTTTGTCTAGGCCACCATTCAACTAAAATTACAATTAATGTTGTTCATTCAAAATTATTTAATATAAATTTATGTATAATTCGCAGAATGTACTGCTATTGTGTGGATTTCCATTTACACATAAAACCCCCACATATAATTAATGTTTCCATTGTCTTAAGCTAGCCCTAAACGACGAACATGCTCGCCGAACTTGTTCGTGCTCGCTATATATTCGTCGTGTAGGGGCTGGTTCGCGAACGGTTCGCTGTTGGCGAAAAATTTCGATTTTGTCGTGTTCGTTGGCTTCGATGTTCACCATGTAGGGCCATGTTCGCGAGCAAACCTTATTTTTGCTATGAACGTGAACCACTTGCGCTACCTTATCGCACATGCGTACGCTTTGAAAAATCAATACGAAATGAATGTTCGTCAAATGAGTTCGTCGTGTAGGGGATAACGCAAACGAACAAGTTCGGCGAGCATGTTCGTCGTTTAGCGCTACCTTTAGTGGGACTGTAAGTGAGGCGAACCTTTCATTTTAACCTGACGGACGGGTTGAGCTTTAGTATACAAGGAGATCATATCCTAATTTAATTTTAAAGAAGAGTTGTCAAGATGGCAACACTATCAGAAGGACAAGAAAAGGGTTGCCACTTACCAATTTAAATCCCCAAATATTGCTTCTGGGAAAGAAAATTTGTAAAGCTAAGAGAAGTTAGAAAATATTAAAAATAATAAAATTAAAAGATTGGTGTCGACGCAGAATTTCACAATCTACTACATTTCATGCAAAGTTGATTGACAACCTACTTTGGTTTTTGAAAAAGTCACATACAAAGTGCTGGAGAGGGGGGATATGAAAGATTTACAAACTAAAATATTTATCTTGTACTTGAAACCCCAGGTTTTCGATTTATAAGCAACATTTCGAGATTTAAACTGTCAAGTGGTGACCCTTCCCCTGTCCTTCTGACAGTGTTGCCATCTTGTTAAACGTTAAGTTACATGAGCTATTGGTGTACTTAAGCTCAGCTCGTCAGTTAGAAATGACAGGTATGTCCTCACATCGTGCACTAACGCCCCTACTATCTGGAAACAAGCATTATAATACGTCGAAAATGGTGAAAACAGCAATTTTTCGAAACGGATAGAGCTTAAATAAAACCATTCCTTTCAAATTTTTTTTTTGGTTCATTAATTAAACTAGGTCACCAACAATTTTTTTTGTATGTATATAGATACATATATACCTAAGTATTCTTATTTTATAAATTATTGTTAAAATATTAAGAATGATGTAATCTTGTTAATAAAGGCTTGATGGGTAAAAACATACCCAAAACCTCGCAAAAGAAGTAAAATTTTTCAATTTATAACTTTGGCCGAAAAGCCTGCATATAAGAAGAAACGATATTTATATATCTATATATAAAGAAAGGTCACTTATCATCAAAGAAGAAGAAGATTTCTTGGGATTGATTATGGATTATGAAGGAGGTTCATTTAGAATCACATATTTGGTGAGAAAACCTGGGATGGAATCGGCTAAGGTTATTTGTGATAGTTGATAGTCATAATAAACAAATTCGATCTGCGTAAGGTGTCACATGTAACAATCATATTTTTGTGACTTTTTCTTGTGTCAGCTATTTTGTTGTCATTTTCATATAAAATTCAACTTGTATTTTGATTTTCTGTAGTTCAAAAGTAAAATGTAAGTAAGTATGTACATAGTAGGTGTGGAATTATTTTCACCGAATCAAAATGTGCAAAATGGAAACCGTTTGCAATAGAAATGTGGGACTCCTGAGGATACACCTCAGAAACAAAACAAATAAAAACAATGGCCCTGGGTAATAGATCCGAATCTAGCCTAAAGTCGACTTTAACAAAGACATCCGTAGAAATAAAACACAAATTTCACTACTAAATGCTTTGAAGCACCTCAAGCTAAGTTTAAAGTGATCTAATCTAAGCATTTTGAAGTGAAATTTGTGTTTTATTTCTACGGATGTTTTTGTTAAAATAGACTTTAGCTAGATTCGTATCTATTACTCAGGGCCAATGAGTTCTAATATGATTTTTTCTCAATAATACTATTTGCTTGCACTCTATATTGGTTGTAACTTTTGACTTCCATTTTTTGGCGCCATAGTAAAAATTACTCCATATTTAGCAGAATATCGAGCTGCATAAGTCTCGTTTGTGGTGGACATTTCGCCTATTTTGCCAATTCTCCTTTCACGAAAACAAATATTTTTTTTTGAATGAACAACAATAACTTGTGTGTGTTACCACCAAGTTTAAAGGCTGGGGTTATAGCTATTTCACGAGTGCCACCTCGATCACCAGACTCCTTTAGTGGTGCTTAGTCTGGTTATACTATGTTCCCACCAAAATGAAATCGGAGATTTCGGTTGAAAACTTTTGATATTTCAAGGTGATGGAACAAGATTTAATGAAAATTTCAACGAAATCTCAATGAAAACCCTAAATTTCAACGAAATCTTAATGAAATCCCACTCCACCAACTCAAGATCTCCAAATTTTTCAGCTGAAATCTCAGATTTCGTTTTGGTGGGAGCATAGTATTATGCTCGTATTAATTGAAAAACTCTTTGCCGTCATCTGGGAGCGAACCATAAACCTTACGATTCAGAGGCTGATGCACTACACACCGCGCAATTGAAGCCACATGCTCTGCTCAATCCCAATGCAGTACCTACGTTCTATAACTCTCGCATCGATAAAATCAGTCGAGAAACGTTGAAAAATGGAACAAAATTTTTTCAGTTTTCATCGTTTTTCGACCAGTTTTTTCGATGCGAGAGTTACAGAACGTAGGCACAGGTTTCGTTGTTTATCAATTGCAACTATTCTTGCACTACTCAAATCAGAATTAGGTACATATTTTGCACAGATACATAACATAGGCTTTTTCTTTCTTTATTTTGTATTTAAATCAATATATGCTCAGATTTATTTTATTTCTCATATTTAAACTAAAATGATTTGATTTTATCTTATTTTTTCCTTTTTTGTAATAATACAAAACTAAATACTATTATATCTGTGAAATCATATAGTTGTTTATCATAGCTTTAAGAATTATATTTTTATATTTTTCATATTTTTGAATACCTAAAATCTATGTTATTTAAATTTATCGATACTCTAAGAGATTTAAATCTTAATGTATCATTGTTAATTGAATCTTTCTTCGAAATAAATGAAAATAAATGAAAAACAACGACTAGCATTTTTATAAACACACACAAGCTTGCTCAGTCGGTTTCTTTCAGACCAGTGCCGAGATTCAGCTAATTCGAAGCCGCAGGGAGTGAGTGAGATGAGTCACTTTTCGTTGAAAATCGATTCAGTTAGCAAAAGGGAGTGAGTGAGCGAGTGAAATGAAATGTCAGATTACTCGCCAGATGTTTCCGCAGTGACTTGGTGTATGTGTTGGTAAATTTCCAATTTTGGATAGGTATGTGTGCTTTTCTCAAGAATTCCTATTCATGGATAGGAAACGAAATAAAAAAAACAACAACGTAGATAAAAACAACTACCCTTTTATTAATTCTTTAATTTTATTTTATTATTATATGCACATATATTATATTAAGTAAATTTATATTCTTTTCACTTTAAACACTTTTAAACTTTTTATTTCTCAAGGGTGAAACTCACATTAAACTTTAATTATGACAAAAAAAATAATTGAAACAAAGATACTACAAACTCCATTATTAAAGATTCCAATGTTTACATTGTTGTATTTGTTGTTTCATTTCGTTTTGCGTAACGAGTGTGACAAGGAGGTAGAATTTAGCTCTTTTATTTTCATTCTTTGTCTCATGTTCGAAACTAAATTCGAACTTACTCATTTCACTTAAATAGCTGAATCACTTTTGCGAGTGAAGTGAGATGAGTCGGCGAGTAAGGCGAGTCATCTCATCTCACTCGCTGAAATAGCTGAATCTCGGCACAGGGGTGGAATCGCGTAAGGCGATAGTAGACTGTCACTGTTTTGATAGTCAATTTTGATCATCAACTTTTCTTTGCTCTGCGTAAAGTGATCGCTAAAAATGTATGATTGCTTGGCAGTACTTACCCAAGTTTGGGAAACTTGGTGAAAATTTCACACACGGAAAGAATTGAAAAATCACCAATTGAAAAATTTGCAGTTGCAATTTACGAATCATGTTTTATTCCTAAATCAAGACATTTTTATCCCAATTTAATACAAAAACTGGTAATTTAACAGTCAAAACGTAGCAATTTACAAAATTTGTTTCTTCGTGATTTGCAATTAAAATCCATGATTCAAGTTTGTACTTTTCATAGCAAAATACAACTGTTTTGGCGTAATTTACTCTCAAAAAGCATAATCTCACAAACAGCATTTAAAAATATTGATTTGCGATAAATATTTAGTAATTAACATTGCACAATCACTGAATTACGTTTTTTCTGTCGTAATCCGCTACTCCATTAGAATAGTTGCAAATCACTAACAAAAAATTCCTAAATCACGACTTTCTTGTCGCAATTTACTTCTCGAAGAAATAAAGCACCACAACATGGCAGGTATCTAATCATCAATGTGTGACACAAACGATCTGTAATGCAAATTGGCTTGGTGGTTGCATGCTCGCTCCGCAACTCGAGGGTTGCGAGTTCAAATTCAAGTAGAGTCAAGCGTAAAGTATTTATTTCAAATAAATTAAATTAAATGTGTATATCTGCAAAATGAAGGGTAGAGCAGGATTGATCTTTCCAAGTGGCAATATCACGAAATAAAAGTGGTGATCACAAATCTTTTTTGCAATTTTACAAATTGTGCAATTGAATTGAGGAATATTTGGATCAAAATGCGATTTGTTGTTCGCAATTTTGTTTTCTCTCGATAGCATAATTGATACTTAAAGAGGGTTGATTTACGATTTTTGAGTATCAATATCTTCATTTTGCTCAGTTTTGCAAATTGCAAACAAATAGTCGTAAATTACGAAATCCGGAGCCAAGGTATAAATCGGGACTCATTTTTCGTAATTTGCAGCTCATTTTTCGTGATATGATCCAAGAATTCTTTCCGTGCAGGCATAAATGTCATTTGATCAGCTGTTGTGAAAATATTGTTCCTTTTAAAATGTAAGTATACATACATACCTTGCAATAGTTATAAAATAAATTAAGAAAAATGTTTGTTTTCGTTAAGGACTGCCACAAAACAGCAAATAAAAATGATCTCCTTTTCCATGGAATAACATCCCGAGCTGGCGAGGTCCTACTATTCCCTAAGTTGGTTCTCATCAATTGAACTTTTCTGAAATCATTTCTTCTTCTCTTCGCCTCAAAGAAAATTTGCATTGAAGTATACATTACTGTTCCCTTAATTGTATATATTTATATTAACTTTAATATATTTTTCACTTTTTTTCACTAAACTTTCAATTCATAGTGGAGCTGAAGCTAACTTATCTTGCCCAAAAAAATTGAACAAAATGTATGAAAGTGACACCTAAATAGCTGTCACCAACAAACCATAGCAACAATGTGATAGTCAATTTGATAATCACCTTAGGTGGAGCAAAATCATTAATTTTGATGATCAACAATCAACTATTGCCTTACGCGATTCCGCCCCAGACTCCTTTTCCTCCTTATACAAATCGTACAAAAAATTTCGTCCATCGATTAATGAAATTTTAATAAATTTTTTGAATAAAATTGCTCTACCATTAAGGTCTTGCACGATTTTCTCTGAATCTATTGATTGTATGAAAAAAAGTATGTGAATCTTTTTTGTGTAGAATAATATAAGCTACAATTTGTATGCATACATTTTTTCAAAAAACTGATAGCTTTCGAGAAATAAGGAAAAAACTGAATTTTACCCAATTTTACCCCCCCCCCCCCCTACAAAATTTAGCCCTGGTCCGAATTTGCGGAACTTTTTCGGAAATGCTTAAGACATCAAAACAAACCTTTCCACCAAAATTCAGCTTTGTCGGAATTTTTTCGAAGTTTTGCCATTTGTATGTCTAGTTTTCCTGGGCTATTATCGGAAGTTATAAGCTTTCCAATCGATCAACTTGAAGGATATTTGTGCACAACGGAACTTTTCTCCACTGAAATTTATTTAGAAATAGCGAGACATCGTGCAGATGTTGAATTTTTCTGCTCCCATAAGAACCTGTTATTTTATTTCGCTGCATGAAAAGGCTGCACATGTGTTTTAGCCATTAGTGATTAAACAGTGCATCAAAAAAAAAATATGAGTGCAACTTCGAGATAAATCTTGTAAGCCGAAACTGTTTTTCAAATCAGACCTTGCATCAGATCCGGTAGTTCTGATTTTTTGCTGAGTTGTTTATGATGTTGGCCCTATAAATAATCCAACTTTTCGACCTCGAGCACCGAACGCAACATGGTAATAAATGATAAAAAAAAACGTAACACTTGTTCGTTTTTTTTCAGTAATTATTGTCAATTTTATACCTGCAGGAATAGTTTTTGATGAAAACGTTGCTCTTATTAGTCCAGAAATCTATTCTTCAATATTCTTATCAAAAAAGTTGTTTTAGTTTATAGTTTTTGAAAAATTAGTTTTCAAATGCAAAATATTGATAAAAACAATAATTTTTTCTTTTAATATATTCTTTTTTCGTTTTATGTAATTTCACACTATTTTTAATTTTAATACTTAACGCTCTACACAATTTTAAATCAAATGCCGAAAATCAGATTCTGAAAGGTCTTCTCGTTTTGAAGAAAACTAAAACTAACTAAATCTACCTCACCTTTTTCTGTCCAATTAATTTCGAAAATTTCGCGTTTTTTTAAATTTTTTACCATGTTGCGTTCGGCGCTCGAGGTCGGAAACTTGGATTATGTATTGGGCCAACATCATAAACAACTCAGCAAAAAATCATAACTACCGGATCTGACGCAAGTTGGTCTCCCTCCTATGAAACTATAAGGTTACTGGACTATACATAATACATACATATAGGTTCATGAGTTCCTTTTTTCATCGATTTAGGGCTTCCCTTCGAATTAAGTTCCGGTGGTCCCAAAAATTCCTCATTCCATAACAAACCAAACCGGTTTTTCTAATTTCGAACTTAACTTGAAAGTACAGATTTCAACGTGTTTTTTAGTTTTAATATTTTATATTTAATATTTATTCTTCTTTTCACCAGCAACAGATTTCATGATAATTTTTTCATAAAGAATAATAAATAAAAAAGAAAGTAAAGCCACTTTGCACACTAAAATTGCAACTGAAACCAAGCTCATGTTAATAATTGTTAACAACTTTGCATACAAAAAAACAACAACAAATATGTTTTTTATAGCTTTGGACGTTTTTGGGAAATTATATCTGTGTAAAGCGGGGGGAAGTATAACCCTCCCCTTAGATGTTTTTCTTGTCTACTTTCAACCTTCATGCCCTGAACTTTTTGGCAAATTTTACGCGAATCATATAGTACGCAACGAATGCCCAAAGCATTTTTCTGCACCTTCTACCACTTGATCTACACATTAAATATCTAGTATCTTGCAGTACTTCAAGCCTCAAAGAATAAAATCGATGTGTAGCTAAACCTTATGGTCACAGCAATATCACAAATCTTAATCCCACTGATATTATTTCAACTCCTACTGACTACCGAACTCATACAATGAACCTCAGTAAAGACTTTAAAGTTATATTCCCATCCAGAAATAACTGGGATGATGACGCCATGACGAGAGACTTCGATACAGCTATCTATACTGATGGCTCAAAGATGGAGTGCGGTGTTGGTTCAGGAATCTTCTCTGAGTCTCTTAACATCTCTAGGTCATTTCGGCAACCCAATTTTGCTAGTGTATTTCAAGCTGAATTACTGGAAATTAGCGAGGGATGCAAGACGTCATCCTTACAGACATTTAGTAAGCTGTTAAAGCCATTGATTTGACTATATCATCCTCTAAATTGGTCCAGCAATACCGAGATGAGCTCGCAGACCTAAAAATTAACCTCAAGGTCACTCCTATCTGGGTTCCTGGCCACAGAGGCATTGGGAAAAATGAACGGCTGAAACAAGGATCAGCTCTTCACATCTTACTCGCGGAAAGAGTCAACATTCCCCTTGCAGTTATGAAGGGCAATATATTGTCAATTTTCCTTAGTGAATCCAATCGTAGGTGGAACAGCTTAACCAAATGCAAAATATCCAGAAGGATCTAGCCCGCCTATAGCAAAGCCCATTGATCTGATATGTAGATATGTTGACCCAGACATAACCAGGTTCGTAGCAACCTGTACTGGACACTGGCCAATAGGAGAACATGTGGCGACGCAGGGTATTCCTTACAATACTCGATGTGGTAGCTGCGGAGACCAGCAAAAAAAGGAATCAGTCCTTCATTTTCTTTGTAAATCTCCCGCTCTAGCCAGAATGGGAGCGCATTCGTTTGGAGTGGAATTTTTTGACGACCTAAAAGAACTTTTCGAAATGAAGATCAAAGATCTCTGCGAGACGAAAATCGGTTGCTTTTGCATCATATTCCCCTCAAGACCCAAACACCGTGAGCAATCGGAATCCGGTTTTCTGTGGGGTTTAATGATGCTCAATGACAATGGTGATCATACGGTTGGATCGACCGCGCTTCCCTGAGAATATAAGCTCCTCAGAAAATAGACCCGCAAACCCTCACCTTAATCCGCTTTCATCCACAGGTCAAATGAGTTATGGAATCAAAACATCTCAATCCAGTGCACAGAGCGAGTGTTACGCTCATGCCACCTACACCTACCTACCTACCATACACAAAAAAAAAATAGGCAATTAAATTGACTGTAGAGGATGAAAATAAAAATCTGAACAATACGCGAATATTTTTTCTTCATTTAGACCCGATTTAGACTCATCCAAGGTCAAGGTCCTTTTTGAATTCTTTGAAATGTAAATTTATTCATAATTGTTTTTGTGGAGGGTCCTAAATTATCAATCCTAAAATTTTGATTTTTTTTTTTTAATAAAATCAAATATTAAAATATCGATCTCATACACAACAACCGTAAAGTCTAATATCATTTAAAAACAAAATAAGTGTATATACAGGGTGTCCCGTAATGAGTGGATAATACTGCAACTGGTGATAGCAGGCCTTATGACTGCTCAGAAAAAAATATAAAAAAAATATTTTTCTTGTGGTCTCCATGGTATAATTTATTTTCGAAAAATGTTAAAAAATTCAGGGTCTCCTTAAAAACCTAATTACAACGGCCACCCATAAAGTATTCTTATTATTTTTGTATTTTTATAATATTTTTGAATAACCGTACCTACTAAATTTTAACACCAGCTGATGCATTTTTTGTGTTATAATTTTATAATAATTCAACATTTTTTTTCAAGTTTGAAAAATAATAAAGGGAAAAAATGTATGAGAACATAGGTGGCAAATAAAAATTGGCCTGTTTAATGTACTTTCCAAAATGGTATAACACATGTTTGTGTCTACAACCATAACCAATGAAATTGGCATTTAATCTACTAAAGTAGTTTTTTTTAACATTTTATCACATGAAATTAAGTTACTAAATTAAGTAAACACTACGACGACGAATGAATGACTCATATTGTTTTTTTGATTTTTATTGCATTTAAAAATAACCGCTCTTAAATAAAGGCAGTAACATTTAACACTAGTTGCTGGTTTTTTTTATAATTTTTTTAATTAATTTTTTAATAAAAAATTATTAAGTATTTATTTTCATCAAATTTTGATGACAACAAAAATTGAGTTATAAGGAAAAGTCAATAGATATACCAGTGTCACTATTATGTCTGCTAAATTCACTAAGGTATGGGAAATGCGATAAATAAAAACAACAGTATTAAAAATTATGATTTATTTGTATTTTTAAATAAATTTATATCAAGGGTTCAAGCTGTCCCCCATTCACTGTGATTCAGGCTCTGCATCTTCTAATGAAGGACCTCTCAATAAAACGAGCATATTGGCGCTCATTTATTTTCATCACAGCGTCTTGAACACGAAGATGCAGTTCCGTAATGGATGTAATTGGTTTCGTATAAACCATTTCTTTCAGGCACCCCCCGTAGAAAAAGTCCAAAGGATTTAGGTCTGGCGAACGTGGTGGCCACAAAATTGGGCCCAGACGTGTTGATGTAGTTGAATCTGCTTCAATTTCATTCAGCACAATACCATCAATTTCTTCTCGCGGTAAACGTCCTCCGCTAGAGCTGCCCAGTCGATTACCAGGAATTCGTTCTTCTGAAAAACATTGGTTGACTCTGATGAACACTTGATAGTCCGGATGTCGCGCATTTGGATATCGCTCTCTATAGATTGGTGCAGCTGCGTTAGCGCTTCCTCTGCATTCCCCGTATATTAAATGCATATTTGCATGCTCCAGCGGCGTATACTGTGACATTCTTAATCAGTATTAATTTAATCAAACTCAAAAATTCGTTTAATTGACGAAACCAGTATAACAACGTTATACGTTATGTTATGACAGAGAATTGACAATATTTGCAAATAATACTTTTTTATGCATTTTAATGCCTATTTTAACAAGTCAATTTTGATTTGAGAGAGTGTTAAAAATCTTCTCTGGTAGATTAAAAGCCAATTTTATGTGTTATTGCTGTAGATAGAAGCTTGTGATTTACCATTTGGGAAAATACATTAAAAGGAAATTTTTTAACATTATTTGCCACGAAAGTTTTCAGTTTTTTGTCTTTTTTATTAACTTACAAACTTTAATGAAAATAATTTTTAATCATTTTTTTATTAAAAAATTATTTAAAAAAATTATTATCCAGCAACTAGTGTTTAATGTTACTGCCTTTATTTACGACCGGTTATTTTTAAATGCAATAAAAATTAAAAAAACAATATGAGTCATTCATTCGTCGTCGTAGTGTTTACTTAATTTATTAACTTAATTTCATCTGATAAAATGTTAAAAAACTACTTTAGTAGATGCGAAAATTGGAATAGACTTTATAAATTTGTTACCTGGGCTTTGCGATATAGAAAAAGCATTGTAGATGAAATGTTCTAAGAAAAAAAAAATCACTATAAACTACATAGATAATTTTAATACAAAAATAAAAATTTCTAAACCAAAGTTGTCACTCTGGCAGACGGCATAAGCCATGCTATTAAATGAATTTGTAAACAAACTATTGTTAGAAAAATTGTTGATAAAAGTCATTAATAATTGAAAAAATAATAATTGAAAAACTAAGTCTTGCTGTGTTTTTGTTGCTGCTTATAACTATTCAAAAAATATACACTCCACTTCAACCGAATAGACACAAAATTGTGTAAAGGTGCTTTGTCCTTTGTCATTAATGTATCACTTGATTTTGCTTTTTGTTTGTTAGTGACGTTAGAAAAATAAATCAGAAGGAAAAAAAGCAAAGTTCTTTTTTCATTATATGTAGCTTCATAAATTCGATCCGGCATGGAATCGTTAAGTCTCATTATACACTGCGCGTCTCTTGTTTGGGCCACTTTTTTCACAATCGTTTTTTCCCCACAAATATCTGTAGGAAACTTTTTCCTGAGAATGTTAAATAAGTAAGTATACAAACTTTCCCATAAAAAAAATGTAAGCGTCACTTGGTTACTCCGTCAGAATCTTCCAAGTTGTAGTAATGAACTGCAAAAAAGGTATGAGAAATTGCGTCATTTTATTGAGAGCATTTAAATAATCTTTTGAAAAATGAACAAAAAGATCGAAATGTCAACTTTTTTCTGTTTTAAACATTTATTGATTATGTTTATGTTTATGATAATGAGCATACCCATTTTTGTTTTGTAATAAGAGCTATAAAATGGTTTGGATAGAATTAAATCATACAGATTTTTTTCTTTTATTAAGCAAAATCTTGCTCCAGACATCGCAGATAGCTTCGTTTAAGGAGTTCTTATCTTCAAACTGTCTGCTAGCCTCATGAACTTTTCAATATAGCCATGCCCAAACGTTTTCGGTGAATAAGGTGGCCATCGCAAAAGTTTCACGTTTTGCGACTCAATCGAGCTTCTAGTTACCCTGATGGATATGTGGATAAAGGTCATGTCTTGGTATACAATCCAAGGTACAGGTCCAACAATATTTTTTAACTTTGCAAATGCTCTTTCCAACAAATATTTCTGTGGTGTTTGGGAGAAACATGATAACTCCATTTTGAAAATTGCGTCTTTACGTCCCCTTTTGATTGACCTAGAATCTAAACGGGTTTACCGATTTCCTTCAAATTTGAAATATTTATGGACATAACCTTTAAAAAATTGTGTTTTAAATTTGAAGAAAATCGGTCCACCCGTTCAGATTCTAGGTCGATGTTAAATGGACGTAAAGATGCAATTTTTAAAGTGGAGCTATCATGTTTCTCCCAAACATCACAGATTTGTAATTACTTCTGCTAGTTGTGGAAGTTATTAACCCTAATTCAATAATTTTAGAGAAGGTCATTGAATGGTATGCAGAACATTTTAGCTACTCAAACCTGAAAACTGGACACCAATAACTTATACAAAATCCGGGAAAGAAATTTTTCCTAGATTTTCGCATATTTTTGGACCCATAAACTATTCAGCAGGACAATCCCTGGCTCGAAATTTAAATGGACTACATAAAGAGACTTTAGGATTCCATGCCGGATCGAATTATGAAGCTAAAGAAAAACACCGACAGTAGGTACTAGGGACGGCCCGAGCGCATCGATTTATTTTATAATAGAAGATATATATAGAAGATTATATGTATAAACTTTTATCTTTTTTTAAATTCGGAATAAAATAAGAATGGCTATCAAAATTGGTGTGGACTGAGAGCTTTTAATGAGATTTGAAAATCAAAAAAGGTGGTAGGTTAGGTATTAATAGTGGCAAGCACCGCTTGCACATAGAGCTAGTCTGTCTGGCCCTGGTAGGTACTCACTAGTAGAATTAATTAAGAAAACCTTCTTTTATATCCTTCCATTAACATTTATAACTAATTTCAAAATTTGTGTCTATTTACTTGAATTTTTCGATGTGAAAATACTTTGCAAGAAAGTTGGAGAAAAAAAGCTTTGCTTTTTATTATTCCATCTGATTTATTTTTCCAACGTCACAAACAAACAAAAAGCATCATCAAATGATACATTAATAACAAAGGACAAAGCACCTTTGAAAAATGTTGTGTCTATTCGGTTGAAGCGGAGTGCATATTTTTTGAATAAGTATAAGCAGCAACAAAAACACAGTAAGACCTATTTATAATCACAATCGCCTAATAGCAAAAATCGTTTAGTATCAGGGCAGTTGCCGCCTGAAAGCGCATGGTTTGTCATCTCCTTGTGACTATAAGCGGGTTTGACTGTTCTGGGTTTTGGACTTTTATGTTTAGTAAAATTATTTAAAATGTTTTTATTAACTTTTGAAGTATGTTTTAGGACTAAAATTAATTGTTCAAAGCAAATATAGGAAAAATTATTTTTTTTTGGAACAAAAATTTGGTTTTTCAATTTTTAAAAAATTTCCTGTTGAGAGCGTCGATTTTTGAATTGTAAACTTTTTTCTAATTTCAATTTCCTAAATTTCAAAAAAAAATCATCAAAATCGGAGCAGGTTCCCCGGGTTCCTGAATAATGCACTATTTTGGGCTATCGTTCCTCCACTATTATAAGGATAGTAAAAAGAAGGATACTTTCGACGGGTTCTAATGTTGGAACCCGCCAAATTTGTATGAGATGCGACTTCTTGGTAACTTTATATTCTTTGCTACTATGTACTTATTTTGTTTTTAAACTAAAATTTGGACTTTATATTGAGGTCAGGCTTCTCAATTTTCTGCTTTCATACAAAATGTATTTTACACAAATATAGTGTTGAGCTCTCATTCTTATATCTCAAAAAATGTCTTGTTCCTGGGAAAGGTACTATATTAAATTAATAAAAAAAAAGTTTAAAAGTAGAATTTACGTTATAAGGTGCCAGTTATAGCTATCATTGAAACTCATCATTGAAAATTGTAATGATTGATTTTGAGACGTTTAGGAAGTAAAATCATTTATTATTTTGATGGAAAAATAAAGCTCAAGACTTAATTAATATTTCTAGTCAAAAAAATTGTTCAAATAGGCCCAACTTTCCACATAAAAAGACTTTTCTTACTTCAATGATTGAACTACCTTATCAATGATCATTGAAAAATAAAAAGTTAATTTTTGTGGAAAGTTGGGCCTATTTGAATTTTTTTTTTACTAGAAATATTAATTAAGTCTTGAGATTTAATCGTCCATCAAAATAATAAATGATTTTGCTTTCTAAACATCTAAAAATCAATCATTAAAGTTTTCAATGATGAGTTTCAATGATAGCTATAACTGGCACCTGAGTATAGACGGTGGTCTCCAGCTATGATAAGAGATTTTTCTTGGATCTTCAAAAAGGAAGCATCGCACTAAGGGCAAAATCAAAATCATTCACCAGATTAGACCCGTTCCATCGGCTCAAAATGGTTTATAGTAGACTAATTAATATTAGAGGAGAGCTATTTTGCTAGAATTGGTTATTACTTTAATACTTGAATTTAATAATCGGTTTTCTCAGTTTTCTTAAGTATTACTGTACCTAGAAATCTTTTGTAGTAATATAAAATTAGTGTAATCCGAAAGAAGTAAAATTTGCTGCTTTGTATACAAGTTTTGAAAGTTTCCTTGTGTAATCAAAGATCTTCCATAGAAAAATGAATAATTTTTAAAATCGACATATTTTAAGAAGACATTTTTAAAATGAGGTTCTTTAAAGGGATGGTTAGGTTATATGGAAAAAATATGACCGGTGCGATATATGTACGTTCATTTTATAAAGGTTCGAAGAACGATCAAATGATTCGTGCTCTCGTGAAAAATTAAAAAAATAATTTTACTTTTGATTCGATTGCGAATCTTATTTTTTTTTGGATCCAGGATCCCCTAAAATAAAATTCGTTTTCACGATCTGTAAAATATGGTTCATTCCCAAATTTACCATGCGAGAACTATTGATAATCCATTCACGAACCGTTCAAATAAGAAAGAAAAATGTAATTTTACGAAAGGAAAAAGTTTCGAAGAGCCACATGCAAAATGATCCCATTTTATTTAAACATTTTATTTTGAATATAATTTTTTTCTTTTTTAATTCTGTATAAGCAAGCACCTGTTTAAATTTCAATGAAATCGCTGAAGGAAGAATAAAGTTGCAAAATGTTGAAATTTGTTTGAAACACCGTTTTGAAAATATATATTTTTTTTTAATTCTATATCAGCCATCTCCTGAGTCCATTTCATTGAAATCGTTTAAAGAACAGCGATGTTGAAAATGTTGACATATGTTTGAAACACATTGTTTTGAAAATATCCAAATGTCAATTAATTGCTTCTTCATCAAAAGAAAAATATTTACCTATGTACTCAAATGTCTTTTTTCTCCATTGCAACAAAAATGATTTAAGAAAATACATAGTTTTGCAACCGTAGTGAATGGATACTTGATG
Source organism: Dasysyrphus tricinctus (assembly GCA_963921185.1). Classification (NCBI taxonomy): domain Eukaryota; kingdom Metazoa; phylum Arthropoda; class Insecta; order Diptera; family Syrphidae; genus Dasysyrphus; species Dasysyrphus tricinctus. Next base: position 142,655,787 of record OY992531.1, read on the forward strand.
AAGAATTATTTGATTTATTTTGAAATTATCGTGAGAATCTCACGAACGAGAGATATAGAAGGAAATAGTGTTTAGTTTGTTCGTGAGAAAACTAAATTTATATAGATCGAACATTTGTTCGGTATATTTTTCGTTCTTGAAAAAATCGATAAGGAAAAATAAAGATTCGTATTTTATTATTCGCGATAGATATTTTATGAACCCTGCGTTTCTACTGAGTACTTTTTTTAGAGTGTAAAATTTTCTATCAATGTACATTTGCAATGGACTAGACAGTAGGGTGGGCCGAAAAACAAATATTTTCGATTTTTAAATCACAGTAGCGCGGAAAAGTTGCGGGTGGGGCAGACTTAGAAGGGGTACACAAAAAAAATTAAATTGGTTTATATCTTCCGATCGCGCATGAGCCCTTTACTTTGGCGAAATGAGCAAAAATCACATTTTTTCGATAATTATTTTTCTAGCTTACCTTACTAATTATTGAATTCAAAAGCTTAAGTTAGCTTCAATTTGAACCGATAATTAATTAAAAAAAAAGAATGGTTCAAATCGATTGAAGTCTTCTGGTAACGCATGTGCCCCAAACTCTGTCAAAATATTGAAAAAATCACATTTTTACGATGGTTTTTAATCTGCTTTAACACAGGCTTACAAATATCGGTTAACTTTGTCGACACGTGCAAGTAAGAATCGTTCTAAGGGTAATTTTTCACGCTGAAATCAAATCCGTTATCCGTTTTTCGCTATCAGCTCTGGTTTTCGAGATATTACCATTAGAAAGTGCCGAAAACCCCCTTTTTCGCCATTTTTGGGGTTATGTAACTAATGCGAATTGATTTTGATTTTTTTTAATTGTAAAGATTTCTAAAAGTACTAATCTTAATCTTCAAAATTCAGCTTAAATCGTTCCAATATCTCGTTTACTTGTTGAGAGATATTAAATTAGTTATTATTCCTCATCTGACTACATATAATTTAAAAAAAGGCTTTCTCTTTGCCTTAAGTTGTTTTCGACAGGAGCAGGTAGGTAAACTATGTTCCAAAAAGAGCTTTTAGTGTAGATTTAAAATCTGAAATCCATTTTTTGCTATCGGATTAACTTTTGGAAATAAATTAAAAAGTCACCCTTTTTGACCATAGTTTTTTTTAAATTTGACATAAATCTTACAAATTAAAACAAAGTGTAACGGAACTGCATGGTTTATATAAATTTTGGTCCGTTTCACGTACAAGAGACCAACAATAGTCACTTAACATGCCATCATCTCTAAAACCTTTGTAACTTTTTTCTATTCTTTCTAAATCTTGGTGAAGTCGCTCTCCCTGCTCTTCACAATATATAGAGAAATGCAACTGAAGTTTTCTCAAAAAGTAAAAGAGATATTGGGACGATTAAAGCTGAAACTTGAAGATTAAAACTAGTAATTTCAGAAATCTGTACAATTAAAAAAAATAAAAATCAGTTTGCACAGTTACATAACCCCAAAAATGGCGAAAAAGGGGGTTTTCGGCACTTTCTAATGGTAATATTTCGAAAACCAGAGCTGATAGCGAAAAACGGATAACGGATTTGAGTTCAGCGTGAAAAATTACCCTTAGAACGATTCTTACTTTCACGTGTCGAAAAAGTTAACCGATATTTGTAAACCTGTGTTATAGAAGATTAAAAATCATCGTAAAAATGTAATTTTTTCAATATTTTGACAGAGTTTGGGGCACATGCGTTACCAGAAGACTTCAATCGATTTGAACCATTCTTTTTTTTAATTAATTATCGGTTCAAATTGAAGCTAACTTAAGCTTTTGAATTCAATAATTAGTAAGGTAAGCTAGAAAAATAATTATCGAAAAAATGTGATTTTTGCTCATTTCGCCAAAGTAAAGGGCTCATGCGCGATCGGAAGATATAAACCAATTTAATTTTTTTTGTGTACCCCTTCTAAGTCTGCCCCACCCGCAACTTTTCCACGCTATTGTGATTTAAAAATCGAAAATATTGATTTTTCGGCCCACCCTACTAGACAGTTTTTTCAGATATAAAAATGAGAACGCAACACTATGTTTTTGTCCATCAATTTTGTATGAAAAATACAAAATTGCGATGTGCGACCTCTAAATATCAATATAAAAAGCTCAAATTTAAGAGCCTCTATCGAAATTTTTAGACAAAACATAAAAATGTTCGATATTCTTAGCGTAGATGGAGTTGGAGAACAAAATGTATAACCTGCTTTTAATACTACACACCTTCGCAACTATGGCTCTCTACCATGCACAATTTGTCAAAATCGGTACCACAAAATTTCGTTGACTGCACTTCACTTCGTTCAACTGCACTTGAAAACAGTAGAAAATAAAGTTGTTTTTAAAGAAACTCTTGTACTTTCAGATGCCGTTACAATTTAAATGGTGACAGAATTTGCGAGTGATGTAATTTAATCTCAATTACATATACAAAAAAAAAAGTTGTTTCTAAGTATTTTTTTTTCATTTTAAGCTCGAAATGATAGAATAACCCTGAGGCCAGATACGAATTGAGTGTATTAAAAACCTTTAAAAAAAGTATAATGTCGTTCATGTTGCACAAACAAATTAAAAGTGTAACATACAAAATAACTTATTTCGGTGGTGTTAACTATCGTGACGGTTTACAAAAATCAAACCTATTTGTGCCCTAACTTTGTTTGCTATGTAGAATAAGTGACATTTTGATAGAATTATATTTGTTGGTTTGTTCTTGGGCTTCATGTCAATAAATAAACACAGTATCTTTTTTGCATTTACGACATTTCGTCTATGTCTATGAACATCATCTGGTATAAATCAAAGAAGATTATCTATATTTGTATCTATAACAAAGTTTAAAACAAAAATTGCAACACTTTACATTAAAACAATATGCAACTATAAATAGTACCTAACATTCGTAACTTTGTATGTGTACCAAAGTCATCGTTATTTCGTTTAACTAGATAACTGAAATGTTTTGGTTTCTAGTTGTAAGGACTGTTGGTCTTTTTTTTTTTTTTGTTCCAAAACCTCAAAAATTCAGAATATTTAAACCGAACATAAAACACCCAAAATGCCATACAATACAAATAATAACAGCCTATGAATAAATACTAAAATATTTATGTATTTCAATTTAAAATGGCCGTAAATCATTAAAAAAATAAACATTGACAGAAATAATAAAATTAATCCCTAACGTACATTACAATTTCGAGCATATGTGGCTCCCATAATAATAAAACAAATAATGTTAAACAAAACAAGTCTATATGTGCGATTGATTGATTGCATATTAATTGCTTAAATTAAAATTGAAGACCGAATCAGTTTAATTAAACCGCAGTTGAATCACTGTTGGAATTGTTTTTGTTTTGTAGAAGAAAGTAAAACATGTGGTTAGTGTTTTCATTGAAGAAATTACTTTACAAAATATGATCACAAAAATATAAAATTTTCGATTGCTAAAATCGATTTTTGGTGTTTTTTTTGTATTATTTTGTTTTAAATTTTTTTTATATTCGAAGTTTTATAATGCTGAATTTAAACATTTTTCGTAACTAAAATGATTTGGTACTTGTCTTTTTATATTTTATTTTACATGCTTCAAACTAATTATCTTAGTGGGTTCACTTTTGTTTGTTTTCAAGTTAAAATAAATGAATATGCATTAGAAAATAAGATAATAATACAAAATATTACTCTCGATTTTTATGTTGAGTTTCAAACCTGCTCTCAAAGGGGGCTGGTATCGGAATCTCGATCCTGTATTGCTGTTATAGATTGCTGTAAGGCGTTTGGTGTTAGCCATTCTCTGAAAAAAAAAAATGTTTAAATTATGTATAAAAATTTCTATCAAAATAAATCTTAAAATATTAAAATCGTCTAGTGAGGCGGCTTAGCGCCCATATGAAGCATGATTGTGCACTTCGTGATAAAAGCAAATAATTTTAATCATTGTTGGCACATTATAAAAGAATGATTTTAAGATATTGGGCCACTTCGTATCTCCGCCCATTGAGGTGGGCGGGGAAATTTTGTTTTGAAAATGACTTGAATTGGAAAAAAAATTATAAAAAACTAATGACAATACTTACAATATTTTGCTATATCTTTTTTGAAAGCCAAAACGCCATTCTTAAATTCTGTTTTTAAATTAAGTTATTTGAGTAAATAGTTTTCGAAAAAATAATTTTCAAACTCAAAGTTTTGAAAAAAAATGTTGAAAAGAAAATGTATACTGATTTTTTTTAACTTTGCGTAGTTATATAAAAATTAAAGTTTTATTTTTCAGCGCTCCTATCAATTCTGGGTCGAATTTTGGAAACCAATTTCTTTTAAGTCCCTTAGTTTTTGAAAAAAATTGAAAATTATAAAAACCATTTTTTTCGTGGACAGATTTTGTTTGAGTATTTGTCTAATTCATAACGTAATTTTTAATCAAAAACACCCTGAATTAGTACCTATTGACAAAAACAACAATAAAGACCAATAACTGTCAAATCCCCTGCCTCGTCAAAAAAAATATATTAAAGAAACCTCATATGACAATTCTTTTTATTTAATGAGGCCTGGTTCACACGAGATTGTACCGCACGTTTTTTATCGCATTCGGTTTTTTCCGAACAAATATCGGGTGTTCACAAGATGTTTATATTTATTCGTTTAAAAATCGAATAGCTGCAGTATAATGAAAATGAATGGAAAAGTTTGAATTTGTGAAGTATTTTATTTTTATCTTTTTAAGGACAAGGGCTAGAAAGCTGAAATTTGGACGGATGATAGAAATTATTGATTTAAATATGAATTACAAAAATTCACATAAGAACTCATATCTCTTTAGTGCATTGATGAATTTTCTTGTTGTTTTTAAATGTAACATATATAAATAGAATTACGGTTATTTTGATACCTCCTTCATTATCCTACGTGGTATATAAGCGACACAATCTTGATTTTAAATTCATCGAAAAATCAAAATAATTGCATTGAAATTACCTGCTTGGACCATTGTCCACGACCATCCACCAGCGAGAAGATCCCGTTTTGGAGGTTTTTTTTTATTAAAATTTGATATGGATGGCTTTAAAAAATAATAGCTCCCGTTCTACTGATTGTATCTTCAAGATTGTGTAAGAAAATCATTGAGAAGGGGCAAAAATGTTCATACTAGAAGGTGAATAAAGCCCAATTCATTTCCTTTTATTTTATTCTAGATTCAAATGTTTATGAAAATTTTTATAATTTTGAAAAACTAAAAAGGCATGTTTATTGCCCCATTCCTCTTCTTTATATTGAGACCTTAACCTACAAGATCCAATGAGTATCACCGGAGCTATATTTTTTTTAAACTAACCATATCGGTCGATTAATTTTTGTTTGTGTACATCGGCTTTTCTCTCCACTGAAGCTCATTCGATGCCAAAGAACAAATACCCAACGTAGATTTAAACCGTGTGAACGAGACTATATAAAACTATACGCCACTGGGAGACGATACGTCGCAGCTCATTCGTTTTATTTTATAAGTCCGTTGATTATTCGATAAACGTATTTAGCTGAGTACGTTTTCTTGCCGTACAAACGTCGTCGTGTGAAAGGTTCTATGTAAAATATATACGCCACTGCTCATTCGCACGGATTTATACTGCAAAAAATCGTGCGGTACAATCTCGTGTGAACCAGGCCTGACTTAACACAAATAAAAAATAGAAAGCAAAAATTAAATTTAAAGACACTTACAACACTACTGTTACAAATTAGGTTAAAACATGCTAAATTATAATATATAAGCCACTAAAAATAATGTTTAGTTTCTAAACACAATTTTATTTTATTCTTTTCATAAATTTGCTGTTGCATTCATTTTCATTGTTATTTTTATTTTTATTCAAATTAATGACCTGCAGTGCCTTCTGCACTATCAGCAGATGTAATTAAATACTTTTATTTTTTAATTCAATTTATAAATCAACGATCTGCATTGCCTTCTGCACTATCAGCGAAAATAATATTAAATAAATTCAACTCGAGCTACCTGCAGTGTTTTATGCATTGTCATACGACCCCAACGATATTGTTTAATATGAATATAATTGATTAAAAAACATGCCTGTGGCAGCGTAGAATTTCGATAAGGTTTCGCAAACTTGTACACAAGTGTTAACATTGTATGCACATTATGTATTATTTATAAATATCTAGTATAAGCCGGTCTTACAATATATTATTTAATTTTCAATTTTTTTCAAAAACTAAGGGATTTAAAAGAAATTGGTTTTCAAATTTCGACCCAGAATTGATAGGAGCACTGAAAAATAAAAATTTAATTTTTTTATAACTACGCAAAGTTAAAAAAAAATCAGTATACATTTTTCTTCAACATTTTTTTTCAAAACTGAGTTTAAAAATTATTTTTTCGAAAACTATTTACTCAAATAACTTAATTTAAAAACAGAATTTAAGAATGGCGTTTTGGCTTTCAAAAAAGATATAGCAAAATATTGTAAGTACATATTGTCGTTATTTTTTTATATTTTTTTTCCATTTCAAGTCATTTTCAAAACAAAATTGCCCCGCCCACATACATAAATGGGCGGAGATACGAAGTGGCCCAATATCTTAAAATCATTCTTTATTTATAATGTGCCAACAATCATTAAAATTATTTGCTTTTATCACAAAGTGCACAATTGAATAGCTAAGCCGCCCCACTAGTCAGCCAGTGGCCCATTCCCCAAACCTACAAATTATAATCCAGATACCATAGATTCATAAAATATTCAAGATAACAGGGGTATTCATGCAACTTCGTTGCATGTTTACGATTTGGTTAAGTTTATCTATTGGTTAATGAACTGTCAAATTTTGTATGGGAAATGGTTTACACAATTTGGTAAATCTTATCCAAGGATTTTGCTGCGGAAAATTAACCAATTGGTTAAACTTATCCAAACGTCATTGGGCACGTTCCGATGGTTATTCTCAGTTATCCCGATAGCTTTGTGTTGTTGTAATCCCTTCTTGAAAAACAGCTGATGACCGCTGACGCAACAACAACTCAAGTTATCTCAACATTTTTGGGATAACTAGATATCATAGCGAATAAACATTGGAACGTGAGGATTGACTTTTAAGAAATTGAATTAGGCGTGTTTGTGACTTTTAGAATTAGGCATGTTAAGAAACATGATATATGTAAATGATATCTTAGAGAACTTAAAAAGCTCTGAATGTGTTCTGTAACTATCGCATTGCCATTAGTTGGTGATTAAAGTTGTGAATTAAAACGATGTCTATACAAACAAAAATAATTAGAACGTCTACATTTACTCAACGATTAAGGCTCTGCCCAACCAACGCGAAATTATAGCAAAGTATTCACGACAGTTTTTTGTTGTTTTTTAGTATTGAGATCTTTCATATTTTGTATCGTTGCGAAAGATTCGCTTTAATTTTGTGTTGGTTTTGGAGAGCCTTTAGGAAAGCTACTTTTCGTAAATTATTAAGGCAGAACTTTAAAGTCTCACCCAAGCCAATGCGAATCTTTCGTTGACGACGACGAAACTACATCAACAACGTGCTGTATTCATTTATAACAACGTGTTGTTATTAATATTATTGTTGTGGTCAACGAATGATTCGCACTGGCTTTGGAAGATTCTGAAGCTGTTAGAAACAGATGTCATTAGCCAATGAAAAGTATATTTCTGAACTGTCAAAATCAGAACTAAGGCATAATTCACTCTTTCTCTTTTTTTGTTTCCTACCTCAACAAATTTTAGTTTCACTTCCGTGCAGTGGCGGATCCAGGGGGGAGGTCATGGGGGTCATGACCCCCCCCAAAGCTCCAGAGGAAAGAAGAAATACGAGCAATCTTTACTTGTTATTCAACATATTAGAAGACAGAGATAAACTTTTTGGGTAATTCCATGTACATATTTTAGTAAACTATACGAAAACCATGATCTATTAATGTAATGGTAAGCTTTTATTTTCTTTAGCAAATTCTAACTTTGTTACGATATGGTCCGGAAATAATTGTTGACAAAAATTACTGGTAGCCCTGGACGCGCACCCTCTTAGATAATATGTATGGGGTGTCCACCAGTCATGGTTTTCTTATGAGGTGATTATAGTCGAAGAGCCAGTGGTCGGCAGGTTTACAGTATTTCTGTACGATAAGTGGAGCCATTCTATTAGACTTCCTGAGCATGGAATAGGCCACCACCACCGGGGTAACAAAAGTCAAAAAAATCGACCTCAAAACGTGATAGCAGTATGTCCACCCCTTTGATATGTTAGACTTTAAAGTTGTTTCTATTCAAAAATAGTAAAGGCAGGCGTATGGTGCAGTTCATCTTGGAGTTATACCTTTAGGTCGTTTATATTTTAATACAAAATTGTAAATATAACCAAAACAAAAAATAATGTTCAGACACCAGTTGCAGTACCTGGATTTTTAACGGAATTTTGAGATACAAAAAAAAAAGGACAAATCTCCATTCACGTTTCACTGTTTCTTTTCAAATAAAATATATTGTATGACCATCGAATTGTTGGCAGAGAATCGGTGCATGGGGAAAAAAGAAAGAAACCGACTGGACAATAGCAAGCTTGTGTGTTGCTAGTCGCTGTTGCAATTGATAAACAACGAAACCTGCATTGAGATTGAGCAGAACATGTGGCTTCAGTGGCGCTTTGTGTAGTGCATCGGCCTCTGAATTGCAAGGTTCATGGTTCGCTCCCAGATGACGGCAAAGAGTTTTTTAATTAATACGAGCATAACCAGACTAAGCACCACTAAAGGAGTCTGATGATCGAGGTGGCTCTCGTGAAATAGCTATAACTCCAGCCTATATACTTTGTGGTAACACACGCAAGTTGTTGTTGTTCATTCAAAATTATTCAAAATAAAATGTGTTTCCTGTTAATTTTTATATTTGAAAAAAGAATTTGGCAGACAAATGGTGAAGTTCCTAGTTTTTTAATTGAATTTTGAAAAATAGGCCTTAAAAATCTCCATAATTATAAGTTCTACTGTATTTCAAAGTTTAATAAAATGCACGACTGGGTCGCACGTACTTGATCGTACTAATCTTAGTATATAGAAAAAGTTTAATCAAAATCGTAGGAGTCGTTTTTGAAAAAAAAATATATTTTCCTTTGCGGTTTTTTAACTTTTTGTATGGAAAGGTACCGTTATTTTTTCATAAATGTAAATTTTTTTCTAAAAATATTTTATAGAGTACTAAGAAACTCTTAAGTATCGAGCTTCAAGAAAATCGATCATGTCGTTTTCGAAATATTTGATTTTCCAAAAAAAAATTTGAAACATTTTTTAAAAATCCAAAAAATATTTTTTTCAAAAATTTTGGTACACAAAACTATTTATATTTTTTGTTAGCTTCCGTATAGAAAAATAATTGAAATCGGTCGTAACGTTTTGAAGAAAATCAAAAATTAAAAAAATGGTTCTTCGGGAGGTTCCATTAATAACCATTTTGGAAAAATGGTTTTCCACCCAAAGGATGCCTTTACTAAAATAAATTTTTTGAATTATTTTTAAGAAAAGTTGTCGAGCCATTTTTGAGAAAAATACGATTATGTATATTTACCAAACAAAAATTGTATGGCAGGTACCGTTATTTTTGGTTAAAAAAAAATAAAAAAAACGTGTGGGCAGAATCACCAAAAACCACTATGTACCATGTTTGAACAGACAGACAGACAGAATTGTGCCACCCACTTTTTTGGAGTTCTCTATCATCGAAATATCATGTTTGATTGTTATCTCAAAATTTTGTTTTGCACGAATCCAAAACTTGCTTGATAGTACATACATATATCGCAAGTAAAAACCACAATTTTTACTGAAGGAATATTTCTGTCTCTTTAATACTTAATTTTAATTTATTAAGAAAAGTTTTGTGCTGATACTTGGTGCAGTACCCAGATTTGTAACGGAGTTTTTAAAAAATGTCCATACAAAAACCACTGTATTTCAAAGCAGATAGCTTTTTTTGTACTTAAGAAATATGTCTGCCTCTCTGATATATAAATTTGTATGCTCTTTTTCATTAGAAAACAATTCTGGCAGAAGCCTGGTGCAGTACCTGGATTTATAATGGAATATTGAAAAAAAGGCTTTGAAAACTCCATACAAGCTCCGATATATTTCAAAAACAAACACAAAAGTTTTAACAAAAGCCATATGTATGTCCAGCTCTCCGTTATCTGAATCCTAATACTCTATTTTGTTAAAACAAAACTATAGCAGATATCTGTTATCTGAAGTACTTGGATTTATAACGGAATTTTGAAAAAGGGCTTTAAAAAGCTCCATACAAACCCTCCTGTATTTCAAAAGCAAAAATAAAAACAGTTTTAACTAAATCAGTGTATCTGCCTCTTTTATTATGTTAACCATACTCTGTTTTACTAGAAAAAATTATAACAGACTCCTGGTAGAGTACCTGGATTTTTAAATGGAATTTTGAAAAAAAGGCTTTGAAAAAATTACATAATTAATAAAATTCCAATAATTATAGCAGATACCAGAATGTTGGAAAAATGCATTGAAAAACTCCATTCAAATTTAGTTGTATTTAATAAAAAAATTATGTGCAGATACTTGGTGCAGTACTCAAATCTGTAACGAAATTTAAAAAAAAAATTCCATGCAAGAAAATACCCTCCTCTTTGCATTGACAACAGTTTTTTTTTTCTTGTCGGCATGGATTTCACCACATATTTGCAATAATTTCTAGCTTTTTGTTTCAAATTGACACTTGAATTATTCCTTTTTTTAGTTACTGTCAACTTTTTTTTTAGATTGCAAATTTTGCTTCCAATATTATATGTTCATCATACTCTCATAATTGTCTGAAAAGTATGAAATGGAGCTTAAGCTTGTTGATAAATGAGTTTTCCAGCAGCAAGAAATTTGTGCACTATTACTCTAAGCAGGAGTCCGATACAGTCTTAGCGCCTGGTTCCGTAGTGAGCGGCAAAAATCTCTGATCATGCCTTCAAACTGTTTTGAAGTCATGATAAAATTGGACTTTTTCTAATCACCAGATACCTATGTAGAAAATTCAAGGCTATATATTTCAAGAGGTTTCAGTTCAAATTAGGTATGATGTTTCAATCTCATGACCCCCCCCCCAAGCTGAATTCCTGGATCCGCGCCTGCTTCCGTGAAGTGCACTCGGGGGCGCTCTGTTGCCTTCCGAAAGCAAAAGTTAATGAAAATCAAGAAAAGGACATTATGGGCGTGACTTATGATTTGTTTGTATTCGCTGATTTTCATCCGACCACTGCCGTGAGCTTGCGTTTATTATAGTTCTACCTTACAACGCGACTTTTGTCATGTATCTTAAGGTAGAACTATAATTGTCGATAGCTCACTGAAGTGGTCGGTTGAAAATGAGCGAATACATGAAAACCATACCCATCTCACGGGAGTGAAACTGACATTTGGTGAATTTGGAACGAAAAAAAAAGAAAGATGATTCATTTAACTTAAGTGGAATATTCCTCACTTCTTTTTTGGCTGTTTGGAAAGCAACTTTTCGTGCTTTCCTTTGCCAAGTCGCAACAATACAACAGAGCTTTTTCAGTAGTTTTTATGAAAGAACTTTCAGTTTTGAAGCTTTTGAGAACAAAATTCATAAAGGTGAGAGCCAAAAGTGTTGTCGTTTTGATTGTCCCCTTATTATTTGCTTGTATATCTGAATAAACCAATAAAATGCAGTTCAAATTTGTACGATTTTAGTCTGTAAGAAGAAAAAAGTTATTTGCGCCAAGTTTTGAAACATTCACAAAGCGTTACGTGATCGAAATCATTTGAAAAGGTGTGGTAAAAAAAGATAAATGGATCTTTTTTTTAATATGTTTGAAATGGTATCCATGGTAACCATATGCACATTGTTCTTCGATTTGTGGCAATTTATAATGCAAAGTACGGAAACCCTGTGAGAGCTTTTACTTGAGACAGATGTATGCAAGAAAATGCAACCAGACTAAGAGGCAAACGTCCTATCTTCCCTGTACTGACAACTTTTGTTGGAAAGAGTATAGTAAACTTGCGAAGCAATGATTCCAGGCAAATAGAGTTGATGTAATGAACTGGCCCGCACAGTCTCCGGACTAGAATCTCATTGAGAACTTGTTGTGCGATCCAAAGAAATATATTACTAGTTGCCAGCCAACTAACAATAAAGCCCTTTTGGAAGCTATAAAGCACTCAAGGAGCTCGATAAGCGTAAAAAGGTGTGAAATTCTGATAAACTCGATGCAACGCCCGCTGTTGTGCTGCTGTTTTTTCCAACAAGGGACTTACGACTAAATGTGAGTTTAAGGTTCAAACCCTCAACTAAATCTAATGATAAAAATTTTGCCCTAACTTTACTTTTTTGTGATATTTAAAGGTGTATTATCTTCGCACTATTTTTTTGACCGCTGTATTTTAAAAGTTCTTCAATAAATTTGAATTTTTTTCCTTTTTGCGAAAATAAAAGCTAAAAAACACCAATTTGAAATCATATGGGTATTAATTTGTTAAAAATTAAGGGATCAACTTTTTATTAAGTTGGATTTTTTGGTAAGGAGTACTACTATTATTTTGACCGCAGCTGTACATCAAACTTAGGCTCGGTCACTCATACATAACGCACAAACATCTATTCAACAAGGAATCAAGCTCAGTGTCATCTTTGCGAGGCAAAACCTACTCTTACCATGTCTCATCTTCTTTCCTGCACAAAAGTATCAGAAACCTGCAAAAATATATCCAACTACAATATTATCATTGTATATAAATCTAACAGTATTATCATCAGACTAAATTTTTTCTCGACTCCTTCACAAACCAGATGGCGTATGATCGCTTCTCAGAGAAAAGGAAATTAAAAATTCCGTTACTCAGATAAAAAAAAAAAAAACAACTTAGCAAACAGCAAAAGAGCCCATAACAAATGGCAGATAAAAACAAGAAAAACTGGTTCCAAACAACAACAAACGACAGACAAAAACAAGAAAAACTGGATGAATTTTTCTTTGTTTTTGCGTCCGCTGATTTAAGCGCTATTACATGTTGAAACCAGATTCATGAAACCAATTTCACAGTTTCCTTTATTTTTCATTTCCGAGTTAGACTGTGTCATTGTATATCCAATCTATAGTATTCTCATGAAACACGATTTTGTAGGTAGACATTTGGTCGATAGGTTCGCTGTGATCGCCTTACCGAGATCCCTTAGCAAAAATTAGTATTACATTTGGACGCATAGACGGCCACGAGCTTTTTTTCTTCATGAGAATTCTATAGAATTTATATACAATGACTGTGTCAGGGTTGCCACTTTACTGCAATTGCATTAGATCTACTGCATTTTTTTTTCTCGCAGAATAAATTTACTGCCTTAATAAAATCTGCTGCGCTTGATTTTTCGAACAATAATTAGCAGGTACACAAAGTGAAAATTTGATGCATCATGTCTGTTCGTTTACTTCCCAAAACTACAAATTTTATTACAATTTAATTTTTTATTTGAACTTTGACAGAACTTACGGGCTAAATTCGTAGTTTTGGGAAGTACGCGAACAGGCATATTACTATAAATAGTTGAGTTAGTTTTTATTATTTTTATTTATATTTTTAATTTGTATTTATTTATCAGTTTTTTTAAAATATTATATATTTCATTATTTAAAAAAAACGACTAAATATTAGTCTACTGCCAAAAAAGTTTTTTGCCAATTTAATGTGAAACATTTTCAGTGAAGAGGAATAGGATAGGAACATTGTAGCATGTAGCATGTAGGTATCGTATATCTACTTACGGCAACGATAAGTTTTTTTTTTATGTCAATGTAAAAAAAACTGAAAGTATGGGTAGAGCACACACAGAATGACAGAGAAAAAAACTTGTTTGTGGTTTCTAGTTTGATTGTTTCGGTGTCTCTTGTCTGAACTCAGGTAGTTTGTTTTTAAGTAAGAAAAAGTATAAATGCATAAGAAAAAGACTAAAATAGAGATAGAGAAACTCATTCGTAGGTAGTTTGAATTTGGTTTTCTTGTACCAGAAGTTTTTCAATTAATTTGTTTTCAATATTTCAAGCCATTTTTCATGGACTCTAAAAGGAGTTAGGCCTGCCTAATTGGAGTTTGGAGTGATTTTTTTGCTGAAATGTGATGTCAATTAATATGTATAATTTTTAGCTATTGGTGTGGGCGGAAAGTTATTTTTCGTTGAAAACATGAACACAGAATTTATTTCATCTTAAAATTGTCGGGGTTTAGAGTAATTTAATATTTACAAATTTAAATCTTCGTGGCCACTATTTTTTTTTTCTCACAAGGTTGTTATAGTTTTTTTTATAGGTAGTTAGGTAGGTGCCTACTCCTGTGTTTCTCGTCTTAAACGATCAAGTTAAAATAAGAGGGAACTCCAAGATATCAATACAAAACGTTGCATTATGAAAGTAAATAAAAAATGTAAATAAAAAAATCTATGTCTATTTTTGTAAACACAAATCTAAGACAAAAACTAATTTTCTTGTAAATTTTGAGCTTCCCACACTTTATTCCAATTTTATTTACAACGGTTCAAAGATTCTCGATCTAACTTTCGAACTAATGTTGAGCGTTTTATTTAATTTAATTTAAATTAAATTGAATACAATTCAATTCGATTCAATTCAATTCAATTCAATTCATTTCAATTCAATTCAATTTAATTTAATTTAATTTAATTTAATTTAATTTAATTTAATTTCATTTAATTTAATTTAATTTAATTTAATTTAATTTAATTTAATTTAATTTAATTTAATTTAATTTAGTTTAATTTAATTTAATTTAATTTAGTTTAATTTAATTGAATTTAATTTAATTTAATTTAATTTAATTTAATTTAATTTAATTTAATTTAATTTAATTTAATTTAATAATTTAATTTAATTTAATTTAATTTAATTTAATTTAATTTAATTTAATTTAATTTAATTTAATATAATTTAATATAATTTAATTTAATTTAATTTAATTTAATTTAATTTAATATAATATAATTTAATTTAATTTAATTTAATTTAATTTAATTTAATTTAATTTAATTTAATTTAATTTAAAGTAATTTAATTTAATTTAATTTAATTTAATTTAATTTTATTTTATTTTATTTTATTTTATTTTATTTTATTTTATTTTATTTTATTTTATTTAATTTTATCTTATTTTATTTTATTTTATTTTATTTTATTTTATTTTATTTTATTTTATTTTATTTTATTTTATTTTATTTTATTTTATTTTATTTATATAGTTTATAGGCTTCGTAAAGCAATCATATTGATAGTTTTTGCATTATGAAAAAGAAATAAGATAAATAAAATAGATAAAAGTATCATCCTAAAATTCGAAGCAATTTGTCATAGTAAAAACTTTTGGCAGGGGCCCTATGATTAAATACAAAACGAACGGCAGAAAGTACGAAACCCATGCCAAAGAGCGACTATAAGGAACGAATGCGGGAATCAAGGAAATAAATATCTTATTTTAAACATTTTTCATATTTTTATTTTATTCAAAATTCTGAAGTAACGGTCGAGAATTATACAATTTCTAGTTTCTTAAGCTTCTATCAACACGACTAAAATTGACTGTCGAAACTGTATGACTATGATTACAATTACAATCATTTTTTTTATACAGAAGCTTCCAAAAAATAAAACAGTATTGTATACCAAAATTTTCAAAACTAATTTTTTTGGATTTAAGAAAAATGTTTTTTTGGAAATCAAATATTTCGAAAACGCCATGATCGATATTTTTGAAACTCGATACTCAAGAGTTTTTTAATACTTTCTAAAATATTTTAAGAAAACATTTTAATTTTATGAAAAAACAACGGTACCTTCCATACAAAAGTTAAAAAACAGTTATAGAAAATATTTTTTTCTGAAAAATGACTCCTACGATTAACTTTTTCCGTGTGCTTAAACTATCAAAAACTATAAAGCTTTAATGTTAGCAACAATGAGTAGTACCTCTCATACAATTTTTTTTATGTTTTGAATTTTCTCATTATCAGCAGAACGGATTAAGATTTATTTTTTTATATACATTACATTACATTGATTTGTATTGACTCCCCTAAGGTTTACAAGGCTCCCGCTTCACTACTTTGCTCCCTCTCCTCCCCTCTCTATCTCCTAAATTTTTCTCACTGCCTCTAGTTCCTTTATCCACTCTTCCCCCTTCCCCGTTTCGTCCATTATTTCCCTCATCCTTTCTCCTATTGATTTTCCTTCATTTCCGCCAGATCTGCATCTTTCTAATACATGTTCCCATGTCCCTTGTTCAACCTCACATATTCTGCACATTCTCTCCTCTTCCCGTTTCGAGGACCATCTTTCTCTCACCTCATTCCCTAGCCTGACTCTTGCAATTCTCCTTGTTCTTTCTTTCTTCCAACCCACTTTTAAATATTGTGGAATCCCTTCTGTCATTACTTCTTTATATCACCTGCTGTAACTGGATTCTCTTATTCGTTCACTTCTTTCTTTCTCTTGCTCTCTCCTGTCTTCTCTTTCTACTCCTTTGTATCCATTCACACTGTCTTCTCTTCCCTTTATTTTTTCTCTCCTTTGTTCCCATAGTGACCCTCTTCCCCGTCCATCTCTCTGTCTCTCTTTCATCTCCATCAAACATTCCCTTGCTATTTCGCTTCCTTTTCCATCTGTTAATTTCTGTTCATAATTCCATGCCCTTTTTCGTGCTCTAATCATTATCTTATCTCGTTTTGTTTCCTCTCTTATCATGTA
The DNA here is from genome assembly GCA_963921185.1 of Dasysyrphus tricinctus. Taxonomy (NCBI): domain Eukaryota; kingdom Metazoa; phylum Arthropoda; class Insecta; order Diptera; family Syrphidae; genus Dasysyrphus; species Dasysyrphus tricinctus. Next base: position 142,672,626 of record OY992531.1, read on the forward strand.
CCCTGGAGTTTGCCATTCTACCCCTAGCGTCCACTTGAGGTACCTTTATTGCACCCTTTCCATTTCTTGTCTCTCCTCCTATCCCCATACTTCCGCCCCATATCCCATCACCGTCCACACCAGAGTGTCGAAAAGCCACTTCTTCCTCTCCCAATCCTTCTCGAATTTCCTCCTTCCAATCACCCATGCTTCCTT